>LR824537.2:9857500-12357500 GCA_902850265.1 Spodoptera littoralis
TATGCACAGTTTATCAACACGTACTTGGTCAAATAAGTTATGGTTTTATGGATATACCAATCTATCAATGGATTTTAAATACACCTAATACAACTACCTACCTATGTAAAGCTATAGGTTAAATTCTCTTAGAAGCAAGTACTTATGTGATGGAAGATACATAGGTATCTAATCATAGAGTCCCTCGCTCATTCTCAACGCTCACAATCTGTTTAAAACAGTATCGATCGCAATTCAGAAGGTAAAAGGTGCGGTAAAGTTCGTCAACTAATACAATTAATAAAATCAAGGAAGATAGAAGATTGATAGTGTTATTTTAATTACACTATCGTTGGTATTTACCCATCTAGAGACTACGTGAACATTCTCATGCCGGGAATTTGGTAGAGAGTTAAGTTAGTGAACACTGAAGACTTTAGTAATTGCGCCCTGGAAGTGTATCGGAGATCGGCAAAGTTTTCAACTCAACACATAGGTAGGTCTCTCCAACACGTCCTCGCTTCCCAACTTACCCTTAACGGACTCTGATCGGAAACTCAGCCAATTTATTAGTGGCACCCCGCGGGGAAACTCGAATTAGTTACCCCACACATCATTTTGTGACTCTGTTGCTAGCGATAAAGTAGATGGGGCTAACATAAAACAATAATTAGCTAAGTTTTTACTTTGTTCTATTAACTACTTTCTTAGCTTAAGATATTTGAAAAATAGAGTTTCATTTTATATGATAGATAGGCGATTGTATTTGTTCAACATTTAACAGCAAGTAATAGAACTTTTACGATTAGTGAACAGTTTACTTTTATGAACTTAATGTAGGTGTAAAAGACGAGTATTAAAATAATACATCATCATAATCAAAATGAGATACAATAATCTCAAATAATGTACTTAACTTTTCAAATTTCAATTCATAAATCAAATTTAAAACAACAGCGAGACAATAAAAAAATCTCATCAATCACTTTATCACGAATCGATTCAAATGGCTGTTGTCTTAATGCAGTTTTAAAATAACTTTAAAGTATTAAGTAAGATGTAAAGGAACTTTCACTGTAAAGTTTTAAATGTCTCTTCAGTAAGTTGCTGAAGTCCGCGGCACACTTACACAAGGCCTTATTAAAAATACAAAACTCGTCGACTCGCTTGCCGTTAGTCATTAGACACTGGAGGCAAAAAGTTTGGTACACCCGGTGCTTGCTTAATGTAGATACATTTTTCTTGTGAAATTTCAACCGAGATTAATTGACACAACTTTGTCATAAGCTTTTAGGGATGTTTTATTTTGCGGAAGCATCGCTGTTCACTTACTTCTAATTAAATATTGTCGTAATTTATATTCTTACTTAGGTAATAAAGAGTGGTTTTAGAAGTATATAAATACTAATCAACTTCGTTTAAGTTGTAATGAAATTAAGTGTTTTAGGGTAAAGAAATATTTAGAATTATTCTATCATTAGAAGTTTGCTTTAGTCACGACCTGTTTATAAGTTATCTACTAAATAACTAAATAGTATCGTAATTAATCAGGAATATAAATTGAGTATTAAAGTATTCAAGAAGCACGCGTCTAAACGCAGTCATTCGCCCGGGGTGTTAGCAGTAAATATTAACTTGTTCACTCGCGTATCGCCTTCTTGTAAAATATAGGTGAAGTTGGAGTAGTTTATTTAATGGAGCCGTCGCCGAGTTTCGCCTGTACTCCACTAACACCCAATCCCGAAGCAATCTAAAGACCGATCAGCGGATCTGTTGCTCTAACTCTTGAGAACACGAACTGTACTTAGAACAGGATATAAAATAAAATAGGACAATGTATCTTTGACGATGAGACGTGATTCATTATTTGTTACGATATCTGGTCCGTTCTTTAATATTATGTGTCAGTAAAATTTACAACACTTATTATATGGATATTTGTTTAGATATTAGCACATCCAGCTACTCGTGAACTGTCAAACGTCTGTAACAGATTTTCAACTTCATTGTAGTCGAATTTAGTTCAAAATCCAGTGGGGTTTGACAGGATTGATGTGATGGTGACTATACGTATAACTATGAAAAAAGATTATTTGTTCAACGTATTACAAAGAATTGAATTAAGTTAATAACAGATTGAACTGTTATCATTTTTGTAAAATACAAGTTGTATGACACAGAATAATTATAACCACAGACGTTAATTAGCCTATTTATAGCCTTAAAATACTATTAATACTTTCAATATTTCATCTAACAACGAATTCTCTTAATTGGCTATTTTGGTTGAACTATTTTAATGGAAAACCATTTCATATGGCATGCGGTACAGAGTGCCGCTGCGAGGCGTGTTAAAAATGTAATAGTACGAATGTGCAGCGAAATGGCGAATCGACATATTGGTCAATATGAATACAAAAAGCACAATTTTATTGCTTTGATTTATTTTGTCCATTTGCCAGTGAGTTTTCAATAGATATGTTACTATGTTTAACATGAATCCGACAAACGATTGGATTTTATCGAGTTTCAGTGAATTGTAGCAGTTTGCTACGATTTACGTAGTACACAGCTACGATTTTCGTAGCACATGGCTACGAAAGTAAATACGGTACTTACAAGTAACGGTTTTTACACATGTTTTATTTAAGAACTAATAAGCGTTCTATACTTATTAGTTCTTGTAATTTAAAAATAGGTATGACATAATTGATAAATGACTACTATACTTTCTATCCGCGTTAAATCAATATGTTTCAAGTAAATAGGTAAATAAATCGCAATAAAAATCTTACCTCAATCCTGGTATAGTGGTGAGTAGTTGTCCTTCAGCTGTGACCCAATGTATGTCCGGAGGTGGATGACCTGTCGCCCGGCACAGAGCGTGTGCGCCGCGCGTGGCGGGCCACAGAACTCGCGCGGGCGGCTCTGTGACGAACCGCGGCCGTTTGTCGCTTGCGCACACAGCTTCCAGTAGCGTTATAGTGATGAGAATCCATGGCAGCAAATGCTCTGTAATAAATTGAGTGATGTAGCTTGGATTTCATATGACATAAAAATGAGTTATTACTTTTATAGGGATTCTTTAAGCACATTTTTAACCATTGGTATTATAAGTGCAGATCTAAACGAGGCTTAATGTAATTCCTATTGTGTTTTATACACCGGCAGACGAAAAGATTTTTCGCTTACGCTCCTATTTGATGTTAAAGCCGATAACATTTACTTTGGTTCTATCATAAGTTTATGCAATATTGAGTTTATTGATTTCCAAAAGAAATAGTGAATACTTTAACGTATGCACTATTTCTCAGTCTTTTATCTTAATTTATTTATTGATTAATATTAAGTGTAGTTGAAACAATACTGCAATGGACAATCTTTTTTGACATAGGTTGAACAACATTAAATGTTTATTGCTACAAGAAAACTTTAAATAATGTGACAAGACAACATTTTATTGCTTACTAGCTGACCCGGCACACTTTGTTTCGCCTAAAACATTTTCTCACCTTTTAAACCTTCCCTAAACTTCGACGAACATATTATGATCAAAATTAGGGAAATCAATTCAGTCGTTCTCGAGTTTTACCGAAGATGATACATATTTTGATGTACCATTTCAAGGAAAACTATTACAGTGATAGTCTGTTGATGTTCATGTAATTAAAACTCACTGGAAGTTCTAAATACTAAAACCAATTATATTATTATTAGAAAACTTTGTATGGTATTCACTACTTGGAAACGATAAACTCAGAAAGCAAAAATTCTTGGAAATCATTAATGTAAATTTAAACCAAGACTAATTTAGTTATAGATAAGACCATCTATCTAGCTTGAATAAATGAATTAACAAGAGAATCATAAAAGGAGCATTGAATAAACATGAAAATGTAGGTAACTGAGTAATAATACATGAAAAATATAATTTAAAACAATTAAATATTTAATTATCAATTATCTGGTCCAGCATTTAAAATATATTTAAATAATCCAGTAGTACTATCAGGGCGCGACATCGCCGCGACCACACACGCTGTTCGTAAGGAAGAGTCCCTCTGTGACTCGAAACTAGTTGAGATTTTCTCAGTATATATTTACGTGAGTAACTCGCAATTTTAATTAATTCAGCATGTCTCACGATAGTTATTATAAAAACATTTAAAATGCTTTTCAGTTTTATAATGTTAGGATGGTTTTGCATTAATGTGGTTTGTTTTTCATTTTAAAAATATTGCATTTTCTTATTGAATGCTCTCTTAAAACGTTAATCAGGCTTGAAATTATATTACATTATATAGAGGCACATTTAAGAACATTTTGCTACATAAAAAAAACATTTTGCTCATTTATTTACTTTATCCCGAATCGCGCTTCAGTGATTAAGTCAAATTCAAAGACATGAATTTGTGTAAATTCTCGCTATAGTACTCAAGTCAAAGTGTACGGATCCATCCTATTTATAACAAATCCGTTTTGCCATCCAATCTTTCATAATTACAAATTAATATCCATTAAATTAATTCGAATAGCAATTAATTAGAAAACTTCCTACGGCACATAAATCATAATAACAAAGCTTACAGAAATACGAGACCAGTTTTCGAAATGTTTGTTTGAGAAAGTTTAGTTTAAATTTCCTTTGGTACGTTTTAGTATTCTGCATCGTGGTGGCTCAAAGTCGAAGGCATAATCCATCAAAAGTGAACCAGAACGAATGAACTCTCGGATCGAACGCTGAGTTGCGTTTTAAAACTTTATAAGAGCGCTTTGTATAAAATTTTTGAAGTCAGCAGTTTTGTGGTGAATCAAACCGCCCTTTTGAGTACTCGCCATGTCAGAACTAAGCATAAAACGTTATGAAATCAGTTACGTTAAAAAAGTTTCCATTGATTTTGATCAATATTATCAACTTGTCAATAATATCTATAGAAAATAATTTTGTAAACCTAGAAATAACCTTCTTACCATGAATACAAAAGCAAAGATATGTTAATTTTTACTTTTAGAGATTTAGCGGCAGTGTCGTTCATAGAGGGTCATGCCATAAATCAGAGCGCGTGAACGTCTATCCTTGAAGCCACCGGTTTATTTACTGCCGAGCTGCCAACGACCCACTTACTAAGATCATAGCTCAGCTTTTAAATTGAGATTTTAGTTTACACACTGGTGCTAAAGTAAAATGGAAATGAGGTTTTATTACTTATGCATAATTTAATGTTTTCATATTTCTGGCTGGTGCCAACCATTATGAATAAAAATAAATTCATTTTTCATCTTGTGACAAAAAAAATATTTTACTAAAAAACGTACCTACAGCGAGCTGTATCAATATAAATAATTAGAGTTATATTTTTATTATTAGATACGTATTACTCTATGAACTTTAAGTATAATTATAGTCGCGTTAGTTGCCTTTTTATAAGACACCTAAAACACACAATTTTCCTCCAATAGAAAAAAGTATGCAGGTTCTGCACAATACATATAGCACATTTTTAAATAGACCCCAAAACGTGCCTGGAATATATATCAATAAAAATATGACGAAGGTAAAGTATTACCGACATTACGCTAACATTATTATATCACCTACCTCGCAAAAATAGTGTTTCCACAATTTCACGATTTCTTTAACAAAGAACAACCTACGTTATGTTAATTTATTTTAGGCATAATAAATATTACTTTCCACAAAAATCTGTGAGAAAAATGTAGGTAGATAAGTATTCTAAACGAACACTGAACTCACAATATTCTTGAAAGCGTTTAAATTATGTAAAACTGTTGCAAAGTAAGAAACAAAAAGTTTTAGTACGGAGGTTGCAAGTATTTTAATATTTTTAGAAAAACGTGGGCAAGCCCTCTCTTTTAATATTCTTGGAACGTACATCGTCGCATAAAAGTCTTGAAGGTCTATGCGTCTACGATAAATTTAATACTTACATATTAATGATAAATAAATTAGGGAACTAACCTTTCATTATTTCTACAATCACTGAACACCAATTACGAAACTATCCATTTAAGTCATGATTTAAACACAGCCATTAAAATTCACATGTCCTTAAACTCACTGCAGTTCCGAAATTACATCTTAAGTCACAAAATTTTACTCGTACATTTTTCGTTCGAAGTTTTCCCTCCAAAAGTGGTTGGGGAATCAACACGTGTGCCTTGGGCCGCGTTCACACGCCGACTGGCGCTAGCAGATTGTAACCCGCCCTAGAGAACTCGACTACCCCCAACTGACACTACTCTAGCCAACTTAATAGCAACTTAAGTTTGATTTTATGTGCGAGTGAAACGTTCTTGCGGTCAAGCTGCTTTAACTTTTGAATAATTATACGGAATAGTTTGAAATACGTATTTTGTAGTGAATTTATGTTTCATTAGCTTGATGATTGTATTGTTTTCAGTTCTCAAAATTGGGTTTGAATAACAAATAATACTGTTTGTTTTTATTAGTTATTACTAAAAATAGATTTAGTTTTTAGTTATTACTAATGACTTACAAACTTTCCGTTGGAATAATTTGACATAACATATTATATGTTTAGGTTGTCATGAAAAAACGTAAAATTTCGTTAATGAAGGTGGTTAATAAAATATATTACTAAAACATTTGTTGACTTCTAAAATGTTTTTCCGCTAAGGTAATGAGAAACGGAAAAACAAAGTAATAAATATTCCGATAATTAGATTTATTGATTACCCACACATCTTAGTAGCAACATAATAAAATTGTTTTTCCACATTGCAAAACGTGTTCTATTAGCTTCTCTAAGAAAAAACACGGTTAGATTAAAGTAATGGAAAGTGGGAAGGAAAATAAATAAACCACAGACTATCATAAATTATTTCCTGTCTTTACTAAATAATGCTATCAAATGTGCTTTAGTAAATTATATAATATTCGTATGAAATTAAGATCAAGCTGCTACAAGTATTCTAAGTGCTTATATGGATCACAACTTTTTAAACCTTAAAAATGTTATACATTTAACAGTTTTATTTTATAAAACAGGTTAAACGTATTTTGTAAATCAATTCTGTGAGTACATAGTACTCTATTGTGATCCCAACTTGTTAAGTCATAGATTCTCAATCTTATAAACATGCAATAAAGTTGAAACACTGGAAAATTAGGCAAAACGTTGTGCTATAGTCTTTATATTAGTAACTGTATAGGACACAGTACAAGAAACGGCCCCTAATGTACTGCCTTTGTTTCTCTTGTCCTTAAAACCACATAAAGGCAATAATACCCACAACTAGTTGCAAAGCTTGTCTTATTTCAGTTCACCATTGAAATGGAAACATTTAATTGCAAACGGGCAGCGGGCACAGTTGCATTCAAATCGGCTCATACCGGTTATTACCGGAGCAGACCGCTCGAAGTTGCAATGCGATTCTAAATGTGGATACACTGTATAAGAAAATGATTTCGTTGTACGATTTCGGTTGTAGATTGTAATGATATAAGAATATTTTATTTTCTTTTTGTATAAAACATATTTTCAAGCCAGGATTGTATGCTTAAATTTCTGCAAATATTTGTGATTTATATTTTTACACACTTGATAGGTAATTTCATTAGTTTATTGAAATAGTTGAAAAGTACAGCAAGAAATGGCCAACTGATTTCGTTGACGGTTGTAGGAATACCTACGGGTTTCCTGATTATGAATATGAAAAACAGCATCAGTACAAAAAAAAGAAAATGTAAAAATAGATATCCAGTTAAATTACCAAAGTTAAAACTAGAACGAAAAAGAATTACATTTACATTTTTTACCTCTAAAAACCATAACTTTAAGGAACATTTCTTAATAAACATTTAATTACATTATTCAGATGGTTCCGAAATAAATGGCGTCTATAAAAGCCTTTGCTAAAATAGAATAATTCTATTAAAGTGTTCGAGGACGATCATCGTCGTTGTCGCCCTCGCGCATTAATTTATTGGACCCTAGTTAAACGAAAGATTACCTGTTTAATGCCCAGAAAGTATCTTATTGACATTCATGTCCCATTTACGGCTTTGCATTTTTAGTAGGTGAAGTTCAAAGATCTTGATCAACGCTGGAATCTCGACGGATTATTTCGTGTAATTAATTTCGTATACACAGGAAGAAATAATTGTTGAATGTTACCTGATTTTTAAGGATGTGGCTTCCTTCTGAAACCTAAACACAGATTTGAATTCACAACTGCACTTTATTTTTATTGACTTTACAATTTTTGACAATATAACAATAAACATAGTCTTTTTCGACGGTCACTCAACCACTCACTCTCATAAATTACCAAAGTATTGCCACCGACAACAATAAAAAACATAAATCATAGACAATTTTTAGTAACAATTTTGAATCTCATTTCTAGAAAAATATTAATTAATAAAAAAAATTAGAACTATAAGAATGACAACTATAAATTATTTGAACATTCTATGTTCACATAAATGTGATTCGCTTATATTATTCATATTTTTATGAATCACTATCACTTTAAACAACTTATGTTTCCCGCCAAACAAGATTTAATTAAATAATTACACATAAATAAAAGACAAAAATTTACTGTTAAAAATTAATTTCAATATTGTTTCATTCTTTGTTTTTGTAAATAAATATGACATTTTTAAACAATTCGAAATTTAAAAATACTCATTTTTTTTTTATTTTTTTTTTTTTTTGTTTGCTAGCCAGAGTTATTAAGTAAGTAAGTGAAGGAGGTTGATTTATTCTTTTCAATAACAGTAAAGGCCACAAACATACAATTCACGCAAAATTCTACATTTTGTCGAAGTAAAACCATGTGGGTTTATTTCCGTCGGCAGCTATCAATCCGTTCTCAACTCCATCTAATAAGTAGGCATTACGAGGTCCCTCAAGATTATCGATTCCTTATTGAATCCATCGCAAGAGCCCGATTTGGCCCAGAATGGCGGACAAAGTTGAAAAGCAGAACATTAATTCTGCTAATGCGTTGCCGTATTCACAGAGATATTACATTTCACCTGTTATATATAACACCAAATGTTACTAAAGAGTCTCTTTCATATTTACATTTCGCCAGTTATTGAAAACATTTATTTTCGTGTTTTATATTGCGAAGCACATGTTTACACAAAAATATGATGAATGTATGAGAGAATAATAACTGATAGAAAAACATTTCTGTTTAAATTCTATATTTGCGATCATTAAGGTACACAATCTGAGATTTTATTCGATTTTAAAGTGAATAAATGGGCAGCTGAATATAAAAGTTGGGTTTATTGAAGTCAATCATTTTGAAAACTATTTTCCTATGAAGTAAACATCATATTATGTTTGATCTCGTAAATATGAGAATATCGTATGACAAAGGCAACAATATCATTAAACAACGCATGCCTGTACATATCAAAGCTGTCAATCAACCCTTTATGAAGGAAATGAAGCCTTGAATACGGCAATATAATGTTCAATTCTGTTTTTAATATAAAACTAGTTAAGTCAATGTATCACTAATTGATCAACTTTATACATTTTTATGTTAGTCGTGTTCCTTTTCAAACCTTAAAATTGCACTGAACGTAAACCTGTAAGTATTTAACATACCTTTTTAAAATCTAATGTGTAATGAGAGTGCCTAATATAATAATGTTTTAAATGTTAATGCTATGTGTTGTCTACACTGTAATCTTTATATATATAATTCTTCTGTAAGTGTGTATGTCACTGAACTTCTCTCAAACGGCTGTACCGATTTTGATAATTTTTTTTTGTGTTGTGTTCAAGGGCATCTGGGAATGGTTTAGATTCACAAATCAGCCCGGCAGATGGCAATGCAGTCGGTGTCTAGGTTTTTTATCTATACCTATTATTATATTATATGCAAGACAACGTCTGTCGGGTCCGCTAGTTTACTATATATGTTTAGTGTTTACTAACCGAATTGTGTCCTGTTTTTCAATTACAACATTGCAGACACACCTCGAAGTGAATAAAGTTAGACAGTACTGCCATAACCCATACGCTGGCAGAATAGTCAACTACTACATAGTGGAGACTCAATTGCCATATAAGAAAAAAAAACATACCTTTTTTGTCAGCTATCGTGTGTGTGCGGCTCAATCCCTAGACATAGCTAATGTACCAAACGCAAATATAAGTTTGTCGAATGTTAGGGTGCCCGCAGTGGACTTTACGCTGTAACTGTAGGGCCGATGGTTGAAATTAGCTTCACCCGAAATATATGAGTTTGTGTGTATTTTAGTTACTCAGTCATATCAAAACGACTGAAGAGTGGCATCTCGGTGATGGAATTTAGAACAGAGATTGTGGTCTGTACTAACATATAGGTTTTTCCCACTTTTTAACACTTTTATCCTTATTAAGGCGGGCGAATCCGCTGGCAAAAGCTAGTACATAATAAAATCGTACGCTGCTGAAAAATTCAATTTTATAAGTTGAATATTCTAGAATATTCAAGCTATTTCTACAAACTGTATCTACATTGAGCTGAATCAGCAAAGTTCGGTTATAGCAGCTTTGGGATCACTACCTCGTGATCTACTTTGAAGGCTGATGCGGGCGGCACGGATTCTCATTGGCAGCGTGAGTGGTGCAAATAATTTTGCCCTATCATCACTATGATGTGCTCTGCCGTACCTATATTTTTTCGTGAAAGTTTTTTGGTAATATAGGTAAAATACGTTCTGGTACATTTTTATGAGATTCCATCTTATTTACATTGGGATTATCTACACATTTGACAGAGACCGGGCAGAGGCACCCTCTGATAACCCTATTTCAAACTCTGTTATGTTTAATGTAAAGCATCATTTTTAGTAAGCGATAAGCGCCGCCCATAGACACCCGGAACATCAGAGGCGATACAAGTGCGTTACCGGCCTTTTAGGGATTAGGAACTTAGGAATTGTTAGAGATTCAGGGATAGGGGAGATTGGGGATGGGGAGGGGGGATAATTGGGCCTCCGGGACCTCACTCACACAACGCAAGCGTTATTTCACGTCGGTTTTCCGTGATGCCGTAGTATCACTCCGTACGAGCCGGCCCATTCGTGCCGAATCATGGCTCTCCCACACTTAATGAATTGAATGCATGTGCTATTACCAAACCAAAATATTTGAATACGTTCACAAACTATAATAATTACAAATACGTACGTACACATTACTAATGACCCCAGCTTGTGCGTGTGCAATAGTGTTTAGCTAGTTAGGCACAATTTGGCCGAACGTGATGATTCGAACGTATTCGCCCGGTTTAGTATTGCCAGCGTGCTGACAGCACGGCCTAGTTATTCTGTTAATGCTCAATATATGGCAACACTGGCATTTGTAAATGTTGCTATTCATAAGGGAATAACATAACTAATGAAAGTCGTTAAATATTATGATTACATGTTACAAACGGATATGTTATGTTGGTGGATTGTTAAATTATACTTGGATTGGTTTTACTTGAATATGTTAATATAATAAGCAGAGCACACGACGTCATTCGATGACTTTCCCCCCTTAAAAAAAGGCTACTTTTCATCATGGCCACTGCTGACCGAACCGCGGGCCGAAGCCTAGTATTTAGATTTAAATACAACCTTTTAACATTTCAGTGCGGGTTTAAAGGCGCTTTTGCCGCTAATTTCTTTGAGAATATGTCATAGAGCGGATAGCCTAAGTGGGCACTAATTAGCTGGATGGTCACTTTTTGCTGAAAAGAGAAAATGTACGACACAAAGAGTTTATTGTAAATTTTAAGCTAACGTTAGACCATTAAACCTAATAATAAACGAGAACAAATATAATATCAAAATAATTTTAACCGAAATTTGTAAAAGTCGTATCAATATAATGTGTGGAAAATCCCTTTCCTTCTTTTTTACTTTAACTTTTGGTTCAATAAATGTTATAATCTTATTTTCTCCAGACTATATTGACGTTACCCTCTCACTACACTCGCGAGTCTCTCGTCTAGTTCAGTTGCTAAGTTACTCTGATATTATAATTATGTAATTCTAAGTTAAGAATTTCTAGTCAGATTTTCTCATATGTAAACATTGGATTACAAAAAGAATAATTTCAAATTCGAAAACTTATAACATTTTTTTTTCGTTCTAAATTTAAATCTACATTAATACTATATTACTACTGATTTATACTGCTGAGCATTCAGCTATAGTATTTTTTAACTTTCAAATATTGGTAAAATATTGCATTGAAAATAGAACGCAAACTATATTGTATTCCCGCCACTGGTGGCGCTGTCTTTATTTGTACCGGGCTATATATTTTTTAATCTATGGTATGTACGTCACGTCATTAATAATACATAAAGAACCACATTTTCCTTCATATATACGTTACAACATATTTAATCAAGTAGTAGACATAATAATATTTTTATGAAACTGTCTTTTCAAAGCCTGTCTAAGTGTTCCTTTGTTCTACAATCGATAAATTTTCATTAAAAACCCAGACGATACAGTTATTAAAAAATACTTGCCCTAAATCTTTTATCTGTAATACAATCCCAAGTTCACGACGTTCTTTTAAAGCCTACTAAATTTCAACCTCGTTAAAACTTTACCCTACGAAAGATGTTATCAAAATTTCAGAAAGTCGCTTCCTTCATACACTTGGTAAAAAAATAACAATAAACTGAAATGACCAAAAGTCCATTAAAGTTTATTATTTAACAGTCAAGTTGGTCGTCTGGGCGCTAAGTGCAGGTTTATGCAAAAGTTCCTCGCCAAAACTGTAGTATCGTTATTCTTAACTTTGTAAGCAGCTGTGAGCGGCCGCGGTATACTTGAGCGACATAATTTACACGTTACAAGAAAATAAACTTTTAAATTAAATATTGATACTGACTTCTCGAAACTTAGCTTTCTTACTTTATTTTGTATTGTAAAAAAAATATGTAAGTCCTTATTTACTGCTTGAGAACAAACTAAAGCTATTTTTAAAAATTAGCTTTACATGAAGTGACATCGCATATTTTTTTCTGGGAGGTTAACTTGCCGGGGCCGTGCCGAAATTTAGCAGAGATCTTCATTATATCTGTTACTAATTGAGCCGAGCATCGTATTACAAGTTCACTATTACTATGTAAACTTGCCAAACAAGATGGTTTCCACTCGCCAGTTCGTACTACGTATTCCGTGTAAGCATTTGGACATTGGAAACATTAAATATAGCAGAGAACCAAATCAACAACCCATAGGACCAACGAAGCACCTAACAAAATTTAACATTAGAGTCTTATTTATTCCCCAATGTACATAATTGAATCCTAAAAATTATTTTTTACAATAAAAGAAAAGAATAATAACTGATTTGACCTACCGACGTTGGTCAACAACAGATCAAATCATCAGCCGGAATAAGGTCACTACTGAAAAAATACTCTCCTAATAAGGGATGTGCCATAATCCCCACACTAAGAAGGCAATTTGGATATCGCAGATAGGTCCACAGAATTATTGAGGTGATTATCGTTCTTCTAAGGCAAACCCGTGTCAAACACTATTAAGACACTAGAGGTACATTAATATTTTGTTATATCTACATATTTATGCACCTCCAATATAATCTGCTCTCTGCTTCTGCCTCGTTGGCCGAGTGGTCCCTAGTGCGATTGCCGGGCAAGGGTTCTCGGGTTCAATTTCCGGGTCTGGCAAAATATAACAGGGTTTTAAAAAAAAATCTCAGTAGTAGCACGGAGTCTGGAATTGTGCCCGGTGTATGGCAATAGGTTCACCCCTATTACGTGGGACTCATAACATAAATAGTGAAAAGTGGGAGTTACTTCTGTGTGCACACAGAGGTGCACCTCTGCCTACCCCTTCGGGGATAATAGGCGTGATGTAATGTTATGTCCAATACAATATAACCACATCAATATAAAACACCAGTACAATTTAAGGTGTATAATCAGACGAAGTATAAACAAACATAAAATATGATTAAAGTTAATTTACGGAGCAAATTATAATGCACTAATAAATAAAGCTAATACACATGGAATAAGCATAAAGGAACCAATAGCAGTTAAGTCGTGCAGATTGCAAGCTAATTAGCTACATGCACCGTAATGACCCAATTCACTCCGGCGACTTTTATGGTTGCTGCGGTGGACTGAGAGAAAGGCTTCCGCCGTATACTTTTTCATTTATTTTTTAATTAAATAATTGACACTTTATATTACTGCAGTGTAATTATGTTTATGTAAAGAGTTTTCATACATTCATAATTGATTTATTTCGATTTATGATTTTACTTTCGGACGGATCACCTGATGGTAAGCAATCGACGTCACCCATGGACACCTGAAACACCAGAGGCGTTACAAGTGAATTCCAACCTTTTGGGGATTAGGAGTTTGACGATTGTTGGGGATTCGGGGATTGGGGAGATTAGGGAGGGGGGTAATTGGGCCTCCTCCGGTAACTACACTCACACGACGAAACACAACGCAAGCGTTGTTTCACGTCGATTTCAATGAGGCTGTGGTATCACTCCGGTCGATCCGTCCCATTCGTGCCGAAGCATGGCTCCCCCAAAATGATTAAAATATACATTATCTTCATTAAATCTTTTCACGTCCATAAAAATCCTCACCTCCACAGAAACCATCAAACAGAAAACAAAGATATATATCTACACATTAGTATAAAATACCCAACACAAAGTCCTAAGCTCTCAAGTGCTTCTACTATCGATATCTAAGCCAAAAGCAATAAAACATTAGAATCCAGTGTTGGAACGAACGACCGATACTAACGGGATACTCTACATTTTCATTTAGTTCCGTGGCGGTTCCAAAATTCACAGGTAAGGACCGGAGCTCCCATCGATAATTGGCTTTTCTCTGCTTTGTGTTCCAACTCAGGTATTTGTGAGTCAGGAACTACGAAGTATACATACGTACATACATTTGTAGTGTTAAGTTGTTTCTATACGTTCATTGCCTCTTTGGTCATGGTTATTCAAAGGTTTTGTTTGGTTTTGCTTTTACGCCTAATTGTTATACTAGATGTCATACTTAGTAGCGAATCTTTACCAAGTTCAGTTAAGAAAAAAGGATGATAAACTGTAATTTTCTTACCAATATCTGGATAACTTGTGTTTTAGTACTGATGTACTTATAAATATGATTATTTTTAAGAAAAAATACAAAAAAAAACAATAAATAACATGAAAATAAAATATACATTCGGTAATACAATAAAACACAAGTCATCCCGATATTGGTAAGAAAATTACAGTTTATCATCCTTTTTCTTAACTGAACTTGGTAAAGATTCGCTACCAAGTATGACATCTAGTAAAATAATTAGGCGTTATAGCAAAACGAAACAAAACATTTGAATAACCATGACCAAAGAGGCAATATACGTATAGAAAATAACATAGAGCAAACTGAAATAATTATTACGTTATGGAGTTATAATTCACCCAATTCCCCACAAAACTAAATTACAACTTCCATAGAAAAAAAGAATAACATAGGCCGAAAATATTGGCCATGTCCAATGTTCCTTAACAAGCCAAAATCAATTAGTTCCCATACAAAACTCTCACGTACATAAGTTATTGTGACACCGAGAAAGTTCCGCGTAATATTTCGCGTCACAACTATGGTCGTCACTAGATTCGCTGAGACTGAGTTACCAAAACTAAGTTCTTTCAATGTGAAGCAGTTTACCAAGTTTCAGCCTGCAATCATGTTCCATGTAAATTTAGAAGTTCCACTTTTGCAACTTTGTAATACAACACATTACTAAGTTGGAGGTAGTTTCGTTAATGCCACCTAGGTACGGTCTAGACACGCTGATCTTGCTTTTAAAGGCACTTTGCTACTTAGTAGCCGTATCGATGGCAATCCTTTTAGCTTGTCTAAGTCCTTAGTACTTAATAATGTCGCATTGAGCATAAATCTCCAGCCTGTCGGCTTTGGAGTTAAAGCAACGATTGCACTTTGTGACTAATGCAATTGCATTTGTTTGCAAATACGTCTTTATTTTCGTATTAACTGCATAGAAAGTAATCGATTGAGTTTAAGTCGGGATACATTAAAAAAAACTAACCTTATGTAAATTTTAATTAGATTAAAAAAACATTAAATAAATGACGAGTTACTCACGTAAATATATGTATTGGGAAAAGCTCGACTAGTTTCAAGTCACAAAAGGGACTTTTACTCTAGAGCATCGTGCGCGAAAAACGTCTATCTGTACCCGCTGTAGTTCATGTGACATAATACAAAATCCTACCTCCAAATACCCGTACCAAATATTAGTAAGCCAACCGTAGCCGACTGTTTTATGTGTTCTCTGAGACACGGAGATGAAACGCTTGTAATTTACATACTGATTTTCTTGAGAGAATAGGTACTATATATAGGTAATAATATATAACTCTTTTAATATAACTTGGTAGAACAAGAACATTGTAATGATTTTGACACGAAAAATATATTTAGTAAATTCAATTTATACATACAGATTTATTCAAATATTACAATAGTAGGTATACATTGTTGTACAGGATGTGCCTGAAGTCGACGATCAAATAGCACCAGGTGATCGGCAAGGTTCCAACAGTTATCAGAGAAATATAAAAAAATCTAAGTAATATAGTTTTCAAATTACAATGACTTATATGTAATCCACGAAAATGTGCCAGTCTTTTGACTCTTGCTGCTACAATTCTTTATTGTAACGTCTGTATTACTGTGTACTCTGTGCTACTACTGAAATTTTTAAAAAGCCCAGTAATACTTTGCCCGACCCGGGAATCGAACTCGAGACCCCTCGCCCGGCACTCGGCTCGTGACCACAATGAGGCAGTCCAGTCAGACTCTGTATACCTATATATATTATTACATATACCTACTATTGTAATATTTGATATGAAGAGTCGCAACAGTTTACTGCTATACTATGGGGTTCTACATGACAGTCAGTTGTAATCTCCTCGCCAAGTAGTAGGCGAGTTAGAAATCGCAGTTGAGAAGATATAAATTTTAAGTACCTATCAAAACTTAAAGAGATATTGATTCTAAATTACATAGTGAACACACAAGTAGCTCCTACCGATAACAGAATTCAATGCAGTTCAATTCACGGGCACTTCTCGACAGCTTGCGCAACTGTCAGCAACTTGCCCTGTCGCACACTCGCTAAACTTTGCCCAGATCGGCAACACTGCCAAAGGGCAATGCTAAGTGACTATAAAACAATGTAATGGATAATTTGACTGTGTAAATAGTGTTAGACTTAAGTACAATATTGTTTCGGAGATTGATTCTGTAGTTTTGATCAGTTTTTTAATGTTATGGTTGATAGGATGATTGTTTAGTAAGAGGATTTAGCACCGGTTTAGTTAATAGGTGTGTATTATTGAGTTTCTTTTTAAATCTTTCAAATATCATATAGTTCATTGACCTCCAAGTATTTATGATACTTATAGTGGAGGTCACTGAATAAGCTCACCCCCTACTCATTAAATAAAATTTTATAAAAAACTAGCGGACCCGACAGATGTTGTCCTGCAAATAATATAATAATAATAGGTATAGATAAATAACCTAGATACCAACTGCAGCGCTATCTGCCGGGCTGATTTGTGAATCTAAACCATCCAGGGCACCACTCAAACGTATACAGAAAAATTCATTTAAATCGGTCAAGCCGTTTAGGAGGAGTTCAATGACATAAACACGTACAGCAGAATTATATATATATAAAGATATGTCGACTATCTAATCAGTCAGGTAATGAAAAATAAAACATTACATAGGTAATTTCGAAAATTAGGTACGTCAGACATTTCTCGGTAACAGTAGATAAGTTCCAAAAAGCGGGTACAAGTCGACTTGATCAAAGGCACAAACTTAAAGTGAAGATCAAATACGTCAGTGTCCAACGCCAAAAGTAAGATGTGATAGCTTAAGTTGATTAATTGAAGTAGAACACTCAAAACTTAATGATTGATCTGTTTAGTTAAGGAACTGGCGACCAGCGAAACTCCAGAACATTTTTTATTCATTGTGAACATGAAATAACGACAGAAGTCTGAGATGGTATATTGTTCTACTTCTAACAGACTTCAAAAAAGAAAGACGTCCTCAGTAAGACCTGTATGCATGTAGCATACAGATCTTAGGTCGCATGTATTCATGATTTTATAGCGGTATTCAAAAAACTGTTTGTTATACATTTTTGCGGATGAAAATCAACCAATTCTTCTTTCACTTCTCCCGCCCCTCTGTCAAACTCTTACAGACTTAAAAACCACCCCGTTCCTACTCCTGCACTTCGAGCCGGAAGAGAAGTTTTTAGTATATTAGGTATAACTAACCAAATTAAAAAAGAGGGGGTTGAACTCGGATTCCGAAACATAGTAATAAAAGAATCACTATCGATTATCAAAACGTGACAGTTAACTGATGGAATATAGGATTCCTCTACATAAGTTAAGCTTGCCATAAACTCTACGCATGACAGACAGATTGGACGTCACAGTTTATATTTACTAGAATGCTGATGTCCGGTCTCTGTCAAATGTATAGTCCCTTGGTTGGCAATGACGACACCCGCGGGAAACATTGGACACTGGTGACAAATGTACTTTGCCATCACCACGGCTAGCAAATAAGCACTACAAAGCCAAAACATCAACAGCGCCTAAGTAATCACTGCTGACCAAAGTCTTCTCGCACGGAGACGGTTTGAGCATTAACCACCATGCTTGCTCAATGTGGGTTGTTTAGTCTATAATTAGAAATTATAAGCCCAGGTTTCCTCACGATGCTTTTCGTCACCGTTTGTCAGTGATCCCTAAATAATCTTAGAAAGTACATACCTTATAACTCGGAAAAAGTCGCATTGGTACTTTGGCTTTGGTAGGTTTAAACCAGCGCCCTCGTGTATGGGAAACGAGCGTTTTCAACCTCCGGGCCACCACGACATGTCAAAACATCAAACACTTAGAACTGTATTAACAAGTTAAGCAACGTTATGTATTAGCAATGTAAACAACAAAGTTCCCACCACTGACAACTAAGTCTTATAACATTAATATTCATAAAAGTATAAAAGGATTTTACGGCGTTCGGTGCTACACATCATAAGTAACCACCTGACAGAATTCAGCGCGTAAAGCATAAATCTATAGTGGGTAAAATCTGGTTTGCTGAAATTCAGAGAAGATAAATGGTATTTATGTACTGTTGAAGCCATGCTTGATGGTAGATGATATTTTTAACATCGTGTTCAATTAAAGCGGATAGGATTTGGTTATAAATATACGTCGGTATGATAGACTTTTTTATAAAGTCATTTAGGCAATTATGGTTTTTGATTTGCACTACATATAACTATCTAACACGAAGCAGCAAATATTGAATCAAGCTACCAAGTAAAATTGCTTACCTTCAGATTCCCTTTAAGATAGACTAATATTGGGTAAGTACTTTTTCTCTAATTAAGCAAAGAAGAAGGAAGTCAGATAATAAGAACAAGACGACGTTATATTTAAGTAGTCTGGAAGTGTGTAAACTGTTGATAAAAACACAATATCTAATGATATTGACACGTACAAATCTGTTTGAAGAACTCCATTCTTATCAAACCGATTTTCCTTCTAGAAAAATCTCACTAAAAATACAATTACGTCACAAATAGGGACGCCATTGAGGACGAAGTTTGTTCAGAAAACATTTTACACAGCGTTTACTTTATAAAATCTATTAAGCTGTTCGCGATCAAGTGTTCGAACTGAACGTTTTATTCATGCTGGCATTAATTCCTTAAGGCTCGTCCTTCGTCTAACTAAATCTATCGGCTTTCGGCTCTAGTTAAACAAAGAGCCAGCGGCCATCTCTAAACGTATCGAGGTACTATTTACAGCCAGCTTGACTCGTCTGTTAACAGACGACAATTGGGGTGGAATTAATTTTTTCTTGTTTTTTTCTCAGTACAATGCTCTTTTTACTTTGCAAAACAGTTTTTTGTATTCGAACAAGTTTTTAGGTTAACGTGAATTGACTTTTAGATGAACAAATTACATATTTAGACTTTTTGGAGCCGTCTTCGTGTAACAGAATCTTGTTGTTAGTTTTCAAAACTTCTTAGTTTCCTATATAGAGGATTTTTATTATAGTAGTAGGTACCTACAAGCGAAATTAGTCCTTATGTATATGGCAATAGTAATTCCTCAAGTATCCTAGTTTAAGCCCGTTATCAGCTGAAGCACTGAAGCGTGTTGTAATCAATGGTTTATCGCTAAACTCCTCTAGAGCATAAAGCTCGGGTCTTGTTCATTGTTTCCTTCTCTATCAATAGTAATGACTTCAACGTACCAAGGAGTTCTTGGAAGCAGAGATTTATTCTGATTGAAATAGACTGCCTATCATGATGTAAATGATTAAAATTCTATTTTTAGACCAATTTCGTTCACTACAATTATACAGAATATACAGAAATGTAATTTGTTATAAGTATTTTGGATTTTTTACCTTTACCTATGTGTTTTACGATGATCGTTATATTCTTGGATAAGGGGCATCCCTTATCCCTGGCCTTAATAGCGTATAGTAATAAATAATTAACAAAAATGTCAAAAAAATACCCTCGCAGACGTCTCCCATTCAACAGAAAGACAAAAACTTAAACATCTAAAATACACAACAAGACTTCGAAATAAATATGATACATTACTCCTGTATTAGGTAAATCTGTGCTCGATACGTGAGGCCGATATTACGGCCGGCACACGGCTTACATCCGGCAGATAAACGGTACTTGTATCCGTCTCGCCGGCGCTCAGGCCTGTTGTGCCCGATTATACCCGCCGATTCCCTTTAATACTCCCAACTTTATTGACAATGTATTTTGGACGGTCACACGGAAAAATATCTATCTACGAAACATGAAGAGGTTCCCGTTCCCGTAAAGCGAAAAGTTTTCTTATTTGATTTTTTTTTCTTATTTAAAGTTATAATGGAAAATATTGCCCTTTCTGTTGTACAAAATGCTTGTACAGATATTTTCCTTTTTCGTAAAAATTCAAGGCTAAATATGGTACAGATATTTTTGTTAAGGAACTTCAAAATACACAAGATACAGTAGGTACATCTCTTGTCTTCCTCTTCTCTCTTTGGTGTAAAAATATTATCAAAATACATCACACAAATGACCAAATACCATCTGAAGTTGCTCACACTCACCCTGATACAAAACAATTTTATCTTATTGTAACGAACAACGAACAAATAAACAATAGTAGACCACAGAGTTTAAATCTCCAGTACAGGCTACAATTACACGGCCGAGCGATTCCGTTCAATGGCGCAAACACACCACAAAGATCAAACTGTAAGGAGTACGGAAATGTCTGTTTACATCACATGAACAGGGGACATACTAGTAGGGGGGAACGCTCACTTGTACTGCCTTTGTTCGATAGTAAAACTATTTTTGAAATCTATGAAAGTCATGAAATAACGTAACATCACACGGACTATGTAGTATATCTTAAGACTTTGCCAATAGGGTAGACGACTAATTTTTATTTTAATGTCCGTCTGATAGATTATTCTAAAACATTAGACGTATTTTTAAACGTATTTTTTATTTTCTCACAGAAACGAATAGTTTCGAAGATATATTGATTTGAAATGTCGCGTGACGTCACTTCTCAGTACATTTTATACTAAGAAATGACGTTTTAGCCCCCACTCCTTAACTTTTATTCGTTTTATCTAAGTATTGTTTTATTATACGACAAAATAAAAAAATACGTGTCTAATATTTTTTCATTACCTAACTTACGGACTAATTATATTTTTAATTTTCATACCCTGTCATCATCCCCATTATGTTATAAGTTGTATTGTAAAAAGGAACGAGTCGATCTTAAAAGGATTAAATGGGTACAAGATTTTTTAGATAACACGTTAGAAAATTCAGATATCTATAAAACTTTTTTACAATAATTGTCCCCCTTCGCGGAACAAAACTTGGACTTGGTACTATATGATTTCCGATGTTTAAATATTTTACTGATTAGTAGAAACCCCAAAATTAATAAATATCCTAAATCCTAGTTTTCTGTACGCCAATCCTCAAGGAGTACAGACAAAAGACGAGTTCACAATGGAGGCGCGACGCGAGAGCGCATCGCAGATGACAGAGCCGCGATAATAGACCTCCCTGTTTAGCGAGTGCGTCCGGGCCGGCCGGAAATGGCGCAGCCCTACAGACAACCTTCATTTCCTGAGTAGTCCTTTTGCCAGAACACCAGAATGCCAGAACGACAGCACCCGAGGGACGTGATGTTAATCTCTGTTTTTCCTGTCATAATTTCGTATTCTGGCTGTACTTATTAGCTTTTTGCAAGTTGTAAAGGACTGTTATTCCTTTGTTCTTTTTTTTATTTGTCGGAAATGTGACAGCGAAGAATCTGATGTTCATTCGCAAGTAGTCACTAGAGGAATGTAATGTCACATTTTACTTGTAATTAGGGTCTTATGCCGTATTTTTAACGTCTCAACTTTTACGTCACAAAAATGTTTTATGAGGTTAAAATTACATCAATCAGACAACCTTTAAAAGTAAATAAGAACCATTAAAACTAGAACATAATACTGCTTCGTATCAAGTACTCGAATAGTTTTTGTTGTTCGCACAATAAAGCTGACAAGAGTCGCTATGTTGGAAGACAACGGGATCGCGGGCGTTGTCACGTGTCCCGCTCAAATGAACAGTGAACATTGAACAACTGTTAACAATCCATGTCGAAGAACTGAACACTAGCCGGTTTATCGACGAAAATACTGCTTTATTTGCTGGAAATGGCGGACAATGGAAGTGTTTGTTCAGGTTCTGGACGTGTAACAGTGTCGCAGAGATAGAGGTACACAAAGATATCGGAAATGTGTTGTTTTTTGTTTTTAAGAGAGTATCTTATACTCCAGGAACTTAATGTTTATTTGGTGTGTTGAATGTTTATGGCTCAAATTAATTGCTGGAGAATTTTCCTCACTGTCTTTGTATACTTTTTAGTAATCGCTTCTATTTATACTGAGCTTGTAAGGTCTCTTAAAGTATTGTATCCTTTAATTCCGTCTTACTGTTCATTTCTAGACATAATAATAAATAATAAAACCACATTCAATGATATACGAGATCAAAATGAGTGAGATTACATTCGTAAAAGTAGGTATGGCATATACCTAAGTACCTATCATTAACCAGCGTTACTACCAACAGTCAACGGCATCTTGTACATATATCCAAGTACAGTCTAATAGCCAGTCTAAGAGCAGAATTCTGTCCATGTAATGGCCGTCACATTCCACCGGCATCCGGACCGCACTCCCTTGTCTATCCGGTAACACAACGATGACTGACACACTGCTTATAAAAAGGTTAGAAGCCACAAAAAGTTATAGCTTTTTATTCGCTTTGATTTAGTATTTATTTTTAAAGTATGGTTTTATTTACGTGACTACGTGTTGACAGTGTTGATTTATTTCAAATGTATGATTGAAACAGTGGTTAGGCAATCGGCTACCACGCAAAGTGTTGTCATCATAATTTGTAGTACTGGGAGCGGTTTTGATCTACATGTGGATTAATAGTATTCGCACCCACGATCCTGAAAACCATCCTAATTTCATACTAGTCACGGCCACAAATAAAAAAAAATACTATACAGGTACTATAGGTACTTACTTAGGCTAAAGTTGCACACATCATTACATTAATACATTAAAAAAACACGACAAACTCTAAATAATAATAACATACTACTTGAATATAAGAAAAAGACAATAAAACTAGAACTCATACACTCGTGTGTTATATAAAGTATAATTGGATATAAAGTCTCGGTCAATATTTATGGAGATGGAATACCGTAATAATAAAGTATAATAATATAGGCTTCACTCTAAATTAAAATATATGAGCTTCACTGTTTACTGTTCATGTTTTCTTAGACAGAGTAAACAAAAAAACGGGTATTTTTACCGAAAAAATAATGAATGTATAGTATGTATTAGTACCTAATATTATAACCAATACACAATTCCAAGCATTCGCGAACTACTGCGGAGAATTAATAAAGTTAAGTTAAAAAAGTTCTGAATATAAAAGTTAAAATATTATTCATTATTTTAAATAAAAAAAGGCTTGTACTCGCTCCACGATGAGCTCCAGCGTGGCTTTACGGTGCGCGGTGAAGCAATCTGTCATCGTTATAAACTTTTACTACGTTACGCTACACTCCCATACTCGGTTACAACACCGCATATTAGATTTGCATGAAACTTGGCATATTTCGTAACCACGAAACGCGACCACACAACACAAAATGTTAATGTCACACTCATCATGCAAATTATTTCACATCTCCAGTAACTTTATACAACTTTTCCGAAGACACGTAACCGATACGAAAATTTCGAGACAATTATTTTATTGTAACTTCATCTTCAGACGAAATAAATTGACGACGACGCTCGAATGAAGTTAGCATAATCAAAATAAAGGTCTCTTTCAATTCGTTGAACATCAAAACGGCGAATGACGAGTACGTTAGTACTTTTGTTGAATGCGGTATGAATATAAAATAGCGGTGGGTATTCGGAATAAGGGCACAGGTGGACAGCCACCGCTAAAAGCCGATCCGTGTAGCGTGCAGCGCGCCCGGGCGCGTATCAAGCATTTATCATTGAGTTTACACGCGGCATACATTACGGTTAACTAAGTACCTTTCTAGTTTCACCTCTAGAAAAAATGTGTCCAACACGGTTTGGATTTTATTGTGGTCTTATGGGAGGTTTTATTTCGTCACGTAACATCGTCACATCAACTTTTAATGAAGGACGCATAGATTTATGGACCTCACAAACACTTTACTGGTTTACGTTCGCGTTGATCGCATACTCTTTCGTTTGTAAACTCTACCTAACGATTCCTCACTATCACACACACTTTCCACTAAAAAACACAAAAATATGGAATACACACGAGTACGATGTGTACAAGAATTTGTGAAAAATTCCACCATAAAAAAGTAGTTTAAAAATATGCATCTTCTTTTATTCATCTGGTGGAGTTAAACAAATACACTTTTATTTGAGTGTCAGTCATGCGTCGTGGTGAATGCTTAGCACTCCATGTATCCGGGTTGAAATTCAAATGGAATTCATTGGAAATTCAACCCTCGCAATATGGAGTGCACTGAGCTAGGTGCCGACTCCAGCGCGCAGTGCTTGTGTTACACTTTGATTTTATTTTCACCAAAAACACACTTATGTAGACAAAAATAAAGCTACATTTGGCACGATTATTTCCGTTGAATTTGTTGAATTTTGAATGAAAACTCTATTTGTATTTAAATGAAGTTGGGTCTCATTTAGTTTTTTCTAGCATTTGAGGTTATTTCCCCTACAACAAAATTTAGACAAAGATTCACATCTTTAAAACTTACCCTAAAACTATTTATTACATTAAAATCGAAGCCAAATCAAAACAGTATCAAACATAGCTACAGCACAAACTTTAAAGACAAAAATTCCAACAAGGCACTCTCTAAAGAGATGAATAATTTTCTCCCTGTAATATCGAACACCTCCGTTTAAGATTCACAACCCGATAGAATCGACTGACTGTCGGGAATTGAATACACTCAAATGAAACTGCAAATGCCGTTTTCAATATCTTGTACGGAAATAACATTTCGAGTAGGGTTTCAATTTAATAAAGAACGTCGATGGAGCGTAGTCGGGACTAGAAGTAACAACAACAACGTTGTGCAGACTGTTGTGCCACGCCTCTCCAACTTCAAATAAGTTCAAATGCTTCAAATTACTTTGGTAGTGCTTTGAAGCGCTTTTTCTTCTGTGGTCCAGTTCTAGGTGTAGGAATGAGAGTGAATTGAGTGTCTTGTTAATCGAGTGATTACGACTGACAAAGAGAGGTCTCGTGTACATTCCCGAGTCGTATAAGAAGGATTTTGAATATTTTTCGCAGTAGTCTAAATCTATGCCAATAGACTTAATTTCTATTACATAAAAGTCAACCAAAACTAGTGAAAAATTAATGTTATACTCTACCTACCACATCTGGGATTCGAAAAGAAATTTTGTAAAAAATTGTATTGTTAGATGCACATTAGGACAATACCAAAGTTTAAAAATAGGGTCCATGTAAGAGTACTACAATACCTTCACAAAGAACACTAAACACCGAAAAACGTAAAATAGAGCCTAAATCTGCGCCATACTTAGCATTAAGATTCAATGTGTATTCAAAATCCCCGCGCCGACTATTTTCCAGGGCGCAATCTTGCATTGAAAGAGTTATTCCGTGGTTCGTGGCTCGTGGCTCTATACAGGGTGGGCACAAAGAAGCTTTTATCGCGAACGGTCGCTGAGTGCCAGTGCCGACCGCAAACAAAATCCGACACACGATGAATACCGCTAAGTAGGTTAGATGTGATATAATCTTGAGATTTACGATACTAAAAAGCAAGTACCGCGCGAAAGTGTTTTTTGATGCGCAACGCGGTTCAGAATGTTTGTTTTAATTATCGTTTGGTAAGATAAACAAGACGAATTCTGAATCAGAAGCAGCCACCGTATTTTCTCAAAGCAACAAGTAACATCAATGATATAAGACGACACAGATTACGACTAATTAAATGAAACATTAATAAAATAAAGCTATGCGACAATTATATCAACATAATCCCGCTAACCGCACGCAATCTCATCAAATTAGGCCTTAATAAAGGATAATGAGAGTGATGTTTTAACGACGTCATTTTGCAAAATTGTCCTGAATGTGTGAGTACAAAATACGTATAAATTGTGTAAGTAAAGAATAGTTGCTCGTATGCTCGTATAAGAATATCCTATTGAGCTGGCGGTTGAACGTGAAAGAGGTTTATTATCGGGGCGCGGTGTGGAGCGCAAGCGGCGAGTGCCACAGATAAAATCTAGCTTTGCTATCCGAGTAAACACGTGAGTGAAACGTGCCTTAGAAAGAACCACTAATACCTTTTACTGTGCAGATTTAAAGTTAGCGTATAACATGCACTCTACTGAGTAACCCTGTTAATTAAAACATACTGTTTTACAAAAGGTAAAAGTAACTCTTTTAAATCTCTAGTCGCCTTTTCAACTAGTTTGCATTTTATTTTCAAGCTTACGGTTGCTTTCCATAGATTTAATACGTTTAATTCTGTTTGTGAATACAAAAAGCAGTACAAACACCTCCTCAGTAAATAACATAAATCGTCTTGTACGAAGGATTACAAAAGATTAAGTAAAATTTCCGACGTGGAGGACTCAAACAATGCATTTGTCGACACCCAATAATCCGTTTTACAAAGAATTGAACGTGACAATACGTTTGAAACAACTCCTGTGTGGCGCTCCCCGGTACGTGTATCAGTAACCACAGCGAGTATCAGAGTCGTAACGTGGAGCCATAAACGCACGAACTGACGCGATAAATTCGATCTGCTTGGGATGTTACGAAGGATTGAGAAGTTCATGACATGCTGTATATTTCATACTTTTATCAAGACACGGTTGAGGTCAAGGCTGGCTCTCCATTTAGATTGGAGCACGTTGTGTTAGTGATGACCTGTCATAAGCTGATACCATATATTCGATAGCAGTACCGTAATTTTCAGTAGTGATGTTACCGAGTCGGTGTGAATGTAAAGATGTAATGTGGATTTTGTGATAAAATATACAAGGAATTCAGCCTTGATAAATTGAATTGGAATTAAACGAAATATGACTTAAATTAATGTCAGCACTGGAAACAAATAACGCTAATTTGTTTGGAGTAGAAGAAAAGTAAAAAAGAGGTGCGTATTAGTACGTAATGTAAATAATAACGAGCAATATTATCTAATTATTTATGTTTTAATTATCCTTGTGAACTTAGGCCGCGTAGAATATGATTCCTGTTTTATCACATGACAGCATTTAATCGAGACAAAGAGTATTATATCACCTAAGTCAGCACATACCCTGTACGAATACCAAATTTCATCAAAACGCGTTCAGTAGTTTCAGAGTGATTGACGGACAAACATCTAAACAAAGAAACTTTCACATTATAATATTAGCATGATCTGAGTTAAAACTTACTTACAAAGAAACAAATATCGATCTCACTTCACTTCTTTACTACAAATCGACACGTTCGACATAAACCTGAGCTTCTCGTAACTTAACCCCTATCATCCGAGTACTAACTTAAGTTGTGAGCACAACTTACTCAGGATACATCTGTAATGACAGCCTCGGTAACAACTAAGTTTATACTTGAGACTAAGAGCCCTATTTCATTAGGACATCAGAATTGTAGCTACTATCAGGTCGCGCAACTAACTAAATGTATACAGTCGTATACATATACAGAGCAACTGGTAATAACTTGGTTATGCTAGGAAATGGCTGCACATGCAGTTCTTGCAATATCCAGTAGGACTGATGCCCGATACGGAGCCGCGGAAGGCCTACCGGGTTGCCGGGGCTCCGACTCGAAGAGCAGGATTAGGAACGGGGTGGTTTTTAGTCAGTAAGAGTCTGACCCTCCCTCTCGCCAACCCAAGGCGGAAGAAGTCATTGGATGATTTTCGCCCCTCAAAAAAAAAGGTCTTGCGCAATAATTTTTTTTAAATTTTTAAATTTATAATCAGTCAGACTATGAGGAAATTAGTTTAAGGCCAAATGACGTTTGGAGTGACTACAGGCTTTCATCTGCAGACGACCCTCAGGTAGGAAACACATCAGCTTTCTTTAATCTCTTCGAACACACAGAAGAAACCAATTGGTGGACTAGTCGATTTGGGCGTATAGAAAGATGTTCCATGTACTTTTTCTAGTACTGTTCAATTACAGTTAAGACATTTGAGATTCCAAGATAATCGATGGAAGGATAAAGAGAGTTGCAATATAATATGTGCAATTGTATGGGGTGACCCATCTGGTGTCAACTTAGTTACGCAACTAAATGGTTGCCGGCCACCAGACCCATACCTGTTTGTTCTGTTGCGCGACTTGTTGTGCCACTACAGTGTCTTAATGAAATAGGTCTCTAAGTTTATATTTGGGCATTGAGTACTCGAAGGTAGATAAGTAAAAGGGATTGTAAAATCTGACCTTTCGATCTAGATGTTATCGCCGAAGGGTATCGTATTAGTTGTTGTTACTTAACTGTTGTTGGAATAATGTGTACAACAAACAAAGAAAATCTTGTTCGGGAGTTTATTTAATAATGGTTTATACTTTAATAGCTTTTGGTTATAGCTTCTAATTTTTTTTGGGAGCGAATTATGTGACGACACACCACAAAACGTTTGTCACTGCTTCCAACTCTTTCCACGGGTAATATAAAAGCAAACTAATGGATAACACATTAATGTAAACAAGTCAGCAGTGTTTACGTTTACAATTAATACAAAAAATTAAAATAAATAGTTACCAGTAAACGATTTTTGTCCGTAAGCCAGTCACTTTAAGTTCCAATGACCTCATACAAATATTTAAGGACGTATGAGTCATTCAATTTTAGATCCCTTACATGATAAATGTGAAAACTCTTTCATAAAAACGATAGCAATGTGAAGCATGCTCAACAACGGGGGCACGTACTACGTTAACCTTCCCTCGTAGCGAATAGCTACGTCGTAGCAGATATCTACGCCGTAGCCGGCGTAGCGCCTGTTTAGCCCTGTCATTTGAGATAAGGCTAAATTCAAAATTTCGCGGCGTAGATAAGCTAATGAGAATAATTTTTGGACTGCCTCACTAGCATATTAAGCTGCTTGTGTATTAAAGAGTGGTACTGTGTTTACATTTTTTGCTGCGTTGCAAGATAAATAAGATTTTACTTTTATAACAATGTCTGTATTAGCATGCGACATTATTAGCGAGATTTTTCGAGGAAATCCTCTTTACTGCGAACTTTTGCAAAATTTCATGTTTCTTGAGCAAATTCCGTTTTTAAGTAGATTAAAATGAAATAGCAGTTTCTTACGTTATAAAGTAACTAATTTATCATCTGAAATCGTTGTTTATGGAGGGCATTACTAAGTTTTTTATTAAAATATACCTACCCTTTTCCCGCCGCAATACTTTTCCGTGGCAAAACAGTAAATCCATAATCCGCAAGGAGCGTCAACATTTCGGTGCAAATACACAAAGCCAAGTCTTGTGTGCTTTATCCATTTCTTTCTTCAAAATCTCGGAGTGAGATTTAAGATTTAAGTGGATGACGTATAACATGCTTAAAAAAATATACATACGTACTATTACGTTTCACTCCGTCCGTCTTTTTTCTCCCCTGAATTTATATTCAGTAGATTAAGAAAACTTAATAAACAAACACACTTTCGCAATCATAAATGTTAGACGAACACTTATCCATAAACAACAAAAGATCTTTTTACATAACATAACATTACGCCTTTTATCCCCGAAGGGGTAGGCAGAGGTGCACATTCTGCCACTGTACAATGTAACACCCACTTTTCACTATTTATGTTACTAATCCCATGTGAGCGTATTGCCATATACCGGGCACAATTCCATATTCCGAGCTCTTACTGAGATTTTTTTTAAAACTCAGTAATACTTGCCTGACCCGGGAATCGAACCCGAGACCCCTTGCCCGGCAGTCGCACTTGCGACCACTCATCCAACGAGGCAGTCAAGATCTTTTTACTGCAAAATAATTGGAAATCCATGCAAACGTGTCGAGTCTTGAAATCTAATAACTACTTTAACGCCTGTCGCCGTTTGTCATCTCAAACGGGTTATTAAGGACTCTGCTACCCCACTGTCTGGATGCTGCAATATCTTCTTTTATACCGGTGAGGTGAATGAACTTTGGAGACAATTTCAATAAGCCATTGGGTATGAAGTTAAAACTGCTTTAAGTATAAGCATAAAATCAAAGGTAATATTTTAATTAATATTAACAAGTTTTGAGCCATGCTTCGGCATGAGTGGGACGGCCCGACTGGAGTGATACCACCGACGTGAAACAATGCTTGCGTTGTATTTCGTCGTGCGACTGAGGTTACTGAATCCTCAACAATATTCAAACTCCTAATCCCCCAAAGGCCCGTAACGCACTTGTAACGCCTCTGGTGTTCCAGGTGTCCGTGGGCACGGGCCTGCGGACGGCGAGCATGGGTGACTCGCCGCCCGACCAGAACCAGGCCCGAGCGTACGGCGCGTCGCGTTCCGCGCGCGCCTCAAGGAGCCATCAGACCACCACAGATGGGGCCTAACAAGGCTGATGCCGATACGGAGCCGCGGAAGACTTAACGGGTTGCCGGGGCTCCGGTTCGAAGTGCAGGTGTAGGAACGGGGTGGTTTTTAGTCAGTAAGAGTCTGACACTCCCTCCCGCCTCACCCAGGCGGGAGAAGTCATTGGATGATTTTCCCCCCTCAAAAAAAAAAAGGTGTCCATGGGCGACATCTATTGCTAACTATCAGATGATCCGTGTACTAGTTACCGGCTTATCCCATAAAATAAGTAATTTGTAGTAATCTAACTGAATAGGAACTTAATTAAACTACTAAAGGAAGCATTGTTTTAAATATTCCTACATTATAATCCTAATTGTTGACTGGAAGAGATGCTCAAAGCGTTAGGTCCGCCTGTACAGAATTTTTGCATTAAGTTTTTATAAATAAATAAATGACTGCCTCGTTGGCCGAGTGGTTGCAAGTGCGACTGCTGGGCAAAGGATCTCGAGTTCGATTTCCGGGTCGGCAAAGTATTACTAGGTTTTAAAAAAAATCTCAGTAGTAGCACAGAGTCTGGAAATGTGCCCGGTATATGGCAATAGGCTCACCTCACCCCCTATTACATGGGACTAAGACTCATAATATAAATAGTGAAAAGTGAGTATTGCATTGTACAGTGGCATTACGTGCCGTAATGTGCACTTCTGCCTACCCCCTCGGGGATAAAAGACGTGATGTTATGTTGCGTGTTATAAATTAATATTACAATGAAGACTATACAAGGTGTTGTTTTAAAGCCGCGTCCTTTTCTAGGAGGTAACTCGGCTATCGATTCTGAGCACAAATCAATAAAAAAATGGTAGGTATTTTTTTTCTGTAAATTACGCAAATCCGTAAGTGTGATCTACACGCCACCGTCTTACAACTAGCTTTATAACGCGGCATAACACACACAAACTCAAAAACGTAATTAATATTATTCCTAATTCCATAAAACTCTAATAAGAAGCATTGTTGTCGCTTTTTCTGAAATACTGTCCAACTTAAACGATTTATTATAGCCGTATCTTTAACTATTGGCCCGAAATTTTGTCTTACATTGAACCCATATGACTTTTGTGACATGCCCCCGAGAAATGACACGGCTTCAAAACTACACCTTGTATAATGTGACAAGTCCTGCAGAACAATTTAATACCAACCAGCAACTCCCAATACATTAGTATGGTTAACCACACTACTATCAATAACGCACCAGTGATAATAATAATTGATTAAATAAACAAAACGAGTCGAAGAAAGTTCTTTTACTTTTTAAAAAAGGAAGCTTATTGGGCTTCTGAGTCCATTGTGCCAATTATGCTAAATAGATAAGACGAGGCCATAAAATGAGAAGTGTACGGGACCGCGGTTACAATAAGTCCCTCGCCTCCAATACAAACTACGTTTTGTATATTTTTGAATACTGTATGTATGTATAGTAGAAACTTAAGGACTTTTGGTGAAAATGTGGAAGACACTATGAATAACGATATATTAGTGTCCCCCATGTGTTCTAATATTACATTTAATTTAGTCAATGCTACAAATAATTATATTATTAAAAATATTGGCCGAGTAGTCACAATTGCTACTGCCGGGCAAGGGGTCTCGGGTTCGATTCCCGGGTCGGGCAAAGTATTACTGGGATTTTTCAAAAAATCTCAGTAGTAGCACGGAGTTTGGAATTGTACCCGGTATATGGCATTAGGCTCACCCCCTATTACATGGGACTCATAACATAAATAGTGAAAAGTGGGTGTTACATTGTAAAATGGCATTAAGTGCCGTAATGTACACCTCTGCCTACAGCTTGAGGGATAAAAGGCGTGATGTTATGTGTATGTATTAATAATGTTCAAATAATTAGTACATGTCCTCAGTACTTTTTAGCTACAACCAATTTGACCCAAAATATACATTACATATCTTTAAGCCATAATAACCACCAATTATTGTACAACTATCGATATTTAATACGTGGGTCATAATCAACCATGGAATAAATGCAATTGGAAGCCTCAATATAAGCGCTAACAACGAAATCGATCTGCAATGTGACCTCAAAGCGCCAACCATTTAAAATTAAAGGACCGTTTATTATAATAATGTGGTCCGTAAAAAGCTTTTGCTCGTTGTGCACCGTGTTACGGTAAAATCACTTTCCCTGTGAATTTTTATAGCGTTTTATTGTTTATGCGCGCTCCCCCGGTCTATTACAGCACTTTGCGTGTGAATTATTTGGCAACTTGCTTGCTTATACTACCCATTATGCGATTTATGTACTTGTCCAACAGAGCACACACCAAATAATACAATGCCCGTTAAAAAATCGTGCCGCGCCTGTTTATAGCTCTTTACCAACTTCAACTGCACTTTACTGAGTGTTTTTAGTCGTTACCAATAACAGGATTATTAATATTTTATTGGATAAAGTTCGGTTCAGTGATTACAAGTTTACGACTTTAGTTCCGATTAAACTGTTATTTGTCTGATTAAACTGTTGTTGATGTCGTGGTGGCCCGGAGGTTTAAGACGCCCGCTTCTCATGCATGAGGGTGCGGGTTCGAAACCTATCAACGGCAAGTACCAATGTGACTTTTTCCGATATGTACTTTCTAAGATTATTTCGACACCACTGACAAACGGTGAAGGAAAAACATCGTGAGGAAACCTGGACTTATAATTTCTAATTATAAGTTTGAAATCGCCAACCCTCATTGAGCAAGCGTGGTGATTAATGCTCTAACCTTCTCCGTGTGAGAAGAGGCTTTGCTCAGCAGTGGGCATTTATAGGCTGTTGATGATGAAACTGTTATTTTAATGGTTAAGCCACGGCAGTTAGTTCCGAGAAATAATTTCGTAAACTTGTGTATAATGCAATGAATTTACGGAAGCAACGTCTAAGGACTTATGAAGACGAGCTCTGTAGATAAATTCCAGAATAGAAGAGGTTTATAATACCTCCTCTATGCGTTTAAAGCTTATTTTAACCGCATACCCTAAACTAAAAGAGATTTTGAATCCTCTTAGCGCACCCACTATACTAGCGTCGCAATTTCTTCTAATTATAACATAATGTGGCGTAGCGAGACCACTTTTGATATCTAGTACAGTCCCCGGCAGGAAAACACACAATTTCATATTACGTCAACTACAATATTCTTCTTTATGCGCTTGGTTTACAGGTCAAAGTTGTTTGCGCAAATGTATCACATGGAGCAGCTATTAGTGCGGACGCGGGTACCTTTTTTATGATAATAATATTCAAGTAGGAGAATTAAGCTGACAAAGCGACATATATTATGCGTATGAGGTAATTATGCTTAATTGAGCACTCGACGTATTCCTCGTATCTAAGCAATTAGAATAATCATAAAAAACTTTACGATGATACCAGTACGCCGTTTGTACGATCTAACCGAAGGCACATTTCGGGCGTTTCTTTTATTCATTTAATGCTAGAAAGAGATAAGAAATATTTTGATGATACAATTTATTGCCTTCAGAATTCATATGTATGTATATAGACAGGTGGTTTATGGTTAGTCACACATTTTTTGTGGTTTGTGAATTGTCCCAGTATTTCACAGCCCAAATGTACCTATCTCTATATAACGTGTCTTTTTCTGTACGATAACACAGTTCAACGCCCTTTTCTTTTTTTTTGAGGGGGGAATGACTTTTCCCGCCTGGGTGAGGCGGGAGGGAGTGTCAGACTCTAACTGACTAAAAACCACCCCGTTTCTATACCTGCACTTCGAACCGGAGCCCCGGCAACCCGTTAAGTCTTCCGCGGCTCCGTAACAGTTCAACGCCCTGAACTAAAGTCTAGCTGCAAGACCAGGAAATGTTTGTCCATTTACCGAGCATCACCGTAACTTTTACACTTTGTGAAATCACGTATAGAAACATGAAATCGTTATTGAAAGTATGTGACAACTTAACTCCGATCACACATAACTTTGTACAAGAGCAAACAAAAGAAAACATATTAGAAGAATGTTCCAGAAATAAAACAAAACAAAAATATCGGTTCACATAAATTAATGATGTGTACACACGGCTACACATCGAGCTTTACATAACCAGTATAAACTGAACGTTAAATGTGCGGAAAGATGATGCGACGGGATACCAGGATAAACTGGTTTTGTATAGATTGATGTGTGGCCGTGTGTTCATATAATATTTTCGTGAAATCGAAACGGCCGTCGCTGCTGAGGACGTATGTTACCTGGTGGTGACTATATCGTATACATATTGAATTCTCGCTAATGGGCTTTCGATGCTTTTAATAAAAGGTCAAATTACCTTCAGCCATATTTATTACAATGATGATGACGTAATCTACATTTATAAATGATTTAATGGAAGAGGCATATTATATGGTTAGGTTTTTTTTATATAAGCTCTTCTGTTCGTTGTTTTTAACCGGCTTTAAAAAATAGCAGATTTTTAATTTGACCTGTATAAGGTATGTATGTATATTTGTGCGCGATTATCTCGCGATTGCCTGAATCGATTTTTATAAAATTGCTAGTTAAACTTGTGAAAGTTTTTTTTTATCTTTAAAAAAACGTTGCCATACACTAGGATTTTGACCTGTGCTGTAGGTGCGTTTACAAACGTACAATTTCACATACATATGACACACGGACCTGGAACAACAATCTGTGGGTCACACATAGAGTTCTTTCGTGCGGGAATCGACCCGTCGACACGTTATGTGGCAGCCAGTTGCAAAGCCACCGCACCAGCCGTGCAGTCGCAGTGCAGTTTTAGTATATTAATTAACCGACTTCAAAAAAAGACGGAGTTGAAATCGGTTTTTTTAAGGTAGTTTTTAAAAAAACATTTTAGAACAAAAGAACAATTAAATCACCTAATAGTAAGTGATTAGGAACACCCATTGACATTTGTAACACCAGAGGAGGTACACTCAATATCACTCGCCTTTTGGGGGCTGGGTCACTAATAACGACATTCACAAGGTGAAATTAATGTTAGCGTTGTTTCACGCCGGTGTTTATAAGGCCCTGGTATCACTGCGGACGCACAGGCCACTGACTGCGGGCTCTTCCACCATTACCTACCTCATATACTTATAATATCATTCTTGATTGTACTTTCATATGAATCGGACGTATTGATTAACTCATTAGAAAATTAAAACAAAATAATTACGATTGCAATATCGTGACCTAGATTAACAATTGCACATTAATACTGGACAAAACGTGCGTCATCGTGTAAAAGTGTAAATTGACAATGTTCTATAATTGACAAGTGAATACTTTGCATCATGGAAAACAGCCCATTTGCCAAGAGTAACAGGGTTGTACGATCTCCACCTGGTACACCTGCATCGACCTTACAACCACCGACCTCAAGTACCGATGCTCCTGAAACCGTCTCGACGCCCGAGATCCAGAAGTGGTTAACGACAATCGACCAGAGTCTTACTGACATATGCACTATTGTCAGTGATGGCAAGATGAACTCGGAACAAAAGCTGCGAGTCAACGCCCTTTGCAGGAGAGTGAGTAACGGGACTTCACAGATGGCAGTACTTTACCAATCCCTCAAAGCCAGAGCCTTACTTGCCCACCAAAGCGCTTGTAACCTTGAGAATCAATTAGACCTCTCCCTGCAGCTTAAAGATCTTCAACAGAGAATTGCTGAAACTCCCAACCCTACCAGAACAAATTCTTTCGCCGATATGGTAAAAAAAGGTACGAATAATTTCATCCAGCCCCTAAAAGTAAGTTCTGTAGTAATTTATCCAAACGATAAAACGAAGACGAGTGACGAGACGAAACTATTAGTCCAAAAAATCATCCGCCCTGAAGAAATGAAATTACAAGTAAGAGGCCTTCACAAAACTAAAAACGGCGGTGTCATCATCAGTACCGAGTCAAAAGGCGATATTGAGAAGTTGAGACAATCAGCGCAACTCACAAGCTCAGGTCTTACCGTCGATGAGCCGAAGAAAAGAAAGCCCAGAGTCGTCATCATAGGAGTGCCATCAGCTATGTCCGACAAAGACGCTTTAGTATGCTTGTACCATCAAAATCTGGCAGACAAATTGGAAAATTGCAGTCTAGACGCTTTCTTGGAGACAACTAAGTTAAGCCATAAATCAGGGAGGAGAGATGATGAGACCTGCAATTATGTGGTCGAAGTAACTGCAGTAATTCGAAAAGCCCTAATATCCAAAGACCGAGTCTTTATAAATTGGACATCATGCCCTGTTCGCGACTTCACTCTGGTGACCAGGTGCTTCAAGTGCCAGCAGTACGGACATGCTGCTAAATCATGTCGACAGACCTCTTTTACTTGCGGACATTGTGGCGAACAAGGTCATACCATAAAAGATTGCCCAAAAAAATCAGATGAGCCGAAATGTGCTACTTGCGTTTACTTCAAGAAGCCCCACAATCACATGACTGGTGCTACTGAATGTCCTGCAAAAGTTATGGCCGAAAAAAGGTACATAAACTCGGTGGACTATGGCGACACGTAAGAACGCTACAACTTAATCTAAATATATTACAATTGCGTAACGTAAACAGGTTGACTTACTCATCGGCTAGTTGCTGTCTAAGCACTTTATTGTAATTTGTGCAGCAAGTGTATGATCGTGGACTTTGACCTAGTTTATATATCTACCGATGCAAGTAATTTTTCGACTATAGTGATAAATAATATGCCTTTTGTCTAAGTTAAAACGTACCTAATTTTAATTATTTGTGTATTGTCATGTTACTCTTAAGTTGTTTCACCTCTGCCTATCTCTTCCGGGAGTATAAGGCGCGAGGTATGTGTTTATGTATATTATATAGTCTTTATATTATTTGTCAAAATATTGTCAAGTATTAATTAATAATTAGCATGTAAGAGCGTATATAGAAATAAAATTATAATTATGTTAGACCTATTCTCGCCTGTGACACAGGATTATCCTAGTACAGGCACCCAACCATGTGAGATCTATTTTATTTACCCAAGAAATATTTTTGTATCTGTGTCCATTTTCATTTCTGAATAAAGATTTTATTTTATTTATTTATTTATTTATAATATACATGCATATACAATTATGACCCAAGTGCCTGGTGCAGTGTGTTCAACATGCCACAACGTACACGACTTGCATACAAAGTGCAGTAGACCAATCTAGTACCTACCTATGCGAAGTAACTTTATTGATCACTCAGGCTTTCACGATTGTCGTTTGATCTTTATAGCTATACTTTTTTTTATAATACGTTGCCCTACAATAGGATGTCGTGTCGTGGGTGCGTTTACAAATATACAAGTTCACATACACATGACACTCAAGCCCCGAAACAATAATTTGTAGATCACATATGAGTTGCTCCGATCGGGAATCGAACCCTACTTTAAGCGGCAGCCAGTTATCCGGCCACCACGCCAACCGTGCCCAATCCGGCCACCACACCAAACATGGAGATTTTAACAATAACAAATCCCTTTTATGAAGGGAAGGTACGGACCTTCTACGTCTAGACTACGGAGTCTAACAATGGACTATCGCGGGCTTTGATTTAAAAATTAGCATTCATTTAATACATGTTCAATACTGCTAACATAATGTTCTACTCTGTGGTCAATGGACAAACCGTAGCCGCATCATGCGTATCTCTGCATTGTAGCGAATGCATATAATATGATACAATTATGCGAAACACGACGACGGCGTGTTCGCATAATAACCGCCCACACTGCGACTGTTAAATTAGAAAAATTAACCACGTCTCTTGTATTCTAGATGGAATTAGAGATTTCTTTTGTTCCTGTACCTAAAGTAACGACTGTATTAGTGCAGAACTGAATATGAACTAGCTTCCACTGTTGAAAATCTACATAGCACTAGCTTTTACCCGCGACTCTGCCCGCGTATTCCTTTTAACCCATGGGAGCCTATAATCGGTCGATCCTATCACCTAAGTTAGCCCATGCCCTGCCTGTATACCTGTATTTTCATCAAAAACCGTTCAGAAGTTTCAGCGTAATTGACGAACAAACGTCCAAACAAAGAAACTCACATTTACAATATTATTGTGATAATGTTATGCCTTTTTTATTGCCCCTCATATCTGATGTGATTTATAAATAACAATATCTAGGAGTGGAAACTGGGAGTAACGCTGTTCTTATTTATGCACAGCGGTTCGATTCCCGGGTCGGGCAAAATATTGCTGAGTTTTTTAAAACTTCTCAGTAGTAGCACGGAGTCTGGAATTGTACCCGGTATATAGCAATAGGCTCACCCCCTATTACATGGGACTCATAATATAAATAGTGAAAAGTGGGTTTTACATTGTACAGTGGCATAATGTACACCTGTGCCTACCTCTTCGGGGATAAAAGGCGTGATGTTATGTTATTTATGCACTTATACCTGCACCTTCGATGGCTAAAGTCTACGCAGTAATGTATGTTGTGTAAACATTTAAAAATAATAATAAGTTCCTACCTACTAAGTAACTATATTCCCATTTTAATACATTTGATATTAATAGTACGATCACCATAATTAATCCTATGAGTTATTAACATTAACAAATTATGAATTCTGAAACTGTTAGTTACTATATTTATTTACCCATTAATTATTCACTAAATGAGTTTATATATTGCTCTAATTTTACTATGTGTAGTTCATTAACATTCATGTTTTAGTGTAATTACGGAAAATATTTATAAGTATAACTAGCGGACCCAACAGACGTTATCCTGTATATCCACGTGAATGTATAAACAAAAATTCATTCAAATTAGTTCAGCCGTTTAGGATAAAATAACCTACACATCGACTGCAGCGCCATCTGCCGGGCTGATTTGTGAATCTAAACCATTCCCAGATCCCCTTGAACACGCACAAAAAATTTCATCAAAATCGGTCCAGTCGTTTGAGAGAAGTTCAGTGACATACACACTCACAGAAGAATTATATATATAAAGATACCTATGAGGAAAATATTACCTAACCTTTGATTGTTCACAGTGTATGTTATCAATCAATCAATCAATCAATCACTTGTAACGGGACTGAGATATGGTATAGATCTCGCAAAGTTACCATAGATTGACAAAGACAATATTCATCGTTTACAATATGAACAAATAAACTAAACAACGCGAACTCTTAGATCGATTTACAAGTAAAATCTTCAATTTCTCATGGTAAAAATAAAATAACGTCATTAATTTCTTTGATGAGAAAACAGTATGTTCTGATAACCAAGTACCTTAAGTCTCCACACTACCATACTATTTGACTCTATAAAAAGACACCTTTTCACACACCAGCTCCATTTTCCTCGTTCAAAGAGTACGTTTGACATAAATCGCGCGGCAACGTCATAACTTGTCCTAGAGCCTGTATGCACCCGTACTGAGTGGGTAATATTCCGACATTCTGTGCATAAGTAGGCGACAACCACACCACCCGGCTCCTCACAGTTTAATCCTTGTGTAGGGCGACAAGGACCATTTTCAAAGGAATTTTCTTACAGACGCTTCAAAAAGTCTGAGCTAAGGTTTTATATTGATACAGTTCAATGGTATGGAAATTGAAATACATAAAATTAAATGTATAAATATGTTTTGTTCTGTAAACTTCTTTTTGTTCTGATAGAAACTCCACCTACATGATTAATGATTACTTGTCAAAGTCAAAATCAAAATAATTTATTTCATGGCGCTAATGTGGCCCTCTGGTTCCTTGTCCAATAGGGAATTAGCTAGAGTCACACCATTGGACGTTCAATATTTGACAGCTGCTGCGATTGGACAAACATACCTTTCTACATTTGCGTCATCTAGTGAACAAAAATACAGTAGGCCCCATAAGACCAGAAAAGCAATCTGTACGTCAACAAAAAATTGAAAAGTGAAACTATTTGCTCATTTCATGTCATCATTGTTATTAATAACATTACTGTTAAGGCATTACTTGAAATTTTATAAAACATTTAAAACCTTTAAATTTTATTCCACGCGACATAACTCCCAAAACTACCCCATTAATAAAATAAACCCTAGACAAACAAGGCATACAAAAACATTAATGAAAGGTTCAATGCAAATTCCGTCGACAGACATAGACGACCTACATGAACGGATCACAGGCTTTAGTTAGAGAGTTCGTGGTAATCCGTTTTCCATTATCGCTGGCGGCATGACCCGTTCTCCACACAAATCCGATTCCTGATGGACGCCCAGCCACCATTGTGAATATGTAGCCTTTAGAACAACGTCAAATAGGTTATTAACTTGCAAAGCAGCTAGGTCCGTGGGAAAACGTGTGTCGCGTAACCAGAGCTGTAATCAAGCTTGAGCACTCGAATTATAATCACGTTATATGTGTGTTTGTGTTACAAATTGTGCATTTGCAATTATTTCTGTGTTGCTGAGAGCGTTGCTACAATTGCAGGGGTGTTAAATAAATACTTGTTATATTTTCTCTTGTATTATATTGTTGTTAATAATGGCACTATAATAATGAAACCAATTAACTATATTTAATGATCAATAATGATCGCTGTAAGAGTAGCACTGCTGATAACAAAGCGCGTCCCAAATCTATATTTACCCAAGTCTTAAGATGAACCATCTTATGGCATACATCTCTAAATACTTATTGCTAAACACGTGGGGCATTCGAGATCGAATAAGACATGAATATTACTTGAAAGTTAATAATATTGATCAATTATATTCCCTTCACTTGACTGCCTTGCCTTGACTGCGTCATTGGCCGAGTGGTCACGAGTGTGACTGCCGGCCAAGGGGTCTTGGGTTCGATTCCCGGGTCAGGCAAAGTATTACTGGGTTTTTTAAAATCTCAATAGTAAGTAGCACGGAGTCTGGACATGTGCCCGGTATATGGCAATAGGCTCACCCCCTATTACGTGGAACTCATAACATAAATAGAGAAAAGTGGGTGTTACATTGTACAGTGGCATTAAGTGCCGTAATGTGCACTTGCCTAGGCTCGATGTTATGTCATATTCCCTTCATAAAGCACTTATTTGACTTCTAGTCTTCAATAGTTGCCTCAAAATATTACTGTAAGTGCAATATATTTGGTAGCTCACTGAGTACTACACGAAGTTCAAAACCGCACTCCCGGAGTACTCTTTACAAAGTACTTCGCGACTGTTTAAGTGACTAGTTAGTTCTAGAGCTGCTATTATGCCTGACTTTAACTTGAATACTAATATTGTTCCTCTTTTTCCTTCTCATTTTTTGACCATGGTCAGGGTCTGTTTAACGCTGAAAAACTCACGATTGTTTAGTTTTTGTCTTTTTCAAACTTCAACCTTATAAAAGTTTGCAATAAAGTATGTATTTGATTTCGGGATGCTATGAAAGATAACTGACCTCAGCTTTGTACAAAAAAAGTAAGTATTATCACGCCTTTTGGTTCACATTACGGCACTCAATGCCATTGTAAAATGTAACACCCACTTTTCTCTATTTATGTTATAAGTCCCATGTAATAGGATGCGACCCTATTGCCACATACTGGACTCAATTCTAGACTACGTTGTTACATTACGCTTTGCTGAGTTTTTAAAAAGAATATTAATAGTAATTCATATTTTTTTAATTAATATTATTTTAAAAACCTCAGCAATGCTTTGCCCTACCCGGGAATCAAACCCGAGACCCTTTGCTCGGCAGTCACACTTGCGACCACTCAGCCAACGAGGCAGTCGACAAAAAAAACATGCAATAAATTGGTGTTATGTTATGAACAAGTCCAACATGTGACAAACAGACAAAACGTGCTTACTACACTGTTTCAATGTTTACTTATGTATATTTAAAAAAAACTTGTTGTTGGCTCACAGAATTGGGAGCAAGCTTTCGATGGAAGCAAACATTTCGACGCAGCACGAACATAATCCGATTTCCAATTATTATTATACAAACGAGGTGTTCCGACGGACATATTGGATATCCAATATATGCACGTCATGACTACGGAGTACCTCATAGCTGGTACTAAGTTGCAAGGACTAGGTTGAATCGTAGAGGAGATTTGTAACTTAATGATGCTTGAAGTCCAGCCATTTTATTAACTGCTATAAACCTTTTCACCTTTCCATCTGGACGTGGTGGAAACTGTCCTACGAAATAACAAATAACGTTGTTTTTATAATAACTATCGTGAGACATAGGTACTAAATTAACTAAAAATCGCGGGTCACCCGCGTGAATATACTGAGCAAAGCTCTACTACTTTCGAACCACGCAGGGGTTCTTCCTCATGAGCAGCGTACGCGGTCGCAGCGATGTCGCGCAGCCTACTGACTAGCGATGGCGCTCGCCTCGGTGTTGCTACTTGCGCATCTAGCCCAACGCGCCCTCTGCCGGACACCACTAGCGTTTGCTTCCAACTCCGGCGGCGGCGCGCTGGACGATGTTGAAGCCCACGGTACGTTCACCAGCGGCGCAGGTAGTGGGTTGAACCCCTCTGTGCTTCGTAACCAGTAGAGCCTTTCTCAGTATATTTACGTGAGTAACCCGCGATTTTTAGTTAACAAAGTACGTTTTTACTTTTTTATCATTTTTCCTAGAAATAGGCAGAGGTATACTGGACTCAGTTCAGTAGTTGCGTTAATGTGTATCATGTAAGTGGAGGGTAACACAACTTGTAAACGGAATGCTCCCGAGACGGTGACAAAAAGATATTATTTTTACAATTTTGTATAATAGTTTCTGTTTTCTTTTCATTCATGCAATATCAGCCTTGAATTTAATTACATTTTTTTTAAACGTTGCCCTGCACTAGGATTTTCTTCTGTATCGTAGGTGGGTTTACTAACATACAAGCTCACATACACATGAATCCCACACCCAAAACAACAATTTAGAGTATCACATAAAGAGTTGCTCCGTGCGGGAATCGAACCCGCTATACGTTGCGCGGCAGCCTAGCCGGTTGCTCAGCCACCGCGCCAACCGTGCAGTATATTATTACTTATAAGAAAAAATGAACTCCTTATTTTTATGAAAATAAAAATTTAATTTTTCACCATTACCTGACGGCGTTTATCGAGCGCGTTACTTTTACACCCTGTCTATTACTGCCGTACTCTTAAGTCATAACAAAAACCGAACTACCAGAAAATACGGTGACGAACGAATCAAAACCAACCATTCTTACCCCATCATACTTTCTACACCCACAAGCACACACCAACATACTATACATTTTAAATATAAATATTCTATGTATATACAATATACTATACATTTTAAGAATACCCACTTACATTTTGCACTTACCCACTAATATATTATATACCTTAAGTACTTACCTATATTCCGAACAAATAAATATGTAAAAAAATGTTAACCAAAATGTAATTTATAGTAAGCTGGTGACACCCCTAAAATTTGCAACGCCTGAAAAAGGCCGTTAAGCTGTGCCTGTTATTTCATAAGACCTGTATGTATTACCTTAACATGCAAATAAAGAGTTTGAGTTTGAGTTTGAGTTTCAACCTCTCTCTATCAAATCTTCTCAACAATAAACATCGCTATTCGATTCACAAAACACCTAAGTTACACCCGAATAAATAATACTAGCAACACTACATAGATTTTAATTACGATATTATGGACTAGGGAACAAGCGAGCTGAATGTAAGGGAAATCAGTTGGGTGTCCCACACATCGATCGTGGCCAATGGTTCGGAACGCGAACGTATTGTTCTATTTACACTTACGAATCTAGATGCATGAACAACCGTACATTTAGGCCATTCGGAATTTGTACCATTTTCTGCGATATACGATTACGATATCTATACGATTTATTAAACTCACCTGTTGATTGTTTAAATAAAATATTTTGATGGTTATTGTCAGTCATTTTAAATAGCATGGCACTTACATTTTTTTTTTTTCAGCCATTATCGTCCCAATGCAGGGCAAAGGTCTCCCTACCCTCCTTCCACTCCTCTCTATGTAAAGCTTTTTGCGGCCAATCCTTGTCATAGATGTCTAATTCGTCGCGCCATCTCCTTTTGAACACTTACATATGTTGGAGATGAATTAAATATAGTTTTTAAATATTGTATCCGAAAAGAAAGGATAGGTTATTAGATTAAAATATACAAAGTCTTGCATGCTAATTTGTACTGTACGAAACAATTTTTTTTTTTTTGGAGGGGGAACATCATCGAATGACTGCTCCCGCCTGGGTGAGGCGGGAGGGAGTGTCAGACTCTTACTGACTAAAAACCACCCCGTTCCTTCTCCTGCACGTCGAGTCGGAGCCCCGGTTACCCGTTAGGTTCTCCGCGGCATCTATCCATTTATCCATAGTTCTGAATGCGTGGCGATTCATTCGGGCACTGGACTAAAAAATCTGTATCTAAACAAAGAAATGTGATGAAGGTAAATCGCCCTGGAATGGAGATCGCATACCGGCAAGCGCCGTTTCAAGATGTCCAACAATCTGATGAAGATCGACATTTAACAACCTGATAAAGATTGTAAAAAACCGTTATGCGACCGATATGAAAGTCTTTGGGGGAAGCCTAAGTTCAGCAATGGACTCTTGTGACTGATATAATATTGATGATAAAAACAACATACAACCTTTCACTCTAAATATAAAGGCATGAGGAACCGTCAGGAACCTACAACTCCTCTTCTCGATCGTAGGCAAAAATGGAAATACATAAATCAATCCCTAAACGCAACCTAAACCGATCATTCGTAAAAATAAGCCAATACGTAATGCAAGAACTCAATCTCTTGAAACGCAGATTAAAAATTTTACGCTTTCCAATATTTACGATCCATTTACATTTTATTGGTATCTGAAGCCGTAAAGTGGGTTGTTGTTGATAACTCTTCAGCGAAAAGAGATTTTCATTTTAAACTTTCCTATGCGGAGTTCAATTACATTATCGGAGAGGTTAAAAAACGATTTCTAACGGGAAAATCTGTTATGATACCTTTAGTAATACAATAAAAAAAATCACGGTACACAGACTAATAAAAATAATAGCTACATATTTTATTGCTACACTCTAACGCCAACGAGCGAGCGATCTAGAAATGAACGCGATTATGAAGCGGTGACACGCGAATTCAATGCGATGTGCGGCTTGTCCTACGTGCATGCGAATCCTTTCGCTTCGTTTTTGTTTCCGTCATTATAACCAAACAAAACATGACAGCACCGCAACTAAATATATGACAGGTCGCACGAAAATATCAATCCAACTGATCATGTCCGCGGCATTTCGCGCCGCTCCGCATCGCGTCTCACAGGCGAATTGTCATGTAAGACACTTCAATAGGTTTCAACGATTTGTGTATTTCGCGTCGCTCCGCACCGCTTTGCATTCGCTTGTAGATCGCACACGCAAGACGTAGCTAGCGTTAGTACCTACGTCATAAGTTGAAGAATGCGAATGTGATCAGTTTTTGCAAGAGTTGTAATGGAGATTCAAACTAAAATACGGACCTGTCTATGCCCATCCATATCGGAAAATTAAAACTTTACTCGCATGACTATTGATAGATAAATGTATCTATTCGTATGATGTACCATTTTACTAAAATGACGAATGATGATAATGGCAATACCCACGTTGTTTTACTTACAAAAGAAACAGAAACACGTATATTAGAGAGATCACACAAACACTTTTTTCAAAGGAAATTGAGTGGCAAAGTAGCCGAAATACAAATAACTACAAAACTACAAGATCTATACATATTTATGTATGTAAATGCACTCACGATACAGATCATGCCAGCCATGTGGCTCCTACACTGAGATTATCTTTGCGTGTAAAAAAAAGGAAAAATACGTGGAATGCAGAAGTTATAAAAACCTTTGATGTCCTCGTTACTCTCGCCTGATTAACTGCAACATAAAGCATCATCACGCACATTTCCCCTGTGTACCCGGCAGATATCGTTGAAGCTATTCACCGAGTTGTCATTGTTGTTACTCAGCTTGTAAGAAATGCAAATTGTCGCTGATAATATCAGTATATAGAGGTTTGGTAGTAAACTAGGTCCGAATAAAATAGCTGAATAAAAGAAATGAGAATTGGGATGATGACAGGGTATGAAAATTAAAAAATTAATTAGTCCGTAAGTTAGGTAATAAAAAAATATTAAACACGTATTTTTTTTATTTTGTCGTATAATAACAATACTTAGGTAAAACGAATCAAAGTTTAGGAATGTGGGTGAAAATGTCATTTCTACGTATAAAATGTACATAGAAGTGACGTCACGTGACATTTCAAATCAACATATCATTGAAAGTATTCGTTTCTGTAAGAAAATATGGTTAACAAAAACTGCGTTTAAAAAACCGACTTCGAAAACCAAAACCTAAAAACAAGCAAAAGATAAAAACAAAAAAAGTAACTATTATTGGTCATACGTACTTACTTCATGCGATAAGTGCATGAATTCGTTCAAAAAACACATTCTCATTATACAAAATAACCATCTTCTTACAGCTTAATCCTCAAAATCACGAAAAACGAATTAAATTACGTCTTCACTGCACCAATCAAAGTCTGATGTAACGCTACGTCATTATTTTAATGAACACGCAGCGCAAACGTGTCGTCCTCGCAGATCGACCGCAGGCGTGTCAGGGCTGTCATCGAACAATGTAACACGAGTTATTATGCAACACAAAGCGCACCACATCACTACAAAAGCTGCGACCAACAAAGTTCCCGCGCCTCTATCCCGCAATTATCTAAATGCTCTACCAAAGGTGTCGCCACAGATTATAACGCAGATATGACGCGGAATATGAAGCCTTATTTGTTTTTTTTTTTGTAAAAATTGTAATTGATTTATTTAATTAATTGCTGTTGTTGAACAACGACAGTAGTCGAAAATGACTGTCAATATCGATTTTATACAAATACTTAAATTTATGAAATTCGCGAAAAAATATCGCCGGTATAATACCGCTGTCGTTTGCGAAAAAAACATCTATCATATTAAATGAATAGTTTTGCATTCTAGGTGTTCGAGATTGGTCCGAAAGTACATTCCCGGTGTAATTGAAATAATTGATTTTGACTTTTAGTTCAGCCTTCCATGGGTAAAATCAAAAAGAATACGAAAAAGAAAAACAGATTATAAATAAAGTAAATCCATACAGATAGGTACTATATACTATTATCGGGCAACATGCAAAAAATATATTTTGAACAACATTTACAAAGTTCACAGTCCCAACAGAATATTAATATGAATAATAAAATAATTTAACAACACGACCTTTACTGTTGTGCCTATAAATAATTAATTTTATGATTTCACTGAATGTTTAATGTGACAGCAACAATGTATTTTGTTTGTCGAAAATTAATACAAGCTACAGGTACTTTCAGCTGCAGATGAGAAGTAGACATAATGATAATTTATTTGACATAATATTATAATGAACATAATGTAAGTTAGTTGCTATCAAATAACCTCTATCTAAATAATGTATTTGTACCTGTATAACTAGACATTACTTAGATTCACAGAAAAATAAGTAAAAGCAATGTCTATGTAGGTATCAAGTTATTTTTCTAGATTTTCTATACTCTCAGGAGAGAGGTGAACACAATTAAATGTCTTGAAAGTTACCCCTTTTTCTTTAGCGATGCAAAACAAAGTTAAAAGTCTTTATCGTACATTTCTAAGTTGTTTAAAACAATACGTAGTCATTAAGAACGGAGTGTCCTAACTACACGGTCGGTAGTCCCGACAAGTCCTGGAGGAATTATTCAGGCGCCCTTTTAAAATGTGCTTTTAGCCACCTCGTGTAATGCGATGTCGTTTGCGCAAATTGTAATGGTCGCTACGAAAAGTATTAAAATTTATTACGACATCTTTGTGAATTTGAGAAAGGCGCGCTAATGAGATGCGAAATTATGGACTTATTGTCTGTTCGTGAAATAGAAATAAATTATGTGATTAACCATTTAGATCTGAACGTTAATGGAACCCATTATCCATTTTTCTTTTATTTTTGAGTTGAAATTGCACTCATATAACGTAACTACCAACAAAGTACAGAATTATTTTACCGCAAATTAATTCAACAATCCAACATCACTGACACACGAAGCTCTGCGTTCAGCTATTTACGAATTAATAAAGACACGTACAACTAAAGTTATAATTATAGCTAGAGAGCAAAGCCGAGTCTCTCAGATCCCGGCGGATTATGCAGGAATTTAGCAGATTAAACCTTCATTACTGTTGTTCGGTAACTTGGCAGGAATGCCGGTCGAGCTCAAAGCGAGATTTATACCGGCTCCATCTGGATTCCGCGATCAAAACATTCGAATACCCGCATAATTTGCTGAATACGAGTGTTTTATGTAAATACTGTGACGCTGGATCACTGACGCGACAATATTTTAAATGAAATGTCACCTCTGTTGCTCTGGAAGAAGCCGGAGGATTCTCCGCGCCTTCTTCATGTCTGTGAATGTCACATACGTAATTTACAATGTAAATAAGAATCATACATGAGCTTTCATTCGAGACGTTGTTGTAAATATTTGAAGTCGTTAATGCACGTGTTAGACTATTCTGTGCCTTCAGTAGTGTAGTGGTAGGTATAGTGCTTTGCACGTAGGCTGGCAAGGATTTGCCTCCAACTGTATTAGTCAGTACGGCGATTGCGGACTCCAGCGAGCCATACAATACATTGCAATAGATCTTACACACCTACAATTCTAAAGACATTCGTTTAAACTCGAAAACTAGTAATAATTATGACAAGATAATTATATTAGAAGAACTAAAAATCGCGGGTTACTCACGCGGTAATGTCGCGCAGCCTACTGACCGCCGCGACCGCGCACGCTGCTCACGAGGAAGAACCCCTCTGTGGTTCGATCCTAGTTGAGGGTTTCTCAGTATATTTACTTGAGTAACCCGCGATTTTTAGTTAATTTAGTACCTATGTCTCACGATAGTTATTATAAAAACATAATTGTATTCTCTCAATGTCTCAATAATTAATGATGCGTAAATGAAAAATATTTCTGATATTCTTTTTTAAATAACACAAACTCTATAAATCGGCAGAAGCCAAAAATATGTGTAGAACATTTTAAAACGAGTGAGCTGCTATCCATATTCATAGCACGAACCAATCAAAAATTCATTATTAAAAACAAATCATGCGTTCCGAAGATTTAATCCTAAATAAACAATCAGGATCTCAGTCCAATATGTCTTTGTGATTGGTTTTAAATCCAATGGAAGTTCCAAGGTATCTTTATTTGCTTTAGAACGAGAGGTTACTGGTTGGTGTAAACAAAAATAGTGATTAATAGTGAATAATTCCTCAATTTTATTTTAATGTCCGTCTGGTAGATTATTTTAAAACATTAGATACGTATATTTTCTTTTCTTTAATTAGAAATGTCGCGTGACGTCACAGTTACAAAATGTACTACGTTGTGACGTAACTACCTTCCACTCCTAAACTTAACGCCATTTTATTTAAGTATTGTTTAACTTTATAAGAGAAAATAAAAAATACGTGTCTAATATTCTTTCATTATCTAACTGACGGACTAATTAGATTTTTGATTTTCTTACCCTGGAACTTACCCATTATTTTAAAAATTACGTTTATAAACAACCTACTTCAAGCCCCTCTGTTTTTGAAGTCGGTTAATTAATATATACTAAAATCTTCTTCTAACACTGGAATACTGCAACGTTCCTCAATTTTAAGTCGTGCTTAAATATCGTGCCATCTCTCTCATTTTACAAAGAATTTGCAGAAACAAAACTATACTTAAGCGTAACTTAAAATTGAGTAACGTTTCAGTATTCGGGCATAAGTGTAACAAACCCTTTTCCGAAAACCGGATCAAAATGGATTCAGCCAATCGCGAGCTAATGGCGCCCAAACCACCATACATACATACCTGGGACCGAGGTCAAACTGAAAACCACCTTTATTGAAATCGGTTAAAAATGTAGCTATTCCCAGAGCTCATTAGAAGACCAGGCTTAGTTTACTATGTAAAGAAAATGGGTATTCTATCTACACTGAATGATTGTTATATTATAGAGGTATATGGTAATTTTGAAACATAAACATAACATAACATAACATCACGCCTTTATCCCCGAAGGGGTAGGCAGAGGCGCACATTACGGCACTTAATCCCACTATACAATGTAACACCCACTTGTTCACTATTTATGTTATGAGTCCCATGTAATAGAGGGTAAGCCTATTGCCATATACCGGGCACATGTCCAGACGCCGTGCTACTACTGAGATTTTTAAAAACCCAGTAATACTTCGCCCAACCCGGGAATCGAATCCGAGACCCCTTGCCCGGCAGTCGCACTTGCGACCACTCGGCCAACGAGAGCAGAGAATTTTGAAACAGTGAGATGGTATTTCCCGTACCTATTACGTTTTTAACCGACTTCAAAAAAGGAGGAGGTTATACGTTCGGCCGGTATGTTGCTTTTTTCGTACCACCAAACCGTCAGACAAAATACTGAACGCAGCGTAGTCAATTTTAAAACAAGGTGTCAGCAAATGTTACTAATGATAAACTTATTTAACTTTATTCAACGATTCTCCTTTAATATGGAATAGCTTACCACTCTAATATTTAGTTTACACGTACGCAAGTATAACAGCTATCGTTTAGTTCGCAAAAACATTACAAACGACACATTTTGACCTGTAAATAACTACAACTACACACTATTAAAACTTTCCGACTAAAAGCTAAAGCGTAGAATATTAAACGCGTTTGTCATGTGAATATTTACTGAACAGTTATTATTTATCACTAGCCGTTATTTTGAAAAAGTGTATAGTGTTGGCAACGCTTTATTTATGTCGGAGCGAGGAATCCGCTAAGCCGCTATGGGTGGGACACCGACTTAGTCTCGAAGGAAGCGACAAAATCTTCCGCAAATGAGATATGGAATTCTTTTTAAAACTATTTTCTACGGCTATATTTTCCCGCTACACTTTCATCCACCCAATTTTCGAGACTTAGTTAGTTATAGTTTTTTTTTAATAACCGTAGCGTTTGGTATGAACCTTTTTCTCGGTCGTCTGCTCAATATGATTAGGTTTGGATTATATCGATATTTTATTAATACAAAATCAGTCGTATCAACTCTTTATATATTTTTGTACGTCGTTAATCCCGGCTGTTACCAGGGTTCCGGCTCAAGCTTACCCAATTTTCCCGGATCACACGGGTATATAGATAAATTATTTTTAACACGCCATTAATATTCTACAAATCCTATAAATTAATTGAAACAAAATGGTGGCGATGTATTGGCCGCATTACTTATCTGTAGTATATATTCGAATCTTTTCGATCAATACTCAATCTGATTGTGCAAAATAAATGTTACTATGTCTATTTTTTATATTCAAAGCACTCGTGAAAAAGCATTATCTCTCCACGTTGTAATTTACCATTACTATTTCTTTTCTCTCTTTGTTTTTTCTTTACTGTTGTCTATTCATTGTTCATACTATATTTTATTTATGTATTTATGCATGTATATATATATTTACATCCTGGAATCATTTTGGCGTCACACACGTCGCGCATCATTACGACGTCCCCCAGTTCCCCTTAACATTTTTAATATGTCTTGATGAATATTGCTTAGTTATTCGATTTCCAGCTTTGTAGGATACGTCATTTTCCGATAATTTTATTTTTCGCGATATTCTTCTTGCAGTCATGCTGCAACATTTTTGAACCCCAAACCATCGTGATAACTAATTGGGCTCCTAGATATATTGATCGTGATTTAACCATGGCTTCGGCTAACTAACGTCCTCACAGCGTGGATGGTATTTGCGAGTGCAACGTTGCCAGCTTTGGGTTCACTTGTCTCTTTCTTTTCCTCTCTCTTGTCACTCGTCGGGGACAGAGTTTTAATAGTATTACAATATTCGTAAAATCTATCAATACATATACTAATACCCGATATTGGTATAATATTGGTTACAAGATGTAAAAAAATTGAGGTTTCTAAGAGATTTTTACATGAGAAGATGCCGCAGTAGGCATAACATATTTTTTTAATGTTTGCCTAGTCTATTCCGTACATAAATACAAATCGGTTCAGCCCGTATGTGATCGGCGCGGCGTACCGGTTTTACAAATTTATCTAAAGAAAGAAACTCAGAACTCAATTTTTATTTCAATACTCAATACTCAATACTTTATTGCTTTTCACATGTATTACTTAGGTGGTAAACATAAATAGGACACAATGTGAACCCTGTCGGGCACAACAACATAAGTTTTGGAGGGAGCACACTTGACATATTATTCGGAGAATTAAAAAAAAAATATAATTAACATACAATAGAATTAATATCAAATGGAAGACAAGCTAAAGGTATAATTGAAATTGTAGTATTTAGGATTCAAGTTATTTTTTAAATCTCAAACAATCAAAATTAAATACTAAGTCATAATCATAATAAAATAAAAAAAATCATAATCAAAATTAAATACAAAGTCAGAATCATAATAAAATAAAAAGTCATATTCAAAATTAAAATTAAAAATTAAAAACAGTCAAAATACTACCAAAGCAAGTAAGAGTAAAATACGTGAAAGTTTCTTCCCCAGCGGTCATCATGTAAGATCATCTATAACTGTGAAAGATCATCTAGCTATTGGGCTTCCGTATATAGTTATTAATCAACATCAGCCTATTTAAGTCCACTGCTGGTCTAGCACCATCTACTGGGCTACGTTAGGAATTCAAAAATGGTCATGCAAATTTCAGTTGACCCAAACGCTATGGTCATCAAGTAAAAAGTTACATCACTATACTGCTCACACACGGAAATGGGAGGTCCGTTGATTGCGGATCCTGACAATTGACATGGTAATGGCAGGGGTCTCTTACGGAGCCTGACGATAGCCATGCGCGCGAAGAAAGTTTCTTCCTCAGCAGGTATCATGTAAGATCACTTAGCTATCGAACGTCCGTATATAGCTATTGGGCGTCCGTATATAGCTATTTAACGTCCATATATAGCTATTGGGCGTCCGTATATAGCTATTGAACATCCACGTACTTCCTCAGCAGGTGTCATGTTAGATTTGAGGAGTGGCTTGAGAGACAGAGACGCTACGGCGTCGTTATCTACCGCCTGACGCAGGTGCTTACCGGACACGGAATTTTCGGTAGGTTCCTGCTTCGGATTGGGCGGGAGGAAACGCTCGGGTGTCATCATGGCGAGGGCCACCTGGGGGACACGGTGGAGCATACGGTGGCAGTGTGCCCTACGTGGGCTGAACACCGTCGTGTCCTCAGGAATGTGATCGGCGACGGCGACCTCTCGCGTCCGACACTGGTTCAGACCATGGTACAGAGTGAGGGAGACAGGGATGCCGTCTTCTTCTTCTGCGAAGCAGTCCTGCTAGCTAAGGAGGAGGCGGAGCTCGTGAGGGAACGAGCCTCCTCACGCTCCAGCCGTCTCGAGAGACACTCCAGGCGTCGGGGATCGCGTCTCCATCCACCGTAAGCACGAGCCTGCGGTCGGCGAGCACGGATGACTTGCCGCCCGATCAGAACCAGACCCGTACGTACGGCGCGTCGCGTTCCGCATACGCCCCAAGGAGCCATCAGACCACCACGGATGGAGCTGATGCCCATACGGAGCCACAGAGGACTTAAAGGGTGACCGGGGCTCCGACTCGAAGTGCAGGAATAGGAACGGGGTGGTTTTAAGTCAGTAAGAGTCGGAAGGTACCTGTGTCTGATGGGGCGGGAGGAAACGTCCGGGTGTCATCACTGTGAGGACCGCCCTGAGGACACGGTGGAACACACTATAGCGAAATGCATTGCGTGGGCTGAGCACTGCCGTACCCTCAGGGAAGTGATCGGCGATGGCGACCTGTCGCGTCCGGGCCTAGTGCAGGCCATGATGCGGAGCGAGGGGGACTGGGATGCCGTCTCCTCCTTTTGCGAAGCAGTCAAGCTAGCTAAGGAGGAGGCGGGACGCATGAGGCAGCGAAGCGCTGCCTCCTCGCAACCCAGCCATCGCGAAGGACACGCCGGGCGTCGGGGATCGCGGGACGATCTCCGGCCACCGTAAGCGCGGGCCTCAAAGAGCCATAAAACCACCACAGATGGGGCCCAGTAGGGCCGATGCTGAGTCGGAGTCGCGGAGAACCTAACGGGTAACCGGGGCTCCGGCTGGACGTGCAGGAAAAGGAACGGGCTGGTTTTTAGTCAGTAAGAGTGACACTCCCTCCCGCCTTAACCAGGCGGGAATCGATGATTTTCCCCGCTTAAAAAAAGTCAGTAAGAGAAACTTCCTCTGAAACTTCCAATCGCCTCACCAGCGCCGCCGCCGGCGGCCGGCGGCCGGCGGTAAAAGGCATTGGATGATTTTTTATCCCTCAAAAAAGCTATCATGTTAGATCACCTAGCTATTGATCGTCAGTATATTGCTGTTGAACGTTCGTATATAGCTATTGGGCGTCCGTATATAGCTATTGAACGTCCATATATAGCTATTGGGCGTCCGTATATAGCTATTGGGCGTCCGTATATAGCTATTGGGCGTCCGTATATAGCTATTGAACGTCCACGTATAGCTATTGGGCGTCCGTAATTAGTAAAGATAATAAGAATATATCTTATTACTAGAATGGTTTTATTAAGTATATATGTTCAAAACTTCTTTCATTTAGGCTGGTTTCAGAGCTAAAGGATTGAGCAGCGCTGCTGAAATGCCTCGCGCTTGGAGATGATGAGAGCTCTAGCATCGTTTTATTGCGACGCGACTGTCATAGAGGTAGAGGTCCCAGTAGAGGACTTTATTGCTAGAAATTATGATCTATGAGATACACTTTTATTTTTATCTAAACCTTAAGTTAACTGATCTTTGTGCGCAAATATTGTATTGAATTTCAATTTCATTTAAGGCAAGATTCCTAATTTAATACTTCTAGTTTTGGCCACTCGATTAACTCCTCTATTGGATTGTTGCCTGATGCCTCTATTGTTGAAGCCCGCGCTTCAGCCGCGCTGCCCATTTCCCCTAGCTTTGAAACCAGCTCTAATTGTATCAAATATTTAATTGGCAGCTTATTGATATGAAGTTACCAATTCTAAGTAAGCAAATAAAAACAAAGAATATGGATATCATTTTACTGCCTCGTTGGCCGAGTGGTCGCAAGTGCGATCGCCTGGCAAAAAGTCTCGGGTTCCATTCCCGGGTTGGGCAAAGTATTACTGGGTTTTTTCAAGAGTCTGGAAGTGTGCCCGGTATATGGCAATAAACTCACCCCCTATTACATGGGACTCATAACATAAATAGTAAAACTGTGGATATTACATTGTAGAGGTACAGTGGCATTAAGTGCCGTAATGTGCATCTCTGCTTACTCCTTCGGGGAAAAAGGCGTGATGTTATGTTATGTTAAATATGGATATCATTTTTAATGAAGTGTTTATGATTTGTAATCAAAAACATTTATAATTCCTAATTGGATCTTTATAACACGCCAAGGCTAGAAATAAGAAGACAAACGTTGATTGATTTGATCAGTAATACAACATTAATTAATTATTCAGTGTTAGATGCATCTTCTAACCCATAAATAAATAAAGTTAATAAAATTACGTCAAAATTTATACGGAGACAATACTATCTAAATACACATTTAATACGAATTATACTCTGGTTAACCTTTTTTGTGGTAAGACATATAATTTTGTCACTTTAGTGCTTATTTCTAAGATCCCTTTAAGGAATTAATTTATACCCTCATCTATTATAATATATCACAGGGTTGCAGATAAGTTGTCGTAAGTTGCAATCACATGATTATAATAAAATCGGACTCCAAATAATACGCAACACATCCGAAATGTACGACGATGAATATTGTTTTGAATGCGGTAAATAATATTATGAACTATTTCCACGGATTTAATGAGCGAACTGGCAACGTCGCTGTAATTTTTTTGAGGACGTCAAATACGCGGATTTCTAATCAGAAAATCCCAAAAATATACAGCTGTGAATATACGCGCTACAGCAGCGCCCTATCTGCGCTGAGATTTTTTCGGGAACTTTTCAAAATACTATAACAGCCATTGAACCGATCTTTTGGCCTCTGTCGATTTTTAACCTACGTGTAGCCAGGACCAAAAGGACCTAAGTTGCATAGGCCAACAAAGTGGCGTCCGGTATGCGGACGTCAAAAGCTGGTGGACGCCAGATTAAATGCACTTTCGCCTTCATGGGACGTCCAAACGATTGCGGGATGTAAATATATAGTTTTAGGTATATATTATATATGTTGTATGTAAATATATATTATTTTATTTAGAGAATATATATTTTACTTGTATATATAATTTATAAGTAGATACCTGAGTACACCTAGAACAACCTCCACTTTCATACAATAGTACTCCATTCACCCAAAGGTTGCCTGGTAGAGATCGCTTTTAGTGATAAGGCCGCCTTTGTACCCTACTATTCTTTATTATAACATTACATGTATATTCTATTAATTTAAGGTGTACAATAAAGATTATTATTATTATTATGTATGTCTTTACCATTCACGGGACCACAGGGTCCCGGTCATTTGGGAGGCGTACGAGGGGCCGAAGCCAACTGCGCAGAGGCCCTTTAGACAACTATAATATAAATGTAATGGACACACAAACCGGCGACTATCCCTGTATGCACTATGGAAATGCACCCAAGGACAGTCCCCGGTTAGTGTAGGACTATTGTGAATAATGGAAAAAAAAAGGTAGGGCTATGGATGGGTTGTTGTGGACTGGTAAATTGGGAACTATGGATGACTATGACACCTGCCGAAACAATGTAATTTTTACACGTAAAAATGGCAGGCGGAGACTCGCCAACTCACCGACCGGGCCCCGGGAATGGTTGCTAGATATAGCAACAGAGGGGCAACGAGAATGTGAGTGGCTGAAGGGTTAAGAAACTACCACCGCTTTCTACTCAGATCATCTGCTCCAGCCGAAGCCTCCTGCATCCCTGGCCCACTCGCGACTTACGAATAGTTTCTTGCCCTCCGAGCAGGTTCACTGCTCTCGCGACTCCACTCTGGACGGCCAATGAAGGCAAGCCAGAGGTGGGAGACCTGTTCCTTGTCATCTTTCACTCCAGCCAGCCAATTAAGGCAAGCCGGAGAAGAAGGAACGGTGACTTCTCCCTGGAGCACTCGGGATGATGGTAGCCCGCGGGATCGCTAATGCCCGTCACCTCGCCTCAAGGTGCCCTGCGGGCTTCGCCTCAAGGTGCCCTGCGGGCTTCGCCTCAAGGTGCCCTGCGGGCTATTATTTATGTGTATTGTGTTACCTATATACAATATACGTAAATTAATTTGTATCGATATAGTTGCTTTGTTCCAGGAAGGCCTTCTCACTTCCTGGAATGGCCCACTAGGCAAAAGAACGCAAGGTATTACAAGATGGGAAGACGAGATACAAGCGATAGCTGGTCCAAAATGGAGAAAAGTAGATGAAGACAGAGACAAATGGGCGTCACTGGACGAGGCCTTCAAACAACTTGCGGTTCCAGTAGATTAAATAAAAAAATACATAGAAATTAGGATATATATAGAATTAAAGAAAGAGTAATTATACTAACATAGGCATTAAAATTACATAAACTAACACTTAAATAGATTATAAGAAATGTAAACTTTAAGTACTGGAAATAAAAGGCTTTTTTATTTATTTATTTTTCATTTTTATTTTATTTTATAGTTGCTTTGTAACATAAGCTCGATACACTAGTTAAGAAAATTGACGAAGTTTTGTAACAAAAATTATGTTAGTTGGGTGACTGGAAATTCGACAGTGTTTCAACCCAGCACTTGATTTTGAGCCTGACCTCTCTCCGGTCGTTTAAGATTGCGTTCCCATCGGATCGTAATCTACTTATAGTGAATGTACTTTCTTTCGGTTCATTCCCCTTGAGTTCTGTACAATACAGATGAAAAAAAGTGGTATTGTATCATGTATGTGTTTGATTCGATTCCCGGGTTTGGCGAAGTATTATTGAGAATTTCAGTTTTCGAACAATTCTGAGGACGGAATCGGGATTTGTACTCGGGACTTGTTGACTTTGACTTATAAGGCAATAGAGAGCCTTGTATATTATGTTATAGAAATATCACTCCTGCTATTGGGGAATAAAATGCAAAATTGCAAGATACTGTGTTAAATATAAGTACGCTCAAAATAATATCCAGCACCGATCCAGTCTCTTTAAGTCCATCGCGCCGACTATATGAATTTCAAATGAACCTCTTGAGCCAACTGCAGTCGCTTCAAAATCTCGCGTTCAGCTATTCATGCATTCCTGGTAAATTAACTATCAGTACTTATGACTGAACAGCAAAGTGTCGCGATTAACTACTGAATATTGCGTGGCTTTCATCAAAATTTCATAGCACTTGGCAAGCGTTGTTCTGTTAGGATAGTAAAGCTAATACACCGTTACTTTTGTTATTATTCATGAAGTATATGGTGTGAGTACATACGAGCACATAAAGGTGAGGTTTCAGCGAGAATTTTGTAAAAGAACAATAGTGAAATTTTGATATTTCCGCGCAACCTTTTTGGTATTTGTCGAACACTTTATTTAGTTTTAGAAGGGTATATTCATATGTGACTGCCTCGTTGGCCGAGTGGTCGCAAGTGCGACTGCTGAGCAAGGGGTCTCGGGTTAGATTCCCGGTTCGGGCAAGTATTAAGGAATAAAATAACATAAATAGTGAAAAGTGGGTATTACATTGGATAGCGGCATTAAGTGCCGTAATGTGCACCTCTGCTTACACCTTCGGGGATAAAAAGGCGTAAAGTTATAACATTGTTATGTTATAACGATATTTATAGATACCATAACTTTTTAATTAACTAAATTATTTATTGTTTTAGACTTATTCACATAACTGTTTGATGAAGAACTCGACTAGTTTCAAGCCCTGCTAGAGGCTCATATTCCAGAGGCTTGAAACTAGTCGAGTTCCTCGTCAGACAGTTACGTAAGAAAGCCAAAAACATAATAATGAAACTACAACGTATTAAACTGTCAAACACCAAGCGGTCACCGGTGACCGCGACCTATTGTTCTTTAATTGTGTCTATAAAACTGGTACTCGACGAGTTAATTACTTTTTGAAATATATGTTTCTACATTCACAAAGCAGAAATAAACGCCATAATACCTTGTAGTGTCGCATAAAACATTTTCTAGTCTAGACAAACGATGTAAAAAGATAACTAATTAGTGCCAGTAATTGCTAGCAAAGAACGAAGAACGGAGAACCTAGACATTAACAATTTTCTTGATTAATCTCTTTAGTGTTATTCGCGCGAAGAAAGAATTTCATTATTACTCCACACACCCATACACGCGGACATTTTTCACTGTCTCTCTAGTTTATTTTTGTTATAATTGCATCGTAACTAATTCGTATGAAAATGTGTTTTGATTAAGAACGTTATTACTATTTGAATATGGCATTTTTTGCATTGCAAACAATATACATACAATTATTTGGTGAGCAAATTAGTACTATATGTTATATGTTATACTAGCTTTTTTACCCGCGGCTTCGCTCGCGTCACAAAAGGATAAAAAGTAGTCTATAGATGTGAAATATACCAATACTTTTGTTTTCCCTCGGGAATATCAACTTTTTCCGGGATAAAAAGTACCCTATTATTTAATCCAGACCTCTAACTTTACGTCTGCAAAAATTCAAAGCAATCGGTTTAGTAGTTACGGCGTGAAAGCGGAACAAACAAACAAACTCACTTTCCAATTTATAATATTAGTAAGGATTCACATTAAATACGGGTAAGTGTGTATTATGCCCTACAAATAGCCTCTTCCAAATCAGATAGGTTATGTAAGCATTGGCAATTTGAAACTATAAAAAAACATAAATAAGTAATATACATTTACATAACATCACGCCTTTTACCCCGAAAAGGTAAGCAGAGGTGCACACAGAAGTGACACCCACATTTCACTATTTATGTTATGGGTCCCATGTAATAGGGGGTGAGCCTATTGCCATATACCGGACCCATTTCCAGACTCCGTGCTACTACTGATATTTTTTTTTAAACCCAGTAATACTTTCACAGACCCGTGAATCGAATAAAGAAACTGTTACAAATCTGCAACCAAATCAATCCAGCCATTTAACAAACCAAATCTGGCAATAATACAGATGAAACACCCAATTACTCTATTTTCACCAATACTTATTCTTTTTTCTCCAACCTACAGCGATTCTAAAATACTTACTTTCCCACTCTAAAACGAAACGCATGCCATCTATCAGGAGTACTTCGCAACACAAAGCTCAAGTAGAATACATTGAATGTGGACCATTACTCTCAATTATCAACACTCGATTAACTCTTACTATACAATCGAAATAAGTACAATAAGGGGTTCAATTGACTTTTATACATACATACAATTACATTAAGGTTGCAAATTGAATAATAATAGGTACATATATAATCCCATATTTCATCCCCTGTACCTATTAGGATCGCTGCAACGCTAGGTTTAGGTCTTCGTCGATATATGTTTATGTAAGTATTGATACCTTATGCTTATGACTATATATACTATTTACTATTATGTAATATATATGTATAGATATATTATTTAATAATTACCATTTTTTCTCTCTCTCTCTTTGCTGTTAGTTTATCCTCCGTACCTTATTTTTCGCAGATTTTCTACTTAAACCCTATGGAAGTTGACTGGTAGAGAATGCCATATGGCATTAAGTAAGCCTTATGTGTCATAATCAAATTGTGTACATAAAAGAATAAATAAATTAATATTTTTCTCAATGTACTCCAAATTAAGTTCGAAACAAATTGTCTACATTACCATTTAAACAATACTGGAAAAATAAAACTACGGTTCACTCAGCTACCCGCAAAACGAAGAGTAAATCATGCAGTAAGCGACAAAGCGCCATGGAAGGTGACCATGCGTGTCATATCGCGACGGCGATGCGCCCAACCAGCCTGTTTGCGAACAACGCGCCGGATTAATCGATTCAATCGTCCGAATGATTCGAATACATCGCTCACTGGCTGGCATAGGCTGTATGGCTATATACTACTGCCTTTGGATGACAGTTCCAGTTGACAACTCAAATCTAATTCTAGAGGACACAATATTTGTACTTCTGGGACGAAATTAACAAAAGGTCGGGAATATGTTAATGACCACACACTGAATAACACAGTAAAATATCTAAACACAGCATAGGAACGGGGTGGTTCTTAGTCAGTAAGAGTCTGACACTCCCCCTCGCCTCACGATTAAAGTCATTGGATGTTTTTCCCCTCTAAAAAAATAGGTATTTAAAATAAAAATAAGAGAAATTAACAAGAAAAAAAGGAAAACATCTATATACGTAATATAATCAGAAACGGTGTCCACCAATTTATTGGGATCAATATTTTCATAATAACGTAGACACAATGAAAGCATCGGGATGCCACAAACAGCACTAGTAAATAAATAAAGTGTCACGCATAATTGCCGATATTGTCAGACATTAATACATCGATTACGGCGCGTGCATAAATCGTGGTAGGGGCTCGGCTCACCGCCCCGCCGGCAGCCGAGGCCTGCCCGAAGGGCCCTTGTGCCCCTTTGTATAACCCTTGTACTACATGCGCCGCAATTTGCCACATTCTCCAGAGGTGTGCGGTAAAGGGAACTGTTTCTTAAAGTACTAATTTTTCACTCCAGTTTTCACTTTGACGAACTCACGGTAGGCTACTCAGAAAACAGAAAAGAACTCGCATTATGCCTACAGCTAATACACGCCACCGCTACAGCCACAGAAAAATCCAATTAAGATCAAGTACCGGTACTTTCGAAATATCGTCAACATTCCGCCTTTTAGAATAAAAACAAATTGGATGAGCTGCAATTGATCCAACAGCGAATACGAACAGTACCATCGATTGTTTAAAAACAATATCTGATTGCATTGTTACTACAGATATATCGCTTGCCTATACGTGAGTACAAAAGCTCTGTATTGGAGTGGTACATTGGTACACAATACATGCGAACGCTCGAGTGGCCGTGTCGCGATTCTTGTAATATCGAGTGGCAATTAGCCGGCCGCCGATCTGTCAGACTGCTTGTTTTATCCCACTACGGCTACATTACAAATAAATGTTGTGCATTTCGCTTAAAAGGACCGTTGAGCGTAATTATTCGAGTTTAATGAGTGGTTGGAGTAATGTTCACATTTTGTCACCAATTTCATATTATGAAGTCTGAAAATAATTGTGTGATGATACCAAATGAACAAACAAAATTAAACATTAAAATGTACGCGTCGCCTCTTGACCTACTTCATTGAAAATTTACATTTCATGACAAGGCAGTAATTAGATTAAAATTAAAATAAATATTATGTGCTTCATTGTGTGTTATTAAAGTAGAAATTAGAATCGGAGAGCAATCAATATTACCACATTGTTATCTCACGGATAATCTGTATTCCATTGCTCCGGCTGTGGTATTAATCAAATACCCATTAGTCGAAGTGGAGTATTTTCCTCGGTCCATGCTTTGTGCATCCCCTTTACTGAGTAGAGCTACGTGCCTTATCTGTATCTAGCGGTCTCACCGCGCCATGGACTTCGATATTAGTACTGGAGCAGAAGCAATGAACAAACCAGGAATTCTTGGTTCTTAGTCGCAAAGCTTCACTCTATTCGCTTTTATTTGCAAGAGTAAAATAAATTGAGTTATTTAAATATTAAAGCTCGTACAATGTATGAGTACGTCACTCGCGGTGGCACGGGCGCGTGAATGAACATGTATGAGCACTAAAAGCGCCCTTATTGCAATTTCCACTTTTCCTAATAACCCCCCACATGTGGCTCGCGCTGCACGTTACACGTAATTTTGCATATTTTCGCGGTTAAGTACCCTTGTATAGTAATTTATGTGCATTAGTTATGAGCTTCAAAGAATCGCGGAAATGCTGAATGGCTGTAAAATGCTCCACAATGAAAATGACGCACTTAGCGTCTGAGTAAAATTCGCTGCCGGCATCGTGCATCATCAAGTAGTGACCACTTATTCGTATTTACCTTCATTTTTAGCGAAATTTTACGCTTTGCTATTTACTAAAGTAGATTTTTTTAATAATAATCGATTTTTACGAACATGTGCAAACGTTTTGTTGAGTATTAATTTTGCTCTTATCCAATGGTAGACTGCGACGAATAAAAATTATAACACTGACCCTCCCTCTTGGAATCTTTTGTCACCAAACAAAATGTCGAGGACGTGTCTAAACAGAATTTAATACGGTGCTAACAATCCACTATTGTGACATGTAGTGACTTTAGTCGAGACTAGTCGAGAGGGAGAGACAAAGCACTCGAATCAAGCATGCTCGACGCGTGAGACCACGAGGGTGCTCGAACAGTCTTACTAATGGCCACTCGCGGAAACCGATCGATTCTGCAATTTGTATCCTTACAACTCGACTCGATTATAAATCACTCACTAATAACTAAGTACTTACCTCCATCACTTTTTGATTGAAAAATATATGTAAAGGTACATATGTTAGCACAATATTTGCTTTTTTCAGTCCTAATATGTGCAAGTGCATATATGTCCCAGTCAGTCTTTTCGTTTTTATTCGATTGCCAATATTTTTTATTTACTATTGCATTGTCAGTGAAACGTAAATCCTTTGAGCGCGGCGTTCATTTTTGCGACAAATCATTTCAGCCGCAGCGCAATGTAAAGAGCGAATATCGCAAAAATATTTTGCTACCAATTTAAAATTTTTGGCGCTCAGTGTTTTCACGGTGTATGAACAGTAATGAGGTTGACACGACGGAGGCCGTATCCAGTTTTATTACACACACACCTACCTATAGAAATAGGTATGTAATAAATTGCATCACTCACAAAAGTACAACTTTGAAAGGAAGCATGCAATTTGTGGATACTGAGCTTTTGCCTCATCATCATCATCAACAGCCTATAAATGCCCACTGCCGAGCAAAGCCTCTTCTCACACGGAGAAGGTTTGAGCATTAATCACCACGCTTGCTCAACGCGGGTTGGCGATTTCGAACTTATAATTAGAAATTAAAAGTCCAGGTTTCCTCACGATCTTTTTCCTTCACCGTTTGTTGGTGGTGTCTAAATAATCTTAGAAAGTACCTACATATAACTCGGAAAAATTCACATTGGTACTTGCCGTTGGTAGGTTTCGAACCTGCACCCTCATGCATGAGAAGCAGGCGTCTTAAACCTCCGGGCCACCACGTCAGCTTTTGCCTAGTAGCTAGCAAATAACAGCGTTAGCCATTTTATTTTGTTCGAAAATTTTGATTTATTAATATCAACCCAATTTGCTACCAATTTAATCCATCAAACCACAGATTGATAAAGTAATTGTTTGACTGAAATTACTGCACCAATCATCATAACGAAATTATGGTAATATAATTAATTGAAATTGGCTTAGAAAATATAAATTGGAGTATTAATTCTTATTTATAAGTTAAGCTAGTGACATGGAAACTGTTCATTTAAGGCTAAATCAAATGGCTGAGCTGAGAGTGGTTAGCTGCGAAAAACTAAAGATCGAACTCAGTGGCACGCTATTGGTGAGGCCTTATATTAAGCAGTGGAAGAAAACGGGCTGAAGACAAAGATGATAATAGTATAAAACAAAGTCACTATCCGCCGTCTATCTGTCCCTATGTATGCTTAGATCTTTAAAACTACGCAACGGATTTTGATGCGGTTTTTTTAATAGATAGAGTGATTGTTAAGGATGGTTTATATGTATAATACATGTACGGTTTACGTACACTAATTATGTTAATTAAACTTATTCTATTATGATGACTATACATATCGGACGATATTCCGTCGCGGCATTCAATTGTAGACCAGTGTGCACTTCAACTCGCTACCGAACGTACCACTGTGAGAATCACCTAACAATCTTACTTGTAACCTTTAAAAATAAACTTTTCGGGACTTCTAGAAGTGTTTACACTCACAACTTCAAACTTAACTATCTACGAGTACTTTACTCCATAACAATTAACTATAAAAAGTAGTGTACAGTTCACTACACTGTACATTAAATGGTCCTTCGAGCCGGATGCGAAGTGATTTTTGTGTCTTATAAAGTGTGATAGCGAATCGGTTTGGCTGGCCTCCCACAAGCGGGTCTCACCAGTCCAGATTGAGAATCGAGTGTCATCACGAAGGCACAGAGTTACTGAGCATCAGCGATCTTCAAATTTCGTCGGAACTAGCGGACAAGACGAATTACTAAGAAACATTGAGAGGAGACTAGTGGAACTACGGAACTATATTGAAGAAGACCTGGTTCTTCGTGTCCAGGACATAACTGATCTTGGATACTACTATTCAACTTAGGTACTTACCTATTACATCTACTTAAAACTACTTACAACCTACAAAACTTACCTCTTTACTATGGAGCTGCAACTAACTAAACAAGTCGGCACCTTTGAGGATCTGAAAACGCTCTGCACCAACTATAGAAAGGACAGCATTGCTAGAAAAACTGTAGATTACTTGGAAAAACGTTTGGCGAACTTAGAAAAGCTATGGTCGAGCTTTCATGAACAGCATCAACTACTAGTGGAAAACATTGAAAACAAAAACATCGCATATTTTAACAACGGCACTTACGAGAAAACTAAGAACTTGTACGAATCAACAAAGAAAAACATGCTTGATATGATGGCTTCGCAACAAACACGACAACAACAACAACCAAATTTAGATTTTGACTTATCTGGACTCATTGACGAGAATACTGAAGACGAGGTACAAAAGCTGATTGCCCAACAAAAACGCAATTTTAAAGCTTTGGACAAAGCTATGGGAAAAATAGATCTTAATACGATTACTGAGAAGTGGGAATTTGAGGAACATCTGGTGGCCTTGAAATCTAAATGGGAATTAATTGACAAAATACACTGGGAACTGGAAGACGAACTAAAAGCCTCTAGTTCCTGTACCAACTACAATGAAAAATATGAAGCGATCGAGGAAAAATATGACAATCTCAGACGAGAAATAAACAGCAAAATTTGGTCCACTCAACATTATCAGCGTTCCGCACCAAAAATCGACGTGCCAGAGTTTTCTGGAAACTATATTCACTGGATAACTTTCAAAGATATCTTTATTGAAACGATTCATAACAACCCAAGCATTTCTAAGGCTCAAAAAATGCAATATTTAAAGACTAAATTAAAAGGTGAAGCAGAACGCCTCGTCCACCACCTCTCCATTAGTGCAGATAACTATGATTCTTGTTGGGAGATACTATCACACCGATATAACAACCGTCGACTTCAGTTCACATCATTTATGAGCACTATGCAACACCTACCAACTATTCAACAACCCAACGCTCATAACTTAAAACGCATGCACGATGTAATAACAGAGTGTTTGAATGGCCTTGGTAATATGGGAGTTGAAGTATCGAGTTGGGGACCAATGATTGTTTACAATATGTCGCAAAAATTGGATTCCGCCACTCTCAACGAGTATACAAAGGAAACACAGAATAACAGAGAATTGCCGGACTTAGAGGAATTCCTCCACTTCCTTGAACTTAAATTTCTCGCTTACGAAACAGCGAAAAGCTGCTCGAGAGACGCTTCTGAAAACAAGATTCCAAAACCAAACAACAAGGGCTGGACAAACAACTACAGAACTAATAATTTTGTTAACAAACATCAAGACAAAAAGTTGGGCTATTCAAAAATTTTCCATGCATCGTATGGACAATGTCCGCTTTGCCACAAAGATCACGTGTTGATGCAATGTGACAAATTTACTGACATGGATATTGCCCAACGCAACCAAACTGTTTCAAAACTCAAAGTCTGCAAAAACTGTCTATACAGCCACGGCAACAGCGCTTGTAATTCGAAGAAAACGTGCCGTGAATGTAATTTGAAGCATCATACATTATTACATATGACTAAAATTTCCTACAATGAACCAAATGTTAAAAGGGATCATGATCGGCATTCAAATCCGAAGTATTCACCATCATCCCCACCTAGCACTCACCACTTAGCGACTGATGGTACTGAAATCTTACTGACTACAGTTCAAATCAAGGTGCAATCTGCTGACGGAAATTATATAACTTTGCGGGGTCTCCTAGACCAAGGGTCCCAAACAAACCTCATATCTGAAAATGCAGCTCAATTACTACGCTTACCTCGAACCAAATTTGACGCCGCTATTACTGGAATCGGAGCTACGTCACGTAACTGCAAGGGACTTGTTCATCTCAACTGCAAATCAATTCACTCAGATTTTTCCTTCAACGTACCAGCATTGATACTGAGTAACTTAACTAATAAGTTGCCTGGATGCACATTCCAGAGCTCGGGCTGGACCCATCTTCAAAACTTGAAGCTTGCCGATCCTAACTATAATGTGTCTAGCACAATTGACCTTCTGCTGGGTGCTGATGTTTACGCAGACATCATCTTAGAGGGAGTCTTAAAAGGTGACCAGCATGCACCCATCGCCCAGCAAACTCGCCTGGGTTGGATTCTGTGCGGCAAACTGAAAACCTTCAACTGTCATTTAACATTAGCGAATACAGCTGATTTGTCGAGATACTGGGAGAGTGAAGATATTACTCAAAACTCTCAGGACATACAACGAGACGACAAATGTGAAATTCACTATAAAGAAACAACCACGAGATGTTCTGACGGCAAATATAAGGTAAAAATGCCCATGGTACAATCCTACGTGCAACACCTTGGAACCTCGAAGTCAGCTGCAACTGCACAATTTTTAAATCAAGAAAAACGACTTCATAACAATAAACAACTATTAACGATGTACAGAAATTTCATGAATGAATACATAGCATTACAACATATGGAGCCGGCGTCTCAGACGACACCACAACAAACTGAATATTATTTACCACACCACGGCGTTTTACGGGAACATTCCACAACTACTAAATTAAGAGTTGTGTTTAACGCGTCACAGAAGACTTCTAGTGGAAAAAGCTTAAACAGCCTGATGGAGAAAGGTCCAAACCTACAAAAGGACATTCAAGCTCTAATTCTGAACTGGAGAACTTATCGATACGCATTTACGGCGGACATCGAAAAAATGTACCGTTGTTTATGGATTGATGAAGAACAAAAATCGCTTCAAAAAATCATATGGAGGAATTTGCCCAGTGAGCCATTACGCGAGTACAACCTATGCACTGTGACCTACGGAACTAAGAGCGCGCCATGGTTAGCAATGCGAACCTTACAACAATTGGCTAACGACGATGGTCACTTATACCCCGAAGCAGCAAACATACTACGCAACGAATTCTACATGGATGATTTGTTGAGCGGGCATAACTGTCTCGAAACTGCCAAAAATCTCCAAACAGATCTAATACAGCTGCTGCAACGCGGTGGTATGAACTTAAGGAAATGGTCCAGTAATTGTGACGAACTACTAAAACATCTGAATGATGAACAAATTTCGAAAACAAACTTTGATTTTAAACATGAAGACTCAATGAAAACCCTTGGCCTTGGGTGGAATCCCCACTCCGATACATTCACTTTTAGTTGGAATATTAAAACGAATTCTCGGAAAATTCTAACGAAACGATTACTACTTTCTCAAATTTCGCAACTATATGATCCCCTTGGATGGTTCTCCCCGGTGACCATACGAGCTAAACTTATCTTTCAACGCGTGTGGACAGAGAAATTATCATGGGATGAGTCATTACCCACTGATACACAAGAGGAATGGCTGAAACTGAAAAATCAACTAGAAGAACTTAAAACGATAAAAATAAATCGCTGGATTGGAAGCGTTGATAACAACATCGAATTATTTGCATTTAGCGACGCAAGCGAGAAGGCATATTCTTGTGTAATATATACACGTGCCTTAAATGAATGCGGACAACGTCAACTAAGTTTACTGGTAGCAAAAACTAGGGTTGCTCCACTTGCACAGAAACTAACCCTGCCTCGACTTGAACTAAGCGGTGCCTTACTCTTATCTCAACTGATAAAGAAGGTATCCCAATCACTTTCTGCATATAAGGTAACTGTGTGGGCATGGTGTGACTCGAAAGTTGTTCTGGCTTGGCTACAAGGAAAGCCATCCAAATATGAAAAATACGTGGAAAATCGGATCATTAAAATCACACAAGTGGTTCCAGCATCCAAGTGGTTTTACGTCGAATCGAAGAATAACCCAGCGGATTGTGCAACAAGAGGGTTATATCCAAAACAACTTGTGAATACTCCGATATGGTGGTCCGGTCCGGAAATATTGAATACATTCACGGGCAAACCCGAAGAGCAATGTTGTTTATTTTCAACAACAGTCGATAATAACTGCGAAATGCCAACCTTAAGCTTAACAGACAATATCGTAAACAATTTATTAATTAAACATAGTACATTGATACACGTTGTACGGATTATCGCTTGGATAGCACGATTCACTACAATGAAAAAACTTGACACCGGCCGGCGAATGTCGCAAGAATACTTGACAACACGTGAACTTGATATCGCTATGTTAATAATTACGAGAAATGTTCAACAACTTGAATTCCGCTCCGAATACGATCTATTATCAAAGGGTCAATCTTTGCATAATAAAAGTTCTATTCGCAAATTATGCCCTTATTTGGATGAGGAGAGCATAATGCGTGTAGGCGGACGCTTGAATAAAACGTCCTTACCAGTTGGAATGAAAATCCCGCTATTATTCCAAGGAACAGCAGATTTACACAGTTATTAATAAATCAAGCTCATTCGGCAACTTTACACGGGGGAGCCCGACTTACACTCGCTTACATTCGTCAACAATATTGGATTGTGGGAGGTAACAGAGCAGTGAAAACTCAGTTACGTCGATGTGTGCGTTGCCAAAGGTTTAGCACGAAAGAAAACTACCAGCTCATGGCTGATCTTCCTACTCCACGCGTAACACCATCACGCCCCTTCACTCACACAGGGGTCGACTTTACGGGTCACGTGGATATCAAACTAAACAAAGGGAGAGGCGTTAAGACATCGAAGGGATACATAGCTATCTTTGTGTGCTTAGCAACGAAGGCAGTTCACATCGAACTCGTTTCTGACTTGAGCACTGAAACCTTCCTGAGTGCTTTTCAACGAATGTGTGCTAGACGTGGCACACCTAGTCACGTTTACTCTGACTGCGGGACCAACTTCATTGGTGCATCGAAGATACTTCGTAACGACTACGAGCTATTTAAATCAGAATTGTCGCCGGACTTTTTTGACAAAATGAGTAACATGAAAGTAGAGTGGCACTTCAATGCTCCTGCTTGGCCAACAGCAGGTGGGCTTTGGGAGGCCGCTGTGCGATCTATGAAGCATCACTTACGCCGAGTACTTGGGGAACAAAAGCTTACTTTTGAAGAGTTTTCGACGTTGTTAACTAAAATAGAAGCGTGCATGAACTCCCGCCCGCTTTGTCCACTCACAGAGGACCCAGACGAATTTTACAACTATTTGACTCCTGGGCATTTTCTCACAGGAAGTCCAACTATGACTCTTCCTCTCTCAAACTATGAAGATGACCGGCATCTAGACCTACGAAAAGATGGCAGTTAACTGAGAACATGTTCCATCAGTTCTGGAGGCACTGGTCCTCGAGTATTTAACAACTTTGCAAGCACGCAGCAAATGGCTAAAATCCACGCCAAACATCAAAAATGATGATATTGTCTTAATCAAGGACAACAATCTTCCCCCTGGCAAGTGGGCGCTCGGGCGTGTGATCGAAGTCATCCGGTAGCGACGGACACGTGCGTTGCAACCGTAAAAACGCAAGCCAGCATATTGAAGCGACCCATTGCGAAATTGTCGCTATTGCCCGTTGAAACCCACAATAACTTACAAATAAATTACAATATTTTCATTACTAACATATGCCTACAAGAATACACATCGGCAAGACTATTAAATCGAAAATAGCCTACAAGATGTTAACTACTACTTTACTTGTTATTTCTTCGGTGTTTGGAATATATGGCAACGCTATACCATCGGATGCCTTCGCTTCAAGTGTTCAAATCACAAGTCTCGGCAATGATCGCCCTATATTACGACACTATTGGCAAAGTACAACTGATTCACAACGAGTGGAGACTGCTGATGTACTATAATCTATCTACGTACTGGAGCGGAGTTCAAAAATATGAAAACTACTTACACGACATTTTGGAATTTTGTAAAAGTTTGGAACCAAGATATTGTGAAACTACAATACGACAACTTTCACATGAAATGGAAATTCTACAACATTACAACAAGATACTGCTCGCCCCACACAAACATCTGTCGGGACGAAACAAACGGGGTTTGATCGACGGCATCGGTTACGTTGCAAACAGTCTCTTTGAATCCTGGATCAGAGATTTGCTCAACAATATCAAACGGATATTCAGAACATACAGAAAAATGAAGACTATCTTCTAGAACTCGTGCGAAACCAGACCTCTATCGTCGAGATTGAAAATGATATTTTGAAAAAGAACGAACAGAACATCAATAACCAATTTACACTTATCAACAAATTTATGAACGAGACTGATCTAAAAATGGCGAAGATCGAGTCAGCAATTGAAATAGCGATGGCAACCACCTATTTTACTTCAGCATCGCTGGCGGCGCATTTACTACTATCAAACTTGAAAAACATTCAAGAAACTCTTTTCAACACCCTGATTGATACTTATAAGGGTCGAATCGATGTTCACCTACTTACGCCCACCACCCTAATCCAGCAGCTCACTATCATCTCCGGCCAGTTATCCAAAACATTAACATTACCTGTAACTAATATTCAAGACGAAATAAAAGATATCTATGAATTAATCTACGTCAAGGCTCGAGTTACCGACAGTTACTTCTTGTATGAGCTTCACATTCCTCTGGCGAGCGACGAAGACTTTGTTATCTATGAAATATTTCCCTTACCAATGAAGAACCCAGATGATGCAAACGTCACAACAGCTGTTTCTGTGTCATCGAAATACATTGCTATAAACTTGGAGAAGAATACTTACGCCAGATTTAATGAAAAGGAGTTGAGTCAATGCGTCCAAAGGCAGAGAGATAACTTCATCTGTGTTCTAAACTTACCTATATTCAATTTACAAAACGTCAATGCACCCTGTGAAGCAAAACTATTAGCACATCAATCAACGTTACCGTGTATTTCAAAGAAAACCGAATGCGTCACTGCATGGATTGAATTATATACTACCAACACCTGGTTAGTGACGTGTTGCGACTCGTGCAATATACGTACTGTGTGCGAAGGTGATGTCAGAATGCACGTCATAAATACGTCATCTATAGTGTCGCTGAAACAAGGATGTCTTCTTCAGGCAAAAGATTTGAAAATACACTCTCATAATTACTACTACAGTAACGTCAAGCTGGATTACGACATTCAAATCCCTTCTCTGGATAAAACTATTAATGCTATCGTCAACACACACTCTACACCGCTACTGAAACTGAACTACAACGAAGACATAGCAACGGTCGAAGATCGTCTGCGATATCAAAAAGGGAACAACTTCCCACCTCAACGTTTACAAATCATGACATACATCATTACGCCATCTCCTATTTTCTACTTAGTGTTGTGGGAGTGGCAGTAACCATATGGGTGGCAAACAAACGTGGATACTGTAAACAATTGGGGAAATTCAGCAAGTATCCGGTTATAACTGAGGACATCGAGATGCAGTCCATCAAAGCAACCAGCGGGAAGAAGAAATTGTTCCGGTCTCGCTCGATGATGGAGCGCCACGGTCCAAGGACACGAGATGAGGGGAAGGCGACGCTCGCAGTCAACAGTGCACGTTCGAAGCCTACCTCGGATGTAGAATTTAAGTTGTAGTTACAACACACTAAGTAATTTTTTATACCTTTTAACTAAGTAGTTGTATTGTATGTTGTATTATTCTTCTTATACTTTTAACTATTCTTTGCTATGTACAGGTGATTCTTATATGGTCGTTTTGATAGTTTTGGTACTTTTCTCGGGTTAAGAATATGTACGGTTTACGTACACTAATTATGTTAATTAAACTTATTCTATTATGATGACTATACATATCGGACGATATTCCGTCGCGGCATTCAATTGTAGACCAGTGTGCACTTCAACTCGCTACCGAACGTACCACTGTGAGAATCACCTAACAATCTTACTTGTAACCTTTAAAAATAAACTTTTCGGGACTTCTAGAAGTGTTTACACTCACAACTTCAAACTTAACTATCTACGAGTACTTTACTCCATAACAATTAACTATAAAAAGTAGTGTACAGTTCACTACACTGTACATTAAATGGTCCTTCGAGCCGGATGCGAAGGACCATTTAATGTACAGTGTAGTGAACTGTTGCGTATTGCACCCGTGCGAAGCCGGGGCGGGTCATTAGTTTCTGATAAAAGATATACCTTGGCATCTACTGAAAATAAGCACTAACCACGTAAATCATTTTCTCATATTGTCTCAATTAAACCTTCTTTTAAGCATAACCTGCATACTTTAGTCTCAGATTAGTGCACACTATAGACATACATAACAATACATATAAGTATAATATGGAGGAGTTATTATGATAATTTGAGGCATATACAGAGGCGCCTTCGCGAGGCGTCGACACAAAGCGAGCGCACTACAAAAGACAGGTCACAGTACGCTGCAACGCCAGCAATCAGCTAAAATGGAAGCCGACGACAATTATTTAAACAACTTTATATATGACTTTTGTTCCTACGATTTCTGCGCAAACTGTTTTTGTTAAGCCATTGCTGGGATTTAAATGGTTTTAGTATTTGCTGTTTATGGTAAAATATGCTTTTTTTTCTATGCACTTCTTTGTTTAAAGAAATGGAAAGAGAGTGATCTATCCCTCTTTCTCCCCGTCTCTCTCTCTCTCTCTCTCTTTCCCTTTCTTTCTTTCACTCTCATTCTCTCTTCGTCTCTTTATAAATCACCCTTTTAAATTTATAACATATTTAAATCTCTCGGGACTGCTTGCTAATGGCGCATTTACATCAAAATAATTATTTTCCTAATTTTATGAAGACCACCAAACTTACAATTTGGCTCATATTTACGCCTTAGATTCACAAGTTTAGTTTTATTCTCCAATACCTTTCTCACTCACCCCATCTATATTTATAAACAAACATTATTCGATCCACCTTTGAAGGACCGTCATCGTGACTCAAGCTTTGTAGCATCTTTCCAATTAAACTTCTTACCACGAAGTTGGGGCGAACGAGGAACCGAAACAAGTTGAATATAAATAGGCACACAAGTTTACAAGAAAGAAATGAATAATCTTTAAGACGTTCTTGAAACGTAGAACACTGGTTTCATAAAAAAAAGAAGTATTTATACACTCGACTGCCTCGTTGGCCGAATGGTCGTAAGTGCGACTGCCGGGCAAGGGGTCTCGGGTTCGATTCCCGGGTCGGGCAAAGTATTACTGGGTTTTAATAAATATTCTCAGTAGTAGCACAGAGTCTGGAATTGTGCCCGGTATATGGCAATGGGCTCACCCCCTATTACATAGGACTCATAACATAAATAGTGAAAAGTGGGTGTTACATTGTACAGTGGTATAATGTGCACCTCTGTCAACCCCTTCGGGGATAAAAAGCGTGATGTTATGTATTTATACAATAGAACAGGTTCAGGAAACGTAATAATTGTCCATTATTGGAGCTTATTAAACAAACTGGCTGCAGTGGCGCAGCGGCGGAAACGGAAGCGTGCGATGCAGCGCTTCGGCCGGAATCGGACACGTTCCGGAGCGTTATCCGCACGAGCACTTCCGGTCACTCGACTATCACTTGTTACCGCTATGCCGCCATGCGCTGCGACGCGAGCCCATTGTCCATTGCACGGCTTAAATTTTTCACTTGCAATTGTTATATCGTTTATTCCAAAATATATGGCTATACGTGCGCAGTACCCATGCGATCAGTAGAAACTTTTTAATATTTAGGAACACAAAACTAGGTATGTGGTAATCCTCTCAGTATTGGGCCAACACTATTAAATTTATTGCATAATATTTTGTGTTTGCTTTAATGTGTATTTTATTCGTTTTTTTTTTCAAACATTTTTCCCCACATATACGAGTATTTTTTCTGTGTCGTAAGTACGTTTACTTATAATACATCACCCGGAAAAACAATTTGCGAATCACAGTTGCACATTATTTTATACTACGTAGGTATATCTACCGTGAAAATATATTAAATTAAGGTAATAGTCTTTTTTGTACTGCCTCATTGGCCGAGTGGTCGCAAGTGCGATTGCCGGGCAAGGCGTCTCGGGTTCGATTCCCGGGTCGGGCAAAATATTACAGGGTTTTTCAAAAAAATCACAGTAGTAGCACGGAGTCTGGAATTGTGCCCGGTATATGGCAATAGGCTAACCCCCTATTACATGAGACTCATAACATAAATAGTGAAAAGTGGGTGCTACATTGTACAGTGGCATAATGTACACCTCTGCCTACCCCTTCGGAGATAAAAGGCGTGATTTTATGTTATGTTATGTAATACATAGTAACACGAAAAAAATCCCACTGTTATCCACTTTAATAACCTAAGATTCCCTTGATTAATATCAAAGGATCTCATTCCCATTCGTTCTCAGACTGCAATGAACGAGGTAATAAAGTGTTGAACTGAAATTTTAACAAATTCTAGCAGCGAGCATTTAAATCATACTTCAGTTTGCCTAGCTTTATTTTTTTTATAAATTTTACCTTCCTTTACGAAGAATGGATTTTTGTATTTTCATAAAAATAGCCCCGTTTTACGATCATAGCTTTTATCGCAACTAATATTCTAGGTATTTCGCAGCTACTTTATTAGATACTATTTTTCTTACATACCTACACAGGTACTTAATATTATTCTATACTATTTTAGGTAATAGTAGGTAAGTAGGTACGTGACATAACGTTTTTTATCCCCGAGGAGCGGGCAGAGGTGCACATTACGGAACTTAATGCCACTGAGCAATATAACAGTCAGTTTTCTCTATTTATGTTATGAGTCCCATATACCGGGGACCAGACCAGACAAACGGGTTTGTTATTACTGAGAATTTACTAACAAATACAACAATAGAAATCATTTTTTATAAAATGCAATAATATTATCAATTATACTATGTACCAAGAAATATTATAAACTATTACACACAACATCTATTTAGACTATCTAAAAATTGCGGGTTACTCATGTGAAAATACTAATAAAAGCTCTACTAGTTTCGAACCACAGAGGGGTCCTTCCTCATGAGCCTGCGTGAGCGGTCGCGGCGGCGTCGCGCAGCTTACGTCAGTGTCAGTATTTTGATATGAGTCGCCCGCGATTTTTACTTAATTTAGTATGGCTAACGGTTACTCGCGTCACTATACCGATGGCGCGAGGAAGAGCGGACACGGGGCTCGAGGCCGGTGCAGCGCCAAATCGAGCGGCGCCGAGAGGAGCTCCGTCAGGTCTTGGTGGCGGAATGGCGGCAAAGGCTTTTGCGCCCCACCGCCGGCCTCGCTACCGTCGAGGCGAATCCGGCCAGTACTCGACGACTGGCTTGGGAGGAAGCACGGCTCCCTGTCGTTTAGAGTGACGCAGGTGCTGTCGGGGCACGGCTGCTTCGGCAAGTACCTGTGCCGCATAGAGAGGGAGCCGGACGCCCGGTGCCACCACACTGCGTCCATTGCGGGAGGACACGGCGCAACACACGCTCGCGAGTGTGTAGCTTGGGAGGAGCAGCGCCGTGTCTTCAGAAATGGAGTAGGAAGCGATCTGTCGCTGCCGGCCGTAGTGCGGAAGATGGTGGACAGCGCAGAGTCGTGGGACGCGGTGGTGTCTTTCTGCGAGGATGTGATGTCGCAGAAGGAAACTGCGGAACGGGAGAGGAGATCTTACTGACTTCCTTTCCCAACCGCAGAAGGCGCACCGGGCGTAGGAGAAGGGCCGACAACGCCCTCTTCCGGCCCCCATAAATGGGTCCAGGGGCGAAGGACTTGGGGAAGTCCTCGCCCCCGACTTCAAAGACCCGAGTCGAAGGCGCGCGCGGGTGTCGGCGTGCGCCTTTGAGGCGATGCACGTGGTGCACTGCTCCGTGCAGGTGACGGGGCCCTGACATACGGGCCGGCACTGTAATGCGGGGCTGCGGATGAATTTGGACTCCCGTGGCCCCCGCACGCACTGTGAGGAGACACTGGGTGGTTTTAGCCGGTAAGAGTCCGGCACACCCCCTCCGCCTTTCCCCAGGCGGAGGCAGTCCATGAGGATTTCCCCCCATAAAAAAAAAAAAAAAAAAAAAAAGTATGGCTAACGGTAGTTATTATATGTAAATTTATTTAGGCGTTTATTAAACAACTTGTTAATCAGAAACCAAAGTCAAAAATGCTCCCAATTCATACTTAATTACTTTATTTATTTTTAAATAGTCATAAACGGCAGAAAATAAAATTACAGTAGGTAACCGAATTACTTATCCAATTATATCATAGAAACATTTTAAGCTCCGGCGCTTAGTATTAACTAATTATTAAATACATTTGGACGCAGATATCATTATCATTACGAGAATATAAATCAAAAACAATACAGGAATAAAGCAAAGAGGTAAATTTTAATGAACCTCGATAATTCTACGGGCGAAAATGCAGTGAGTAGAGCTGTGCCGTGGAACTCCGAGCTACAAACTGTAGGTACATCATTAAATACACATGTAATGAAGGTGAACATTGGTAATGGTTAATATATCTGAATATACGGATTATTATTTACCTCTATGATATAATAACGTAATGCTTGTTATTATTTGGATACTGGACTTCGTGCTATTATTGTATACGCCGAACACCTCGTAAGACTTGAAGACATCGTAAGTTTTAACTAGTTTCTCAAAAATTAGTATAATAACAACATAGTCTGAAAATGGAACATAATAACATAACATAACATAATATAGCGTAGCATAACATAACATAACATCACACCTTTTATCCCCGAATAGGTGGGTGGAGGTGAACATTACCCACTTTTCAATATTTATGTTATGAATCCCACGTAATATGGGATGAACCTACTGAAGGGGAAATTTAAAAATACGTATAAAGTGCTTTCTGACTGCAACGAATATTATATAGTGAAAACTTTCTCAAAATCATTCTTTCCTATATGGAAACAACATTTTTATCCCAAATAAACAGACAGACTGATAAACGTTGCTAGATAATTAGCTTTACTTATGTGAATATGAGGATATATTATTCTGACTATAACTCTATATAGCTATAAGTAAATCAGGCGGATTTGTGCAGTAAAAATCCCACACTGCCTAGTTTGTCTCTAAATGACTGCACGGTTGGCGCGGTGGCTGGGCAACCGGCTGCCGCGCAACGTGCAGTGAGTCCGATTCCCTTACGGACCAACTCTTTGTGTGATCCACAAATTGTTGTTGCGAGTCCGAGTGTGTGGGTAAACTTGTATGGTTGTAAACACACCCAAGACATTTGCATTGTTCTCGCACAATCCATGCAACAACCACATTATTGGAAACAACAAACGACCATTCATTTAAAAGTAAATTAAAATGTCTACTTTTGGCAAAAGCCTATTACTCCATAAAGGAATTTTTAGAGGACAATATATCCGGAATCGAAATGTAAATACTGGAGCACACAGATACACTATTAATGTATGAGTAACTGTATGACATTAAATTTTAATTGTATTTTAGATAGTAACAATTTTATTAAATATTATGTATAGATGATATTCGATTTTGTGACATATTAGAATTTTTATCGACAAAGATTTAAAACTTTAATTTACCTATATGCTATTTTCTGACTTAATAATAATAATTATTCCTTATGACGTAAACCCACTATTTTTAACCTTAAAATTAATCTTTTTTATCTTGACTTAAATTGTTGTCACTTAACTTTGCATGGCGAAAGCCGGAATATGGCGATCTATATTATTATATGACTGTATAAACTATGAACAACATGATGTACCCATATTTGTGCAAATAAATAATTTGAATTTGAATTTGAATTTGAACAAAACTATGTAACTACAGAATTGTATTGTGAACCTGATTGAAAAAGAGTAACCTATGGAGTTTCTTGCTCGTTCTTCTCCATAGGAAACTACACCTTGGAACGAGCAAATAGCCTCACGTTTTATTTAATTTTATTGTTGGCGTTCAAAAGTGCCTTTCTGGTCAAATTGAAATAAATGATTTTGACTTTGACACAGGAGAAAATTCTACTTTGGGGCAGCGTTTTTCTACGAACCCAAAAAACTAGGCGTCTTTTGAAGGTTATTCTATCACAATTAAAAATAACAAAAACCTGGTACTCATAAATAACTGAAAATCTTATTACCTACTCCACAGCATCGGAACTTCTGGTGGCATAAGCCTGACCCGCCAATTTGCCGGTACGCATGCCTGCACTCACTGCGTCAGTCGCCGATATAATTGTAGCCTCCGAAATTCAGCGCGTATTAACACTACTATATGCTTGTTGAATTCATTAAAGTTTACTCTACATTTTATATCAAATTTATAGATTTTCATATAGGTAGTTTTTGAAATGGGAAACTTCATTTTAACAAAGTATATATAGCACATAAATAATTTAATTCACATTTTATACTTGATATTAATAAAAGTCCCTCAAGCTGATGAAGCAAAGTACTTAGGTATGTACATACCTAAGTATGTACCTGGACAAAAAACTTACATGGAGAAAGTATATCCTTACAAAACGCTTAGCATTGGGACAACTGCTACTCTACAGAGTCATACTGAAACCCATATGGTGTTACGGATTGCAGTTATGGGGCACATCAGCAAACTCAAACGTTGAGATCCTGCAAAGGTTTCAGTGGAAAATGCTACGAATAATAGCAAATGCACCCTGGTATATAACCAATGAAAGATTGCATCACGACTTTAATATAAAAACGGTTAAGCAAGAAATAAAAACCAGAATGGAAACTTGATGATTTTCCCCCCTCAAAAATTAGGGAGAACATCAAATAAAAACTTCAACCGTACATTAAACAAGTCCGGGCAAAAACAGCACCATGATATACAATTACGGTACCACCAAAAAGGTTCAACTACGAAGGGACTTAATACCAACCCTCTATACTTTTCTTCCCTTCATTCCACAGATAAACTATTGTATAAACATAATATTTCACAGAAATGCCTCGCAGCCGGACGCGGTGGCGATAACGCAACGGATCGCAGCACATCCGGTTCGCGCGACACCTTCCTCTAGTTCCGGCACGTTATCTATGGTCACGCCACCCTCCAGTGGCTCTGAATTATCCATACATCCTGTATAGTATGGCTATTGGATGATGTATGTACAGGATGATGCTGCCTTACTATATCTTTGCGTTTCCTTCACAATTTGTCTTGGACGAAGTGTGAATTGATTTTCGCTTCCCAAGTTTGAATGCCCACACTTGACTGACTACAATATCATTCTACTGTGCATACTTTTTAGTTTTATTTTTTAAATACAAAAGTAAGTTAAACATCACATACTCCATAAGTCATCACGCCTGTTCTTCCTTAAGGGAGTAAACAGAGCGTATAAGACGCACTTAAATGAGAAGACATTGTAACAACAATTTTTTTGATCTCAAGATGGGGTATCTTTTTTTTAAATCCCGGTATCACTTTATTCGACGAATCGAACCCGAAACCCCTTGCCCAGCAGTCGCACTTACAACCACTGGGCCAAGAATGGAAACAGTACGTAGTAAACTGGTGAAAATTGAATAAACTTAATATCGGCACCTCTTTCCATCCCTTCGGTATAAGATTTGATGTTACCTATATCATGTCACACACCTAATCGCTTCTCAAGCCGCATAGACCGAGATAATCATAACAGAGTATTAATTAACAAAGTAATTCATTTGACTAATCCAAAGCTATTGATTGGTTCACTCTCTGACCGGACAATCATGCTGATTCGATCGCCACACTTCCACAATAGCCTGACCTGGTTCCAAGCCGATATTTGATAACAACTCCAATCGACTGATTAATAATTAACGCTTCAATTAATTAGGTATTCTATTTAATATTGTAGGCGTGTTCTGTATTAGCAAGTGAGCTGCAGAATGTATTGGTATAATTTGTGAAAACTATATGTGTTAGGAATGCCTTCTATTGATTGATTTAATAAAAGATAAAACTATTTTCTAAAACCGATTTCAACCGCCTCCTTTTTGAGATCGGTTTATTAATAATACTAAAAGCTACTCCTAAGTGTCACAAACACTTTACTGAAAACCGTAGCAAAATCGGTTCAGCCAGTCGCGAGATAATCTTAATAAAATTAGCCTATATTGCTGTTTAAACTTACAAACATTAACATCAATTAGCTTACTACCCATACTTTACAAATCTTTCATCTTATTTATATCTTCATATATCGGCATTCGGTTCAAAAACAGCTTGTCTTTCGACATAGGCCTCCTCTAAAGATTTCTATTTTTCTCTGTCTTTTGGTACTCGGATCCATTCTGAAGCAGCCACCTTTTTTATGTCGCCCGTCGTTTAGTATGTCGCCCTCTGTTTCTTTATCGTCTCTAAAAAATACAATACCTGTTACTAAAACAGAACACCTTATTTCTAAGTAAAATTTGCACTCCATTCATTGGAAACCACTACTCTATTACATCAGTTTCACATTTATGTTTCCATAAATCTGACGTCAAAATTCAATATAAAAGCCTCGATATCCTTGAAAGTCGACAACGAGACGACTATTAAGAGACTTAGCTGAGAGTTTTCCGAAACAGAGTACACTTTTGTATCGCCTTTCGCCTTTCTATGTCAGTGTTACGCTGAAAAACTTTAACGGGGAACTGTACGGACACGAATACGCTTTTAGAGGCAATAGCTGCTCCAATGCATCCGACCGATGTGGCTAGAATACTGTACACACCCGCCACGGTTTACTTTCCAACTGTCAGAGGTAGTTTAAGTAAATAACGCTATTTTATTATCTGCTTACCTAGTACTTCGTCTGTGACTTTGCGTAGGTTTTGTATTTTTCCCTTTGGAGAGTCAAAGTTATTTAATTTAAAGTGTTTGTAAGTACTCGCAACATCGAAACTACGTTTGTAATCCAATAATAATAAAAGTGACTTTTTGATTTCAATATAAGTCCAAGGATAATTAATATTGGCTTTTAAATTTTTGAAACGTCAAACAACTTACATAGTAAATATATCTTATTCATACAACCATGTAACATTATGATAAAAATACAAGTTTTCAAATTAAATAAAACCATCAAAACAAAGTTATTAACACTTTTCCATCCGTTTTCCGTGTTATTTTGTTCACTTTTCACATACCTACACGTTAGTAGGTACTAATATGGTAAAATAAACATGATATTCGTTCGTGTTTTCAAAATTCAAACCGATAGAACAGTTGGTAATATTTTTTGCTCGTAATAACTGCACTACTTTGTGAGTGAGCATTTATTACTATGTATGTACTAGAAATAGAACGCGCGGCATAATTATGTTAGCATTTTATTTATTCAGTATATTTATGAAAATACACGTTTCATTACACAAATTACTACGCATTCAACGTGCCACAGAGTACTTAAATATTTTGTATAGCTATATATTTTAAACTATTGAATAGTTCTAAAAATTCAACAGAGAACAAGCTATTCGTTCGCGGTGAACTGGCAAGCAATTCTTCAGGCGTCAGTTTCCCGCGCTTTGTGACAAAGGCGGGAACTGCGACGGCCATTTTGTGAAGGGCCCGTATTGCAGCGCTGCAGCGCTTTACGATTCCCACGATTATGTTTGTGTTTCAAAAAGAATGTTTTGTAGTTTGTACTCGGTCGCAATTAACTTTCGTGTTCGTCTGGGCGTAAGAGTAAAATGTACTCTATACTGCTAAGGGAAATGTCGGTCGCTCTGTCGACATTTTCGTCGGAAATTTCCTTATTTTAGTTATATGTACCCAAGTTTATCTCAAGTCGTAACTGTGTTACTAAGTTAGATATTTTAGTACTGGTCGCTGAAATCTAGTTTACTTAGATTTATTGGGTAAGATTAGAATCCCTTGGCGAGTTCTAGGCGCTTGATTAATTATACACATAGCTTCGGTGATCCAGTGCGCAGTGCGTAGGATAAATGTAGGTAAACAGGTAGACATGTCTTAAAAACTTATTCCATGTAGACAAAATATGTAAAAATATGGTTGAAAGAAAACATGATCCCCGTCACTTAAGCAGCCATCGCATAAACACAAAACTTAATACCTGTCATACATATTTGAAGACAGTGTTTTCCGGAGTATTTCCCCAGGTACCTTGTGGTGTACTGCGGAAACGCCCTGCGCGGGTGAGTCGGGCCTAATGGCCTCTATTCAGCCACCGACAAGTGACACTTGGGAGCAACGCGTATTGTTACCTGGTTCCGTGGACCCTACGCACCAAGTGTCGCCACTCGTCAGCTAAACGCGCAAACGTAAACAAAACACGGTATTGAGATACTTAGATTTATTTTGTGATAGGAATTTTTAAGGGTTTTCCATAGTAGATACTCGAGTTGATTCTTGGTAGTGAGGCTGTTGAGTGTCATCAGGTAACGTAAAACGAAGCTCTTCGATTTGATTGGATGTTTGTACAAAGACAAAGAAATAAGAGAACATTGTTTGATTGAAATTGTTAATTATTTGTTTGCTACAAAACTTTTCTATGGGTACCTACATAACATAACATCACGCCTTTTATCCCTGAAGGGGTAGGCAGAGGTGCATTTCGGCACTTAATGCCACTGACACCTTCCACTATTTATGTTATGAGTCCCACGCAATAGAGTGAGCCTATTGCCATATACCGGGCACAATTCCAGACTTCCGTGCTACCACTGAGATTTTTTTTAAACCCAGTAGTACTTTGCCCAACCCAGGAATCGAACCCGAGAGCCCTTTCCCGGCAGTCGCACTTGCGACCACTCGGCCAACGAGGCAGTCAACAATGGGTATCTATTTGAATATTTTAGAAGAACATAGGTACAAACTGCTATAGGTACTCTCTGCTACATAGGACTCTGTGCTATTTCTTGGAAATTACAAAACTGGATAACTGTTAAATAGTTAGTTAGGATCAAATAGTTTTTGAAACCCATCTAGATTTGCTGGGGAGTTAGACAATCGTAATTATAACCACTCAATCAAAGAGGTCGTAGTCACTGCTCTATAGGAATGTAATGTAGGCTATGTTGTACCTATTTTGACACTAGAACTGGTGAAGAAACACACACAATGTCTAAACACAAGGAAAGAAAATATAAACAGGAGTTCAAAATATTATTATCTATGTCCAAACACATAATACAATGTCGCGGAGAACCTTGTGGCGACGCATGCCACATGTCAACGGATGACGTCACAAGAATCCTACATTGCACATGCAAAGTTTACACGCGAATAAACATGGATAGAAAATCCCAACGAAACTGTTGGGCAGAAAGCCCGCCAGGCACGATCACCTCGCCTGGTCGGAGGATCCTCCTTTTCCGATCTTAGGGAACTATACTCTCTGTTCCCTAAAACCTAACGGGTAACCGGGGCTCCGGCTCGACGTGCAGGAGAAGGAACGGGGTGGTTTTTAGTCACTAAGAGTCTGACACTCCCTCCGCCTCACCCAGGCGGGAGCAGTCATTCGATGATTTTCCCCCCTTAAAAAAAAAACACATAATACAATACAAAAGTTTCAACACTAGCTAAACTAACATCTCACTCAACTAACCCAACATATCCATAAGCTTACCTATAATAATGTATTCACAACGCACAGATACAAATTGAAACAATTGGATTCGTTCGTGCCTGAAATATTACGTACAATTGGCAAGTTCGTAGAAGATAGGAAACTTCACGAAAATAAAGGAAATTATATAGCTGCTGTAAAATCAAGAATCTAGTTCTCTATGTAAAAGATGCGGGATGTACAATGAATACTTTTTTAGATACAGTTTATCTTACGAACTCTTTTTTATTTTTACACCATGAGGTGCAAATGAGCGTACCAATCACCTGATATATTATATATGTACATAGGTGGAATATCCACCATATACCAGTGTGGCCTTGCGATTTTTCTGGTAGTGCGATTATGAAAGAGTTATTCTCACACTCAAGAAAAGAGCGTATTCCTTTTTAAAAGGCCGGCAACGCACCTGTGACTCCTCTGGTGTTGCGGGTGTCCATGGGCGGCGCTGATCGCTTACCATCAGGTGATCCGTCTTCTCGTTTGCCTCCTATTCTATAAAAAAACTCAAGGCGCTTTGAATTGGCTGCATTTATTTAATTCTTTATTGTATAATTACATCACTACATAGTATAAAACAAAGTCGCTATCCGCCGTCTGTCTGTCCTTATGTATACTTAGATTTTTAAAACTACGCAACGGATTTTGATGCGGTTTTTTTAATAGATAGAGTGATTCTTAAGGAAAGTTCATATGTATGATACATGCATATTGCAACCGTGCGAAGCCGGAGCGGGTCGCTAGTACAATATAATTTGCTACAAATACCGCATTGGGTCAAGCCTGTAAGGATATTTCTATGTTATGAATAAATAAATAAATAATAATTGATTTTGGAAATGCAGAACTTCTGCAATGTGGAGCAATGAGGGAGACGTGTTGTTCTTATGAATATGTTTAATTAAGTGTCTTAATATCTAACTTACACTATTTACTTATAGGGCGAGGTGATACACACACACTACACCTCCCCCGTTTTTTTTGACATCCACATCTGGCTGCATCGACACCCAGCAGCCAGCAAAAGTAGTTCCATTTTTTTTTTATAGCACAATGCACTTTTTAGTCCACAGTTGAATTACTTAATAATTATTTTTAACAAATGCAAATATCTAATATTGTACTCGTGCGCAGCACTGCCCGCGTGGCAGCACTGGCAGGGTCGCCATGCAATGTGGAGCAATGAGGGAGACGTGTTGTTCTTATGAATATGTTTAATTAAGTGTCTTAATATCTAACTTACACTACTTACTTATAGGGCGAGGTGACACACACATTACACTTCAACAAAGTAGGAATTACAAGTGCTTTGCCGATACACTGACATTTTCTGTGAGAATTTGGTATCAGTCCAGTCGGGTGATTCGTTCCGAAGCATGGTCAAAAATGAATGCCTGCAACATTTATTATGGTCCTTTACCTAACTCTCATAGAATAAAATATTTCAAATGTACACTTTCCTAGTATGTTTCCCCGCTATCTAATTTAGAGAGTGTGAGTACGGCCACCTCGCGACATCGTGTCTCATATAATAGGGTTGCTTTTCACCGAACTATGAGGAAACCAAATTTTTAATATTTCTATCTAGAATTTTAGAAACTATTAAATATTTTTATCTTATATTTCATAAGCGAACAACAAAATAATTTAATAGAAAAGATAATGTATAGCGATAAAGAAGATAGACAGAAAATGTTACAGGCTTTTAAAATTATTTAAGACTACAAAACACTTATTGAAAACTAAAATGAAATAAATTTAAGGGCACATTAAATAAAAATAAACAAATAAACAAGTTCAGCCGTAATAAAGCTAAGTGGCGCACAACTAACCGATCTACGAATAAATAAGAAAAACATAACGTGGACTTGAAAAAAGATTGCCCTCGTTTCGTTCCATACAATTTCTTTAATACAATGCCTACTTATTTGTGTAATACTACTTCAAAAAACCGCAAAATTCTTGAATATTTTCAGACGGCACTCAGCGAAACTCTCGTGGGAACATAAAAGGGAGGGCTGGCTCCTTTTACTACAGTTCACGGCAACCTTTGGAAGTTCATTGCTATACATTTTCAAGTCTGGTTTTAGATAAAGACACAAGTACCTATATTATTTTACCTGTTCTGATATTGAGTGAGCACCTTCATACTTTGTTTCGCTCTTACTTTTTATACTGATTAATGAAAGTGTAAGGAACGGGTAATGGTGCGGAATTCTGCTTGACTTGTTGTAGGTAGATAGGTAGATTAGTGTCTTTAACTCTAAGCTGTTTTTAAGGTACGTTAGAAAAAATCTATTAGGTACCTACGTAACAAAGTTACAATTTTCCAAAGAATCTTTTGCATACATTATCGCTGTCGAAAAAACCAATAGGTACCTAATATCCGCCAAGTTTGCGAATCAAATTCAAGAACCAATGGTTAGAAGTTGCTCTTACTAGCTATGGACACCATAATAGAACTTGAAGATCTAGATTCTAGACTTTGTCCAACTTTAGCAAACACGAATTTAAAAAGTTCTCCAAGCGACTGGTCGGTCGCCATTTTGGCGCTGCAAATGTATTGAATGAAAATTTACTGCGGTTTTCCGTGTGCAGAGTACAATAGAAGCTCGTGCAGTTTTAATTAGCAACACCAAAACTGTGCAGCGAAATGACCGATCGAGTGCGATCCTTCAAACAAAAATGTATTTTACATTTCTACATTCCATTATGCTGCGTCCGATCATTGCTTGCCAATCGTGATAGCCATGAAGGAGGTCTAGCTTTTGATCCCCGTGTTGAACTGATAATGAAAAGCCGTTAGTTGGAGGTGTACAATAAGGCTCCTTTTTTTCTTTATATCACAAAGGTAAGTATCTTATAATCTAAGCCCCACAAAACCGTTGCAATATACCGATTTATTTTACGTTTTATTTTACTTAGAATAGGAATTTACATTGTTAAGACACCAAATTAACGTTGAATTGCAGAAAAAATATGACATCATTGTATTGTATTCTATTCGAACGTGAATCGTCGCAAATTTTCCTATACACGTCAAAGTAACTTCCGAGATGGCGAATGGCAGTACTGGAGTGGTGCATTCTACGAGCGTCAATAGATTGCTCGGAAAAAATCGTTCGTGTTTCGTCCAAACTTCAGTAATAAAACCGACGGTCCACGGGTCCACTTGCATTCAGAAAGGAAGTGGGAGGGGGGTAGGGTGGAAAGTGAAAAATAAAAAGTGGCATAACCGGGAGTGTTCGACCGCAGCGCAGACGAGCCAGAATTTAAATTAACCACTTCATATTCCGGTCCGTACGCGATGAAATATTTATACGGGCGCACGGCACACACATCACCTCACCATATTAAAATAACAACGCAATGTCTGACAATGAACCCTAACTTTTTACGGAATTACACTGATATTGTTTTCGTTTGCTAACGAATGCTACTATGGTTCGTAACATTTCGTTCCTTCTATTATTACATTAGAAGTTGAAACTGGTATACAAGTTCTTATTTTAAAAAAGCTGAAATTCCAAAGAAGTACCTACAGCAAAGAAAACTTATAAATATAATTTCATTTCTAACTATGGAAAAATAGTGTCCCTTCTGAAACTTAATCCTGAGAGGTTGTCCTGGGTCCTAGTTCTTAAACTCGTAACACTATATCCGAGGATGGGGCCCAATAGGGCTGATGCCGATACGGAGCCGCGGAGAACCTAAAGGGTTACCGGGGCTCCGGCTCGAAGTGCATGAGTAGGAACGGGGTGGTTTTCAATCAGTAAGAGTCTGACACATCCTGCCTCCCACAGGCGAGAGAAATCATTCGATGATTTTCCCCCCTTAAAAAGAATGCAGATGACAGGGAAAATGTAGAAAATATTTTGAAAATTGTACAAAATATTTCGGTTATAAAATCTTAAATTAGAACAATCACGCTAATTCCAATATCTCGGCAGGAACAGCACGATTAAGTACTCACCTATCCTAAGTGCGCTCTATTGGCTACAATGTTTTATACAAATATTATGAAATGAAATTGTGGCTAGTCTATGACTAAGCAATTATTATTGTAACTATTCCATATATTATGCAGTCCCGTCATATAAGTAAATAATGGTAAAACCATCTACGGAGTAAATTGTCTACTGAAGAGTCACCAGTACGACTGCTAAGCTAGAAGGCTGGTCACACAGCCCGGAAAATTAATTTGTCAAACATTTGCTTTCAGTGTACTGTGTAGATCTATAATTGATATCATCTCTCATTACCAAATTAACAGTCAAATCAATATTATCGTGCGAATAAAACATCACACAATAATCTATCAATTCATAAAATTAAAATTGATTGTCATAGCCGCACCGAGGTAATGGAATTATCACTCATCACTCATGTTTTTATTATTATTTGCTTCCACCATTTCCAATTCACTATTCTCGTATTTTGTCTGATAGAAATACAAGTAATTCGTTTGCACAATAGATAAATAAACAACAAAAAGATGGACGAAAAATCAAATCCATTAGGGATTGTAGGTACTAATGCTTAGAGAAAATGTAATTGGAGATGTCAGCCGCAACGGAGATCATACAAAGGACACTTTATCAAGGGCAAAATGACAAATCTCTTTGTAGAGCCAGCTGCTTCCATATTTCGACCAATTATTTACTTATTGGCCACTAATTAAGTGCTCATAAGTAGATTAGAGTATAATTGGTAGATATAGTATGTATTGGAACACATGACATTTAGGTACAGGGATAACATAACAGTTAGGTAAGAATTAAGATCGGCTGCGTGATATGGTAAGTCCATATCACGCAGCGTAAAGCGGAAAAATAGAACGAATAGATAAGTAAGTAATAGACACTCTGTGTTCACCCTACTCCCGTAGGAAAAGGAATAATGAATAGTACGTACCTCATGTGTCTCTATCCAATACTCGCACCATCGGAAGATTTAGCAAACCACAGAGCGATTCCTGCTTTATGTCCCAAAATAGATTTTTTTTAAGGGGGGAAATCATCGAATGTCTTCTCCCGCCTGGGTGAGGCGAAGGGAGTGTCAGACTCTTACTGACTAAAAACCACCCCGTTCCTTCTCCTGTACTTCGAGTCGGAACCCCGGTAACCCGTTAGGTTCTCCGCGACAAAATAGAAAAGTATTCTTCTATTTTGCATGAATGGTCACAAAATTACAAACATCTCATTCAGGTATTCTGCTGTATAATGAATTCACGCTTGGGAAGTAGATAGTGGATACCAATTGGAAAACCCGAATCGAAAATATTACTAAAACTGGCAGTCAACATTAGACATGTGAATGACCTCAAAAGTCCATACACAGTAGTCATGTTCTGTTAGACCTTTCTCAATGAAATTGGCATAAAAATAGATATCGAGGGGTAACGGGCTATTTGGTTTAAGCGACATTTTTGCTACTTTACAGGAGAGCCTTTTAAAGTTTGAAATTTCGAAAAAAAATTCGTAACAAAAACGTTTCTGCAGTTATTTGAACGGGGTAAATTGCATTGAAATTTAAATTAAATTATCTAGTTGCTGATGCTAATTCCAAATAAAGCGGACCTTTAATTACAAAGATAAATGTCGCTTAATACAATCTGCCCTTTTTTAGAGTCAGGAAAAATGATTTAAGTGACTTCATAACTACAATTGGCTACAAGGGAAAAAAATTAAGCGACAATGCACTCTATTTACAGAGTAAGCTAAAAAATATGAAGTGACGAAACCCAAAATTAATAGAAGCAAGCTATTTATCTTAACTACCAATTCAGACTAAAATGAGTGACAGGCTAATTTACTTATGTGACATATAACATTGAAATTATAACGTTTAATGTTTATGTTTATTTACATCTAAGGCGATTAATGGCTGATAAAACAACCTGGATATATCGCAATCACCGAAAATCTCAGATGCTTACATTGAATAAATAAGCACAACACAAAATCAAAGTATTTATTTAGAGTAATAATTACAGTTTCAATAGGAATATCGATTATATTTCAGCAAAATCAATTAAATTAATGGGTCATTTACTGAAATTGCCGTTTTGTATGAAAAAATTTAAACGATTTTTTATTTGTATAATCAACGTAATCACCCATGCAATCAATGCAGTTTATTGATGCCCTTCTTCAATCTTTCTTCTTCAAATTTTTTCCCGCCAAGAAGTTATCCAAATTCTGGAAAAAGAAGTAGTCTGGTGACTGGTGAGTAGGGTGGATGTCGGAGAGCTTCACAACCCCAGTTCTTGTAACGTGGAGGCCGCCTCTTGTGCAGCTTTAGGTCGCGCGTTGTAATGCAGGAGCAATGGAGATTAGCGATTGACCAATGCTGGTTGAAGATGTGTCAGCTTCTCCATTATTGTGTTCAGTTCTTCACACTACATATCCGTAGTAATGCTCACTCCGTTTGGTAAGAATTTGTGATGAATCAGAATAGCGCGAGCGCTAGACCATCAGTGACCATCACTTTTCTAGGGGTAAGTTTTCGTTTAGGGCATTGTTTAGGTGCTGAACTAGGATTCAACCAACATGCTAAACGCGTGTGGTTATCACACAGATTTCATTTTTCATCGGAGGTGACAATGCAAATCAAAATTCTTTCATTGTGTATATTGAGCAGTGCAGTGCAAGGCACTACTCGATGCATTTTTTTAAGGGTGGAAAATCATCGAATGACTCTTACTGACTAAAAATCACCCCGTTTCTTCTCCTGCACGTCGAGCCGGAGCCCCGGTTACCCGTTAGGTTCTCCGCGACTCCGAATCGGCATCGACCCTGTTGGGCCCCATCTGCGGTGGTCTGATGGCTCTTTGAGGCGCGCGCGGAACGCTCGGCGCCGTATGCTCGGGTCTGTTTCTGGTCGGACGGGGAGCCACCCATGCTCACCGTCCGCAGGCCCGCGCTTACGGTAACTGGAGATCGTCCCGCGATCCCCGACGCCAGGTGTGTCCTTCGCGATGGCTGGGTTGCGAGGAGCCAGCGCTTCGCTGCCTCACGCGTCCCGCCTCCTCCTTAGCTAGCATAACTGCTTCGCAAAAGGAGGAGACGGCATCCCAGTCCCCCTCGCACTGCTCGATGCATACTTAGCTCTGTTGATCATTTAGTTTGTGGGACACCCACTTATCAAGCTTTTTTACCTTGCCAATTTGACGCAAATGTACCAATATTGTTTTGACGCTAACGTCGAAAGCTGCTGCTAAATCAGCCGTAGATTGTATGTCATCAACCTCCACAATAGCCCTTAAATTGTCATTGTTGCCAAAGTCTTCGAACGACCGCGAGGTTCATCTTGAAATTAAAGTACTTAGGATTCAATTTCGATGAGCGTTTTACGTAAACACTGCGGTGTGCGCGCGTCCCGTCTGTCTTCGGCGCACTCTGGAGTGATTGAAGCGCCAGCGCACGATAGTCCAGTTGGATGATAACGATTTTTAACACCAGGGCGATGAAATAAATATGGTATCATATGACATGATTGAAATGTACCATATTAAAACTTAGTGATTGAAAGACCGACTCGTATTTCTATGAATACTGGAAAAATGTTTCAATATTCATTATCAATGTTATCGTCTGTATAAAACGACATGCATTTAAAAAAAAAATGAGGGTTAAATGGTTTATGACTAAACAAAATATCTGAACGAAAACAACTATTTGGTTTAAGTAGCACCCTGCGTAGAAAATAGAGGCAGCTAGAAATGTTTAAGAGACGTACCATGACGCATTTGGATGACGGACAAATGTTTTAAGCGACATCACACCGTGTGATTAGTGGGAAGTCAAAATGTTTCAAGTTACTTGTTAATAAAAATTAGAAACAAGAAAAATGCTTTAACTCATATTGACTTAATAATTAGAGATAGGGTGACTGGTTTATGTCTCGGTTATTAATATGATGGTATGGTTCAAGTATATAATTTAATAAAAAATGCGAAATCCATGTCGTTTAATACACTGCCACTTTGGAAACAACATGAAAATAGAATTGTTTGAAACGCCAAAAAAGTGCTCCGATTTTAATGAAACCGGCATCATTCGACGGAGAAAAATTCGCTGATTCCGAATATATATCGAGGGGTAACGGGCTATTTGGTTTAAGCGACATTTTTGCAACTTTACAGGAGAGCCTTTTAAAGTTTGAAATTTCGAAAAAAAATTCGTAACAAAAACATTTCTGCAGTTATTTGAACGGGGTAAATTGCATTGAAATTTAAATTAAATTATCTAGTTGCTGATGCTAATTCTAAATAAAGCGGACCTTTAATTACAAAGATAAATGTCGCTTAATACAATCTGCCCTTTTTTAGAGTCAGGAAAAACGATTTAAGTGACTTCATAACTACAATTGGCTACAAGAGAAAAAAATTAAGCGACAATGCACTCTATTTATAGAGTCAGCTAAAAAATATGAAGTGACGAAACCCAAAATTAATAGAAGCAAGCTATTTATCTTAACTACCAATTCAGACTAAAATGAGTGACAGGCTAATTTACTTATGTGACATATAACATTGAAATTATAACGTTTAATGTTTATGTTTATTTACATCTAAGGCGATTAATGGCTGATAAAACAACCTGGATATATCGCAATCACCGAAAATCTCAGATGCTTACATTGAATAAATAAACACAACACAATATCAAAGTATTTATTTAGAGTAATAATTACAGTTTCAATAGGAATATCGATTATATTTCAGCAAAATCAATTAAATTAATGGGTCATTTACTGAAATTGCCGTTTTGTATGAAAAAATTTAAACGATTTTTTCATGTATTTTTTATTTGTATAATCAACGTAATCACCCATGCAATCAATGCATCGTTGCCAACGCAGTGGCAGTTTATTGATGCCCTTCTTCAATCAGCTGGACGGGTAGCAACAAATTCTTCAAATGCATTTTGTACTGCCTCTCGGTTATTAAATTTTTTCCCGCCAAGAAGTTATCCAAATTCTGGAAAAAGAAGTAGTCTGGTGACTGGTGAGTAGGTGGATGTCGGAGAGCTTCACAACCCCAGTTCTTGTAACGTGGAGGCCGTCTCTTGTGCAGCTTTAGGTCGCGCGTTGTAATGCAGGAGCAATGGAGATTAGCGATTGACCAGTGCTGGTTGGAGATGTGTCAGCTTCTCCATCATTGTGTTCAGTTCTTCACACTACACATCCGTAGTAATGCTCACTCCGTTTGGTAAGAATTTGTGATGAATCAGAATAGCGCGAGCGCTAGACCATCAGTGACCATCACTTTTCTAGGGGTAAGTTTTCGTTTAGGGCATTGTTTAGGTGCTGAACTAGGATTCAACCAACATGCTAAACGCGTGTGGTTATCACACAGATTTCATTTTTCATCGGAGGTGACAATGCAAATCAAAATTCTTTCATTTGTGTGTATATTGAGCAGTGCAGTGCAAGGCACTACTCGATGCATTTTTTTTAAGGGTGGAAAATCATCGAATGACTGCTCCCGCCTGGGTGAGGCGGGAAAGAGTGTCAGACTCTTACTGACTAAAAATCACCCCGTTTCTTCTCCTGCACGTCGAGCCGGAGCCCCGGTTACCCGTTAGGTTCTCCGCGACTCCGAATCGGCATCGACCCTGTTGGGCCCCATCTGTGGTGGTCTGATGGCTCTTTGAGGCGCGCGCGGAACGCGACGCGCCGTACGCTCGGGTCTGTTTCTGGTCGGACGGGAGCCACCCATGCTCACCGTCCGCAGGCCCGCGCTTACGGTAACTGGAGATCGTCCCGCGATCCCCGACGCCAGGTGTGTCCTTCGCGATGGCTGGGTTGCGAGGAGCCAGCGCTTCGCTGCCTCACGCGTCCCGCCTCCTCCTTAGCTAGCATAACTGCTTCGCAAAAGGAGGAGACGGCATCCCAGTCCCCCTCGCACTGCTCGATGCATACTTAGCTCTGTTGATCATTTAGTTTGTGGGACACCCACTTATCAAGCTTTTTTACCTTGCCAATTTGACGCAAATGTACCAATATTGTTTTGACGCTAACGTCGAAAGCTGTTGCTAAATCAGCCGTAGATTGTATGTCATCAAAGTCATTGTTGCCAAAGTCTTCGAACGACCGCGGTTCATCTTGAAATTAAAGTACTTAGGATTCAATTTCGATGAGCGTTTTACGTAAACACTGGCGGTGTGCACGCGTCCGTCTGTCTTCGGCGCACTCTGGAGTGACTGAAGCGCCAGCGCACGATAGTCCAGTTGGATGATAACGATTTTTAACACCAGGGCGATGAATAAATATGGTATCATATGACATGATTGAAATGTACCATATTAAAACTTAGTGATTGAAAGACCGACTCGTATTTCTATGAATACTGGAAAAATGTTTCAATATTCATTATCAATGTTATCGTCTGTACAAAACGACATGCATTTAAAAAAAATGAGGGTTAAATGGTTTATGACTATACAAAATATCTGAACGAAAACAACTATTTGGTTTAAGTAGCACCCTGCGTAGAAAATAGAGGCAGCTAGAAATGTTTAAGAGACGTACCATGACGCATTTGGATGACGGACAAATGTTTTAAGTGACATCACACCGTGTGATTAGTGGGAAGTCAAAATGATTCAAGTTACTTGTTAATAAAAATTAGAAACAAGAAAAACGCTTTAACTCATGTTGACTTAATCATTAGAGATAGGGTGACTGGTTTATGTCTCGGTTATTAATATGATGGTATGGTTCAAGTACATAATTTAATAAAAAATGCGAAATCCATGTCGTTTAATACACTGCCACTTTGGAAACAACATGAAAATAGAATTGTTTGAAACGCCAAAAAAGTGCTCCGATTTTAATGAAACCGGCATCATTCGACGGAGAAAAATTCGCTGACTCCGAATATATATATAACTCAATATCGCCCAAAATGTCGCTTAAACCAAATAGCCCGTTACCCCTCGATATATAACTCAATATCGCCCAAAATGTCGCTTAAACCAAATAGCCCGTTACCCCTCGATATGTTGTCACATAACACATAACATCACGCCTTTTTAACTTTTTATCATTATATTTTCACTGTACAATGTAACACCCACTTTTCACTATTTATGTTATGAGTCCCATGTAATAGGTGGTGAGCTTATTGCCATATACCGGTTATAATTCCGGCCACTGCTGATATTTTTAAAAATCCTGTAATACTTTGCCCGACCCGGGAATCGAACCTTGCCGCTGAAAGGGTAGCGGAATAGGGAGAGAGCCTATTGTCATATACCGGGCACATTTCCAGACTCCGTGCTACTACTGAGATTTTTAAAAACCCAGTAATTCTTTGCCGACCCGGGAATCGAAACCGAGACCCCTTGCCCGGTAGTCGCACTTGCGACCACTCGGCCAACGAGGCATAGGTATGTTGGATGTACACGAAATCATTTTTAGTTGCGTCATTTATTACATAGCCTCACGCCTGTCTCCTATGGCGATAGGCAGAGACTAAGGAACACCAATTGCTACGATTCTTACATACCACTTTCGCTTCCTCAACAGTCATCAGGTCATCAGTCTTTTTATGCGTGCTCGTCGATAATCAGTTATTAGGTATTACTTAATTTAAATATTTATGTCTATTTCCCTATGCACTGACTTTTGTAATCCCTATCAATACCTAACTATACACCACAAATTAGATCATTTAGTGCCTTTTACGGGATTTTACATAAAGCGACTTGAGTCAAGAATTTCAATTAGCATGTATGTTCGAGGTAAGTATATTATATGGGCACTCATCATATTTCGATCAGTCGTTTTAGAATAACACAACAGATAGAATGGAGATCACTGTAAGTATTGTTTTCATCAATATTATGATCTGAAATAGTATCTAACTAAAGTAGTTATTAAGTCGAAAATTAATTAGTAACGTGACTTTGGATTTTATGTAATACTACTTAGTTATTAGATATCCTAATGCTGTACATTAGATATCGAATAACATGTCAATGACCTTAACCAATATTAACTTGGGTACTTCAATTTAGTGCATCAATTCATTCTGAATTTAAAATATGTTGTTTTGACGTTTAAAAGTGCCTTCATGGTCTAATTGAAACAAATGATTTTGACTTTGACTTTGACTTGACTCAGTTCTGTAAATGAGTTAGATTCCTGGATATGATAAAATTTTAGGTAGGTACTAGGTTATACTGGTCCACTGTAGATACCTAGGCACAGTTTGAAATTCCTTCATTATAATTGTTAATTTCGGTCTTGTAAGTAACCTTTGCACTGACCATGACGTAAAATATATCTATGTTTCTAATCACAAGTTACAATTACGTTCTATCCTTATGCAGAATATTTGACTGTGATGGAATATATGTATTACCAACGATAAGTTGTGCAATTACGCGAAAATATTGACTTACAAATTGACCGCATGAACGCAAAGTACTTTATCACCATTTCATGTAAAATGTTCAAAATTATTTCCTTACAGAAATTGGGATTAACTGTGTTCATCGTGTTCCTAATAAGCATACAAGGGATTAATTCAACCAAAGATGATAATACAACACAGCTAGAAGAAAAATCAAAGCCCTTAGAAAAAATAATTTTAAAAGAAAATGAACCGGGTGACGTTAATCATAAAGAAGATCATAGAGACGATGTAACACGAGTGAAGCGACAGTATTATGATCCGTATTACGATCCGTATTATAGAAGACGAGGTAAGTTAATTAACTAACATAATATATTCCGCTATCTAGAAGTCATTAGGCCTATGTTCAGCAGTTGACGTCTTGTAGTTCTTATGATGACAATGAAACGCCATCTACTATGATCTTCAAGTACCTACTTCTGAATTTTTCATTCATTTCAAAATGTGTTTGGTTAAAAATTTAGCTCCCACTCCTTTTTAGTATCTCTCCATTGATAAATAAATCATGAGATTATTCTACTTGTCGACTGCCTCGTTGGGCAGTCGGTCTCGGGTTCGATTCCTGGGTTGGGCAAAGTAGCACGGACTCTGGTATTGTGCCCGGTATATCACAATACGCTCACTCCCTATTACATGGAACTCATAACATAAATTGTGAAAAGTGGATGTTACATAGTACAGTGGCATTGGCAACGGTGGCAAGTGTCGTAATGTGTACTTCTGCCTACACATTCGGGGATAAAAGGTGTGATGTTATGTTATTAGTCTGTTTTATTGTTTTATAAGGTAGGGTGGTTCTTACTGTTGCGTGTATTTAAGTTCTGTCTTCGTTCATTATCTCAACACATAGAGCAACACGGGCCACCGGCGGACTCCGTGTTGCTCTATGTCTCAACATGATCAAACCGAATTATCCTAACTTCCTTGCTTGAGCAATATTTTCACTGTTTAAGTAGCTACTTACGTGCATCATATTTAAAGTTGTCTAATCACGTGATTTCTCAACCTCCGATACGATTAAGTATGAATAAAACATTATAAAAAATACCTTCTCGTACATTCATTAAGCAAGTACCAAACATAAATGACCAACTGATATAACTAACATCTTACTCATGAGTCACATAATTTATTGTGGAGTTACTTTTTACTTAGGTACTCTTTTTTACCGTCGCTTGACCACTATCTCGCCACTCCAGGCTCTATACTCAACATGCCAAAATTGTCCAACAAATTTTGGTTTATCCACTTACCAAACTTTTCTATTACAGTGCCCGTTGCAGTTCCAGTACCAATAATCATCGGTGGTGGTGGATTTGGTGGCTTCGGTAGAGGTTTTGGTGGACGTGGATTCGGACGTGGATTCGGAGGCCGTGGCTTCGGTGGTAGAGGATTTGGGGGCAGAGGATTCGGTGGTAGAGGATTTGGCGGATTTGGAGGACGCGGAGGATTCGGTGGATTTGGGGGTAGAGGAGGCCGAGGATAAACTATTTCCACTTGTTAATAAATTTATTTTAAATAGACTGTTATTTTTTATAGACTTTTGATAAAATAAACCGTGCTAGTTTTATGACAAGAGATTTTTTATTTAAAACTATCCAAATTTTCATAGTGAATATCTTAACGTTTTGTTTAGTAATTCATTTTATATTTTTACTTAAATTTCTCATCTTTAAAATATCTTAAGGGTACCAACTATTTTATCATTCGCTAATATTTAAGTTAATAGTTTATCTAATCATACCACATAATAGGTGTAATAGGTCATCTGTGGTAAATTCATTGACAGTAGACGGCTGATAATGACAACACCGATGTCAACAAACGGAACTGTCACAGAAATGTCAAACGCACAGTACCATTCGAAGCAAGGTCGAGTAGCGAGTTTTTGTGCTTAAAACTTAATTAAATTCGGCCTGACGATACGGCCGAACAGAGAAGCCATAATTAGTGAATTCCTAGAGTGCTGATGTTCAAGTTATTAGACAGAGTTTGTACTAGTATTCTATTTTTATCACCACTATGGATGGTACTTACGACGAGATCATCTCCGATAACCCGTTCTTCGTTGAATTGAAGACAGAATACTCTAATTTGTTTCAACATTGTATAACACAATCTTGGGTAATATGTGTCCCTCGGATTGGAAGTTTAACGACTCGTGTGTTCACCGTTGAAGACTTTTGTGCTCATATACTTGTGCCTAGTGACGAGTTACCGGAGACTCATTATAGTACGCTAACGGAGAAACAAGTGACTGTGTCAAATAAAGTGATTACACTCGAAGTGACCAAAGGATTGCCTTTACAAAGCCATATTTTATTTGAAGAAACATTCTACACTGAGGACTTCATCAAGTACAAAGTGTGGTGTATTGAAACTCCTCTGGAACCTACTACTAAATTCAATGATAATGCAATATCTAAAGAGTATCTTACATCCATCAATGACTGCATTGACTTGCTCTGGACACAAGCTGCTGGCCGTCAAGTTCTTGATCAAATTGAACACAATGTACAGACATTTTTAAAGAGCCATCCCACGTTACCTGTTGCAGTAGCACCATTACGAGATACAGTAAGTGAATTATACACACAATGCCTCCAAATTGCCTTACAAAATAGAAGACTCAGAGACAAATCAAAGTCTTGTAAACAAGTGCTAGAAAACATAAAGTTAGCTGTAGAGTGCTATATGCAGCACTTACTATTTGATGCCTTATTCAAACCTATATGCACTTCCTGTGCCTATGAAGACTCACATCTTAATAAGAAGATAAGGAATATGTGTGACATCCAGCTAAGGGACCTGGACATCAAAAAAGATCTATATCATGCAGTGCCCAGAGCTAAACAGATACTCTCAAGATAGACACTTACAATACAGTCCTAGAAAAAGTTTTATGTGTGAAACAAGCCTTAAATGCCATCCACAAGAAGGATGACAGCAACAATATTGTCCTACTGACTGCTGATGACCTGTTACCAGTGTTTGTGTTCCTTGTCATCAAGTCTGGCCTTCCCAACTGGTACAGTCAATTGATGTACATGAAGGAGTTTCGGTTCAGCAGTGTAGGCAAAGGCGATGCTGATGAGAGCTCCTTCCTTATCACTACTTTAGAAGCCGTAATAGAACACATACAATCTGGAGCACTCACTGGATCACCAGACCCTGAGTCCTATTACTATGAAAGCAACCTCACTGAAGAAAATGTTAATGGCAGACAAAGAAAGAACAGTTTAACCGAATCTATCTCCACAAGTGACACCAATGGCAAAGAAGAAACTTTAGAATATATCTTTGAACTTATCAAAGCAAATCACTGTGAACAAGTAAAAGCAATTCTACAGAAAAATCAAAAGCACCTCCAGAGTATTAATTTAAATGAAAATAATGTTCTCAAAATAGCTCTGGACAACAACCTGACTGATGATGATGATGACAGTGACACAGAAATATATCACAAACTCTGTCATCCCTTGTGTAACTGCAAGAAATGTTGCTGCAAAATATCTAAGAACCTATTAAAGACTTCCCCCACTGTGACTTCTAGAGACAGTCATGGGCTTACAGCATTGCATGTAGCCTCCATTCATGGGAAAGCAAATGTAGTAGAATCTCTAATTGAAATGGGTGCCGAAGTTAATGCAACTGACCTCAATGAATGCACTCCACTTCACTATGCATCATCAAGAGGTCACCAGAATGCCTTGCTGCTCCTCCTACACTCAGGAGCTAACATAGATAAAGCTAATATTGACCAAAATACTCCATTACACATGGCTGTCAACAATGGACACTTGAATTGTGTCAAAGCACTTATTTACTTTGCAGAGCACAGTAGAAGGAAAATTAGGATAAATTGCGTAAATGAGAGTGGGAACACGCCATTACACATGGCATCTAAGTGGGGCTATGAAGGAATTGCAAGATTATTAATAGAAAATGGAGCAGAGCCATCTTTGCAGAATAAGTACAATAAAACGGCCTTTGACTATGCTCACAATTTGAAGATAATGCAAGTTTTAAAATCTTGTACTCCTAGTTTGTATGAATACATACACATTACTAGTACAGATGTTAAAGCTTTGAACTGCAAATCTGACAACCCCGTTGCTCCTATCAAACTAAAAGTAGTTAACAAAGTGAGTGATACTAACAATGTGTCAAAGGCCGTGGAAAAATTGAAATTAATTGATAGGATTTTGAAAGCTATATCCTATGGAGATGTGAAGCTGGCCTGCTTTTATATGAACATCAACTACTCTGCTTATGTTGACATGAAAGATAAGCCTGATACTCCTGAGCAGACTACTCCATGCCATCCTCTATGTGAGTGTGCAATCTGCAAGAAAAACAATGAAACAAACTCATCAGACTTTGATATTAATTTCACTGATATAAACGGTTTTACTGCCTTGCACTACGCATCTAGATATGGTTTAGTAGAATTATGCAAGATATTGATACATAACAAAGCAGATGTGAATTGTTATAACAAAAAGTATCAAACTCCTTTACATTTAGCTGCTTTGAATAATAAAATCTATGTAATTCGTTTATTATTAGATAGTGGCGCGAATATAAACGCGATTGATGTAGCAGGGAACACTCCATTGCATGATGTCTGTGCTATGGGTAATATAGGGGCTGCTAAAATGTTACTGAGTTATAACCCCGACTTGTCCTTGCAAAATGGGTCGGATAAAACTGCACTCACCTTAGCTAAAGAGAAAGTTCATTTAACAATAATTGACTTGATAGATAAGTATTCAAGTGGTTTGTAATGTAGGTATAATAATACTTAGTAATACTAAGAGAGGTATTTTTGGAATAGGCCTATTTGTAGTGGTGATGTAGAGAAATATGTATTTCATAGCTTTAATTTTGTACCAATTTGTTTATCCAATGGCATTTTGAATACATTCCAAATATGTATACTATCATGTATGTCACAATAGTTTGTGTTCATTAATTTAATTGCTTATGTTGTAAACATTATAACATGAAGTGTTCTATAGAAATCATAGTAATGATTCCTTCTTTATTTAAAGCACATGTCAAATCAACTAATTCTTATTTCTTTTTTAATGTTTGATTTAATGCAGTTTTACTTATAAGTAAACTGTTTTCATGAATCATTTTTGGCTATCAATTAGAATTACTACTTAATTCCTTTGAAATTATTTTTGTAATTAGCTGGTATTGCCAGCCATACTTTTTTTTCTTTGGCAACCGAGTCTCCAATACGATGTTGTCGAGTATACTGCCAATAGTCATACTTTAGAGTCTGTTACAATTGTGTAACAACTTGCCATATTTTACTTCTATTTTTTTAATATTTTGCTTCTTTAGGCATTAGCACAAAGCTATCGTCTCAACAATCTGTGCCATTCTCTCAACCTATCCACAGTAAGAATAACAGAATTCCTCTAAGACTGATTTTATTAACAATAGTATTTTATTTTTCTAATTACGTAATAACATTGTTATTTTATTTTTAAGTTTTGACTGACAATAAACATTTATTATAGGGAAATTTTCTAATTTTATTTCTTCATTACCACAACAATCTATAGGTACTTATAATAAATCTGTAGAGAAGTCAATTCTGTACATACAATATATTTAAAAAATAACTATCAAGGGGTGGTTAGGGATCGCTACTGATGCCAAAAATGCAATCAGTAAAATTTTTGTCTGTCTGTCTGTCTGTCTGTCTGTATGTTCGTTATGGAAACAAAAAGTACTCGATGGATTTTAACAAAATTTGGCAGAATTATTCTTCATACTCTTGGGCAGGTTATAGTATACTTTTCATTACGCTACGATCAAAAGGAGCAGAGCAGTGAAGGGAAATATTGGGAAAACGGGAGAAGTTACTCCATTTTTTAAGCTTCCGTCGCGTGTGCAGGCTTATAGGTTAAAGCTGCATAGAAATCATATATGACGGAAATATTCTTCTTAAAATTATATAAAAAATATTCCTCGACAGCATATGTCTATCTTTTATGGTTGACTCACAATAACACGTGAAACTCCCGATAGCTTAGCAATTCGGTGATTTCTGATTGTATTTGTCTACTCTAACGTTTACAATACTCATTCATAGACATTACGCTGTAACTGAAAGGCCAATGGTTGAAATTAGCTTGACTCGATATTATAAATTGTCGTGGTGGCCCGGAGGTTTAAGACGCCCACTTCTCATGCATGAGGGTGCGGGTTCGAAACCTACCAACGGCAAGTACCAATGTGACTTTTTCCGAGTTATATGTACTTTCTAAGATTATTTAGACACCACTGACAAACGGTGAAGGAAAAACATCGTGAGGAAACCTGGACTTATAATTTCTAATTATAAGTTTGAAATCGCCAACCCGCATTGAGCAAGCGTGGTGATTAATGCTCTAACCTTCTCCGTGTGAGAAGAGGCTTTGCTCAGCAGTGGGCATTTATAGGCTGTTGATGATGATGATGATATTATAAATGAAAATATGTGAGTTTATGTGTATGTTTGTTACTCAGTCATATTAAAACCACTGAAGGGACCGGAATGAAATTCGGAACAGAGGTAGATTATGGTCTGAAGTGATACATAGGCATTTTACCCCTGAGATCGCGGGCGAAGCCGCTGGCAGAAGCTAGTAATGAAATAAAACAAGACATTATCATGTTTGTATGTTTTATCTTTATTTGACATTTATTACTGTTATAAATATATTTATGAACAATTTGAGCATCATACAATTCATACATATAATACAATACGGATTAATTTTGAATAATATAATTAAAAGACGAATCAAAATATCACTTGGTAAAATTTGTTATAGTTAATAATATAAAATTCCAATCTCAATTTATATTAATTAGGTCATTATTATTCTTATAAAATAACTTACAATTGTCGCGATCAACGCTGATTTTATCTAGTACATCAATTATAAGTACTTAAAATAATATTTACATTACACAGGAACGTTTAGTAAACATTGCGTGAATGATTGATTATGCGTCATCTTTTATTTATAGTATAACAATTGATATTGTCCTCAGAAATGGAAATTAATATTTCCATTGGATTTCTGTATAAATATGACACAAATATGGTGTTAAACAAATTCTAAATAAAAATAACACAATAGATGTAATTCCTCGGCCGATTTTCCTCTTTACATTTTTCAATTAGGTTTAACCAACGAGATGGAACCAAGCAAAGAATATTTATTACATATCCATGCTAACTGATCAACGAAAAATTAAGACCAGTGCTGGTTAACTCGTTAGTATTTCTTAAGTACATTACTGAATGCAGTTAAGACTTCAATAATTTACTGTCTTTAGAGTCGTTGTCACAAAATAAGGCATTACAAGCCAAAACAAAAATTTATAGAACATGAATAAAAAAAACTATGTCAAATTATAGGTACATCGCAACCTTGGTGTAACCTCATTACCATGACTTAAACACGATATCAAGGGCAACAAGTCAACATCAGTTCATTGACCTTCCTATTTGGTACATGTGCACTGAAGGTACCTAAATATAGGTAATAGACGAAAATATAAGTTTTTAAACATAGCCTAGTAACTGTTAGTCTATAAATAAGTTACATCTGTCTTACGACGTTCACGTAACATCCAAAGACCTTGGTATTGGCATTTAATTAAACAGGTTTTGTGTCGAGTTTTTATTTCATTTCTACCAAATTATAATATGTATTATTAGTCACTTAGTGGTTCGGTTTAGTGCCCCTGTTTATTTGTGAACATTTTATAACATTGCGCAACATATACTAGTGTTTATTTAGACAATTTTAGCTATGATTAAGTACTTAGACACATTTTGAACGATTATTAGCTTAAAAAATATTCAAACATTTTAAGCCAAACAAATCTACACTTACCTACTCTAAAACAAATGACCTTTGTGCTTACGACAAAAACATGAAACACGATATGCGGTCATATTTAAAATTCTGAACATTCGTGACGAAACATAATTACCAAAGAGTATAGTTATCTAGAGGGTATAATTACACTGAGTGAATATGATGGACAATCTGATAACTGAATACGCCACTATTGTAATGTTTGTCAAAGCATCGGCATAATGAACCAATCACGATACAACTATTGTTTTTCTACAACTAACTATAACTATTTGCACATAATATTCACATCTTCACTCCACATTCGTAGCACCAGAAATAAATTGTATACAAACTAAACAGAACTTACAAATAATATGTGATGAATTTTATGATAAAAAAAGAACAAAAATTTGACTAAAATAAAATGTTTTGTTCAGCATCTAATCAATTAATAAACTGATAATGTTACAATAACATAAAAAATAAAAGAAGCAGCATGTTTTATGATCGATTTTAGTCTAAAATATCTAGGTTTTTGACAGAAATTCAGAGTAGAATCCATGTTAAAACTATATAAATCCTAAGATTTTAAATTAATATTGGTAAAATTTCAGCCAGGTAAGTCATAACATATCTTAATAACAGGTCTAGAGCAACTGAATTACCTGCTCATAATACACTCATCGTGCTTCGTTCTTATTGGCTAATAAACTTCCTCAATAAGGACTATTCAATGCTATAAAATGGTTTTCAACTCAGACTTGTAATTCCAGAGACAAACACTTTCAAATTTGAAAAGGAAAAGGACGATTCTTCGACCAAGCGAGGTGATCGTGCCTAGCGGGCTACTGCCCAACAGTTGGAATTTTTTATGTGTGTTTAATCGCGCGCATACTTCACTTACTTTGTTTATTTTTTTTTTAATGGAATAGGTGGCAAACGTGCAGACTGGTCACCTTATGGTAAGCGATCAGCGCCTTCCATAGAGAAACAGCAGAGGAACCACAGATGTGTTACCGGCCTTTTAAAAAAGAATACGCTCTTTTGTTGAAGGTCATGGTCAAGGTCTTTATGTCATTATTTGTCATTTGTCGTTGAAACTTCAATGAGCGTCGGCACACAAACAAAAAATAAATCGTCGTTTATACCAAAGAGTATAATAAGTATAGGGGATGTTTATACATTTAGGCATACCACAGCTTTCACCATGTTGACTGTCTAAAATCATTAGTGCTAAGAAATCTCCATACATAACGAAATAATCGTTTTTATAGCGTTAAATAAATAATTCGCTAAATATGTAGACCTATCCATCTACTTGGCTAAGATAATATCTATAGAAAAAATTAAAATACATAAAACTAAGATCAAAACACCTCAATGTTATTGACGTCAATTAAAATAGCTACGTGTAAATAAATTAAAATAAAATCCATGACACTAATCAATAAAATGTCTACGCGAACGTCATAAAAATAATAATATATACATAATGTGTTATATACTTAGTTTATCTAGCTAGCTAGTGAGTAAATAAGGAATGCAGTTATGCGATATTGAACGTACGCTATATAGGACAGATATTAAAATTACATTATAAAAACAATTATAAAACTAGTTACATGTTAGACGGTTTAATATGTAGGTCGCCAGTATAATTTGGTTATCGCTTACCGCTCGCATATCGCATATCGCTTTACCTAAGCTATTGGAATAGCGATAGATCTAAAAAAAAATAACTAATGATATTTTATTATTATTATTTTTATGTGTAAAAAGGATAACCAAAAGTGTTACTAAAGTGTTACTAAAGATATATTTTTAAGGCTAGAACTACCTATACCAATGCAAACAGTCATGAATATGGTAGGCGACCATTTCAAAAATCGACTTTTTTTAAGGGAGGTAAATCGTCGAATGACTTCTCCTGCCTGGGTGGGGCGAGAGGAAGTGTCAGACTCTTACTGGCTAAAACCACCCCGCTTCTGCTCCTGGACTTCGAGCCGGAGCCCTGGTAACCTTTTAAGTTCTCAGCGGCTCCGTATCGGCATCAGCCCTATTGGGCCCCATCCGTGGTGGTCTCATAGCACTTGGAGACGCACGCGCCGTACGATCGGGTATGGTTCTGGTCGGTAGGCGAGCTACCCATGCTCGGCGTCTGTTCCGTCCGTTTGTGTCTCGCATTCCCTCTCTGACAGCTCTTATCAACCAATCATCTATTTGAACCTTACAAACTGAATACTAACAAATGTTGGTGATCCATATATAAGCTTGCATATCTAAATCCTGCATCTTCAACTATTCAATAATATACAAACTAAACTATTATACATCTATACTATGTAATTTATAGTAACATTAGTTACTCCTGTATATTATTTAATATTTACAATTAATATTATATACCGTAGCTACATGTATGGTAGTCACGGTGGTGAACAACTTGTTAATTAGGCTTTTTTTCATTATATATATAAAGTGAGAACTATCATATAATTATAACATAACATAACATCACACCTTTTATCCCCGAAGAGGATGGCAGAGGTGCACATTATGCTACTGTACAATGTGACACCCACTTTTCACTATTTATGTTATGCGTCCCATGTAATAGGGGGTGAGCCTATTGCCACATACCGGGCATAATTCTAGACGTGCTACTACTGAGATATTTTTAAAATCCTAGTAATACTTTGCCCGGCCCGGGAATCGAATCCGAGATCCCTTACCCGGCAGTCGCACTGGCGACCACTCGTCCAACGAGGCAGTCAAATTTTTGTGACGCTTTTCGTGAACTGACAATCTAGATCAATATACCTAATCAAAGAATTATCTATAGGTACCTTAAGAAAATTTAAATTATGTGGGGTCGTCACTACCGAAAGCTGCCTTATAAAGGAATATATTTTTAAATAATTTACTTAAATACTGAAAACTTTTTTTCTAAAACAGATTCTTACAAGAAACAGATTAATATGGCGTTGCGTCATCTTCAGATGGCGGGAGCATCTCAGAAATGTTTGCTGCTAATTTTTCTAAAATGTACAGCGAGCAAGACGTAACTCATCATTCACGTCCCACAGAGTATTTGCAGACTTTGTCAACTTACAGTTTACCTTTGATGGCACCAATAATTGACATAGATACCTTGCTCAATAAATTGAAGTCTTTGGATTGTCGAAAAGGTGCAGGAGCCGACGGAATTCCTCCTTACTTTATTTCCAAGTGTGCTTCTTCTCTGGCAGCCCCCTTACTGCAAATAATAAACCACTCGCTTACCTCTGGCATGTTTCCAAATAAATGGAAGGTGGCTCAAGTAGTACCGATTCACAAATGTGGTGATAGTAATTTTGTGGGCAACTATAGACCTATCTCGATATTGTCTACATTCGCTAAGGTATTCGAATCGCTGATAACACCCTACATCCAGTCTCACTTAAAGCTTTACCTTGCAAATTCTCAGCACGGCTTTGTGAGCTCCAGATCCACATGTACGAACCTGGTGTCGTTCACGGAGACCTTGGTAGGTGCCATTGATGCGGGGGGACAGGTTGACGTGATCTATACCGATTTTAGTAGAGCCTTTGACCGTGTCCCTCATAACATACTCTTGTATAAATTGAAATCTTACGGAATCACTGGCTCGCTCTTTGATTGGTTTGAGTCATATCTCGATAGTCGTACCTTCTTTGTCGCTCTCAATGGTTACCGATCTGGCTCCTACCTCGTCACATCGGGCGTTCCTCAGGGATCACATGTCGGCCCAGTGTTATTTAACTTATTTGTCAATGATCTCGCAGCGGAATTTAAGTTTTCTGAGACTTTCATGTATGCGGATGACTTAAAATTCTGCAGACAGATTGAGTCGAATCTTGATGCTGAGTTGCTGCAGAGGGATGTTGATAGATTGGTAAGATGGTGTGATGACAATGGTATGAATTTGAACACTAATAAGTGCTACCATATGAAGTTCACCAGAAAAACTAAATATATGCGATCTGCATACTACATCGGTGGAAGCTTGGTGCAGGAAGTCACTCAGATGAGAGATTTAGGAGTTGTGTTTGATGGTCAGTTAACGTTTGTTCCTCACATTGAAAATACAGTTAAAAAAGCATCTAGAATGCTGGGGTTTGTCATCAGAAATGTTACTTGCTTTCGCCAGAATCAGACTAAAATACTTCTCTATAATTGTCTGGTTCGTAGCTCTCTGGAGTATTGTAGCGTTGTATGGAGACCACACTATGCCACCCACACATTGAGACTGGAGCGGGTTCAAAAAAGATTTTTGTGGCACTTAGCGTACTCTTCTGGTATAGCTAATAAGAAGCCGTCATATGATGAGAGGCTGAGTCACTTCAAAATGATATCCCTACAAAAACGAAGAGACTCACTAGATTTATTATTTTTATACAAAATCTTGCGATATCATATTGACTGTCCCCAGCTTTTGAGCAAGCTCAGAATCCGTGTACCCTCCAAAAATCCACGAGCGCCTATAACTCCACTGTGTCCTCCACTACGCAGGACTGTACTTGGTGCTAATTCTCCGATCCCTCGTCTATGCAGGTTGCTGAATAGCTATAGTGACCTTGTTGATGTGCATTTGGACTCGCTTGGCAAGTTTCGCGTAAAGGTAAAGTTGATTCTTTATGTTGCCCGAATGTAACTATTTTTATTTGTTTTGTCCTTATGTTCACTTTTTGTTTTGCCCACTATTTATGTTCTCATTGTAAGTATCAATTGTCTTTATTGTACGTACCGTAAATTTTAAATTTTAAGTTTAATATTCAATTTGTCTCCGATACTAGTTCTTCTTAGTTATTTTGAATGTTAAATCCATGTCAATGGTTGGATTTGCCTGATCATAGTGATTTGTAAACCATTAAGTATATAATGCATGTTGTGCTTACCTATAATAGATTGATGCACTAGTATTTAAGTTTTCGTAAATGTAACCCTATATTGTATAAGTGTAATCAATTGTTGGTGAGCCAAATCAATAAAATAAAAAATAAAAATTAATGCTCGTTCAAACTTCCAACCCGAATGGCCGTTACAACTATTTGCGCGGGAAACTTTACTAATCTGTCACATTCGACAGATGATAGTCTGGCTTGGGAATAAGCTGCTATAACGTCCACACAGGTCATGTTGACATGTTTGTAACATATAGTTACATTTCTTGACATTGTTTTTCATATGTTGTTCTAACTTGACATTTGCTTTATCCTTTACAATTGTTAGTGCTAGGACCGTGCGAGACTTTGCCTCACCATTTCTTTTCTAATTACCCATATTCTGACAGTTTGAGTATTTGTGCGGCCTACGCAAATGTTCTTTGGGTTGGTATTGTTCGTCGAATCAGTCAGCCCCACCTGTTAATTGAGCCGACTGTAAACCGACACATACGTACTGCCTTCAGAACGGGTCCGCTCAAACAGTTGTGGTTCTTTCCTCAAAAGGCCACTACAGAAAGAACTTGCACGGTTCTCACACATAATCTATTATACATATTGTCTGGACTTTAAAAGAGACAGACCTCTGAGTTTGTTTCGGCATTTCTTCTCAGAGTAGTCAGTTAGGAAATGTCGACCTCATCCATCGTTCGCTTGATAAAATTGTCGTGTAAAAGTGCTGCCTTGTAGCCCATTTGCAGAAATAAATTCACTTGTTTCACTTGTTTCACTTGTTTCACTTGATAACGTCAAGGACAGCTAATGCTGCAGATAATACAGATGAAACTAGTGACGTCATTTATATTTTCGACGTCTAATATTATGTAGTACTATAGGCTCGGCCCGTTAGCCTCCTAAACCCTAAATTATATTATTCATTTTAATTTTATTTAAATGCGCTAATCTCGGGAATTACTGGTTCAAATTGGGTCATTATTACATGTTAGATAGTCCCATTTATCGAGAAGCCATAATATACTTAATTAATCATCAATCAATTATGTGAAAATAATTATGTTTTCGGCTTACGCACGTTTGAAGAGGAACTCGACTGGTGTCAAGCCATTATAGACTCAAGTTCATGAGTAGTGGCGAAACTACAGGGTGGCATGTTAGCAAAATGCCACGGGCCTCCAGCTAGGACCCTGTTCAGGGGTTTTCATTTGAACTTCTCTGTTTTATTGGGTACGGGGGCCCATCCGATAAATTTGCCACAGGCCCCGAACGCTATAGTTACGCCACTGTTCATGAGTAGAATTTCGCGACAGACGACGCGGCGACTGTCACGCTGCTACTCAGAGTAAGCCGAAAACATAATAATTAATTTAGTATGTCTAACGAAAGCCGAAAGAAAAATATATCCTTACAAGAGCTTTCGTGGCGTGTGTTAAAAACTATTCTTATTTAAAAAAACGAACAAAAAACAACAAAACATTATCTAAAAACAATTAAAACTGACACACATTCTCCTATGAAACTGAACAACCTATCAGGGCTATCAGGCAAGCATAACTTCATTTCAGTTTTTATTTTCTCAACACAGTTTGGTCAAAGAATTGTGTTCTAAATTATAAATTAATTTGAAAACCTATTCTTATTTTTCGACCTTCTTATCTACAACAAACAAACAAGAGTTACCTTCACAATATACGTATACAAAACAACATTCAAATGCATTGTGAAGATTTTTTGTTATCGTTTTTCCTCTTTTGGTCCCAAATTCCTTTACTGTAAGTGTTGCTAAGATAGACAATTTCTATTATTTGTGGCTTTTGTAAAATAGGGAAGATTCATTTTTAACAGACTTCAAAAAAGGAGGAGGTTCTCAATTCGAGCGTATATATGTATGTTTTTTTAAGTCCATATGGACTTAAGTATACACTCGATTGCAGAAAAATGTTATAATTTTTTTTTACATAAGTAACACCTTTGTTGTCCCCCAAAAGCTGAGGCACAGGTGCATATATCGAAAAGTCACGACCATCCACTGAATTTATATGTAGGATGACGTCACTTCTATATGCTAATTCACTGTGAATCTGTTAAAAAAATCGTGTGAAATGTTTTTAACATTCTAACGCCTGAATACTGAAAGGACACTCAATTTTTATTTGTAATTGAATATCGTGCCATCTCTCTCATATCACATATAATTTATAGTGACAGATATACTATACTTAAGTCTGGACTTAATATTGAGTAGCGTTTCAGTATTCCGGGTGTAAACGTGATAAACAAAATACTTTTCTTTATATATTCGGTCATCTTCCCTGTAGTCTATCTTTACCGACACTTGAATAAAGGAATCATCTAAATCTCAATTATTTTAGTATTTACTAAAACCTAAAACTAACTAAATGATTAGAGATCTCTTACTATATATCTACATCCTATAACTTAAACTAGCAATGTTATATATTATTCAATTTAAATTTAATATATCAATAAATTCATTTAAATAAATAAAAAAACTCGTCACAAAATCTCAAAATTTTGTGCATAAAAATTACACACTAATCACTGTAACTTGACCAGAAAAACAACATTTTATCTAGAATCGACAAGATCAAGATTTAATCTTCTTTAAATAATTTACAGATAACAGTAGGTCGTCTATAAATAGTCAATAATAATAATAAAAAACATTATTTTAATTAATACTTCAGCGTTTCCACTGCAGGGAGTTGCTATACGTAGTATAAATTCATTTATCTACTGCAATTAGCAGATTTTTGTCACGTGATGACATGACATGACCTGTGTAATATGTATAACGTCTACGATATCACACATCACAAAAATATAACATTTATTTACTACCCAAAGGGGTAACTCCAATTCTCATTAATTATGAGTCGTATGTGATGGGAGCCTGGTTACAATTCTACGATAAACCGTACATTGACCCTTTCTAACTACAGTACATGAGCCTCAATTACAAAAACTATCTACCAAAACTACTCCCTGTGACTTCTGGTCAAGTAAAACCTCTTTCGCTAAAACTATTACCTCATTGCTGGGGCAGCGTCCAAACTGGCATCTCGTCCCTTTTCTTTTCCTTTTTCTTATAATGGTGTCTGTCTCGAAGTCTGACGTCATCTTGCCTCGCCCGTTCTTGGGCGTCGCTCCTCCAATCACTGCGCTTCCTTGGCGAACCTTCCTTCTTATACCTATACTCTACACCTTGGTTCTCGTCATAGTACACTCTACTCTTAACAAAAAGTCCGTTTTTGACCGGATCACACATGTCGACTGGTATTTCTTCCTCTATTTCTCCTTCTTCGTCTAATTCTGTGACGTCATCCCTGTTGAAGGTGAAACTGTGTGGGTAGTACCCTTGTAAGATGTCCTCGTGTCTGTATGCTTGCATTTGTAGCCAGACGTGTGGTAGTAGGAGCGGGAACCTCCTTAACCAGTACGTTACGAAGCCATCAGGCAACTTGCCTAGACTTTCTCGTACTTCTGTTTCTAATTCTCTGTAGTGGTGTTTCTGTTAGAAAAATATAATGTTGTTGAAGTAATCGGAACACAACGCTAGAGATAAACTAAGATAATGCTTACTAAATAAGTGGTTTGAGTACGCAGAAATCTTTGCATATCAATTAGCTACAACTGTTACAATAACACGCTGATCTAATAAACCAGAACTTCCTTTTTTTACTTGAACTACTTTAGCAACCAAAAGAAAATGTAAACTTTTCATTTAGCCAGCCATTAATCATCACTCTTATAGAAAATGCTATTAAAAATATACAAAAAAAAAATATACAACATCTACCAATAACAATATATCCATAATTACCTTATTCCGTATAGCCCTCAATAGATGCGCGGCCCGGTCCCCGCGGTAAGTCCTGCGCGCCCGCAGGTCGCTGGCCACGGCGACACAGACGCGCGCGCGCCAGTCCCCGCGCACCACGCGCCTGGCGCCGCGCTCCAACGCAGCCTCCGAACCACTGTCACCACTCTCCACTTGGTCACTTACATCCTGTACGTAGAAATGTAAATGTAATTATTAAATGGCTTCAGTATGTTTTCCTGATAATTAAAGTTATTTTTCTGGCAATTGTAAGTCTGCGTACTTTCGAATATTTGATACTAGCTTTTACCCACGTATTCCTGATTTATCGCATGGGAGCATTTAATATGGATAAAAACAGATGGATAATGTATGTATGTATATAGATGAATAATTTGTACAGATGGATAATGTATCCTATCACCTAAGTCAACCCATACCCCGCCTGTATACCAAATTTCATCAAATCTGTTCTGTAGTTTCCGCGTGGTTGACGGACAAACAACCAAACAAAAAACAAAGAAACTTTCACATTTAATTTAAAATATTAGTGAAGTGATAACCCAAAAAATTTGTCAATGTCTGCTGATAAAAGGGATTCAGAGGTCGAGCGAAGGAGAATTTCTATTCTCAGATTGGTTACATTACTACATTAGCCAGTTACAGTAGTAATAGACAAGATATTTTTTTTATTGAACTGATGACGTCCTGAACTCGATGCCATGCTGTGGTAATGATGATAATAGCGTAGAAAAGTAGCGTGATATAAAATAAGTGTTGAATCTTCTTAAACTCCGATTATGAAAAATCCACAACATTTGTTCATATCAAAGTAGTCTCTAAACATCGGAAATAAGGTCTATAATGGAGTAAGTGGAGAGCGATCACCGATGACCGCTTGGTGTTTCATGACAATACACTACTAGATATTCCATGACAATCATATCTAAAACGAAATGAAATCAATTAAAAATATAATAATGTATGAAATTAAGCATCGGTTACAGTGTTATGCCAATTATAAAATGCCGATAAGACAGGTTAATGACCTCTACGAGCAACGTGAAGTACATGTACCGACATACTTTTAAAACATACTCTGACTCGTATTGTAACTTTCGTGAGACATACGAAATAAATTATTATGTTTTCGGCTTGTTTACTTCAATAGCAGCGCAACAGTCGCCGCGTCGCGGGTCGCGAAATACTGCCCATGAATATGAGCCTCTAGCATAGCTTGAAACTAGTCCACTTCCTCCCTAATTGTCCCTCCGGTAACTTCACTCACACGACGTCAAACAACGCAAGCGTTGTTTGACGTCGGTTTTCTGTGAGGCCGTGGTATCACTCCGAAGCATGGCTCTCCCACACTTGAAATGTGACGATTTTTCACCTCAAACACATGCTTGTAGCAGTTAGCAGTCTACTGTTATATTAAGTTACTTAAATACAAATATTACATTGTAGTCAAGATTACTAAGATTAGACACTAACTAAATATGTCTGGCAAACAACGTCTAGTACACATGTACCAGACTTTGTTTAAGTAGTAACTCCTTATCTTTAAAGCGGGAGGATGAGTCAGGCGTTATCAAATACGGTTTCTAGAATACATTTATAGCGATTATGTAACGTTTAAAATGTTTTAAAATAAACCTAGCTTGAGTATTTTAAGTGAATTTTATTGATAAGTGTGGGAGAGCCATGCTTCGGCACGAATGGGCCGGCTCGACCGGAGTGATACCACGGCCTTACAGAAAACCGACGTGAAGCAACGCTTGCATTGTGTTTCGTCGTGTAAGTGAGGTTACCGCAGGCCCAATTACCCTCCCCTTCCCCAATCTCCCCAATTTTGAATCCCGAACGATCCTCAAACTCCTAATTCCCCAACAGGTCGGTAACGCACTTGTAACGCTTCTGGTGTTCCAGGTGTCTATGGGCGACGCCGATTGCTAACCATCAGGTGATCCGTCTGCTCATTTACCGGCTTAAGCCATAAAAAAAAATCGTTAATTAAAGAGAATTTAACATAGATTACTAGGTTTCTTTTAACGTAGTTGGAAGGCTTATGAAATTGATAAAAATCTAACAATCTAATTCAGTATTTTAATACTTTGGCAAGCCCGGGAATCCAGTCCGAGAAACTTGTGCCTACTCTTAAGCTTAATATTTTCAACTTTATTGCTTTTGCATTAAAGTCGAAAATATATTGGAGAAAAATAACAAATAGACTTATAAATAAATATTTAGTTTACCTGCAAGAAGTTCAGTATGCTCTGTTTTCCCCAGAACATGGGGTACTTGAGCACAGTCTCGCAGGGGGGACGGGAGCCGGGACGAGCTGAGATCATTGCGCGGATCAATATCTTTGTTACTAGGACCTCTTCTTCGGGCAACACTTTGCTGTGGACAAATAATTTATTTATTTATTATCTCTGAAGTAGATGAAAAATTTGTTGAACGATTTTTTTTTCTTTTTTCACATAAAGACTATATCAATGACAGAGAATATATATAATACATTTTGTCTCCACTCCCACTTCCCCAAAGTGTCACAAGACCCGACTAAGAATATTTAACACACACAATTTTTATACTGCTTTCTCAAACCCGTCTCAAACCATGGAAATTATGACAAACCGCCTTGGAGGAAGGTCTAAAGATGTAAGTACATAGATTACATTCAAAGAGACATACGAGGTATATCAAAGTTTAAAAAAATATGTCAATTTTGTATTTGTAGCACACTAACAGTGCCACCTTTTTTAGCAAACACAAATTTATTAACTAGCTTAACACCTAGGCTTCGCAGGGGTGCAATATCCGTGTATTAAACACATAAACCTTCCTTAAGAATCACTCTATCTATTAAAAAAGACCGCATCAAATTCCGTTGCGTAGTTTTAAAGATCTAAGCATACATAGGGACATACAGACGGCGGATAGCGACTTTGTTTTATACTATGTAGTGATTATTACTGTTATATGAATCCCGACATCGATTCACTGTCTAATATTTATTCAGGCATTCTTGTACACTGAATAAAATAATATTAATAATGTAGGTTAGTGGTAGAACCTTAATATTGTATAGTGTAAAATCTCTGTAACTTCTTGTCGTTTGCTAAATCGAGTCTTATATCCCGCTAGGGGAGCCAATAAAGCGCTGTTGTTTAGCTTCATAAACATGTAAGAACTCTTTATAATAATAAGCATACATAGGGACATAAAGACGGCGGATAGCGACTTTGTTTTATACTAGGTAGTGATTTATGACAATAAGACTCACTCAAGTTGGTCCAGGCTGTAATCTCCAGTGAGTATGTTGGCCTGTCTCCGGAGCATATCTCCGAACGGATGCTGGCCCTTCGACAGTACGTAGTAGAACACACAGCCTAAGGAGAATATGTCCACTGATGTTGTCTGTAACAAAGGAAGATAGAATTAGCCATCATTTCTTGCTTGATAAAATTGACGTGTAAAAGTGCTGCCTTGTAGCCTATTTGCAGAAATAAATTCACTTGTTTCACTTTCTTTTGTAACAATGTTATGACGAATGTGACCCGAAACTAATATAGCTTTTCTCAGTATATTCACGTGAGTAAGCCGTTATTTTCCATTTGACAACACAATAATTTATAAGAATTATACATTATTTTATATTTTAATGACTTATTGTGACAACAACTTTTTAAAATGAACTTTTTATCACAATAGGACAGTTTTCTGAATTTTATTTTAATGTATGTCTGGTAGATTAATTTAAAACATTAGACACGTATTCTTTCGTATATACTTTCGAAGATTCTTAATTACTAATTGAAATATCGTGATTTCACAGCGTGCTATATTTTGTAGCACGTTGTGACGTAACGACCTCCTATTCATAAACTTAACTACATTTTATCTAAGTATTGTTACTTTATATAAGAAAATAAAAAATACGTATCTAATATTTTTCTATGGCTTAAGCCGGTAAACTAGCAGACGGATCACCTGATGGTAAGCAATCGACGTCGCCCATGGACACCTGGAACACCAGAGGCGTTACGTTACCGGCCTTTTGGGGATTAGGAGTTTGAGGATCGTTGGGGATTCAAGAATTGGGGAGATTGGGGAAGGGGAGGGTAATTGGGCCTCCGGTAACCTCACTCACACGACGAAACAACGCAAGCGTTGGTTCACGTCGGTTTTCTGTATATCACTCCGGTCGAGCCGGCCCATTCGTGCCGAAGCATAGCTCTCTTACACTTAATTTTTTACTATCTAACAACCTACATATAATTTTATACTCTGGCAACTACCATATTTTTTACACATACCGTTCTCTCTCCATTAATCATTTCAGGTGCGATCCAGCCATCGGTTCCTGTAATTCCCGATCTCCTGGAGAAGCTCATTCGTCCTAGGTTGAGTTTCTTAGACAGGCCGAAGTCTGAGATCATGGCCCTCACCTCGCCGCTACCCGTCGGCATTGACAGGAGGACGTTGTGTGGCTTTATGTCTCTGTGAACTAGGATAAAGAGATTGTCAATAAAAATGGAAGAAAAATTCTTGATGCGATTCAAATATAAATTTCATTGGATTACAATTACAAATAACTTTTAACTAAAAATCGCTGGTTACTCACGTGAATATACTAAGAAAAGCTCTAATAGTTTCAAACCACAGTGGGTCACGTGTGTAACCCGCGATTTTTTGTTAATTTAGTATGTCTCACGGTAGTTATTATAAAAACAAATAACTTTTATTCATACCAATAGAGAATATGAATCTACATAGAAAGCGAAATAAATTTTGACATTTATTAGACAGCTATTATTATTATTCAGCTCTGACATAGTTATGCCCGAATACTGAAATGTTACATTTTAAGTTGCACCTAACTTAAGTATCACGCTACCTCTATCAAAATATTTTTTAAGGATATTTCACAACATTAATTCCATAGTAACAGTTAATCCGTAAATCTTGTAATATAGTTTTTAAAATAAAAAAAAATTTAGAGACAAAATTCAGCTCACCAATATCCATAGAATGTAAATGAGAAAGTCCTAGGGTTGCTTGTCTCAGCACTTCCACTGCATCGATAGTGCATTCGAAGTTTAGTTTCTTCTCCACATAGTCCTGTAGTGTAGCTGAACACAGTTCTAGTGCTATGTACCTGGAAATAGAAGATTGATATTAAGATATTACATATTGGTTTTTTTAATAAATTACTATTGTATTCAAGTTAATTGAATAAATAAATATAGACAACTTAAAATATGACTAACTAAAAACTAAAATATTTAAAATATTGCCATTCAACGTGGCAATGCTGCCAGTCTTTTGGGCACCCTACCTACCGATAGCAATAAGGAAAAACTTTTTTTTTTAATGCCCTCTGATACCTTTTTTATTATTATTACTTTTTTAAGGTGTAAATATTTTAGTTTTTATTACATATTTGAATAGAAGATGGCATCGATAGAAGGAAACTAATATTATTGTAATAAGCTATACAGGATTATGAAAATCTTGTTAATATTATACCAAACCCCGTATCAAACCAAAAAGACTCTTGGTTTAAGACCAGCTTACTCTACTACCACTGACAATTTATAAATTAGTATATGTATTTACTCGATTGAAGGGACATGCTAAAAATGCACAGCAATATACCATACTATTAAATATTTTATTTTATCGGTCCACAAGGTATACAAAAATCTCAGTTATACACAATGAGTAATAAATATAATAGGCAATCACTCATAGACACTAATCAATCATGTCTTAAGTACACAAATGGATATTAGATACTCTTTAATAAATATTTATTAACTACACGCAAATATCAACCTTACTCCTAACAACATACGTACCGGAATTGTTTATCCCTTTCAGTGCAATAGTAACGTACGACGTGCGCATGGGCATCTGATTCTCGTAGCAGCGCCACCTCGCGGTCAGCAAACGTAAAGCATTCTGGCAATAAACGCTTCACTGCTACTGCACGCTTGTCAAATGTTCCTCTGTAAAGTTAATCACAAAAAAGGCGTTTAAAAAGAAAGTTCGTAGTTAACTAAAAATCGCGGGGTACTCACGTGAATATACTGAGAAAAGCTCTATTAGTTTCGAACCACAAAGGGGCTCTTACTCATGAGCAGTGTGCACGGTCGCGGCGATGTCGCGTAGCCTACTTATACAGCCTACAGCCGCGATGTTTAGTTAATTTAGTATGTCTCACGATAGTTATTTTGAAAGTTCATAGTTTCCTGAGTAATAGGTATGTTTCTACGTAGATTAAAGTACTTGTAACTATTGAGCCAAGAACAAGTGATACTGCTACTTTTGGAGAAAAAAAAGAACTGAACTCCACGCAACCATATTAAAAATCAGTGGGTTAGACGGAGATTTTTATAATCCACTATTATTTTTGTAGTCACTTTATAAACGCGGTTTGTAAAGCGTTGCGGTTAATATTCAAACCTTCTTCTCAAAACTTCCCAAAGAATATACCATTGTGCCACAGTATGACATAACTTACCTATAAACAAAAGTGCCTTCGCATCCTTTTCCAAGCACCTGATCAGTATTGAAAGTGATCCTTCCGATGCGTACTTCACCGCCGCCAACTTCTACAAGTTGGCCGGTCACCTCACCGTTGGATGATGTCGACGCGTTAGACGTTCGAGAACCACCCTGAGAAAGTTGTTGGAATTCGCGTGCCTGCAAATAATAAAGTCATTATTTAGTTACTGAATCTTTTGCCTGGACAAGGTGGAATACACTGTATTGGTAAAAATTACACTAAGATCCATTGTATCACAATAAATTCCTATTTCTATTTGTTCCCTGATTTATGATCATTATTAAGAACTGTTAGATATAAATATTTAAGCTAATTTTCCCCTAGAATCTTGACCAGATTCGGTTAAATGGATATTTGAGACTCTTTGATTGAGTACTAAACATTGGTAAACCAAGTTAGTTCAGTGTTTAAGTCTATACTTAAATTGGTTATACATTATAGAATCTAGGCATAGGTATTCTCATTCATACATCTTTATATATTATAAATAAGTGATGAACATTTACTTTTCTAGGTAGGTATATAAATTTTTCTTTTTCGGCCCTTTGACTGGATTTTGGTGTGTTACATTGTTCTCACATAATTGAACCAACAAAACTATACTGTACTGTGAACGTGATTGAGAAACATGTGGATATAACTTCTTCTCCCTAGTAATCTAGACCTTGGAATGATCAAATAGAGGCTTCACTTTTAATTTTTTTGTTGAAGTTTAAAAGTGCCTTTCTTATCTAATTGATATAAATAACTTTGCCTTTTATCACTGCATCCATAATAGGTTAGATGACTTATTTCTATTTTAATGTCCTTCTGGTAGATTATAATCTACCAGAAGGACATTAAAATAAAGAACATTGGCCACGTATTTTTAATTTTCTTACGGTAATAAATACTTTAGACGATATGTTGATTTGAAATATCGCGAGACATCACTTTTGTGTACGTTTCATTATTTTTATCTAAGTATTGTGTTCATATACAACAAAATAAAACACGTGTCTAATATTTTTTCTTTACAACTGACAGACTGATAGGTTTTTAACTTTCATACCCTATCATCATCTCTATTGCAAATTTTAGAATTGATATTTGTGAACCTACGCATCAACACAACAGTTTATCAAACGATAACTGACCTACCTACTATAACACAATCAACAAACACACAATATTCACAATACAAAGATTACAAACGCTAACTTTCTCCTTGTTTTATCACATTTTTAACCTTATAAATGATATTAACGTAACGCTAGTGGATACCGATAAGGAGTACCCACTACACTACTGGCTATAAAGTAAACTATTATGTTTCTCCTATAGTTTTTAATTAAAACAATAACTTACTCTATCTTGCACAATTCAAGAATTATCAGAATCTTTTTAAACAACTAAAAATGGCGATCAATTCCCAAACGGTCACTGGTGACTTCATTATAGGCTTTATTTCCGACATTTAGAGACTACTTTTGTATGTACAATTTTAGGGGTTCATATCAAGTGATTAAAAAAGAGTGCGATATGTCACTTTAATTAAAGTTATTGGTTAGAAGATTAATTAAAGTACGATAGCAAAAGGTTTTATGAATGTGCTGTGAGTGGTACGCCGACAGAGGTCACCCTAGACTAGACGAATATATTATGGTGACTTCATTGGAGTGATTCTAAAACACTTTCGAATCACTCCAATGAAGTCACAAGTTTCGTATAAAACACCGAAATAACTTAACTTACCCTTAATATTTGTATGACGATACACAAATATAATAAAAACCCAAAGCAAAGTTGATAAACCCAAACGCAGTAATGATAAAATAATTTCACGAGTAAATCTATCCGAACATTCTCGATAACCTTTATCAAGCACTGTTTACTAATTGCTTCGAACATTTTATATTTAGCATCCGAAAGGTAGCCTTGAACTTCAATTCATACAAGTATATTTTTTATACTTATTTTTTATTATAAGCATACTTTTTTTAAGGGGGAAAATCATCGAATGACTGCTCCCGCCAGGGTAAGGAGGGAGTGTCAGACACTTACTGACTAAAAACCACCCTGTTCCTTCTCCTTCACGTCGAGCCGGAGCCCGGTAACCCGTTAGGTTCTCCGCGACATTATAAGCATACTAACTAAACTATAATTATATTTATTACTTTGTACGTATTTTGTTTTATGTAATAATTTTGATAGTTATATCCCTACCTCTTATAACCTTTTTGCAGCTTACCACCACCTACCACATACATTTTCTGCACTACCCAAAGGATGACTGGCAGAGAATGCTGTTAGCATTAAGTCCTCCTAAAGCAACTGTGTAAAACTTAAATAAATAAATAAGCTATCGTTGTAATTTAACTATTATTTTATTATGTTTAAGCCAGTGGAGCTAACTATACAATATTTCAATTAAAGTCAATAAATCGCAGTTGTTTAAACATATTGTGGTACTTGGCATACTTAAACGACCAGTTGAATATACAAAAAATCTATTATAATATACGATTTGAACCACTTGTGGGATACCCAGTGGCAGATGTACCTAAAGATGTTCAGGTTTTTTTTCTGAGAATATTCCATAACTATTATATAAGACTGCCTCGTTGGCCGAGTGGTCGCAAGTGCGACTACCGGGCAAGGGGTCTCGGGTTCTATTCCCGGGTCGGGCAAAGTATTACTGGTTTTTAAAAAAATCTCAGTGGTAGCACGGAGTCTGGAATTCTGCCCGGTATCAATAGGCGCACCCCCTATTACATGGGACTCATAACATGATTAGTGAAAAGTGGGTGTTACTTCTGTGGGCACCTCTGCCTACTCCTTCGGAGATAAAAGGCGTGATGTCATGTATGTATTATATAAGATTCATTATAATATTGTGTTCCTACACTCTACCTTCCTTGCAAATAGCTACACCCTACCATGAAATACGGCAATTAAAGAACAATAATAACTCCTAAATTAATTAAGAGTTAAACACAGCTTGTAATGAGCAGAACGTCTCACAACAAACGTCATGCAAAATTCAATGTCATCCATTTCCAATCGCAAGCCGGTCGGCCATATGATAAGGTATAAATGCATGTATACAAATACTAATCACGTTTGTACCGGCGTGTTGGCACCAACAAGGCGGCCGCGTGGCGATAACGCATTTTTATTTCAGATACTAAATCATATTTTAGCCTGGCAACCGCGTAGAATGTAAGGTAATATAGGCGTGTAAACCAACTGTAATACGAAGTATTTTTTTAATCATCCCTATCTAGAGTAACGATAATTATGTGAATTACACAAAGAATGTGAAATGGTGTGGTGTTTCACAGAACACGCCGTTAGGAAAACCTTTTTGAGTCTAATCCGAAATGTATTATCATCATAAATAGAATGTATTGAGCAGATAGATATAGCAGCAGTCTATAAAAATACTGACATTAACTCCAATCTGTGCCTTTAGCCAAACGCCACTTTAGCGCTTGTCTACCGAGAGAGTAGAAAACTAAATGTATGGGGATGACACTGACAAGTGTCAAAATTTACGTCAATTCCATATAATTTGGTTTTCTATTCTACATGTAGACAAGCGCTAATGGCATTTGGCTACAGCTGCTGAGTAGAACTCAGCAGTAACTCTACCTAGTTCCCTCAAAACAAAGAGAAAGTGCATCTGTAAAGTAAAAAAAAAATAAAGGTAACTCACCTGATATCGAAGATACCAGAACATAGTAATCACTAGTCCAACCAAAATGATTAGCGCAACTTTGAGAACTTGATTCTCTTGCTGGTGGAACCACAAGTACGCTTTTTTGTACCATAAATCAGGTCTGAACTCAAGACCTTCGAACAATTCCTCAGTTTGCACTGAGACAGATATGGAATTCGGGTTCGGATTCGACTTTAGATTCGTCTCATTCTCCACATCGTTGTCAGTTTCCGAATGCACCTGCCCATTGATTAACTTGATAGCACTATTCTGTGAGTTATGAACATTTAAGAAGTTCGAATTTGGTAACTGAGGCATCCAGTTTGTCGTCAATTCGGGGACTTTGTAATGTCCTAGTAGAAGATATGGGGCTGAGACGTGTAGATTCAAATCTTTGAGTTTGTAGTGAACATTTTTGAATGGTTCATATTGGTAGGTTTCTTCTGATTTTGGTTCGGTTTCTGTCGGGCCTTCTAGAAGTAAGGGCTGTGCGTGGCCGGTCGATATTGTGATCGTATTTTTGTCTACGAGTGATGATAACGCGTAGAGGCCGTGGTTGTGTTCACCAACGTACAGTGGGGCTGGAAAGGAAATTAGATTTTGTAATAAGACTCATTTATTTAAACCTTTTCATTATTATTATTTCAATTGTCGATGATTCGCTTTTTAAACTTTCGAATTTCTCTTACGTTGCATTGTGATACAGCCAGTCGCTAGTTTACTACGCCTACAATACAAACGTGATTATGATGTATGAATATTATATTTATTACATTCAACCTATTCATGTACTTTGATTTACTCCATCGTAAAATACAGAAAACAACACCAATAACATATATTATTGTGTAAATGCGGAAACATAATCACCGATGCATGTAAACTTAATTTTAATGTGTTTCAATGAAATAAAATGTTGCGCTGTATTTCCAAAACCACGACCAAATTTTTACGAAGTTTTTTCTAATATTTTTTTATGTATCTGGCTAAGTTTTCTTCCATGTATGCTAAAATGAAATACCTTATTTTTTATAAAAATAGTAAGTAAGTAATGTTACAACTATAATCATGTAATCAGAGCGGTTTTCAGATGACATACAATATGCAAATTAAGTCTATTACAGACTTTCTCATGACATTATGTCTCATTGAGACATATTTTACGCAGATTTTCTGTTCATACGCTTACAAATCGCGAAATTGTTTGTCTTTCTTTCATATCGAAATGGAGTATGTTTTTTGTATCAGGAAATAATTAGGAGGCTAAAGAATAGCATTATCTATCATTTAAATGTGGGAGAGCTATGCTTCGGCACAAATGAGCCGGCCGGGAGTGATATCACGGCCACACAGAAGTGAGTGAGGTTACCGGAAGCCCAATTAATCCCCCAATCCTTGAATCCCCAAATCCCTAAGGCACCGGTAACGCACTTGTGATGCGTTTTGTGTTCGGGGTGTCCATGGGCGACGCCGAATGCTTACTATCAAGTGACCAGTATGCTTGTTTACTGGCTTATCCCATAAAAAATCCACCAAAAACTTGAAAATTTATTAGGAAACAACGGAAAGTAGATATATTCTACAACGTATATTATACGTAGCTAGAACAGTAAACATCTTACTTAAGAAAATACTTGAGCATACATCGCCCCACTAAAGTGCCTAACAAGTCCGTTTAATAGGATCATTACTCTTAATTTTTTAGAGACGCAACCTAAAAAGGTTCTTAACTTATAAAGTTGGTCTAGAGAGAGAGAAGGTTTCATAATGAGTAGAAATATTTTTCTAATTATTATGAAACCTTTACAAAGGACATAATGAGAATATCTAATTACTTTAAAACATAGACAGCAACGGAAAAACTTCAGGTACCATGATTACATGTGATTCTTAAATCCGAGGATAAGAAATAAACATCTCTGTTCCGTGAATGATACCTAACAGTACCTCTGTTAGGTTAGACAAACTATTATTGAGCTTTTCGATGTTTAATACCACTCTGTAAAATTTTTAAGGAAAAATGGGTGACGTCTGTTAGGTATCATTTATAGATTGGTGAAAATTAAATATCGTTAAATGTCACCCATTTTTCATTAGGGATTCCTTAAAAAATTTACAGAGTGATATTAAACATCGAAAAGCTCAATAATAGTTAGTCTGTCCCGAGACCCTATGAACTCATGACAGTAACCGATACAAACTTCACACAAAGCCCACAAACGATGCAGCTTATCTCAATTCAGTCCAATTTAATTACTTGAAACATAATACTCTCTCATATAAGAACGTAGAAGAACCATTTATCGGTACTTCTCACAAATAATTTTGTTATCTGTCACTTCAAAACGATGTTTATCGATTTATTATCGAGACGTGTAATGTGGAACGTCTAACGATACACATGTTTGTGTGTCAATCAATGTCATCGCGGTGCATTCTTTACTAGACTGTTCCATAATCCTATCACTTCTTTTTAATCCCAGGAATTTGTAATCAAGACCAAATACGCCCATTTAATAGATAATAAAACGCCCATAAGTATGAATAAAATGTGAATCCCATAAGGCATGCGTATTATCAAAATTCAAGTAATTAGAAAGTGGCATGGCATTTTATCATTGTACTTTTTTCCAATATGATTTTACTGACAGCCCCTAAAAGCTCAAACAAAAAGTATACTCACTATAATTCAATATTAGAATTCTTTATCCCTTGTCCGTTGCTTAATGTAGTGGCATCTTCCATGATATGATCCAGGGTATCATCACCAATAGAATTGAAAGGGACGGAGATAAGCCCGTCTCTGTCTAGCAAATAGGCGGCAACTACTGGAGTCTCAAAATTGTGTGACCAGACGAGGTCACCTGTCTTACGATCAAAGGACATCACACGACCATTTGACGTTGATGTAAAGTGGATTATACCTGTATACAAACAAGGTTTATTATGTACTGTGTTAATGGATGTATTGTTAGAAAATAAAAGGGGTTTAATATGTAATGTTTTTATCATAATTATGTTTTGTTGCTAAAGGCCCTGAAACTGATATGTTCACCCTCTGTCATTAGCCGTCGGTCCATAGGACCCATCCATAAGTATGCAGTAAAAGGTAGAGACACTCTTCTTCATCTAAATAAGAAGATTAAATATGAGATAGGAAAGCAATTCAAAAATATGTGGACAAAGTTACCTATTATAATGAGGTAACGAAGTTAAAATCAAAGTATCCAAGTTATAAGGAATACCAAACTAAAATCAGAATTTACTCCAACGATTCAAGCGAAAATAAACCAAAAGATAACAGGAGAACTCACCGTAATCATTCAGCATCTCCTTCCCCATAGCCAAGGACGTGTAGTCGAAGAATGTGACATTCCACTTATGGTTCTGATTCTTGGAATCATGCATCAGTATATTGTACTCAGTTCTCGCAACGTAGATTCCTCTCTTTTTATCCGGGGAACACGTATTGTCATCGGAATTCTTGAAAATCTTTGATTTGTCGAAACCTGCGAGTGAAGGAGAAATGTAAACGTTTCTTAGTTTGATTTAACAACTGTTTCTTAGTTTTGCTATGTGTAGCTGTACTAGGTATGTGGTTTGTAATCAGATTGCGAATGTAGGTATTCGTACTTCGTAGAATTATGTATTCGTGATTATTGGTTTTATGGATTTTAAAAAAGCTGTTGGAGATTACGAACGAAATTATTAGTAGTTAATGACCATTGAGATGAAATTAGAAAAGTTTTAAAAAGCCGAAAAGGAAAATGTCTTTCCACTTTTGGTTGCTTAGTGAACTAAGTGTTCGTTAACAAGTATACTTAATTACCTAAATACGGGTAATCACAAACATAGCAGTTGTTTAAAAATAACTGTATTAGGTACAATATGTCTACTATCCTGTTGAATTTTAAAGTTTATTCGAAAACAAATTAGGAACAGTATTAAACCTTATAAGGTCAATGCATATCGAATTTAGAGGTAAAAGGCAACAGGTAGGTATATTAAACCAGTTACATTTTCCCCAATGACATAATATTACCTACTAATTTTAGACCGACGACGACGCAACATTGATATACCTAAAGTTCAGGGGAGATCGCTGAATATTACTCTATATACATTTATATTTGCACTAAAAACCGAATAAAATCAATAGGTACCTACTTGGCCTGACAATCGACTCACTTGTTTGGCAGTCATACTTTTTTTAATGGGGAAATATCATCGAATGACTGCTCCCGCCTGGGTGAGGTGGAAGAGAGTGTCAGACTCTTACTCACTAAAAACCACCCCGTTCCTACTCCTGCACTTCGAGCCCGAGCCCCGGTAACCCGTTAGGTTCTCCGCGGCTGGGCAGTCATACTTAGGACCATTTTTTATGGAATAAGCCGGTAAACGGGCATACGGATCACCTGATGGTAAATAATCGACGTCGCCCATGGACACCCATTACACCAATGGTGTCATAAGTGCTTTATCAGCTCTTTAGGGATAAGGAATTTGAGGATTGTTGCGGATTAAGGGATTGGAGATTTTACCAACGAAGCATTCAAACTTGTCGTACTTAACGAAAAAAGAAAATAAACACTACAATAAAAGCAAAACCCAGGTATGGTTTTGCATTCCGACATATAGTTTATTTACGTTTCAAACTAATTATGCAAAATTCCTAATAGAACTCGTTTCGGAATATATATCTTTTTAATAACTAATAACGAATCCAGAACAGTCTTCGTACAGCCAAACTATTTGGTATGCGGGTAAGAAAATAATATTATTAGTAAACTATTGAGCCAACCAAGTCCTAAAAGATAAAAGCACAAATAGATAATCAAACGGAACCGTCACTGCACCGTCAATTTGGTTCGGCAGTCCAGTGATATCCATTGAAAATGTGCGACGGCCCGCTGTACAACACACTATCCAATATGCAGCTGTAGCCAAATGCCATTTAGCGCCTGTCTACATGTAGAGTAGAAAACCAAATTATAAGGGATTGACGTAAATTTTGACACTTGTCTGTGTCATCCCCATACATTTTGATTTCTACTCTCTGTGTAGACTAGCGCTAAAGTGGCGTTTGGCTAAATGCCATGGTCCGGAAGCTTAGCGGAAAAAGTGACGGTTCGGTTCAATCGTCTATTTGTGCTTTAAGGCTATTAGATTGTAAACAATCTAATTTATTTATTTATATATGTATACCAACAGCTTCTGTATACATAGTATTAAGAGATAACAAAGGTACCAATAGGTATTGGGCTTATACAGTCGCCGATTATAGGTTAACCAACTTTACAATTAAGTGATAAAAAAAGAAACTATACAAATGATTATATTAACTGAAAAAAAAAATTAACAAACAAGACTCCAGCTCCTTATTTTCTTACCTGCTTACCAAATAACTTGGCCGACTATAACTACTTACTATTAACCTCTTGTCTCTCGATATAGAGGTAGAGACACAATAGAAAACACTCGCATAGATCTGCGTTCCGACAGGCAAGAGGTTAAAACGACACAAAATGTCTCTAGCGTATAGCAATTTATAAAGGACCGTAATATCCGTGAAATGTCAATACTATTTAACACTTGATTAAGTTCGGATACAAAGATTTTCCAGATCAACGGCTATACATAATGTGAATGGAAAAGCCTTTTCCGGACTGACGTTTAATTTTAGTGAAAGTGCGTCCTGATTCCATACTAAATGTAAGGTACAGTCGAGATGAAATTGCTGAATTAAATCTATAGAATATTAAATGTTGAAGGTTTTTTAATTGGGTTGCACGTAGTAATGTGTATTAAAATGCTATTACGTTTAATTTTATGTACCTATATCTTAGATACCTAACATTTTAATCGGATTAAGTATTCAAGCGTGTTATCGTTTGAACATCTGGTTTAAATAACCTATTGGGAAACACTTTTAGTCATTTGTATCAGCGTAAATGCTAGTCCCTTTGCCGCGGAGAACCTAACGGGTTACCGGGGCTCCGGCTCGACGTGCAGGAGAAGGAACGGAGTGGTTTTTATCAGTAAGAGTCTGACACTCCCTCCCGCCTCACCCAGACGGAAGCTGTCATTCGATGATTTTCCCCCCTTAAAAAAGGCCCTTTGCTGAACAAAGGTCTTCCTCACTTTTAAGAGGTGATTTGCCGTAGTCTCGTTTGGAAGGCCGCTAACAGATCTCAATAAGGTAGGGAACCGAAATGTTATAAAATGCTTTAAATAAATACCCGAGCATAGAACGCATATAAAAAGCAAGTAGATAATTTTAATTGCATACTAGTACTTATCAATAGCATCCCGAAAAATTAATACATAGTTATAGTTTTGTCATTAGTTCTTCCATATCAGTTTCCCATTCAGCATACGGGTGTAGAATAACAGTATATCTATTTATCTGTATAAATAAATCAACGGGCCTGACATCGCTACGTCATAAGCAAACCATGTGTCCGTTACCAGCGCAGCGGTAATTACCATACGTCGATAAGCCTTCGTAATTATGCTCTTTCAATCCATACGGCACTGTCGCATTTCATAGTTTTTTGTAGCGACCAAGGACACATTTATTGTTGGTTTTCTACTTATCGCATTGGTATAGGCTATAGGACCATATGATAATATTACCGTGGCCATAGGGCACTAGAGTTATAACTTTTGGGATAACCATTGTTATCAACTTCACCTGTCACATCTAATTTTTTACCGACTTCAAAAAAAGGAGGAGGTACTATGTTCGGCTGATTGTTTTTTTTTGTTTGTTCACCGATTACTCCGCCATTTATGAACCGATTTGTACCTACTAGAAATTCAACTCAGGAACAGTAGTTCCTTATAATAAAGTCGAAAAATGATTGAATATAGACAGGTTGAAGTATTTTAATTTGTTGGCATTAAAATACTATCTATTTTAGATATGTCCTAAAATGATTCATCAATATTTTTATAAAGAGTTCTTACATGTTTATGAAGCTAAACAACAGCGCTTTATTGGCACCCCTAGTGGGATAAAAGACTCGATTTAGCAAACGACAAGAAATTACAGAGATTTTACATTATACAGTATTAAGGTTCTACCACTAAACTACATTAATATCAATTTATTCAGTGTACAAGAATGCCTGAATAAATATTAGACAGTGAACGAATGTCGGGATTCATATAATCACTACATAGTATAAAACAAAGTCGCTATCCGCCGTCTGTTTGTCCCTATGTATGCTTAGATCTTTAAAACTACGCAACGGATTTTGATGCGGTTTTTTTAATAGGTAGAGTGATTCTTAAGAAAGGTTTATATGTATAATACATGCATATTGCACCCGTGCGCAGCTAGAGCGGGTCGCTAGTAAAGATATAATATTATAGTGTAATCGCTTATTAACTTCGTTATTATCTAATCTAGTGAATAGATCAATTCGGTCAGTCAGGGTCAGTATTAGAATGTTCTCTACAAGCTATACCTACACATAATAATGTGTAAAAAAAACTTATCAACAATAATAACATATATTTTACTCATTTAATATTGGGATTGCCCACCGATCTAGGTCTAGATAAACAAGTAAAGGTCGTCTGAGCTAATGATGAAAAATATAACACATACTTTTATGAGGCTTTAGCGATGTATGCGCTATGCCAGTATCGTAAACTATTAAAATACGTTAAAAACACAACATAACATCACGCCTTTTATCCCCGAAGGGGTAGGCAGAGGTGCACCCAGAAGTGACACCCACTTTTCACTATTTATGTTATGAGTCCCATGTTATAGGGGCTGAGCCAATTTCCATATACCGGGCACATTTCCAGACTCAGTGCTACTACTGAGATTTTTTAAAATAGTACTTTGCCCGACCCGGGAATCGAACCCGAGACCCCTTGCCCGGCAATCGCACTTGCGACCACTCGGCCAACGAGACAGTCAACGCAAGGCAACGTTAAAATCAATCCGCCTTATTCATCAATTGGTCGCTAGCAAGTTTGACTACTGAACAAGACTTCTCGTATTCGATTTGGTAAAGTATTAAAGAGTTTTTAATCTTTTCAAGTTTTCAATAACCTTATACATACCTGAAACATGTTCCCTAAATCCAGTGAGCGGGTCCAGCATGAACCAAGTGTCACTCTTCTTGCCTGTATACAGGATACCATCAGTCGATCTACACGGAGCATTCGCTACTAACTCTGGTATTGTAAATGGTAACTTCTTCAGCATCTGCTGATCCCCTCGAGGGCCATACATGTACAGGAACCCATGTCGAGGGTCCGGGAGAAATTGGGGCATTAAGTCAGCTTGCTGATTCGGTACTTTTACTACTGGTTCTAAAAAAGAAGAAAATTTTGTTAATTCTTAATTATATATATATGGACTGATCACCTGATAGTAAGTGATCAGTGCTGCCCATTGCACCCACAACATTAGAGGAGTCACAAGTTCGTTGTCAGCCTTTTAAGGACATGCTTTTTTTCTTATGTAACTATAACAAAAGGTACTCAAACCAATGAGGGGTTTTGATTTTGTGCTCACGACGCCCACCTCGTCGACCTTCCACGGGATGGCATATTTTACTATTTTATGCAATTATCTCAATTTATATAGAACTGCCGACGCGCAGAATGGCAGATTCAGCAAGATATTATTATATTCGGCGCGGTGCAGTGGGTGGAGCGCCTTAGAATGGGAACTTTTTAAATGCATTTGACCTAAATCTGACGGGTAGCATTTGTTTGAATGAACGAAATCTTTTTACTTTTATATTGAAAGAAAGCATATTTATTCAACATCACGGTTATTTTAGATGTTTGGGTTCAATCGCTGAGACAAGAGGACTGTTGGGTTTTTCTGTAAGAGCATAGTTTGGACTTTTACATGATGTTTATCAGTAATTAACAAGTTAGTTAACAAAAATATACAATAACTAGACAGAGTGTTATCCAAGAAAAAAGATGGAAAAATTGCATTGAGTTACATAAAAAAAAACATTCGTAAAATCATATCTAACTATACAAAATGAACTAGTTTATTTTTAAATCACCTTCCATATTCTTAAACATAATACCTACTGCAAAATAATTTGAATGCAACAACACAATACATGGTTAGATTACAAGATATCTATGGTAATGACTTCATGCAAAGAGTATTTTCTATGTGATATTTCACATCCAATCTACATAATAATACAGAACTTAAAGACTAAAACTAATCTGAAATTCAAACCTAAGAACTGTAGTTTGTTATTTCTGAGGTAGACCCATAGTTATTGGGAAACAATCAATTCTCGAACTAATTTAAACTTTACTTCTATTAATATAAAAATTAAAATTAAAATGCTTTACCATATTTCTATTTGGATGTCTTCTTGATTCCTATTAAGTTTGATTTTTAATTTAATGTCTCTGGATTAACATTGATATTTTAATTAAAGATCGATTAACTAAAGACTATGCAAAAATGAGTGTAAGACTTGTTCAATATCTGCAACTTTTTAATGGGTGTTGCTGAATAAATATGCAATAGATAATAACATATCAGTGTACTAAATTACTCCACTGATTATACCTGCCCAATTAATTAATAATAAAAATATTACTATCACCAAATTGTACAATTTACATAATCTGGATGCTTCCATTTGTTCCATTCAACAAATAATCATTAGCAACAAAGTATACCAAAGAGTTGATAAAGATTTTTTGTTCAGATAACATTTTCTATCTATGTAAGTCTGGTAAATACAATGAGATACTATTTTTTATCTGTGACCTAATAATACATTGGAACTTTTTAATCGATTTAATGGCTGAATGGGTTGTGTGTGCCAGACACATATAATGTTTAAATTAATGACTATACACAGTAATAGTTTTAATGATAACGAATAATGTATGGAACATAGAATAATACTTTTATATTAAACATGTGTTCTAAATAGTGACTTACTCTTTACTTCAGAAACAAACATTTCAAACCTATAACAATGTACATCACTAATTAGATGCTGAAGGATTTTAAAATTTAACTTTTTAGAGTGAGCATTAAATGAGTTCTTTGTATAATTGATATATAGTCTACTTAAACTTCAATATTTCACACTTTCTCACTGAAAATATCGCCACATAATTTAAAATAGGTACATTAAAGCACAGGTACAAACTAGTAACTAATCAATAAATCTTAATAGGAAATCACTACCATAAAACTACAATACTCGAGATAAAGTTTATTAAAACTCGGGTAAACAAATAATATCACTGATTGAGGAAACTACGTGTTATCAAGTGGCAACAAAGTGTATTAGAAAATTATCCAATATAGTAATTGGGCACCCAATAAACACTGATAACTACTTAGACTGATAATATCAATATAATGATAATACTGTACTGTAATTTAAGTGTTGTTCTTATATGAATTTAGTAATTTAGTCTGTCTTTACAACTTTTTTTTTGTTGGTATTTAATTACATTTTTTTCAATAATTTTAACACATTAAACTGTCATATACTGCAAGGACACCGGTGTACACACACCTATTGTTCTTTAATTGTGTCTGTCCTTTTTAACCCTAGTTAACCCTTTGAGTACTGTCATAATGACAGTACTTAAAGGGTTTACTGCTACTCTGGCCAGGATTTGCCTTCTAACAAGTTTTGTTTTTTATAATAACTATCATGGGACATGCTGAATTAACTAAAAAGTAAGAGTTACTCACATAGTAAATATACTGAGAAAAGCTCTAGTAGTTTCAAGTCACAAAGGGACTCTTCCCCATGAGCAGTGTGCGCTGGACACTAGCATAGCTTTTCTCAGTATACATGTGTATTTACATGGGTAACTCATAATTTTTAGTTAAGTTTTATTTTTCTTCTAGCACGTTTTTAGCTAGTTTTCTTTGAAAGATATGCCAATGTTTCATGCAAATAACAAAGATCAAAACAATGTAAAATAACAGTTTCAATTGATTTTTTATTAATAATTCAAATTCAGCTTTTTTTATGACAAAAATGCATTATACCAAACTAGAATTTGTTTTAATTTTTTGACTGCCATTCAGTATATGACACAGATTAGAAACATTCTGGTAATCTACAGGTTAAAAATAAGTAAATTCTGTTATTTTCCAGAACATATAACTAACAATATGATAAATAAACATTTGAATTACCCAATATTTATCTAAATCCTTTTATCTGTCCGTTTAATGTAAAATATTGGAGGCATAGAACTAAAATGAGGATAATATGTGATACGATATTTATTTGTTATCTGTTGATTAATCTTACGATTTAACCCATAAAAAAATTAACAAATACTTTTGAGTAAGAATTTTATAGGGTTATTCCAATAATGTTGCATCAAAATATAACTTTTAGCTATTATAAGTTACCTTATTAGTTATTTGATAACAGATAATATAATGAGTGTGTATTTACAGTCTAGTATAGGATAAGACACCTGATGATTGCTTAAGAATTTAGATATTTACATGATATTCCAAAGATACTGTTTTGTCACAATATGAGTCACTGCTAAGAAATTCTAGTAAACAACATTTATTCTAGTTTTTATGTAGTTTAACATTACCAAAGTAGCAAAGTAAACCATTAATAGATAATAATGAACAAAGCATTTAAAGTTTCAAAGTGCACTTTGGTAAACAAACATACAGGTGTCAAAACACCCATGTTAGATTCCCTTAAAAACAAGTGGTTCTCTTAAAAACTATTGTTAGTGAGTTATTATTAAAATTTTTGTTTACCATCTTTAAGTTTCCATATAATATTGCCCGCCAGAGGCTCCACTGCAACCATGCCGCCCCCTAACGTGGCAAACAACAGGGGCCGCTCATCAAAAGCACGAGACAACTCCGTACTCTCCTACAACAATAATAATCACCGCTCAATACACAAACGTAACCTTGTATTCACATATTTCACAGTTCTATCAATAATAAATGCGGCGCAATCGGTGCAATCTCACCTTTCCACTACTATCAACAAGAGAACCTACACCGTACGAACCAAACAAGAATAATGTCACAAATAAGTACTTCATATTTATCACTTAATTTAATTCACTTTGTTTTAATCACATGTCCAATTTCCATTATTTCTGTGGAAATATAAAGTAAAAACCAAAACACTACAAAAGAACCCTCGCGAATGTTGTTTTTGACAGGAGGTCGACTGATGCAACAGATTATACTGAATCATTTTAGAGGTGCTTTAGTCGATTTCTTATCATTTTAGTATGTTCCTAAAAACAATAGTACGACGATCATATGGATTTTCAAATCAAATTAGTGTTTTAAACATTACCCTACAGTTGAGTTTTTTCGACATTGAATTTTAACCTTTGACTAAATGCGGTTTGAGATTGAGACACGCCGCGTCGGCGTCATATGCGGCTGCTCGCCACTGCTCAACACGCCGACGTCGACGCTGCGGTGTCACCATTGCAATGTGTATCTTTTATTTAATTTTAGAACTTAAAGTTAATTTTTAAGTAACTCTTTTAAGGCGTATGAAAATGAAATTCGCTCTTTGACGTAGCGAAACGTGCGACTTTGTATTGTTAACGACTTAGTGCAGACAGACACTGGGTTGCACGGGATTCGCGGTGGCGCAGCACGCTATCACTATCATCGTACTTCTTCTAATAAAGTTGCGTCTCCTCTGGATGTGAGCTGGCGCTTAGGTCCATTACAATTTACATTTAATACATGTAGTATGCAGTATGCAGCACGAAGAAGGCAGAAAATAAAAAATATTTTTTTTAATAACTGTCTATGATGTTGGTTGACATGTCCCATTTGAGGCCACGGTAATGTATTTTTGCCTTTAGGTACCATTTATTAATTGGTTCTCACCTCTTATTAAATCGACTAAGTGAAAAATCGATATTGTTTACGTTTACTATGTACTTTTGTAAGAATGACATTTCACTATGACAAGTTGACATTTCATGACTGACAAGAAAATCTTATTTTTGATCAGCGAGTAGAGCAACTTTTATTAAAATTAAAGGGAAAGACCCTGAAGTTAATATAAATTACTTATAATAGGAGTTGGTTCTGAATAATATGAATAAAACTATGGTTCTAATTAAATAATTTTTATCCTGAATTTAATAAAATGGAGATTTCTGGAGTGGGTATGTGTCGAATTAATTTACCAACAGCTTTTTAATCCAATAATTTTCGCATATGACAAATTCGCGGAATACGAAACTTGTTTACTTAAATAAACAATTTACGTCAGTATTGTGAGGCCGGTTGTTTATCAGTATAGATTAGTGTGCAAGTTTCGGTATTGGATATTGTTCCTCTGACAACAAAGACGATAACACAACGATCAGCCACAAATTGATCGCCACTAAAACGCTTCAAGCGTGTTTCAATGTAGCACTAAGCTTTCTGCGTTCTTGCCTTTGTGTTGTATTTTTAGTGCGTTTTAAATAAATCGTGTGGATGTCCTAAATAAATAATGGGTGAATACATATATTTTTAAACAGTGGACCTACGTACAGTGCTTGTTGTGTAACAGTGTTTTTATTTTCAGGTAAAACTCCAAATACCTCTCTATCATTCAGGTACAATGCCAACAATGAGGAGTTAGAGGAGTTGTACCATGTTTGTGAGGATGACCCTCCTACTCCGCAGTGTGACCCTCCTGTTAGCACACCTGTTGAAAATGCAAGTCCTAAGAGAGGGAGAGGTCTTCATCTATTATAGATAAATATTTTAAATCAATTCGGGCCGAGAAGATAGAAAAGCCTGAAGATGTTAAACCAGTGGAAAATAAACCAGAAGAAGTGAAGGGTAAGGAAGCTCCTATACCTAAGGAAGTCACATCTTCGCCTATGAAGGAGTATCTGAACAGACTGGGCAAGCGGAGTACACCAGATGTGACTCCTGATGTTAAGGAAGGCAGCAATGAAACATGGAAGATATTCCATGACTTCAAATTTAAAATAGCTCAAGCTGTTGAAGATATGAAGACTCGCTCAGTAGAAGGTGAGTTCATTGTTATTTTCTTTGTTTTATAATGTTAATGCCAAGTACTCGGGAACTAGTAAATATTTTATCATAATTATGTAATGAACTATGATAATTTGTACCGGCCAGGTGTTTCACACCATTGTTAGTTTTTATATTACAAAAAACTAAAATAAAAAAAAATATGCAGATGATTCACCATAAAGCTTGTTTACGTCATTATTTATATAATCTATGACAAAAAAAAAAATAATGACTATCTAGTTTTAGAGTTAATGTCCTTTCCTATTCTGGTCATTAACTCGTCGAGTACCGGTTTTATAGACACAATTAAAGAACAATGGGTCGCGGTCACCGGTGACCGCTTGGTATTTGACAGATTAATGAGTTTGAATTTATTTTATGTGACTTAGATAATATTGAAGATATGGAGTACTAATGGACCTGTCCCTAAATTACCATTGTACTTACTAGATTAAGAACATGTGTCCCTAATGTACTAAGACAAAGCATTGATACTTTAGAAGTACTATGAATATTTCAGAATAATGATAATTAAGAAAAATTTTTGATTTGCTTCATATGGAGTCTGTTTCAAGCCCATTACAGATCTTTAGTATTAACTAGGTACTCTCATGTGGTTTCATCCACTCTGCTCAGCTCTTATTGGCCATAGCATAACATTTTATAGCTTATAAGTTATAACTTTCCTGGATAAATAAACTGTTCAACACAAAAAACAAATTTTTCAAATCAAACCCATAGGCCAGATATTAGGGTGTTAAAAAAACAATCCAAAGTTTTACAATTATACTAAGTAGAAGATTATATTTTTCTACAAAACGTTTTACTGAATTTTAGTTTTACAAACATGTTGAAACAATTACAGAATACACTGATAAAATAAACAGCTTACACTATTCAAGGTGATAATAAATAAGCATTCATTCATATATAATTATTGTGCACTTCTGTATGGTACTTACAACATCATACTTATTGCAAAACAAAGGTTAATCCAAAGTAATATTTTCGGAAACTAAGAACAAAGGAATTAAATCCTTAAGCAATAGTATTTTAAAGTTCCTAATTCCAAATCAAATGGTTAGATAATGTTTTTAAGGTCAAATGAACTCGAACTTGATGCAAGGTTCCTGCTAATAGATATTTCTATTGCATTATGTAGGTTAGATACACATTTAATTGTTTATTGTAGTGTACTGGTGTATCTGCCAGTCATTGTGCATGAACTATTATAATAATTATTGTTATTTACTACCTAACATTTCAAAAATAATATTCTCGGTCTCTTAGCTAGTAATAAAAAATGTTTAGAAGTAGTAAATTAATTCATTATTAAGTATGATCTTTCATCATAATCATTAATATTTTTTTAATGTGGTTTACTGATCTTTTATGGCTATGATCTGTTATTCTTCCACTAGACATAAATTCAAACCAAAAATACTAGAAGCAACTGATTCAGTGGATTTTTGTACATATTGTGATGTATACAAAAATCCTTCAAAATAAATGAGATTTAAAAAAACAATTTGAATTTACAAATAGAGACGTATAATAATGATACCTGCATTAAAATAAAAATGTTTTTTCTAACAAACAGAGACTAAAGAAAAATCAATCCCAAGAGAAAATTCGATATCGGATTCGGAGGAGAATTCAGCAATCAAAGATTCAGATCAGCAGAGTGTTGGAGATACAGACAACCAGGTATGTTGGTCATCCTTTAAATATTGGTCGGCCAACATGGTCCGATATCCTTAACAAGATAATAAAGGGCCTGTTATGTAAATTATGGAACTGTCAGTTGGCCGACCAACATTTGGGTTTACGACACACTTGGGGCAAATTCCGTCGCAGACATAAGCACGTTAAATGGTCTGTTCCGATTGTAATACCAACATCTATACTAGTTGTTATGGCATATCAGAAGCGAACAAGTTAACATGAGTGCCTTTAGCCAAACGCCACTTTAGCGCTTGTCTACCGAGAGAGTAGAAAACTAAATGTATGGGGATGACACTGACAAGTGTCAAAATTTACGTCAATTCCATATAATTTGTCAAAGTCAAAGTCAAAATCATTTATTTCAATTAGGCCAGAATGGCACTTTTGAACGTCAACAAAAACAAAAATTTAAAGTGAAGCTATTTGCTCATTCCAAGGCGTAGATTCCTATGGAGAAGAACGAGCAAGAAACTCCATAGGTTTTTCAATCAGGTCTCAACTCTTTTTCAATCAGGTTCACAATACAATTTACTAGTTACATAGTTTTGCTGTTTGGATTGTGCGAGAACAATGTAACACTAAAATACAGTCAAAGTGATTGTTTTTCTATTCTACATGTAGACAAGCGCTAAATGGCATTTGGCTACAGCTGCTGGACTAACTATTTGCACCATGTGAAATACCTATATTCAATCCAAAATTCAACCGAATCCGGTTAAAACTCGATCCTCAAACCTAAATAAGGGAATTCCAGGAGTAACAAACATGTCCTAGCCTTCCCCTGCATGCGAAATCCCCAACGGAATATCCGAAAAGTGTGTCGTAGGCCTTGAATAACTTCCATTCGCATTCATAACACTAACATACTGACTTTCTAAAGTATTCTATTCATGATACCACCATAGCCCACCTCAGTTGACGTTGAAGATCATGTAAGTGACACTTGAAGTGACCAAGTTACCCGCATTCAAGCATTATCAATGTCTTTGTATTGTTTAGGTATCTAATGAAATTTTACCTAAGTACGCACCGCATAGCGCATTGAAGCCCCTTCGCACACGAATCATAAGTGTATTGTTATAACTTTGTTTTGACGAGGGTTGCCATCCGTGCATGTTTTAATTAATATTTTAAAAGTTTAGAAGGCATAATTTCATTTAATATTATAAGCTGCTATAATTGCTAGCAAAAACCTGTTCACAACTTCAGGCTCTGGACTCCAAAATCTCATGTATGCTTATGATTAGAAGCAACACCACCAGGCCATGTTTGTTAAATTTCATTAAAAGCAATTCCTTCTTTAGAGTATCGTAAGAACAAAGAAATAAAATTTGTCATGACAAGCCTCGTGTGGGGACATATTTGGACTGTTAGATAGCGACGTAACTTTCTTGTCTTCGTGTGCGAAGGGGCTAACCTGTATGAATGCTATAGCTGATAAATATTTACGCTGATTTCCCTGTTATGTCCGTTTACCAGACGTTTGGCTTGCCATGTGATGCTTAGTTATGGCAACCTGTATCATTGTATGGTATATTTGTGTGATGCTGTCACCTGTAACTTTTGATACCAATATAATTGTCAAGGGAATGTCTTTTGTTTAAGAAGTCTGCTTCGCTTTGCCCCCTCATTGCTCGGGTTCAATAGAGTTCACCGACTCTTATTAATTCGTCTTGCTCAAGTATGCTCAACTTCTCAACTTTGAATACAACTGCCTATCATAATAAAATTAGCATTTTACGATGTCTTGTTGACCTTATTGTAATTTGAGTCTTATGGCTGCTGCTTAAGAGTCAACAAGTTATCGTGGAAATCAAGTATGCCAAAATATACAAATCTAGTTTCGTTTTCGTACTCAGGTATCTTCTCTAGACAGCAGTATACAGAATTTGTCAGAGATGACGCAGCCTTTGACGGCTAAGGCGACTGAACGAGATCCAAGTCTTCCTGTTGATAGCAAGAATCACTCGGATTCCAGCGACGATACACACAAGAATTTAGGTGAGTGAAATTTTAGACTTATCTAAATATTTAGGTCATTTAGTACTACACTTACAGACGAACTGGATGAATGTACAAAGTATTATTAGAAGCAACCTAACCTAACCCATTTGGTATATTAAGTATCTAACCCATTTCCTTCTGTTTTATGTTTAAAGTTTTTTTTTAACGTTTTTGATAACGTTGTGAGTAGTGCGGTTGTTCTCGGTTCGCTCCACGTGCTTCTATTCCGATTTCCTGTCAGGAAATAAGCACAGTGTAGTATATACCTATTTTAAATGAGCATACAACTGTGCGCAGTTGTTCCAGGGAAAATATACAATACTGCTTTTGATAATTTCGAATGCCTATAGTTTATGGAGAGGCAAAAATGATAGTGATCCCAAGGTCACTCTATTCTTCTGAAAAATACTGCGTAAAAATCACAAATCCAATGTTATGTTCAAGTTTAACAACCGCTATACATTTCGTTTAACGTTGGATACATTTTGAAGTGGAACCATTTTTGCAGCTATGTACAACGACGACTCAGCAGAATTGAGAAGAGATTTACTAAATGACAGCCTAATGGAAGTGGAATCAGGGATTGAGGCTCTTGAAGACACTATAGATGGGTTCGGTGACATTCACAATGTGGAACCGCAAATATCAAGTGGGAAGGACCCAATACCACCGCCCCTAACACCGGCGAATTTTGGCTCGCCCCCAAGCAAAAATAACATGAAAGCTCCAAAAACCAGCACCAATTCGAGTTACTTTTTCAACTTTTTTATGTACTTCCTAACATTCCTGATTTTCATTAGCTATATTCTGTTTCCTAATTCGAATATTTGGAATGGTTTCGTGCTTGGTCTATGGTTCTTTTGTTTTATGAGTAATTTGAAGAGCTGGGTGCTAGACACGTATTTCAGTGACACAGACTCAGGTTCGAAACTCTATCAACTGAGGCGAAGTAGCGCAATGCCGCCTCCTTATACGATACCTTCGGTGAAGGAACATAGGCCTATTAAGAAATACGAGGTGAGTGGGACATTGACACATATTCTTAAGTGGAGATATTATTTGTTGAGGCCAAACTAACTGATCGGAAAGTACGACTTCTGATGGCTCTGGTTTGATACTTTGAGCCGGGAAAAATGTGATTAAAAGGTTTGAAATTCTTAATTATAACACAGTTTGGAATATAGTATCGTATTTGGCTCAATCAATGAACAGGTATTTTACTCCGGTTAATAAAACGCGTCATTTAACGTTGATGATGTTTTTATTTGTCTTTTAGAGTTGGATTAACCACTACAGGGTACCGGATTACGACCCGGGAACATACCACATTAACAAAACTACGACGGCATTTATGAAGCTCGAAGGTGAGTCATACACATTCTCGCTTATCAACTCCATACATTACATCATATTTTGGTAAATATTAACTATGTAATAGCTTTCTTTAGAGCAGCGCGTAAGGCTATCCGAAAATGCGAAATTCTTTAAACGATTTAAAACTTTATTGTAAAGTAATAAGGTTGAATAACGAATAAAAAATAAGGGGTAGCTTTAAGTGCTTTGTTGATTGTACGAAAGCATGTCCTGATGTCCCCTAGTATTCTTCAAGTAATTTTGATAGTATCTTATTCTTTATCATATCATTAAACATGAGTATTGTTTACAGGATGTAATCTAAGGATATCGTACACTTCCACTAAAATACCAAAGAGGGCGCTTTGGGATGAGAAAATAGAAAAAGTTTCGTTCTACCAACATAGGCTGTATAATTTGACTGGAGCACGAGTGATATTGCTACCTAAAGGACTTGTTAAAAGGAGGTAAGCACACTTAATACCTATAAACTTTGATATTTTAATGTGTCTGTCTGTTATCATGCTGTTTTTGTTGAGTGGTTTAACGTGGTAGTCTTAAGTTCGAAATTAGCGGGACAATAAGTTAATTTTAGTACTAAAACTAGAAAGAAAAAAAATCTAAAGTTGGCTAGAATCTATCTACTTTTGCGGCTAATTTCATTCAGAACTATTAAATTATTTTTGCGTTTGGCATTTTTAAACTTTTAGGTAGTCTATATGGAACAGATCGAATTGAATTCTGGGAAATCGCACTATTTACACCACATTAAAATCACCTTTAATTTGAATGCCGTAAGAAGCATTTTAAAAAAGCCTTTTTTCAACATTGAATGAAGTCTGGCTTACTGCTGACGTAATCGCCGACAAAACAAACATATTTTGTACGGCTCAAGTCGCTGCATTTTTTTCTATAAGTTGATAACCAAAGAGTTTTTATTCTCACAAAAAACTACTTGTTAACGTAGTGTCAATATTCTTTTATTGAAATTTCTATTTTATTACCAAGTGAAAAGGTTGAAAATCTGTTAAAGATTGTCAGATTGTGGTAATTTGAGCCGGCTTAGTCTTATCTATTTGGTTATTCATAGGAACCATTATTGTCGTCCAGGGTTTACACACATATTTATAAACAGCTCGTGTCCGTCCATATATGTATTATAGGCCCCATCTATTTAAGCGGTTCTCCAATCTCTACGCCTGAAATAGTTTGTGATTGCAGTTTAAAAAAGTTCAGGTATTTAAGTGTGGGAGAGCCATGGTTCATCACGAATTGGCCGGCATGACCGGAGTGATACCACGGCCTCACTGAAAACCGACATGAAACAACACTTGCGTTGGGTGTGTGAGGTTACCGGAGGCCCGATTACCCCCTTCCCCAATCTCCTCAATCGTCCAAACCCCAATAATCTTTAAATTCCTAATCCCCAAAAGGCCGGTAATGCACTTGTAATACCTCTGGTGTTTCGGGTGGCCATAGACGGCGCTGATTGCTTACCATCAGGTGATCCGTCTACGCGTCTGCCTGCTAATTACACGGTTAGTGCAGTGGCTGGGCAACCGGCTGCCACGCAACGGGTCGCGGTTTCGATTCCCGTACGGACCAACTCTTTGTGTGATCCACAAATTATTGTTCCGGGTCTGGGTGTATGTGAACTTGTATGTTTGTAAACGCACCCACGACACAGGAGAAAATGGTATGGAGCAAAAAAAATAAATACAAAGCTGCGGCCTGTTATCTGTTAAAATATGCAATCTCTCAGTTCCTCAATGAGTTCTCTTACTACACCCACCGGAACCACCCTCCGGCCTCACCCAGGCGGGAGAAATCATTCGATGACTTTCCTCCCTTAAAAAAAACCCACCGTAAGAGTAGAGATAACGACAAGTGTATACGGCACGACCAGAGTTATTTTTGGATAATTTATTCAGTCCTTTCCAATGCCACCTTGTTATCACCAAACTGCCATATTAAGTAATATTAATTGTATTATGTCACTTCCAATTTGATCAGCCGTTGGCGCGGGAAATATGCTAATATCGATAAATGGTTCCGCTTCAATGAACAATTAACTTATAATAGAAATGTAAATTATTCAAGTGAAATGTCGATTCATAAGAATTTAATTTAAAAAATGAATGTATTATAAGTAAGACTTTTTTAATTGGTATCTACGTCATTAGATCAAACCGAAGTATTTATTACATTTTAGCATTTTTGCTGTCGTCGTAAGTTAGATACCTATCCAAATTATTTCATTTTAAAGTAATAATTGGCGTTTAAAAAAAAACAATTTAAAAAAAGAATCTTTTCTATTATATGTACCTAGACCTACCTACTCAATAGATAAAAATATATACGCCTGTTTTTAATCAAAAACTTTTTTAATAGCGTCTGTTACCGTATTGCGTAGAAACTAAAGTCACGTGTATTAAAGACCCTATTAGAAAAACGTGTTGTATATGTTTTGTTCTCAATGTTTGCTTACGATAAACTGACGTCTACACTATATTTTACGTCTTTAAAGGTCACGAACAAAGCGCTGATAAGTAGTTAGGAACTAAATTATATTTCAACCTTAATGGTTTCGTGATAAGGTTGAGAATGAATTGAGCGATTAGGATAGTTTGAGGTGCGGTGTTCCTTGTGTAGTCTGTAAGGTCTGTTGAGCGCGTGAGTGCATTAAGTGCATGCAACTAACGAATAATTAGGTTAATGAACTAACTGGGTGCAGCGTCACTCCAAATCTACCTATTCAATTGTTTCTAATTCATTTTACTTTGAAGTTTTAAATGTAAATACATAATTTGTGGACCATGACTTTATGATGCGCTTTTTTAGGGCTCCGAGAGATTTTAATACTATTTTTTTTATGGCATTAGCCGGTAAATGAGCAGACGGATCACCTGATGGTTAGCAATCGCCGTCGCCCATGGACACCTAGAACACCAGAGGCGTTACAAGTGTGTTACCGGCCTTTTGGGGATTAGGAGTTTGAGGATCGTTGGGGATTCAGGGATTGGGGAAATTGGGGAAGGGGAGGGAATTGGGCCTCCGGTAACCTCACTCACACGACGAAACACAACGCAAGCTTTGCATCACGTCGGTTTTCCATGAGGCCGTGGGATCACTCCGGTCGAGCCGGCCCATTCGTGCCGAAGCATGGCTCTCCCAAACTTATTTGTAAGAACAAAAGCTTATGGGCCGCCTGATAATAAAATGTCATTGTAGCCTTAATATAATAATATTTGTAACACCACCATGGGGCATTACGAGTATTTTACCAAACATAAACATCTAATAAAAATAGTATTTGGTTTGTTAATCATTATACCTATGTATCCTCATATGTCAATAGGCTCACCCACTTATTAGTGGGTGTAGTATTCAACAAGCTTACCAAAAAAAAAAAATGTGCTCGGAACTTTTAAAACTGCTAACCGACATCTTTGTCTAGTTTTTGCGAAAATAAAAGTCGCGACGTATACAGCCAAAGTCAAGGACATTGAATGATACTAAAAATATTTTATCACGTCGTTAGTTACCTATAGAGAAATGAAAACAGGTTTCATTAGTCGATTTTTAATCTTATTACCATGAAATTATAATATTATGCACCTCTCCGATGCTATTATTAGTAGCTAGAAAGCATCCTTAAGCGTTATTTCATCCATTTCGTTACTATTATTACATATTTTATTGATTTCAATAATATACATTTGGTTATATATAGCGATGCTACTAGTAAAAGGCCACTTCTTTAAGTCCATCGTTAAAGGAGAACGAATGAATTAGCAACTACATACATATCTTCACGCCTTTTTCCCATAATTGGCATAATTTTAGCCTCATTGATTAGCATATCGAGAACCCTGATAGTACTTGCTTGGCTGCTTTGCTCAACCGAAACCTAAGCTTTTCTAGCATGGCAGTCGCATATTTATTTATATAAAAAGGCATTTCGCTCAATTAAAAAAGGCATAATTCCATCGAAAAAGTACAGTTACTTTTTAAAGTTTAGAACATGATGCTATCTGTATCTTGGTGTCTGGTCGCACGTTTATGGCGTACTCTAACCCATGAATAATAAATGCGTAGCTTAAAAATAACTGCAGACTAAATACTCAACTGTTTAGACTAAACAATATCACAATTGGCGTAATTAAGCCATCCGTGTAATTACAACAGCGACCTGAATTCACTATTGTTTCGTAACAAAGTTTTGGAACAAAAATATTATCTAACTGAGTAAAATGTTACAGTTCAGTACACACGGATTTCCTCTACGTCTGATAAAGAAAATTAATACAAATATTTATCGCGAATTTCCTCCTATTTTGTCGTATTATGTAATTTTATTTATTAGGTAATGTTTCATTATTAGTTGACGTCGGGTTATTGTTTCATTAAAGATATACTTTGGTCATACCTTTTGCATATTATACATGGTCCCGAAGCAATAAAAAAATCATTATCGCATATTTTTTACGCCGATTTAAATATTTGCCATGTAGTGTACAGTTAAAGTATGTAGTCATACAAAAAGTCCCGGCCCGAGCTCTAATAGCACTCGTCATGTTAATTATCTCACAACAATGAGGCCTAGCTGACATTTGAATGAATTATTTATACTGCTATGTACAGTTTTCCAAGAATTTTGAACAAAATTAGAAGTGTAGGAATATTAAGATACTGATCACATGGTATAATTTTAGCCATGTGATAATGGTGGGGTGCAAAGTAGAATGCATTTGTCATATATATATCTTCTATCTTTCCGAGGGTGTTTTAAGAAGTCATCATTGGACTACAAAGACAGAACTGTTACTGTATAACCTGCAGCTGTAGCCAAATGCCATTTAGCGCTTGTCTACTTGTATAGTAGAAAACTAAATTATATGGGATTTTCGCAAATTTTGACACTTTTTAGTGTCATCCCCATACATTTAGTTTTTTACTCTCTCGGTAGACAAGCGCTAAAGTGGCGTTTGGCTAAAGGCATTGAATCTTTTTAAGTATGATCTCCAAAGCTCCTGCGAAGCGCATACATTATGGCATCTTAATGATAAGATTTTGTACCAAAACCTTAAGAGGCCTTAGTCTCCTTACGTGGAAACAAAAATTCGTTGTTTTTAAATATGTATGATGTGATTCTAATCTAAACCCGATACATAGTTTACGATCTGATTAGCGACCACCTTATCTGATTGATTTTATTACCATAGCTGATGACCATGCTTTGAAAACGAATAATAGAAATATCCAATTATATTTTCTCGATATGGGTGACTAAGATACTGGGTAATTAATAATGAAGTGTTAACCTATTAACATAACAGTTTAATCATTATTTTTAAAATGTAAAATACCCACTGATAGCCAAGTTACCACAAAAGTGACTACCAAACACGAGGTCTGGAGAGTGCATAGACAGACATAGACACCTGCTCCTGGGTTACAAAAAAACGAGCGTACCATAAGTGGTAGAGGCATGGACAATACGAATGAATTTATAAAATCAACGCTCGTGAATGACAGATGGCCAATGATCTCACGTAAAATAATGATTCAAACGTGATTGCTTATCAAAATAGTGAATTGGCACCCATGAGAAATGTAATAGCATTCGCATGGATTTCATATCACTATTAAATCTATACTAGTACCTAAAATATTATATTACTTCTTCGAATGTATTGCCTTGAGCGATCAAGGTTGTAAACAATTGACAATGCAGTGCATTCAGTGTTAGCCTAGATTGCATTTGTTATACATTCCACGTGTTGGATTATTGTATAATACATTGTCTTTATATTCTAAATTGGGATTGTGTATACTTATTAGAGTTTGAGATTTGTTGATATGATTTTTCTAATTGTACTAATACAGACAAATATAATCTATATAACAAGTCTCGAGTGAACAGGTTGCTCATAGGTAGGCGGGCTCCATCGTCGGCCAAAAAATAAACAGTTCTACAACTGTTAAGAAAATTGTTCTAGGTCTACTTTTTATTTAGGTCGTAGTTTAACTTAGGTAGTAGCTTTTCTTAGAAACCGCATGAAATGGCACGACTTCAAAAAAGTAGTTTCTCAATTTTTTCGTATATTATTATTATATTAGACGCGACGGGTACTCACTTTAGTTTATAGGGTGCAAGAATGTGTGGTAATAGGACTACCTATCTCTTCGAAGAAAAACGAAAATAATTGCTATTAATTAATTATTATAAATATATGAGATTCTTAGTCTAATATTAGCTATTCTTATTGTTTAGACAATGGAGCAAGAAATACCCAATATGTGTAATACTAAGCGACAAGGAAAAGATTCAAGTATTAGAAAAAGAAAGTTCGACGGCGGATAAGAAAGCAACGGAAGCCAGTTCTTCTGAGAAGAAGAAGGAACCACAACAGCCGCAACATGAGATGGAGACGGAGACTAGTACTAGCCCTGAGAAGAAACGCAAGTTTGTATGGAGAAAACGAGAAAAGAAGTCCGTACTTTATTGGCTTCATATTATAGACACTGCTTTAATAAAATGCTCAAAGGCTGTTTTAATTTGAATATGTTATGACGGAATATACGAGTTTGTTAATCGTATATTCCGTCAGAACATCGAGATCGAAACGAGACCGCGTTCAATGCTCTGATTGGCCGACTCTAATGAACCAACCAATCAGAGCTTCAAACACGGTCTCAGTCTCGATTTGAGTACAGTTCATCATCATCATCAACAGCCTATAAATGCCCACTGCTGAGCAAAGCCTCTTCTCATACGGAGAAGGTTAGAGCATTAATCACCACGCTTGCTCAATGCGGATTGGCGATTTCAAACTTATAATTAGAAATTATAAGTCCAGGTTTCCTCACGATGTTTTTCCTTCACCGTTTGTCAGTGGTGTCTAAATAATCTTAGAAAGTACATATAACTCGGAAAAAGTCACATTGGTACTTGCCGTTGGTAGGTTTCGAACCCGCACCCTCATGCATGAGAAGTGGGCGTCTTAAACCTCCGGGCCACCACGACATTTTTTGAGTACATTTTGAGTACAGTTGCTGTAAATAATTATGATCATAAATGAATACCTAGCTGACTAGTTACTAAATATAAAAAAGGACTCCTTATTTTCATTAAGTAGAAGAAATTTAAAAAAGAAAAACAAGAATGCTCTACATTCCATTCCACCGAGGATTGTAAGTAGTATCTGTTGTCGCAGATACCTATGAAGCATTTAACTAGTACAATGTCTTTTTGTTTCAGTATTTCACATACCGACGGCGAGCCAGGCAAAGAGGGGCTCAGACATAGGCTCGTTAGAAAGATGCATAGAGGTAATCCATTAAGTTATTTTCACATTATCTTCTGCTAGCCGCTTTACCCGCCTTCCAGTGGAATAAAAAGTAGCCTATGTATTATTCCAAATCATAATCTACCCGAGCGTATGGCGCGTCGCGGTCTGCGCGCGCTTCAAAGAACCATCAGACCACCACGGATGGGACCCAATAGGGCTGGTGCCGATTCGGGACCGCGGAGAACCTAGCGGGTTACCGGGGCTCCGGCTCAAAGTGCAGGAGTAGGAACGGGGTGGTTTTTAGTCAGTAAGAGTCTGACTCTCCCTCCCGCCTCACCCAGGCGGGAGAATTCGACAATTATCCCGCCTTAAAAAAAATCTACCCCTGTTTTCATCCCGAATAGTTCAGCCGTGACGTGAAGGAGTGTCAAACGAACATATAAAAGTTCCCATTTATAATAGTTGGATTAGCATCGTACGATTAGTACGTCTTGTACAATCCAGACGCAGTATCTGTACTGTGAGTCATGAACTGGTAGGCAAACATACGTATCTATAGGTATTGTACTAGATGCACATCACATCAATGTACTCAATTGTGTCAAAATTTATCATTGGATTTTCGACTTTATATCTGAAATATAGAGTTGAAAATCGAATAAAGAAATTTGACTGATAAGAGTAGGTTTAGCTGCTACCCACTGTACAGGTTGTTATTGTCAATATTAAAGCAAATAGTCTGCAGTGTTCCTCTTCTATTGTGTATTTGTATTTAGTACTAGCTATTGCCCGCGACTTCGTTCGCGTAGAATATGAATTTTAGAATATAACATTATTTTGTTTCAAATTTCTAAAATAAAAGTAGCCTATGTTACTCTTTAGTACATCAGCTACCTGCAAAAAAGTGTTGCAAATCGGTCCAGCCATTCCAGAGATTAGTCAGTACAAACAAACAAACAGACAAAAATTTAAAAAAATGTTATTTTAGTATGTGTATCGTATGTATATTCATAGTAAAAGCTGTTATTTTAATATTACAATCAGACGCTCGAATTTTATTAAGGTATCTGTATTTCCTTTATTTCTTTTTGACTACTCAGATAGTTACTACTCCATGCTATTATATACTTTATTAATACTAATTATTAATATTAGTTACATTGTTCACCTTTCACACTAAATTATTGCGTTCGATTGCTGCGATTTTGCGGTAAAGGAACCATAGGCCACTTTTATGATTGTTACAAGGACGTATCTAATTTGCTCATTGCAATAAAACTAAATAGAACAATAGACGTCTAAAAAATAGAAATAAATTGTCCTACAATATTGCTCCTACAGACAAGAAGACAGACACCGTATCAACAGCAACGGAACCAGTGGAGACGCAAAGCCAGAGTCAAGTCAAAACAGAGAAGGCGCTGTACGTCGATGACTCCTTCCATGATCAAGAGGTGGAACTCACGTCGCACTCCGTCACCAGCACTAAGGACGATAACGACGAGGATATTGATGAAACTGAGCTGTCCAAGATCAAGGAGTTCTTGGAGGAGACTGTAAGTTGTTTTTTATTGACTTTAATTATTTTGTTGTCGACTATCTTCTGTCTGTCGTCCGCGTACCTGTGGGATAAAAAATAGCATATATGATATGTGGACTTAAGTGTGGGAGAGCCATGCTTCGGCACGAATGGGCTGGCTCGACCGGAGTGATACCACGGCCTCATAGAAAACCAACGTGAAGCAACGCTTGCGTTGTGTTTCGTCGTGTGAGTGAGGTTACCGGAGGCCCAATTACCCTCCCCTTCCCCAATCTCCCCAATCCCTGAATCCCCAACGATCCTCAAACTCCTAATCCCCAAATGGCCGGTAACGCACTTGTAACGCCTCTGGTGTTCCAGGTGTCCATGGGCGACGCCGATTGCTTTCCATCAGGTGATCCGTCTGCTCGTTTACCGGTTTATGCCATTAAAAAAAGGGTTATTCCACACCATAATCTACTCGTTGTTTCAATATATTTCATCCCAATCCCTTCAGTCGTTTTGGCGTGAATGAATAACAAACAAACTTAAAAAACATTCGCATTTATAATTTTAGTACGAAAAGGCTGTAGTTTTTAAACGTAATATTTATAGATTAATATTTTAACACTTTGATGGAAATAACACTGATACTTCTATTTACTGTCATGTACCAAGCAAAATCTTAGATGTGTGATTGAATCAATTTACTTGGCATTATTGTAATTACTAGTTTTTTTTTTTTAATTTATTCTATAAAGCATGATTAACATAATATTTCTACACCAGCAATGGTAGTGTATGTGAAACAATATTTAATGTAAAACCTCAATGTACCATATACTTGGAAATAAATGACATTCTATTCTAGAAAATTAGCTGCACTTCGATGTTTAGGTGATTCTAAACGAATTTCAGTTTTAATTTATATTTACTTAAAATTGAGTAGCGTTTCAGTATTCCGCCATTAGAGCTTTTTATTGTTTATCCTGCAAAGCGAAGTTTTCATTTCGTTCGTGTTAAAATGACAGACAAGAGAGCTAAATATTTATTGAACAAAAATATTTTTAGATAACATTTTTAAGATTTAAATAATGTTCAAGTGTATTTGAAGTACATTAAAAGTAAAGTTTATAATGATTTCATTAGCATTGCCGTTAGTAAAAACTTGCTATTGTGCTTCTGTTTTTTACAATTTACAACAAAAAATATTACTCGTTGTAACTTGATTCTTTTATCCAAACTTCCTCCTAGCATACATACTATTTTCCTTTAAGTAGTTTTAATTTGACCTTGAACTTCTATCACAGTTGTAAATAGGTACTAAACAACGTATAAAATAGAATAATTACGTCATGAATGCATATTGTTTACCTATTTGATAGGTAATTGAAGCAAGCACAAATGCATCTATGAATTGTAATTAAAACAAATATAAATGTTTTAAATTATAACTTGTATGACCGGCCCATAATTAATGTAATAAATCAAATGTAGATGTAATTGAATTTTCAACATTAATTTGAGAAAAAAATAGAACAAATCTTTATACAAATAAGAGGAAATGCAACTGTTGTAGTGATAACAACAATGTTCTGTGCTAAATTATATTTCTTAAAACTTTCATCTTTATATATTCGCAATAAGGTTGAAAATCCATTAATGGAATATCTGACTTAGCAACCGATTTGTATCATCCGTTGTCAATGAAGTATTCGTAATATTAGTAGTATTTATAACTAGCTTTTACCCGCGGCTTCGCACGCATCACAAAAAGATAAAAAGCCTATGTGACATATGCTAATACACACAGCGCCATCTATACCAATAATTTCGTTTTCCCTCGAGAATACCAAATTTTTCCGGGATACAAAGTACCCTATTATTTAATCCAGACTTCTAACTATACGTCTGTAAAAATTCAAAGCATTCGGTTCAGTAGTTACGGCGTTAAAGCGGAACAAACAAACAAACTCACTTTTCGATTTATAATATTAGTAAAGATTAAACTCTTGTTCTTCAGGAACTGGATGGAGGAGCGGACGGTACGAGTGAAGGAGAGTGGAGCGTGCACGTTAAATCATCTACGGACAAGCACTCACACCTGTACCTGTTCGCCAGGACGGGGCGGGATAAGCACGAGTGGTAAGTTGAAATATTGTTTACGGATGATGTATCTTGTAGGTGCGCCTGCCCAGCAATTGGGTACTTGCCAACTAGTCAAGTTCAATACTTTTTTCGAAACTGTCAATAACGACGGTTTAGGGAGTTACCACTTTAAGGGTCCACCAATGCAGTGGAAAGTAAATAATATTTAAAATGTTAAATAAACTGTTTTATTAAAATATAATATAATGTGAAGACATTTTTGCATTGGAAAAATCATCACGTAAGAAAACAAAAGTATTGACAGATTCTATTGGAAGAAGAAAATACTAAAGAAAAGAGGTGAGCTAACAAATAGTAAAAAGTATGAATATGAGGAAGGTACAGTATAATGAAATGATAAATAATGAAACGTATGTGAACAGCCTACAACGGTTTTATATGAATTTTGTATTGTGTATTGTGACGTCACGTGTTTTTAGTGTCAACAGCGTACTTATTTCTTAAAAAAATTCTGGAAAAATACTGAAATTAAGTTGGTCATAAAATCAATTAATGAAAGTGTGATTATTTTTTAATATTTTATTGTATTGAAGAGTCGAAATAATTTATTTTTGATTAAGGAAACTGCCCAATTGGTCTCAGTTCCCGAGTCTGGCAAAGTACCAACCATGCGTGTATTTTCTGTTATATGTTCGGTAACGGCACTGACTGACTATTTTATTCTAATATTACGATTAATTGCAAAATTGGTTTTTTGCTTTCCCTACTCACCATCATACATGGAACTCATGAGATAAGAGATGATGAAAAGTACAGTTTGACAGAAAACCTAAAACATTAACACCCGAATACTGAAAGGTTACTTAATTTTGAGATGTACTCAAATATCGTGCTTTCTCTTTCATTTTACAAAGAATTTGTAGAGACAGAACTATACTTAATCGCGACTTAATTTGAGGTGCCTTTCAGTATTCCGGCATATAACAGTTTTCCTTATAATTTTACTAAAACAAACACTGATTACAGTAGATGTAAACAACTTTATATCTACTTAAATACTTGAGATATTTTTAGATAGCAATTTCTAATAAATACTAGTAGCAAGAACATTGATTAAATTACAGGCGATTACATTAATCATTATCATTTGTTATCTATTATAAATATTGTGTGTAGTTGAGTCATCATTAATTTAATTACTGGTTCATTGATTTTTGTAGTCAAGTACGAACATGTAAAAATTATCATTGATTTTTGACAAAGCGAATTGCATTTCTAGACAATGAATCATAGAGTAGGTCTGTGGTTGTGTCTGCAATCATCTTGTAAACTGCAATAAAATATAACTGTAAAACACTGTTTATTTCTACTCATGAATGTGAGTCCCGGTTTGACTAGAAATTAGTTGAGCGTTTTTTTACATGCGTTGCTCTACACTAGGATTCTCTCCTATGTCGTGGGTGCGTTTACAAACATACAAGTTAACATAGGTGTCATGTCACCTAGATCCGAAACAACAATTTATGGATCATACAAAGAGCTGCTTCGTACGGGAATAGAACCCGCTAAACGTTCCGCGACAGCCGGTAGCCCAGCAACCGTGCCAACCGTTATTAGTTATTAAGACGGCTACGGTTACAGCTTCCCTTCATTACTTAATAACCCGTATTTATTTATTTATTACAGTCACAAAGGTTGAGAACAAAAACCAATTAAAGTAACTGGAATATACCGTATATTTCTTAAGAGACTTATAACACTTTTCTCCTACCCCTTAGGTATCGTCGCTTAGTACTGGCTATAAAAGAAGCCAACGCGAATTCAACGGAGACGTCGATGGCTGAGGACAAGACGGGCAGCGAGTCTGCAGAGAGCAAGGATAACATCGAGCTGGCTGTCTACAAACTCACCGAGAAAGAAACAGTTGCTTTCGCAAAATCTTCTGTAAGTATACTCATTTTACATCAGAAAAAAAGAAAAAAGAAAAATAATTTATTCGGTAAAATACCAGGCACAAACACAATACAATATATACAATGCAAACAAAAATAGGAGTGAAATAAAAAAAAACACAAAATAGATGTAGGTATAAATAAAAATTTTAAAGGTAAACATACCAACAATAGGTAATAGTTATGTGCCCACTGATGACCAAAGGCCTCATTAACACGTAGAAGGTTTGACTGCCTCGTTGACCGAGTGGTCGCAAGTGCGAGCAAGGGGTCTCGGGTTCGATTCCCGGGTCGGGCGAAGTATTTTTGAAAAAAATCTCAGTTTTAGCACGGAGTCTAGAATTGTGCCCGGTATATGGCAATAGGCTCACCTTCTATTACATGGGACTCATAACATAAATAGTAAAAAGTGGGTGTTACATTGTACAGCGGCATAATCTGCAACTCTGCCTACCCCTTCGAGGATAAAAGGCGTGATGTTATGTTATGTTATGTAATGTAAGGTTTGAGCATTAATCACCACCCTTGCTTAATACGGGTTGGCAATTTCAATCTTATAATTAGAAACTATAAGCTCAGATTTCCTTACAATGTTTTTATTTACCACTTGTCAGTGGTGTCTAAATAATGTTAGATAGCCAGTAACCGGCCGTGGCGTTCAAAAAGTTCATAAATTACACTCGCTGACTTTACTTAAGTAACGCTGAAATACTTAAACGTCACTCAATTTCAAGTCGCGATTTAATATACAGAGTGACTTGATTGACTCGTTACATCTCGGGAGATAATAGAATAGAATAAACTTTATTGTACATCATTAATAATATAGTACATACAGAAAAGGAAATCACAAACATAAATAAAAATAATAATGATTATAGTGATTTCTACCAGACAAACTTTGGGTGGATATAATGAAAAATAAATATTTGGACGGGTAATAATACAACTAATTTCCTACAAAATTCCTATCTCGGGAGGTGATAATACATCTGATTTCCTACAAAATTAGCCCTGAGGTCGCTAGTCTGAAAGTGGCTAGTTTCTGAGATATTCAACATTTTCGGTTTTGGTCAAAAGACCAAAGTACCAAGTGTAGTTAGTTTTTTAATAACTACAAAAATATTAATAATAAAAAACTACTGGTTTGATTTATTTGACTAGCTCAGAACTTGTGGACCAGAGATCTCAGGACTCAGTTAGTAGGAAATTAGTTGTAATATCCTATCCTGAGAGGAATACGTCGAGTTAAAAGTCACCCCATAGTTCTGTCCCTTACATATTGTTTGTGAAATGACAGAGATGGCACGTCATTCAAGTACAACTTAAAATTTAAGAGTCTTTCAGTATTCTTTGGATTCACTCGTTGGACCTTGTTGTGTACGGACGTGTGCCGGTCGTTCTGATATAAAATTTGCTTGCTTTATTTTAATTGGCCGTGGATGTGATTTTTGATTCCTTGTCGCACTTACCAGTGTCATATCGGTGGTTCACACCTACTGGGCGGTCTTGGAAAGGGACAAAGTAATTTGTGTCAATTTGCGCTTAAATAAAGTTCCGAAAAGTGATTGTCATTGGCTGGTTTCGAACCACCGCCGCCTCGCGTCAGTGCAGCTGAGCCGTGCGCCCCGCCACTGCGCCACGGTGCATGTGCTGACCGACTCGAAACAAGTATCCTGCTGCTACGTGCGGGTGCTACGAGGTACTACGTGTGCTACGAGGTGCTACGACGGCTACGAGTTGCCTACGTTAAACTGCATCGGCCCACTGTTGACTCGCTACGGGTATCTCGCCGCTGCTAATTAATACTAACTGTTTTGTTATTGTGCATTGGGCACTATGGCCAATTTGCAACGCACCCCTCCTAAAACGGCAAGAACACCGACTAAAAACCTGACCCAAACTGTGTCTGAGTCAGACATAAATTCGGCAGTTATGATGAGTGATTTTGTAAACACCAGAAGTAAACGTCCACGCCATGAAGACTCGCCTCAAGATGCTACAGAGATAGGCACGGAAGCATTGCACAGGGTAATCGCGCAGCAGACGGAAATAATGTCTAAGTTGGTGTCTGATGTTCGAGAAATTAAATGTCAGAATGCACAAATACAGTCCACAAATGCAGCAATATGCAAATCAAATGATGATATTGTGAAGTCTATGGGTTTTATGAATATAAAGTTCGAGGAGCTGAAGAAGGAAATTGAGACTTGAGGAAGGAGAAACAGGAACAGAGACAATATATTGAAAAATTGGAGAAAAAGATACAGGATATACAACATAAGTCACGGCCATCAGGAATTGAAATTCGTAATATTCCACTGTCGGAAAATGAGAAAAGCGCGGACTTAGTGAAAGCAGTATGCGACATTGGCGAAGCTGTTGGACTACACATATCCGAGTCAGAATTACGCGACATTTATCGATTGCCCGGTAAATCTTCAAATGGATCCGACAATCCACGTCCTATAATTGCAGAATTCAACTCTGTTCAAAAAAAACAAACACTTCTAACTGCAGTCCGCACCTATAATAACGATAAAGGTAAGGAGAATAAACTCAACACTGCAGCTATTGGCCTCGCGGGAACACGCCAACCAGTGTACATAGTTGAACATATCCCTCCCAACACAAAAATACTGTTTTATCGGGCCAGGGAGTTTGCCAAGGCGAACGATTTTAAATACTGCTGGATCTCAAATGGGAATATTTTCTTGAGGAAATCAGAAGGCGGTAAGCGACAAATTATCAACTCAGAGAAATGTCTGAATCATATAAACAAGTGACTATTAGTACACAAATACAAATTGCTCCTATTTTTTACAAAACATCTGTTATGCATTTATATTAAGTTAACCTTTAAATGGATCTATATTACGACACTTGATCAACTACCATATTCCAACTATATAACAATTGTCGATAATCGTATTAATGTAATAAGTTTAGTTATAAGACTATCCTTAGAAAGTAATCACCCATACACTCACACTCACAACCACAAACACATATCACCTACACTAAAAACTTACGCAGCACATACCTGGCCGACGTGTATAAACAACTCGTATAGGCTACCTTCTGTAAAACATTTAAAAACAAATGGCTAATAATAATCAAGTAACTTCCGATTTAGACTCAATTCGTGTATCATCTTCATACTGCAGTCCACCTGAAATGTGTATTGATTATCTGAATAGCAACTTCAAACGAACGCTAAAGGTTATTCATATGAATATACGAAGTATATACAAAAACTTCTGTGAATTCGAAATTTTATTGGCGCGGTTAAATATTAATTACGATATAATCTTGCTCTCGGAGTGCTGGTTAAAACGAGATTATCCCATACCTGTCCTGAAGGGTTACACATCATTCTCGACAAGCCTGATCCATAACCAAAATGACGGACTAGTACTTTACGTTAATAGTAACATCCAGTGTTGCGTCTCTGAGCCGAACGTAGCTGATTCGAATTGCCTTGTTTGTAAACTGAATCCTGATACAGTTTTTGTTGGAATATACAGGTCACCTTCTCAAAGACAAATTGATAATTTTATAAATAATCTTGATAACGTCCTCGTCTCTCTAAAACACTATACAACAATTATCGTTGCGGGGGACTTAAACATAGATATTAAGCCTAACAACAACCATCGACAATCAAATGAATATTTAACCGTTACTGCTACCCACTGTCTATTACCTGCACACGTCTTCCCTACAAGATTGGATAACTGTCTGGACCATGTTCTTCTCAAAACTATTTATAAAGCAACAACTATAGTTATTGAAGCGTGTGTAACGGACCACTATCCTGTTATGAGTTGTATCTATCTTTCTAGAACTGTACTCAGTAAGCCAAATCCTTTTATAGATTTTTTAGCAATCGACAATGTAATTAAAAATACCGATTTCAGTAATGTTTTATCATGTCCGGACCCTAATCAAGCCTGTAATACCTTTATATCTATCCTATCACCTATTATTAAACACCATACCCTATGTAAATCAGTCTCTGCTAAACGTCGTATTCTGAAACCATGGATTACTGAAGGTATATTGCGATGTATTCGAAATCGCGATCGTATGCATAGTAAACTTCGTAAATCACCGGATAATATTATACTAAAAATTACGTATAGTCGTTATCGAAATTTTTGTAATCAATTACTACGGAAGTTAAAAATAGGCTACGAAAAAATGGAATTTTTAAAAAATAAAAATAATATGAAAGGCACCTGGGAAACAATACGTAGGATTACTAACACTCAATGCGTTAAAACTCCACCGATAGAATTGCTTAAAGTATCTGACAATCCTGACAGCTCTGTAAATCAAGTGAACTCTTTCTTCTCTAACATTGGTCGTGACCTGGCACTTAAAATAACATCTGTAAGTAGGAATCTAAATAAGCCTAAATTTGAAATGCGAAATGGCTCTGTAGTGCCTAACTCCCTAGTCTTGCTAGAAGTTACCGAAAGTGAAGTGGAAAATATTGTAAACAATCTAAAAAGTGACTGTGCTGTGGGCTGGGACTCCATCCCACCCAAAATTCTCAAATCGTCACGATCCACCTTGGTGCCAATCATCACACATATCTGTAATTCTGCTATAAATTCCGGTACTTTTCCGGCGGCGCTCAAAAAAGCAGTTGTTACTCCCGTGTATAAGAGTGGGGACAGGGACTGTGTTGGTAATTACAGGCCTATCTCGGTATTAACAACTCTATCCAAAATTCTTGAACGTATTCTTAACAACAGTTTGGTAAAGTTTCTACAATCACATAACATTATTGCAAGTAACCAATTTGGATTTCGTGCGAATATATCAACGGATGATGCACTAATTGCACTGACCGAATCGGTTTCAAGGAGTCTTGATGAAAATAGAAAGTGCATAGGCGTATTTCTAGATTTATCTAAGGCTTTTGACACGGTCTCAGTCCCCATTCTTGTATCGCGACTAGAAGAAGTGGGGGTGAGAGGCATCGCCCTGGAAATTTTTAAGGACTACCTTAGGGGTCGCACCCAGCAAGTTAAAATAGGTAGTTACATAAGTGGAGAGGAGACACTGCAGTTTGGGGTTCCGCAGGGTAGTATTTTAGGACCAACGCTCTTCCAGATTTACGTAAATAATTTGTGCCGGCTAAAGATGGAACACTGTGAAATATTTACTTATGCGGATGACACTGCTTTAATAATATCAGGTGTAGATTGGTCCGAAGCAAAATTAGTCGCAGAGACGAGTTTAAGAACTGTGATGCTTTGGTTGCAGGACAGTCTATTAACTTTAAACGTAGACAAAACTAAATTCGTCACTTTTGCAAAAAATCTCTCAAATGCCACCCTTGACTTACTGTCTCGCGGCACACACTTGCACGCAGAGCCCAACCATTAAAAATGGAAATTGTGACTGTGCAGTTATCCAAAGAACAACAGATATTAAATACCTAGGCGTTGAAATAGATTCACAGCTAAAGTGGCACACACATATTCAAAAACTAACAGCTCGGTTAAGAAAGCTTATTTACATTTTCAAAAAACTTCGATCATCAACAGACGAAGATACTCTCAAATTGATTTACTTTTCATTATGCCAATCGCTCCTGTCTTACTGTGTGACAGCCTGGGGTGGTGCGGGCAAAGTCGCAGTCTTGGATCTGGAGAGAGCACAGAGGGCTGTTCTCAGAGTAATGGCCTCGAAGCCTTTTAGGTATCCTACCAACGAACTGTATAAAGAATGTCGAGTACTCACGGTGAGACAGCTCTATGTTCTCTGCACCATCATGAGGAAACATAGTTCGCTGCCATATGATCCAAAATGGTCCCAGAAAAACAGAAAAACCAAACCAATTTGTGAACCAATTCCACACAGAACGGCCTCAGCCGGCCGTCAATATACTGTAATGAGCTCACGTCTTTATAACAAAGCACACAAAATCAATCACATCTATTCCTTAACACGCAGGCAAGCAAAATCGAAAATCACATGTTGGCTTCAGACACTAACCTATGATGAAACAGAACAATTGTTAAACAAACTAGTCTAAATAATTAAATACTCACGCGTAAAGTTAGTACATAGATAGCAAACATATACATACATACACACTCTCACACACACCTTCACATACACTAACACACACACCCACATACATCATCTTTAATTATCTCTTTTGGTAACACTCACTTTCTTTTTCTCTTTTTATATCTTTATGTCACTTACACAATATTTGAGAGAATTATTAGCAATATAAGCATTCATAATTTTGTAATACTCAACGAGGGAACACTGACCCCCAAAATACAGGATCACCTAGTTTGGGAGGCAGCGATTTCATAAATTGTAAGCTGTAATTGTATGCCTATACCTAAAATCAAATATTGTAACTCGCTTGTTTTTAGTAAATAAAGATTTTTTATTTTATTTTATTTTATTTTATTCTGGCGGTATAAATCTGTAACAAAACTTCTCGTATTTCAGAGCAAAACTCCAGACTCGTTTTCAGAAGGAGGCGGTGTGACAATCACGTCAATGGCGCAGCCTATCTCATACGAATCAGACTACGATAAGACTTTTTGGCCTTACCTCGTGAAAATCATTCAGGTAAACTTAAACTTTATTTCTCTAGCTATAGAATTTGATTTAGTTTATTAACACTCCAAGTTTAAGTACTTGAAGTTAGATAAGGGAATATTTTTGTTCAGACTATAATTTTTACGCTAGTAAGGTCTAAAATCCTAGGCTATTAATGGCTGGACTTGTCAAGTTAAATTTCAAGTCAGCCAAGAGCATGTTTTACTTCGACTAAGTGTACTTTTTAAAGTCTATAAGGTCTGAAATCCTACTAATATTGTATTTCACACACCAAGCTTGAGTATTTGAAGGGTATATTTTAGCTCAAATTAGCTTTTTTAAGTATATAAATTGTAAAATCCTAATAACGTTGCTGCGTGAGACAACCATGAGAAGTCTTACATCTTTATAAAAGTATTTAAGTCAGCCAAGGGAATATTTTACTTCAACTTCGGTATTCAAAGTCTTTAAGGTCTAAAATCCTACTAACATGTAAAACAGAGTCATGAGATAACGTTGAAACAAACGTCAGAAGCGGCGGTGATGTGTCAAATAGAGCCGACCCCGAAAGAACGGTCCAAGAATAAGAAGAAGAGAAAAGATGTTTGTTTTATTCTTATTTTAAATTTTTTTTTAGTTAAAAGTGAGTTTTATTTAGTTTTTTTTTGTTATTAGTTGGTTTTTTGTTTAGTGTACTGGTTAGACACCGGATAGTTCATTGTAGTATCGTGTTGAGATTTTATTGTAGGAATGATTAGTTATTTAGTTTATTTGTTTTGCTATATTTTGTTATTAATGTTCGATGTGCGAAATATATGTATTAAATCGAAAATCTACTTCTCGATTTTAGATTACCTTTATTTCAAAAATATACCTACGTCATATTCTTTTTTTAATCTGATGACTTTCAATTCTTTTTTTTTACCACAGAGCAAGAGTACGATAGAGTGCACATGCCGCATGCTTCCGGCGGAAGTGACGTGGGTGAACACAATATTAGCTCGGATCATGTACGACCTCATGAGGGACCCTGAAATACTCAGCAAACTGCAGGACAAGATACAGAGGAAACTTAATACTCTCAAGGTAAACTGAATTTGTCACTGCTTAGTGAAGACCTCTTTCAGATTGTATCAACTTCGAGTGATTTCATTTAATTTCTATTATTAGTATCACAATCTTGACATTACCAAACGTCAACCGCAATATTTATTTTGTAATAGCAATGCTTATTTTTTGTTTAATAATAATTATTGCAACACAATTAAGTTGAAATATATGATTTACTCATGTGAATTATTCGACGTAGCTGCTCGTGAGTAGGAGTCCCATGTGACTTGTAACTAATCGAGAACTCTCGAATAGTTTACGTGGGTTAGCCGTATATTATTTCAATCAAAGTATTCCGGTTTAATTGGATCTTATGCTTACCTTCAGCACATTGGATGCCGTATCGGACAAAAATTATGGAAAACGCACTTGGCATGCACGTCATAGGCGGCCTACATTTTTTAACGCTACCGTCACTCTTGAAAGTTGTTGAAAATCATCCCCTAAATTTGTTCATACAAAAGTAGTCTCTAAACATTGGAAATAAGGTCTATAATGTAGTTAGTGGAGAGCGGTCACCGGTGACCGCTTGGGGATATACGGGCAGGCCCGCCGTAAACGGGTGTACAAAGCGTGGATAGCACACGGGCGCACGATTATGGGGGCTCATTACCTACTATTCAAAATTAACTACAACTAAACTATTGAATAAAACGAAAGTAAAAAGGAACAACAGGAATTATTTTTTTCATTTGTAAATATTTATTTTATGTGGGGTGACTTGTAACTCGACGTATTCCTCTCAGGAGGTGATAATACAACAAAGGGCATTGACTAAAATTGGTGCCTTTCTTTTTTCTGGCGGCAGTCGATGATTTATGGAAAATATTATCTAGAATGTCATTACAAACGAAATTGTCTATGGGCTCATATATGGAAATCTCAGTCTGGACTGAGTTATGAGCGTTAAAAGAAGCTGGAATCAAACATTTTACTTTCGTTTTTTTATTCAAATTATTCATATTTTTGTCACAATTTCTAACTTCAAATTGTGCGCCACTGTACGCCGGGCACAGAAACACCAAATCACACCAGAATATATCCATATTGCCAGTCGCTAATTTTTATTACCTATTTTCTCTCAGTCGATAACTTGTGGGATGCTTCTAGGAGTTGTGTCATGAAGCTTCATGAGTGTCAGCTGTGGTACCAGTGGTGGGTTGAGTAGTTGTAGCCATCCAAATATCTAATAAAGTATTTTTTTGCCGTTGACTCCTGGTGGGAGACTCATTTACTTTATAGTTAGCATAATCTTTTGAAGAAAGCAAACGGTCGACTTTGTAAAGTGATGGAATATACGTCAGATGAGCGTATAATTTTTTTATATAATGTGATCATTCGAAATGCATCACTTTGTGACTGAATGACGATGTCATTGTACAGAATCTTATGCTAGATGTAGATTAAAGTATTGTAGTTAGATTAGTCACTAATCGGAAGTAGGTAAGTCGGGAGAAGTAGACAGAAAAAATTTTTTTTCATGTTTTGACGACTGTTACTACTCAATCCGCTACCGACGCCGCAGCTGACAAACATAGCATTTCATGATAGGGCTCAGTAAAGTATTTTGCGGGTTTTTGACTGAGAGGAAATTGATCATGACAATCTGTCATAGGCCATAAACCGTATACATATAAATTGAATACGCTAGCCAATCAAACGAAATGTTTTTTTCATCAGCAGTGGTCAGTTAATGGTTGACTCTGTTCTGATTCCGTGGCCTTATAACAAAAAAAATAAATAAATGCAATAAATAAAAACAAAAAAAAAGTAAAAAAGTTTACAATATTAAGCTTTATTATATTCCTAGATATCGTCTATAAACATTTATTACAAAATATTTCTGACAAGTAAATGAAGAAATATGTGGTGTGTACGGTCACCATCAACAAAATCACAGGAATTATATAGCACTATTTTCACATCTTTGAACTGATTTAACTCGGTTCGGACTGTGTTTTTGATATAAGACCCCATACATTTTTTTGTTTGTAATGTTATTCTGTATTCGTTTATCCATATCCGATCAACTGCCGCGAAAAAATGAAAAGGCACCACGCTCCATACAAATTTGGTCATTGTCATTTCCTACAAAATTAGCCCTGGTCTCGTTTGGTCCGAAAGTGGCTAGTTTTTGAGATAATCAACTTTTTCGATTTTGGTGAAAAAATCCCTATCTTTGCAATACATGCATAGTTACTCGAAAACTATCGAGCGTCCTCGATCACTTTCGAGAGTTACTCGAAATCAGTCGAGCGTCCTCGAAAACTATCGAGCGTCCTCGAAAACTATCGAGCGTCCTCGATAACTCTCGAGCGTCCTCGAAAACTGTCGAGCGTCCTCGATCACTTTCGAGAGTTGCTCGAAATTAGTCGAGCGTCCTCGAAAACATTCGAGCGTCCTCGAAAACTATCGAGCGTCCTCGAAAACTATCGAGTGTCCTCGATCACTTTCGAGAGTTACTCGAAATCAGTCGAGCGTCCTCGAAACCTATCGAGCGTCCTCGATCACTTTCGAGAGTTACTCGAAATCAGTCGAGCGTCCTCGAAAACATTCGAGCGTCCTCGAAAACTATCGAGCGTCCTCGAAAACTATCGAGCGTCTTCGATAACTCTCGAGCGTCCTCGAAAACTATCGAGCGTCCTCGATCACTTTCGAGAGTTGCTCGAAATCAGTCGAGCGTCCTCGAAAACATTCGAGCGTCCTCGAAAACTATCGAGCGTCCTCGAAAACTATCGAGCGTCCTCGAAAACTATCGAGCGTCCTCGAAAACTATCGAGCGTCTTCGATAACTCTCGAGCGTCCTCGAAAACTATCGAGCGTCCTCGATCACTTTCGAGAGTTGCTCGAAATCAGTCGGGCGTCCTCGAAAACATTCGAGCGTCCTCGAAAACTATCGAGCGTCCTCGAAAACTATCGAGCGTCCTCGAAAACTATCGAGCGTCCTCGATAACTCTCGAGCGTCCTCGAAAACTATCGAGCGTCCTCGAAACCTATCGAGCGTCCTCGAAAACTATCGAGCGTCCTCGAAACCTATCGAGCGTCCTCGAAAACTATCGAGCATCCTCGAAAACTATCGAGCGTCCTCGATCACTTTCGAGAGTTGCTCGAAATCAGTCGAGCGTCCTCGAAACCTATCGAGCGTCCTCGAAAACTATCGAGCGTCCTCGAAACCTATCGAGCGTCCTCGAAAACTATCGAGCGTCCTCGATCACTTTCGAGAGTTACTCGAAATCAGTCGAGCGTCCTCGAAAACATTTGAGCGTCCTCGAAAATTATCGAGCGTCCTCGAAACCTATCGAGCGTCCTCGAAAACTATCGAGCGTCCTCGAAACCTATCGAGCGTCCTCGAAAACTATCGAGCGTCCTCGAAAACTATCGAGCGTCCTCGAAACCTATCGAGCGTCCTCGAAAACTATCGAGCGTCCTCGATCACTTTCGAGAGTTACTCGAAATCAGTCGAGCGTCCTCGAAACCTATCGAGCGTCCTCGATCACTTTCGAGAGTTGCTCGAAATCAGTCGAGCGTCCTCGAAAACATTCGAGCGTCCTCGAAAACTATCGAGCGTCCTCGAAACCTATCGAGCGTCCTCGAAAACTATCGAGCGTCCTCGAAACCTATCGAGCGTCCTCGAAACCTATCGAGCGTCCTCGAAAACTATCGAGCGTCCTCGAAAACTATCGAGCGTCCTCGATCACTTTCGAGAGTTGCTCGAAATCAGTCGAGCGTCCTCGAAATCAGTCGAGCGTCCTCGAAAACTATCGAGCGTCCTCGATAACTCTCGAGCGTCCTCGAAAACTATCGAGCGTCCTCGAAACCTATCGAGCGTCCTCGAAAACTATCGAGCGTCCTCGAAAACTATCGAGCGTCCTCGATCACTTTCGAGAGTTGCTCGAAATCAGTCGAGCGTCCTCGAAACCTATCGAGCGTCCTCGAAAACTATCGAGCGTCCTCGAAACCTATCGAGCGTCCTCGAAAACTATCGAGCGTCCTCGATCACTTTCGAGAGTTACTCGAAATCAGTCGAGCGTCCTCGAAAACATTCGAGCGTCCTCGAAAACTATCGAGCGTCCTCGAAACCTATCGAGCGTCGTCGAAACTATCGAGCGTCCTCGAAACCTATCGAGCGTCCTCGAAAACTATCGAGCGTCCTCGAAAACTATCGAGCGTCCTCGAAACCTATCGAGCGTCCTCGAAAACTATCGAGCGTCCTCGATCACTTTCGAGAGTTACTCGAAATCAGTCGAGCGTCCTCGAAACCTATCGAGCGTCCTCGATCACTTTCGAGAGTTGCTCGAAATCAGTCGAGCGTCCTCGAAAACATTCGAGCGTCCTCGAAAACTATCGAGCGTCCTCGAAACTTATCGAGCGTCCTCGAAAACTATCGAGCGTCCTCGAAACCTATCGAGCGTCCTCGAAACCTATCGAGCGTCCTCGAAAACTATCGAGCGTCCTCGAAAACTATCGAGCGTCCTCGATCACTTTCGAGAGTTGCTCGAAATCAGTCGAGCGTCCTCGAAATCAGTCGAGCGTCCTCGAAACCTATCGAGCGTCCTCGATCACTTTCGAGAGTTGCTCGAAATCAGTCGAGCGTCCTCGAAAACATTCGAGAGTTGCTCGAAATCAGTCGAGCGTCCTCGAAAACATTCGAGCGTCCTCGAAAACTATCGAGCGTCCTCGAAACCTATCGAGCGTCCTCGAAAACTATCGAGCGTCCTCGAAACCTATCGAGCGTCCTCGAAAACTATCGAGCGTCCTCGAAAACTATCGAGCGTCCTCGAAACCTATCGAGCGTCCTCGAAAACTATCGAGCGTCCTCGAAAACTATCGAGCGTCCTCGATCACTTTCGAGAGTTGCTCGAAATCAGTCGAGCGTTCTCGAAACCTATCGAGCGTCCTCGAAACCTATCGAGCGTCCTCGAAACCTATCGAGCGTCCTCGAAAACTATCGAGCGTCCTCGATCACTTTCGAGAGTTACTCGAAACCAGTCGAGCGTCCTCGAAAACATTCGAGCGTCCTCGAAAACTATCGAGCGTCCTCGAAACCTATCGAGCGTCCTCGAAAACTATCGAGCGTCCTCGAAAGCTATCGAGCGTCCTCGAAAACTATCGAGCGTCCTCGATCACTTTCGAGAGTTGCTCGAAATCAGTCGAGCGTCCTCGAAAACATTCGAGCGTCCTCGAAAACTATCGAGCGTCCTCGAAAACTATCGAGCGTCCTCGATAACTCTCGAGCGTCCTCGAAAACTATCGAGCGTCCTCGATCACTTTCGAGAGTTGCTCGAAATCAGTCGAGCATCCTCGAAAACATTCGAGCGGCCTCGAAAACATTCAAGCGTCCTCGAAAACATTCGAGCGTCCTCGGAAACATTCGAGCGTCCTCGATCACGTTCGAGAGTTGCTCGAAATCAGTCGAGCGTCCTCGAAAACATTCGAGAGTTGCTCGAAATCGGTCGAGCGTCCTCGAAAACATTCGAGCGTCCTCGAAAACTATCGAGCGTCCTCGAAACCTATCGAGCGTCCTCGAAAACTATCGAGCGTCCTCGATCACTTTCGAGAGTTACTTGAAATCAGTCGAGAGTTCCTCGAAAACTATCGAGCGTCCTCGATCACTTTCGAGAGTTACTCGAAATCTGTCGAGCGTCCTCGAAAACTATCGAGCGTCCTCGAAAACTATCGAGCGTTCTCGAAACCTATCGAGCGTCCTCGAAAACTATCGAGCGTTCTCGAAAACTATCGAGCGTCCTCGGTCACTTTCGAGAGTCACTCGAAAACTATCAAGCATCCTCGAACACACTCGACAGTTACTCGAATACAATCGAGTGTCCTCAAACACATTGGAGAGTTACCCAAAAACAAAAAAAAAACAAAAACGAACACTTTCGAGGGTTACTCGAAAATCATCGAGCGTGCTCGAAACCATCGAGGGCCCTCGATCATTTTCAAGAGTTACTCGAAAAATATCTAGTATCTCTATCATTGTAGAGAGGTAACAGCCGACGCTTTGGGTGTAGTATCGCGTCGCGTTGTCGGGGTTTCCGGCCATCGTAAGCGCGAGTCTGCGGACGGCAAGCAAGAATAGCTAGACAAGGACCAGACCCGAGCGTAAGGCGCGTCGCGTAAAATGCGGGCCTCAAAGAGCCACCAGACAATCATAGACAGGGTCCATCAGGATTGTTGCCTTGCTGGAGGATAGGTTGTCCTTGGCTTTGAGTAAGTTTTGGAAGGAATGGTATGGTTTTTAGTTAGTAAGACTTGTAAGAGTCACTTCCTCAAGAGTCATTTGATGGCTTTTTACCCACCCAACAAAAGAGGGTGGGCGGCATAATCGGTTTGCACGCGGGCGCTTGAATAGCTAGCGGCGGGCCTGTATACGGGTATATGTGTAGTTGAGCACACGCGTCTCGCGACGCCCCTTTGGAACCTTGCATCCTACGCACCACTTGCCTACTTTGGCATAATACGACTTTAGCTTACATAGTGATGCCTTGTTCCCCAGCTGCCATCGTTCATGTCCCCGCTGGTAGTGACGGAGCTGTCCCTGTCGGGCGCGTGTCCCATGGTGGAGCGAGTGCTGCCGCCGGCGTGCGACGCGCAGGGCGTGTGGCTGGACGCCGACCTCCGCTACGACGGCGGCGCGTTCATCGCCATACTCACTCAGATCAACCTGCTCAAGCTCAAGGAGAAAAGTAAGTACATCAAATGTGTTATAACGACATCAAAGGGACTACTCATCATTATCATCATCAACAGCCTATAAATGCCCACTGCTGAGCAAAGCCTCTACTCACACGGAGAAGGTTTGAGCATTAATCACCACGCTTGCTCAATGCTGGTTGGCGACCTTTGATTTTGGTCAATTTAACCGGTATGCTGTTCTAAACGATATCGCCATAAACGGTTTTGACTTCGCTATTTATTATCTACTGGCTACTTCCACGCGGTGTCACCCGCTCTGCTCGGTTCCTATTGATCGTAGTGTGATGTTTTATGACCTATAGTCTCTCTTTATAAATGGACTATCCAACACAAAAAGAATTATTCAAATCGGACCCGTAGTTTCGGAGATTGTCACATGTATAAATACTACTAGTCGCACTTGCGACCATTCTGACTAATAAACGAATGCTATTTATTTATTGTAACGTTATGTTCGTCAGATATAACACTGGAGGAGCAGTTGATGGCAACCAGCGACACTGGCTTGGAGAGTGACCTTCAGACCGATAACGCTTCCGTCGGATACTCGTCCCAGGCGTTACGGGTAACTAACGACACTCTCACACACAATAATCACACATGAACAACTCAAACTTCTTAATTTCATATAATCTCATATATTTCAATGACTGCGCGGTTGGCGCGGTGGCTGGGCAACCGGCTACCGCGCAACGTGTAGCTGGTTCGATTCCCGCACGGAATAACCGTGTGGTCCACAAGTTGTTGATTCCGGTCTGGGTGTCATGTGTATGTGTACTTGTATGTTTGTAAACGCACCCACGACACACGAGAAAATCTTAATGTAGGCCACTTTTCAAAAAAATTCAAGTGTTGATAAATCAATAATAGTATGATTTTAAATAAATTTTTGTTTTAATAATAATTAATTATGTTTTGCGACTCAACTAGTATCGAGCCATACTTGCAACTCATACGCCCGAATACTGAAAGGCTATTAAATTTTAAATTCTATTTGAATATCGTGCCATCTCTCATTTTCCAAAGGATTTATGAACACATTTCAAAATTAAGTGGCATTTGTGTGTTTGCACAATAATCATGCATTGCGCGACAAACAGTTGAGTAAGAAAATAATATAATTAATTTAATATGCTTAACGTATTTGAATTCATTAAATGGTGATTCACATAACGTAAATCCTGCCTTTTATAGGCAGAGATGCACATTATGCCACTGTACAATGCAACACCCACTTTTCACTATTTATGTTATGAGTCCCATGTAATAGGGGGTGTGCCTATTGCCATATACCGGGCACAATTCCGGACTCCGTGCTACTACTGAGATTTTTTGAAAAACCCAGTAATACTTTGCCCGACCCGGGAATCGAACCCGAGAGCCCTTGCTCGGCAGTCGTACTTGCGACCACTCGGCCAACAAGGCAGAGCAGCGGTCATTCACAGTAGTGTAAAAATCTGGGACGGTCACAATATGAAAAATAAAAATCCTTACTATACTTCCTAATATTATAAATCGGAAAGTGAGTTCGTTTGTTTGTTTGTTCCACTTTCACGCCGTAACTACTAAACAGATTGCTTTGAATTTTTGCAGACATAAAGTTAAAAGTCTGGATTAAATAATAGGGTAATTTTTTACCCGGAAAAATGTGATATTCCCGAGGAAAAACAAAAGTATTGGTATAGATGGCGCGGTGTGTATTGGTATATGTCACATAGGCTACTTTTTATGCTTTTGTGACGCGAGCGAAGCCGCGGGTAAAAGCTAGTTAAATAATATAATGTATTGAAGAAATATTATACCAAAAAACAGCTTCCAATACATAATTTAATCTACTTTAATTCTATTTCAGTTAATGAAGCCTGCGATATATGACTCCGAGGTGGAGGACTCCGCGGAGTCGAGCAGTGACGACGAGAGTCCGCCGGTGCAACCGGTAGACAGTAACGAGACTCTTATTGGGTCTGAGTACGGGTGAGACACATCGTTACCACATCTATTTCACTGTCGTTTCGCTCTTGGCAGAGCGGTCGTGGTCACGTAGAGGCGGCTATATTTGTGTTGGTGGCCGATACAGCTTTCCTCACGATCTCCCGCCATCTCTCTCTGTTTGTGGATTGTCTGGCGCAGTCTGACACTGGGATTCCCGTTGCCGATTTGACTTGATCAGTCCAGCGCATAGGTGATCTGCCTCGTGATCTGGTTCCCTCTACTTTCCCCTGAACGACCAGCCGCTCTATGGAGTTGTTATCACGACGGGAGACATGGCCAAAGTACTGCAGTATGCGCGTCTGTACTATAGTTGATAGACGCTTTGTGATGCCGAGTTCTCGGAGTATGGATGCGTTGGTGCGGAGCTCAGTCCACGATACACTAAGCATCTTCCTCCAGCACCACATCTCTAAAGCATCTATCTTCCCCTTTTCCAATTCACGTACTGTTACCACATCTAGACTTATCTAAAATAGCTAGCACTTTTACACGTTCACATTTTAAAACGGATCTAGATGCAGCGGGTATTTGTTATTTGATTACTCTGCGGAGGACACCGAAACCAACTAAGAGCAAAATAAAATAAGAGTTAGACTATGATTTAAGTAAACCCTGTGGTTGCAGAACGTACAAACATCACATACATACATAACATCACGCCTTTTATCCCCGAGGTTATGCCGAGGTACACATTACGCCACTAAAATGTAGCACCCACTTTTCACTATTTTTGTTATGAGTTCCATGTAAAAGGGGGTGAGCCTATTGCCATATACCGGGCACATTTTCAGACCCAGTGCTACTACTGAGGTTTATTTAAAAACCTAATAATACTTTGCCCGACCTAGGAATCGAACCTGAGACCCCTTGTCCGGCAGTCGCAGTAGTGACCACTCAGCTGACGAGGCAGTCATCAATGTTTCATTATCTTTTTTATTTCAACGGTTACTTGTAATACTTATGTCGGAATACTGAAACGCTACTCAATTTTAAGTCGCGCTTAAATATAGTTCTGTCACCACTAATTCTTTGTAAAATGACAGAGACGGCACGATATTTAAGCACGGCTTAAAATTGAGTAACGTTTCAGTATTCCGGCATTAGAAATGTATTTCGACCATTATAGCCGAGACTCCGGTCAATAATCGCAGTCAGTAGTATTAGTATAGTTTCTGTAGTTTTCTAACTATGTGTAACATTCGTTTCAGTTCACTAAATAATGCGCCCGAGGGGACGTCCTCTAAGAAGAAGTTCTTGCGCATGGTCGACAAGATAGCCACCAACAAATACTTCCAACAGGTATGTGGACAGAATGATGTTATTTTTTAATGTTGTCTCACTGTCTGTACTGCCTTTTAAACTGTCAAAAACCGCGAGGACACCGGTGACCGCAACCTATTGTTCTTTAACTGTGTCTATAATGACGGTACTTAAAGGGTTAATTGACAAAAAAGGTTAGGTTGTATCCTTTCCTTAGGTAGGCCTGCTGCCCACCGTACTTCAATTTTTTGAACCGTATGCGTAATACTCGTTCTGTTATACATTGTATGCACTGTGTGTGACCACCCAGGGCATTGCCTATCATCCCGTGAGACAAACAGTACTAATTCATAATCCGATCTAACATGACATTGCCAGTGATGTTTAATGTAACTAGTTAAAAACATTAAATATAGATTTTAAACCATTTTTTATTAAACTTAATTATCTGCAAGTGGGACCTTTTTACTCCGAACTACCCCAACACTACAACAGTTCGATCCATATTAATATATATATTTGATTGACTAGGTGACGGACTACAAGTACGTGAAACGTGCGATGGAAGGTCTGTCGAACACAGACATCAAGCTACACCTGGAGGTGCACGCCTTGGAGGGACGACTCGCCCTCAACCTGCCGCCGCCGCCGCATGATAGACTGTGGATCGGGTGAGATATTATAAGATCATTTTTAATTAAGAACTTGTTATATGTATACAAGCAAAACGTAAGCCTTTCAGAGGAATTAGTACGAATTAGTTTTACGATAAAATTTTTGGTTCATTGGAATCGGCCTATTAGAGCTCCAAACGTGGTATCGTTTCGATTGCTTTAAACTTAAAATACATAACATAACATCGCGCCTTTTTATCCTCGAAGTGGTAGGCAGAGGTGCACACAGAAGTAACACCCACTTTTCACTATTTATGTTATGAGTCCCATGTACTAATACGGGGTGAGCCTATTGCCATATACCGGGCACATTTTCATAAACTTAAAATAAACTCATATTAAAGCCTCAGTCCTCCTCAAAGAGCCATCAGACCACCACAGGTGGGGCCCAGTAGGGCTGTTCCCCGATACGGAGCCGCGGAAGACTTAACGGGTTACCGGGGCTCCGGCTCGAATAGCAGGAGTCGGAATGGGGATAGTGTTTAGTCAGTAATAGTAAGACACTCCCTCTCGCCTCACTCATGGCGGGTGAAGTCACTGATTTTTGCCCCTTGAAATAGAAAAGCCTTTCAGTCTTCGAAGAAATACACAATGGTGCACCTACTTAACAATGTAATACTCACTCTTTACTAGTCATGTTATGAGTCCCGTGTAATGGGGACTTTGAGATTGATGGTGTCAAGCGCAATTTTAGACTCTGAATTTTTCATATTGGTTGCATACATAAATGTACACTTTCGGCACAGACCCACTTTACGTACTAAGGCCTCTGAATATCCTACTTACTACTAATATTATATCTAAATGCGAAAGTTTGTATGTTTGTTATTCTTTCACGTCAATACGGCTGAAGGGATCGGGCTGTATTTTGGAACAGGGTTAAATTATGGTTTAGAACACATAGGCTACTTTGAATCCTACGGAATCCCTAAGCCACTGGCGCTAGTTCATAAATGTAACATTTTCGTCTAGGTTCCGTTCAAACCCGCAACTATTAGTGAAGGCCCGGCCGGCAGTCGGCGCCCGTACTCTCCGCTTCGCTCACATCACGAACTGGATCGAACAGAAACTCAGCAAGGAGTTCGAGAAGATTCTAGTTCTACCAAATATGGAGGACATCATCGTTGACGTTATGACTCCCACACCCGTGCAGTTCGAGTGAACTACGTACGTACAAATATAATTCTTATGTTCCATGTATAAAGATGAATTTTGAACTGAAGTTTTATTAGCAAATCTACAGATTTCCACGTTATGGTGGTGTTAGCTACTTGTACGACTTTAGACTTTATTACTATAGTGAAAGAGTTGATGTTCTATTTGACAGTTGAGGGTAGCTTGATGTGCTAATGTCTGTACACTGAATGTAATTATAAATTACGTTTAGTATGTAATATTATTTAAATATCTTATTAATGTGTGTCTAACAGACTCAACGGAGGTTTATTTTGAAAGAAATTGAATCTGTTTGAACAATATATCTGATTTCGCTCATTCAGGGTATATGTAAATTAAATTCTTATGCGTATTATTTGTTTAGACAGAAAATGTGTAATATTTAAACAATAAAAAGTATTATGTTTATGAAAAAAGCTAAATTGTTATTTACATCTTTCAAATGCAATATGTACATCGATTTTCCAATATTATGTTTAAATTAAAATTCGTTTGTTTAGCTACAAATGCTCGAAACGAATGCATATGGTATGTTAATTTTTAATATTTCAACTGAACTACAGTTTGTAGTCTGATTTATAAAGAAAAATTTCTCATTTATTAATGTTCTTGGTTAACTTTATAAGTTATAATTGGGTTTAATAATTAAATGGTGTTCCTTTTAATTTAAAGAGTCGCGGTTATGAATAAAATAATAATTATAATGTAATATCGTCTAAATTAAAATTTGCAAAAATATACAAATCTTTATTATAGTATAAAAATAAACAAATACTATTCAATATTCATGCTAATAAAAATGTTACAAAAATGTCTTGCCTTCATATAAATTCAATATGTCTATACAAAATCTGTACTGGAACCATGAAAAAAATATGATTGACATAGTCAAATATAAATTCTAAAATAAAAAAAACTAATATATGTACATAGTTATTGCATTTTGTCTTTCTAAGTTTATGCATACGGGGATTACCGTATTTTCTTTAAAAAATGTTTAAATACATTGCAAAAACAATAAAAGATTATAAGTAACTGTCATAAGACACACTTTTGCCTATTTAATTAATTGAAATATACAGTTTACGTGTAATTTCGAGATAACCTCTACTAATTTCAAGACACACCGGGACATGATTCACGATAACAATGTAAGTACGCGACGCAGGAAGATAAGTTAAAAAAGGTAATTTCGTAGAAGGACAAAATACCATAATGCTGAGCACTCGACCTAATAAATTGAACATACGTAAAATTACAAAACTACCACTTATATACGCAATGATTAGTATAACAAAAAAATATGAAAAATTAAATTTATTATAAAAAAAACACTATGATCGTCTAGTTTAAGACTTAACATTAACACTAAAATTAGAATTAGCATTTAAAGAGATAGATCTATTGTGAAATTTTCTTTTTCAAATGTTGACAAATTATTAATATTAATAATAATTATCCCTTTGTACAATACTTTATACACGTTAAACGTTAAAAATGTTAATAAAAAACATTGCCTAAACAAGGCGCCATGATATGTGCTAAACAACTTGTAGGAATTAATTTATTTCGCAATATATTAGTTTGGTTTTGAATAACATACCCCTTTCCGCATTTTCGTTGATTTCCCAGGCTTTTGGCTAATTCATTAAGGTAATTTATGCTAAAAAATGTATGTATCTAGGCACTATATTCGACCTTAAGTGTCACTAGTATCGCATGCCAAGAATTGTATTTTACATTTAAGAACATTTATTTATGTATATTATGTTGATTTTAATGTTTATGTCCGTCGCCTCTGTATTTGATTGTATTATTTATGCATTAACTGTGATGTAACGCTTAGTTAGATCTATTAATAAACATTATTTTATTAATATTCCAAATATTTTCGCACGGTATTTTCTGCTCTATATTACTACGTTTCAACATTTCCTCTATTGCGTTTGAGGAAGTAATGAGTTTATCATCATGTATCACCACTCGAACGAGCTTCCTCGCGTTACAAAATAAATATTTTCGACAATAATTCCGTCTTAACCTGTTATTTGTAGTTGCAATATCAAATTTTTATAAACGACAAGACTATGAGAAATTATAAAGAGTTGTATAACTATGAGAAATAAATTAATATTTTGAAAAATATTGACCTGAGCGATGTAATTACGTAGATGTTAGATCGTTAATATTTTTCTAGTAGTCAATAGACTTTCTAATGGTTTTTCTATATAGAAGTTTATCTCGAAAGTAATTGTTATCTACGTCTCGGTGACATTCTGTCAACATTCTTTTCTAAATTTGTCGCACAATTAATTCTTTAATTGGCTTGCACTTAGCATAATGTTTACTTTATGCAGTTAGTGTATAAAACTGATATATAGCATTTTCACTTGGCAAGTTAGTAGTTCCTGCAAAGATATGTGCCCGCTAAAATAAAATGAACTGAAATATTTTAGGTATTAATTTATTAAACTTTCCATATTCTTTTTTTCGCATTTTGGTGGGCAAATATCTGACATTGTAATTATATGAATGTGGCTAGGTACATCTAGGGGCGCGCAATACAAATGGAGATGGTTTGGAACTATGAAGGCTGAACGTACTTTGCTCATTGTGATGGCGAATGACAGTGGCGGTGTATGCTAAATTGTACGAATTTAATGTTTGTGAACGAGCGAGTGGGCTTCGGATCTAATTACCGAGTAAACGAAATATGTCTCCTATTACTCGGTAATTTGAATCCGTAACATTTAGTACTGCTTAGCATTAATTCACTTTTGTATTGCTACTATTATTATAAAATGTATTCACATGAAATGCCAAAAAAGCCGTTGTAATAATAAACACTTGGTTTCTACTTATTTTGCATAAATAAATGTAAAAATCTTATGAATGTTTGGATCAATATTGTTGCCTACATCCACTGTTGGATGGTTTGGACAAATTCTAAAATTAATATTAATATCGATGTTTTCTTAAATAGTGTATGTTGTAAGTTTTTGTTTACTGTGCCACAAGTAGACGCTCCCCGAACTATGTAGTACACGGAGTTATATTGTGAAGTATTTGTAATATACATATCAGGGGGCTTAGTACGAGTTCGTTTTACGTCTAACTAGATGGAAACGTTAGCGCGTTCTGATTGGCCTGCTCCAATGAACGAACCAATCAGAGGGTTAATCGCGGTAACGTTTCAATCTCATTGAACGTAATACAAATCCGTACTACGCCCTCAGTAAACGTTTTGTAAACTACGTACCTGTCTTTCCGTTTTGTATGGAGTCTCTAGCAATTCGATTCACATGGAAATAGTATTCAGTAGTTACGGCAAACGGGTTGTAGTTGAACATCTTTTAATTTTGTTTCGTCCATCGGTTGTTTATTCTGTAACCGATATAACAAAATAATAATATTGTAAAATAATATCTTATATTGCGTTACGCATATTAACGATCCGATCCATATTTTATTTTTATTTATTTAAAATAATTATATACCTATATTGTTTCGTTGTTATTTTTTATTTAAACTCGAATGTAAAAGATTATTTGTTTTGTTTTTTTTTATTATTTAAAGCTGCGATCACGTAGTGGTTGGTATGTTCACAAAGTGTACCAAATACGGATGAATGTCTATGTATATAGTCTATCAAATTATAAAGTGTTTATGTGATATTATATATAGTTAAGAGTTAAACCGTGCCGAGTAGTTTTTCTATGTGGTATCAGTTGTGATTTTTTCAATAAACGAATTGCTATATTCTATTGTATATTTTTTTATACTTACAACCTTGTTCCCTAATGGACTTTTAGAGAGAAATGATGTCTTCGGTTAAATCTCCGGAGTTGATTATTGTACCTACTTGGTGATTATTAACTATGAAGGTAATATCCGGTCGTGTTCCCTGTGATAAATACAGCAGCCATCCAAGTGCTTCTTGACATGGAATGTTATTCAAAATATCACGATCTTCTCCCTTCTTCAGCTTATCATTCGCATTGGCAATTGTCAATTGTTTTGTTGTACAATTGTTCATTTTAAACCTAGTAAGTATCTGTTAATGTATGTACATTACGGTAACTGGTAAGTATCTTTTCAATTTATTTGTATTACATTAATCAATCCATTTGAATTGATCAATACATATTTCATTTGATTTTCCATTTTGTGAAATTCTCAAACCAATGCAATATTTAGTTGGTCTTACATCCTTCATACGAAATCTTAGTTTTTATTTCTCTTTTAGTAAGGTTAGTTAAATATTAACTAACTAAAATTAGGGTTACTCACGTGAACATGCTGAGAAAAGCTATACTAGACTAGTAATACTTAGTACTAAGAAAAATACTTCCTACTACAGTACAGTAGGCTGCGTGACATCGCCCCCACTGGTTCGAAACTAGTAGCTTTTCTCAGTATATTCATGTGACTAACTCGCGATTTTTTCTAAGTCAAAGTCAAAGCATTTATTTCATTTAAACCATAATTTTCTACTTTTGAAACGGTAACAAACACAAAATAAATAATAGTCTGTCCGTCAGTGAAGCTAGGTGCTCATTCCAAAATATAGATCCGTATGGAGAAGAACGAGCAAGAAACTCCATTCGTTACTCTCCATTTCAAGTTGTAAATGAGAACAGCACAGATTCTAGTTCTACCCAGAACTTTTAAGAAAAGACTTGGATAAGATTAGCGTAGAATCAAGAGTTTTCATTAACTGCTGGAGTTGGGAGGGAAGTGGACACTATAATTTTTTCTTCTCTTCTTATAATATCATCTAGTTTATTTCGTTGCGAATATTTGTCTTGGTGGCCCACCAAGACAAATATTCAAGGCCTTGGGATGCGTCGGACTTCAGTGTTCCGGTGTCTTCGTGGTTGTATCTACTGTAGATCCTGGCTTACAGGAGTTGCAGCAGATTTGCGGTTGAGGCGGGCTATCCCAATTAAAAAAGAAACTGATGGAGTGACGAGGTCAAAAATAAAATAAGAAAGTAATTTTTGAACTATTTTATTCAACAGCTTTTTCTTGTATTACATAAAATAATATGTAGTTATGTATATTATAAACACTATGTATTGTTATATTCTCGTATATACAATAGGCATTTAACATAATCGTTGTAAACTATATCACATGTTGACAACTAAACTTAAAATGTTTGTACAAAATATATTACTAAACTATTCACATAGGCTGGTATTTATATTTGTCCGTTATAAAAGCTATATAAAAATATAGATAGGTCTCATTTATGGAAGCGCTAAAGAAGACATTTTTATTAACTATGTAGAATAATTTTCTCTATATACGGTTGATACACTTCAAGTTATCAAGTTTTGCAATAGATTTTCGACTTTATTTCAATGGTAAAAGTTTGAAAATCTATGACAGCTCGAGGTAGCTTGATATGCATTTTTCTTCAACTGACAATAGAATCTTTATAGATGTTATAAGTATATTTTAAAACAATTCCAGTTTGTCTTTCAAGGTGCTTTTAAAAAGGCAATATTTTTCTGAAATATGAAGCTGTAATGCTGGCCATAAGCGATAGTAAAATGTTTGAATGAATGTCACAATATTGCAAGTCAATGTGTACAATATTGCAAGTCAATGTGTACAATATTGCAAGTCAATGTGTACAATATTTCAAGTCAATGTGTACAATATTGCAAGTCAATGTGTGCATTATTGCAAGGCAATGTGTGCAATATTGTCGACTATAGAATCGTCCTCAAATATTTTAAAAATATTACCCGTTTCAAAGCACCTTTAATCAAAAAACAGAGTGGCACCAAGTCAGCATATTTATATTAAAAAAAATAAAAATAAATCTGTTCTGAATCACACTTAAACTGCAATATATTACGTTTATAATTACGGAACTTAATTAATATGGCTTTCTTAATCCCACTTAAACATAATATGTACACAGTTGAGATCGACCTTACATCTAACTGAAGATCTTATATATTTTGGCACTCTGGACCACATTCCCTTTAAAAATCTACAATACAACATTTACAGTAAATATAAACATTTGATACATAAATAAAGATTAGAATTTTTTGTACAATATTGCATTAGAACGCAAGCTGATTTTATGGCAAGCAGTTACATAATAAACTAACATCTATATAGGATTCGAACAAAACAATGCTTCACTGTTTCATTCGAGATATATCTAACAAACCAACAATTTACATCCAAGTCCATTAAAGCGACCAATCGCATCAAAGTCATCACTGATTTTAACCAATCACAACACTGGATTTCCCAACGACTAATGCTGTAGCAAGCAGTAAGCTGTGCCGTCAGCATTTCTTCTTTTGACGAGTTCCATCCAGTCTTCTATCCTAGGAGCACAGACTAGGGAGTACCTTCCCAATCGTCGTCTCGCCATGATGAGAAACTCTCCAGCGCCCGCAGACGCCCCGCACACAGATGAAACGTGCACGTGTGCGTGTAAGCTGCGCACTTTCCGCCTTCTATGGTTGCGGTGTGTAGTGCGCTCTATTGTGTTGTCTACGTCGTATCTGTAAAGAAAATATTAAATAAAATATTTGCTAAACGACGTAAATGATCATACGCATTTTTAAAGACATTGTGCCAGTTGAATGCCTCAGTTTTGCACCCGCGGAACTTTCGCATTAACGAATTATTCAACTTACTCAAGAACTAGTCTAGTAGTTTTTAAGATCATCGCGAAAAGACAGAAGTGGGGTCTTATAGCTAAGCTAGCATCTTATAAAGATGTAAATCTATGTCTATGTGTCCTTCACATCTTACTCCTCGGTGCCCAAATTACACGGACGAGAGATGTAACAAAGATTAATATCACTTATAACATTTTACTGCAGTCAACTTTATGAGCTTGCAGATGGACAACTGGTTCTAGATATTATCAAACAACAGTTTGTTGGGTTTTCCCTGAAACTATGCATGTATATGTAGGCAGTAGGTACATACATACAAAAGCTACTATCTGATTAATTTTGGTAAGTACATAATATGCTAAGACAGCCCAAGCGAACAACTCGTTAATACAAAGTGAATAATATATGGCATCTTATTTTAATAATAGCTAGAATTATCTAATGATAAAAACTTGTAAGTTTATTATTAGTTACCAAAAAGCAATACTTGCCCCCGACATTTGAGGTAAAAATAATTTAATACTAATACCTAGATAATTATTTAAAATGTCAAACCCAAAATTCAAGAACACAAATTAATTCACTTTAAGCTTATTTTAGTCTTTCAATTTACTTAAGACAAAATGAACAATTACTACCTATGTAACACCTAATATTTTTAAAACAAAACCCAGACGTGTACCTAACATTTCTTTATAACGAGCAAAACATTGACCATTGTCCATACACGATTTCGTAATCACCTAATGGATCATGTAAACGGTCACTCGCAATTATCTTCGCGGGAGATTGCAATTACAATCTATCTACTTTTTCAATGATTCACTAACAACGATATGGCGTGTTTGATCTTTGGCTAAATGACATTTTTTTAAGGGGGTTAAATCATCGAATGACTTCTCCCGCCTGGGTGAGGCGGAAGGGAGTGTCTCAGACTCTTACTGACTAAAAACCACGCCGTTTCTACTCCTGCCCTTTAAGCCGGAGCTCCGGCAACCCGTTAAGTCCTCCGCGGCACTAAATGACAATAGGCACATTGGGTACATTGACGCCATTTTTATGTAACTTCTAGACTATACTAATTTCAACATCAATAACCCGTGACAGGTTTTTGTTCTCTAATAAATATCTGATTTATTTCATTGCAGGAACCAAAACAGTTATTCATGTCCCTGGGACGCACCGGACTTCAGTGTTCTGGTGTTTTTATGGTTGTATCCACTGTATATCCTGGCTTATGGTACAGGAGCTGCAGCGGTTTTGAGAGGTTGTAGCGCATGTACCATAAAAAGTGGCCGTGGTAGTCCATTTCTTCGTTCGCTCAGAATTGTTCGCTCGATGGGCGGGTTAGAGATCGCAGCTTAAAATGTTTAAGAGAGCGGTCCGACCTTTGTCCAATGTGTGTTAATTACTTAACTAATTTTATCGAAAAAAAAACTCAAGTAAGTAAATCGTAGGAACATGTTATCATGTAAGGCTAATGCCAGAATACTGAAACGTTACTTAATTTTAAGTCAAATATCGTGCCATCTCTGTCATTTTACAAAGAATTTGTAGAGATAGAACTATACTTAAGCACGACCTAAAATTGAGTAGCGTTTCAGTATTCCGACATAAGGCTCCCTTAAACTGTCAAACACCAAGCGGTCACCGGTGACCGCGACCTATTGTTCTTTAATTGTGTCTATAAAACCGGTACTCGACGAGTTAATATAACTTTTAATGAATCCTTACCTATAATATTCATCGTCTTCCAAGTCAGGTTTGTCTTTGCTCTCTGCTTCAGAGGTGGCTCGGATGAGCTTAGTGACTCGTAGAGTGAGCTGCGTAGTGTCCAGGTCCTCACGGGGTTCACTCATCACGATCACTCCTCGCGATACTGAAATTAACATCATTATTAAAATACTGAATAACTGAACATATTACGACGACGTAGTCTGGTAAATGAGTAAACTACAAAACTAAGAATAATGATAGAAAATTTACTATATTTCCCTAAAAAAAACAATTGCCTATTAGATTCATTATTCATCAAGGTACTATGTGGCTTTTTAAACACAAAAAATTAAGTGGTTTTAACTTAAAATACCTAGAATAAAAATAACACCCAATGGCGTCATCAATGTCTACTAGACTTCATTTTTATTTCTTTACCTGGGTCATAAATTCAGTCAAAGAATAAAAGCTTTTTCATTGTATTTTATTATAATGTTAAAAATCGTTAGATACATTCGAGCATTATTACGGTATTATAAATATTTAAAAGACATGTTTCGCAACTTAATAAAACTCCAAACTTAAAAATTTCCTAGAAATAGTTCGCAATAATAATTTTGTAAGAATAAAGGATTTAATAATAAGTTCCTAACTAATGGAAACGTGCATTCCTTTTATCTAAAACTAAATTATCTACGTTGTGCATTAGATTGTTTTGTTTGATAGTCGAGTTTTGTGTTAATTATACTAATTGCTACGGCACAAACAAATTAGAAGTTGTAAAGTTTAATCACTGAGCTATCTTAAATGCGTGTTTTGAGAACACAATTGTCTCAGCGACGAATTTTCCTCCTCACTAAAGCTCAAATTTAAATGTTCAACGGTGGAGCTGTCACGGCGCCATTACTTCAACTTTATTATTACCTACACCACTTTAATCTGGCCATTTTTAATTTAATGTTTTAGTTTACATATCGATTTGTATTCCATATAAAAGTTATAAATTGGCCACAAGTGTCTTAATGGCACTTAAATGAGTCTGGTTGGAACCAATAGATCCCCCTATTTATCTTCGTGATGTCGGAACAGTTTTGAAAGTGTAGCACATTGTAGCTAGCTGAACAACTCGCCGGGTAAGTACTAGTCGCGACACCAGATTTATTGTTCAGATATTAATCACTGTGTCCTCATTGTTCGCGACGTTTTTTGTCCGTCCCATGAGTAAGCGCAAAATGTAGCCGTATTTTTTCTACGCGCTTTTGTTTGAGCAAGATAAGTGAATAGTCCAAGTCTTTGGTAAACGGTCATCAACCCGAGTCCCGACAGCCGATAATTACATAGAAGGTTCTCTAACGAGCCATCATGAGTCTCGGTACCGCGGTATGTTATCAAGGCAACAGTTAATTTAATTGTTAGACAGTGTTAATAGATACCTATCCGAAATATCTTAGCAGCTCTCCTTGATAGCTACAGTAAACTTAATAAATCTTACAAACAGAAACAATAGAATAATAATTTCATATTTCTTGACAATTAAACAATAGCTTGTCATTTTTATTTGACAAAAAAAGGCTTAACACGTACGGGGCCTTTGCCTATGCCCAAAAAAATATCTGGTTTTTATATGAGGAATGACAAACAAAAAATCAATGATACGTGTTGGAGGCGGGTAATAACGTGAGTGCGCGGGCGACGCGGCGGGACGCATGCGCTGCAGTGACATAACTCCTCAACTATTATAATTTATCAAACCAGAAAAAACTATTAACATTAACTCCCTACTGCGTCGCGTGCCCTACGCCCATACTAGTCTATCCGGTATACACTTGTCAAGCATCGTCGTTACGGACGTAAATTGAATCTAAGCAGCTCATCCCGGCTCGATCAGTACATATGCTAAAGCTTCCGTGAGTCATGACCAGTATGAAATGCAATCTAATCATTACAGGAGTCCGACTGACTGCTGGCGGCGGCGATACAAACGCAGAACGAAGCAATGCGAAAACTTTTTTCGGTTGCATTTACGTAAAAATATACAGGATTGTTGAAGATTTTAAAATAACGAGTCCTTTAGATAAACGGTCTCTTACTCTGTAAATAATTCGCGGTAGTTGTGCGCAGAAAAATGATAAAATTATATTCAAGTATAACAACGTTTAATATAATTTGAGGCGCGAGGAATCTCGATGATGGCGACAAATTACTGTGCGGTCGTCGGCGCGGGTTTATTAACATTCAGCGGGGCGAAGGCTCCTGAGTTTGCGATTACTTATTATTGCGGTGGAGGAATAGCTAGAGGAGTAATGAAAATACGTGTGAGGTCTTACCGAGGTCGCTGGTGCAGAACGCGAGCTCTAGTTCCGAATCTGAGCAAGGTCTGCAATCTGCAGTGTTTGGGTCGTAGTGTCTCCGGACTAGGGGCCGCGCTTCATACTTGAAGGTGGCTTCTCTCCTTTGAGGACCGTCTTCTGGTTCCGCTTCCACATATATCGCAGCACCTCCGTGTCTGCCTCGGAAGCACCGCAGTTCCCTTGGATCGCCATCATTCGGCGCATACAAAGGAACTAGTCTTCGCGCGCCTTCCACAAATAGACGCGCAGGGAACCGCTCAGCGACTTCTGAAAGACATGCATTACATTGTAGACAAGGGCAACCATAATTAAATCATTACGTTGAAGGAGTTGTATTCTGGTATTCAAAAAGGGTCCACACAACCGACAATTTACGCAGAGCGCTTGCCATCTGTGACCAGCTCTAACTCCATTAATTATGGGTGAGTCTTTATTTTATTTTGGACCAGTTAATTTTGTAAATATGAAATAATGGGCAAGGCAAAGAATTGTTAGACTGTACCAAGAAATATTGTTTAATGTTTACTAAAATTACCTGTATCATTAAGTCGCAGTGTATGGAATAGATCAGGCGGGTCTGGTCGCCTTATGACCCTGATGCAGATCTTGAAATCCTTCTCGTCGCCAGGTAGAGGAGGTCGTAAGATGAGGCGTAGGGCTCCTCGAGGGTACATCCATGAGATGGTGCCTTCTCTGCATCGCAGGTACACAGGCGTCACTCCACGCTCCGTCGTTGATGTCAGGCCACTAGAAACAACATTAAAGGTTAGTTTTCAGTCACACTTTTTATCTTCATCTAATCACCTAATCACTTAAATATTTGTTTATACATTAATTACTACATAGGCTACAGCTATAGTTCCAATAACAGCCTAGTAAGTTTATTTATACACGAGCCGAAAGCTGTCTTAATCATATTTGGACGATTTGATTGGAACGTGGCTACCGTGGTCATTAAACATTCCGTGTCCACTGCGACATTGCCGACCGGCTCCAATTATTCCACTCAATAAAATTATTAAGAACACTCAAATTGGCTACCGTTTCGAACCACTACATTTTATGAGCCAATCCTGTATCAATATAAAGACCTTATTGTTCCAAAATTATACGTCTCTGGCAATTTTTATAAGATTTATATTGTCGTCGTCAACAAATTCACATCAGTACTAAATATGGGGTTTAATTTCTTTTCAGCGAACACATTAAAGCTCAGCGTCAATTTCAAACTTGTTGTTCTAAACCGCAACACCATTACCGGTTCTGTTAAATTAGATCAACGCGCAAATCTAGATGAAAGTTTGAGCAGGGAGTGGTAGATTAAGGCACGCGATCGAGGTGTCATTTCTCGTCGGTATCTCGAAGTGCTCCCATAAACAAGCCCCGAGCGGACAATGATATCTGCGATCTGGCACGTGGGCCGCGATTCTGGAGTAGCACCCACGCCGCCGCCGGCCCACGGCGACTGAGCCACACGCCATAAACCTAAAATATACGAGTTATACGACACACCACACTATAAAAGATGCCACGTAAAGATTTTACATGGCCGACCAATAAAACCATAGCGTCCCTTTATGTTGGAGTGCATTGTCTGTGTGGCCCGACCGTTGTACGTGCATCTACATACGTGTCGTCTGTATGTCGACACTTTGTGTCTTGTAATATAGTTTCATTTATGTTCAAGGGGTGCACACTTGCCGTCAGTTGTCTTATAAGTTTTGTCAACAAAATATACTTATGGAAATCTAATTGATTAGCTGTCTTAAGTACAATATTTGGCTCAACCCTTCGTTTGTTGTCATCAAAGTATACTAGCACTTGTACTCATACAAATTCCCTATTTTCTTTGTTATTGAATGCTAAAAGTGTGAAGGGTCATTGCTCAGCTCACATCTCACTCCTACGCACAATATAAATGTATACCGTGTGTCCCAACGCGTACATTAATCAAGCGGCGCTCGATCTCGTCTGACAACGCATCAATTTTCTTTTATTGTGATAGGCGACGGCTATAGAGAATTCTGTCACGTCATATCCTACTTTCACGTCATCGGGAGACTTCCTTAATCCCCGCTAATGGCTGAACGTTGAAAAATATGTGTTGTAAATTATTAACTAATATGGAGTAACAAGTGGGAGCTCATGTGGCCCGCCCCTGCCGTCGAGACGAACACGTGAAAGGTACTGCACCCCTGTCTACGGGGGTGAACAACCTTTTAACACAAAAGGGTTTACTACCTGAACTTTAAACTTCAAGCTTTGATGTGATCTCTCCGTCTTGATTAATGCTATTTGATTTGTTAACAATTTGTGTTAATAGAGGTAAATGGTTAACTGTAATTAAAAACAATCATTAAGCTGTGTAGGACGTAGATGTATTTATAGTAACATTTAAATTGAAAGTTGTTTTACTTTGCGTTGTATTTGCGTCACTCGGACAGTGATTAAGCAGACATTTCGGTGTTTTATGTTTCAGGTTGTCCACGGTGCAGTTGATAGTATCTAGGGATATTTGTGTAGCGGACTATCTAAATTGCGCAAGCAATTGCTATGAGGGCTTGTAAAGCGGACTAAAAACGTCAAGTTGTCGAGCCCTGTCGCCTTCGTTATCGGCGTGCGCTAAGACAAACACACAAAAACAATATACATAAAAACCGCACAGAATTTTTTCTTGTTTCCAAACAGAGACACAAAAAATCTGTGCCGATGGGTGTTAACTGCAACGGCAGCGGCGTTTTATGCTTTTGAAACTACAGAACATAATCAAATGTATTTATTATGACAAGAATACATATTTGGAAAACATAAACCTGTTATGATTTTGAATGTAAACTCAGAAATGATAAAAATACGACGACGCTTTTTATTTACATTCGTATCAAAGTATGCAATCAATTTCAAGCTTTAATGGTTGTGGAAGTATGATTCATATTTCTACATATTACTATATACGTATATTATCTAAGTAGTATAAGTTATGGGTGCATAAAACAAAAACAGAGTAGCCGTGGTCCATTAACCAGCAAAGTGTACAAAAAGACGGTCGTCGGCAGATTCAAATTGAGGCAATCCCGGCCCATTACCAGGCAAATGACGCGGGCGCCGATACCGGCCTAAAAGCTGCTAATGTACCTTAACGTCACCCTACTGTATACCTATCTCTGTCACTCAATAAACCCTACATCTATCTATCTCCTTCATAAAAGTCCAAAGAATTACATCTAAAATGGAGTCACGCGCGCACTCCAATTAGTGTTTAAATTATTTTATTTTCTGGCACGAGTATGATGTGAACTTTGCAATATGAAATTTTATTCAATTTAAAAACAGTTGAAATGGCTTGTATCAATTAAGTTTGATTTGTAAATCAATTAATATTATTGATGTTAATAGTATGAAGGCATATTTTTCGATGGAGAACCGGTATTTTTGTAGTTTATGCCTTATGTGGGTACTCTTTCATATGCACGTGAGCTATGTTTAACAGCTTTTATTAGAAACTGTTCTCAAAGCAATTTTTATTATTCCACATAAAAGATTATTACTAAGCAATAAATTTTCAAATCTTAACATATTCGTGTTAATGTGCCAAATCAACTAGGAACAGAAATTACCATTCCATTATTGATTGAAAAAAAAGACCGAAAAAACATAAAAAAAATCTAAATCGGACTGGTTATGTAAATCGAAGTTTTGTCGTTACGTTCCTAATGAAATACCTATCTAAGCTTATTGTCTTTTCCGAATAAAATTGGCAATTTATTTTTGTAACGGTAAAATGATGGAAATAATATTTCTATACAATGTTTACGATGTTTTTGGTCGTATTTCTTGTATGGTTTTGTGTAGAAAGTTCGTTAGTGCACGATAACAGGTCCCATAAAGCGTTATCGTGACATTACAAGAGCCTCGACAGAATAATAAAATAAATGTGTGTTTTTCTACGAAGAGTTTTATTTATTCTCGCCCAAACCTGGCTCGAGATAACAATGTCGCGTGCGTTCAACCTCCGTCACTACTAGGGCTGTACACACGCCTTTCTCTGTCCGTCCGATTCTAACTAGATTAACACAAAGCATAAAAGCTTCTCTAACATAAAAAATACATTTTATAAGCAACTTAAATAGATGTGAGACATGACACATTCTACGTAGATACATAAAGATCAGAGTAAATCGAAACTAATCTAGAATTTACTTACCTATTTCTAGGTAGTATAATCTAAAATTATTTATAATATACAGGCGCGGCAACTTAATGTGCAGAAAAAATTTATTGCAAGGTAAATATGAAAGTGTTACAGTTGTTAGCAGCCCTGGTCGGACCACGCCTGCGCAGCCTGCTGCCCACGCGCCGACCATTGTCGTCCACACAGATACAAATTATGTATAATACAAAAACCAAGGCGAATTCCGTTATTGTATTATTTTCATTTAAAAGATTTATTATAAAAGAACAGTACCCAACCGCAATTCAAATCAAGTACAAAATTGCGATGGGGGAAAGTCTATAATTATGTCTTTCTCCGGGCCGCTATAAAACGTTAGCACCAAACTATACAAACATTTTATGAATGCAATGCCTATCAAAGGTCTATATTCGCTGCACTAACATAAAACAAAGTTTTACTGCTGGCTCTTACAATATGGTAATATGGCAGGCATTGTGTCGCTATCGAGTTGCTCTTGTCAAGTCCGCGCTCACACATACACCTTCACAGCGACAAAGATTTATAAGCTTTTAAGCTCACCCACACAACCGCAGTTAAATCTTATAAGAATTGAATGCTCTTGCGCACAAAGGCCTTAGGAGGGAGTAGTCGGAAGGTTTTTTAGTTTGTAGGTCATAGTCGAGCGTACGGCGATTGTAGGAACAGCTAAATAAGCAAAGCAGTTCCGTGATCCAGTTGTCTAACCGCATTGTGTCTTAACTACAAGGCGAATATGTTATTGTATTCAAATGATATACTGGCTTTCGTATCGGACAACTTTAAGTGGAAACGAGAAAAATAGATATCATAAATCATAAATGGAAATATGTTAAGTACTTTCTAAATTGTTGGTTGTTAATGAAGTTGATTTATATTTAACTAGATTTGGCCCGTGGCTTCTCGCGCGTCATTAAGCACCATATAGTAATCTCCAAAGTTGGTTATCAGGAAAATGATCTGAATCAGTTCAGCGGTTTAGGCGTGAATTAGAAATTGGCTCAACTGGTTTTGAGAATTAAGTCTCCTGTAATGTAGGTTACCTACATCGAAATATTTTTCACAACTTTAATGCAGAAGAAAATGTTTAACTGCCTCAATAATCGACTGTTGTATTACGAATGATTTATCCTCACGTAAGAACCTGTCATGGCTGTCATTGATCATCAGCAAGGTGACACAAGAATCCGTTTATGCTCGGAATCTCAATCATTGCAATTATAATTCTTTACCTGCCGATTGTCACACTGTCCACCTGTTGAAGCAGTTTACTGCCATTTCCTCTCCGCCATGCCATCCTGTGTCACCGTACTTTATTACTTGCGATGACTAATCACACATGGTAATATTATCAAAATAGGATATTACTGTGAGTGCCAAGACATGTACGGAGGATTTTCGTGAAACAATGGCTCGCTGGACAATGGTAGGGGCGGACGCCGCGAGCGACGACGCAGCACGTGCGTGCCATTGTATTCATATACGATACGCGCCCGTCGATATAGCGATACATTCGATACAATGCCCAGAGACCAGCTCTATTGATCATCGAGAGAAACTCGACTGGTCGCCTTCGGCTACGCACGATCAAAATGAGAACGCAACATTTTGTAAAGCCCGCGACAATCTTTTACAATCTCATCGAATCAAATTTGAATTACCAGCTATCGCTCGTAGCCCAAGTATTACGCTCCGTGAACTTTGCAATATTTCAATTGCCGTTTACTAAATTACTACTTGTATCTATAGAGTTGCAACGAGAATTGCCAGGAAACAATCACAATAATAACGTGCCAGCCACGATCTAGTGTAAAATAGTGTAATTGACGTGGGCAGAACTAGGAAATTGTATGATGCGCATGTCGAATCTATAGTATTATACGTTGATGAAAAATATTTGTGCAGTTTAGATTGTTGGCTTAGTATTGTAATGGGATCATTTGGTTCGTATTGAGCTAGCCTTGGAATGCTCAGTGAGATTGACCTCCGTGGCTGACCGTGCGTGGTGAGTCGTCGGTGTCCCATGTGCTGATTCGTCCTGATTGTATAATAGAGCAGAACTCGTGCGGGGCGCGTGGGCGCCCCTCTGTCAGCTGCTAAGAAATACGGAGGTAATTGCTATTCTGCACCTTATAAATCAATTGATGGCGATAAACAAAATTCGTAACGCGACACCGCATTACAATGAACTGGCTAATAGCAATTTGTATTCGACATGCAGACACAATGTTCCGGAAACATTTTTTGTGGGACGTTTTTTGCTTAGTGCACAATCAAATAAATAGGATTTGTTATTGTTTTGGAAAGTAGCAGGTAGCAAATAAAATTTAAGACTTAATACTCAATAATATTTTGCATTTTTGTAACTGAACTAATGTGATAAATGTGATAATGCAATTATTGTTATATTATGTTGTATTACCTTTAAGTCTTCCCTTACATTACTTTCTGATTAAACTAGTCCTACAAATGTCATGAAACTCTGTAGTTGTCTTAAGTGATAATCGTCATCATATCGTTATCCCTGTGCTACGTGTGTCGACTACACTTTTCCAAGCTAGTACTCTTTCATAAAACTGCATAGGGCTGTGCATTGATAGTGTGATGTGTATTCTCAACTCATGTAACTACATTAATAAGCTGTTGAGTTTCCAAATAAACGAACTAACATTAAATTACGTAAGTTAGCTATATCAAACTAGCTTCATTTACGTATACGCCATTACATGCTATTAGCAAACATTCTAGTGCCATACTTGGCGTACAGTCATCGCGACCAATCAGTGGCTATAACTGGCCGTACAAACAAGCGCGACACGACATACTCTCAGTAAACAGTCAGTACATAGTGTTACATAGAAGCGTGACTTCTCATTACCGCATGTTTGTTCGTATGACTGGTGCAGCCAACACCTTGTGCTATGTATCTACCGTGCTATTAGTAAGACATAAGCACAAATATACATAAATTATACACAGTTAGCATTGTCGTAAAATATTTAGCAGCTACACTATGCATTTTTGATGACGTCAATACTATGCTTGCTACGAAACGGTAGTTCATACACAAATAACTAAGTAACAGATTTGCAGTCGCGGCAGTTACTTTCGAATTTCGAACATAGGCATTTGAAATATATTGTAACTGTGTGTACTGCCGTATCGGGATATCAACTTAGCATTAATTAAAAAAAAATGCTTAATTGCTTGCAGTTTGCAAGCCGGTACTAACAAAAAACGCTTCTTGTATAATCACTCCACATCTATGGAGGAGTGTTTAATTTGATTTTTAATGTCACGCGCCGATTTAGGAAGCATTGCAAGAACATCGACAATTTTGAACATGGCGTATCCGTTCCAAATAACATTAGTACAAGTGTCGCCAATAAATCGTGTAGGACAGCATGAATTTATTTTTTTGTCTACAATACTTGAGTGTTGGTTGAGGTTTGGCCATGAATTAGGCTGAGTGCGCATGTGCGGTCGGCGCCACCGACGTCACCGGCGCCCGCGCACATGTGAACACATGCTGACAAACGTAGTAAATAATCTGCTTTATTCAAAACATGCTGACCTCTGCTCTGTTCGCTCAATGTAAATACTTGGTACCATTCATGAACAACTACATCGCAGTAGGCAAGGAATATAACTGCTAGTCTAAACATTATTAAAATAATCGCAATTTCTTTTCATCTTACACAGCATTATTATACGAATGCCGTATAATTTTATAAATAGGCGAATAAAACAAACAAAAATGTAATTTAAAGACAAAAACACGCGAGCTCGGTAAAACACAGCTACAATTACCTTCGTGTAATTTGGAAAGCATGCAATTATGTGGACCCTAAGGGGCGACATTTTTCATTCCTTATGCGTGTCTCTAGATGCAATCCTAGCTAATTTAAATAATTCAATATAAAATATTCAGTGTTTCGTGTCGACTGAATACTTTATCATATTTGATTGGACACGATTGTGTCTGCGTTTATTGCTTCATGAATATTTTTCGGCAGATTTAAAATGAATATCGTATTGCAACCAGTTAACTTTTGCTGTACTCGACGTTTTAATGGAAATGATAAAGATTCAAATCTTATTGGGACATTTATCTTAATAAAAATCGAATCAATTAATTAAAAACATTGATTACCAGTTACCAATTAATTGCATCATTCCTTATAAGATACACCTGTATCATACAGTATTTATTTAATCCTAATGTCCTAAATGTACTTAAAAAAGATATGAAGCCCAGATATCGATAGACAGATAATATTGTATGCAAATAAACGTCTCAGTTGCATGAATAGTTGTCATGGGAAAACATATTGATAAAAGATAGGGATTTTTCGATACGATATCAAAATACTTTCACATGATCGTGCGAAACGTGGGAATTGATTAGCGATGATCTATCCCATACTATCCCAACATTATGGGCAGCTCGTCGTAAAATTTCTGATAAGGATTGATTACCTGTGAATTGTAAATAGAGCTGGGATCACATAGATATCGTTGTTAGCCTAATCAATACTCTAGCAATAAAGCATGTAAAATTGTATAAACAGAAATCACAAACAGAGTTTTTGAATTTTCAGATACTTTGAATTGAATTATAAGGCAAAATAGCTCAATTTGGAATGTCAACCAAACATGTCGATCAATCTGTATTTCTATCAACACTAATACTCAAGATAAATTTGTCTAAGATCGTCGCATCAAAGACATCTGATATTAAATATTTCCCACAAGGTGGTGATTCTATCCCGCGCATGATCAGTCGCTTGTGGAGATAAGTATAGTTCACACGACTTTATCTGACAACTGATAGATGTCACAGATGTCAACGTGACGTTTTGAACGGTCAGTCAACACGTCTGCCCGTCAGTCTGTCCACTACCTTTATAGTTCAGTAAAAATTGGGTGAAATACTTTTCATATGAAAATCTGACTACTGATAAAGATATGGCCTACAAACGCAATGAGATTAGCTCTTCGTTTCCCACGAAACCATATTTAGATTGGTGTAAAGGGAAAGATAATTGATAAATCTCCGGTGCCTCAAGAATCGTATTCAAACTATGTCAAAGTTACTTCACAATGGCGCCATGTAGGGCAGCGTAATTTTAGACTGTAATTTTGAATTTCCTATATAAAAACCTCATTATATCGAATAAATTATCAGTCGTCAGTACCACAGAACATATAAAGAATTTTTATATTATATGTTCTGTGGTCAGTACACTTAAGTATTCTCACAAAGGCAGGTTACTTTAGTAAAATAAATATTTATTTGAAATAAATCTATGGCAGAATGTACCACAGACTAAAATTATGATGCTTAAATCATATTATTTGGAAAAAGGTGCCATCACAATATAAACACAACATACTAAAAATATAAATAAATATAAGTAGATAACTTTCTTTAAATACACCGTCCAAGGATTACAAAAGTGGTGACAAAGTTTCTATACTCGAATAAGTACGTAAGAATATACATACGTACATACATAAGTACGACCATTGTCACTGTAATAAATCTTACAGTTCTTTATTACACGTATTTAAAATATTACGTTAAAGATTTATTATGAGTTCAAAAAGTAAAGAGTTTTAAGTTTTAACAAAAGTTCGGTGTGTTGTCCATATGTTGTCTTCTGTATATCGAGTTAAGCGGCCATAACTCATAGACTTATGTGTTACGTAATGTGTAGGATTAATAACTTTTTTACGCGCCGGTATAAATAGTTAAATACACTTTTAATGCTTATTACCTTCTATATTTAATGTCTACTTCTTTTTATGAATACTTGTCATTAAAAATTGTTGATATTAAAAATTGTTATTTAATCACTCTTAAACTTCTTAATTACAATTAAACTTTGTATGTAATTTTAATTTTCTTTTAAAGAAAATCTCGTGAAAAGGGGATTTATTAGTAATAAATTACCTTAATGGTAGATCAAATCAATATATTACATACATATTTAATAGCGATACAATTTAAAAGATTGATAAATGAACTTAAATAAATCGAATGATCATTAAAAACTGTTCTCAATCGATCAATCAAACATCAAAAGTTGTTATTAGCCAACTTAGCGAACGTGTTCTCTTTACCCTTGAACACATTATTATTTATTAAACACATAAATTGTTCAACAAAAAAATCTAATAGATTTAATACAATTACGTGTAATTACTAACATCACTATAATTACGGTAAAGATAAGTTGTACAATTTCATAAACAACTTTCGATGTATCGATTAATCGAGTGGTGTTAACATGTTCGCTATTATCGCGTAAGTAATCGAGTAATAAAACATGCATCTATCGATCGAGTAAACGGAACTCTAGTTACGAAATAATTCGAATTGATTGTGGACCCGTTCTTATGTAAATGTTGGAAAGCTCTATTTTATGGTTGAACACTTGAAACTGGTCCAGTTATTGCATATCGTTGCAAATCTAGAAACCTAACGGTCCGTATTGTGGACCTATAAAATCAGTTTTCGCCTCCAATTCTAAGCCTTTCTGTTAGTTTAGACATTTTGTATACTAACTTACGTTAAAGTTGAAGTGATTGCAATAATAATTTCCATTATATGAGACGTTTAGCAAAGGCTTGCTTCCAAAATTAGAAAGGATTGTTCGTATAGCTTTTCTTTGTCTAATTTATCAACTGATTCCCTTAATAATTTTGATTTAGAATATATCGAGATGCGATTTTAGGTGAGAAGTTAAATAATGTTTTAGAGCATTTAAATCACAAACGATAATCTAGTTCTTACCGTTCTCAAACAAAGGTTTTGATCAAAAAACTTCACCTTACACTTTGCTAATAAAAATATTCTAAAACTTCAACGACGTTATTGATTGTTTACAAACAAAACGATAAATCTTTAAAGACATATCAAAGCACGTTACTCGTGATAAAAGTTTAATAGATACGGAGTTCACAAACCCGCATGTTTTGGGGCAGGATTCTCACGCGCGTACGCCGGTGGAATACGCAAAGAGTCGTGTGAAACGTTCGTGCGGTTTGAGCACTGAATACAAACACTCACTTACAATTTCATTGCCCTATTTATTTCGTTTCATAAACTTTCTACACTTTATTATTCTAGGAACCAAGTCTTGTCTAAGGATTAGTTACGTAACACTACTTTCTTTGAACTTTCACAAGCGTATGCCCATGCGCCTAGTACTTAAATACTGTAATTGCTGTGAAGGAACTTCTTTGTTTTTCATCTGTTAACTAATAATAATATGTGTTTTGTTAAAAATAAAAGGTACGTGTTTTGTTTGTGCTCAAAAAACAAAATTGTGATATCTATTTTCGCCCCTACAAAAGACATCAACGACTGATTGCGGACATTTTTTCATTATCTTATTATTGTCGTGTTTGATAAAGATACCAATTATAACAATTTACTAATGCTAGAAAATTATCCACCTAAATAGTTTAGAAAAAACACAAATTACTCGCAAGGAGAGTTTCGAAACTAATCTTAGATTGGTATAAAAAACCGCGGTTAGAAGACACGCAAGCGGTTACATTACAACTACCATAATAAAAAGAAAACTGGACACTTCACTTAGTTGATTAACGATTGAACTTATTTCGACTCCATAGATCACCAAATTGTGGTTTTAGATCGTGAATAAAAACGTTGGCCCGTGTCCAAAGTGTTTCGTTTTCAATAAGTGGTATGTAATGCGGAGCCGCGGTGGTGCGGTGTGGTCGCGCGCACCGTGGTCATCTTACAATGCGCCGGAATGCGCCGAGACAGAATGCCCGACCGCCTGGAAGGGAAGCCGCACGCCCGACTGATTTCCGCTAAGAGGTACGCACTTAGGCATCTACACTACACTTTTCGTAAAGTATATTACAAACGTCCTGTAATTAGGGATTTTGCCGACAGAAGTCAAGCCTTGTACTTAGTTATAAAAATGGTAAACTCATTAAGATTCGAATTCAGAATAGCACCAATGAATGAGGCGTTACTTCGAAAGAATTTCACGAAAGAGAACAATCGAGTGGAATAAGTCCAGCACATAAACAAAGGCACAATAGCTGGGCACAACCTAAGTATCCTACTACGTAACCGTTCGAGCGACTGGCTTGACAACTACGGAGCACCAACAATAGTAGGCTTTACATAGCCTCTGGCAAACCCGTACCCGTTCTATACAGAACACCATAATATTTTCCGCATTGGTATTGCGTGCCCCGTGCCCGCCGGCAGCAAGCAATTTATAGCCAGTGGAACTACGTACATGCTTTTTATTATTTAACGGTGGACCCGAGCCAAGACAAAACGCCCCCGGCTATTGCCAATGCGATCCTGCTAAACTTGTAAGTATTATTTTATGACTACGAATGCGAATGCGCTACACCGACACACTTTGGTAAACCGCGAGTTGATGTACGGACGATTGCAAGAAATTCCAATTAAAAGTGATGTCTCTCATTATGGGTTTACTGCATACAGATTGGTGCATTTTAATTGGCCCAAATGGCATCAAGATGTGTCCTCATATGCAGCCTATGTAGGTAAATGAACACCAAATTCTGACATCTCGCCATATACGTCATTCAAATTACGCCGCCATGTTACTTTATATGGCGCTGATACTTTTTTATCTGGCGGTGATTTGAATAACGTGATAGCGGTGTCCGGTGTCGTATGCAATGCCTTACAGAGCCACGTGCTTGGATATGGTGTAACGACAGCAATGACGAACGCGTACTGCTTGCCAAACAGGTCAAATCTCCATTAAAGAGTGATCATAATACTTGGCAGGCCTTATAGAGCGCGCGTCGGCGTCGGCTGCGCGTGCGCGAGAGAGAACAACCGCCAGGATATCTGACTCCTTCAGTTGACCGGCCTTGTGGCACGCGCCGCTTCGCCACCGCTATTATTCCATTTGATTTACCGATCTCATTATATCGTTTCTATATTTCTTACTATTCTACTACCCACTCCGCTTTATAAACTATACAATTTATATTATAAAATCGGACCTAAGATAAAATTGACAGCTAGTCGAAACAAGGAGAAGGGAAAGGGCCAATGTTGTAACCTGAGTGGATTGGACCGTTTATTTAAATTCACGGCATTGTCGCAATTGCAACGGTTATACTAAGTTTTACTATGTCTGGCAACCAAGAATATTATTTATGTAGTAGGTAGGTAATACTTTAAAACACGGAATTTAATAACTACTTAGTAAGATGTAGTGGTTCATTTGGTGTCATATTTCTGTTATTTGCCTATGTAATTACCACTAATGACTGGCTCGCCGCCGACTCGCTCAGCATAATAGATGGTAATAAATAAGGAGATAATTTGGACATCTATCCGAATACGAATGTATCGTCATGTCGTGTCGAACATTTTCATTTTCTTAATTTGTTTAACAAATGCTTGGAAACGAACCTAAAAGTTCACGTCTATAAACCCAAAGCGCAGGTAATACACGGTTATAAAGCTATAAAAGGTTGATTAGTCGAAAAACGTTGCCAGGTTTGGAAGTTTTGAATATTATAAATATGAATTGAATATAATACGAGGTGTGTTCTAGGTTGGTATGCATAGCTGTCGGTATGCAAATGAGTTACATTGAAACAGAATGTCCGCTTAGTCAGAACTAGGACCCAATTAGTGTGGTATCAAAGGCCGACTTCGTAAATTAAGCAAGATGACGGTCGCAGCCACTCGAGCCACTCGACTCACCAACACAGATATTCGCATCCTTTTCTTGTGACCAGACAATGTCTTATTAATTGTGATTTATGTCCCTTGACGGTTGTGATTTTATAGCACAAGTAATGCTGGTAACTTGGTACTACCATCATGTTGATTTAAAATTTAAAATCCAATAATATCATACTTATACAGTTATCAGAATCAATATCGTTTTCAGACATTTTATCGGCATCGTGTTACAGCTTAAATCTATGATCTCTTCAAACTCAATTGAATTTATTTTTGTAAGATCATTGAAGCTCGTGCTGATACTTTCTGATACAAAATACCTTCGTACGTCCACTGATACTAATGGCACAATTCCAATCTGTTATTTTATTGGAATCGAGTTGGAAAGGAAAATATTATGGTTCAGCCATATTGCCGGTACCTACCCAAGTAGCAGTGGACTCCAAGTGTTCAGCAAACAAGATCTTATTTCATACAGTCTTGATTCAACAATGCCTCGGGCGAAGTTTAACGAACTCCAATAACAAAACGTTTTACTAGATTAGTTTTTAAAAAATGAAGATAAAATTTAATATGGCACCATGCATCAAATTAGAAATCTTCGATGATTCCATCTCAGATGGTGATTTTATCTTTATAACGTAGGTAGATGGTATCTAAATTGCCAGCGGTTTTGACTTTAATTCGTTTGATGATTGTAGAAATCGTAGAATTTAATAATTTTAATTCATTTTCCAATTGCAATTACGAAGATACGAGTACTCGTCCGATCCAAAAGTGGTGTCGACCGCATATTTCTTGCGTGGTTGGACAAAATATGCGTTGGCACGTACGAGTTGTTTAGAAACCACTAAACCCCAACAGGCCGACACAATGGTGAACCACAAACAGGGCTTTGTGCCTTTGTCCAGGGTGCTCGTGCAAATAAATTATTTTGACCGCGCGCCACCACGCCCGCGCCCGTCCACATCCTACGCAAACATTCTCGACTGCTTTATTTTCTTATCTATTGTCGAAAATACTGTTACTTGTGCAAATAGTGTCATTTATTCCAACTTTATGTGACACGTTGAATAGTGAATAGAGGTACTTAAAGAGATATAGCCAATAAAACTGTGTGTATGCATCTTGTGGATACGTTCGAATATTGAACAGGATGTTCACCCGATAGTTCCAAGTTCTAACAGTTACATAGCCACACACAATGTACTCGCTTTCTAAACATCTTAGAAATGACACCTCACCCTTGACAGCAGTACCTACATGGCTACTTAGAGACGTGTAGTGCGCGTGCTCATATACCTCATGCGGCTCAGTGGTCACCTCTCGCGGCGTGTTTACATAACTCGTTAGACGCCAGCCCGCACCGCCCACGCCCGGCCAGCCATTGGATATATATCTAAATATTAACTGTAAACACTCGATAATGTTCTATTGTGATGTCACGCAGGTGCACTATCTGCCGCACTCATTATAATAACGATAGCACAACTTTAACGTCTTACTTGCAGTTGTGAATGTCTGTTGTAGCGTCTTAATATTGGAGTTTTAAAAACGAAATCGACAATCGATTGCATTTGTATGAAACAACTTTATCAATAGCGTTTTTACGTACAGAGTTACGTTACAAAATCCTTCCTTTTTCTATTTATTATTATTATTAGACAAGTGCGCACCTTTCCGCATTAACTACAAGCAACGACAAGAAAGCGTATACTTGCACCTCATCATCGCTTCAGCCTCGATAAATTGTCCCATCAATCATCAAGAATCGCAATAGCGATACTCGGGTATGTCAAATGAATGTGACTTTTTTGTCGTCGATTGTCGGCGAGGGCCCGTGACGAAACGACACGTAATGCAATTTTGATTAACTTGACAACAAAACCTCTGGCAATTACATCCACAGTGATGAAGACATTACTTGTCGCTGATATTATAAAGACCCATTACGATAATAATTCTGTCATCAGGTACACTTTGGAACAAGATCTGTGTAATGAGATCCTTTGTCCTTTTTTTTCTCGTCTTGTCTTGACTTTTTTCGATAATAAGTTCAACATGCGTGGCCCTAACCACGATTAGCTCCATCAAATTGGTAATAAACAATACCGAGTCATGTTTTATAAACAGAATCGGTAGTATCCGATTAGTGAACCGTTAATATGAATGGAAATGTAGAAATTATTGTCATCTCGTATAATGATGTTTTGGTAACACGCAAAAGGCTCGTAATGTCTCCACTTGGTCGTCGGTCGTAACATCAACTTTCACTTGAACAATAGCGACTGCTCACGATTATCACGACCCAGAGTCACGCAGGACGCAGCATCGACACTCTTTGTACAGCATCTGATTGATGACTCGTTAAAAGGTCACTCTTACACATCGATCTCTCTATTTAGATAATGTTAACATACTGTGCACTTCGTATGAGAACTGTAATTATAAGAAAAACGTGCAGAAGTTTTAATTGTTAAACTTAAAGGTACTTATTATACGCAGTATTAGATTGATGACTTGATGGAACACGTCTCTCAACTCTTCACACGTCGATCTCTCTATTTAACCCACATTTGCATGAGATGCGTTGCGTAGCGCCCTGTCATTAAATCTTGAAAAAAGTCGTTTAAACTTGGACGGTAAAACTGTTTGTGATATGTTCACACGTGTTGCTCCTCTAGGTCCAGCATCCATTTACAACTAGTCCGTGTATGCTTATGCACATTCTCGCTGTTTTAGAAAAACTTGAAATGTCCATCTCAGTGTAGTAAAAGTTAATTAGCTCCTGTTTAAGGTCATGTTTTTCAACTTTCGTTGCTGTCGCTTCTGCTACGCCTAGACAACATTCAGTAATCTTACCAAGACATCTCACACACGTTGGAATCTTTTTAAGAAGCTTACTAAATATTCCACACTTCGGTTCTACATAATTATGCCACGCCGCGTCCAAAAAATGTAAAAGGGCAGCGATGACCACCTCAAATAAAAGTAAAAAAGCTTTTACATAATGAATATATGATATGTAAAGGTAAGGCGCGAACTTTAGGGGTAGATACACACAAGGCGTGAACGCTAACGTGCGGCCCAAACAAGGAGGTGTGAAAAGCCCCGGTGATCGTGGAGTTCTTATTGTGGTAGCTGCTAAGCCGCTTACCGGTCCAGTCCCATAAATCCAAGCGCTTGTCCCTGCCTGTACAGTATACAGTCTCACTGGTAAGTATTAAGGTATCCGTGTACTCGCCGCTGTCGTGCTTCATTTGATAAGCGCCTGAGCAGTGTCGTTGTTTGTAAAATTATGTCTGACTGAGCGCATTTTAATACGCTTGTCTGTCCATTGAAAAGCTTATTCATAAAATGAAAAGATAACAACATATATTATGTTACACCTAATTATTTCTTAAAAACGTTGAATATTTCAAACTTTCATTAAAATGTGTCAAAATCCGTCACACCACGTCCCTCCCGTTTAAATAGTATCGTGTGTCGTTTCGCGTGTTCTCGTATTAAGTTACACCTACTTTTCAAGCGCAGCCTAAGCGTATTCAACTGGAATTAAGTGAGTTAACATGAAATCATAAAAGGAAGTGAATGCATCTCGGCGGATACAAGAGCACTAATAAAACCATTCGAATAGCCAATACAATGGCGACTTGAATGTAAAAATATTGCAAGAAAATCTTTTCATGACGCCGCGAACGCGAAACACGATTGTCACCGATACAAAGTTAATACACCTTATTAAGGGAACTATAGCCAATTTAGCCCATTATCGAACGAAATCTTAACGGACGTCGGCATAAGCTCAGTGGTCGGCCATTGTTGTGTCGCCGCGACTATGGGTCCCAGGTCGTTGTGTAAACAAAACGAGTTATTATATGATAGCTGAACCTCACTTTATGGCATTCCAGTCTCAATTTAACACGGGATTTGTGCCTGTTCTATCTAACTCTTCAATGCTCTTCATTTTCTTCTTGGAATTACAATAAAGCAAGAGTAATGGTGGTACTTATAACGTCGCTATACATTTTGAATACCAGGCTTAATCATGTATTTAAAAGATCTTTCCACAACAAAGTAAAAACAGAAGACACCATCGGCTGTTACGCAGTGGCATTCTGTAGAGGGACCGCGGCGTTTGGCAGTTTTTGTGACACCAAATTTTCATTGTCCTTCGGCAACTTATCTCATTTAATTATAAGCTCGGAACGGTCGATAGATTCTGAGCGATCCACCGAAGAAAATTGTTGTATGTTTTTTTTAGAAGTCGAGATTGCGAAGAGCTATAAATGGCGCAGCAGGCCCTGCGGCAGTTGCCATTTGCAATCGGTTATGGAACGACCGCGAACCTCTTTTTACATTATAATCGGTTGGTCCCCGCTCACTTGTTTTTTGTTCTGCTCAGAATCGATGATGGACCTAAATGGCAGAGATGCAAAAATCAAGTAAACATGATATCATTTCGACTCTCCATAATCTACAGGCATGTTGTCAAACACCAAGATTCGTTTTTTTCTCGCTAAAAGAAATTTTGCGTAGTGAGTGAGTTGGTGTTAGCTTCCTTCCTGTGGGTGGCATGTCCTGTTGACCGGTCGTAACACATGTATTTTGAAGTGACAGATGACAGGACTTTCCAGTCTCGTCCGGAGCTTGGTTGAGTGGACCCATCATCTCGCATGATCAGCCTCGAATTACGTCAAAACCGGCCCGTGCCGTTCTTAATAAGGCATTAACGTCAATTATTTTGCATGCTTTAACTTCACCAAGGCATCGATTTCAACATCGTCTACAAATAAATATGAATAATCAGGTATATTCTGGCTATTATGTATTGTCATCATGAATGATGCCAGCTAAAGGTGAACAAACAGTAATTTATGCTTAGCGTGATTTTTATATGACAAAGCATATTTCATGGGATTATGTTTTGGAATTACATTAAGATAAAATATTGTAATTTGACAGCGGCCGACGAAATTGTAGCGCATTAATATGCAGCTCGTGCGGCAAGGGCCCTGCGCCCGCGCACCGTCACTAATAATGGGCCAGACGCTTCTAATGCATTATTCAAAAGGTCCTATTGATCCCGAATTCAAAATATTTTAGCAAAACTAAGGTGATACGAGATAATAATTCTTTGAAGGACCAGAAATATTGCTTTGACTTCTACCAATTTACGACACACAGATTTTTATATTTTTCTGTTTAATTGATTACAAACCAGTATTTTTGCCAATAAATCATATCAGAAATGACGTAGTATTCACTAAATTAAAAAAATAATTTATATTCCTATGTTAAGCGGCGTACAAAGGTATGTATTATAGTTGAAGTTTTACGATCATAACATGGAAATTGATCAAAGTTACCGCGATTTCTCCGCTTACAAAATTATCGTAGAAGCGAGCAGTGAGTAGTCCAGGAACGAATTGAAAAAGTAAACAGTAGCGACACAAAGCGAGGCTTCATTGACCCACCGACACAATGCTGACCTACAATTTGCTGTTAATTAGTTCTGTTCCATTCAAAGAATGCCGTGTTCGATGAAAACGAAACAATTAGCTTTTATACTGAAGAATTAACATGTTATTAAATAAGACGAAGATTTTTATTTCATAGAAACAATAGAGTTAACAGTTTCAAATAAAGTAGTCAATTCCTTACAACGAAGTGACTAAGACCAATCGAAGTAGGTCACAATCATTACAACAATCAACGCCAAAAAACTTGGGAACGTTAGATATTATTCAATTCTAGAATGTTCTCGAACTTTACGACAAAAAGATAAGTGGACACATGGTACAGGCATTGGATTACCCTTCAGCGACCAGCTAACGTGCACCCATTATCTCTGTGATTGGAGCTTGAGAGTGTAATAAAAATTCTCTGTAAGTAGAGTTACATGCAGATATGAGGCTAAAGACGATAGTAGTAATGGGAGTCTTTCAAGTATCTTGGGAACAAATAGAATATCAAACTGAGTAACCTTCCTAGTTATCTACTATGGGACCGTCGGTTACTGTAAAGTCTGTGATAGCCCTTACTGATTAAACTAATTTGGTGCTCCCAATAGGAATGTAAGGTACTGTTCTAAAGTCAGTTTTACGATCATTTATTTGACTAGACGTTATATCAACGAGCTCAATAGATGCCTAAGGCGAGCGTCTCGAACGGAACACGTGTCGCTGATTGCCCTCAATTGGCGAGCGAATAAAAACAATCGTCGCTTAAAAATAACCGTGATTTCATCCAGCAACATGTTTTCTTTCGGTGTAACGAACATATTCCACAAATTCCCATGGCCATCCCATGTGAAATGTCCTGGCTGGGCGGTCCCAGCCGTGGCTGTGGATGTGAATCACTAATGATAATGAACCTTTGTAGAATATGGAACGGGAACTTCTTCCAGGAACAGGCGGAATCGTAAAACAGCGTAACGCGTACGCGCCTCACCATATGGAGAGCGTGAGAGCCCGCGGCTTCACAATCCACCATACAATACACCATCTGATGTTTTTATCGTGGCTGACCATTACGCAAATATTGAGATAGTGACATCCGCAAATAGCGATTAACTACGTTCAATAAATGGGTCAAATTCAGGAAGTAAAACCGCAAACATATTTTTTGTTCCCAGAAATAAAACAATGTATTTTGTTACTGATAACTATCGCAATGAACAACAAGGAGTGTAATTGACGATACCCGCAGTAGTAGTTTGTCATTAAAATAAATAATAGATATGCATTTTGCTCCTATGAACGTAGCGAACGAATGATACTTTATAAACAAAAACTTCCTTTGCGGATCAGATTCAACCACTGTAACAAGGTTCATTATTGTATGTTTTCTATAGATACCAAATTCCTTCTCAAGTAAATAATAACTCCTTAATGAACTCTTAATGTGATACCCAAAAAACATCTTCAAACAACTTATTATTAATATCTGGTTTTTCCATAAAGTCATTATGTAAACGTTCTCACACTTGATCGCACATTTATTGCCTAGACCTTTACAATTCAAATGTGTCTAAAAATAATTGTGCTAGTACGTAACTAGTTTTTTTTATAAATTATTAAGTCATCGTCATAAAATCTTCCATCCATTTAACGACACATTGGTTTTAGCTCAAGAAACTGTAACTGCAATAGTGAAATACGCATTTTAAACTCCTATTCATAAGCTTTTTTTCTAGTGACCACTTAAGTGTTTAGTGGCAGTGGCTATTGTTGGGAGTTAAATCAGATATGTGCCAGAAGGCGCCAGTCAATAAAAAATCTCCTTACAACCATTTACGCCATATCTTCGATACATTGTTAAAGTTTTTTTCTTATTTGGACGCACTGATAAAACTGCTCTGTAAATACTTTTTAAATGTTTACTGGTGGAATTTGATAAAGTATACCCAGCGGCTAAACTTTTGAATTTCTCATTATGCATGACTTTGACAAATGGTGTTACATTAGGTGTTGGTGCATTTTGCGTGTAATGTACAATTGTGTTTTTGTTTTTCGTGACGTTCAGTTGTCACAGTCATTACGCACATCCGTTGTTAAGATGCACTTGCGTGGGGCAATTTAATTAGCCAATTATAATTCAGTGCACATTTTGACGTCAGTGCGAGGGTCAATCCATTTACATCCACTTTGTTCTGATAACCATCCTAATTCAAATAATGGAAATCAACGATTATCTCAATATTCCGGCAAATTAATATCCAGGATATCGAAGAGTGTTAGCGACAGGAAATTCAATAGTCACATCCATATTTTCAAAGTTTTACTTCCATAGACATGAATACATGATGCTCCGTGACATGGAGGGTTCATATAGCGGCTTTGAGCAACCAATCAGTCAGATTGGAGCATATCGTGCGAACGCGTTATAATAGGAGGATATTATAATAAACAGATCCCGGTCCCCTCGGTTCACTCCGCCCTCCCTAATAAATATTAATGTATGAACTTGAATGCTCCTCAATGTTCACAGTGATGCTGGTACATTGACACTCAATTTGCTTTTTGCAGGCTCTGCATTGATAGCTTTTCCGTCGCTAATATGATCTTTGTGTACTTTCTTGCACGTTGATATTATCGCGCAGGTATTTTATCTCTTTTTACTTGGTTTTATTGATACCTCTGTTAACTTCGTCGCGTCGTAAAAGAGCAGTTTTAATAGTAATGTAAATGTTTATGGCGAGGTGTTATTTCTAAAGCGATGGAGTTGCATTCATCTGGTATAAAGTATCTTTAGCTCGTTTGTTTATATGTTTATTAGAAAATATAAACACTATCTGATGGGAACTTCGTCTACCTACTAACAGGGTTATGGTGGAGCTTTCTCATAATAATGAGCTTTTAACAAAATATTTACGTTATTTAGTGCAGGTGCGCAGTTTTCTCATACAAAAGTTGAACACATTTTTGTGGCCAGTGTATTTTATTTACATCAAATTCCAATTGTAAACGGCCTGATTCAAATATATGAGACACTGTATAGACGAATTTTGAGCGTATAATTTCAGAAATTGTACAAAAAATAAACACTATCGGAAATTCTATATCTCGTAACTCTAAAACCAATAAAGAGCTATAGTAACACATCAAGGGTGAGTCGGAATCACCCTTTTAGCCGGAAGGGTCATGTAGTACAATACAGTACAAGTTAGGGTTGGCGAGAACAGTTTCCATTTCGGCTTCCCACGCCACCCCTGCAGGGAAACCCCACTTGTTGATTTTTGTTCCGTAATCGAGCCCCCATTTGACATCGTTTCCGGGGCCCATTAACAATAACAATTATTTTTATTTTAATGTTCTATGTTGACATCGGTACATCGATTATGAGTATACAGTCTAGTCGACTCAATGTGGGGACTTAATGAGCTAGTGGCTAGTGCTGTACACTCGATTTTGTCGTGTCGTGATCAATCATAGTCCTGAGCCGAACTTGGATCTTTATCTGGAATGTATTATGTCGTGTAATTACTGTAAATAAGTATTTTTAACGTTGTTTGACATATTACACCCTCTTAGATAGATACTAAATATTACGAGAATAGTAACTAACCATATTAACGACTAACTATATTAATTTGCAAAGGCAGTAAGTAACCAATTAAAATAATTATTACATAACCCCGTATATTTACCTACCTACTTAAGATAGGTACGCAATATTGATTTATAATTATTGTGCCCCTACTACATAATTACTTGTCACGCTAATAGCTCCCTATAGCAAGTTCGAGATTAATAAAATATTGTATTTAGAGATAAGATCAAAATTTACATTCAAATTATAAGAGGTGCTACCTTCAGGCGACCGACATCGGTAGTTATGATAAAAATGTCGTGTTCTCGTGGTACCTACTTATTCGATGAATGATTCATTTGAAATACATAAAAAGGTTGTTAATAACGTAGGACACGCGATCGCAAATAATATGGTAATAAAATGTGGCTTGATTAAGAAAATTGCCTTGAACAATGTATCGCCTCGGGGCAGGATTGTTTATATTTTGAATGAGATGAATTCCGCGCGGATTCGCCATACTTTTTGAATTCTTACATTTTAAAATATTTAATTTATATATTTTATTATTAAATGAATGTATGATTACTGTAATTATTAAGAAGTTAATAACATAGTAGATATCGTACAAATTATAAAATAGGTTATATGGCTTCTAGTTTTTACCTAATGAGTAGACATAATTATGTGATATATACAAATCCAATTTAAGTACAAAAAGTGTACATAGAGTATTTATTTACATACCTACTTAGCAGATTAGGTAAGTAAGTAAACTAAAATTATTCAATTTTAATATAGACGCCTATTGGAGTTTTGAATTTATACAAGTTAAATATACGAATGCCTTATAACCATGAATAAATTCAAGATCAAAGCAAACAATATATTCAGAATATTGATTGGCAAACTATGTCAACAAGTTTGAAAAACACTCCGAACTTTCTACAAGCAAAACGTTTTAATGCGAACAACAATACGCAATTAACTATGCAAGTAATTAGTTGATTGATCGATTCTATATTCAAATTCATAAATAAAAAGTGTGCCAAACAATAGAGGTTTCAACATCAACATACCTGCCAGTCCAGTCGCACTGATCACCAATCATACCCGCCTCCGCTCTGCATAAAACTCCCAAAAATACAGTCCAAAATAATCGCCTCATCTCCATTTTAACGAATTAAAATACAACAGTACCAATTAAAACACTGCTTCAATCACATCACTTGAAAACAACCTGTCTATGTAAGTTCCATAGTTATTCAGTTCCTTTACAAAAGTAAACAAACGCGCCCGCGAATACAACAACGCGGCAACACTTCTCCAACTCAGAAACTTGACTAAACTATCCACCGACAGAGACAACACCTCTTGGACACACATTTACTTCAACGAGTAAAAGAGACCGATATAACAACATTCTAACAAAGAGAAACAGATATAGACTATCTCTTTCCATAATATTGCTATGTGTGTCGTTCCAATATGAACTTTATCTTCATATTGAAATGTTACAAATCTGTTTGGAAAGGCTTGATAAGCTTTTCGAGGGCTTTTAGAATTGGCGGGAAAGGTTTACCGTATTATCTGCGAGGTTAACTTTGAGAGTAACTTTGTATATTTAAAATATTCGCGATAATTTTATTTATTTGAGCATTTAAATAACAAGGTTACTAACTAGTTACTTATAATAATAATAGGCCACATAAATTTTCCCAACCTACCTAGCTATTAGCAGTTTAGAAATGCGAAAAATTGTTCCTTTCGTGGATAATTAAGAGCCATTAATCAAAAACAGCAAATAGTAATAATTATAACAAATATTTCGTTAAGTATTGCACAGGTAGATAATGATAATTATTCTTTTAACCTTTAAGTTAAAATACATTAAAGATATAGATCATATTTCGAAAGTTATAATTACCTGTCCTTTCGGTCGTGAATCGGCACATCCTCATTTTTTTAAACGGTTCTATCTTTTGACGTGAATTCTGCGCGTCGATTTAAAGGCGACTTTACTAATTAATAGCTAAATAATGGTTTTACCAAATAATAGTTATGGTTTTTACATTTTTTATCTTTACACCGAATTTAATTTTAGAGCGAATGTGTCAATAAAGTAAAGCTATCCCTGAGATCGATATCGGTACCCAGAATTAAAGTTTTTGCGACGTTTATGGGAAGATAAGCAAGGAGTATGATTTTTAGGAAAGTGGAGATTTATCTTAGGGTCGTGCGGACCCTTTTATAGTATTTGTGGTATATTCGATTCATGGCACGTCGACGTGTTTCGTCCGTGCTTGAGGGCGCGCGCGCCTTGTTTGCGAACAGATAAACTAAATCAATAGGCAGTGTTTGCTCGGCTAGTAGATAGCCGCATTGTCGCCATTCACTTGTGCTTGTTTAGGCCGATGAATCGACCCCTTATCTCTCTTTTAACAAAAATAAGTCCCTATAACATGACACAGCTAGAAGACGTAGGTACCTGTCTGAGTCCAAGAATTCATTTTATAGGTAGAGAGTACTAGTATAGAAATTGACAGACTTTTCGACGTCTTGACCTTTTTCTTAGGAAATCTCAGAAACGTTATATATCTCCTACTTAGGTACTCATAATTATTAAATCATTTGCAATGCTCAATTGCTACAAATATTGAAAAACTCACTAGAACTGAGGTTTCAGTTATTCATACTTTGAATAAAGCTACGATTATAAATCGATGTTTCAAATCAATCAATGTTATAAACGTATTCATTGTCTCAATATAAAATAGACAAAGCGCTATTGTCGAACTTGACTAGCATTGTTCCATTAATTAAACTTTATAAACATTATTTTCTTCGCTCTTTAGCCATTTGTTATATAAAAGAAAGACTAAGTGACGAGATACAACTAGTGTATTAGATCTAGTCAATATGATCGTCACGTTCATCTTGTTCGGTTTGAGTTTGGTTTCGTCTTACAATAAATCGTCTGTGAATATGTGCTTGTGGCATAATAATACATGTGAGTTTATTAGCACTCCATTATTTTCTTTTAACTTTTCTATTGAGAGGGAAAATCACCCAATGAATGAATTTCGGTTGGGCATTCAGCCCTACCACCTACTGGGTCCCATCTGTGGTGGTCTGATTTCCATTAAGAGTGGAGTCAGTACTAAACATTATCGAGTTGATAATGTTTAGTACTGACTCCACTCTTAACTCTCTTAACTCTTAACTCAGTTGGTTGCAGATTATCAATCAAAGCAATTTATCTACCAACCCCCGATGGTCCCCGCGGAAGACTAAACGGGTTACCGGGGCTCCGCTTCGAAGCAGAAGTAGGAACGGGGTGGTTTTAGTCAGTAAAAGTCTGACACTCCCTCTACCTCACCAAAACCGGGAAGAGTCATTAAATCATTATGGTCCCTTTAAAAAACCGATTTTATAATTCTCTATTAGTTTCCTGATTGTGTACTTTCTGATAGATGACAAAAAAAATATTTTTTTTGTTAGTTAGGTCTATTATATGTATAAGTAGTTTTCAATAACTTCGGAAGTGAACTAAGGACAAAGGTAGGTACAAAACCTACTTAAAAAACATTCGATGATTTTCCCCCCTTAAAAAACCTACTTTAAAAAATCTAATCCATCTAAAATGAGGTTGGCACTCATTTAGAACCAAATTTTAACTACTTACACCAGCGCTAACGCTAACTACTTACATTAAGCATTACATTTGTCTATGTCCGTTGGATAAATGCCTTAAGAAACGCTTATTCGAGCTAACTTAAGACGATCATTAAAGCACCAACTCTCACGGTGGTCGTATAGTGATACATTTTTTGTTTCGTGAACATTGTCATTAGGTTATATAGCAATATTATTTGCATTCGCTTAATCGTATCACCAGTATCTCGTAGTCAGCCCATTTGTTATTAGGAACCCAAGTAGCTAGTAGCTACATAAGTAAGAATATAAATTCTTAAATTCCCATTAGCATTAGGTGTCGAGTTTATTGCCCAGATGTAAAGTATTAAACTGTCAAACACCAAGCGGTCACCGGTGACCGCAACCTATTGTTCTTTAATTGTGTCTATAAATACGGTACTCGACGAGTTAAAAAAGAAATATGAACTCACTTGTTGGTTTTCCACCTAGGTGGATACCATCCGATTTCGAAGCAAGAAGTTCCATCCAAATGTATTCCGAATTAATTGTGTCTCTTATTTTAGGTGTCGATTCCTGTCCAGAATGGATGATCCAAAGAAAAAGCAACTGCACGGCCTCATATTGGCCAGCTCAAAAAACTTGCGAGCATCCTGAACAAACGCTTGTAGGCACCGTTTGCGGATTTTCAAGATGTGACTGTCCTGATCCTCTTGCGCTAGACACGGAAACCGGTTTCTGCTATGATGTAGACAATTGTCCAACAAAACATACAGTGTAAAATTTTTATTAAGTACCAAAGTGATGAATACCTAATGTTAGTACATACAATGTCATTATTCGTTTTGAGTAAGTACCTAGATGTAATAAGATACATAGACTTTGTCAACTTCTTTGTTTGAAAAAGGCTTGTGGAGTACCTATCCCTTTGTCTCATTCTTCAGAAACAATTAGTATGTTAAATTACACAACATAACATAACGACACGCCTTTTACCCCCGAAGGGGTAGGCAGAGGTGCACATTATACCACTGTACAATGTAACACTCACTTTTCACTATTTATGTTATGAGTCCCATGTAATAGGGGGTGAGCCTATTGCCTTATACCGGACACAATTCCAGACTCCGTGCTACTACTGAGAATATTTAAAAACCCAGTAATACTTTGCCCGACCCGGGAATCGAACCCGAGACCCCTTGCCCGGCAGTGGCACTTACGACCACTCGGCCAACGAGGCAGTATGTTAAATTCTCATTTATAATTAACTAGCTTTTACCCGCGACTTCGCTCGCGTCACAAAAGGATAAAAAGTAACCTATGTAACATATACCAATACACACAGTGCCATCTATACCAATACTTTTGTTTTCCCTCGGGAATATCAAATTTTTCCGGGATAAAAAGTACCCTATTATTTAATCCAGACTTCTAACTTTACGTCTGCAAAAATTCAAAGCAATCGGTTTAGTAGTTACGGCGTGAAAGCGGATCAAACAAACAAACTCACTTTCCAATTTATAATATTAGTAAGGATGTTTTAGTTGAAGCTTCGCGATGACTTAAATCTGAAATTTCTGAACGTAGTTCCAACGTCAATGTCAGTGTAATGTCATGTATGACAATGACTGTCAAAATTCAAAAATCGTATTGACATTTGTTTTGCCCGAAATCAATGGCATTGATTTTTTGATTTGCGGTGTAATTTATTAAGTGAAACTACCAATAATATTAAGCAAAATGTTACGTTTTTGTGCACAAACTACGTTCAGTCAAAATAAAATACTCATACAACCTCTCATACATAAACAGATAACCTCTAAATTAAAAGCCATTAACAGCTGTACTAGTATTTTGAGTAGAAATTATGCAGTGAAATTAACTGAAGAGGAGAACAAGTTAGAATGTATATACAAAGGTCCACTGACGCCACAGATTAAGGGTGTCAAAGTGTTTTCGTTGAGCTCGAGTGCAGCGGGCTTATTGGCACAACCTATAATCATTAGAGAAGCTGCTAACATAGGCAGTACTTCGCTGCTCGTCGCTATTTGCTCAGTAGTGGGTTTCTTCACATTCGTAACTCCTGTGTTACTTCACATTATCACCAAGAAGTATGTAACAGAAATACATTACGACCCTACAACATCAACATACACAGCTACCACTATCAACTTCTTTTTAGCGAAGAAAATGGTATGTACATGTTACTGACGTCTTAAATAGTCCTAATTATCATATGAAAAATCAATCTTATTCGTGTAAAAAGTGCCTAATTAAAAGTCCTATCATAATTTTCTGTTTTTACATCTCCATTTACTAAGCACAAACTTTAGCAACTAAGCTTTTACTATAAATTTTAAATGTTACTTCCAGCTGGACTTCAAAGTGGAAGATGTTGAGGTACCTGAGATCCCCGGTATGTTCACCACATTGAAAGCTAAAGGAACACCTCTCTTCATAGAAGCGCGGCACTTCAATGATCCTCTACACTACGCCAAGATGATGGGCTATGACAAACCTATGGACTTCAAACTTGGAGACAGTAGTGAAGGCTCAAGTAAATAGGTGTAGGCATTTGTTTTTGTATGTACACTTGGAGGCAAAGAAACTGAGCCACTAGCTTTGTTTTTTTTTTATTTTATCATACTCTCTATAATTTAGTAAAAATAGAAGTCCTTTTACTACAAACTGCTCTCAATTTAAAGGTAACTAAATTGCCTTTTAGAAGACATATATTACCAATCGGGTACTTTCCTTAACTCGTCGAGTACCGGTTTTATAGACACAATTAAAGAACAATAGGTCGCGGTCACTGGTGACCGCTTGGTGTTTGACAGATTAATCAAAAGTAAATGTTTTGGACCGTTCAATACAATAAAATATTAAAAAATAATCACTCTTTCATAAATTGATTTTATGGCCAACTTAATTTTAGTATTTTTCTAGCAAATTTTTAAGTAATAAGTTTTGTAATCTGTTTTTGACACTAAAAAATGTGACGTCACAATACGCAATAGTGTAACATTCATAGAAAAAACAGTTCAAAAAAAGTATTGAATTTGACTAGTTGGAAAGTACCAAATTAATAAAATACTTAAATATTTATCAAGAAATGAAAAAAAATATGCTAGTGGCTCTTTTTCTTTGCTCCCAGGTGTATATTTATTGTTACACCACTCTCTCACTCTCTCTCCACATTTTCTTTTGTCATTGTGTTTCACTGTATTTGTATTTTTATTTAAATTTTTGTAATTTATTAATCTTTTTGTTTATTTATTCAATATCTAATTTTGTAATAAATATTTGTGAGAGAGGACATCAAGTTCCGTAAGCCTAGCTTGAAAGTCAGGGACTTCATAGGAATGTTCTAGCATTTCTTTTTGTATTTCTTTTAGTTACTGTTTAGTAAAATAGGTAGTTATAAAGTTGTTAAATAGTTATAGAGTTGTTTTAATATACTCCTTCCCGTAGAAAAAATAGTTGAAAAGATTTATACAAGTACACAAAGCACATGAACATTTCACTAGTTATGTTGTAGCTACAAATAAAGCTCCTTATAAAAAGAGTCCATAACAGTAAGAGAACTATCATACCTAAGACATTTCTTTCAAGAAGGACCTATAATACTATTGTCAATATTCATTTCCTTCCCACTACAGGAACTATTAAACTATTCGAAACGAGTAGGTACGCGTTTTGCGCTCCGATTGGCCGGCTCGAATGAACCGACCAATCAGAGCGCCGAACGCGTACTCGTTTCGAATACTTTAAACGTAAAACTCGTACTAACGCCTCTGAATTGGGTACTTGCCAACTAGTCAAATTCAATCCTTCCCTGAACTGTCAAAAACGACAGTTTTCTATGAATTTTGTACGAGATTGTGTATTGTGACGTCACTTTTTTTTGCGTTAAACAGCTTACTCATATCTTATTAAATCGCTGAAAAAATACTAAAAGAATTTAGTATAAAATCAATAAATGAAATTGCGATTATTTTTAATATTTTATTGTATTGAACAGTTGAAATAATTTATTTTGGATTAAGGAAAGTACCCAGTTACATAATATGTATTTGAGGATTTTTTTTTTAAGGGCGGAAAATCATCGGTTGACCGCTCCCGCTTAGGTGAGGCGGAAGGGAGTGTCAGACTCTTACTGACTAAAAACCACCCCGTTCCTTCTCCTGCACGTCGACCGGAGCTCGGTTACCCGTTAGGTTCTCCGCGACTACATTTGAGGATAGGAGTGGGCAAAATGTTTGAAACAATCAGAATAGTTATTAAAATATTTTATTTCACATATAATTTCATGAAATGTTTAAAAGTATAGTCAACTGTTATTTTAGAATAGGGGAATAAGACTAGATAGTAACTGCAGGGAATACTATTAATTTGAGATAGGCATCTAGGTAGACAAAATGGAATGTTAAATTAAAAGCATGAAAATAAAAAAATAACAAAATATAAAATTATACATCTACTAAAAAACTAAAAACTAGAATAAAATTGATAAAAACATAAGGAATGTCATCTTTGAATGTATTATACAATAGTCGATTTCAAGTACCATGATATCATTTATACGCCTCAAGTTTTGTGACTAGATGTCCTTAAACAATTTTATAGTTCCCATGTACGTAATATACATATAACATATATTTATTTTTATAAAAAATATAATTTACGCTCACTGAGCCGTGAGTAGAGCACCACACATCACCTTTCATACATAAATATCATATATATATTTCTAATCACTTCATTGTTGATGAAATCAAAACAAAATGCATTATAGAGGTTTATAAAAAATAGGATAAAAACAATTATTTAATTCCCTGTTTCATTCAGTGAGTAAAGTCCACCACGAATGGAAGTCACCTACATCTACATACATCCCTCACTTTAAAGCTTGCTGTATTTTGCTTACAATCTACATTACATGCCAACCATTAGCAATGAATGAAACAATATCATTATTTTCATTAAATTATCATGGTAAAGGATTATAATAAATAATCCTACAAACATTTGGAGATTATTACATTTGACACAGCCAACTTAGGGATTGTTTTCGTAATTATATTTCTTTAAACTCAATCTTTAGAAGTCTGACAAATTTAGCCTAACATAGAACATGGTATTTAATACTTCCGTACATACAATTAATTGATATTATTACGTTTGACAAAATTTATTTTGAATACTATGTGTAAAAGATATTCAATATCAATACTTCACATTAATTCATTTCGTATTAAAATTAGGTCTACTAAGTAACGACATTTAAATTGTCATTGCGCTTGCACTTCGAAATTCGAAATGTAACAACGGACTTTTCCAAAGTTTAAAAATCATGCAGGCGCATAGACAATGTTTATAATCTCTGGCGACGATTGTACACATTTTTTTGTTATAATTTAAATTAATTTTCCTTAAAATAATAGCTTTACTCTTATGTACAATTCTTTCTAAGGCTGCCTAGTTAGTAGTCAGCCGATTTTTCCGTCATATATTACACAAGCCTTAAATTAATGATTTTAGAAACATCAAAATTACTCTTCATATATTTTTTTAAACCGAGATACGATATATTTTTATAGCACTTTGACTAAGAATTCCTGCCTGTATCTTGTGAGTACACAAAACAAATATAAAATGTGACAGGAACATGACTTAGCCAAACTAAGTTAGGAAGCAACACCTATTTACATGAAGTGATCGTGATGCTATATTCGAGTTGTACTTTACTTCCACCATATAGCAAAAATCTACGTACAAATTCATAACAAATGTAGGGAGTATACTGTATCTAAAACCAGTAACATTAGGCTGTATCCAGTGCCGGATTAACCACGTGGTAAGAGTAGTATGAGGGCTATAGCGTATGGCCTCTAAAGTTAGTACCTAATGTCTCTTGTCAAATTAGCTGAAATATAATCATCATTTGAAAATTAAAAATTTAACAGTTATAGGAACAAGACCTTTAGCTTCGTTAGCGCCATCTAGCAAAGCAAAAGACCCTCAGTACTACCGACCCCAAAACACCATAAAACTTATAAGATCGAGGGGGCCTTAATTAGAATTTGCTACGCGTGTCGCGCATGTTTAATCCGTCACTGGCTGTATCGTCTGTTCAGTCGTAGTGAAGTCCATTATCTGCAAGAGCGTGGGTGGTTGGTGATGACTTGTCGTCGGCGTCAATCGCTAGGGCGCGTGCGCGAGCTCTAGCGGCCCATTCAACACGGCAGAAGCACGCTGTACCTAGTGTCGCTAGGACGCCCAGAATCATCAGCTGTACGGAGAGCAGCGCCTTTGATGAGTAGAAGAAACATGCTGCCGCTGCTAGGGACTGGAAGTTAGGAAAATAATTATTAGAAGATGCTATTTATGAAGAGCAACGACGTCGTACTATGTAAACGTTAAAAAACCTTTTGCATAAATCAGGGCGTTACATTGTACAGTGCCATAATGTGCACCTCTGCCTACCCCTTCGGGGATAAAAGGCGTAATGTTTGCATTTGATTTTTTGGTATTGTATGCAGCGCTAATCAATTGTTTTATAATAATTAATTACTCATAACATAATAGTAGGGACCTAAAAGTTTATCGATCCTCTCTACGACCTATTTGTATAACACTAGTAAGAGCCCCGAGCCCCAAGCGTCAATTTAATTTATTATGCACCTTTTTTAAATGTACCTAGGTCACATATTTGCTTATCATGCGATATATGTAGTTACTTAGTATTACATCCTCTTTTATTTAACTTCCGTGCGGCGAAGGTTATCTCTACAGGTCCTGATTGGCAACAAAACAAGTATTTTCCTCGTATAATTCACTCACATAAATAAACTATTGAATAGTCTATTGTTTATTAAGATTTATATATTAAGTGACGTAAGCAAAGATAAGTTTTTTTGAGGAATCAAATGAATGAATTATTAATAGATATTATTATTTCATTCTTGACTGTCTCATTGGCCGAGTGGTTGCATGTGCGACTGCCGGGCAAGGGTTCGATTCCCGGGTCGGGCAAAGTATTTCTGGTTTTTTTTTTCAAAAAATCTTAGTAGTAGCACGGAATCTGGAATTGTGTCCGATATACATAAATAGTGAAAAGTGGGTGTTACATTATACAGTGGCATAAAGTGCCGTAATGTACAACCTCTGCCTACCCCTTCGGGGATAAAAGGCGTGATGTTATGTATGTGTTATTTCATTCTTTTATTTTCGAACAACTTTACTAAAGGATCGACAGAAACGTTTATAACAAATATTGTTTCCAAAACTTCCAAAAGTACTGTTACATATTGGTAGTAATGCAAAAGTCAAATACACACTAATAAAGGCATCACTGGCACTGAGTACTTTAAACATGATCTTCATAAACAAATTTACTTTTCATTAAAACCTTGCACTTAATACTTGCACCAAAAATGAATGTTGAACACAAAGATCTCACCTGAGTAAATTTAAACAGTGCGAAAGCTGAGGTACTGTTGTCGAGTAGTTGCCTCCCAAAATCGAGTATATTTGAGTATTGAAGCACGCGTCCCGAATCCTAGTAGAAAACTGCAGAACATCGCTAGTTGCGGTGAAGGTGTGATGTAGGAAACCTCGTTGGTGTCTCCAAATGGCGCCACCGTCGGCAAATTGATGAAGATTAGGAAGAAGCTGCCTAAATGAATGAAGTAGCCCATGATGACGATCGGGTCGCGACCCCAACGAGTTGTTTTTGCGCCGAGGATACCGAAGAGAGCACCTCCTGTAAATGGGAATTGGTTTCCTTATAAGGACTCGTATAAAATGATATTTGTGTGCATTGACATAAAGTTCAGATTATATTGCATACAACAACATACATTATGATTTATCTACACTAATAGTATAAAGAGAAAATATTTGATTTGTTGTTTGTTTGTTTGAATGGAATCTCCTCCGAAACTACCGGGCCGATTTAGAAAATTATTTTACCGTTGTATTCCTACATTATCGATGATGAACATATGCTATATTTAATAAGATAGAAAAAAGAGCGCGTATGAAAATTTCGATAATGTAACCCGATGTGTAAAAATATTACCAAAAATCTCTTTACATTGCTTAAGCCTTTGACTGCCAAGCGGACGAAGTCGCGAGGAACACTTAGTAACTTATACATAAGTACAGGTATGTGTGTCAACACATTATTTATCTATGCTTGTCTTATGGCTAAAAACAATTAGGTAAGTCTAGTTCAAACCGAATTAATATCTTTAATCTTTATAGATACACGTAATTCTATTGCCCAATACAAATATTGCTAAACCAAACTGGACAATAAAATGTAATTAATTAGTTTTATCTAGAGATTAATTTAAAAAGGTTTTGTTGTAACGCGTGTTGATAAATTAATAGATATGTTGGTAATTATTTATAACAACTGTAATTTTAACAAACAACATATTGTACTTGTGTACTAGTAGTTAAGTTTGAACTTTATTGACGCAGTGTTAAGGGTGAAAATGCTCAAACAAATTTTGTCGCACTTATGCATAGTTAAATATTCTTAACATTCATGTATACTATACTTAGATAAATATGTACATATTGATCTACAGTACACCTCAAACAACTATAACCACTCGAAAAATGACTTTCTGCTAAGTGATGGTATATAGTTATTTTAATCAAGCCTTGTGCAATAGACGTTCAACTCTTTCACAAAGGCAATAAAGTTGAAAATCTATACAACCACATTAGTAGCTCAACATGAACCACAAACAAATAAACAATAAAGAACATGTGACGTCACACTCACCGAGCACTTCTCCCATACCAATGAAGACGCCTGACAAGCCCACCAGCTGTTTAGCATTCTCGCCCATAGACAGTGTGAAACCAATGCTCGGGCTGTACACGCCACTGAAGAACGACAGTTCCACGCCTGGAAATAGGAAAAAAAATCTATATTTATTTAATTATTTATAATATAATACAACCAGTAGTTGCTACATTGGGTCTTATATCTAAGCACTTACATTGTAATATATCTACTACATACGTACTTTTATAATGATTTAGACACCACTGACAAACAGTGAAGGAAAACATCCTGAAAACCTGAGCATATTTCTAATAAGTTTGAAATCGTCGACCCGCATTGAGCAAGCATGGTGATTAATACTCAAACCTTCTCCGTGTGAGAAGATCTTTGGTCAGCAATGGCCACTTATAGGCTGTTGATGATGACTTTAAAGCCTATCATAGTCTGCATCTTTTTTTTAAATAATAAAGTGTTTCTTTTTGTATTGCCACAATAACAAGAGGCCTGATAGTATCAAAAATTGAACCATCAGTAATGCATTAGCTGCCTTGAAAATCAAATTGGACAACTCTTGATCTCCTCACCTCCACTTGACCGATGCAAGCAATTATTATTATTATCAAAACTTCTTAAAAGCCTAATGTCGTCGGTTAGGCTTCTTATTTACTTACAAAATTCGACTGTACTACTAAGAAGTTAACTGTTAAAAGAACATAAAGGTTCTCTATTTTGTACAAAGGAAAATTAGCCTTACGTACTATACCTCTACAATAAGTACTATAGGTAGGTTTGTTATGGAAATGTTATTAAAATGTCGCGTACTATTTGACATTTACGCGTCATGCAGATATATTGGGTGAACAGGTTTGTCGATGCGCTTTAATGAATCGGAGCAAACATTTGTATTGTACTCTTTAAACGAACCTTTGTTTACGGAACTAAATACACGTCATAATACAATATACTTCACTTATTGCATTTCTACATTAACTCATTGGATAATTTTAGCTCTTTGCTACTTGTCTAACAATACAGAATAACTGATATAGTTTCTGAAACTTAATAAAAGGTTGTTGAGAAATCATTCTTTCTGTACATCATTTTTACTAAACTAAACTTTAAACGTTCCAAATTTCATACGGTCATCTAAATAATTTGCTTGGAAAAGGATACACATTTTCCTTAATATTTATCGACATAATCGAAGGCCTTTCTCCACAAAATTGTAAAGGATTCCTTTAGAAATCACGTTGGAATTGATATTCTCATTAGTATTCAGTGAGGGTAGGAATGTAACAGGGAGTCAATGATCCCAGATTCTTGGAATAATCATCCAAGAAGTAATTTCACTAGGCTCTGTAGGTCTTTGTTAGTGTTAACTAAAATCTAGTGGAGTAAACTAATACTGGGATTCCCGACACACAATACATGATGTAATCAAAGGTCAGTCTACTGATTACCTCCCATACATACAACAACAATTTAAATGCTTATATTAAATAAACTGTAGATATGAAGAACATGCAGACTCCATGGTCAAGTGTTGGCATGTGCATTTTTTTAAGGGGTAGGTAAATCATCGAATGACTGCTCCCGCCTGGGTGATACGGAAGGTAGTGTCAGACTCTTACTGACTAAAAACCACCCCGTTCCTACTCCTGCACTTAGAGACGGAGCCCCGGTACCCCGTTAGGTTCTCCGCGGCTCCGTATCGGCATCAGCCCTATTGGGCCCCATCCGTGGTGGTCTGATGGCTCTTTGAGACGCGCGCGGAACGCGACGCCCCATACGCTTGGGCAGTGTTAACATGCGTAACTACCATTAATCAGGGTCTGTGCTGTGCTTAATTACTATGTTGATCACAGGACCCTGTCCGCCTTAGCACTAAAATTCTCTGTATTCTGTTTGAGAACATAACTCCGTTATCTATTAAAACGGGATTATGCACATAACTGCCTGGTCTACGTCCTAGGAAAATGACAGTTTTCAATTTCAAGTTTTCATGTTATATAACTCACCAGTATAAATGAAAGTAACACTGAGCAACAACATATCGCGGGTACAGAACAACTTCAAAGCGCCTTTGAACGCATCCATGGGACTTTCTTGCACTTCATGGGTTACTATCTCGCCCTGGAAACAAATTACTACATGAACATTATTCGAAACAAGTCTTTAAATCTTCCGTATTGTAAGGGTCAATGGCCTATCAGAATCAGGGCTAAAGCCTTGACTTGTAAATATTCAATTATGGCGATTTATTAGCTCCACTACCATACGTAAGTTCCCGTTGACCCTCAATGAAACCACCTCATAACATTCCTCTTCAAAGAAAACACGACCAAGGGAATCCAGTCGTGGGTCATAAAATTGTTGATATCTCGAATAATTTGTATTTGAATAATACCAAAAATAGTGACAAGGTAGATTAAAATGTTATTAATATATTATGCGCTAGTTGACCATGGTTCAGTTGCATTGCAATACATGCATTATGTCAACGCGAGAGGGTGCGGTTTACCTTGGCATCTTCGATGTTGGGCATGCGCTTAGCTGGTCTTAGAAGCATGAGGAAAACCAAACCAACGGCGCAGACTCCAGTCAAAGCACCGAACACAACGTTCCTTGTCTCCGCATCAATCTGAGTCTTGCCTTGGAACTTAATGAATACGAAAAGATTTCCGAAAAACATGCTGCAAAGAGAAACCATTCAATTAACGATTTTTAAAATTGGCGAGCTGAAACATTATACTCGTGTCGTATGTCGGCATCGAGTATGAATTACATCTAAACGTTAATTGATCAATTTATATGCTAACAAGATTTATTATACTTGATTTTTAACAACTTTTCTAACGATAATGAACCAGAATATAATGATTGGATTGGAAATGAGTTTTTATTCTGACAATTACTGCAGAATTTTATTTTCATAAGAGAGAAAGTAGCATAGTAACTCTATTAACATACCTGCACTGTAACATAGCCCAGAAGACTCCTGAGTTCCTGGATATAGTATCGGCATCGCTGTTGAGTGTCAGATAGTTGCCCTGGCCGGTCCATATAGCAGCTGCGCCGGCACCAATCAACACGCTCGCCACGTACAAGAGCCACGTGCGAGGGAACAAGAAAGTCACGATGAAAAACCTGCAAAAGATTATCAGCATCAATTTCGCTATCCCATTAATCGCATAAATGTATTTGCAACTCATCCATGTTAAAGTTACTGAACTATAGATATTGATTCCTTTTTACTCCTTCATCCGAATTTTAATTCTGCTGTTTTAGGTGTAAGTATGTAGGTACATAAAAGATCAGTAACGTGAAGCTAGATTTATATTGAGGATCCAAAAATTTCCGAATAGAATTTCTATCTTCAAAAACAATTGAATACAAGTCTGAGAGCGGCATCCTTCATTGTTCAGCAGTTGACGTAAGATTTGCTAATCCAATTTCACGAGCATTACAACATAATGGGACAGACCCAAACGAGACGAAGGCTTTTAAATTCTAAACGAAAGTTGAAGTCTGGCAGAATGCCATATAACTAGGTTTATAAGCTTTAAATCTGATGCTATCCAGTGTCAGGTAAACATTCACAATTACAAAATTGCTTCAGACAACCAACGAGGACGAAAACCTATCCCTATTTGAAAAAAATCCCGTAATAGATTTTAGATTAGGATAGCTTAATGTGCTGGCGTCTGGAAATTATGTCCAATGTCCACTAGAGTATAAAACAACTATCGGTTACGCAATCTACATTACATAGTTCGGATGACATGGTCGCTAGCTTGCCTCGAACTCAGGTAGGCTACGATAAATCTGGCTTGTTGCAAATGTCTGAATAATAATGGCCGACTGCTTTAGTAGACACATTTAAGGAAAACTTGAACTTTGAAAGCAAGAATCTTGCCAATGCCTTGTAAGGTGACTACGATGTTAGGCTTAGACTAGAAGATAACCGAGATGCAATAGGTAATTAAATAAGTATATACTATATACCTTCTGTTTTGTTATAAAGTTTCATCTGTCTGATACGCACTAAGAAATATTATCAAAAAAACAACAGTTGAACCTACGTCATCACACCGTACCAAATCGATTACAAAATTAAACTTTATGGCAATAGGCACAAAGAAACTGCCACAATTTGGATGAATAACTGTTGAAACCACACCAGATAAGACATTTAATTATTTTTTAATTTTCTATCTATACAGATACATAAATGCAACTTTGCTTTCGTGGACAATTTAAAATCAGTTACAGAAATAATTGAGCAACCAAACCATTCTTTATTGGAAAAAGTAAAAAAACTATTCTTGAAACACACGCTGAGTTCGATACAGCCATTACTATTTGACCAGCATTATTGATTTGATAAAGCCTCGCACACACTTAACGATCATAAAGAGATACCTCTAATTGAGGGTGACATTAGACGTCAAAGTAATAATCATGCTAGGATCGATCCGATTGACAATCCATTACCAAAAGACATCAGACACCAAGAAACAGATATTAATCGTTGTGTTTTGACACGGACGTTAAATCACATAGGACACTTCCAGTCTCCAGATGGTTAATACCTTTATCTCTGTAAATAGCAGATGCTATAAAATACATTAAACAGTTGCGGTTACGATCTGATTGTGTAACTAACGAACACACCTCCAAGCCTCTAAACATCACATAGGTAGTGTAATGTGGGATGCTTGTAAAGGTTACATCCATACACGATTCTCGCTCATTTCAACTTAAACGAGAAGAACAAAGGCGTTTCATTTCCAAATAAAGTAAGTTTAGTGGAGATAGGACATGCTAATGCTGTAAAGTCCGCATTAGGCTTGTTTTGGAATATATTAGAGACAAATTACTTAAGGATCCAAAACACTTATTATAAGGTGCAGGCAACGCTGATATCCTTATAATTCATTAATTTTGGCGACTTAGAACTAAGCCTTATTAAACACAAATGGGCGGTGACTGGTAAGTTGATTTAAATAAAATACCCAATAATCCCTGATCATCGATTAAGTACTCAATCAAGAACTTCTCTTATCTCAGACTATAATACGAAACAATTACATACATGGTCATAATATCAAGAAGCCTAAAAAACGATGTGCTACTAGTTTCCTGCACAACACGTGCCCGTTGTTGCAAAACAATCACAACACGATTCCTATGCGATTTGACCTCGATTAACGATGAACCGGAAGAAAATAAAGATCATTATCATTTTATCATTCACATGTCGTAAATCTTTGAGGAAAAATGAAAGGGTGTTGCGACAGACGAGTGCGACAATTTGCACGCTACCAGTTGAACGTTAGTCGCATTTTTTGTGACGAAATTTTATGTAGCTAGCCAAATTGGCTAGTTTATAGTTGCTGTAACTGCTATTAAAGATAATAGCTCTCATTTATTAAAATATGTACACATGTGAATTACACACATACCTACAATTCATAATATGCACGTGGTACAGACGCCAGCATATTACGTTACCTAAACCAGTCACATTTCTTTAAAAGATATGCAACTTAATTACACAATAATAAGGTCGACAATTCTATTAAAGGTCATTAGAATGGGGTAGCTCGATTTGATGGTGTTAACACGTCACGTTTGGTGTCATGTACTCTGCTCACAGTTTAAAAAGTTATTTGACTGATAGGCATTGAATTGCGTAAATGGTGTTATAACAAAGCGTCATATCTCATATAGGATACTACCTACTTACTATTGTTGCACATATATATTTTCTAAAACTGTATAAGTAATCGTATCCGTGTCGTAGTTACAATTAAATCTATTAAGCATCTACCAATAAACTCATTGCATACATATCCGGCCGTAAAATTAGCTAGTTTTTAGTATAAGCATTTTTGAGGAAAAATATGCTTTCATTGCACAAAAAAGTATACTCGGAGACATTTTGCAATAATGAAATTATTTAGGATCACCAAGAACTAGCTTGACAACATAATATGTAGTTATAATTTCAGCGAAAACTAGTTTTCAAATGAGTTCAGTGCACCTTCAAATCAAGTCAAGGTCACGCAAGCGCAGTAGTGATTATGATGATGCAATTAAATTGAATCAAACGCGTAACTCAACCAACATCGAAAAAAATCTAACACGTAAATAATTTCATATGTTACTCGGTCATTTTCGGTGACGACTATGCAACAAATAATTTCGATTAATTCTAAACAGTTTAAGTGCTTGTAAGCCGTTCAGGCTTTTAGTTAAAAATGTTAATTGGACTAACAATTTTAAACAAGGTTAATAACTTAATAGCCTCACTTTGGAAACTGATAAAACTAAGTTCGGCGCAGAAAACTCAATCTGATATTTGACGGAAATTGAAAATATAATAACGTGACTAACAATCTTAAAAATAATAATAATTGTGTTTTTGTCTAGCGTTGTTTATAGCTATAAATAAATAGTTTAATATGTTGTTAAAATAAATGAAAGGTTGAAACTATGCAACAAAGCCGGCGGGCAACCTTGAGGGGGCGTGATCTAGTCTAGTGAAGGTTTGTAAGCGAAAATATTTCGATATACACCGACTGAGGAATGCATGTGCGATAATATAACGATTGGAAACCACCTGCTAAAAAATATCTATTTTTTCTGTATTGAATGACAACCGAGTCTCCAATATATTATCTGTGACGACGCATTGAAGTTTTAACGACACATGACAGCAATAAATACAAACAAATGCAACATAATTACTATATTTACTAAGTATTAAAGAATAAGAAGGACCAAATTAAAAGTACCCTTAACCGAAGAGCATGCACGAAAGTCAGATAATGAACATATATGTTCCGACACAAAATCCTACATTGCACATGTGAAGTTTACATGCGAATTAACATGGATAGAAAATCCCAATGAACAACTGATGGGCAGAAAACCCATCACTCGCCTGATCGGAAAGTCTTCCTTTTCTTAGGGAACTTTAGTGTGTTTCCTAAATCTATATAGAATAGTGAGTGATAGAAAATAACAAAATAAGTCAGACTAAATACTTAATACAAAAACCATTTGATGAATCAATGTGTACAAAACCGATAATCTCCCAAAAACGACGTGTAAGTAGATTAAACTTAACCCAGTTACGGTAATCCCTTGTATCTTCATAATACAAATGTTATCATATGGATTACTATTAAATAAATCAATGAACAAAATGCGATGGGTTAATTCCCTTATCATTATCACAAATCATACAATTAAAACGAAATGCTTAGTTTTATAAAAGGTTCATCGAACACACATGGCCGTCACAGACGGAACATCTATTTAGTTTACAATCAAATGTTCTAGTTATCATTTCTGCTGGAAAATTGCCATTATTTGCACGACAAATGTAGTGTAATTAATGGAGTACCTAAAGAACAATGTATAGTTATTGCAGTAAACAATGTTTATCGTATTCCATACATTGCAATAGATGTTCTTCACATATTACGTAGATACACGAACAAAGAACTATGTAAAATGTACTGATAGATTTTATTGTCTCTCATGAATTCATGATATTACTATTGCTGGGTAAAAACGAAGTAACAGAGTGAAGATAAAGAATGTATTATTATTTATCAACGTGTTTCCCTTACGAATGTTTTCTATTTACATCTCCTCATAAATAAATGTGGTTATTTTATATTTTGGTCACTTCAAACAAATGCCAAGCCACTGTATCAAACATAATTTTAGAAGATGTTTTGAGTTAAAAGTAAACATCAAATAAAATATTACTTTTTATAATAACTATCGTGAGACATACTAAATTAACTAAAAATCCTGAATCCTGAAAATTAATAAAAACATTAAAATAACGAGAAAAGCTCTACTAGTTTCGAACCACAGAGGGGATCTTCCTCATGAGCAGCGTGCGCAGTCGCGGCGATGTCACGCAGCCTACTCGTAGGCTACGATTTTTAGTAGTTTTCACATGAGTTACCCGCGATTTTAGTTAAAATATTTTTTTAACCAAAGCCTACGTCACAGACTTACAGATAAGGGCACGAAGAAACAGCACTGGGTCTTTTCCCCGTTAATTTTAAAATTGGCTCTACCGAAGTTTGAACTAGATTTGGACCAATTCAATGTCAGAATTTTACGTGCAACTGCATCTGCCCTCCACAAACCTTTCTCTAGGAAAGACGTCTCATACCCGGTTAGACTTAGTCTTTTTCGCTAATAAACCAAAACTGCTCCAAAATATAAGACCAAAACCCAGAGAGCGAACTCTTCGACTATTCATCAAATGTCGATAAAAGACAGTGAATGTCAGAAGGTATTTGGTAATTGAATCGTAAGTAAGGAGGAACAAAGTTAAACAAAGAGTTTACTTAACATTCACGACACCACTTCAACGTAACGGCAATGGATAGTTCTGATGCTCCACTACGTCCAGTTACATTTGTATTACTTTATAACGCAACTTTTACTATTGAAAAGTTCATATTTCTCATCCTATAAGAACTATTTTATGACTGTTTGTCCCTAGAAGAGACCAAAATAAGTACAATGGAATATACATTAGCTCCATTACAACCTCATTTGACGATTATATGATGAACAATGAAAAGAACAAGCAAAATACTGAAAGTGCAACAAACATGAAATGTAAATTAAACATTATTGTATTATTTGATCATGATATTTTTAGATTTTATCTAAATAACCGCATACAAAACATGGGTTGATAAGACGAACGTGCAGACGTGCTAAGATTTTTTGCTAACAATAATTTCCCTTTACTAAAATACCTAAGAGGCCTAACTAAATTATCTTCATAGGCCATATTATGTTATTTGAAACCACAATAGCGTAACGTACATACATTTTCTAGAACATTACTCAAACTACACGAAATCATGCAATTCCATAGTGAAATTACTACGATGTTAGTGTCAGCGCGGGCGCACAAGTGTTCGCACGACTGTGATAATAAATACATAGTTTACGTTAGACATACGTACCGCGGCAACAAACAAATGAGCAGAGAAAGTTCGCATAGATTTTATGAGATTTTTAACATCTTTGTTACGTAGACGACTAAATCTAAAGTACTAGATATTATGGAGAGAAAATACTTTATTGTTTTATCGCATACTGATAAACAAGTTAACGTGAAACCGACTATAATTATTTTTTCAAGTATAAACCGCATTGCTTACAGACGAAGTCTCAAAACTGCATTGATTACCGACGAAATTCTATTTATTTATGCTATTAACAAATATTTCATACTACCTTCTACCCGCGACTTCGTACGTGTAAACCCGTTCATCCCGTTACCGTAGGATTTTCGAGATATCCTTGGATAAAAGTATCCTATGTCTGTCTCCTAGTTCAAAGCTATCTACCAATTTTCAGCCAGATCGATTCAACCGTTCTTGAGATATTCCAATTATTTTGACTCGACTTTAATAAATAAGTGAGAATCGTATATTAAACATTTATTCTATTCATAAATTCATAACAAATACCTAATCCGATCGGTAGATATAGCAAACAATTCTTCATGTGGTCATAGATTATTTAGAAATCACCAAAATATTGAACCGCTAAGGACCCGTTATCCAAACGTAGAAATGTTTTATGATATCCAAAAAACAATAACACACAAAAAACAACTTTCATTTTACGTTGACGTCATACAAATCTAATTTCATCATCGGATAAACAGTAAACAGAAACACACAAACAGACTTACGCACTTATTAATTCTTAAATCATATTTGGTTATAAGCTTAGGCTACTACGATTAACTGACTACGTTTTTAAAGCGCATGAAATTGCGGTTCGGACATAATGCAGCCACACACTCTAGGGATTTTATTTCCAAGTCATGCAGAAATAAATCGATTACAGTCGCATCAATATATAGAACTGACAATTTGGATATGGTTTATAGTTTTGTGCATGTCCTTTGTGCGTTTTACTGGAAAGACTCACGAGGAAAATTGTTATTTAATTTAGTCTAGGCCCCTTGGCCCCCTAATAATAACGAAGAGCGGTTTTGCTGCTACAACTTTAAAAAAAAAACATGGTTGAGCCTAGGCCGTCCTATTAACAACAAACATATTACATTGTGTATAGTTCATCATGAATTAATTAACGTAACGTTACGTCCATGTGTGTATGTATGATCTACAAACCCCAATAATGGGTACAATGACCTACAAATTGACAAATGATGGACATTAGCACCTAAGACTTTATAAAAAAACGTTGTATAATATTACATTCGTAGAACTTACATAACACTTTCAATTATTATTATTATACAATGTTACTTTAAACAGTTCTATACGAAGAACTATGAAGATAAGAAGTACTTTTGTGCAGAAAGCCATGAAGTTCCGTAGTTTTGTAACTATAGGACATGAAACAATTATATTATTTTTTATGTGATAAGCCGGTAAACGAGCAGATGGATCACCTGATGGTAAGACATCGGCATCGCTCATGGACACCTGGAACACCAGAGGCGTTACAAGTGTATTACCAGCCTTTTGGGGATTAGGAATTTGAGGAATGTCGGGGATTTCAGGGATTGGGGAAATTGGGGGTCGGGTTTGTCGGGCTTCCGGTAACCTTACTCACGCGACAAAACACAACGCAAACGTTGTTTCACGTCGGGTTTCTGTGAGACCGCGGTATCACTCCGATCGAGCCGGCCCGTTAGTGCTGAATCATGGCTCTTCCATACTTACTTCCACATTTTAACTAAATAACCAGTAAAAGTGAAGTGTCTAATAGAAACTTTTATTGGAAAAACCAATGATGATTCGACATAATAGATTACGTAGAAATCTCTCTCTTTAATATCACGAGCCTATCAGCCTATGTTCAATTGTTCATGTCTTGTAAGTGTCCATATTCGGAACAAAAATTTTAAAAATTGGTGCGTCGTTTTCGGCAATTTCAACAACAATTAACTCCATAAGTTTATCCAACTGTAGACAATATTATGAACAAAAGAAATACTTACAAATAAGTCAGTCCACCAATAAACATGGCTCCTCGTGGTCCTGTGATCGTGATGATGGAAGGCGCCATCCAGTTACATATGGCCAGCGTTGCGTAGATGATGGCCAGGGACGTGTAGCCATCTCCCGTGAATCCCGGATCATCGTGTGATATACTGTCTAATACTGTTTTCTGTGAACAAAACAAAATATTGATTTGAAAACTGTTTCACATTGGAAGGTCGAAATCGTGACTATTGAGCAACGTATGTCAAATTGGTAACAGTATGAACACTAGGACAGGTGAGGTCCTTGTAACGATCTTATTACCTTCAAAGAGGTTAAATAAAAGGATAATGAGTGATAAGCACAGGCATAATAACTCGTCGAGTACCGTATTTATAGACACAATTAAAGAACAATAGGACGCGGTCACCGGTGACCGCTTGGTGTTTGACAGTTTAAAGAAGGTGATAAGAGTGTGCCTATGCTCCTGGGCAATAATGGTGTAACCTATTTTTTATGAGACGCACTTAAAAGTTGTGATAAAAGAATTTAAAAACTCAAGCATATTGCTTTAGGTGTGACCACAACCACAACTTCTAGCCATGATCCATAATGGATATATTTTTCGGATTTCTAATAGAAAGTTTCGAGAAAATCTAAGTCTGAGAGTAAAGTACTCACATTTCAAATACCTGTTCAAAGGAATTTACTTTGATGTTCCATTCATTGGAGTATACTTCGCCCTATTTATAAGCACCCTATTTATACCTAATGGTTTATGAAGAGTGGTAGCAACTGCATTTGATCCTGGATCGGGCATACTGGGATTTTTCGGTTTAATAGTTTTGCAAGGCTGTCGAGATGTATGGCATGACAGAAGACTCATTACAGAGGACTCATAATAAGTATAAAATGACTAGCGAAAGGACGTTACAAGATAGGTAATATGTCGGCCTCTGTCTACCCCTTCGTGGAATAAAATGTAAGTAGTGGCAATAACCTAGTTTAGCAGGAAAATAGCTACTTAGCTTTAGCTGTACACCTCAACCTAAATCTTTCGCAAAAAACACGATATTACGAAACATCTTCAAAAGCCTAGGATAAAAACAAATGGGTACGACTTTAGACAAGTTAAACTGGTATTACAAGGAAACTATTCAAACTGCGGTTAGGTAACTAGGTACAAGAGGCAACTGTATAGTATTATCACGAGATAGGGATCGATTGCCTAACACCGGTAATTCATAAAGTACCTCGTGGCCCGCGGGTCTAACGGCGCAGAGCACTCCGTTATTGGGCATCGTAGTTTTAACATAGCACCACGCTTTTAATCCTCAAAAGTGCGCATTAAAAGTAACATCCAGTTTTGTAGAGCCTGGACTTGAGTCCTATGTAATAGTCCCATAGTTACCTAAACTGAACGCTAGACTAGCATTGGAGCTATTACTGAGAAATTTCTAAAAACCAACCGCTGACTGAAAAGTTCCAAATCCTAATCAAACTTTGCTCAAGTACGGATTGGCCTCAAGCCCCCTTGGTAGGCAGTCGTATGTGTGAATGCGATCGTTCTAATAACGATAACTACATTTTTATTAGACTGCTACTGTTACAAACAAGACATCGTAGTCTTAGATAGCCTATAACCTTCAAGAATTGACAATCACGTGCAGAATTCTTCGTAAATTCGATAGCTTGTAGTGAGACTTTAATAAGTTCAAAGTCAAAACAAAAAGTATCCGGTTTAATTGATAGTAAAAACGTACGAGCCTCCTATCTGTTCACTATGTAGATATTATAAGGTAGCTTGATGAGCTGATTAGTTGTACTTACAATGTAGTAACAGATAAGTGAAACAGTGTAACTTGTAGATTGAATGAATGTATACGAGCTGTTTGAAAATGAGATACCTATTGTGAAATTCGAAAAAATACTTCTTGATAAATTAAAACTGTACAGTTATCTAGATTAAGAAATTGACCATGCACAGCTTAATATGTTACGAAATTGGGTACTTGTCAACTATCAAATCAATACTTTTTTTGAATTGTTTAAAAAGTCAGTTCTCTATGAATTTTACGATATTGAGTATTGTGACGTCACTTTTTTAGTGTCAAACAACATACTTATTTCTTAAAAATTTGCTCAATAAATTTAAGTTAGTCATAAAATCAATTAATGAAAGTGTGATTATTTTTTAATATTTTATTGTATTGAACAGTCGAAATAATGTATTTTTGATTAAGGAAAGTACCCAATTCTAACCCATTGTCGATAGTGAAACCACAGAATAATAGTACAAGTAGTGAAACGATATTTTGTCCAATTTCTAAAAGAAATCACGCAAAATTCATAGAAAAAATATCAATTATGCTTATGAGGTAGACCTATTACGATTTAATTCAGATTTCTTCTAATCTTAGCCAGTGCAGCATTAAATCAACATAATGTATATTATAGTATTGACATAAAATTAATTAGTGTCACAAACGAATATTTATTATCTTAGAGTGGCCTTGATACAGATTCGCATAGTCAAAAGATCAAGAACGATCACAGTTCTTGACATTGTAAGACGTGCATATACGACGTATACTTATTCAACAATGATGATTAAATACATCAGAACTATTTACTTTTCTCAAACATTTCGAGAATAAAGCCGTTACATAAAAAAAAGATAATTGTATTTACTTTTATGTGATAATAAACATAACAGGGCTTATATGAACCGTTATATTGTTTTCTTAAAACGAAACCATCTTCTCTGATTTCAATGTACTTTTCCACTTCACATAAATTCGATATTTTATTAAATTTATAATCTCCTTGCTCCCAAAAATATTGAGCCTCCCATACAAGTCCTACTTTCGAAACCAGAAAGTGTAGGATGTTCGCTAAAACTGTTGTACGTCGATACTTAAAAAGTATCATCAGGACAAGTCCATTAAGTGTATAAGTTCTTGTCATCTGTAAACAGCTAAAATGTCGCAACACACCGAGGCGACAATACTTTCGATTTCGAAATTTCCTTTTTAGTATCAATAAACTAAATATTCATCTGCATTTGGATACATAAGGATACCAATAAATATTGGCAAAACACTACTTTATAAGGAGTGACTGTGATTTTATTAACATTTCGTAAAAGACTAAGAAATAAATAAGTAGGTGTCAAGATTTCACTGGATGCAACCATATTATTAGCATCCTTGTGTTCATGAAGTTCATTTTGTCAGAGAAGTTGTTTCCAACAGTTTCACATTTCTGCAGAACAGGACCTTCGGAACATTGATTTTGAGTACTAGTAATGTATCGCCAAAAAACTCGTTATCTTTACGTAAGGAGGTCATTGAACGCTGACCATGTAAAGCAAGTAGGTACACAAATAAAATACGCGATAAAAACAACATAATCTGTTTACTAAATTGTCTTTTTCTCGTAATTGCGCGTGGATGCGCCACACAATAACGGAACCCATTTCAATCGTCACGATTCCAATTTATCTAGGAGGCTTTTATACTTTCTTTTGATGTAGAAAAAATAGTAATTTAATTAAATCCTGTAATTCTTAGCAATCCCAACTTATCAAACTGTTGCGATCAATTATACGTCACTTTTGACCTCCTCAATTATCTGAAAGCGACACATCATTGAAAAGGCCCTTGAAAATAAATATCTTTCCAGTAAATCTATCTGACCTAAATCGAGTATAAACAAATCCTTGGATTTATCGAATATAGACAAACAAACAATGATAAAGAATCGTTTTCATTTGTTGTGAATTAGAAAACAATTATAAACTTGATAAGTGGAAACTTTACACACCTACCTACTACGTAAGTGCAGGTATGAATAACATTTGCAGCATAAGAACTAAGCTTAAAGAACTAATTAGCTAATGGAACAATTTCATCCAGCCGTGTGTAAATAAATATTGCATCATTACACTAACAATATTTGGGGGCTTTTATTATTTTGACGAATTTGACGTCAATCATTTTAGCGCTCCCGGCGTCTCGGTATACTTTTGACCTTTGGGACACTACATTTTGGTATTTTTGTTTGCAATATTAAATCATGAAACTAAATTAATGATATTTTAGTACAGAATCAAACTAACAAAACGAGTCTTACGAGCAAACCGTACTCAATCAGAATTAAGTGCACATGCTTTCGCCTTGACTATGCAAAGGTGCTGTTTAAGTAGAATTATACACATCCACTTATAAAAAAGCCATTTCATGGAAAGTAAATCTTTATGCATATAAATAGAATGCATTATAAAGGAAAGTGATATCGATAGCTCTGTTATAAAGCATCAGGATGTAAACGACGGTTGCATTTAAATGAGCCTTTCTCCGGTAGAGCTGCGCAAGAGCAATGATCGAGCATCAACCCAGTTTCATGAATGATTGATTGATAAAAAGATTGACATAATTATTATCTAGTAGGTCAATAGCCCACCTTATATTCTTCAGTACGTACCGTTTGATATTGAATATTGAGTATTATTAATCAGCTCGTAATACTCGATTTTAGTGGAGCGTTAACAATGAAAATAATTGGCTCTGTCCACGGTAGAGTACGCGTAACACTTACGTAATAATTTTCAGGTCGTATCTTACACTTTCTATTAAGATGCTTAGTGCTGATATTGATTCATTGCAATTAGATGAGCGAATTAAGCGATGCTTTAACGTCCTCGACTGCTCTCAATTCTAAAATACTTAAGCATAATTTTAAAATGATTATGTTATCTTCACTAACGATATATTTACGGAACGGTTTATTATCATTGGTGGTAGTCCTTTAGTTCTAATTTGCTTCAAGACTTGGAAAAATTACCTTAACTTCAATTGAATTGATTTTTTTAAGGTGGGTAAATCATCAAATGACTGCTCCCGCCTGGGTGAGGCGAAAAACCACCCCGTTCTTTCTCCTACATGTCGAGCCGGAGCCCCGGTAACCCGTTAGGTTCTCTAATTGAATTGATGAAGATCGATAAATCGCTTGTCTAATAATAATTATTATAACTTCAAGTACTCTCATCAAAGTCTGATGCATTTTAGAAAAACTTATAATATCCAATTCTGTTTGTAGTTTGTTAAGGATAACATGATTGGATAACTAAGTATTTTATCAATGTGTGTACTTAACTAGACTACCTACATATTAATGTAGGTTAGCAAATATTTATGGCGTTATTTAAACTTGAAGGATCTAGGTCGGTTGTGGAGACAAGGTGTGACGGGAGTCCTTCGCCTTTTTAGTGATTTGGACGAATAAGGAATGTTCACACCTCGTAACAATGAAAGTTATAAAACTTGTATTATCTACAATTGACTCAGAATTAAAAGACAAAAATGTTGATAGGTGCTTCCGATTCCATTTGTCAATCAGCAAACAATTCTATGAAGCTCTCTATGACATTTGTAAATTGGAGACCCGTCGCACTAGGTAGTACTTGCACAATACCAATGCGAATCTCGGACGATGATCTCAATTGACAGCGTTACGTAAACCAAACTTAAAAGGTGTCTTACGGATATGCTTTTAAAGTGGATAATGTCATGGCAGCGGCGTTCGCTTATTAACGTCAAACATATCAATGTTATGCCCTTACGAGCCATAAATAAAATTAAATAATGTGCTTTTATCTGTTACTCAATGTGTTATGAAATAACAGCTATGTATGGTAGTGTCGCATCTCAGAGGGAGCATCCGTTTGCGTACATAATGTAGGTACATATGTACCTACGAACATCGATTGATAAATGTATTATTAGCCAACTTACAGGGTCCCAGACCCAGTCTACTCGAGTAACAGTTAGATAGCTCTTTATAGCTTTCGACTAGATACTACAGGCTATGAGGCTACAACACTTTTCCAAAATTGGCAAATGGGTCAGTTAGTTTAGTGACAAAATGGTTATTTATGTAAATGTCTACGCACTATGTATATCTACACACTTTTGGACCTAGATAGTTGTAAAAGGCATTGATAACATACATTTTTAGTCCCATTATTTGTGGGAGTGTATTGTGACAACCCGCATAACGGTACTGAAATAGTGTCGCGCCATAAAACATGGCACGTTTAGGCATTAGCAGCCATTATTGTTGTGCTTAAATATCAACACTAGCGATGATCGATCCGACCTCCTTGCTCACAAACCTCCTCCTACGTCAGGTTCACTGAGTACATTGATATTCTATTCATGATATTGTTTTGAAGATGATGCCATTCATCACTATTTGTTTATGCGCATCAACTTGTAATTCAAGTCAACGTACATTAGGGGATAAAAATAAAAACTGCGTTTAAAAAACCGACTTCAAAAAACCAAAACCTAATAACAAACAAAAAGTCAAAACTAAAAAGCAAAACATAACTATTATTAGTACTGATTTTTTTTTTAAGGGGGGAAAATCATCGAATGACTGCTCCCGCCTGGGTGAGGCGGAAGGGAGTGTCAGACTCTTACTGACTAAAAACCACCCCGTTCCTTCTCCTGCACGTCGAGCCGGAGCCCCGGTTACCCGTTAGGTTCTCCGCGACATTATTAGTACTGATAGGTTACCCACCCACTGATAGGTAAGAAGTCGGTGCCATAAGTTCCATACAAAATTATTCATTAAACCTTAATAGATACCTAATTCACAATTTTGTGGACATTAAGTTATATCATTATGATATAAGCTTATGGCACCGACTTCTAACCTATCAGTGGGTGGGTAACCTATCAGTACTAATAATAGTTATTTTTTGCTTTTTAGTTTTAACTTTTTGTTTGTTATTAGTTTTTGGTTTTTTGAAGTCGGTTTTTTAAACGCAGTTTTTATTTTGTTATTTTAAAATTTTCAGTGTAAAGCTACATATACCCGTTTTGTTACTTATAATCTACATAGGTGCAAAGTTCAAATCAATACAAATTAATCAAGCCCAAACACAAGGTAGGTACTGTATACCGTTGAGGAGTTCCCTTAACAATTACACTTCTTCATCATCAGACCCTTAATAACAGCCGTACTCTATCTAGGTGTAAAGTCCTCATCAATACAAATTAATCAAGCCCCTTTTTTTGAAGTCGGTAAAAATGGGCGTACTGATTAGAAGAACAGACTTGTACGACTGTGTAACAAACAATGATGTAACTTATGCAAGTACTGTAGATGCATGTTTATTTACAGTAATATCATACATATTCTTGCAAAACGTATCGTCTTTGAGAAAAAAAGATAACACAAAAAATTGCACTTTGCTATTGAAACTAATTGGTAGTTATGTAGACTTTTTACCTACTGTATTCGTATCGTCTTTCTAAATATAAGGCGTTTTTAAGGAGGAAATGATCGATTGTCTTCTCCCGCCTGGGTGAGGCGGCAGGGAGTGTCAGACTCTTACTGACTAAAAACCACCCTTTTCCTACTGCTGCACTTCGAGCCGGAGCCCCGGTAACCCGTCAAGTTCTCCGCGGCTCCGTATCGGCATCAGCCCTATTGGGCGCCTGTGATGCTTAATATGGTTTATGATGCGATAAGAAACTATGGTCTTTAGGTGTACAAACAACATGTAGACAAATGTAGTGTAAAGCGCTCTCCAGAGAGGTGGAGCGACGATATCTGCGAAGTAGGTGGGAGTGGTTGGATGCGACAAGCTTGAAAATCGTCTGACCAAATGACGGACTATTAGAGGGGCCTATGTCCAGCAGTCGAAGGAATAATGGACTAATTATAATGATGCAATTATGGATTTTATCGCATTTCTAAGCAGAAATAGCCTTAATAAAAATGATGGGTACTAAAATCATACGCAAGCTTTGCTTACGGAATTACAACCGTTATCTAAATACCTACCTGTAATTAAAATATGATGTTTATGTTTTATTTTAAAGAAAACGACCTTATTTTCTCTATTTAGTGAGAACCACCTTATTAAAAAAGGAAGTTTGATTTATAGACGACTAAAAAAATCCGATAATAGGTCTGCGCCTGCGCAACAAGATTCTACTACACATTTTTACCATTACGCGCGATCAGTGGACCGCGGCTTTTAAGTAATAGATTCCACAATAAATTATACTTTCATAGATACATAGATAAGCTAAAATCTCTCTCTATAATTACATTAAACATTTGTTTTACAGCCTACGGCCTACATGGTCCGCATTACGAAATAAATCGCACACGGAATAATTTTTGCACCAAGTCGGTTCAAAATTATAGGCGCGAATTGTTATCGGCTGTGCAGATTCCTCCACAAAATTCTGTGTTACAAAATTACGAATCAGCAGGGATTTTTATGGTACATCACTATGACGGTTTTTCCGAATAGAAAATAATATATCAGTGGTGGTTAAACTTGAATATAATGTAAATCAATTTGTTACTTATTAGAAAGCAAGGGTAACTAATCTAACTGTTTTCTACTCATAGTACTTCGAAATAAGCAACATATAACCAATTTACAACATTAGGGAGTTTAGATTTCTTTACATTAAAGATTTTAAAATTATCATATAAGCATATTTGGGATATATATTTATTATACAATTCATTTTAAGACCCTATACCCTTAGTTATGTATTATCGACTATAACAATCATGTCTTCCCTCTTTAATATTTTATTACCTTAACTTCGTTATCTACTTCATACTTTCTTTTTACAATTTTGCACCTACCGCTTTAACATTCTGCACCACCCAATGGTCGACTGTCAGAAAATGCCTACGGCATTAAGTCCACCAATTTCACTGTATGTGCAATAAAGTTTTAATAAATAAATAAATAAATAAAGAAACAGAACCTATTTATTTATTTCTCATCACTGTCCATTGTTCCCTTAGCACACCAAACACTGTTTTGTAAACAAACAACTCTGTTACAATAAAAATATAAACAATATTACATTCACCACCAACACAATGGCCAGAAGAAAGGCATTATTTATTTTGTCTTTGGACTACATATTATTAGAAATGAGAATTCATATTTTAAGCATATAATGTTATATGAGATGTGTCAAGTCACATGTCTTGTGCATATAATAGCCTAGCTAATGTCAACTAACATTAGTTATGCTATATAATCTTATTTGGCAGAGGTAAAACATGGCCCTAAATTGGGTATGATATTAAATAAGAATACACTGCTTGCTAAATATCTTTCTTTGGTCATATCTTATAAGACAAAAAGACTTTTTTTTATTCAATCTGCATCACATCTTGTAAGACTTGACTTCTTATTAGAAAAGATTTAAAATCATTTTAATACCAATATGATGTCTAATATTGGACAAAACAAAAAAAAACTAAATATCTTCTGTCCACCCTTTTAAAGGGTACATAGGTATGAATAATATGGATTAAATTATCAAAATAATTAACAATTACCACCCACATAAATTCTTATCAGACTAGGAAGAATTTTTGGTAGGATGTGAACATTATTACACAATAGGATTCATCTATGTACTCACTGAAATTGTTGATAATGATAACAGCTAAAATAATTAATGAAACATTCAATAGAAACTGTTTCAAATTAAAGTCTTCTACAAAAAAATTAAGAATCATGTCTGTGGTTTTTAAAGGATGTTCTATGCTTTTTTACAGTTTGAACTTTATTGTTCTTATTTTAAAATTTATAGGTCAGTAATAATGTCGGTACTAACAATTCCAAGGTCACATCTTGACATTTATTTGTATTGATTCTGCCACAGTGCCACTTGCAGAATGTGATCCTTTCTACGAGTTATACAGCATAGTATGTATGACCCAGGAAATTATTAATAGTGTACTACTACTATTACAGTGAAACTTTGTATTCTAATTTATTTTAATATGCAGGCACGCAATAATTAGTTATGTATGGTACTTAATAATTTATAAAGCATGTTTAATAATTTCATTAACATTGTTTATTAAAATTGCATAACAGTTTAAACATTTTATAGACACGTTAATTCGTAGTAAAATTGATATTACGTAGGTACTGTGTAAACAAGTAATTATTATATCATAGGTATAAGAAAACAATGAAAACTTACCTCTATATTTCCCATAGTTTGAAACGCCGTGAAGACAAACATAAACCCAAATCCAAGGATTATAACGTTTACAAATTTTCGATTCATTTTGCTGATGATTATTGTTACGGAACTAAACTAAAAAAAAATTCTAAACTAGATGCGATACGTATACTAATAAGATACGGTACGGGACTCAACAGTCCAACTTCTAAAAGAGAACTGAGTTGTTGACGTATTTTTCAATGATATTACACGCAACTCTGATCTCCCTCCACCACTAAGCGAGCAATAAAAGCAAAGAAATTATGTTTTCTTACATGTAAATAAATACACGACACGAAGCCTGTTTTAGCTGTCAATATTGGATGTCAAATGTCAAAACTGTCATTTGATTTGACATTACTGACATTTATTGCCTTTTTTATATTCTGATTTGGTACATAAACTTTTGGTACTTTCGTAATGGAAGGAAGATTCTTGTGAGATTCATTTATTTTTAATTTTTTGGTAATGCACAAGCAAGGACATTGAAAAAGAGGTCCTTGTGCATAAGAAAAACACAGGGCGTGGGTACCATCTTTGGTTTTATGTCTTATTTAACGATTTCAGTTGTGATTAATATAATTAGTAAACTTAATATAATACAAAAAAATATATTACTTTTAGGGTTTAAAGATTTAAATAAAGGCAGGTTCAATGCTATTAATATCTTGGTATTTATAATAAACGTATTCTTTACAAATTCAAATAATATCTTATCAAATCATTGTGACATCTATGCGACGCAACGTTTTATTCACTCCATTTACGTTTAATTAGCACCCATAGATTATATAAACTTACTTGTCTGTACTCTTCCTTCTTTGATTTATTTAGTAATTAGATATTGTCTGTGCTTATTTTATTTTTCTGATTCATCGAGTGAAATATATTGCTGGATTTAAATACGTAAAATTACAAACAAATATGTTAATTTTAGTGTTTTAAGTGATCAATGGAAATGTAGTGCCTTATTGTGAATGTTGTGTGGTTTAATTTACGTATAATTTCACTGCTTCATCTTTGATGAGGATGATCTCATTGACGTTCTGACATTACAGTCTTTTTAGCGGATTCTTGATCGTTTTATTATTTTGCTATTGGGTCCAATGACCTTGTAACTTAAAAATAATTTCATCGAAATTTAATAGTGACAATGAGGAAACAGTTTTATAAGGTTAAGCAACTCGCCGACCAAACGTTTTCAAGGTATTAATAAGTACTTTACACTATCTTAGCTATCTGATAAGATTCACCTCTTTGTGGGTTTGGCCCGATGTTATTGTAATCCTTAACTTGTATCAGTTGCATTAGAACCGATGCAGAAACCAGTATCATGAGAAAGAAGTACTCAATATTTTTCTTATCATTTAATTTATTTGCAATTTTGAGGCATTTGTAATTTTTGATAAAATATTAATAAATAAATTATTTTTAGGTCAGGTAAAGCAGAAGGATTGACAGATGAGTTACAGACAGCAGACAGAAAGGTAGAACACTTGAGAAATGCCTTACAGTTGGTTAGCAAACGGTTGTCAACGGGAGCTGGCAGTACACAGGGCCAGGACCCCGCAGCCAGAGAGAAAAGACTGAAGAAACTGCCAGAATACCTCCTTGGATTGTCTATGTGTGAAGCCAGTAATTTTGATGACGATGATAGCATTTTAAAATACATTTTATATGAATGTGGTGAGTACCCTATAATATTCTAATTAGAATTAATGGGAAAATTATATATGAATACTTATTGAACAATTTGGTTTTCCTTTTAGGTAAAACTGAAAAATTTTTGGCCAATGAGATAGCCGAGCATGAACTGAAGGTGGAACAATTAGTTTGTGCACCATTAACAACTATTAGTGACCAGGATCTTCCGGCTATAATGAAAGCTAAGAAACAACTTAATAGACTTATGAGTGAAAAGGAATCGGCCACTAGCAGATATCATGTGAGTTATATCTGTGATCTTATTTATCTAAACTTATCAGACTGTTGAATTTAGAGATGAACTTCTTATTTTCTTATCAGAAACTAATAGATTTTGTCACATAAACAAAACCTTTAAACCATGTTGTGATACTTGAGATGTTTCAATGTCACTATAATCTGTTTATCTTAAATATATCTAAAATATAATGTTATAGTTGTGTTCCAAGAGGGTAGGCCGAAACAACAGTACCATAACTATAACTTCCATACTGTTTATGCATGTCGTAAACCAGTTAAGTGCATACTGTACTCGGTCTATGTCTTGAATCTATCCTATGTGGTCAGCTTACCTGCTATGTAATACAAACATTGCAATCATTTGTAAATTTTATCATTTTATTCATCTCAATACAAAATATTATAATGGTTACAATATAAATATCTAAACTGTTTATTTATTAATATTATTACATATATAAATCTACACCAAACCTTGCACAATAAATGTAAACACAGAAAATGTATGTGTATGTTCAAACATAAATTAATAAGTACAAATGAAATGAATAAGTTTACTTTAAAATTGTGACTGCTCCCATTGTTTAATATTCAAGCGTTCATTACCATTTTTGAGTGGATCAAACATGTTTTACGGTTATTTATTTCGATTAGATATTTGATATGATATTCAGATTAACTGAAAATCATGATTCATGTGATAAAGCATTGTGTGTAACGTAACTATCCTTTTAGCACCTAGAACGTCAAAAAGAAGAGAATCCAACAAAATTAAATGCTGCAAGAGAAGAATTGGAGGATGTTGGGATCAGAGTGGAGGCTGCAAGGGATGCTCTGGCCGCGGACATGTTTGCACTTGTCGCAAAAGAAGCCCAACTTGCCCACACTCTTCTGCAATATGTTAAGCTACAGAGAGCATACCATGAGTCCGCATTACATTCCTTACAAGACACAGTTCCGGAGCTAGAAAGATTTATTAGTAAGTACAATGATTTGTTGAGTCTTAAAAACGTAGTTTAGTCTTGTTTTAATCATTCATTCATTCGTTTTTATAATAACTATAGTACTACTAAATTAACCAAATTATTCACGTTAAAATACTGAGAAAAGCTCTACTAGTTTCGAACCGCAAAGAGGATCTTCCTCATGAGCAGCGTGCGCGGTCGCGGCGATGTCGCGCAGCGAGTACAGCTTACAGAGCTTTTATCAGTATTTTGACGTGACTAACCCGCGAATTTAGTTGATTTTTCTTCTTCTTATATATCTATTTACTATGACTTTCCTTTCTATTTTTGTAGTATTAAGTTATTTTGCTTTTGAAAACTTTCTTTTGATATTTGCTTTTTTCATCTGTAATAAATAAAAAGTTTATTTCAATTATTGGTTTCATCTTTCTTCAGTTTCTTATTGAAACTAGTTACTAGAATATATCATCAACAGCCCATAAATGCCCACTGCTGAGCAAAGCCTCTTCTCACACGGAGAAGGTTAGAGCATTAATCACCACGCTGGCTCAATGCGGGTTGGCGATTTCAAACTCATAATAAGAAATTATAAGTCCAGGTTTCCTCACGATGTTTTTCCTTCACCGTTTGTCAGTGGTGTCTAAATAATCTTAGAAAGTACATATAACTCGGAAAAAGTCACATTGGTACTTGCCGTTGGTAGGTTTCGAACCCGCACCCTCATGCATGAGAAGTGGGCGTCTTAAACCTCCGGGCCACCACGACGACTAGAATATATATTCTAGTTATTTATTGGTATCAGTCCCTTATAATTGGTTTTGGTACAATATATATATTTTTTTCATTCACTATCAGACATCTTCACATCATTAACTTTTCCTCTCATTTTAATTATAATTAGAAAAATATGTTCAGTTCATTTGTGACTTTTGTTTTATAATTAGATGTCTGTGCAAATTGTTTTATCAACATCCTTTTAATATTCAATAATGATTACCATACAATGATATGCATAGCGGTCTGTTAGGAATACTAAAAGGGAAATATCAAAATTATCCTGTTATAACATTTGCATTGGTTAGTTGTTAATTGTTATCAATATGCCGCGACAGGATATAGAATAGTTACAATTTGTATTTTTTTTTAAATTTTTATACCAATTTTATATTTAACCAAAGTGTGGGTAATGTTTTGTATGTTATTGTTTCGTATTGGTATTTTTAAGCATTTTTTCTTGCTGAACAAGTAATACACATTTTTTTATTTAAACGGTTTTAATGAGCTCGATTTTACCAATCAAGCCCTTTCGTTTGTTATCCAAAACGGAGGTAGTTGTGAAAAAAAATGTGTACCAAATATAAGATCAATCTGAGGTCTAGAAGGGATTTAAATTCTAATTAATAGACTCAATCATACAAATCGTTTAACAAACATAATGTGATTATAAAAATATCCTTTGTCGAGCGTGAGATCGTTTGTACCCGGGACACAGCAGCTACTTGCTCAGTCTTTAGGCCAACCGACCAACTGCACTGTGTACCTATATTCAATAAACTATTTGATCAATCGGATCGAATAATATTATACACCGTGATATTTATTTCGTTTTCGTCCCGCGACAAAACCACTTGCCATAAGGAGTAATTTTGATGTATAAATATGTAAAAAAAATTTAAAAAAATATTCATTGACTTTCGCATATGAGATAGGTATTACATGTAAATTTAGGCACTATTCGCATCACACGTGCCACCCGTCGAAAAATACCTTTTCGAGAATTATTTACCTGTTGAAATTTGTTGTAAATCATCCCCTAAATTTTTTCATACAGAAGTAGTCTCTAAATATTGGAAATAAGGTATATAATGTAGTTAGTGGAGAGCAATCACCGGTGACCGGATATATACTTGATTGGGGGTATACTTGATGTTTTGTTTATGTACTATGAATCTGTATGCACTTTCGAAGTTGCTTTTTGCAATGGGTCACTTTTTGTTTTAAACATTTTATTTCTTTGCAAAACTATATTACCGAGACAGAACCATTTTACTTCGGGACGAAAACTAAGTAAATAGTGTAAAATTAAAAAAATTAAGTTAAGTACTAATTTCAATTTTCCTTTGATGTTCATACATACACAAATACACATGTTTATAACCACGTAGGAAAATTGAAGTACTTAACTACCTACCTATGAAATTTAATAAATCAAAATTGTAATGAATATCATATTTATTAATTATTATTAACTAGCTTCTACCCGCGTCTTTGTACGTATACTCCCGTTTTTCCCGTTCCCGTTCGTGATTTTCGGTAAAAAAAAAAAAAAAAGTATTGGATTAAAAGTGTCCTATGTCCGTTTCCTAGTTCTAAGCTACCTCCCCACCAGTTTTCATATAAATCGATTAAGTCGTTGTTGAGTTATAAGTAGTGTAACTAACACGGCTTTCTTTAATGAATAGATAGATATAGATATTGAAATAAGTAGAGTCTACACAGCTATGACATCGAACATCGAATATCATACAATTGAATGGCTCCAAATCTTCGTTCAATAAATTATGTATGCTTCCTTTGGATCGGTGTAATGTACACATCCGTCGTGGACACATACATGTATGTAGGTACATCACATAATACTTCCGCCAGACGACTGGTGGACTGTACCAATTTAGCGATGTAGGCAACCGTAGCTGTCGACTGTTGTATATTATTATATTATATTGAACGCAATACGTCATCCAATATGACAAAAATACGTATCGAGAGAGCAAAAATAACATACCTAAGTAACTGATTTTCCCTTGAAATAGGTAAAATCGGTACCTACAGGGTCAGACTTTGTGCCTGGTTCTACGATCCACATGGCATTTCTATTAAAAAAAAAGTGAGCATAGGTATGTAAGGTCTGCTAAATACAGGGTGTAAACGAACGCTACCGAAACAGAATCTAACGGGTTACCGGGGCTCCGGCTCGAAGCGCAGGAGAAGGAACGGGGTGGTTTTTAGTCAGTAAGAGTCTGACACTCCCTCCCGCCTCACCCAGGCGGGAGCAGTCATTTGATGATTTTCCCCCCTTAAAAAAATACTGCAAAGATTGCGAACCTTTTTTTGAGGTACTACATGTGCATTCAAAACAATTTTGGCTTTTGTAGGTCGTTCGTCGTTCGTTCATACTGAACTGGATTAATTTGTGTAACTCTGAATGTTTAATGTTATTCATATCTGAAAGTAACGACATGTATAGGACAGATTTTGCAATTATTGTGCCCAAAATATTGTGCTGCGTGTCATGGTCATCATTGGCACGCGTGCCAATGGTTCGCAAATCGTGGTATAGGGTAACATTTATACACCTGGTGTGCCGGAACGTAGATACACGTGAGACACAATGTGTTTTCTATTGTGTCTCACGGCACAGACAAGTGGTTAATATGTTCACTTCTGGATTTCCTGACAATGAAAGACGTAAAGTATTGCATAATGGTAATGGCTATACTATTAAATGTACCAAATCTGTTACCATGCGCACATTCCTCATCCAGTACCATAACCAAAGAAAATCAGAAATTAGATACTTTATATGCATCCCACGCAAGAATCATATCTTGGTCCTAATGAGGTAATCATTCCATTAGGATTTGCTTCTTAAAAATCTGGTTTGCATACTGGCATTAGCAAATTACTTTTCAAGTCAAATTGTGAACATTTAAATTACTAATTAATATATTAAATATTCCTATAATAAATTAAAATAATAGCATAGTTAAAAAGAAAAACACACTTCATTCATAGATATTTATTTAAAAAATACATCAATCATAACTTAATTCTTAACTGTAGAATAAAATTGACATTTACAGTTTTCAGTAAGGAAGAATTGTCAAATTTAGTTTCCTCAGTTCAAATTTATCTGGCGTTCGATAAATCGGCCCTTAATGTTCTAACCGTAACATTTCGTGCAGGGTAAATAGAACGGAATCATCAAGTCACTCCGAAAAGAATATTTTTCAGTATCCTTAATTATAATAATGTTGTCATTAACCAAAGGATGTAAAATGTTAATCCTTGATCCTTTAAAAATGCTCAATTAGTGTATTATTTCTAAGTACTAGGTACTTAATTAATAACTACCAGCTACTTACGTGTAATATATACAGATTTTTATAATAATGTACAGATTTTCCTTTTCAATCACTTACATGGTTACCCATTACCCGTTTGACAGTTCAAATCAATATTGGAAACGCCCATCGTCAAAATACCGGTTTTTCCTGTGAATAAATTATAAATAGGGTAGATGACTTAATTTTTATTTTAATTTCCGTTTAGTAGATTATTTAAAAACATTAGATACGTGTTTTTGATTTTCTTACGGAAACGAATAGTTTCGAAGATATATTGATTTGAAATATCGCATGACGTCACTTTTGAGTACGATTTATACTCTAAAAATGCCAGTAATATTTGTGAGTATAAAGCAATTTACCCTCAAAACTTTCGTCTTTATTAAATTAATTAATTGTCTAGTACAGGGCTGTCCAAACAAAGGCCTGCGGGCCGCATGCTGCCCGCAGCTTGATTTCATGTGGCCCGCGAGCCGGCGCCCGCTACACACATTTCAATCTCAACATTTTCATCTTATGTGCAACAAAAATAATAAAATTCATTATATGATTTGTGTGCAAGTTTAGTCTGTGAGTAAAGAATACAATGTTAAACGTCATTATACAACTGAAATCATTTTTCTGGCCCTACAGTTTTTGTAAGAAATTTAACTAGCCCGCGAGGGTATATAGTTTGGACACCCCTGGTCTAGTATATGGAATACACATTAGTTTTAATATATTCAAATAATTTTGATAGCAGGATACATATGCTTTTATCCTATACTTAATATGGTACGGCGAACATATACACAGGAACAACAGACCAATATTTATCAATGTATGTAGACTGTAGACACACCAGCACCCCAAATCGAGAACGTGCTCTAATCAATCAATTTTCGTCTTTATTAATGGGATGATAAAGTTAAAAATCCAAATAACATTTGACTCTTGAGGATACTATGATGTGCTGGCGTCTTAACTGCGCTTGCTTCCTTCTAGTTTAAGAATAGTTATAGGTACAGTTATGAATATTAAAAGGTGATTGATAAACATTTGGCTACAAACAAATGCATACATACATATTAGGTTTTCAGTTCTTACCTTCTGATTTATACTTAAATGAAATATACAAAACAGATTATGTAGCGTAATTGGCCTCTCCTATGTGAAATGAAAATATCATTAGCTACAAAGGACCAAGATATCTGCGACACTAGTGATGATGAATTATCAACAACTTTGCGTCTAATGTTCTACTGATTTGACAGCTTGTCTTCCCACGCGGCGGTTTAAGGGAAGGCCTATATCTAATCGATGGAAATACGCTAATGATTATATATTGACATAGTTACCTTTTGTTACAGATGACAGCTCCGTAAAGCCGGTGTTTGGATATCCCCTAGAAGAACACTTGAGAGTGACAAATCGTTGTATAGCGTTCCCAATTGAGTTATGTGTGTGCACGTTACACGAACTCGCGTTGAATGAGGAGGGGCTCTTTCGAATTGCCGGCGGTGAGTAACAGGAAAATTTACCGATATATTATATGTTGTAGAACAAATTACGCAAATATTTCAATTGGACGTTATTCAATTGCTCATTTATTTACATTTAGAGGCGGGTGTACGCATTCTATTCAGCCTAGTAGGGCTGATGTCTGACCCGGAGCTGCGGACAGCCTAACGGGTGGCTGGGGCTCGGGCTTAAAAAAGCAGGAATAGGAACGGGGTAGTTTTTTGTCAGTAAAAGTCTGACACTCCCTCCCGCCTCACGCAAGACGGGAGAAGTCATGGGATAATTTCCCATATTCAAAATATAAACCATTCGCACTTATCAAGATAGTGTAGTAGAAGTGCAGATATAATACCTATATGGTAGGTGCATTGTTTATCGTGTCGTATGACTCAAGTGTTCTCGGGTTTGATTCCCGTGTCTCAACAATGTATTATCAGGATTTTCGATATTCTCAGTAATATGAAGTTTGAAACTGTAGGTACTCGCTGTTTGATCAACGTCTGGTCCATTGTGTGCACGAATAAAGAAGATGTTTATATATTACTAATTGAACAAGTATTGCAAACAGATTTGTTACCATTAAGCAAAAGGTATTCGATAAATAGGGAATAACAATAACTCGAATCAATTGGGTTGTTCCAAACAAACTTTCTCAAATTATGTTTATTGCGTATGTGACTATTGAAACCTAGTGTAATGGTGTGTATGTAATAAACACTGGCTTCAACATGCATTCAACCGTATTCAATGCATTACTTGAATGCTTTAATGTTATATTATGTACAGCTGTGATCATGCTCTCATAACAAGTATATTATTAGAACAGATTACTTCCATTGTGTTTATCATAACATCCCCAGTACTAAACTCGGTACGTTTGTATCTTTCAGGTACTTCCAAAGTACGCAGAATGAAGCTGTCACTAGACGCTGGCCTGTTCAACGTCCCGCTCCCCGGGACTACAGGGACATGCACGTCGTCGCTTCAGTTCTCAAGAGCTACCTCCGAGAACTGCCCGAACCATTATTGACGTACCGACTCTATGAGAACTTTGTGAACGCATCCCGTCAGCCTTCAGAACAAACTCGACTTAATGCTATCTGGGAAGCCATACACTTACTGCCCGAGGCTAATTTCCAAAATCTTAGGTATCTTATCAAATTTTTGTCTACTTTGACACAGAACCAAAGTACAAACAAAATGACGCCGTCGAACCTCGCCATCGTGATCGCTCCCAACCTACTTTGGGCCGCCGACGAGAGCACTTTCGACATGAACATCACCACCGCCGTCAACTGCATCGTAGAACTGCTCATCAAACACGCCGACTGGTTCTATAAAGACGACGTCAACTTCTTCATATCATTCACCAAAGAGGATCTACTTCCAGATCAATGCGAGTACGGGTTTTCACCCAACTTCGTGCACGGCATGAACCAAACTGCCGCGCTCAGTCAGGAACCAGCTAACGGCGACTACAGCAGTATGAGCCGGTCCATGTTCGACTACAACCATCACAGCCTGGCCAAGGCGGCCGACGGAGGCGGACGGCACTCGAGGAGCAACAGTCACGACACTAGTTTAATATTGCTAGAAAACGATATAAAGAAGGCGCAGTCCAACAGCTCGTTGTCTGATCAGTCTAGTCCCCCTCATGGTAGTCCTAAGCCTATAATGAGGCGAAAAAATAAACCACTCGCTCCAGTGCCGCCTAACTTTACTCCTGACAAAAATAAGAGAGTAGAGCCTCAGCCTCCTGCACAGGAGGTTGTTAAAGAACAAGCAAGTACAAAGATAGATAACGACAAGCCTGCCAAGCCTCCCCGACCCGTGATTTCCGACAGCGGCAAGGTGATCTCAGGCGTACAAACAATAAACCGCTCCACGTACAGACAGAACCGCGCCATGAAGGAGGAGGCGGCGCGCTCTAGTAGTCGCGAGCACCTCGCCGACACGCGCCGGCAGAGCCTCGAACTAGACAAGGACAAGATCGACGTACTCAAACCACCTGAGCCAGGGAAAGAATCCACACTCGTGGTGAAAAATGTACAGCACAGACTGGAATCGTGAGCAGAATGAAAGTAGTGGGAGATGCGTTCAGTGGGCCTGCGTCACTGGGCGCCGAGCGACCCGCGCCCACCGTCGACAAGGTCGTAGCGGCGCGGCTGCAACCTATTACCAAGCCGGCCGGCCAGGCCCCGCCCCGGCCCGTGGCGGCCCCGCGCACCATAGTTCCCGCGCTGCCCGACCCCGCCGCCGCAGCCCCGCCAGCGCTCGCTAGCTCCGCTGCCGAACCGAGCGACGTCCAGCTCCGCCACAAGCCGGCCGTGCCGGAGCGGCCCGCCACGCTGCGGCCGCAGAGCTTCCGAGCGCCTCGCTCCTCACTCACCGACGCCCCGGACATAGCGCCCACTGTACTGGAGCGCACTCACATCTATACCGTGGACAAGCAACACCCGACCGTCATACAGGTGGGAGCTAGCGCGGCCACTGCGGCGGACAAGGAGGTGGAAGAAGTGCCGCGCGCCACGGTGCAGCGCACGCACAGCTCGGGCGGCCGCGACGGGGAGCTGGAGGAGCCGCGCAGTCTGTGCGTGGCCAGCCGCCAGCTGTCGCAGTCGGAGGGCGACATCACGGACTGTCCGTCCCCGCGGCCGCAGCCCTCGCGCCCCCCGCGCCCGCTCGTGCCGGCGCCGCCCCCGCCTGTGTCCGCGCCGGCCGCGCAGACCACACCTATTCCAGTGACACAGCCAGCCCAGCCGGCTCAGCCATCCCAGCCTGTCCAAGCAGCTCAGCCAGCGCCTCAAGCCCCTGCGGCTGTGGTTCCGCAGCCACTGAGAGAGAGTACAGATCTCTAGCCGTCGCTATTCGTCCCAGTGCCCATGCCGAGGTTAAAACGTCGTCGTTAATTCGACGTTTGACTGCTTTTGCAGACGGCGCTACACCTTGTTTGCTACGATACTGGTCTAAAATACTAATCTAGTTTTCGCAATCGTGAATTTATTATGAAGTCGCAACGAGACTGATGTTCGCTCTTATTTTCTGCTATGCCGTGTCTCGGTCGCGTAGAAAAAGTTATTTGAGAAACGTTTTTCTTTGCATCAAATGAGTATTATGTATTTATTTTTATAAAAGTGTAGCATTAATAATAAGATAACACGTGATAATTTGAATAATATTATCTATTACCAAATTAGAAATTACAGCTTTTGCGTAATACGTAGGTCTGACGATTAATCATTGACCCCTGGAATATTATTCCAAAAAGACATATCGGTTAGATTGTCTATATAGCTTTTTTATTAAATCTAATTTTATTAAAATAATGGAATGTTGTAAACTAAGTTTGTACAATGAGTGAATGTTGCAATTAATACTTGTGATATTAGAAAAGTATAACCACACTCCCGGTCAATGACCGCTAGCGGGAGCATGCACAAATGTAATTGTAACGAACAGCCATATTTTTAATGATTTTTGTGATGGAATAAACCATAGAGCACGATACATTTGGCCAGCGCCGGCGAGTCATTTTATTTGCTAGCCATTGTGACGCGTTTTCGACTATTTGGCTGCTACATAGATTTTATTTTTTGTATTCAGAGTTAATTAAATTGTATTTATAAATTAATCCGGCGTTGACCAACTGAACGAGTACGCTATGGTAGTATTCCGTTGACTTGTCAATGCATTAGATTTAGTAATGGACGCAATGCTGTTTTAATGACTATTATTTTAGCTATAAGTATGTTATGTAGTGTTTACAATCTTATGTGATATGCATTTTATTATTATATACTTCAAGTATACCAGCTTCTGTTGTAAGTATTAATAAAATAGCCCAAACATTAAATTAGATGTTTCAATACTATAAAATGAATCCACCCCACCAAGCTTCTTAGGGGCCGTCCATAAATTACGTCACACGTTAAGGGGTAGGGAAGGAGTCGACGAAGTGTGATAAGGGGGAGGGATCTTAAACTTTGTGATGTCACATTTGAAAAACTACTATAAAGCACGAAACACGAATGTTTTTTATTTTGTTTGATTTGGTATTAATATTTTTTTAAAGTAATTTTAATAAGAAATAAAACTGATTTCGGAATCGCTGTTTTCATTCAATATTTTTTATAGGTACATAATACTGCAAAAAGTGACGTCACACAAGGGGGGTCTCATAAATGTCACTAGCTGTGACAAGGACAAAAAATCATGAAATTCGTGTGACGTAATTCACGAATGACCCCTTATTCGCCTATAGCCTTTAGTCATTGTTCTATGCCAAAGAATGAATAAAACGAAAGTGTCACTGAACATCTCTATATTACGTCTGCCATTTCACAATATAATAGTTTCGTTTGCCAACTCTAAGTAAGGACAATAAGTTAGGTAGTATGTGCGCAGACTGGGTGATAACTTCATCAATCTTCTTTACTTTCTGGTGGTTGATGTAGAAACCGCCGGCTTGGATGATCCTCATTGCATCGTCTGTAAATAGAAAATGTTATTAGTAAATAATTGAGAAGAGATAGAAGTATTTATCGTATGTAGTAAAATCACATCTAGCCCATAATGAGGGAGGGAGGGGCGTGCATTAGAGTAACTAAGGGCATTCATTAAATTTCATATAACTGCCATTTTTTGTTATTACCAGTGATCGGAAAAAGATGAGCTAATTTACCTAAACTTCAAGGAACAAAAATAAAAAGTGGAGACTTCCTACTACAACATTTTTTTCGGGAAAGTTCCGGTTCCAGTTTCGGGATATTTATATATTAGAACCATTATTACGATGATGATAAATATTAAAAAAAAATACTTACTTTCAGTGGGAAAGCATTTCGCCTTCATGCCGAGTTCCAGTACAGTTATGCCAGGAGATAGAAGTAGGTTCGTCACTGTCGCATTCTCGAATATCTGCTCCAACTCCGTACTGCTAAGCGTGACCAGAGACTTCACGTCTTTGCTGTATATCGCTTCTGTTGCTTTCATTGCTCGCTCTAATCCCTCTTCTGAAAATATCAAAACATATAATTAAGATAAAAACACAGATGTTAAGAAGGAGGCAAAGATGCATATAAAATACATACTATAAGAAGCACTTATCAGTCCCGTGTAATAAACATGAAAACCGATACCGGGAACCCTTGTTCGTTAGTTGAATCAAATTTAGATTCATAAAATAAACTAGCTTGCCTTCCACTGGAGTAGGCAGATAAGAAAAGGTTAAATTTGCATACAGCAAGATATGTTTTGTGCAAATCTTACTGAGAAAAGTACCTATGTTACGTACCAATCAATAAATTCATAGTTATATTAAAGCAAATGAATCAATAGTATGTAGTTGTAAATCGATATTAAAATGATACTTACTTCCATGTACTAAAGTCGTAAGTTGATCAGCTAAACAAGTCTGTGGGTATCTCTGTTCAGGGTGCTGTTTATGTTTGAACATAATGTCCTGTATTTCGCCTACACTGTAGAATGTAAACAATTTCAGTAGATTCTCAACCTCGGAATCCTTTGTCCTGATGAAGAACTGATATAAACCATAAGGGCTAGTTTTCTTTGCATCTAACCATACAGCATTGCCTGCTGATTTACCGAATTTGTCGCCTTCTTCTGTCGTGACTAGAGGTAATGTGAGACCTGTAAATTACAAGATGTAGATTACTAATTTATTTTGATATTAGCTATTACCCGCGGCTTCGCTCGCGTCACAAAAGGATAACAAGTAGCCTATGTGACATATACCAATACATACAACGCCATCTATACCAATACTTTTGTTTTCCCTCGGGAATATCAAATTTTTCCGGGATAAAAAGTACCCTATTATTTAATCCAGACTTCTAACTTTACGTCTGCAAAAATTCAAAGCAATCGGTTTAGTAGTTACGGCGTGAAATCGGAACAAACAAACAAACTCACTTTCCGATTTATAATATTAGTAAGGAAGTAAGGATAATTACACGTTTGTCTGTAGACTTCAAATTAAAAACTTTTTTTAAAAGTGAGAGCACTTACATGAAGCAACAAAAGTTACCCTGAAGTCCATACAGATAAAGATTCTATAACATAGAAAAAATAATAGAAACTTACCATAAACACTTTTCTTTGTCGTTCTACTGATTAATTCATGTCCAGCACTTATATTACCCATCTGGTCACTGCCACCTATCTGATATAAAAAAAAAATCAATTATGAATAAGTAGTGTTGTACACGCGACGCAACGTGTCGCGGGTTCGATTCTCGCACAGAGCAACTCTTTGTGTGATCCACAAATTGTTGTTTTGGATCTGGGTGTCACGTGTATGTGAATTTGTTAGTAGTATTAAGCTTAAAATATAACATAACATCACGCTTTTTTATCCCCGAAGGGATAGACAGAGGTGCACATTTCGGCACTTAATGCCACTGTACAATGTAACACCCACTTTTCACTATTTATGTTATGAGTCCCATGTAATAGGGGGTGAGCCTATTGCCATATACCGGGCACATTTTTTCAGACTCCGTGCTACTACTGAGATTTTTAAAAACCCAGTAATACTTTGCCCGACCCGGGAATCGAACCCGAGACCCCTTGCCCGGCAGTCGCACTTGCGACCACTCGGCCAATGAGGCAGTCAAGCAGTCAACTTAAAATATAATTAGAGTTAAAGAAAATCACCTGAAATCTACAGTTGTACTCCTTCAGCAAATGTAACCAGTCATAAGACTGGAATATCTGATATGCAAATTCAGTGAAACTCATTCCAATTTCTGAATTAATTCTAGTCTGTACACTATGTTTTAGTAACATTGTACCCATGCGGAAGTTTCTACCTATGTCACTCACAAATTGTATGGAATCTATACCTCTGTACCAGGATTCGTTGTTGACTACCCTGGAAAATTAAAACCAGAAAATGAGCAACACAGTAGTAAATCCAGCTTTCCCCAAAGACCCCAGTAAGTAAGACTAAGCTAAACTAGTCAATTTTGAGTAAACCTTCATGATTTACTAGCTACTGCCCGCGATTTCGTACGCGCAATCCCGTTTCCGTTCGTGATTTTTGGTAAAAAGTAAAACAAAATTGGATAAAATGTCCGTCTATGTCCGTCTCCTGGTTCTAAGTTACCTCCCCACCAATTTTTATCCAAATCGATTTCCCATTTTTGAGTTATAAATAGTGAACTAGCACAAATTTCTTATATAGTTACTATGTATATAGATATGCTTAATTAAATTTGTTCAAAATGTTCAAAAGGTTATTCTGAGCACATTAAAGGGAAAAAATGGAATGCAAGAGGTAAAACATAAAAAAAAACTCAACTAGAAATTAGTGAAAAATTTTGAAAAAGTTCCGTTTATAATTACTTGATAGGTTTAAGTTTACTTTCATCTTTTGTCCAGATATATTTCTTATGGTTTTCAAACACTGTCTCTAGATTATTCTTGATACAATTAACATTGTCTTGTATTACTTCACTATGTAACGCTACTCGGTCTGTGCTCCTTCCACTTGGATCACCAATGTACCCTGTAGCTCCACCTAACTGAAAAAAAAAAAATGTTTTATGAACAAAAAGTTTTGTTACAAAAAAATTGCAGAGAAAACCCCAGTGTCATGCAATCTTGACAGTGAAAATTCACTTTTACACCAAAAATAACTTTAAAATCGATATTAACTCTCTCCTGCACCCATGTTCAGTATCTACATACTTAAAAAATTCATCTGACATTCATGCCTTTTATTCAACTCTGTGCCTAAGTTCATTCTGATCCATGCAGCACTTTCACCCAAATACTGAAAGGCAAGAACTACATTATAGACCTTATTTCCAACTAGCTTTTACCCACGGCTTCACTCGCGTTACAAAAGGATAAAAAGTAGCCTATGTGACATATATCAATACACACAGCACCATCTATACCAATAATTTCGTTTTCCCTCGAGAATATAAATTTTTTCCGGGATAAAAAGTACCCTATTATTTAATCCAGACTTCTAACTTCACGTCTGCAAAAATTAAAAGCAATCGGTTTAGTAGTTACGGCGCGAAAGTGGAAAAAACAAACAAACTCACTTTCCGATTTATAATATTTGTAAGGATGTTTAGAGACTTCTTTTGTAACGGGGATGATTTTCAACGATTTTCAACGGGTGAAATATAGTGCTATCTCAGTAATTTTACAAAGAATTTGCAGTAACAGAAATACACTTAAGAGTGACTTAAAATTCAATAGCATTTCAGTATTCGAGCATTTGTGTGAAAAACTAACAAACGTCCATTCTTACAAACTTTTACAGGTTTAATGTAAAGTAGTAATTTCGTACATAAAATACAGAAAAATATTTGAAAGAAAAATAAAATCTCACCAAAGCAATAACGTCATGGCCTCCACGTTGCCAATGCAGTAGGTTTATAATAACAAGTAGGTTGCCAACATGAAGGCTATTTGCCGTGGGGTCAAAGCCAGCATAGACACATTGTGGAGCTTTGTTTAATAAGTCTAATATTTCAGATCTGTAATGGAAATATACAAAGTATGCAATATAGGTCACAATATATGATTCAAATTTATTTAGCTGTTGATTTTTATGTCTAGATGGACTGTATTGTTTCAGTGTTTTGATGGTTGCATCTAACTTCTGTAGATCCTGACTTGCAAGAGGGGCAGCTATTTTGTGAGGTTGAAGCGGTCCCAATAAAAAAAGTTGGTCATACTAACTTGTTTCAGGAGACAGGCAAGATAATTGCCTAGGCATTTATTACTAGATCTAGTATGTGCATCTTAAACTGTCTAAGACCTAATTAATATTTTAAACGTACCCGGCAGTGTTAGGAAACAAGTCTTGGTACATCCCGCGTTCACTCAGTTTTAAAATATTTCTGCTGGCATAACTACGTTTGTAAGATTGTAGCCATGTAGTTTTGGACACACATAATATTTGTCTTAGTAACTTCATGTTTAAAAATTCGTAAAGTATGTTATGTGAAATATAACCTAAATGTTAAAAATGTATGTTAAATCTATACTGCATTCACTACAAAAGCAACATATGTTATTTCTTCAAAATCACAGTTTTCTTTCATAATATTACATAACACGGTTTATTTTATTTTTGTAGTAAAATCTCATTTTCTCTTTCAAGAACTACCGAATCTTTCGTGTTCCTCAACAAATTGTTGACATTTGACAGTTCCTAAGAAAAAAAGCATCAAACGCTCTTATGACCAGTACTTAAAGTTCATAATCGAATGAATTATTTTTGATAGAAAGGATTTCGTTCAGAAATACACGTACCTACACACTATTATTTCTGTAATTTCATTCAGATCTAAGAATAAGCACTTGAATGATAACGATGAGTTTGTTGCCCAAGTTGCCGTAAAGAAATTTAAGAAACAAAGAAATGCAATCGCAAGATTGGAAGGCGTTAGTAGCAACCAAAGAGTATAATAAGTATTAGCAACTTAACAAGAACTATCACTTGGCAGTCAGTCCATCATACTCTTACTTGCATGAACTTTTACGGTTTTGTATATGAATGCCAATGTTTGTAGATACACATAATGTTTTATTCCTCGAAGTTTTTGTCAGATGCTATACTATAAAATTATAAATAGTTCAACCTTTATGGGGGTAGGGCGTATGGGCATAGAGTTGAACTATTTACTATACACCGGCAATAATTCCAGGCTACCTACTGCCACGGTCACTACCGTATCCGGGAATCGAACCCCAGACCTCCGGTACGATAGTTACTAAGTTTCTTGTCCAATAGTCGTATAATAGCAATTAAGAAATAAGAACTTATAGACAAATTTTATTAGGACTTGTAATAAAAATCTTATCAAAATATGCCACAATTTCATTTATTTATATTAGTCTACAATTAATTTATGTATTACAATAATTTGTATGTATGTATGTATTTATTTATCGAGACGTATAACTGTTACTTTAGCCAGTCTGTGATCATGATGAGGTATATCAATCAGGGATGTTATTTAAACACGTATCCAAATTCCAATGTTTGGGTTCACACAGCTTATTTTATAATATAAAGACAAAGATCACACTAATTACAGTACGTCTAAATTCCTAGCACTGGCGCGTAAGCTATATCATTAGCCACATTATACATTAAGATAAATTTCTACATACATTTATCTAGTAGTCATTCACAAAAGAAAGCTATGATTACCCTATCAACATGTTAAGAAAAAATATAGACTCGTAATAATATATATATAACTCTTTCTATAAAATGTAAAAGTCAGAAGGAAATCTTCTGATATAAACATTGCATTATCAACAAACGCTGTGTGAAGCGACTTCGTGACATATTATTTATATTTTATATGTATTATTTATTATACAGGTCGGAATTTTGTAATGCCACCTGACGGGAAAGTACTCTTAATACTTTAGATAGAAAATTTAATTAAAAGAAAACATTCCTTTATTTTTTGGAAAGATAGAAAACGATATTCATAAATTAAAACTTGCTTGCCGCACACGATAATCGAACCGACTAAAATCTGTAAGTTGCGCTGTACTTTTATTGCATAAAACGTAAAGATGAAATTTCTTTAACAAACTTCATAAATTGAATGAAAAGAAACCAATGAAATCGTAAATTATTAATTCAATGATTGACCCAATGGGTAAAGCAGAGTGGCTTATGGGTGGCATTATAAAATTCCACCCTGTATATATTTAATTTAAACCTATTTTTATATAAAAAGATAAAAATATATTTTAGAATTTAAAATCGGTAGTGTTAGATCTTCAGTCACTCTCAGATTGGCTCTAGTAAAACAAAAACAAAGTTATTTAAAGTATTCATGAGCCAGCAAATAAACCAAACTATGAAGTTACTTCAATAATTTCGACTTTATTACAAAATAATATAGTTGAAAATGTATCGAGGTTTCAGATTTCAGTAGTTTGACAAACTAGGGTCCAACAACTAGGTCCAGTGTGAAAAGGCACTAACAGAAATGACCGACAGCAATATAATTATGATTCACATGGGATATGAATGAAACAACGATGTTAGCGTTAATTTAATATCCACTTCATTGTAGAACTTCTGTTCAAGTATTGCTTAGTATGTTGGACGGAGCTGTCTGAACGATGTATGATGAAATAATAAAAAACTATGAATCTAGAATTTGTCAATGAGATAGGCTCAGAAATGAATTTAAAATAAAAACAGTCTATACTTTTAGTAATTAATTGATATACATTTAATTCTTAACACACCTAAATTACCTCCAAATAATACAACAAAAGCCTTCTTATAACTATGATACATTTTATAATTTCTTTTTTTTACAATGTTCCCTTGTGTCCTTTTATTTTTGGTATGGAACAATACTAGTTCTACTAGTTCACAAACTGAGCAAACAAATGCATTAAATACAAACAAAACGAAATGCACCGTAACTAATTAAATACAAATCAAATAGTGAGTCTGACTGAATGAAGGTGGTATAATAACATCATTGCGCCTGCCACATTAGGTATGGATAGTAATCGTTTCAGATTTCAAATAAACATCAAATGTTGATTGAAACCAACAATTATAATAAGCAACTTAAACAAATAGAATACACAAAACAAGGAATTATATAATCATTCCATTCAGAGTTTTATAACCACTAGTAAGATAACATAATAATACAAAACGCCTTTCTCGAAGGGCTCAGCAGAAGTGGACATATTCAATTCTGTTCTGCTAAGACATTTTAATAGATGGCGAGGTTATTGCCGAACACTAAGCACAATACAGCAGTTTGCAGTATTACGAATTTTTAAAATCGGGCTGTGTTATTGCATTTTGTCTGATAACAAGAAACCGATTTGGAGATCCTTTACTCAAAAGTAGACTCAACCAGTTGAGTGAACTGTTATAATACTTTATGGAATACTTTGCTCTTGGCAATATCATAAAATTGATAAAATAATAATACAATGAAATCAGTGACTATAAAACTCAAATAGGAATATAATACTTAATTAATACTTAACATTAAAACATGGAAAGCTACATCAGGTATGACTAATCTTCGAGGGTTACATTTTTGAACAGGTAAGACATGGACTCCTTGTTGTGGATACGTCTGATCGCCTCGCTGAGCAGCACTGATATGTCGATGGTTTTAATCTTGTTACACTGCATCTTTTGTAGCTCGTGGGGCACCGTGTTAGTGACCACAACTTCATCAATGGGCGAGTCTTCGATAAGTCGAGGCGCATCAGACGAGAGCAGTCCATGTGTTGCCAGTACATAAATTTTATACGCCCCACATTCCTTTAGCACCTCTGCAGCGGCGACGAATGATTGAACATCATCAATCATGTCGTCCTGTAATAAAATACCAATTTACTACCGGCCCAGTGTTGATTGTTTGATTACAGTATGAACATGGTTGAAGTATCTAGATATTAAAGACCTGTTTTATCGCTCCTGGTAAGATCTCTGTTAGTAAAATTTATGAATATTTTGAAATATACATATTTTGAATAAAATGAGTAAGTAAAGCATACTATTAGTAGTCACTATTCAGTTAGTTCTCAAAATAGCCAGTTAGGAAAACCCAGCCCTCATCTAGTAATTTAAAGATTGACGTGTAAAAGTGTTACTTTGTAACCTATTTACAGAAATTAATATCATTTCATGTCATTCCAATTCAAAAAATATAAAATAGAGGGGTATTCCACGAAGCGCACCCAGACGATGCGCACCTAAAGTATTCCACTTAGCGCACCTGTAGGTGCGCTTAAAATATAATATTTAAAATAAATAATTTCCTATTCCACGAAACGCACCTACGAATATCACTCGCATAGTGCGGAGACTAAGAAATAAAAATATCGATATAAGAACATATTTATTATTTAAAAGACTAACTTAAAATTTCTAACATCATTCAGTTTCATTATTTATTTTAAATATTATATTTTAAGCGCACCTACAGGTGCGCTAAGTGGAATACTTTAGGTGCGCATCGTCTGGGTGTGCTTCGTTTAGGTGCGCTTCGTGGAATACCCCAAAATAGATAGTGGTGAATATGAGCCTTTAAATGAAAAGAAATATAGGATACTTACCACCATGATAGCTATTCTGCCTCCCACATCACCTACGACGTTGATAGGCGGCTTCTCCTTAGCTGGATGTACAGGAACACCCACAGACACATCCATAGTACGAGATCGGCTAGAACAGATTCATTATAAGATTCTAATTTGATTTATAGATGTATGGCGCCCATCAGTGGTATCGAAGAAATCTATCGAAGAGGAGGCCTACCATACATAATTACATATGTATAAAATGAAAAAAATTCAGATTCGAACGTCTAAACAGGTCCCTGTTCCCTTTCACATTGGGGCCTGTACCATTTTGCCACCCTGTAATTACACCACTGGTGGTCATTATGGTGTAATACTATATTTGTAATTACAATTAGATCAACCATATAAAGAACTGATAAATGTCAAGAAGTGTGTAAATACTAGCAAAAATAGATATTACTGTTATCATACTCAAGTTTTTCTTATCAGTATGGCGACGATTTACAGTATCAACAAAATTACTTACTTAGGTAAGCAAGGAGGTGAGTAGCGCCCATCAACTTCATCGCTTTCGGCTTCCTTCTGTTCGCCGTGTATAACAGCAATAGCTAATCGTAAACGCTCAGCATATGAAGTTGCCTTTTTAGCAGACCCTGGATTACGAGCCACTATCACCGAATTGCGGTAATCTGGAATCTAAATGAAAATAATTACATTACTTTTTTTCTTTCATCTTTAAACGGTTCTGTCTGAAATTATTTATGAAAAAACAACTCTTTAAGGTGAATTTGGACATAAGCCAAAAGGTAAATGATGTGGAGCTGTGATTGGCATTTGAAATGTTCTTAACATAATTTATTTATTTATAATGTATCAGTAATTAGAATGGTGAAATAGTGTTTCATCAAGTATTTTGTAGACCATTAACTTCTTTTCTTACATAATCTCACAAATAGCAAATCATTATAATTATAATATTTCATATATTGAAATTAAATTTCAAGAACAAAGAGAAACTTACACTTTCTTGAATGTACTGCAATAAGAAAGGAGATGCCCTCAAATTATCAACGGGACACTCATAAAAACCTTGAATTTCCTTTTGGTGGAGGTCCATTGTGATGATGTGTGTCAAACCTGACTTGCACATCATTTTGGCTAGAAGTTTGGTGACAATGCATCCACGCTTCCTCATCTTACATTGTTTGCTGTAAGGCAGATACGGAATCACTCCAACAATAGACCTGGCCGAGGAAGTCTTACAAGCATATGCCATTATCAATAACTCCATTATGTTGTTGTTTACATCTCTGAAACACAGAAAATATGTTGCAATTAAATAATCTATATTGCATTTAATGATATTAATTGATGTAAATTATAAAGTATTTAGTAAAGAAAAGTATGATTATTTAACCCATATATCCCAAAGCGATCACCAGTGGCCGCTCTCCATTTAACTACATTATAGACCTTATTTCCGATGTTTAGAGATGCTTAACCCATTGAAAAAGGGGATGATTTTCAATGGGTTAAGCACATCTGTGTACAAAGTAACACTATGTTGTGTCACTAACTGACACAACATGTTACTTTGTATCTGGGACAATAGTACAATGAGATTTTGTAACAATAAGAGCAACAATCTACAGAGTTGTAACATGATTGCTAAGAATTCAGAGCACCTACACACCATTAGTATGGCATTTCAAATTTATTAAACAACTCTTGATTTCAAATGAATTCAATACTTTGTCAACAGTCTTATACATTCTTATTAGACAATTTGTAAATTATTAAGAGTTGTTTAATAAAGTAATATATTGTTTAAGATTATCATTGACCCGTATAGAAAATTATTACTGGTGATTTGAAACAAAACTTTTAAGATATTAATTATTAAAAATTGGCAAGAATAAAATAATTTTATGTGCATTATTGTATTATATGATACCCACTTAGTGCCAGTCTGGACTATGTAAATATTTTTTCCACGAATGGAATCAGCAATCTCAACAATAGTTTCCCTGTTTGTTTTGTGGTACACTGAGCATCCTCCCTTCCTCACACCAAGACGGCTGTAACAAAACATTGAAGTAATATACCAAGCAATTAAATAATAGTAAAGTCAGGTTTAATTCAATTACTGTATACAAACCAATAGATACAATATAAATTTTGAATGAGGTCAAACTACTTAACCTCTGCAAGTGTCAAACACTAGGTCAATACTAGGATGCTTGAAATGGTGCACTCACTGAAAGATGGATAGAATCAACTTACTTGGCAATTAATTCCGCTAGTTCAGGGTGTGAGTTGCCGCTTATGATCACTATGTCTGACGTGGAGTTACCCTCCATATTGCTCTTGCGAGATTTATTAGTGAAACCCACCAGCCTGCAAAATTTATTAGGTTTCCTTATTCAACAGATAATCAACCGCCACATGCGAATCTAACGAATTTAGGGAAGGGACAGCACGTTGGATCAACAAGAAAAACAATAAACCTGGTTTTGTTGAGTAACATAATAACCTGAAGGCAATTTTGTATGTAACACCGCAGAATAAAAGTTATAACTTCAAATTAAAATAACAATAATTTAAGAAATGACACGGTTGAAAACATGCGTTATTAGAAATATATTATAGTGTTTTACGAGTTGATTATTAATAAAATTACGGAATACGAAACGAGATCATCACTGACCGAGCCGACACCGAAAAAAATGTCTACAGATTAAAATTAAAAACTAGACAAATGAATGATTGAATAGTTGTCAAAAAGAATGAACTAACTCATAACAAGTTATTTTCCACCACGGTTCAAATACCGGTTATTTAATGATATTTAATGGTAATATTATTCAGATTATAAGAAATCCTGAATCATAGATTTTTAAGTACAAAGAACCATGCAAAGAATATGTGAAATTTTTCGGTAGTTTATTGATAGATAACGGTAGTATATTACTTTACTCTATGGTCAACTTTGAGATTTGAGGTTATATTTGTAGCCCCTATACTTATTATACTCTTTGGTAGTATGTTCCTTTGGTCTATTCTATTTATTATTTGGTGTTTGATTTCGAAGATATAGTTGTATTTTTGGTCTAACGTTAGAAAAATTAGTGATAGTGACGATGGAAATAATCACAGCTTTGTGCATAAAACAAAGAAACGAAAGAAAACAGGAAGATGAGGAAAACAAAGAAAACAGAAGATGTGATGAAAAAATAAGAATTGAGCATGAGTCGGGAGATGATTGAAGGTGTAAAAGATTCAATGTTTTGATAGAATATTAATAGAGCAACGTATAAAATTACTTAAATATTTCATCAGCATGAAGATGTTAGATGATCAAAATTTATACTAATGTGGCTTGATGAACGTGTGTTCAATAAAAAGAAGGCTAAGTAGAAACAGATGAAATGGATGCTAATTTCCATGAAACCAAAAGAGGGTGATATAAGGCATTTTTATCCATATTCGGAATTACCAAAGGAAAACTTTTTTGTTTTTTTTTTTAAATCTGCAATCAGCCGGTACGGCTTTAATCAGATGGGATGTCGTGCTATTGGGACTTTGGAGTCTCCATTTCTTTTCTTTCCGCTTAATGGGTTTATATAGATGCTAGTTGCATTCTTTTTCAGTCGAGATAGTTCAGAGCAGTTGTCTGAGTTTATGAGCTGTGAAGCCAGATGGTTAATGTGTCGCTCAAGGCGTTGTTTGTAAGACACAGATGAACTCTTTATTTCTTCTTTGACTGTCGGAATCTGCAGATATTCGTGCACCTCCATGTTTCGTGTGAACCATGGTGCATTAATCAGTACCGCTAGCACTTTGTTTTGGTAGCTCTGGAGGATCTCAATATTTGAGTGGCTTGCCGATCCCCAGAGCTGTATGCCGTAAGTCCAAATCGGTTTTAGGATACACTTGTAGATAGAACTTTATTAAAAAAAGGAACGGAAAACTTGAACATCTTTAAAAGTCATTGAAAACTACAGGTACTGCATCAAGTGACAAAAGAGGCAAACCGAGTTCAAACAAGAGATTAGACAGCTGTAAAGATCTGATATTTAATCATATAAAATCCTTTAACCCTTTACTTAACCTTCTCAAATAAAAACTTCTAAAAAAACAAAACAAAAAACAAATCTTATAGCCCTTTAAGGCCGGGAAAAAATCTTGCGTAGCTCGTTTTCGATCTTATATCCTAAGTTCCCATGTCCAAAATCATCCTAGAAAAATAATTTAAAAAATCCCTCCCCCTCCCCCCCTGAGAAAACGCCTTGTCACGATAGTGCGATGTCGGCTTTACCTTGTCTATCAGAATTTTGTTAGGGTATAATTTTGTCATGTATATTTTTGTGATTTATAATGAAAAAAAAAGGCATAATTCATCGTAATTATTTATGTAAATAGAACATTAATAATCAACATTTAAACTACTTCTTGAGATCAATCATTCCTTAAACATTTTGGGACAATCACTGAAAAAAAAAAATTTGAATCTTAGCCTCTAATTATTGCTTATGAAAGGATGTGAAGCAGTTGCCTTTTCTGTTAAGGCAAAGATATATTATGTTGCATTTTTCACATCTTATCTTGGATCTACTTGTACACCCTTCCGTTCTACAGGATCGAGGGTTTTCGATCTCGTCAAATACCGGGTAATGTTCATAACCATCGTGACGTTTCGCCTCTGAAGATACATTAGCCGGTCGGTATCGCTTGTCAGGAATATTTGGATCGACATTTTCCGGATCTTGAGTCTCCAAACCTTCAATGTTTTCAACAGGATCTTGTTCTGGCCTTGGACGATCAGGGGTATTGGTAAGACCATCAGCTACGGAGCAGGTCAACGGATTTTTTATTATGGTGAAATGACAAACTACACAAATAGTAGGCTTGATTATAATGTCGCTTAAAATAGTTATCTTTCCACCTGTTGCTACCTCTTTATTTTCCTTATGGCTTATATTTAATTCTTTCGTCTTTGGTGTACATTGGAGATGGTGCTTAAAAGTTTCAGTCTCGTTGTCGTTATTTCCCTTGATTGTACCAATTTCTTCTGAATCAACTTCACTATTGATATTTATTGCAGAATTTTCATTGTTAGGTTTCTTGGTTATTTTTATGGTGTTCTTACTTTTTTCAGCTTTTTTCTTGTCTCTAATCAACTTCTTTTCTTCCTTGATTTTTAATAAATTTTGCTTTTCTACTACTTTTACATGTAAAGCTTCTTTAAAATTTTGAGAACTTATAGCGTATGGTTGTCTTTCTGTTTTCTGTCTTTTTCCTTTCCTTATGGGCGTTTCCGGGTAAGCTAGATACTCTCCCAGTGAATATTTTCTTTTTATAATTTTAGGACTTGGTAACTGAGGCGTAGAGTTAGCCGCCGCTACTGCAAATGAAGTACTTGCTCGTGGCTCTTCAGAAGATATTTCTGGGGTATATTGTTTTTGTAGAGTTGTCGAAGCTGTTGTAGGTTTATATTTGGTATACTCAGGCACTGAGGAGAAAAGATCACACGTTGAAAGACTTTCTATTCCCTCAGATGTTTCTTCTGTAAGTGAGTGTAAATCGACAATGTTTTCAATTGAATCTTCATTGTTTTCTTATATGACAACTGAGCAATCTACTACTTCGTTAGTATTAGATTCAATTTCAGCATGCTTAAATGATTCCCATAACTTAAATAACATATCCAAGTGTTCAGTAACTTTTTGATGCGGCAATTTGTGACGTCTATTTTCGGAATCCTTAACAATAGATGGTCCAACGATCTTTGAAAAAGTAGAATAGGTTATCGTTGGTAAATCTGGAATAGGTTTTGTATTTTGTACAGACAACTTATTGCTTGCAGCACCAAGGCATTTTCCATAGTCAATGGCATCCGGATTAAATGGACATAGACCACACGCTTTAAAGCCATTTACTAATATTTCAGATCTTAGACTCGTCATAACGGCATCATTAAGTACAGGTGCAAAATTTAATTTTGTGAGACTTTGATTATTGTGTTCATTTTGCCATTTCCTTAAAGATTTTCTCCATCCTACTTTGAGAGGTCTAAAAGCAGCTACATCGGCTGGCTGAAGGATTCTTGTTGCGTTTGGGTAGAGTGCAATTAATTCGATCTGAAGATGAGTACAAAGCTGGCTTAAATGGAAATTTAAATGAGTCTTATGACCGTCTACATAGAGAATGACTGGGAATTCGACGTTTTTGCTGACGTGATATCGCACGCTGAGAACGAAAGTGACCGATTTCAAAATTTACGATTTTTGGAAATAGATAAAAATGTGTCGGACACATTCACGATATTCCATTTATTCGCCAATAAATTAATATTATGACAACATAAGTTAAAAAAATCGTTTTTGTATCATTATTGGACTTCATTACCATAAATATACATTATTATTTTTTTTTATATTTATATTTATAATATAGAATAACATTTTAAAAAAAGGTCACTTTAGAATTGAAAGTATTGTAATTCCTGATGACTTTTTTGGTCAAGGGTCTATATTATTTTGAGCAGTACTAAAAAATATCAATCCTTTTTCAAAAAATGACACTTTTTCTCTAAAAAAGGTTTGCAGTCTTACACAAAAGGACAAAATGAAAACAATGAAAAATTGTTAAGTGATATTGAGTCACTTCTGAGGTAAAATAGACTTAATAATAATATATAAACAAGAAATATGAAATAATAATTAAAAATTGTATCAAAAATAGGTATCAACACAGTGAGTATTGTTCTAACTTACTAGAGGTTTAGTAAAAAAAAGACAACTTTTCAAAATAATACTGGCATAGAAAAATCAACACAGTCTTTCATTTATTCATGACTTAGTTTCATAAATCAAGTAATGACTCCACACAAAAGTATTGTTCTGACTTAAACTAATTATAAAAACATTCTTAAATTGGAAAAAAATAACATAAAATAATTATTTTTGTAACAAATTAAAACAGGTTTCTCTTAAATCAACACTAGTCTAAAATAAAACAACAGTCTTCCAAAATATAACTTAGGAACTTTGTACTTACTCTCCACTACTATAATTACTATTCAAACATACTATTTATTTTTTAAGATACATAGTATATTAACTTTTTAAGAATCACTTATTATTAAGTACGATACATAGTATATTAGCTTTTTAAGAATCACTTATTATTAACTTTGTTATTACAACGATTAATCTATAAGGAATTATAAAAACTCGCATATATGCTAGGTATTAAATTTTTTCTTACTAAATCTTTAAGATCTCTTTTTTTATTTTCTTTTAACTCTATTGGTTGCTTATACAATTGTTCAATCAGGATTTCGTTGTAACTTAACATTTTTTTACGTTTATTCCTCATGTCAATCTCAGAGAACACCTCATCAGAATATGATATTTTATAATACAAGTGAAACAACTCCTCTTTAATAAATTTTATTGATTTAATTTCATTCCACAATACTGGTAATTTATTTATATTTTCGTTAAAATTGTATGCCCATTGTTCTTGGAGTTTTTTGAGATTTAAGAAAAATTCGTAATTTATTTCTTTAACGATGAAAGGCTTTCCTGATTTACGAGCGCTTTTAATTAAGGTAGCGAATTGAACAGGTATGTATAAGGGTCCAGCTTTAATGTTTTTTTTAATTAATTAAGCTGTGTACATTATCAGCTTCATTTTGAGTATGTCCTTTGATTAGATACTTATGAGTAATACTGTAAATATTATCAAAATATGTGACAGCATAGGAGTATAAAGTGGCAATGATTTTATTTTTATTTTGACCTGTGCAGTTGTCAGAGTAAAAAGTTACATGTAACTTCTTACCTGCGTTATTTCTGTTTAAAGTACTAAGGTAATCAAAAATACACGAACCTATTTCATTGGCACCTCTTTGGCCTTGGGTTTCATCCCAAAAATAACAATAAACATCTCCGTAAGACTTTTTATCATCCTCCCCATTTTTTAATTGTGTAATTGTAAAATTAAGACAGTTTATTTTGGAAGAATAGTAAAAATAATCAGGACTAGGACATAACATAACAGACTGAAGGTCATATATTGCGCAAATATGTGTCTCATCAATATTTTGACGATCCATCCGTTTTTCATTGCGACACAGTTCTTTTTCTTTAAGATGTGTATCATATTTAGGTTTTAGCAGTAATTTCGTACTTGCGGGGGCAAGTTCATATGCAACACACGTTTCACACCTATCTTTTTTCGCCTGGAAAAAGCTTATATTGAAATCTTTATTAAAAGTGTTCAGGTATAACCAATAGTCGCACTGCGGGAGACTTCTGTCTTTTTGTTCATTATTAAAATCAGTCCAGAGGTCTCTGATAGTTTTACTGTCAGATATGAATTCCCTACTAGTCGTAGCTCTTAAATAATGAGACTCGACCCTCGGTATCGTATTTATGTGATTTTTGATGCATTGTATTAGCTCAGGGTCTACCCTTTTTTTGTTTTCATGCCGACCTCTACCCTCAGGTTCTACGAAACCATGGCTATTAGTTTTACTCTTGACAGTTCTTAGTTGTCTATCCGATATGTCTAAAGTATTTATAAAAAATTGTTTACAAACACGAATTCTATTACCATTTACAGTGAAATAAAACGCATTGTTTGGCAGGCGAGGATTTTGAGCATTAGAATATCTATATCTAGGTTGTACTTCCATCATGGATGCCCTAATATATGAACGTTGTAATTCCAAATTGGACAAAGCCCAATAATTCTTAAATAATTCAGATCTCTCAGTCTCATTTATATTATTGAAACACTTAAGCCTACACTTACTTGTACAAGTTTCTTTGATTTGTCTAGCTGGAATGACTTTTTTAGATTTTGCCATAGACCTATAACTCTCTCCAGAGTTTCTTGACTTTTTAGATTGGTTTTGCTTCCAATTAACAGGGTTCCTTTTTCGTTTTCTACTCTTTGAGGGTTCTGGTTGGACCAATGAATTGGCAGATGAAGAGCTGGAAATACGTCTACTCCTTGGATTGTTGGATTGTTCAGTATGGTATGTTGGATCTGAGTCGCTTAGATCCACATCACTTTCTTGTGGATTAACTGGCGATTGAGTGTACGAACGTGGAATACCTGCTTGAGGCCTTAAATTAGTACTTGGGCCAGGAATTGCTACAGTCTCAGATTTGTCCGTGCTACTGGAGGATGAAGATCTGCTACTGGAGGATGAAGATCTACTCGAGGATGAAGATGAAGATGAGGATGAACTGCTACTACTTGAAATTCTTGAACGTGGCCGGACGGCAAACACTTTACTTGACGTCTTATCGATAGTTTCTGATGCATCATTTATCTCTTGCTGAGGATTCTGAACATCCTGGAAAAAAGATAAAGATTACAAAATCTAATTAAATAGGTATGAGGTTTCACACCGCTAATAAAAATAATGAAACACTTACACCTATCGGTTTCAATATCTTGTTTTCGCGTAATGCTATTTGAATGCCCTGGTCTGGTGGTGGTGAATTTTCTATAATAGAAGGACTAGATGGTACATTTTCCTTGTCGATATCACAAGCCTCATTAGTATTCTGCAAACAAAATCTTAGTTTACAACCATTCTGTACATACGTAATGATAAAAAACGAGAATATAAAACGTTTAGGTACTTAATAAATAACGGCTAATTAAACATTTCAATACTTTAATTAAATAAAAAATAATTAATTACCTCGGTTTTTTGTTTTTCGTCCACCATTTGAAGTATTAATGCACTCCTTTTCATTTTTATCTTTTTAGATAACAGGCTTAATTATGATATTATGCAACTCTGAAAAACAATAAAGTGAACTATTAATCAATATGTCTTTTGTAAAACACATCATAATAATGTTAAAGAGTCTTTTTTTATAATAGTACAAATAAAAAAATATCTATTTAATATTAAAATAACCTAATTTACAATGAGTCTTTGAGTTAAACTTATACGTGAATAAATAAGTGACTGAACTTGATTTTGGACACATAAGTTGCTTATATAAGAAAAGGTAAAGTGACCTTTGTCTCAATCGGTCACTTTATGATTAAATATTGAAACAAAACTTACCTCCTAAGTTGATACAAAACAGGCTCAAAGCGTAATCGGTCACTGCTGCACTAAACTCGTCACGACCTGTTTACATCACGTGCGGTACAATACTGATTACGTCTCTTTCCCTCGGGCGCGGCGCGTGTAAAGCGGTCTACTAAAAAGAGACCGAATATGTGTCCTAGCTCTCTCTGACCATATTAGGTCCGTTTTTTAATACTAGTGTGGTAGCGTATACTTTTTTGAGTCATTACGTATAATTAACTCATTTTATCAAAATTTTGAAATAGGTCACTTTCGTTCTCAGCGTGCGATATGGATAAAATACATTAGCAATGTATTCATAGAAAACTTCCGTTGTCATGCATCCTGCGTCAGACTTGCCAAGCCTTACTTATTGTAACAAGAGCATGAAGCACATTTAGGGGATTCCGACTTTTTAGTGCACGAGGATTGTACATGTCCTGCTTCTCCGCAATGGCCACGCAATGAGTTGATCTCTCTGCACGATTTTACTGCGTGTCCATATAGTTGGCAATTGTAGCATGGCGTTACAAGCGTAAAGTCTCTGACGGGGCAAGAAGTCCAATTGATATAAATTCTCTCTTGAGATATAAGGGCTTTACGTATCTTGCCTGGAACTTCGAGTACGAAATTACAGGTCGGCGCATCCTTTCTTCCCGATTTGTGACTTAACTTGACTGATGTTAAAAAGACTCCATTGTCCTCTCCGGGAGCTTGTCAGATACGTTCTGTTCATAAATATACCTGAAGGCGTCAGCATCAGTCATTGTCGACGGCACTTCTATTACTGCGATTCGTGGTTTGCGCTTCTTGTTTTCGTCTGCGAGAAGACCGGATAACGACAGGCCAACTGCTTGCTTCACTTTTTCAGCATCCTGTTTCGACTCAGTGCTGATTATTACACCTCCGTTTTGTGTCTTGCGGACTCCACGCATGCGCAGCTTCATCTCACTAGGACTTATAAGTGTTTGCACCACAGTTTAGTTTCTTCGCTAGTTTTCAATTTATTGGCCAGATACACAGCGACAGAGGCCAGTTTGTTTGGTCGAACGAAATCGGATCCTTTTCTCACCATGACTGCAAAAGACGCAGTCTTCGCTGTAGTTGAGTTCTTGAGAGATTTTTTAATCTCGTCAATTTGTTCCGACAGGTCACAGTTTTCTCTCATTTCATCCATTATGTTGACGGCTAGGCGAGCTTGCTGCTTCAGAGCTTGATAAAGGACAGCCATTTGCGAGACATCAGCTCCAATTTTACGGCTCAGGTTTGATATTCTAAGCTTTTGCTCCGAATTGAGTTTTCCTTCCGACTTCTTTATAGAAGAATCAAGAAAATACACGGATAAAACTTACAACAAAAAACAACGCGGACGTCATTTTGACGCATAACCGAATTATCGCTTGTGATTGGCTGACATTCACAGATTGCTGTTTTTGAAACTCATCGCCATTATATTGCTGCATTTGATACTAACACAGTTATTTAAGTTTAATTTTTGGTTGTAAATTGCTGTTTTTTAATACGATATTATAAAATAAGCAAAGAATATTCTAATGGAACAGTGCTGCCCATATTAAACTTGATATACGACTGTATGAAGGGGAAGGTTGCTATGATTGGACCACTTAACTTCCGTACGACCGACATATCTTTTTTAGTTTTTGCGTAAAAATAAAACTGATTTTTGGTTTTCTTTCCAATCAAATTTATTAATATAATATGTCACTCACAGCTAATTTAAACTGACAGTTTGTGAGAAAATTGACGTTAAACATTTCTTTGGTCGTTGCTTTCTTTGGACCATGGTTGCTTTGATTGGACCACTGAGTTGCTATCAATGGACTTAGAAGTGCTAGAAATGAAAGCAAAACGACGCCGTGTTGCTTGGCATATGTTATAGCTTTTAAATTTTTTGTATGGCTAGTATGACCATCTAACAGAAGTAATACTTTTTTTCGGGTGTCGGCTTCACAGACTCAATAAAGTGTTGTAACCACAAATAAAATGTCTTTGTTAATATATCCATTCTCTGGATTAAAAGCGAATATTGTACCAGGTGGAGCTCCATCCCTGAGTTCGTCTTTTGCTCTCTTGCGCTTAAATATTATAAGCGGTGGTATAAAATTACCTGCAGCATTAGCACAATATACGGCTGTAGTATTTGCACCGTGTTCTTCACTAGTAATAGCTCCAACTTGCCGCTTACCTTTTAATGCCAGTATTTTTCTGGTTTTCCTCTGGACAGTTGACAATCCCGTCTCATCAACGTTGAAGATACGCTGCGCTTCTTTTATGTTGTATTTTTGGCATACTGCCTCTAATTTATTAAAGAAATTGGTTACAGCAGGTTTGTTAAATCCAGTAGCCCGGCTCATTGAAGTTGCTCTTGGTTGTCTCAAACTTAATTGTGTATGCCGCTTCATGAAAGCATAGTACCATTTTTTACCTGCAATTCTTTTCTCTTTGTTAAATCGATTTTTGATATTGTTCTTTTCTGCCAGTTCAAATGCCAGCTGCCGAATATCGAAAGATATACAATTAATAAAAAAATATTCTGTTTTTTATAATATTTATCAAATAAATAATTTTATAATTTATTTATTTAGATTTATTATTTGAATATTTATTATATTTATAATATTAATATTTAATAGTTAAATTTAAATAGCTTATAAATTAGAGCATAATATTGAAGATATTAATTGTTACACCATACAAACTACAATCCATCTCAAGGATGTGTTGACATAATTCGGTTTCCAATTCGGATGGAATATCACTTTTAGATCCTACTATTTGAACATGTTCCTTAGCCTTTTGATTCTCTCCATCCAATCTTCGTTTTAGTGTGGCTTTAGGCACTCCATATATCCTACTTGCCTCATTCAAACCTGCTTTATTGTTACGCACTGATTCAATGGCTAGGTTCATGCTTACTTCATTCCACGTAATACTTTCGTTTTGTAGCCATTCTGAAACAATTTATCACGTTAACATACACGTGTAATTATTATCACATAAATAAACGTTATTATTATTATTGACACGGGACTATCAAAATCAACTAGTTTTTGTAAAAATGTTACATTTAAATAATAAACAGAAAGTTCCTATCATTGGACCAGTCCAATGATAGGGCCACGTTAGTAGTCCGATGATAGCAACAGGGTCCTAACGTAAAAATATGGTTATAAAAAAATAACCAGTTTACAATCAAGTTTCTGAATTAATTCTAATCACAGTCATGTTCGTTGTATCACAATAATTATTTTCTTCAGCCTTTTAAAACAAAACAAAAAAATATTTAATAACGCATATTTAAAAGAGAGATATCAACAGGAAATCTGTAAGTAGTTTTTAAGATTTAGAATTTTAGAAAATGGCAAAATATACTTAATTTCCGCGATATTAACACCAACCCTATCAGGTTCTTTTGGATCAATAAATTTCTGTTGAATCTATCTTTTAAATTTTAAGTATGAGACATAAAAATCACCATTATCTAAAATTTCTAGAATTTTACCGACGTAATATATTTTATCATTTTTTTAATTAAAAAGTATTATAACAAAATCATTTTCACGGGGACTACGCTTCAGTGGCGGGAAATCATCTCTTAGAACTATCTCATCTTCATCAGAATCACTGATAATCTCATTGATCTCACCACCAGAAGATGATCCACTTGCCTGAAATTCTTCTTGATCATCATCTGACGATTCAAATGGGGTTACACATTTCTCTTTCGTCGTTTAGGGAGATGGGGGAATTGAGAGTCACTTAAGAAAAACTCATTATTGTAATCACAAATGATCAGTCTTTTATTATTTTCATTATTATTAATCTTTAAAAACTAATCAGGTATCGAGATATATAACTCTTTTGTAGCTGTAATTAACGTGAACATAATTATAATTAAAAAACAAAAAAGTAGTTTTAACTCTAATGTAAGGGAAATGAAAGTCAGCTCATGGGGGAATAAGAGTCAAAATTATAAAACAAATAAACGCAATAAAATTATTATCTCTTTTAACAAACAAACATTAATCAACAAAATTAAAAATTAGAAATGATAACCTAATGAAATTATAACAAAATTAACATAATAAATAGAGTTAAATGCAAAAATCACAGCGATAGACACAGATGGTGCGGTTTTAATATTGTCTGTTTCAGTTTGCACAATTTCTCTATCAGTAACGTAGGAGCTTAAACATTCGTCATCTGTGAATATATCAGGGTTGAATGGAAAAATTCCAGTAACTGAGAAACTTTCTGAATAGTTCTAGGAGTCATTGCATTGGGGTAAGTACTGCCTAGAGTCTAGGCCCTAGACATCCAGCCAAATCATATATTGTTGCCGCCCTGGATGACTAACCATCCAATTATCGCATGCAGTAATGTAGTATGACTTCAACGCTCCAAATACTATTCGATCCAAAGGTTGTAATTTTTGAGAGGTATGTGGTGGTATATTTAAAAGACGGATACCATTATCTTTGCAGTAGTTTATAGAGTCAATAGTAACTCATGATTATCAAATATAATAAGACAAGGACTGTCCTTGGTGCATCTTACATGCTTATGGAAAGATTTCAGGAAAAGTAGAAAATTTCTGTTGTTCTAATACATGGTTTTCTTACAGAGCCAACAACTTACGTTTTAGTGGTCACAGATGTCTCATCCAAATTCTAAATCTTATTTGGATCATTAAGATTCAACTCCCTGAGAATATTTTTGAGTTGTTGGAAATATTCGTAGATTATAAATAGATCTGTAATTTTTTTCCGTAAATGTTCCACCGGTTGAGGTTAATTTATAGATAAGTTGTGGCGTTTTCGAAAAGCAGAAAACCAGTCGTGACCTGGCTTGCCGTCTTTAAATGGTGTAGTCCGGGAGGCAGCGGCTTTTTAAACAAGTCATTTTATGCCGGCTGATGTTAATATGGAAAACAGAATGTATGTGGCTTATGACGAAATCGATCGTCAGCAGGTCCAGTTGCTGTGGATGCGAGATTGGGAAGCTGCGGAATACGTTAAAAAATAAAAATTTAAAAAGTATTTTATACCACATGAAATTTTTTTCACGTGTTATTGACATTGATTACAATTTAAAGAAAGTAGTCAGCTGCACGACTGAGGGTGGATTATGCGTCAGCTGAGCGTGCGAACTTGCCAAAAATAAAATAAAATAAAATTATTTTATGCCGATTGAATTTTTTTTTACATGACTTTAGACATCTACAGAAACTTGATTTTGATAATCAGCTGCATATATAGTGGGGGAAAACACGACAGCTAGAGCAGGAATGTATGACTGCATGCATATATCTCTATGGCGCGCGGAATTTTCAATGCTCCGACTGACGCCTTTCCCCCCAACGGACAATCAGCTGACGAATATTTTATTGTATCTATATATTAATACTATAATAGAGGTATTTATACATTTCATGTCGTCTTTTAACAATTTGCCCAAGATTCATGGGAGTGAAGCGGTAACATCATTAATAAGATTTCTATTAGTTTGTAATATTCGGATTAATTGAAACGTAATTTTATTTGATTATTTTTATTAAAATTGACAAAAAAACTTAATATAAGTCAAATAAATATTTTTTTATTAATCTTCTTCTTTTCCATCACTGTCGTCATCATTATTATCGATGCTTATTTCACATACTCCATCGTTCTCGGTTTCGTCGTTCTCGGTTTCGTCGTTCTCTGTAAAAATATCAATCAATTAATAAATAAAAACATGTAGGTAAATATTATTTGCCAGAAATCAAAAGAAGATATTTTCTTTCATACCATGTGTGTTCATGTCGAGATTAGTGATGCTAGTGATGGATAGCGGCAATTGATCACCCATAAACCATTTAAAATTATATTTTTCATCAGATTCTTCCCATCCATACTCAGTTGGCAACAGGTCAGTTGGAATGGAACGGTGAGCATGGCTCCAAAGGTGGGCGATATATGCCGTTCGAAGAAAATGTTGCTGCAGTTCAGCTTTGCAGGGCGGGAACAATGAACCATCGATTTTTTTTTTTCAAGTTCAATGGATTGCAGTCATCATAATTGCCATATGATTTGGCGAACGTCATCACACGAGCAACATTATTATCATTTACTCTTGTAAACGCATATAATCTGCATACATATTCTTCTAGTGTTGCAAACAATTGATCCAGATTACAATTTGGTAAATTGGAAATGTCACATAATGCTTGAATGTAAGTTGGTGATTTTCTGTATCTGAATCTGAACATCTGTATCTGAACAGCGAATAGTAACGTGAGCATCAGAAGTCAAGTGACAAACGTGAAAAACAATTTTTGTGTCAGCTTCTTCGTGACCTGGACATGCCAACGATAACGCTAATGTTCTCTGCACTTTGCCTTCACATATCTTATATTGATAGCATCGTAGGTGGTTGACCAATATTGTTTTGCTACCGATGAATGGTGCCATATAATCATTCGCCCAGTCGTCAATAATGAAGTCAACGAGTGCTTCTTTGAAGTAGATATTTTTCAATGCATCCGCGAAATTTGATGGCCGTATTTGATCAGGTCCATTTATTTGATAATGTTGTCCTTTGATTCTTCCTCTTATTGAGTGTTCGTTGTGTTTAATCGATGGAAATGTATATCTATCAAAGGCAATAATTACAGTGTCAGCACTATTCGCAGTGAACACTTTGACTGCACGGTTGTCGCGGTGGCTGGGCAACTGGCTGCCGCGCAACGTGTCGCGGGTTCGATTCCCGCACGGAACAATTCTTTGTGTGATCCACAGATTGTTGTTCCGGGTCTGGGTGTCATGTGTATGTGATATTGTATGTTTGTAAACGCACCCACGACACAGGAGAAAATCCTAGTGTGGGGCAACGTTTTTTAAAAAAAAAAAAAAAAAAAAAAAAAAAAAAAAAAAAAAAAAAAAAAAAACACTTGCATCAACTTTTTTGATATGTTTTTAAAGGACGATGGTACGTCCCTAATTGAATGCATGATGAAAAATCCGTCATAAACAATAACGTCGCATCGTTCTGGTGGGTTGCTGTCGATCTCCTTTTGGAGCATCTTCAACAGTGCGGATTTGTCTGTTTTGCATATTGTCCCATCTATGTGGCATAAAGCTAGAGGAACTGGTGTTAAAGGGTAGGCTAAAACTTTATCAACATTCAAAGTATGTTCTAAAGATAGCGAGAATAATTGACCAAATAAGTCACGTTGCATTTGAATTGACAGTAATTTTCCAGCAACAGACATTGTTTGTTTTGGTGCGGCAGTCCTAAAATTTAGAATTTTATTTCGTTTGATAACTTTTTCAAATCTTTCATCATCTGCAGAACATTCAGTTATAAATTCTTCTCGTTGTTTATTACCAAGTGTTTCAACATTCAACAAAAAATTTTCTATGTCTTCTGTAACCGCTTGCCCGGTTGAGATGATATATAAGAAATCTTTATCTACATCTCTTGAAAAGGGATTCATGTTTTGTTTAATATGTGTAATACAGTGATCCAGCTGCAACGAATGTCTTTTTATTCTGATTAGCTCGAGATCAGCTGTAATATCTTGATCAGCTCGCAAGTCAGTTTCTTCCATGATGTGCGCAATAATTTTCGAACGAATGCTATGGCTTTTACACCAGCGCTGACGAGCCTTTATAGAATTCGTTGTATGACTGATTCCAGTTAATTTGTTCGCAGCATCTGCATTGATTGTTTGCTCAAGCGCCAGGTCTACGGGTTGTCGAGAAAATGGTTTGTCAGTCCGTTTTACTCCCATTGATCCACCTTGCAGGTTCAATTCTAATCCTGGATGACTCTCTCCTGCTTTCATTAATTTGTGATGATATATTACGGTAAACCTGCATATATAGTGGGGGAAAACACGACAGCTAGAGCAGGAATGTATGACTGCATGCATATATCTCTATGGCGCGCGGAATTTTCAATGCTCCGACTGACGCCTTTCCCCCCAACGGACAATCAGCTGACGAATATTTTATTGTATCTATATATTAATACTATAATAGAGGTATTTATACATTTCATGTCGTCTTTTAACAATTTGCCCAAGATTCATGGGAGTGAAGCGGTAACATCATTAATAAGATTTCTATTAGTTTGTAATATTCGGATTAATTGAAACGTAATTTTATTTGATTATTTTTATTAAAATTGACAAAAAAACTTAATATAAGTCAAATAAATATTTTTTTATTAATCTTCTTCTTTTCCATCACTGTCGTCATCATTATTATCGATGCTTATTTCACATACTCCATCGTTCTCGGTTTCGTCGTTCTCTGTAAAAATATCAATCAATTAATAAATAAAAACATGTAGGTAAATATTATTTGCCAGAAATCAAAAGAAGATATTTTCTTTCATACCATGTGTGTTCATGTCGAGATTAGTGATGCTAGTGATGGATAGCGGCAATTGATCACCCATAAACCATTTAAAATTATATTTTTCATCAGATTCTTCCCATCCATACTCAGTTGGCAACAGGTCAGTTGGAATGGAACGGTGAGCATGGCTCCAAAGGTGGGCGATAATAAGTCACGTTGCATTTGAATTGACAGTAATTTTCCAGCAACAGACATTGTTTGTTTTGGTGCGGCAGTCCTAAAATTTAGAATTTTATTTCGTTTGATAACTTTTTCAAATCTTTCATCATCTGCAGAACATTCAGTTATAAATTCTTCTCGTTGTTTATTACCAAGTGTTTCAACATTCAACAAAAAATTTTCTATGTCTTCTGTAACCGCTTGCCCGGTTGAGATGATATATAAGAAATCTTTATCTACATCTCTTGAAAAGGGATTCATGTTTTGTTTAATATGTGTAATACAGTGATCCAGCTGCAACGAATGTCTTTTTATTCTGATTAGCTCGAGATCAGCTGTAATATCTTGATCAGCTCGCAAGTCAGTTTCTTCCATGATGTGCGCAATAATTTTCGAACGAATGCTATGGCTTTTACACCAGCGCTGACGAGCCTTTATAGAATTCGTTGTATGACTGATTCCAGTTAATTTGTTCGCAGCATCTGCATTGATTGTTTGCTCAAGCGCCAGGTCTACGGGTTGTCGAGAAAATGGTTTGTCAGTCCGTTTTACTCCCATTGATCCACCTTGCAGGTTCAATTCTAATCCTGGATGACTCTCTCCTGCTTTCATTAATTTGTGATGATATATTACGGTATAACGTGCATAATTTGGTTGATTAAATGTAAAGAAAAGATTGGCAATTTTTGGTAAAATATATTTGAAAAGCTCAAAGTCCCCGGTGCGTATACTGCGGCATAACATGAAGTAATGACTAATCAAATTCATGTATATCATGTAAAATTGTGGCGTCTTTCCATGTTCGCCAATTAAAGTTTGTTTTTTATATTCTTCATATAATTCTTCATGCGTTATTGTCGGAGTGGTTGACTTTTTGTTACTGAATTGCAATAAGTAATCATTAATATCGCCAGGTATTTCAATGTTACATTGCTCAATGAAACTTTCAAAGTGTAGATTCTTCAGAGCTAAATATAGAAGAGGATGGAGACGCTTGCATCTGTTGTAGTGTTTGCCAGTAATAAAACAATTTACGGATCCATTCGCCAATATCTCCGCATTTTCCATGATATTTGTTAGTCCACTATTATCAATAAATTTTCCAACTGCTTTAAAATACGCCATCATAATGTGAAAGGATCCAAGGTGAATGAATAAGTTGTTGTATTTTGGTTTTTCTGCACTTTGCAATTGAAGAGCAACTTTTGCAATCGCTAAATCGTAAGTGACCTCCATATAATCCTCACTACATTCATCAGCTATTTGTTGAGCTTGTCTCATTGTTTCTAGGATAACAGATGTATTTGTTGGAGATGCATTAATCGTCGTGAGGTACGATATTTTCTGTTTAACGCTATTGTCTTCATAAATCATACTATTATATCCAACCCAAGCAGGTATATTGAAATAACGCGTTCGGAGTATAGCTGGACGTGTCCGCTTTTTCATCCTACCTACGTTGTCTAATAAGGTAATGTATCGACGACTAGACACGTCCTCATCCTCAGCATCATAGGCATCAGCATCTTGTTCATCCTCCTCTGTATCGTTTCTAGTAGAGACAACCTCGTACCAAATCGCAAACTCACCTAAACTAAGTTGCTCCAGAGAAAGAGGTCTGTGAACGTACCTATCAAATACATTTTTGTACGGTTCGGAACTTTCTGTGTCAATCCTAAGCATTCGGTATCTTTGTTCAGGCGCGCAAGTGTTTACGAAAACACATTTACGTGAACTATCTCTTAATTTTAAATGACACAATCGAAACGCACATTCGTTGGCAGAGACTTCTCTGTGAGACAAGATTGCGTTTTGGATAGCAAAAACCAGCCGTCTTAAGTTGCTTCCACCGCGGTCTCTTACAGCACTTATAGCTTGCCTTATTGATCTAGAGACCTCTGCAGGTTCAGCTTTTGAGATATACTTTGAGATGTAGTACGCCACACCTAAAGCTGACCCGCAAGGCTGTAGATCAATATTGGCGCGCCACAGTTTTAATAATCTCGAATTGTAGCAGTTTATCATGGTTTCCGAATCTGTTCTTTTTAATATATAAAATCTTCCACCATTTCTCATTGCTTGCTCGTCGTCTAAGATTGTAGTGTTTTCAGACACTGGTCTCGGGAAAGCGAATCTACAAACGTTTCGGTTATTTTTGAAGCATGTTTGAGTGTGTCGATGTGTTTGTAACTGAACGACTAAATCATGCATCTCTGAGTCGTCCTCAGCGTCGGGAACCTCACACGTGACAACACGCTCCAGCAACTGAATACCTTCAGGGGTGTCAAAAGCCGGCATATTAGCACACCATAAAACCATGTGAACGTGAGGGCTACCTCGTAGCTGAAATTCTATGCGCCACCAAAAATCAATAATTTTCTTTCCTAAAATCGGATCCTCTTCTCTTCTCAGCCTAGTAAACAAAGTGTTTAGGCGCAACATAAATTGTCTTGATAACGTGACTGGGTAAGACTCGACAAGGTGCTGCTTTTCAAGGAAGGTCAAATCTTCAAAAGAAAAATTTGGGCGGCCATCGGCAACTAAAAGGGCTTTTAGCATGTCGGGCCAATTTAAATCGTTACAAGAGAGAGTAAGATACCAATGAGGAGGACCTAAATTTTTCACCATGGCAAGAAGATCCGTATACGCTTTGTGCCAGTACGCGGACGTGCCACGTATGTTGCGCATTACCAGGTGCACATTTTGTACAACATCTGTGGGCTCAGCTCCATCCTGACGCAACCGGCCACAGACTGAAACATTTTGTTGAGCCTTGCAAAGTTCTACTAACGAGAGGGCGTAAAATATGTACTCGTTAAATTGGAACCGTTTGTCATTGCTCATCACTCGAGTTTGGTAGTAATCGAGCGGTGTTATTGGAACGGGTCTTTGTTCCCTAAGCCCATTTCGACCATCTGGGAATAACCTTATCCACGCTAGCTCTTCTGCTCTTTGCTCTCTCAAGACGCTGACCGGGGGCACAGTTTTCCGTTTGAGTTCGTAGATAGGTATTGGTCTCTCTTCTACGGTATTAGCGTTCGAAACAACTTCGTTTAGATCTGGAATATTAGTATCAATCGGCATAAGAGCTGTAGTAACAAACGCGTGTTCTTCGTGAACAGGATCACTGCTATTCAGATTGCCGTCGTTAACTATCTGAGTGTCGTGTTGTTCATTCAGTACTGGCGATTCATTTGGGATGACCAAGGGTGTTGCATTTATAGCTGTGATACTATACTGCATATCTCGATGGCCTCTTACCTGTAGTGCAACAGCAAGATGTTGACATAAATCGCCTTGATTTGCAAACTTCATCAACATGGAGGCTCCTCTGTTAGGTGCAACATAACCTTTGGGTCCCCGAGAATGTGAGTCGAATAAGTAATATTCTGGGATCTCGACATCGGGAGACTGATTGCGTTCGACGATTACTTTCATTACCGCCAATGCAATATTTGTTTGACATGTAATAATTCCTTTATCGTGTGTTGTAAAAAAATATTCAATCCCCGAAGACAAATTAGGAAAGTATCCTTCAAGAACGTCAGATGGCGCACTCGAGTTAACAACTCCAACGACAACATCGGGCTGTATATTTAATTCGAATTCTGTAGCGGCCACAGAAACTGCGGGTAATAGCTCTTCAGTATTTAAAAATTGCGGTCTGTTTGCAAGTCGTGACATGCACCTGTTGAAATATGTATTACCAGCTAATAAAATTCGATCCAAGTCAGATGGGGCCCATTCATTTAATGGTTTGGAACTGGAGTAGGCGATAGCCGTGGCGGCATTAGCCGTGCACTGGCGGCCACGGGATTCCTCTTCAAACCGATCACTGCCTTGGTGAAAAGACCCACGCAAGATGTGACGGTCATGTCCCAAAGCCTTGAAGTGATTTTTTGGCTCATTTCTAATGTGATCTGCATTTTCTAATGTGATAACTGCCTCCAGAATACTTGACCGTATCTCTTCATTGGTAATGTTAGTATTAATTTGCACATTAGAGTACAAATGATTGTTTCGCAGTAGCCACTCTAATGCTTTCTTAATTTTTTCGATGTCTACCGAGTATCGTCGATTGTTTGTCACGTTATCTAAATTTTCAGTGACCACACTTATTCCCGCATTTGCTATATTCAATGGAAGCTGTTCAGGTATCTCTTCAACTTGCTGTGCAAAGAGGATGGCTTGCCCCTTAAATCCCTGTTGTCCGTAACGACCACCCAGACGCACCACTTTTATAAACGGTTTTATCCGAGAAATGAGCCGCAGCTCCATCTCTGATAGACATTCAATTTCAGGCGGAATAGGTGCAACAGTCATGTTGTTCCAAAATGCATTTGACGGGCACTGATTCCTTGACAATTTGTTGGCGCATCTATTGCAACAATCTATGCGGTCTGAAACATTTTGTGGTAGAACAGTAATATTAGCAGTTAAGATACTGCGTGACTGTTTCTTGTATAGAAGCTTATGATATACGTAGCACACCACATCCGCCACTTGAGAAATCGCTTCATTGAATGTGGCATCACTATTTGTAAACAACTGCCGTCGAACACGAGACTGTGACCTCATAGCCGAAAGTCTTTCTAAACGCGAGCCAGGTGATTCGTTGTTACGAGACTGCACAGCATACTCTCGCATCTGCTCGAGTCGAGAAGCGCGGGATGATGGAGACTCATGCTCACGAATTAATTCGGCATGCTCCCGCATCTGATCGAGTCGGGCAGCGCGAGTTGGTGGAGACTCGTGTTCGCGAACATTTCCCGCATGCTCCCGCATCTGCTCGAGTCGAGCAGCGCGAGATGATGGAGACTCATGTTCACGAACGTTTGTGGCATATTCCCGCATCTGCTGGAGTCGTGTCATACGAGACGACGGGGACTCAGCAGCTCTCTTTTCAGATTTGCTAGCTGCAAGCCTACGCCGCTTTTGTTCCCTATCAACGCTAGACTCACGTGCTTGTAAAGTACGTCTACGGGTACTTTTGTTATTTATAAGCTCTTGACGTGAAGTAGGTGAAAGTTGGCTGTACCATTGGGACATTCTTACTCTTGCTTCTAAAAGCCTTTTTTCGCGTGCCTCAGGAGATTCGGCTTTTAATTTTTTAGCCCGAGCCTGAGCCTTTTTTGTTTTGAGAGATCCCATATTGTATGTTTTTATTTCTTAAAATGATCTGATACCTATTGCCGAAAAAATCAGTACTAATGGAGAAGTACTTAATAATAATAAAAAAAAACAGTTGAACTATAACTAAAAAAAAAATACAAAAAGAATAAGTGAGGATTGTTTAAAAGTATGTTACTTAAACTAACCAAAAATATCTACCTACCTAGTTATTTTATTAATAATTATTATTATATTATTAATTAATATGAAGAATTTAAGAAAGAACCAAAAAAAAGAACGGAAGAACGAGTTAATTAATTAGAAAGAACGAATAAATTTAAAGAGAGAAACACGAAAGAAAAAAAAAAAAGAACGAGTTATTTATACTTTATAAGTTTCGCGTCAGACGACGAAGTATCGAAAAAATCGCTATTTAGAGACGACCGTCAACGACGTGTGCCCTCATGCGTGTGCCCGCAATCGGGCTGTATACTCGAGCATTTATCCCCCTCCGCACCGCGCCGCGCGCCGCATGCCAGGCCACGCCCTATCTTTTTGCTTGCTAACGCATGAGTTGCTTTGCGTTGACGCAGAATTAACATGTTCCCGTGGGAATTTTGAGAAAAAACGTATCCTATATTAATTACTCCCGTGATTGAAATGAATCTAATGATACCGCATACATATTTTTTTAAAGGGAAATTTAGAAAAAATATTATTATGTCTTTATCCCGTGGGACTTTTAGGATAAAATGTATCCTATGACACTCCCGTAATCAAGACAAATCTAACGATACCTCATACATCAAAATCCATCAAGCCGTTTAGGCTACAGGTGGTCACAAAGGAAAAGACATACATACATACTTACATACACTCGAAAAACATTACCCTCCTTCTTTGGCAGTCGGGTAAAAAATCCAAAAAGTATGAATTGTTCTTTCTTACAATATTGTCAGAAATGAAACTGCACACATCTTCGAAGGCTAGTTTATGAATGTTCCGAGCTTGATGCCATTCGGTCTTTTCAGTATTTAATTTTTTTTGTTGTTGTAGTTCATTTGTATAATTCAGCTTACAAATTTTATGGTACAGAATCGGCTGATTTCTAGCACTCGCCTCTGTAATTCTATCGATGAGCTGCTCGTCACCCATGTGGCATGCGGCTGCGACGGGCGGCGCGGTGTGCGAGTGAAACAAATGCACTGGGGAGTATCGAGGCGACTACAGCCAGAGCGGCGTATGCAGCGGCAGCGAGGGGACGAATTTGTGTTCGCGCGAACAGAATAAATCGTTTTGAAAATTTCGCTCCGCATCAAATGGATACCGAAAAACTTATTACTGAGCTATTGATAGTTAGATTAGATAGTTTGGATAGTTCCTATATTCGTGATAAAGCGTGTGAAATTCGCCAAGGTTTTTCATTTTTTCATTAACTGGGTGAGTTCCAATTTTAGAGTTAATGATATCTTGAGCTAAAAACGCATTAGTCTCAAGACAATATCGTGCCACTTTTGATAGGGCCATTATAAATAATACTGAGTACATCCACCGCTGACGCCACCGCGGTCGCAACTATAGTCGTATTTTTAATTAGACGAAGTCGACTGACGTTTGCTGTGTTGTCAGTTTTTGATGAAATAAAAATAGTGTTGCGAAAAAGTGAATGATTGAAAAAGCAACTAAATGAATGAAATTGTCTCGATCGTCTAGTGAATTAATTGAAGTAGTTGAAACTACAGATGAGTAAAATATAAAAAAATTAGGTAGTTATGGATAATAAAAACAACGCTAATAACATCATTTGATTTTAATCATCATCAGATAAAAAATCATCGCTATCACTTTCGGTGACATTAATAATAAAGTTGTCTGACACATTGTCAATCATGTGGTCAAGGCCATACATTTTGTCTTCTTCTTTAATAACGTGAGACACGCAACTACTCCATTTTTCTGCTGTGATGAGTTGAAGTCCTTCTTCAAACAGTTTTTTAACTTCTGGCATTTTAAAAGTTTTGTTATTTCTTGCCACATGTCCTTTGGCCTGCGCCCATACCAACTCAATAGGGTTAAGCTCACAGTGGTATGGGGGCAGACGTAAAACCGTAATTCCATGGTGTGCTGCCATCTCGTCCACAACAAACTTTTCAGAATGTTGGTGTTTGTGCTGTCGTACAATGTCTATAAGAGTAGCTTTGATCATTGTTGCTTCGAATGCGATATTTTTGCTTGTTAGCCACTCTTGTATTCTGGATTTAGTCCAAGACATTGTAGGCAGCGATTCCAGTTTCCTGGAGTGGTACGGGGCATTATCCATCACTACCACGGAATTTGGTTTGAGTTTTGGCAAGACCTCTCTGAACCACTTTTCGAAGGAATCGGCATTCATCTCTTGATGATAATCTTCTTTGTTTTTTGTGGCTTCAAATATTAATAGGCTGTCTTCTACGAACCCTTCTTCCCCGCCTATATGTCCGATAATTAAGCGTTTGCCCTTTCCTGAAGGTTGTTTTAAGCCAGTGGTCAAGCCATCGAGGAAGGCCTGGCGGGAGGTTAGCACTGTTTGGTCAATCCATACCTTCTTCGGGGCATGACCTTAAAAATAGAGAAAAATATCAATTAATTATTGAAAGTAGAGGGACCTTCTAAACACATGCCTGTAAATGTATGTACACGTTTATCTAAGTGGTTTGTCATGTTTGTTTGTAATTATTCCTAATTTATATTATTGTCACACAATCAGAATTTACAGTCTTATAAGAAACGCATGTAATCTGTGTTAAATACAGCGTCGGTAACGAATTGTAAGAACTTTTATCTGTGGCCACAAAACCTACAGAAAGTAAAATTTAAAATGAAGAAAACAAAATTGTAATTACCTTCGTTGATCCAGGTCTCATCTTGGTAATAAATATACCTTCCTTCTCTTCTATACTGTTTTATTTCTCGAAGGTATCGCTGGCGCCATAGAATAATATCCTGTCTGTCAATAAGAATGCTTTTTCTTGTCTTTGAAACGTATTTGAAATTCAAATGTTTCATAACATTTCTTAGTGTACTCCATGAAAAAGTCGGTAAATCTGGGTCTTCATTGACAACTTTAAGGATCTGTAAAGTAATAAAAATGTTTTTGAGTAAGGAAATCTATGCAATCTAATACTTTGGTTTTACAAAGAACATTATGGTGGACACAGAATATAATGCAGTAGACGGAATAAAGTTTATGTTACCTTTGCAATGGTGGGTGGCTCATTTGCATAAAAAAACTGATGAACTTTTCGCCTTATGGCAGTAAAAGTAAAATCATCTAATTTGTCTTTGAAATTGTATTTCGGTCCACGTTTCTCGGGTGATTTAAATTGTTCATTTTCTTTGTATTCTTTTAATACACTGTAAACCGAGGTCACACCAATTCCCAAAATGTCAGCTGTTTTCGAAACACATTCCTGTTTTTCGGGGGTTTCAAAAGGTAATAGAGAAGCAGCTTTCTCCTCAAATACGTGTTTATACACGTTCTGTACCATGAGCTTTTCGGTAACGCTTAACGAAACCCGTGGTCTCTTCCTTCTCGGAGACAAGCTTTGACTTGACGTGCTTGGTTGAGGATCCATATTGTTTAAAGGAAACAATGAACCACAATAACCGCAAACACAACGAAACAAAAAACTTAACAAAACAACGTGAGCGCAGAAATAACAAAGTACGTGCTTTCAGACCAGAGGTTAGAAGCCGAATAACAATCAAAATGGCGACCGACGCGCGCGACGTCGATCGGTGTTGTCAGTACTCGCCGCGCCGCGCTTTACAATAAACTATCAAATATTGATACAATTTTATTAGAAATAGAAATAATATTCATTTATGTTTTGGAATGATTAAAATTATGAACTATTCACATTCATTGTTCATTCATTTGATTGAACGAGAACTGTAGCCATCACTATTACTTTAAATATGGCCACATTATTTTACAATTTGACATTAGCCATTGTCAGTTGACTTCGTCTAATTAAAAATACGACTATATCGAGCTGTGGCATACCAACGCAAATCGCGTCGCCCGCCGCGCCTCCCGTCGCACCGCGCTAGAAGCTGTGGCCAGGGCCTTAAGGCATTCTCTTACAGTCAACCATAGGGAAGTGCAGAGAAATAAAGTGGTTGATGCGAAGACAACAATAAAAAAAAGGTTATGTAATATGTATACTACACACATAAATACGTATAGAATAAATATATTAATACAATATTTTATAAATAGACATATACATACCATTTAATATATACTACCTCATTGGCTGAGTGGTCGCAAGTGCGACTGCCGGGCAAGGGGTCTCGGGTTCGATTCCCGGGTCGGGCAAAGTATTACTGGGTTTTTAAAAATCTCAGTAGTAGCACGGAGTCTGGAAAAATGTGCCCGGTATATGGCAATAGGCTCACCCCCTATTACATGGGACTCATAACATAAATAGTGAAAAGTGGGTGTTACATTGTACAGTGGCATTAAGTGCCGAAATGTGCACCTCTGCCTACCCCTTCGGGGATAAAAAGGCGTGATGTTATGTTATTATATAAAAAACAGAAAACGTTGTTAGAATAGTTTCCTCAATTGTTTAGAGTCTGCCAATGCTTAAGTAGTTGCTCACGGACTTTAAATTTAAAGGTATTGCGACTTGTTGCCATTCTGATTATAGTGTTAATATATAGATATAATAAAATATTCGTCGGCTGATTGTCCGTTGGGGGGAAAGGCGTCAGTTGGAGCATTGAAAATTCCGCGCGTCATAGAGATATATGCACGCAGTCATACATTCCTGCTCTAGCTGACGTGTTTTCCCCCACTATATATGCAGCTGATTATCAAAATCAAGTTTCTGTAGATGTCTAAAGTCATGTAAAAAAAAATTCAATCGGCATAAAATTATTTTATTTTTGCCAAGTTCGCACGCTCAGCTGACGCATAATCCACCCTCAGTCGTGCAGCTGACTACTTGCTTTTAATTGTAATCAATGTCAATAACACGTGAAAAAAAATTCATGTGGGATAAAATACTTTTCACTTTTTTTTTTGACCTGTTCTATGGGGTCTCATAGCAAGCGCCCGCGCAGGTGCGTCAGCTGACTTTCACTTTCATTATTAGAAACAGCTTCTTCACTAGTATTGTGAAGTAAAAATCGGCATAAAAACACTAACAAAAATAGCCGCTGCCTCCCCGACAGAGTTTGTCAGAAAAAACAAACTTAAAACATTTTAAGTTTGTTTTTTCTGACAAACTCTGCAGTCATCTGCAAGTTGCTCTTAGGATGGCCCCCATCCCCATTTCTCGAGCGTCCGAAGACAAGACGCAAGTTTGGCCTCCATTTCAATTGGAAGAACGGGTGGCCTTCCGAAAGTTTTGCAAAAAATCTTGAACATCCTTTTTGACCTTTATCAATTTATCACTGACTTTTCTAAAAACCCTCTTTTTATAATCCTGTTTGAACAACTGTTTTGATAAGCTGAGTAGTTTATGCTTCTTCAAAAGATCTGGTTTTACTATTTCATAGTACTTTTTCTTTTCACTATGTTTCTTTAAATTACTGTAGGTATTGATAAAACAACAGTAGTTTCTATATTTACATACTCAATTTTGAAGACGGCTATTAATTACAAATAAAACAAATTATTTCATACCTTTGAATAATATTTGTACGTACCGCCCGGGAGTAGAACCCGAGAGCTTAAGTGTAAAAATTTTGTTTAGCACCAATATTCATTTATAAAACATAAGTCAGAGTTTGAAAACCACTGACGTGTTTGTACAAGGGTAAGATCCGATTATATTAATCCCATGTTCGACCGTTACGGCAAAGATCGGATCTTAGCATACAGACCACTTTTTAAATAATTTGTAATTGCAAACTGTAAATAACTTCACAAAAAATAACATAAAACTCATACGTCAATAGAAAGAAACTCACCAAAAACTGACAAAAACCTTGTCGGATTGAAGATCGGATCTGCCGGATATCTGCTTGAAAGTTATTATTTTAATTTTTGCACACTGAACACATCTAACTCATCGCAGTGACAGGCGCGGCCTGTGCCCTTAGTATGAGTTTCCACAACGACAAGGCGCTTGACGTTGACGAGGCAACGTAAAAAGTTTCCATTTACGAGTAGTTGGCAGTATGAGTTCATAATTTGGTCCGAACGAGACGACGCTAACGTATGTCGCCAAGCATAGACGACAACCGTATGGACGAAGTTCACACTGATATTTCTTTCTCTTTTACTCTCGTATAACTAAATGAAATAGATAGATTTTGCTATTTTGACATCTTGTGCAAAGTTTTATGTCACAATCACACAACAAACTGCCCGCGCCGCCATTTAAAAATTTGAATACAATTTTTTCCTTTAATAAATAAAATGTCGACGAGAACTAGTTTTTCCCAATTTGAAATAATGGTGGACTATATGGAGAGGTTAGTAAGTTTTAACACATATTTTCAGTTACAAGGAATGATATAACATATAACCATAGTATGATCATTTAACATCAATAGTTCTAAATTTTCGTGTATTTTGTATATATTTTAGAAATGGAGACCTCAATAAGCCTGCTGGTGGACCTCACGGCAGGCTTAGTGCCATAACAAAGTGGGAAGAATTAACGATGGCCCTAAATTTAAACACAACGGGCCAGTCAAAGCCGGTGGATAAGTGGAAAAAGGTAAAACAATAATTATAATTATGCGCGCTCTTCTCAAAGCCAGCAGCTTTATTAATCTGTCACCATCTAGGCAATGTGGTTTTAAATATTAATAGGACAGGGATAAATTGCTTAGCACTTTCTACTGTATTTTATAAGCTAGCTAGCCACCCGCCCCAGCTTCGCACTGTTATTAATGCATGTAAACCTTCCTCTTGAGTCACTTTATCTATTAAAACAATTGCATCAAAATCCATTGCATGTTTTAAAGATCTAAGCATAGATAGGTATAGACAGAAAGACCTACTTTGTTTTATACTATGTGGTGATAAGCTTGTTTGTTTGCTTTGCATGTGCATAGGTGTGGAGTGACTTAAAAACTAACACCAAAAAAAGGCCGCAAAAATCAATCGCTCTGTAAGCGGCACAGGTGGTGGCCCTGCCTGTAAACTCACTTAATGTGAGTTGGAGCAGCGGGTACTCAACCTAATAGGTTCAGAGGCTGCTACAGGCATGGTAGCTGTAAATGAGACAGCTCCCGTTCCTCAGGTAATATTGCTTTGGTAATTTTTGTATAACTCATAAAAATCTTATATGTAAATTGTGGAATCCTTGCATTAGCTTATTTGCTTTGCTTGTTCAAGTATCATATACCTATATTAAATTATATTGTATTTACATGTTACTTTCAGAATGATTCAGCACTTGCCTCTGAACCATTAGAGTTAGAGGTGCCACCACCCTTTTTGCGGCCACGGTCACCCACACCGACCCGCTCAACTATCCAGGTAGACAACAGTAAGTAATATTTGTTTAGTGAATATACTATTTTTACTTATGATCACAACCATAAGGAGGTATTTTAACCATGGTTTTTACCTAACAGCAGACACTAGTAATAGTGATATTTTAATCATAGAATTATGGATGTTGATGATGTTATACTATATGAACAAAATTTTGACAGAGGATTTTTACATAGGGCTTTTGTTACAAAATAATCTAACACTAATGTGACATATGAATCCATTTTTATTTTTAAAACTTTTCCTTCTCTCGTTTTAGAAGAAGTTTATATAAGTATGGGAACTTTTTATATTGAGTCCAAGATGCAATGAAAGTATTATGAGGTACTCTATAACTACATTATACCTATATGTTTTCAGTGCTGGATGAATTAATGAGGCCAGGTGGAAGCGGCCAGTCCACCCCATTTCCCACGGAAATAGTGGAGGTGACGACTGCGTCGCCCACCACCAGCCACGTCCAACAGACGGGATCTCCGGCACGGCCAAGAGCCCGGCGTATTATACCCGGGCACCGCGCTACACCGGATCGCCGCCGGCGCCCTCGAGTTCGCCCACACTCGGCACATGCAGATGCTGCCCAAAATTTCATCCATTCGGATAATCTCTGGAGAGATTTGGCGACAAAGTTTGTCACTGAGAGTCTGCGGCAGCGTGAAGCTGAATTACAAATGCAAGCTCAGTGGCAAACTTTGTTCGCTAAATATCTAGAGCTACTAGATAAAAAAATAAATAAATAATTTTAATGTAGTAGAGTATTTTTATTGAACATTACATTATGTAATACCGGGATCTGTTAATAGCTGGCATCATAATTAGCTAGGATGTAAGCGTATGTTTATTTTAGTTCATCATCATCATCAACAGCTCATAAATGCCCACTGCTGAGCAAAGCCTCTTCTCACATGGAGAAGGTTAGAGCAATAATCACCACGCTTGCTCAATGCGGGTTGGCGATTTCAAACTTATAACTAGAAATTATAAGCCCAGGTTTCCTCACGATGTTTTCCTTCACCGTTGGTCAGTGGTGTCTAAATATTCTTAGAAAGTACATTTAACTCAGAAAAAGTCACATTGGTACTTGCCGTTGGTAAGTTTCGAACCTGCACCCTCGTGCATGAGAAGCAGGTGTCTTCAACCTCCGGGCCACCACGACACTTCCATGTTTATTTTAGTTGTGATCGTCCTATTGAAGGGCATAAGACACCCTCCCTAACGTACGTGCACTGAGTAATGATTAAAACTATGTTTAAAAAATGTTAGCCTGTAAATAAATATACTAAAACCTTCTAAGTGTAACAAACAGTTTTGAAAACCGCATCAAAAGCTGTATGATTTTGAAATTTTTAATACGTACGCATTAAATACTATTCGTATAGTCACCCTAAGCAATAAATAAATACTTGTACAATAATGAAACACGTTTTCATAATTAAATTGTTATATTAATAATAAATAAAAAGTGTATTTAATTGATCAAACGCACTCTACTGGCCACGCGATCACGTAGTAATCGGCCCAAAGTTAAAAGGGAACTGTCTTCATGCGGAGCAGACTCCTCTCTGATGAAATCTTCGTGACCTATGAAAACAAAACACAAACTATGAAAGAAGCACATATTGTTTCACTTGTGTTGAGGTGGACCGCTAGTCCCTAACGTAGGTTAACATTAGCTTATGGGAACTTGAGATGACATAGATACCTTACTTAAAAGTAAACTTAAAAGGGTGTTTGAGAAATATAAATTTAGTACTAATAAATTGTGTGGTGTAATGTTATTATATGTTGTTTGTAGATTACCTACCTGGGGGCTTACTCTTGAATCCAATTCCGATCGATCGACATTGGTATTGTGAAATTTCGTACTCTTGAGTTGCAATACTAGAGGCCATTGCATCCGTATTGCGTAGATATTGAATGAACTAAATGGTATTGAGTTTGTCTTTATATTCCGTACTCTGAATGCTATTGTAACAGCTAAGATTGTGGTTGTATAGTGTTGACATTTAATAATTATTGAGATCATATTGGATTGAAATTGCATTGACATTGAGATTGGTTTCAAGAGTAAGCGCCCTGTTGTTTCTGGTTCGGTTTCATAGTCCGGTACATTAAAATTTACACAAATGTTGTGCAGCACACAACAAGCAATAATAATGTGTGCACACTTTTCAGGTTTGTAGTGCAAAACCCTGTCTTTGCACACACACCTCCACCTGTTTTTCAGGCGCCCAAAAGTATTTTCAATGATGACCCGGGCCCTGCTGTGTACCATATTGTATGTCTCTGCAGAAGTGCCCGGGCCTGGTTGAGAGTATGGTGTCATCAGCCATGGCCTTTGTGGGTATCCAGAGTCCCCTGCAAATTTAAAATAAGTTTTTATTAAAAATACATACCTTAAATTACTTACATATTTTCTTTATATAGTATTGTATAGTTGTTGCATTTACCTAGAAGCCAGACAGACTCTCCACTCTGGTGCAATGTCTGCATGTGTTGGTTTACAAGGCTGTTTTCCCACACAAAGGCATCATGGCTAGCACCGCCATACTTAGGGTTAATGTTCATAATTAGCCCCCTGTGATCACACACCTAGAAACAACGACGTAACATTACTTAAGCTATGAAATAAATAAATATAAAACTATGAAGCTTTTGATTGTTTAGATTGTATTAGTGCATTATTAACACTATGTTTATAAAATATATTATTATTACCATTTGAACATTTATCGAATGATAGTGCTTGCGGCAGTAAAATAAATGTTCTACATCCTTTTTGGGCTTGACAATCCTAAAGTGTGAGCCATCTACACATCCCAACACTCCAGGAAACCCGTACATATTATAGAAACTAAAAAGACAAATTATAATTAACAAGTCATCTACTAGCAAGTGCATGAATATGATTTTAGGTTCAACAGTAAAATACCTTTGTTTCACTTGTTCTCTAGCTTCCCGTGTCGTAGGGAACTTAATGAAGTTTTTTAAAACCTCTGGGTGGTTTAGTGCTTCAGTCACTTGGTGGACAAAGCGGCTGATGGCTTCTTGAGAGTAACAATTGGCCATGCCAACCACCCTTTGGTAGTCGCCATTGGCATAAAATAATAATGCGCAGAGTACCTAAAAGAAATCAGAAATTGTACTTATTTATATAACCTACTTGTGTATTTATTAATGTAGATGATAATAAGTCACTCACCTTAGTTTCTAGTGAGACTCTCTGAGAGCTTCTTAAATTAGTAAGATTTCTAAGTGTCTCACATAGAAACTTGTAGGCTTCTTTTGTCAGCCGATATCTTTGGACAAAATGGGTGTCCGATATTAAGCTTGCGCTCAATAACTTTCGCCGCAAAAGAAGGTTTTTACGCTCTTCTTCACGGCGATCCATTTCAGCGGCTTCTGCCGTCATTCTCCAAGCAAAATATCTTCTCGCAGCCATTAAATTATTTAAATAAATGTCACAAGTAAATATTTTGGCACCCAAGTCGCGAGGTTTTTTGTCTATCTCACCGATTAATATTTAGTGAGTTCTAAAACGTTTACGTTGGACGAGATCGAGACGCTTTTCTCTCGCAGACTTGTCAATATTGTAACTCGTACTGCCAATTTGTCGAGAACTGTCAAAATTTCTCGTTAGCGCTCACCGTTTACGGATACTTTTTACGTTAAAGCAACTCATACTACCAAATTTAGTTCCTCTACGTTTCCGATAGGGGCGCTGCTAATTTATGAATGAAAATTAACGTTTCGTTAGAACGTAACGTTTGCTGTCAAAACTCATACTAAGGGTACTGAAGGCGGGGCATAACAAGATGGCGTCTCGCGCAGTGTTGTCAGAACTAATAAATACGCACAGGTTTAGTTATTTGAATTATCCGACCTTTCCCTGTATCCGAACTTACCCTGATGTACCTTAATTATACAATCTTCGCAATTGCAAGGTAGAGGTAGTTTTTCGTGAGCTATTTTATGATTTTTACACTTAGTGCAAATGTCTTGTGATATTTCAGGAGTTGAGAGATTTAATTTCTTGATCATATTTTCATATCCAGGCAAGATAGTGGTCAAACGTCGCCCCATCAAATATTAAAAAGATATATTATGAAAATGAATCCAACCACAAATAGGTAAATTATTTTCTTGACAAAACTGCTTAAAATGCTTAAATATTGTGGAGAAATTAATGCCTACTGGCAAATATTTTCTGTTAGGTGGAAACTTGTTAGCTGGTTCAAAACTTTACATACTTTGATGTCATTGAGTGACCATACTAATACTAAGGTGTTGTGCCTTCGAGATTCGCCTTTTGTTTTTGTGCATGTAATTGGTAACTTATTAACACTCCTTGACAAAAAGTCACGGCGCCGTTGCCTGTGCAAGTTCCAAAATTGTGTATGTATAGACTGTCTTTCATTCTCAGGAATCTTTTGTAAACACTGTTTTTTACATGAACAAGGTGGCAATAGTGGATGTTTCAGCCTTTGTTTCTCTTATACAGCTCCTGGATCTCTATTTCGCTTAGGTTTTTTTATTATTTGAGATTGAGAGAGAGATATTGTTTGAGAAATATTATCTTTAATGGTAGATTCATGGGTGCCCGTGGGGGTGATAGGTCTTTTTTTGCCAAGTGAAATAAGACTTGCGGTAGAAGTTGAAGGTGGTGGAGCTGAATATGGGTTGTCAGTATCGGTTAAACTCTTATCAGAAATTAATGCCGGTATGAATTGAGTATAAACTCCCAATTCTTCAGAAAGGCATTCATCAAGCTGAGTCTCACTGAGTGGAACAATAGGACTGATAAAGTTTCAGTTTCTTGACTCTAAATCATCTTGAAAGTAATTACTTTCGTTCAAATTGTGGTTGTTGCAGTCTATATTTTCTTTTTCTTGACAATCACTTATCACACTGTACGCAACAGTAACAGAGTCTGTGTTATTATAATGTTACAAATTTGGTTTCGATAGTCTGATTTCACTCCGATTTGTACTCATTCACAATTATCACTAAATAACTCGAAACAAAAACTAATAACGCATTATCACATCAAAACAAATCACTAAGCACGCGGATCACGACTAATGTAAACAAAACTACTCGAACGTGAGGAACAAGGAAGAGGAATAATAACGGCACAGGAAAGTACGAGATAGCAATACTGTTGTCGGTTCTACTTTCGCTGGTTAGACAGTAAACGCGCGAACTGCATGCGGGCAGTGCAAAACAATGTGTTTACCTATGCATGAGCAAATGCGTATAGACTATTTCGCCAAAACACTGTATACTTTGTTACAGTATTTTTCTGTGATTATCTTATTTTTTACGTAGTACAGTGTTTTTTTTGTTTGCTTTATCTTGCAAAATAACCGTTGAAATGAAATCGTGGTCGATCATAGGTACAAAACTGACTTCAACAAACTGATTGGGCTTTGTTAAGCGAAAACACTGTAAGTCGACTTACAGTCTATTGGATTGGCTCGGCAGTACTGCAAGTGAAGGGCTAGAGGAAATTAGCTATATGTGGGAAATAATCTACATGTTGGAGAGTGCTGGTGTAGAATGATATTTCTCATGGCATGGAACAGAACAAGAATATTTTGTCCTATGCTTTTTGCCGGGTGCTGCAGAATCGATATTTATTAATGCATGGCATAACTATGTAGTCCAACATTTGATAAACAGGTCTCTTCTGGCACCAGGGTTGCCAGATGCCGAATTTTTTATCTCGTTCTAGGACTGTCAAATATTTATTTATTCATCACCACACTTACATCATTAATCACACACTACAGGTTTAACCTAATGTGATAGGGAAACACCTTTTGCCATATCAACTATTATTTTTGGTTCCGTATAGTTTTCCCACGCTGTTGAATATTAACAAAGCGATCAGTAACAAGTGAAACAAGTGAATTTATTTTCGACATTTCCTAACTGACTACTCTGAGAAGAAATGCCGAAACAAACTCAGAGGTCTGTCTCTTTTAAAGTCCAGACAATATGTATAAATAGATTATGTGTGAGAACCGTGCAAGTTCTTTCTGTAGTGGCCTTTTGAGGAAAGAACCACAACAGTTTGAGCGGACCCGTTCTGAAGGCAGTACGCATGTGTCGGTTTACAGTCGGCTCAATTAACAGGTGGGGCTGACTGATTCGACGAACAATACCAACCTAAAGAACATTTGCGTGGGTCGCACAAATACTCAAACTGTCAGAATATGGGTACTCGCACGGTCCTAGCACTAACAATTGTAAAGGAAAAAGCAAATGTCAAGTTAGAACAACATGAAAAACAATGTCAAGAAATGTAACTATATGTTACAAACATGTCAACATGACCTGTGTGGACGTTACAGCAGCTTATTCCCAAGCCAGACTATCATCTAGGTAGTCTTTAATTTTATGAAAAGCTTTACTATAAAATTTATCTTTAATGACATGTTTAAATTTATTTAGACCCAATTTTGGATATGGCTGGGAATTTTATTGTAAAAGCGTATACTCTGACATCTAAACGAACCACTTATTTTCTTTAGTCTAGTAGTGGGAACAACATATTTGTCTTTATTTCTCGTGTTGATATTATGTATATCACTATGCTTTTTAAATAAATTTTTGTTTTTATGAGCATATACTACATTTTCATAAATGTATTGAGAGGCAACAGTCATTATATTAATTTCTTTAAATAGTTCCCTGAGAGAGTACCTCGGACTAAGATTATAAATTGATCGAATGGCCCTCTTCTGCAGAACAAAGATAGATTGAATGTCAGCAGCATTCCCCCATAGGAGAATACCATATGACATGACACTATGAAAATAACTATACTAATCGCGCTGTATCTACATCGGTTAACTTTCTAATTTTTTTAACGGCATATGCTGCAGAACTGAGCCTTTTCGATGTTTAGTGGACAGAACATACACATCCCTCTTGTCCTTCCACTTTAAACAAGTTATTCCGTCGTTGCTCTCTGCAGCTTTATACTCTCTACGCTTAAGTTTGGCATCAATGACCTCTTTTGGTAATTCTTTACGATTTTCGACGTGCAGACGAGATGCATTTCTCTAGGCAACAACAACTTGTTCCGTGTAGTCCTTCCTCGTCTTTCTGACTACTGGTTTCTGATTCAATCCTTGAGATTTTTGTTTATTTTTTCCTAATTCCATTAAAAACTGGCCGCTTAATTAATTGTCTTTGCCGCTAATTTACTTTCTTGGGTTTTTCTTCGTTCTTCAGCTGTCCGCTATTTTTCAGGTGTATCCGTTGCCACCATACTTTTGTCTAGTTTCTTTCCTTTTCGCTTTACTTTGCGTGGGTCAGCCTTCAATGGGGCTATCAATTCTTTAGGAGATTTGAAGTTATTCTGAATACCAGAAGTCAAACATCAGCAACATAATAAAATATTACAATAAACAAAATAATAACAAATTTTGCCCTCAAGAGCTTAATACTAAAAAACAATACATTCTAAAGTTAACTTATTAACGTAATAATTCTAACTTATTATTAAAGTAACGATGACAAGTATTTTCAGTCTTTTATTATTTTGAAATTAGGCTCTTTCTTCTTTGTTAATTATTTGACCTTTTTGTAAGGCTAGTTTTTAGTGAAGTAACTTACCATAAATGATTATTTAAGTGACCTGATAAAAAAAAATTGTTTAACCTTTAAAATTCTATGTTCCATATTAGACAGTAAACAGTAAAATATTAGAGATCATTTGTGTCGATTTCGTCTTTTTCGTCAGTTTCAGGAAGACTGTCTCTAACAGTTCCCAAGGATGGTAGATCTAAATATTCCTTATAAAATCGCTTTGGTATTGTTCCGTTAGTACATAAACGCTTTAAATCGCTATACTTGGTGACTGGTATAGGGTTAGCTTTCTCATAAAACGTTGGCAAACCAACATCAGAAGTATAATCTTCTACTTTGTCGGCACCTGTTAGATCTTGGTTTTGTTTTCTTGTTTTTTTGATCATCTTCCTTTATATTCATCCTCTAATGCTACTACTTGAGCTTCTTCGTTTTTTTTCATCGAATATTTTATTTCCACACTTTTTGCGTTTTTTTTCTTGAATGTGACAATGCGCATTGCTTTTACCTGTATTTGTCTTTGAGAAATATTGGTAAATTTTTCAGATACCTACCAAATTGTCCCAGTTGAGGAAATCGGAATTCTCCAAAACAGTAATTTTGTATGGTTCAGGACGTTTTCTTGCAGATTCCACATACGTCGGCCATTGACTCGGACTCCAAACAATAACTCCTTTAAATCTACGAGCCGTTCTAACATGTCCAACGTTGAATACCATCGTGTAGTCACGTCCAGAAGCGGCTTATTTTGATGCTTTAAGTATATTTGGCATCGTTGGAGTTCGAAGTTTGCGTACAATATTGCGAGCTTCATCTATAATATGTATTGATCCGTCTTTCTGTAACGCATCGTTGACTGCAAGCTGCAATGTATGTGCAGCGCACCGTATCGAGATGACACTGTAAGGGGTTTCCGGCTCTGTATTGTTGACGAAAGACTCATTATTATCAAGTATTATTTCTAGTAGCTCCGTATTCATATCATCATCGTCGGAATCATTATCTCCGTCATTTAACAATTGGGTTATTTTAATCATGTTTGCACTGTTATCGGTAGTTGTAGAATAGATTTGCTGCCTTAAAAGTAATTTATATAATGAGAAAATATAGCAATATTTTCTCATTATATAAAATAGTTTTTCTTTTAAGTACCTACTCAGCAGTGCTCCTGGCATACAATTCTGTAACCCCCAGATTTTTTATTTGAATTTTGCCACTTAGTATGTATTGGGCATTAACTGGAATAAAATTTGGGCTTCTGTTAGGCTTATAGGTATAATATTTTTAAAGGCTAAATCATCAATTATTGAGAACGGTCCCAAAGAAACTCGGCTGCAGACGTGTGAGTGATTAGCTGCAGTATTATGCTCTGTGACCTAGGTAGGTATTGACCAAGCAGCCCTCAAACACAACAATTTTAGGCATTGTGTAGGTACACACGGCTACACATCAACCTAGACTGTTTGGACTTTGGACTATTAGACGTTGAACGCTGCGAATCGGTCGAGAGGATGCGATGTATTTTTGTAATTTCGTCTCACGCACATCGAGAATGCGGGAGACGGTGGTACGCGCCGCCGCCGCCGCTCTGATGTTACATAGCGGCGGTGGCTTTAATCCTTACAAAACTATATTATTTTTTGCTAACTAGTTGAAACTGTTTTAGTTAGGCGAGTTGTTTTTTTTTCGGTTTGCGCTGCGCTTCTGAGTGTTTACTAATTCATTATTAGGCATTTATTATTATCATTTATTTATATCTATACTAGCTTTTACCCGCGGCTTCGCTCGCGTCACAAAAGGATAAAAAGTAGGCTCTGTGACTATCCACCCCTTTAACTACCTTCAGTTAAAAAATCACGGTAATTAGTACCTCCGTTTTGCCGTTTAAGGCAGGCACAAATAGCTTTCCGCTCGCGTAGAATTCGATTATATCGCGCTTTTTAGATTTTTCCGTGGCAATAAGAAGCTCCGCCGCGGTAAAGCTTTGCTTTTCCAGGACTCAAACTACCTTCATACCAAATTTCTTCAAAATCTGTTCAGCCGTTTAGGCGTGAAAGAACAACAGACAAAAGGAGTTATTTTTGCATTACCAACAATAAAAGACTCAAGATATCAACATATTGTTCCGTAGTCATGCTGCCAGATATCTCTACCAGTTCACCAGGACCAGCACAGCACATCCATCCCCCAAATTCCAAGCTCAGCCGACCACTCGACCTGTTGGGTATCACATTTTCTACGTGATAACGTGTGTTATCACGCCGCTTTAAAAATTTTCTGCCGTCTTTGTCGGACTTGAAAGTTTTTTCGTCGACAAATATTACAGCATTATTCTCCCAGTCAAAGTTGTAATATTCAAGGCAAAACCCTATCCTAGCTTCAGAATGGGCCGGTGATAATGTAATGTTATTAGGTAAACTCTTTATTTATTACAAACGAAATACAATTATCAGTCATTGTTTCAATCAGTCTTGGGTAGAAAATGACAAAAATACTTGTTAAGGTTAATGATATAGCAAATGATGAAACCTTGTGTTCTTTTCTTGCTTCCTGTAAAACCTGGTTCAGGTAAAATCATTTTAATGTCATGCAATGAGATTGTGGCAAGATCGGGAATGGAGGGCAGGTGAAATTTGTTTGGATATTTAACAGATTTGCGAAAAAAACTGACTTCGGTCTCTTCGTCTTTTTCGCCTATGACTCTTGCAATATAATAAATATGTTTGCTCTTTAATATCAATACAAAGTCACTTTCTTTTGTTAAACTATTCAGTGGAATAAAATTGTCTGGGTAAAAGCAGTAAGTGGCAATTACTGCGTTTATAAATTGTGCGCCAGAACCTCTTTCTGTTTGCCGTATATTCACGATGGTTGATCCAGTCATAGATAATTACTCTTGAGTAGTATTCAACGAATTTTTGCAAGCATAGGAATTTAATTTAAATTTATCGAAGATTTTACGAAATACCTATCCAGTAGTGTAGGCTCGCGAGTGGACATTGAATCGTTCTCGTCGAGCCTGCTCCACAATCACTTCGAATTTTAACCATTATTTGGGTGACCCTGCTCGACATTCTCACTTGCATCATGTATAAATAGGGATTGTAAATATATAATTCGGTCTGCAGAGTGATCCTCACAATTGAAATTTTGGTTGTGAAATTTTATAATTCTGGTAATTAACAAGGATTTAAAGGTGCAACTGAAGCTGTGGCAGCTTGGGTCATTATGTCTATAATTATATGCCCTTACTTGACCAAAAAAGTTTTCAATAGGATCCGAATTAAAATATCTAGGTCTCATTATTTTGAATCTATTTTTTTGAAATTCTGCCACAGCATCATGTAACTTTTTATAGTCACTATAAAATTTACTAAAGAGAGCACAGATTTTTCGTTTCTCCTTGGTCACAAATTAAAGCGACTGGCTTCAGCTCACATTTCACTATCGCATAAACTATGTCTTTCAAAATGAGTTTTAATTCCAGCCCTGAGGTAGCTTCTTGGCAAAAGTAATAGGGCACTGGTTGCCACTGGTTAAAAAACTGCTCCTCTCAGAAAAAACACTAATATATGATCAGCAAATGATTTTTTGTAATGTTTAGTTCCACAAATCCATTTATTGTATCTTTGTTTTTATTATAATTTAATGCAGTTTCCAGTGATATTACATCATATACCACTGAACACATTTTCTTATTATCTGCCCATGTTGCTATCTGGAAACCAATAAATAAATTAAAACCGAGTAGAAGGAGTTTAAGTCCGGGTTTAATATTTATATTTCATAGTAAAAGTACAAACCTCTTTTTTCATTAATTCGAAAACTTGAGGGCAAATTCCTGTATCAATATTTAATTTTGTCACCATCTTATTTAATGTCGACCTCGATGGCAATATAAAAATTTTGTGTAAAAATCTGTAGCATTTTGGACTTTGCTTCATAATTGACAATGCAATTAGCTTTTCCTCCCGTGTGAAATGACGATCTTTCTTATTTTTAGTGCAAAGATTAATCTGCATTTTCGCATACGGATTCATTTGTGTAATTAACTTTTCAAAAAAAGTTTCTATATTAAACTTCAGAGCTCTCTTAGCTCTTTTATAAAAGTTCACTTGTTGTTTTGCCTTTTGTACTCTTTGTACAGCATTTGGCATGTCGGCGATAATTGTTTTAAATCACTTATTACTCGTTTTCTGGGAGCTCTTAATGTTCGTAAATTCTGGTGTTCACTCCATTCTGTGAAACACTGTAAAATTCTCTGTATAGTTATCAAAAGATATAATTTCTCTATTATAATATTTTTATTGATGTTATTATTTTTGTTTTCAGTCATGATATACACCAATGAAATTATTAAAAATATGACCACTACAAAATACTATGAAAACTAACATATTATATATGCAACTGGCCACAAATAAAGAAGTAACACATAGATACTGTGTTAATAAGACGACACATCAAGCTATACAAAACCAGTATAAACTGACCGCTACATGTGCAGAAAGATCATACAAAGAGAAATCATGATAAACTTGTTATGTAAAATAATATATACTTAACCATGTGCCATACTTATAGCTCAGGGGTCACCAATTAGTTATGCTCGGGGTCCGTTTTAAGAAATGAAATGACCATCGCGGTCCGCACATTTTATAGAAAAAAAATTATTAAAGAAATGTAGTTACGGAAATAACAAAGATAATTTTTTACTTTTCAATGGGAAAAATGATTTTTTCTGTTGTGGACTATCTGTCTGAAGTTTCGAGTATAGGTGCATGTTATTGTCATTAAATCCTGGAGATGTTCATTAGTAAGTTGAGATCGAAATTTATTCTTAATGAAATAATCTTTGAAAATGCTGCTTCACAAATATATGTTGACCCAAACAAAGTAAGAAGTTTCATAGCTTTTTTTTAATTCTGGATATTTATTACCACACAAATTTTATCCAGAACTCTTCACAGGAAACTTCTGCATGTTTGTGTTTTAAAACACTGTTTTCTTGGAAATCGATCATTTCTAAATTTACAAAGTATTTTGGTGTAGAAATACCAACTGCTGCAGTTTCCTTACCCCTAAACGAGTTCTTCTTTCATTCAGGATGTTCCCGCAAGCCGAGAACACCCTTTCACAGGGAACCGATGATGTCATCGTGTTGAGCTTGGTCGCTGCTATTTTGTAAAGGTTGGGGTAAATGAACTTATGCTCTCCCCACCATTTAAGAGGGCAGTCAGTTCTTGCGATAATTTTATCGTCGTAATATCGCTGCACCTCGACAATGGCACGAGAATGAGCTGTATCCTCTGGCTGAATACCCTGCATTTTTTCTTCAAAATCTTTCCAGATAGATTTTGTAGTTGTACCACTTGATGTAGAGGGGGTCGGTGTTGGGTTCTCTTCCTGCACATTATGAGAATCTTGGGCTGTGACTAATGAAATTATTCGCCGTTTTGTCTCTTCAGCAAAAACTGGATCGCTAAAATAAAATTTAAACCGCGGGTCTAAAAATAAACAGTTGCCAAACGTTTTGCTTCGGTCTAAATTCAAAAATCTTCGTTTTAAGTTACCAATCAAATCTTGTCGCAGGCTGTCCACTACCGGCATGAAATTGTTCTGCTCCCCATAATTTTCTAACGCCTTTATTAATCCCATTGTAATAGGTATCACAAGGCTCCCTGTGATGTATTTTTGGCCACTCAACTCACGTGTGACTTCTTCACATGGTTGAAGAACTTCACACATCTCTTCACAAACCAACCACTCATAACTAGTGATAGCATTTAAGCCCAAGTTAATCATAGCACTGTTAAGGTGCTCCTTCAGCTCTACGCAACGTTGGAGCATGTAGAACGTTGAGTTCCACCTAGTTGGAACTTCTTGTAAAAGGCGTTTCGGTGTGGCACCCGCTTGCACTTGAATTTTTTTTAATTTTTCCCAAGCAAAATTACTTTGCTTGAAGTGCCGGACAACCCCTTTTATCTTAATAAGGAGATCATTGACATCCAGCTCCTTCAGTGCATCATTGACGCTCAAATTTTGCCGACGCTTTCACCTTTTTGCATAACTTTTGCTAATCCGATGCACCCATCAGTAAAACTTTTCTTGAACAAGCTCTATACATTTATTAATACTCCATTTGACATTTTTACTGCATACGTATTGTTTTATATCGGACCATGCCATTTCGATGGTATTTAGATCTGGGTGGTATGGTGGTAGTCACTTGATGGCCTTATTCAGGTAGGATTCGATCAATCGATTTTTTTTTAATCTTTCCTTGTTAATTTTTATTTAATTGTATAACCGAGGTTTCAGAAATGTTTCGTCGTATTGGATGTCTTTCTCAGTGAGCCAAGCCTGCATTTCAGCTTTTTTTTTAGGTAGAGGTTGGTGCGAGATCCCTCTGTTTGTGGTAGGACGCGTTATCACGACGAAATTGGGTGGTAGGTTAGGCATCAACTGCGTTCGGAGCTATTTTTCGTAGTTGTCAAAATTCATATTGTCGTGGTAGTCTCCTGATTTGGAACCAGCTTTAAAAGTCAGCAGCGCATTGGGTATAATTATAAACCCAGTTTCAGTTTCCGCGTGGACAATCACACGCGTGGATAAACTCTTAATTATTCGCCGAAGACTTCGTTCTGAGTCTTTAAAATTGATGTCTTCCTCTAGCTTCCTTTTAATCTTTCCAACGGTAGAAAGTTCATTGTTTGTCTTATGAAAATTATGAATGCATTTTTTCTGTTTATTGCTCCTTGGTCTAAGTTATCGATATCTGTGACCGGTTTTGTTCTGGAACGTTATTTGCCAGGTGTTCTGAACACTGTGATCAGCTCAGAACTATTGGCTTGATTGGAGATGTTCCTTACTGTTGCAATTTATGTTTTCGTAGAATCTGCTCTCCTTTTTTGGATTTTCCCTAACTCGCTGATTATACTATTTAATTTAAAATTTCCTGTTTTAATAATTTCGGCAGTTTATTTTATCTGGCACAAAACAACAGTGCTACTGTCCAAATGACTGAGTAAAGTACTTGTAGCTTCGTCAATCTCACTTTTAATTTGTGTTAAAGATTAAATCAATTCATTAGATTCCCTTTTTAAGACACAATTCACGTCATAAACCATTTTCCTTGCATGTCTTCTCAGAACAGTATTAAAAACACAAATTTAAAACAAATATTTACAACATCAATAACAAAACTTACGAACGCGACTATACAATGCATGTGCACGGAGCGTCGTATCAGTGCGGGGGACGTAATGCGACCGGAGAGCCAATGGGCGCTACGTACGCCCGCCCTTCATCCCGTTACCTTAATTTTAATTTTTTTTTGCAGGTTCTCATTTTGTTCATATTATAATATAATCTTCAGGTAGGTTAACTCTTTGTTGGTTAATACAGGAAATTCGCTAACATTTCGCTTTCTACATCTATTGCTTGTAACTGAGCCCTACGTCGATTTATATTGTAGTTAATCAAAAAAAAAAAATTGGGTGAAAAGCATTTATTAAAGCGGCAGCCACTTCAAAGTGCACCATTAGGTACATTTTTTGAAGCTCTATTAAAAAAAATCTTGGCGAAATATCTTATTATCTCGCTTGAACCTACCATTGGCTACTTCTACAACCCATCTACATATTATCGTCGAGATTCACTCTGTTGCGAAGAAAATGGTACATATGTTTTATAGCCACATTCATTGAGTAAGGGCCCTTGCCCTTACACAATTATAAAGGTTCGATTCGGGAGAGAAATAGAACACGTCCAGTTAGCAACGAATATGATTTATTCCTCTCTTATAATTGATACTTACATTATTTAATATACTCTTAGAATCTAGGAATAGCATGACATCATTTCATAGGTTCCACTATACGCCCAACAAAAACAGAAAAAAAAAATTACGTTAAGTATGTTTTTTTTTATACATAACTATGTAGTATACAATATTTAATATAAATCTATTATCATTTAATATATAGTTTTGTCCTGTTTTTATGTATAATTTCGGCTTTATTATTTCGTAAAACTTTAACATTTGGATCAAGATCTTCTAAAACTTTGAAAGGGCCATGGTATACATTATCAAATTTATTTCCTGTTTCATTCTTAATTAATAATAAGTCACCTTTGTTATACATCACTGGTTTTAAATACTCATCAAATTTACATTTTCTTTTTAATTTACTTTTGATTAAATTTTGTCGTGCTTCACATTGCGCTTTTTGTAATTTAAATTTTAATTCTAAAGGGTAACTATCTATGTTATATAAAGGATCAACAGTACAATTTTGAAAATTACTAGGTATATTACATGACTTTCCGAATACTAGCTCGTAGGGAGTATACTTTGTTTCCGAGTGTACAGAGGTATTGTACGAGAAGCACCAATAAGGGAGCCATTCACTCCAATATCTACTGTTGTTGTCTGTCTGAATTCTCAAATAAGCGTTAAGTGACTTATGCGAGTTCTCAAGTGAACCTATCGATTCATGATGGTAAGCACTAGCAAATGTTTGTTTAATATTTAGCAACTTACATACCTCAGTCATAGTACTAGAGATGAACTCGGTTCCCCTGTCAGTCGCGATCTCACGAGGGATGCCATACCTGAGTATAAAGTTGTCTACAAATGCTCGTGCTACACTTACGCTATCCTTTCTTACTAATGGATATGCTTCTACATACTTACTTAACTCACATTGCAATGTGAGGATATATGAGTAACTATGATAATCCTTATCTAAGGGCCCAACTATATCTAAATATATTTTATCAAATGCTGACTGCGCAGTCGTGGTTATTACCATTGGTTGTTTTGTATGCAACGAATGCTTTTGTTTTTGACATTTGTCACATTTTTTCACAAATCCTATAATGTCTTCTACCATGTTTGGCCAAAAGTAATAACGCTTTATATTATTTGTCATACGTTTAATACCTGCATGCCCGCTAGTGGGAAGCAAGTGAAAATCATTTAATATTACCCGTTTATCGTCGTCATTTGTTATTCTTATTAAATTCTTCAATATTAAAATTCGTGGACCGGTCCAATCATAATTCCTAATATATTTGGTTAACCATTTTATATATTTCTCATTCATCTCATTTTTAATGATATAAACTTCATCAATTGATATTTTTTTACAGATAGATTCCAAATCTCTCACGAAAGCGTCTCGCGCTGAGCATGATCGAGAAATTGGGTCTAAATAAATTGTCAATTTAGATGGTACATAAATAAAGTCATTTACTTTAATATATTTACTGTTATGTTTTAGTATACACCGAGAAAATAATTAATTCAGTGCAATTATTCGGCTTTTTAAGAATTTCAACGATTTTCGGTTGATCAGACCGACCATCTGTTTTGTTCTTATCGACCGAAGAATTGTCATCTAATGTCTTTTTTGCCATACTTCGTGTCATGACATTTAAGACATTCTGATTCATATTTTTTAATTCATCGGATGTAATCACGATGCGAGATAACGCGTCTGCAGCCACGTTATTCACACCCTTAACATATTCAACTTCGTAGTCGTACTCATCTAAGGTTAATCGAAACTTTATTAGTCTACTGGACGGGTTATTGAAACCAAATAAATAAAGTAAAGGTTTATGGTCTGTTTTGATCTTAAACTTTTTACCAAATAAATACGGCCTAAAATATTTAACGGACCAAACAATAGCAAGGAGTTCCTTTTCTATTGTTGGATAGTTTAACTCGGATTTATTGAGCGGCCGGCTTGCATAAGCAATCGGCATATCATTTTTATTACATAACACGGACCCTACAGCTACACCAGAAGCATCCGTGTGCAATATGAATTCATTATCGTTCTCAAAATTTGGATATTGTAAAATGGGTGGATTGGCTAAACATTGCTTTAACAGATTAAATGAACGCTCACATTCTGTATTCCAAATAAAATGAGTACCTTTCCTGCATAGTCTATTCAAAGGTATTGTTATATCAGCAAAGTGTGGAATAAATTTGCGATAGTAATTCGCGAAAGCAACGAAACGTCTCACTTCGTCACTATTTTTTGGCGTGGGGTAATTTTGTATTACTCGTGTTTTTGTAGGGTCAGGCGAAACTCCATTAGCAGATACAATGTGGCCTAGATACAGTAATTCTTTCTTCAAAAACTGACATTTTTCAGGGTTAATTTTTAGATTTACCCTTCTAAGCCGTTCAAAAATATCACTTATTATGCGAATGTAAGTTGCGTCCTATACAAATAAGATCATCCAAATAGACCAGACATTTTTCATGATTTAAACCAGACATTGCTACCGTCATTAACCGACTAAAAGCACTTGGGCTGATTTTCAAGCCCATTGGGAGTCGCTTCATTTGATATTGTTTGCTTGTAGTAAATGCAGTGTATTTCCTACTTTCTGGACATAATTCTAACTGATAATAACTTTGGCTAAGGTCTAAGTGGCTGAAATAAATTGCTCCTGATAAAGAATCCAGTATATCTGAAATATTTGGTAAAGGGAACTTATCGTCTTTAAGATTATTATTTAATTTCCGATAATCAATAACAATTCGCCATTTTTTATTACCGCTATTGTCACATTTTTTTGGCACTAAAAGAACAGGGCTAGACCATTCACTCGTACTTTCCTCGATAATGTCATTACGTAACATATCTTGGATTTGTTTATCAATCTCAGTTTTTTGACTTTTAGGGAGCCTATAGGACTTGGTGTACACTGGGTTAGTATTTTCTTTCAAATGAATTGACTGTTTATATAAATTGGTAACGCCTAATTTGTCGCCTGGTAAAAAAAATACATCTGAGTACTTTGCACAAATGTTTTCGATCGAAATTTGTTCTTCTTTATTTAAATGCTTTAAATTCAATACCGAAAATAATTGTTTCACACGATTCGCATTTAAGTTAAAACTTTCAAAAGAACATACAAAATATTCATTTAAAGGCACAATGTCGGGCGTGAAATAACTTAAGCATATGTCTGTCTCTCGGGTGTTTAAAAATGTTAATGGTATTTTACCATCTATAGGTTTTACTAAAACAGACGCTAAAAATACGCCTTCACTTAACTGTTTAGACATAACAACACCTTCATCTTTTAAACTTGTCTCTACTAAGTAAGTAACTTCACATCTGGCCGGTATAGTCATGTAAGTATTGTTGCCGAGTTGCCCCATTTGTAATGGGATAACAATGGGTACGTCATGATTAATTGTCAATATATTTCGCTCAAAATCTAATATGCAATTAAATCTACTCAAGAAATCTTGTCCTAATATACCATCTGTTCTACAAGTAAAGTTCTTAAATACATAAAACCTATGCTCGAACTCATAATTATTATAATTCAATTTAAGATAAACAAAACCATCACAATACACATGACCACCTATACCGTTTATTTTAATGCGCTCTATATGGAAAGGAATGTGCAGGCTCTCTAACGCCTCCTGCCTAATTATGGACACTGACGCGCCGGTATCAAGTAACCAACTACGCGACACGTGGAATACATCTAAATTAATAGAGTTAATATTGTGGCAATAAAAATGTTCATGCACGAAAAAACAAGTTATTATTTTGATTTTCATTCTGCACTTCAGGATTTTCTTGTAAACGCTCACTACCACTCGACTCAGCTAGCCTAATTTGGTGTTGACGAGCCGGGCGACGAAACGTTGTGTGGCCACGAAAACCACCGCGACCGCGATAATTGGATGAATTATTAAAGTTACGTACACGATTGGAACCATTGTAATAACCACGACTGGGATTATTATAATTTTGAGAGTTAGAAAACACTCTAGACGCACCCCTGTTAAAACTATTATTATAATTACGATGACCGCGGTTTGACCTACCTCTATTATGATGAAAACTCATCACTCGCTCTTCACCTCCACTCGATAGCTTCTCGTCCAATGCACCCTGGATCGCGTCCTTCAATGTGCTATAATTTCTAGCTGCAATTATTGTGCTAAGACGACTATTCCTCAGACCATCAGAAAATCGTTTTATAGCTATCCGCTCGTTTATTGGCTTCAAAGTTTGGTAAAGATCAGTGTTTCCGTTGGCCTGAGTAATTGTCAGATCGACGAATAACTGTTCTAATTCCTTACCGTAATTCTCGATACTCTTGTCGTTCTGTTTCATATGCTGCATCTTGCTGTGGATCGCAGTATCGGATTTTTTTGGCAGTAAGATACTACGCATGTCTAGAATCAAATCTGCAACAGACGAATAAGTATGACGCATGCGCAGCTTAGCGCTTTCAGATAGCCGTGACTTTATAACAAATTGAATGAGTTGCTTTTTACCCGTATCATCTATCATAGACTCATACATCTCGATGTTTGAAATTAATTGTTTGGTGATATTCTCATCACCCGTCATTACTGGTAACAAAGCAATCGCAGTTTTCAATTCGAACTTTTCCATGGTGCTTTTCGTATCCTCTGTACTATCAGAACAAAGTTGAATTATTTTCGAATACAATTTATTTATATTATCAAATAAGTTTGTAATTATCTGAATTTCACTATCACTAATCTCTTTATTTTTTATTCGAATTTCAATAGCTATTTGTAAGGAACAAAATTGTTTATATAAAATATTTACTTCAGTTTGTTTTGCTCGTCTTACATTAATTGACCTTCTACTTGGACCTAACTTTGTAAGGTAATCATTAATATACTTCAATTTATCAAATATTTCTTTAACTTCACTAGCCATAACATCATTACATAAAGTTACGTATAATTATTATTATATTAATCATCATAATTACATACACACAAAAATATGACAAAATCATTTAAAATAACACACTAATATTACCTTATTTAATAAACTTTAAAATGCGAGTAAATATTTAACATATAAATGTTGTACCTTATACTTTTATCATTACCGTATCCATTTCCATGCCGTTTTACACTAATCGCACTTTATCTTGGGGTGACCGCACTTTTTATTATTTAATCACAACACTCACACCGGTGAAGGTCCTGTAGAAGTTGGAAAATTGGCCTCCCGTTGCTGATGACGGAACAAGCTCATCGACCTTCGCAGATTGAAGTCACGAACACCTCTCTCAATCCATTTTCCATGGCATTTCCTGTAGTAGCGCAATAGCCATATAACGCCTCCAATAATCAGTATAACGGCAATAGTGACCAACATATAAGTTATTACATGTGTATGCTGCAACATCTGTTCGGCCCCAGCCGAATTTTCTGCGCCGTTCTGTGCTATTATAACTTCCTGGGTCTTAGATTGTTGTTTGCCCATTTTGAAACTTGATTTTTAATTGAGGAACACGGGAAAAGTCACAAATTAAGTTCACAGTACACGAACCGTCACTTCGTAAGGTAATGAATAAAATTAGAGCCATCGTAATAAGTCTTTAAAACTGTCCAGAGCACTCAATGTTTATAATAACGTCTCCTTTTATGGGACATTCCACTGCGCTGGCAGGATCGCCATAAAGGTTCGATTCGGGAGAGAAATAGAACACGTCCAGTTAGCAACGAATATGATTTATTCCTCTCTTATAATTGATACTTACATTATTTAATATACTCTTAGAATCTAGGAATAGCATGACATCATTTCATAGGTTCCACTATACAATGAATTAAGGACAGGGTTCGCCTAATGATTTGGTAAATTTTTTCTAAAAGAAGGGGTGCAGACCAGGTGGGTCGACCGTAAAAAGTACATAAATTTGGGACCGAAGCAACAAAATCGAATAAAACCGTATAAGCCGAATGCATTCTAATGTTATATAGTTTTTCTGAAACGACAGAAAAATTTTGAATTTTTTCTTCAATAAAACTTGGAAAAGAGTCCTCAAAGACGGGTGCACCTAGGAGGCGAAGTGAACACTTATCAACCACCGAGATATTAGGCGCAAAAGTATTAAATTTTGTTATGGTCTGTCTGTCGGTAGAGTCATCTAAAAATATCTCAAACTTGGAAAAATTTAGGTCAAGGCCAATAGCATGAAGTTCGTTTTTTAAAAATATGAAATCATTTAATACTGTATCCGCATCGCCTCCCAGGGTACCGTCATCGAGGTACCAAACATTAAATTTGGAATTTAGCTGTCGAATAATAGGATTAATAGCCAGGCTAAAAATCACTGGTCCAAGGGGATCGCCTTGTTGATAGCCAACGGCTGATTCCAAATGGTTGTCCTGATATAATAATTTGGTAGGATGTCTATAACATTGCCAGAGAAAACTGAAAATTTGGGGTACTTCTTTTTTAACTTCTGTCAACGTAGTATCCCTATTGACCGAATTAAAGGCATTCTTTATGTCAACCTTAAGGATGATATCACCTTTCGTTGAATTCAGATAGGTCGACAACGCATGCACGGCAGCCTCGCAGCCCCCTCTCGATCCATACCCGAGTTGAAGGGGCTGGAATTTTTCCGAAAGGTGATTATTATAAAATTTGCAACAAATCTTGGCTGCCATGCGACGATAAGTTGTTCCCACGGCAATGGGACGAATACCGCCATCCTTCTTGCGAAGGGCACATAAATTGGCCCCGTACAAAACGTCGATGACAGATTCGTGCACATTGCCGGAGAGCATAAGATTGATCAAAACCGTAAGCTCCTTCAGCAGCGTCACGCCGGACTCCCCGGCGCTTGAGCTCGTCAGATCTTTGAGATGCTGCGGCGTCAAACCGTCGAGGCCTCCGGCAGAACCGGTCCGGAAGGAGCCTATGGCAGTGCCCACTTGTCGACCTGTAACAGATAGGGTATGAATATCTGCTTCTAGAGGATCCGGAAAAGAGAGACCATCTACTGGGGCCGGGTGTTTGCTCTCCAGAGCTTTAAGCGTATCTGGAGAACATGGGGCCCGTACGTCGTTGCTGAAAATAATCCTGGCTGCACCGCTAATATAACCTTTACCTATTTTGGCCTCAACTAAATCCGCTAAAGTTTTGGTTGAGGCATGGATGCAAGCCGGTAATTTTGGGTCGAATTGGGAATTTCTTTTTGACGTGTAAGATTTGGTAAGGGAAGGTGAGAAGTTGTTCCCAAGCGCGTAACGAGTTCTCTTGTGTTGCCAGACGGACATAATTTGCTAATTGTTGCGCAGCTAAAGGTCTGACACCACAGGGAACACGTTTAAGCACAGGGATAGATTTTTTAAATTTTGATAATCTTTTCCAAAAGGGGTCTGTCAAAATAGGAGGAGTAGTGTCGATAACGGGGCTGAATGTACTTTGAGATTTGTGAACACGTCCAATGTGTACATTCAGCCCTCGCTTACCTTTAAAAAAGCGAGCCTGGGAACATAGCGGGCATCTTTCCAGAGAATGCTGCGACGCCGAAGGGTGACTACCAAATACACCACAGTCCGCACTCGTAGTTGTGCCTGACATAGACTAAAAAAAGGAAAGAACATTTAAATTATACTAAATAAGAAAAAAAAAAATTCAGAATAATAAAATGTAAAAGTAAATAAATGAAATAAATTTAATTAATTAATTTATTTATTTAATTTATTTAAATATAATAAATATAAAAGTAAACAAATGTCGACCGCTTGACACGCTCCGGCGGCGTAGGGCGCCGCGCCACGCCGACGCGCTGCGCCGCGCCTCCACGCCGCCCATGCCCATAGAAAGCTAAAAAGCTTGTGTAGTTGCACTTAGCTGCACTTGTGTAAGGTTATTTTGTTTATTCCTGGTGGTGCCAAAATCCGATCAGTATCCGATTTTCCCCGGCCGGAAAACGTTCATACAGTTCATTTTTATACTAATTAGTTATTTTAATAAACTTTTAAGCAAACTTAAATACTTTGGATTCTAACATTTTTCAAGGCATTTCTTATAGAAAAATATATAGTTATTTTTACATATAGAGATCGTTAACAATATTACGTATCAATATTACATGATACCTAATATTAAATTTAATTATATTAAATTAATCTTCGTCAGAATTGCAATTAATGCAAATCAATGAGTAAACGTTTCCCGTTATACATCTAAAATGGACCCTCATTTTGCATTCTAAACTCTCTACCCACTCCTCTTTTCTAGAATTGCTGTAACTTTCGCTACACACTAAACAAAACCATTCATCAGTATCAGAATCTGAATCGGAAACCAAAATTTTTTTCTTCAACTTTTTTTTTTACTTCTTTGGTCATTTTCGAGGAATTTACCTTTAAAATTTCCTTTACATTTTCCTTTATTTTTGTCACATGTTTTTTTTTATCTGGGCCAGTGTTTTTTTCTTATTTTTGAAAGTGAAAAATTTTCAAATTTACTTTGTTTACCAGATGGACCTGGCATCGATTATTCTATTTCATTTTCTTTTTAAAAACTTGATGAATCTGGAGTCGGTAATATCGAGCCCTTACCGCCACTTTAGCGTAACCGACAAAAACCAAATTTTACAGGAGAAGGTTTTTTTTAAATATTTTTAATCAGAAGTGTGCTAATAACATGAAAAATGACATACGTTAATGATTTTTAGATATCTAAATATACGACTGAAAATAAAACAAAAATAATTAGTATTTAAGCGAATTATGGCGCTTACAATATTTTTGCTGTCACAGTATATAGATATTCGGGCGTTTACGATAAAATTACCTATCAAAATTACTATGTCCGAGAAATTGTAATTGTTAAAAAAATGCCATTTTAAAAGGTTTTTAAATGAAATATCCACATAATAATCAAAAAATATTTATTAATTTAGTAATCGTGAGGAACAATGAAATCAAATTAACTTATACATACTTATTACTAAGATTATAAAATGAAATGAGAAATTTCTTCTTGTACAAATCAATTAACGCCACTTCAATAAGTGAATCACGATTAAATAATCGTGGTTTTAAATCAAAATATTATGTAGGTATAATATTATTAAAAATAAAGATATTCTAGAAAAACATTTGAGAACTTCAATTCTCCTTATCTGAGTCATCTTCATCCGTTTCAGGTAAAGTGTCACGTATGGTTTCATTATGCCTCAAACTCAAGTATTCTTCATGGTATCTGTTTGGTATTACATTTTTGTTACATAGCTCCTTTAGATCTTTGTATTTAGCTGCTGAAATACTGAGCTCGTTGTCGTATAAGGGTGCGGGTCCTTTTTGTACAATAGCATTGCTTGCTCTTGATCTTATGACGAAGTCCAAGTTAAGTGTATTATGTTCACAATCTTCGGAAAATCCATATTTGAATAAAACAACAGGATTATTTTTGTGAAAATGCACCACTCTCAACGAATTAAAATTTATTTTGAATTTGGCTGGTAATAAAGCTTGTGAATAGGACTTCCAATCCTTAAAGTCTCCATAATTTAAAACATTTACTACGTAGCCTTTAGGGTTAGATCTGGCATTAGTAATCATAGTCGGCCATTCAGATGGAGCCCATACTGTTCTATTACGAACAAAACTTTCAATGGTGCTGTGAATAGAATCAACAGGCATCATGGTGTGTCCAGGTAAAAGATAAGTAATCTTTATTTGAGTAATATTTTTTGCAGTTTTCAAAAAATAAATTAACATGGATATCATAGCACGATTTCTATTTTGCCCAGCACAACTGTCAGAATATAAATTGACGATAGTATGGGTACCTTTTTGATCTAACATATTCAAATAATTAAAAAGAACTGTAACTATTTCATTACAGCCTCTTTTTCCCTGGCTTTCACCCCACACATAACAATATCCATTCCTTGTGCCACTTTCATAGATACTTTCATTGTAATATGCGTATTTTCTTGAGTAATATAAGGTCACACTCTTACCATGTGGCGTATTCAGGACTTTTTGTAAATCAAAGCTCACGCATAAGGCGTTAGAATCCGCTATTTTGGAAATTTTTTGATCTTCTAAAAACAGTAGCTTGCATTTTTCTTTATCCAGCATGTGATTTTTATATTCAATGGTTTGTTCAAAAATTGGTTTGTTTTCAGATGGCAAATTTTTGTATTTCTCACAAAACATACATTTATCTTTTTTAGGCAAATGAAATCCGATATTAAAATCTGTTTTGAATATATGACGAAATACTCTTTTTGATAAAATGGATGATTCTAGATTATTTTCTTTCAAATGTTGAACATACAGTGTATACAAAAACGATAGGTTCTGAAACTCTTGAGGTAAATAGACTTTTGTGCTTTTATTGCGACAATAATGGGATGGAACTGCGGGCAACATCTCAATAAACGATTTTATCTGTGCAACTTCCACTTCACCAGCTTTATTATGAGGATGACGGGTTCTGCTGCCTTCTAGAGTGGTATTCAAAATGGTATTGGCATTTTCAAGGGTGTATCTCAAAGACATTTGGGATATGTTTAGGGTCTTAAGCAAAAATTGTTGACATACTTTAATACTCGTCCATTGTAGTTTATAAAATAATCATATGATTTTGTGCGAATATTACTATTAGCTCTTTTTCTGCCAATTGGTTTCTCCTTAGCACATGACAATAGAAAATCTTTCTGTCTTTTAGCACAACCTAATCCCCAATAGTTTTCAAAAATATTAGTACGATCGTCTTCAGTAAATTTACTTGCACATGAATTACCGCATCTTTTATTCATGCAAGGATTAGGTTGAACAGATTTCCCCATAGCCGCACTGCGATTTTTTTTTGATAATAGACGTTTTGGTAAAGGTTTTATTTTCCTATATCCTCTTTTACCAACACTCGTTTCTTCTTCAATTTGTTGAGCTGACTCATCTTCATCTGAACCACTAGACGATGAGGCTGGCTTCCATGAATCTTCACTATCAATGTAATCACTAACGTTGTGGGACTCGAAGGACTTCCTTAACACGTTTTGCTCTTGTTGGTCAGACAGTGAACTGGTGCTAGGCTCTATTAATCGATTAAAGAAAGTTGACATAGCAGGGTCCTCTAAATTAGTTTGGCCATTTTTTGTTATGTCTACATGTGGTATTTCATTTTGATTATCTAAATCCATTAGAGTGTAAGAATTGTCAGTATCAGAATCGCTGTACTCAACAAGTTTAGTTGAAGGCTATTTTATTGCAAATTTTATTGAAAAAAATATTTTTTTTTTTTATACTTTTCATTTTTTTTAATATTATTTCCAAATTTTTATATACTATAAAAACATTTTTATCAGAACATTACTTGTACTATTATGGCATCGATTGGTGAATGTTCTGGATGTCGCAACGTTCTCGGCGACGAACCCTATCTTGGATGTTTTAGCTGTAGGGCGAAATATGACCTTGTCTGTGCAAATATGACCTCCAACGGTTATAAGCAAATGAACGCTAACCAAAAAGCGTCATGGAAATGCCCTGAATGTTGCTGCAAGGAGCCAAAAATAGGCAACGTTAACACTCCTGTGCGTTCGACTCAATGCTCGATCACAAAGAGTCAAGAAGAGGATGTACAGGGGCAATCTAATGTCACTGTACGCAAAAGGCCCACAAAATCGCCGCTGAAATCGTCGCAGAGGCCGCTGCATAAGCAGGTGCAGAAATTACCACCAAAACTATCGCAGAAAGCGGCAGCGCAATCTTCCCAAAAGTCGCCGCCAAAATTGCAGTTGCAGTCAACTCTTGGGCCGCCGCAACCTCAGCTCTTGGAACCTAGTAGTCCTGTCACTGAAAATGCTACGCTAAATCTCAATATCAAAAAAATTGTAGCGGCTGAGCTCAAGAGTGTTATCGATACAATGAATAGTTTCAGAAACTCTCTAGAATTTGTGAATAAAAAGTATGAAGAGATGAAATCTAAATACGAAAATGCAATTGCAACTGTCACCGAGCTAAGACATGATAACGAATGTTTAAAAACTACCATCAGAGATCTCACTACCCGAGTCAACGTCGCTGAGTTGCATATGAGGGACTCAAACATTGAAATAAATGGTATCCCGGAAAGTAGATCTGAGAATCTGGTCACCACCGTCATTCAGCTATCCAAGGTCATCGAAAACCCGCTCACTAAAGAAGACATTAACCATGCTGTCAGAGTGGCTAAAATCAGCAATGACAATCCACGTCCTCGACCAGTGATTGTTAAGTTGCGTAACCCTCGTTCCCGTGACGACATCCTGGCAGCGGTCAGCAAATTTAATAGGAAAAATACCGAGAAGAGGCTTTGCACACAGCATCTTGGAATAGGAGGAACTGTCGGTCCTATCTACGTTTCGGAACATTTAAGTCCGACTCTGAAATCACTTCACGCTGCAACTCGTATTAAAGCCCGGGAAATGTGTTATAAATTTGTCTGGGTTCGTAATGGTCGGATCTTCGTTAGAAAAGCAGTGGAACACCAAGCTATTGTAATTAAAAATATTGATAGTCTTAAGCTCTTAGTATAAGTTTGTTAATGTATTATAGGAACTAATTTGTATTCTTGATGATCACAATGCTTGACATATACTACCAGAATGTACAAGGCCTTAGAACTAAGACTAATGAAGTGTCGGAGAATATTCTGATGTCGAATTATAAGGTTATCGCCTTCACTGAAACTTGGCTCAAATCAAGTATTTCTGACGGCGAATTGATCGACGATAGGTACGTGATCTATCGGAGGGACCGAACAAGTAGTGATAACTCTAAGAGGGAAGGCGGCGGGGTGCTTTTAGCCGTTTCCAAGGACTTACCGTCTGTTCGTGTCAGGGAGTGGGAGACGGGTCTGGAGGACTTGTGGGTCACCCTGCAAATTCATACTAGCTCATGTACAAGAAAGCTTGCTGTATGTGTCGTATATCTTCCTCCACCAGTTAAAACTGAAACTCTTGCGTCCTTCTTGGATGGCGCAGATAATATTGTCAATCGTGCAGATGATGTTGTGATCCTGGGTGATTTCAACTTGGGGTTTATTAACTGGAACCCTGGGGAAGGAGGTTATGGTATGTTGCCCTCAAACCATAATTCCCCTTTGGGACATTCTATTACTGACTTTATTTTCATTAACAATCTTTTTCAAGTCAATGGGATTACAAACTGCGACAACAGGTGCTTGGATTTGATTATTACAAGCTGCCAAGATGCTTATGTTGTGCGACCCTCGAGCGAGCTGAGTAAATGCTACAAGCAGCATCCTAATCTACAGTTGAATCTGCCTTATAATAAAATTATCTACCTTAAGCCCAAACGTAAACCTAGATATAATTTCTACAGGGCAGATTATTCATCTGTAATAAAAAATCTAAGAGGTGTTGACTGGCAAACGGAGTTCTCGAGCTGTGAGGGGGTTGACTCAATGGTACAAAAATTCTATCTAGTATTGACTGATCTCATAGACGAATTTGTGCCGAAACCAACGATCCATAAATCTAAGTTTCCTTCATGGTTCAGTACCTCGCTTATCAAATTGTTACGCGAAAAGGAAAAAATACGGAAAAGATTCAAAAAATATGGAAACCCCAGAGACGAAATTGAATACCACCTGCTTCGTACTAGATGTCACACAATATACGATAGATGCTTCTCTGAATACAAAAACAATATCGAAGCTAACATCCCAAAAAAACCTAAACTCTTCTGGAGTTATATTAAACATAAAAGAGGAGGCAAATCATCAATACCTGCAACAATGAATTTAAAAGACCAGGTCGGAAACACAGGCCCTGAAATAGTTAATCTATTTGCAGAACATTTTGCCTCGATCTACTCGTCCGGCTCGGCTCCTTCGGATGCTACTTTGCTTGCGACTCCGTGTCACGCGTCCTTACAACGGAGTTTGCATTTGCTCACGATAAAGGAGTTTGAGGTGCTTAAAGCGATTAAAAAAATTGACGCTGCGAAGGGTGCCGGCCCGGATGCGATTCCGCCGGTGTTTGTGAAAAGATGTGGTTCTGCGTTGGCTTTGCCTCTGACCTTAGTGTTCAATCGATCATTAGCAGATGGGACATTTCCGTCGGAGTGGAAAAGGGCACGCATTGTTCCGGTCTTTAAGAAAGGGGAAAATTCTGACGTTCAAAACTATCGTCCTATTTCCATTCTGTCCTGCTTTTCCAAGCTATTTGAGTCGATTGTTTATCCCGTGATCTGTCGGCTTGTGGATGACAGCATCTCAGATTCACAGCATGGTTTTAGACGTGGTCGCTCAGTCGTCACAAACCTGGTCCCTTACATTTCTAATATATCCAATGAAGTTGACTCGGGCAGGCAGGTTGACGCCATCTACACTGACTTTAGCAGTGCCTTTGATAAAGTTAACCACTCCGTTCTTCTGAGGAAATTGTATGGATTGGGTGTGGATGGGGCACTTTTGAAATGGTTTGAGTCCTATCTAGAGCAAAGACCTCAGTCAGTGGCTGTCAACGGATTTAACTCAAATATCTATTTTGCCGATACTGGTGTTCCTCAGGGATCGCATTTGGGACCTCTTCTGTTTGTAATCTTCATTAACGACATAGTTGAAAAAGTAAGACACTGCAAGGTGTCACTGTTTGCCGATGACCTCAAAATATATAAAACCATATATTCCGTTGGTGACTCTCGTCAACTACAGGTTGACCTGGACGCGATACTGGACTGGTGTCTCGTCAATGGTATGAATCTTAATGCCAGTAAATGTTTTCATATCAAATTTACAAGAAAAAGGAAGCCAATAGCAACGGAATACATGCTTGGTGATACAGCATTAGTGGAGGTCAACGAAATCCGGGATCTTGGCGTGATAGTTGATAGTCAGCTTAGGTTCACCTCACACATTGACAAATCTGTCACAAAGGCAGCTCAAATGCTCGGATTTTTAAGACGGAACTCGACCGGATTTAAACATCAGCGCACTAAAATCTTGCTTTACCAATCCTTGGTCCGTAGTCATCTTGAGTTCGCCAGTGTTGTGTGGAGTCCGTTTTATGCTGTGCATTCGCAGCGCATTGAGAGTATACAGAGAGCGTTCACTAGACACCTTGCTTATAACACTGGTGGATTTTCTCACAGGAATCCCTATAAAGAGCGCTTGATTAGGTTTCGAATGCATTCTCTTCGCGAGCGAAGACTTTTGCTGGACATGACCTTCTTACACAAAATCATAGGTGGTCATTACCGGTGTAGCTATTTTCTGGAGAGCATGCCTCTGCGTGTTCCGCGTGTCTATCCTCGAGGAAAACTTAAATACATTTTCAACATTCCACCGGTAAAGTCTAATTTGGGACGGCAGGCACCTCTCCGTAGAATAATTGATGAATACCACTCCCTTATCTCAACAATACCCGATCTTGATGTGTTCCACGATGGATTAAGAGTATTTAGAGGCAGGATTATTGATGCACTATAGTATCGTTTGTTATTGTTGTTGTTGGTGCTGCTTGCTGCTTTGTACTTTGGCATCTGTTTTAGACTCTGACATTTCTTTAAATCATTGAAATTATTTTGATTCTCATTTAATTTAATTTAATTGACATTTCTTTGAAATCTTGACGATAATTTGACATTTTATTATATTATATTTGTATTAAATTATTATTATTAGACTTAATATGGCATAGATACAGTCCGCGCGCGAGCTCCGAGGAATGTTAAGGAATGTTGACGTAATGAGCTAGAGTTGTGAATTAGTCGATATTGTGCTATCGATACTAACACATCTTAAGTCTCCGCGCGAGTGTAAATTAAGAAATAATTCTATGAGGGTAATATGTATTTGAAATAAAATAAAACAATTGTATCACGTATGTATTTAATTTAATGAACTGATACTTAATGAACAAATAGAACGTAAAATCCAATTAATCACTGTCGAAATCAGAATTATCAGTACTTGAAGAATTTGATGTACTATCGTCACTCTCCTCACGTACTTCAATAATAAATGAGTCGACAACATCCTCCATTAAGCCATCCTTTTTCCAGTAATGTTCCTCTAATGCTAAGACATGTTTATCATATCCACACCAATCTGCTGTTGTGACTTGCGTGATAGCATTTTCGGTAACCTCCTTCAGTCTCACCAGAGAAAAATCAGAAGTAATGTTATGTTCCCTCACGAGCCTTTTAACTTTTGCCCATGCGAGCTCTATTGGGTTCAAGTCGCACATATAAGGCGGTAATCGCAGTACATCGTGACCATGGCCTTTTATGAGTTCGTCCATTTTAAATGTTTTTTCTGGAGTCCTGTTTTGCTGAATTAAATCATATAATTCAACTTTCCTCATACTGAAACTGGCCTGTACTTTATTTTTGGTTAGCCAATCTAACATAACTTGTTTTGTACTAGATTTTGTGGGCACCTTATTTTCTTGCACGCTATGATAGGGGGCATTGTCCATCACTACAACGCTGTTTGAAGGGAGGTTCGGTAATAACATTTCGTTAGCCCATTTTTCAAAGTTTACATTATTCATCTGCCCATGATAGTCGCCGGTGACTGTGCCAGCTTTAAAAAGCAGTTTGGCTCCGTCTAAAAAGCCGCTTCTCGATCCCGCATGGACTAAAATCAATCTGTTCGAAGAGCTCGTATCAGTCAATATTGCGTTTATTTTATCGTCTCGCCAACATTTTTTAACCGACTTCAAAAAAGGAGGAGGTTCTCAATTCGACCGTATATATGCTTTTTATACGTTAAATTGTTATCAATCCATGTTTCGTCTAAGAAAAATATTTGGCGATCATTTTGTCTAAATTGACGTATTTTTCTTAAATAAATAGATCGAGCATATATAATATTTGGCCTCTCTATCAAAATTCTCCTTTTGCTATGACATTTCTGCCACTTATACCCCATTTGTTTCAACAACTTTCTCAGGCTAGTTACACCCCAAGGAAAATCAATTTTCTCCCGTAAAGCCAACAAAAGTTTTTTGCAAGTTGGGACGACCTTTTTGGTCAAATAAAACTCTTCAATGCAACGATGAATTACTTGACGATCAAAATCATCAACATTTAAATCTTTGACTCTCGGATACTTCTTCCCTTTTTTAGATGGCGATTTCAAATGTCCTTGCTGGTCTGTAGGCTCTTTCTTGATTTTACTTAACACACTTTTAGACAGACCTGTGTAATATACTGCTCGATCAAGTGCCTGATTAACAGTAAACGTGAAATGGTTAGATCTTTTTTCTTCTTCACACATCGAAAGAACGTGTTTCGCCATTTCGCGGGCTTGCCTTCGAATAATAAACGATTTTTTTCTCTGCCTGTTGTCACTGCTCGTGCTCGCCATTCCTTTTTTTACCAAATTAAATTGCGCTCACAAAAAAAACTCACTAGTACTACTTATAGTTCAACGAAAGTACAACTGTTATCGCAAAATTAAAAACAACGATTCGACAAGCGTGCTCTCGCGTCAAGGTCGACACTAGACTGGGATAGTGCGGGGTATGAAGCGACGGTCGGGCGCGGCGCACACCCGCCCGCTTCCGCAGCCCCCGATTCCTCGGAGCTCGCGCGCGGACTGTACTAATTAATTTTTGTTGTTAATTTGTTTTGTTTTAATCAGACATCTTGTTAAGTTCTCATTTTAATGTGTGTATGGTGTGGATTATTGCTGTTATTTTCTTTTCTATAATTCTTAAATTGGATTTTATTTTTAAGCCACTGTTAAGCCTATGAATTGCCAGTGCTATGTACGCCATTATTGTCGCATGCATCAGACCTTTATTTTGTAACTATTGTGTATTTTGAATGTAATATGTTTGTGATGTGGCCGTACTCTTTCGAATAAATAAATAAATAAATAAATAAGGCAATGTCGTACATAAGTTGGTATTTTGCTCAAAATTTAAATCGGTATTACAAATAAAATCGACTATGGATGGTGATGTTGCACCACTCAATATTGATTCTATATCAGTTTCGTTGTTGTTGCCTGGTGGCAAGTATGAATCCAAAACTGACTCTGTATCTTGCTGTATGTTCTCGGTAAAAGCAGTTTCAGGATAACTTTCTTGCGCGGGGAGTGGTGGTGTTATTAGCTGCATAATTTTCTTCATCCGTGACTGTAACAAACAAGTAATTATCTTAAAAATGATCACATAATGCGTAAACATTTAAACCGACAGACAGACAGACGCATGCTGCAACTTTATTATATACTAGCTACTCCCGCGTGGTTTCACCCGCTGCTCGACTCCTATAGGTCGTAGCGTGTTGTTTTACAGCTTATAGCCTTTCTGGATAAATGGGCTATCTAACACTGAAAGACTTGTTTAAATCGGAGCAGTAGTTCCTGAGATTACCGCGATCAAACAAACAAACAAACTCTTCAGCTTTATAGTATTAGTATCAATATTAGTATCAACTATGTAAATATAACAAATATCTGTGGTGGATTTCTTAGGTAAATAACACATTTTTGATCTATAGATTTTGAGTATTTTTTTCGATTCACAAGTTTGCTTATAAGTTTGTAAAACTCGATCAGCTGTTTAATACAATCTTAACCAAAATTAAAAGTTACAACCAATAAAATATAGCCCAATTACATACAATGTGTGAAACCACCTTTGGGAGATAGTTAAGGAATTTTCTGTAATGCTCTCTTTAGTTTTTGTGATTTTAACTTAGGTAAAATAGACGCAGTACGAACCTAATTTAACAAATTTTAACCAACACACCAATAATTTTAGGTGAAATAATATTATAACGGGCAAGGCATAAATGATACACGTAAGTATTTAATTATTCTTACTTTAAGTACCAAAATTAATACAAAATACATACCTTCGCTGCTGGAGTCGACATTGCTGATTTATTTGATAAATTACTGTTGAGTTTCCTCTCGAAGTACACTTCTAATTGAATTAACACATTAACTACACAATAATAAACACTATTTAAAACGTTTTTATGCGTAAATCTATTTTTTTACAATCAAAACAACGGGAGCGATGTTTGTTGCATCAGAACTTTTGCGGAAATAAACAACATGTCACTACAGGTTTGTTTATAGTAAACGCCTACGGTGGCGCGCTAATGTCGCTTACGATAAAATGCATTGTGTCGCTTACGCTAAGTTTTAGAAACAATGTGTATGCACGATAATTTTAGCACTTGCTATAACTCTGCAACGGTTTTTTTTGGCGGGAAACACCAACAGGGATAGGTCCGTTACGGTCTGAAATACTAATTTCGATAAAAAAACGGTTTTTTGAAAAAAGTGTCGCTTACGATAGTTTGGCGGTAACGGCTCGATATAGTTAAACATTCTATATTTTGTGAACAAACGGGATTTAGAGAAGGTGATAGTGATATTTTTAGTAGTGTCAGGTATTGGATTTGTTGCTGTTTCGATTGCCTGTATGATTTCAGTAGTGCGTATGTTCAGTTGCGGTGCAAAATCTAACATTCGGGATTTTCCAGGTCCAATGTCAAATTGGAGATGTTCCGCAATGACGTGGGACCATCTGTTTCTGAATCGGGGCGATCAGTGACGTAAGAAGGTGCAAAATAACTATATTGAAAAATTTCACACCTTCATTGTTTTCAATAAATTTGATAGCATTTTCTATTGAATCTTTAGATTATTGGCGTTTTTAACGACATTTCGGATAATCTGTCCAACAAAAATATTCCGTCAGTAACTAGCCATAGAACTAAAATACAAATGGCCACCCATGCCAGTTACTGATAAACATGTATATTTTTATAGGATTTTTTAGGCGATAGTGTACCTTAAACCCGTGCTAAATACGTTTAATTTTTTTTTTAAGGGGGGAATGGATTGATTGGATGAAAGTTTTTGAGAGTAGTTATTATTATAGTTTCCGGTTTTATTTGGTCTAGTGTTACTGCCATTAACGTACCGTTTGTGTGACCATATTTTGTTTTTGAGCATACTGCTGTAATTTCTCTTCTGAGAGAGCACAATTAATTGCGTCATTGAGAGTTTTAGGATTTTTACATCTAACTATGTTGGCGATACGAGGGTAAAGGCCCATAGTAAAAGTATGGAGAGCTAGATACTCCATAGCAGCTACTTTACTGGGGATTTCAGTTTTCTTATAACTATTAACGGCGATTTCTGTAAGGAGTTGGGACAAGTAGGTTTCAAAACTGAGTGAGAATTAACTAAAATTTTCTTGGGCATCCTGTCTGCAGTCTTGCAGTTCTATCAAAAGTTGAGCGTAGTGTTTACGCTCCCCTAATTGATTTTGTAAGAATTTTCTACAGAATTTTCTTAGAAACGATACACTTGCGCCAACTAATAATCCACCGCGATAGTCAAAGAAAACAGTCAACATGACTTTGACTTATGATCGACTTTGGCGTGTTTTTTTCGGTTTCGATTCAGTTGGAAAGCGCCACTTCGAAGTTGACTAGTTTGCATGTCAAACTCATAAACCCACGTCTCACTGACCGGGGTTATAACTATGGAAATCTTCTTTTTGTGACTCAATATTATAAGATTGCTCTAAAAGTATTTTATCATCAATTATAAACTTTATGTCACTAAACCACGAATTTGGAGGGATAAAATCATCACCGCCGCCGGCAGTAATCGAGGGAAGTAATGAATCATCGCCAAGGATATTTTCTGTGCTGCTGGCCATAACAGCATTGTCAACTTGAACTGAATTATCCGTGACGTTCTCATGGAAAATGTGATTACCTGAAGTTTTAACTTTCCTGATGTTCTCAGTCATTACTATAGACTCATCATCACGATTATCTGGAGATAATCGTCACGCGATCCCCGACGCCCGGTGTGTCCTTCGCGATGGCGAGTGGAAGGAGGGTAGGGAGGCCTTTGCCCTGCAGTGGGATGATCATGGATAAATAAATAAATAATAAATTAAGAATTACAGGGTCATCTGTAATTGTTTCCCATATTCCTTTACAATAGCGTAATCTACCTTTTGGTGCAGGTTCATTTGCCTGGATGGTAACTCTGTTCGAGCTGGTGTCGGGGGTGGCGGCGGCGGTGGCGAGTTTAAAGGACGTTGATTACGGTTACGGATGTTGATGACGGAACACCAACCAGCTTCAATCACAACACTACAGCAGCTGTTACAGCTGCTGTAATGCCCAGATCCTGAGCAGACCTCTGGACTGCTTTGGCCACCCTGATTCTTTCAATGGGTCTTCACCGAAGAGGAATGCATCGGGGCTCTGTAAAGACTCCTTCAACTCCTTGTTAATAACTTTTGCAATAAGGGCTCTTCTGCTCTGAGTCTCAATATGCAAAAGATCACATAAAATTTTCGCAGCATCATTAAATCTTTTTATTTCCTCAACTTTATTATAAAACATAAAGCTCTCCAAGTCACGGCCAACGGCAGCTACATTTTTCTGTCTATACTCTATATTCATATCTCTTCTTTACGGGCTCCTATACGGCAGCTGATAACTCTGGATTCAATACAAGTGAAACAAGTGAATTTATTTCTGCAAATAAGCTACAAGGCAGCACTTTTACACGTCAATTTTATCAAGCGACGATGGATGAGGTCGACATTTCCTAACTGACTACTCTGAGAAGAAATGCCGAAACATATTCAGAGGTCCGTCTCTTTTGAAGTCCAGACAAATATGTATAAAATATTATGTGTGAGAACCGTGCAAGTTCTTTCTGTAGTGGCCTTTTGAGGAAAGAACCACAACAGTTTGAGCGGCCCCGTTCTGAAGGCAGTACGCATGTGTCGGTTTACAGTCTTTTGCCATTTCATTTGCATTCCAGGTACTCGGCCTTTTTAAATTGCATTTAACAGCCAACTCATAACCCAATGTTCTCACTTCTTTAGGAGATAGGCCAAAATAATCGGCACATCGCATGAGATATTTTGACAAGCTTTTCCTTTGGGATTTCATTTTGTTTTCTCGAGGAGACAGGGACTAATTCTCACCAAAAACAATGTTTACGCCGCAAAGTGTCAGATGATTTTATTTTCGTTATTTATGGTACCGAATAGAGTTGTGACATATAAATGTTACTAAAATCGGTTAACAAGGACTCGATTACTTTAAATATAGCCAAATTGTGTTGCTACATGCGAATAAACGTCGACAAATTACATCCAATGGCAACCGATTCCTTATGATCCAACGGGTACACACGTGACATTTGGAGCTTTTTTCTTATGATCCACCGGGTGCTCATAAGGACGCTCGAGGGGTTAATTGCAAATGTTTGGTCCTTAGCCAATTAACTTGTAACTTTACTAACGAACATCTATCGATTTGTCATATTTTTTTCTAATTTTTCAGTACTAATAAAGTCTTCTTTTTCCTTCTTTACAACTAGAAAGGCCTTTTTTGTGCAAGTATTTATCTCATTTACGTAATCGTCTGCAGTGTATAATCTTTGATTTTTTTAAAATGACTTTCGATTTTACCAAAGTCTCATTTGGCAAAAAAGTATGACCACTTTCTAGGAAATTTAAATCAATCACTTTTAAGGTAGAATGGCTGGCTAATATAACTTTAAGTAAGAGCACCATTTTTATGTTTCGATTTTGGCCCCCGCAACTGTAGCTCTACAATCATAGATATTCAACATTAGGACGCATTACTTCGTTTATAATTCGTTTTCAAACAGGACCCAACTTCTTGGCCTTCCCTGCCAGCTTGACCCTCAACCTAAACAAAACAATATCGTTGTTTTGTAGAAAACACATGAACACTGCAGTTATAAAACCAGAGTTGCCTCTTATAAAAAACTATGTTTGTTGGAATACGTGGTAAAGGCAACGTCTTCTCCATGTCAAATGTTAAACACTCAAATGTTTCATCTACTTTTGCTCTTTCAATCTGGCTATTCATTTGGCTTCGTAAGGACTCAGCTAATTTTAAATGCTTCTCTTTTTCCGAAATCAATTGGTTTCTGTTTTCTATTGACAAATCGTTCGGGGCCTTAAGTTTTTATGTTCAATAGAATGATGTAACGGTTAAGTATGTTTAAATAAAATAAAGACGCTCAATCCGTTAACAAAGAGTGTAATAAAAACAAAAAAAGCAAAACAATATCCCAGGGATGGGGTCAAAGGCCGTATGCCGAGTTCTACCTCGCCGGTAAAGCGGTACTATCCTGGGTCTTATTCCGTGCCGTCGGCTGGGGGTAGGCAGGCAGGTGAGGTGGGTCCCTGAATGCTCCTTCTGCTACGTGTGACGTCCGCAGATACACGTCGGAAGACGTCCGACGGGTAATTTCCGATTCAGAGTGTTGGATCGGAGTATTGTATCCGAGTATTGAATCGGAATATTGATCTAAATGTTGAACCCTGAAAGTAACAGGTGCAATGAGTGATTATTCAGGAGGTGACCATGACCACTCAGTTGCCACGCCCAGGATGATGAAGCGGAAAAATAAGCAGCTAACATTACCTGGTAGGCAATGGATGTGGCTGATGGTCACGACAACAGAGATACTGAATGGAATGAATAAAAAAATGTCTGATATAAAATTAGATAATTAAAATATCGAACAAAGAAATTGTACCTCTACGATTTACAAAATCAATATGGGGTAGATAGAATTTTATTAATTACAAAGCTAACTACTTTACTGATATGAATATGAATTAAAACTATGGGTCAGAGTGTAGCAAAGGGTGTGCAAGGGATTTGGGACTTTTCAAAAAAAATATAATTTTTAAAAATGCCTAGTTTTCTTTTCCATCGCTTACTACATCTAAAAATAAAGCGAAACTCATCTGAGCACTTTTTGTCTAGGACTTCACGTTCGCCTGCAAATGAGCTCTGAAAGTCGCTTGGTGAAAACACTTTATTTTTTTATTTACACAATATTCCTTCGTTTTGATTTCTGTCGTGTAGAGGAATGAAAAACAAACACTTTTCATTCTGATCATTTTTCGTCTAGCGTCAGCCGTTCTCCAGTTATAGCGAGTGAAAGGTTGACCTGAAAACTGAAAAGTTTCAGAAATCTCATTTTCTTTATACCAATGTCTAGAACACGCGAGTACAATTATTTTGTGTTCTGACCATTTCCCGGTACGAGTTAGCAATCGACAGATATTAGCAGTAGAAGCGTCCAGGGACTTGTAATTTTTTCATGATTTGACGCGGGCCATTTACTTTAGGGTGTGCAAGGGATTTGGGACTTCACGTTCGCCTGAAAATGAGCTTTGAAAGTCGCTTGGTGAAAACACTTAAAAAATTTTCGACCAAAATTTTTTTTACACAATATTCCCTCGTTTTGATTTCTATCGTGTAGAGGGATGAAAAACAAACACTTTTCGCTATGATCAGTTTTCGTCTATCGTCAGCCGTTCTCCGATAAAAGCGGGATAATATAATGGATAGGTGCTGTGGTAACCTACGAGGTGTGCGAGGGGCGCCGGACTTGTAGCATAGGGGGGTAGCATGAGGGGTCAGAGACTTGAGAGGGAAATTTGTGGAGGCCGAATACCGTGGGGGTGGAGGTGCTGTAAAAATGACGGCTACATTAATGGCGTCGTCGGTCGCAGGCGGCAGATTACTCGTACCGGGTGCACGAAAAAAGATTTTAATTGCGACGGCGACAATTGGGGCTGCTACACCGGCAGTTTCTACTCTTGATGCCCCTTTTCCCTAAACCGGGATAGACCCTATGCATATCCCTTAGTAGCCGGCGAAATCGAGCCGCGTCTGATGGGAGCTGTCTTAAAATGTTGTGGCGGTACATGTATTCTCCCATGTAGAAAGAAAGAAAGAAAGAAAAATCATTTATTTGGCAATTACACGCACAGAAAACAAGGAATATAAAAAAATAAAAATACCTCTACAGAATACATACAATACATACAGAATTTTGAATAAACAATAAAAAAAAATCTAATAAACAAAATAATAATATTAATTTTAATTTGCGCGTGCTAATGCCAAAAGGGCCTCCACCTCAGCATATAGTTGGACGTTTGTGCCCAACGCTGGTTTTCAGGTGGCACCCTGCAGTGACTCACGGACGGCGGTGCCGCCCCTCAATGAAGACAAAAAATAAACATGAAATTGTATAAATAATATAAATTTAGCTGAATATGTGTGTGTGTGTGTGTGTGTGTGTGTGTGTGTGTGTGAAAAATTGAGATTGATGTACCACTTAAGGCGACGCTGGCTTCGACATGTCCGACAATGCCTTTTTAGTTCTAGCCACTGCCGCTCCAGGGTGTTGGTGTGGATTTTTACCTTTACGTTCCCACCTGGAGCCGGTACCCCCAGGGAGGTATCTACGGGAATGTCAACCGTGCCCCCGACAAAGTTCAGGCTGTGGTTGACAGCTGAGTGACCCCTCATGCCCAACCGTAAATGTATATTATTGTAGGCGCGGTGCATGTCGGACATAATGTACGACCCTGTGCGAACGTTTGCCTCCACTATAGGGTCCAGAGTCGTACGCGCTTTGTTTGGGATTAGCTCTACGTGTATTTGTCTGGTAAGGCGGCTTATGCACCCAAACGACCATGTTTGCCGCCTTAACAGCCGGCCCCTATGGTATTTTCTTGTATACAAATGTGTCTCGTCTATTTCTACTACGTCGTTGCTTCCGCCTAACAAGTCTCTGTCGTGGGCTTCTGCCACCTCGCACACCTCTCTTAGGTAATGATATGTTTGGATTGCCGTTTTCTTTGTAACCCCAACATCTTTTGCCGCCTGCGACACTTTATCCTTTCTCAAGATATGTACCATAAGACGTAGCGTGTTTAACACGCTAACGTGGGCCCTCTCAAAAAACGTATTTTTAAGAGGGGACCTAATGGACGGCCTGCCCTCCCTAGCACACCTCCAGCACCTTAATCGGTACTTAAGCTTGTAGCTCATTTTGGTCTCTCTAGACATGGGGCCTCTGCATGTTGGACACCTAGGCGTCCGGGCTGGAATAAGCAGCCACGCTTTGGCTGCAGTCACCGCAGTCTCCTCATTAGGAATTGCGCAAGCGTAATTCCATAAATTGAAATTGCGCGCCAAAATCAACTGCAGCGGGTCCATGTTAAATTAAAAATATATATAATATAATAAAAATGAAACTTAAATCTACTGTAAAACTAAAATAAAATAATAAGAAAACTTAAATCTAAAACTAAAATCTACTTCTAACTAATTAACTAACTACGTACTAAGGGTGTTTTTAATATCGTGCGGATTTCGTCACGCGTGCGGTATTGCCCCGCATGCAGAAAATTTCACGCAGCGTGAAACCCGATAGTCTATAATCTAGTTTGATGCGGGCTGCTATGCGTTGTGGTTGTGTACAATGGACGACAAACTCAGAAAGTTGTTAATCATTTACTTAATTTACAAAAGACGGAATAAGAAAACAAGATCACAATGTGGCCTATTATTTGAAAGGAGGATTCTTGCTGGAATGTTTGTCACGCACTATGGCAATTTACGAATGAATGAACGGAAGTTTACGAGTTATTTTCGAATGTCCATTCGTACTTTTGATGAATTGTTTGGAAGAATTGAACACAGACTACAAAAATACAATTCAAGAAAAATTTCCATCCACCCAACAGAACGTCTAGCTGTCGCTTTGAGGTAAGTAAATTCCTAAAATGTTTTTAGAGTATTCATTTGTTTGTCAGGATCAGTGCCAGATTAAGCCATCGCGGGGCTTGTAGTAAATTCTGTCAAGGGGCCCTTGGTTTGCTTTTGGTTCTTCGGAAGTTCAGGGTATTAAATAAAACAAAACTTTTACAAATAAACTTTTCTGGATTTAATATGGGCAAAATTAGAGATAATCCTTTCAACATGCGTTGGAGTGCAGCGGGGCCCGTAGCATTCACTCTTGCTATATGGCTAATCTGGCAATGGTCAGGATCGCGGGTGTACTTTTGTAAGTGAGACCTTTTACTATTAATACCTCACTAGGTAGACTCAGGCTCAGTGCTTGATAGCACTATAGACTCACTAGTCTATAGTGATTTCAAGCACTGAGCCTGAGTACTCAGCTAAACATCGTTGCAGTATAAAAATAATATAGTTACTATTTTACTAATGGCACTATTTAGCAGTATTTTTATAATTACTTCATCATCTAAATACCCTCTGCCACTTTGAGTATTATTGCAAACAATAGTAGTCTGCCAGCGGCGAATTGAATATTGTACGTTTAAGCACATATGTGGTTTTAGTGACTTATGTGAACGACCGTACGGAGATAAATCTGCAGGTAAAAAAAAACTATTAAAAATTTGAAATTCTTTATTCAAAATCACAAATTCGTTATTAAAAATCACAAATTCTGTATTCAAAATCACAGTTTCCTTATTCAAAATCACAAATCCTTTATTTAAAATCACTGTTTCCTTATTAAAAATCACAAATTCTTTATTTAAAATCACAGATTCCTTATTCAAAATCACAAATTATTTATTTAAAATCACAGATTCCTTATTCAAAATCACAAATTATTTATTTAAAATCACAGATTCCTTATTCAAAATCACAAATTATTTATTTAAAATCACAGTTTCCTTATTCTAAATCTATATGTATTATATGTATGTAGTTTTTTCGTATAAGAAGTTTTCGTAAAAGTTTAGTAAAGGATCATTTTATTCACACCTATGTATAAAATGATCCCTGGGGTCGGGGTAAAATGATCCCAGGGATCATTTTATACCATAACTAAATAAATATCAGGGAATAAAACACTCAACTGTTTATTTTAATCATATATATTGTTCATAACAATTTAAGTATGTAATCAAGTTATACAAAACTTTTGCAGTCTTCTAGTTTCATTAGAGATCTTTTTCTTGTAATTATTTACTATTTAATCAACAAAACTAAACATTAAACATTGCAACAAACTTCAAAATTAACAACATACCTAGTCAAGCAACAGGTTAACAAATAAACTCTTCTTCTAAATAAAAAAAAACAAATAATAATCAAAATTATCAAAGGTTTTTTATCAATGTTAAAACGCAATAGCAAAATCAACTCTTCTTATAAAAAATTGTTATTTTCTTATCAGGAACCTAGAAATAAACCTACAGCCTTAGATTTCTTTTTACAGTATCAAATTGATCACAAGAAAGGCAAATATCACAAGTAAAGTCGCCTTCATCGTCACTATCAACTCCCGCACAAGCCTCGTGTCCCCATTTAAGACGCAAAACGCACCTAATCCACCCTTCGCCTTTATTGTCTTTGGAGTAGCTTTCAGTACAGAAGAGGCATTCGGTATCACTTTCCTCTTCAGAAGAATCTGATCTGTTGTGCTTTTTTTTGCCTTTTCCCTTTCCGCTTCCTTTTCCTTTTCTTTTCCCACCACTTTTTCTTTTATCATTCTGTTTTTTGGTCACCGTGTTTTTTAATTTACTCGCTGCTTTAAGGGCTTTCTTTTGTTCTATGTCTGTCTTCTTTTTGACTTCCTCTTCAAGGTATTTTTTGTAGGGTGTGCTGGTCAATACTGATGTGTCTACTTTTATTCGTTTTGCACTCGCTCTTTTTCCTACTATCTTCGGTGTCGGTCGTACTTCCCTGGGCGTAACAACACCAAAAGATGTAGATGGAACACCAGCAGCCAAAGCTGGAGGTAATCTTTCAGAAGATTCAGATGTTTAGATATTTCTTGAGAACGATGGTGCTTGTCGCGATGACTGTGGATATTTTTGAGTCATCACTGGAGTCGAAGTTTGAATCGGAGACGGCTGAGGTGTTAAATGAAGGGATTCTTGGACATCCACTGGTAAAATCTGTAATGATTCAGTTTCTGGATTACTCGATTGAGGAGAAGGTATTTGCACGGTTTCTACTAATGGAGGACTTGACGTCCCAGAAATCGGAGTGGGAAGTTCTACCGTGTCATTGTCGACATCCATTTCAGTCGTTTCAGCTGCAATGAAGTCCACATTAGTGAAAATGTCAGGGTTAAACGGATATATTCCTGTTTTGCTGAATCCATTCATACTATTCAGTGGAACTGCTGCTTTTAGATAGGCCTCTGTAAAAATTTTCGTTATTTGGAACACAGTTACCACTCTCCCAGGATTGTTATTCATCCACTTCTCCAACGCTTGGTTATGGTAAACGCTTAGTGGATACATAACACCAACGTCTAGGGGTTGGAGTCTGTGGGTGCAATGAGGTGGTAGGCATAGAATAGTGACGTGATTATCCCTGGCTTTTAATACCACATTTAAATTTTTTGTGTGAGATAGATGACCATCCAATATCAAAAGAGCGGTGTCTTCTGCTGTCGGTTTGGTATGACTTAAGAAGTGATCGAACCACTGAGAAAACACATCTCTAATTTCATCCATCCGGATGGATTGCATGTACATATAGCGCCTGGAGGTGCGCCATCCATTAATTCCATTTTCATCCGGACTCTGCGGAAGATTAACATTGGAGGAACAAAAGTTCCAGAAGCTGAGGTACAGATCACTGCAGTAGTTGTGTCGCCTCTCTCAGCTGAAGTCACACGAGCCACTTGTTTACGACCTGTTTGAGCAAATACTCTCGAGTTTTTTGTTGGGACAGTGCATAAACTCGTCTCGTCAACATTAAATATTCGATGGGGTGGAAAATAATGCTTATCTTGCACGTTTTTCAAAGTCGAAAAAAATTTATCCACCACAGGCTTATTAAAAGCTCTCGCTCGAGCAGAAGATGTCGATTCTGGAGCACGCATCGTAATGTCCGGATGTCTACGTTTAAATCCACGAAGCCATTCAAGTCCCGCTTTTCCTTTTGCTTCAGAAAATGGATGTGTATGGATGGTAAATTATTTCTTTCTGCCAGTTGGTAAGCTAAAGTTAAAACATCCTGTGTGTTTCTGACTTACAACGGGGGATCATTTGACCTACAGGGATCGTATTACCTCACCTTCCCCTACTAACTATTAAAAATATTAAAAAAAGGAATAATTAAACTACAAAGAATACTAAAGTAAGAAAAACTATAAATCAACGATCGCAAAGAATACTTTCAAACACCAAACGCACAAACAAATCGAAATTTGAGAGCAAAATTTGCTCAGAAATGCGTCGCTTACATCGACTTGCCGAAATTTGGCAAAAACATCGATATCACGCAGACACCGGGTCGCGCTGGTACTCCCGCGCGAGCGGGCACACGCACAAGACGTGTCGGGACTTGTTACGAAAAGGCAATCAACCATTAGAACAAGTAGCGAATCGTATACAGGAGCTTTCAAAATTAAATAACGAAAACCAAAAATGTAACCAAACCTATCTCGCCGTCAAATATGAAAGTTTCCTGGCAACAGGTGAAAAAGTATTTACTACTGTCGAAATGAATGGGAGTTACCAGTTGTCCAGAAACATTAAAGACAAATGGTTTTTAAGTGTACATAATGATATCGTTGAAATGATGTACGCCGTTTCTGCGAATGACAAAATTAAAATCGTGGGAAGGCATATCAAAACCAAATTTGATTTTTTTGAGCGACCGTTCAATTCATCGCATATCAATGTATATGCAACATCACTTGATTATGAAGTAGAAGAATCAAGAGGATACAATTTACAAGATGTGAAATGTAAGCTTTTATGTATGGTTTGCAACTCCCAAATGGTATTTATTCCGGTATTGACAACATTAGGGGTAATAATAAAATGAAAACGTAAGAAGAAACAATTTTTATTTCGAAATCACAAAATCATCACTGATACTTAACGCACTGTAACTTTACTAGCATTAGCTAGCTACTTGTCACTAATAATCTACAGATCATTTTAAAGACCTGCAGTCTACACCAATCTAAAATAACTAATTAATAATAAGTCTACCTAATCTGTTTAATATGCAGTCATATAAATTTGTATCAAAAATAGTCAAATTGAAAACATTAATTTCAAATAAACCATATGTACTCTTTTGAATAGTCAAATATCAGTCAGTCCAAGAAAAGTGAAGCTAAATTGCACAATCAATCAATAGTAACTATATAGTACAGGCAACCTGTCGAAAAAAATCGAATCGAATGTCGAAAAAAATTCAAATGACGTCATTTGGCAACTGAAAAAACAAGACTTACCCTTTAGGTAATTTTCTCACCACTCAACCTACAGATTTACTGTACTTAATACGGAGGAAACCTAAACAGAGCAAAAATAACAACAAAATTTTATAATTTTACATCCAGTTCTCTGTCGTCTCTATCATCAATGTTAACGATAATTTGTCAGCATATTCGCATAGTTAATTACTGTTTGTACTTTTGCTGCACAGTACATTATGTAAATTATCAGAACTGATATTCATCATTTTGGTCTCATTTTTTAAATCCAAAATCTTGTTTTTTATTTTCACGTCAGAGAATACCACTATTTTCGATGAGTTGTTGGAATTTGTGTCTGGCGTATCGTCGTCTGTAAAAGAGTAAAGTTAAATAAAATTAATTTCGTTTGAAAATTTAATTGCCTCCTCAACAAAGTTGGCAAAACATTGGCTCTTCATACCATACTTTCGTCTCAATCTAACTTGAGTGTTTGTGTCTGTGTAGTGTGCGTGTGCATGTATGTTAAATTAGATTCATAATAAGCGCATAGGAGAGTGTGCTGTGTGTTTATATAAAAGTAATTAAAACAAATTATATAAGTACCAAAGTCATTTTCTTTTTCATCTAAGTGATCCCCTGCTTCAGATTCATATTTCTTGTGTTTTTTTGCATCTCTGGATTTGTATTTATCAATTCATCTACCATAGTTGGCATTTTCAGGTTTATATTCATGTCTTCCTCTGTTTCTTGATCTGAACTTTTATTATTTGTATTCTTTCTCGTCTCGCTCTTTTTTTTTCGATGTAGTTGTGTTCATTTGACTCCTAAAATGAAGCATATTGAATGATATCAACTAGGTACGCATTAAATTTATAAAGGTACCTCATCGAATAGTAACTTAAGTCTTGAATAGAAAAATAAGCTAATAAAACATTAGAAAGCTAGTAAAAACAGTGTTTTTAGATATTTGTACAGACAATAGCACACCAAGCGTAGCAAACACTGGCACCTTGTGTCATGATAGGTGTGACTTTGTAATAAAAGTGTAACGTTTCATGTGCTGTTATCTATAGGTACATACACTAATGACAAAAGCATAGTTGATTACTATACATGTATATTTTTCATACTTACGACTTTCTTTTAATTCTTTGGCCACTGTGCTTTATGGCACTATTTTGGAGAAATGAATCCGCTTCTAAAGATGTACAAGCTCTATCAGGAAGATGTACAATCTTGTAAAAACAATTTCTTATATTTACCTCTATATAGATAAATGTATCTAGACTCCAGTGGTGTGGGTCGCATTTTTGTGGGCCATGGGAGAATTGAGAAAAAAAATATTTTATTTATTATTATTAAGACATTTTTAAAGCATTTTTATAACGAATTAACTCAAAACAACTGGACTGATTTCAAAAATACTTTTACCAGTCAAAAGCTATTCATCCCTAAGTGGTATCGGATAATTTCCCATGGGGAAATTCCCACAGGAAAGAAAGTAGAATGTGCTAGTTTTAAAAGCTTTAATTTTCAACTATTTAAGGGACAAAAATAAAATCCAGTTCTACTTAAATAATATTTTTATTCTGCTTGATCAAAATCTATTGTTATGTCATCTAAAAAGGCTGCAGGTGCATCTATTACATCTTGATTCCTGGCCCATGATAAAAAGTAAACTAGGCTTACAACATGCGCACAGCTTCCAACAGTGCGGCGGCCGTGTATACACGAGCAGTAATACTGATCAATGCCATTTCTTCCAATTCGTTGGGATCTACTAAAATATACGTATAATATTGTTTACTACAGACGTGTCGCGACTGAATTCGGCCTCTTATTAGTATCTTGTTTTCGATCATTTCTTGGTGTCGGTATATTTCGATGTGGTATACTCCATTCAAACGCATGTGCTCGTGGCAATATGACCTCGCGATTCTCAAGTGGTACGATCCCAACGTAAATAACAGTAGTGATGATTCGCCGGTTCTGGCTCATGAATTCCAGGCTCAGACCGCCCAGAATGCCGCGAATCAGTTGCACCAATCCTAAAAAAAAAAAAAAAATCTCTCTGCTCACGTTTCTGCAATCCTTTTTAGCGTACGATGCGTGGTTCTGGAGTTATGCAAATCGATTGCAAATCAATTTATTGTATCTATTAATTAATTATCTCATTAATTAATTAATGAGATAATTAACCCTCATTATGTTTGATTTCCTATGTCATCAATAAAACACAACCGTTCATTTTTAATTTTTTATTTCATTACTTTTCTACAAAATATGAGTGGAACATCTCATCCACAAAAATATCATTGTACAGTGTGTTTCCTGTAAATATGTTCGTAAAACTATTCATTGAACATCCTTGAAACTTAAATAGCAAATACATTAAGCAATGCATGCAATATTCACCACAAACTGAAGTCCAATCATTCTGAATCCTATCAACATTCCAGTCCCATCTCTTACAATTCCTTTTCAAAAACTGAAGATGATATCGCTCAGGTGTTCGTCCATATGAATCAAAATATTGACCGATGCCATTCACATCGATATGTACAGCTACCCAGTGTGAGCCTGGTTTATCATCCGCATCCAAATTGGATATTATATACGTTGGTACTTGTGTATACATAGGTAGTCTATTAGCAGCATAAACATTATTTTCTAGACTGGGATGAATCTTTTTCATATGTTTTTTTAATTCTAGTGTATCCATGATATCACTGTTATTAGCAGTTTATTGCAGTACCAATCTATTCAATGGTTGTCATAGGAATGTTCAATTATAGTGATTTGTAAATCGCATAGTGATCTTCATGCCTGTTGCGACGTGAGATAAGTTTGTTGACTCATAGAGTTCCGTTGTACTTAGGAATTTACTTCAGATAACGTGGTCATAGTAATGTGTAATTAATGTGTAATTAAGATAGTGATTTGTGGGAGTCACAAAACATGTTCATGCCTGTTGCGACGTGAGATAAGTTTGTTGACTCATAGAGTTCCGTCCGAGATAAGAATTGTGCTATATAAGATCGAACAGTTGCAGTCATGCAGTCAGTTTATGGTCATTTGACCACAGTGGATTGTATACGTCTACCAATACTACGTTTGTGTTACCTACTTCAACGCATCAATGATCATGGAGGTAAGTGTTTATTCTATTGACAAACTTACTTGTATTTCTGTTGTTGTTTTCCTAACGTGTGTGTGTGCGTGTGAGTCGGATTAAGTGTAAACAAATTGATATTAACGTGATAACTCTGTTGTTGCAGAGATCATTCAGCTTCGTCGACGATAATGAAAATACCTATAAACACTATTACTACTCGCCACTCTCTCCCCAACACGAAGAAGTGAGAGATGACATCGTCGTTAATAACACAGACGATGGAGGAAAAAGGAAATCGCAACCGATTGATCAATTTTTTGAAGTGATACCAAAAATAAAAAGGAAGAAGCAGCTATCGTCGACTGTGGCACGAGCTGCTAGAGATGGCGTATCATACATCTCTACAAATTCTGACGACGGAGACCAAGCGACGCATCTCATAAAAATTGAAATGTATGATATGAAGAAACTATCCAAGATTCCAATTAGTGATCACTGGAAGCACGCTACTACGAGGATTAAATATTACGTAAAGAATAATAAGAATAGCATCTACGACAACACAAACGGTCTCGTATACAATATTACAAAGACAATAGCAGAAAGTGAAAAAGTTAAAAAATACTTTTTTAACAATGACACTCATTAGTGGATTCGTGAATGTGATTCTGTTTACTTAAAGTACTTCTGTGTAATCATTAGATCCAAGGAGCTGTCGTCTTGTGATGCTGAGAGAAAAACAATAGCAGAAGGAAGAGATGAGTGTGGTATACGTGTACAGAACACTTCATGGAAAAACAAAACTACAAAACTGATTGGAGAAGAAAAAGTGAAGAATATGCAGTACCCAAGAGCTGAATATCCATTTTTCAGTTCAAAATCTAGACGGTTGATGAGTTTCGAAAATTGGCCTCTCGTTATGCAGCAGAAGCCCGAAGATCTTGCAGAAGCCGGTTTCTTTTATACTGGCCATGGAGACAGGACTAAGTGTTTCCATTGTGGTGGTGGTTTAAAAGATTGGGAAGATGACGATGATCCTTGGCAGGAGCATGTTCAGTGGTTTAGTCATCTTGCAGAAGCCGGTTTCTTTTATACTGGCCATGGAGACAGGACTAAGTGTTTCCATTGTGGTGGTGGTTTAAAAGATTGGGAAGATGACGATGATCCTTGGCAGCAGCATGTTCAGTGGTTTAGTCAATGTGCTTATATGAAGTTTAAACTCGAACAGTGTTTTGTGTAAGATTAAATAAGGGAGGTATATAAAGAAATAAAAAATATTACATTGCATATAATTTGTTTTATTAATTTTATAATATTAGCTTTAGTTACACACACACAAAATGCATTAAGCATAACACATATATCTAAAACACAACACATATTATAATCTTAACTACTATAGTCTACAGTAACATTTCTATTTTTATCTATTTCAATAATATTATCAAACTCAGCATAAACAATACAGTTAATTGTTTGTATTAGTGACGATTCAAATCGTACTTCTAATCTTACACTACCATGTTTTATGAGATTCCAATGGGCTGATGAGTTAGCTGATAAATCAGGAGTTAAATCAAATGCTAAAAGACAGTAACCTTTAGCATACTGTTCACGAGAGATTGCATTTCCCTCATTAAGAAAGTGAATACCTGTCCCCGAGAATAGAGTATGATATGCTGATGTAAATATATTACCTATTATTAAAAGATGGTTGCAAAGCTTTGGAAGGTATTTGTTGACCATCTATATATATAAAATTCAAAGGTGATTGACTGACTGACTGACTGACATAGTGATCTATCAACGCACAGCCCAAACCGCTGGACAGATTGGGCTAAAATTTGGCATACAGATAGATGTTATGACGTAGGCATCCGCTAAGAAAGGATTTTGATAATTTCCACCCCTAAGGGGGTAAAAAAGGGGATGAAAGTTTGTATGAAACTTTGTCAGTTTTTAACTGATCGGTTTGAAATTTGGCATTCAGATAGATGTTATGACGTAAGCATCCGCTGTGAAAGGATTTTGATAATTTCCACCCCCAAGGGGGTAAAATAGGGGTTGAAAGTTTGTATGAGACTTTGTCAGTTTTAAACCGATCGGGTTGTAATTTGGCATGCAGATAGATGTTATGACGTAGGCATCCGTTGTGAAAGGATTTTGATAATTTCCACCCCCAAGTGGGTAAAATAGGGGATGAAAGTTTGTATGAGACATTGTCAGTTTGAAATCGATCGGGTTGAAATTTGGCATGCAGATAGATGTTATGACGTAAGCATCTGCTTTGAAAGGATTTTGATAATTTCCACCCCCAAGAGGGTAAAATAGGCGATGAAAGTTTATATGAGACATTGTCAGTTTTAAATCGATCGGGTTGAAATTTGGCATGCAGATAGATGTTATGACGTAAGTATCAACTGTGAAAGGATTTTGGTCTTTGCCACCCCCAAGGGGGTAAAATAGGGGATGAAAGTTTGTATGAGACATTGTCAGTTTTAAATCGATCGGGTTGAAATTTGGCATGCAGATAGATGTTATGACGTAGGCATCCGCTTTGAAAGGATATTGATAATTTCCACCCCCAAGGGAGTAAAGTAGGGATGAAAGTGAAAGTAAGTAGGGTAAGAAATTCGGCGTGCAGATGGATATTATGACGTAAACGTCCCTTTAGAAAGGTTTTTGTACATTCTCACCCCAAAGTGGGTAAAATAGGGGGTGAAAGTTTGTATTATACATTGCCAGTTTTAAATTGATCGGGCTGAGACTTTGCATGCATAAAGTTACTATGACATAGGTATCTCTTTAGAAAGGATTTTGATAAACTCCACCCCTAAGGGGATAAAATAGGGAATGAGAGTTTGTTTTTAAATCTTCTTAGCCGTTGAATTTAAAATCATTGAATCTTTTTGAATTACATTCGGTAAAACGATGATTTAGGACCTGGGTAACGTATGATAGTTTTTTCAAAGATGTCTCACGAGAACGGGAACTATGCGTCAATGCCCCAGGACTCTCTAACTCTTAACCACTGAACTTATTCTAGAGAGATTCGGTACAACAATAGTCGATAGAATAGTTTTTATTACTCAAACCTTACGTGATCGGGCACTGTACTGGTAAGATCCCTGCGGGATTATTTATTTATTGAAACTACGATAAATCTAAACGATAAATAGGTAAATCTTACTTGGGCACTGAATTGATTCTGGTTAATTCTGTCAGAAGTCATTAATCTACGCGGACGAAGTCGCGGGCAACAGCTAGTCAATATATAAACTGAAAGAGTTAGGGGAAAGTGTTTTACCTATGGACATTTTCCGAATTTTGAACTAAAATAAGGTTTAATTACTTAATTTCCATTTATTAGCCGTAAATTATCACAAATGTTGTTACAGGAATAGTTAATGCTTAAGAATTAGCAGTCTTAAGTTTTTTACTAACTATAATATTATAATAAATAACATTTTTTAAAAATACTAAATTTGTCCACAGGTACATGTTATTATTGTACCTGTGGACAGCTGTACTTGTACCTATGGACAGCAATGTACCTATGGACATATCACTTTTCCTTAGTAATAATTATTTAAAAATCAACAAAATAATCAGAGTTTCTCTTATAAAGCAACTTTAACATCAAATAATCAATAATTATTGTTTTTTTTGGCATCGCAATACTTTTCATATAGTTCTAATTCAGAATCATCAGTGGCATCTGAATCACCATCGTCTAATATAAAACACTTCTCACATAGAAAGCCAGATTCATCATCTGATTCTAAATTATCTTTGTGTGCCTTTGATACACATTTCTTGTGATATTTTAAATCACATAGAGAACAATTGAGCATTTTGTTAACATTTGCCAATCTTCTACATCCCATACACATGGCATACAGCTCGTCTTTAAGAATTTTTATCTGGCTAGGGCCAGCCTTTGCCTGCACTCAGAGGAACTTTTTGGTTTTTTCGGTATGTTATTTTTCTTATTTTTGTTCTTTTCTTCAATTTTTCTTTTATTTTCTGCCTTTCTTATTGCTTCATTCTTTATTTCGTTTTTTTTCAGGTGTATCAGTTAAAATTCTACTTTTTCCAGGTTTCCTTCCTCGTCGCGTTGCCTTTCGGGGGTCTGCTTTTGGAAATGGGCGTACTGACTCTGGTGTTACTTGTGAAATAAGCTGTTTTCTCGGAGTGACTGCTGCATTTACATTACTTTTTTTCCACATCCACCAACAGTATTATTAAGAGAGGAAATTTCTAGTTGATTAACAGATTTGCTTGCAGTAGGTTCAGCTTCTATGTCTAAATTCTTTTGAAGGGTTCCGGTTAAAGATCCAGCCATATGCACATCTTCATCTACACTGTTATTAGGATTCTGTGTCTCCTGGTAGTCAATAAAGTTTCATCTTGATTGCACTTTAAATTGATTGCTGATTCTTCAGTGACAGACTGATTTTGAGTTGTATTTTCAGAAATTGTGGTCAATGGCTCCGGTCGATCAGTAACAAATGAGCACAGAAAATCTTGTTCACTGAATATATCTCTATTAAATGGGCATATACCCGTTACTTTAAAACTTTTAATAATGTTTTTGGGTGTGAACGCTAGGGGATATGCTTCGCCGACGATTTCTGAAATATCATAAATAGTAATTGGCTTTCCAGGGTGATTTAGCATCCAGTTATCAGCAGCTTTATTGTACTGCGCCTTAAATGGTCCAAACACACAACGATCTAAGGGTTGTAAATTATCTGATGTATGCGGAGGTAATGTGAGCAGAATTATACCACTATTGGCGGCTTTTTCAATAATCTCAATTGAGATATGCGTTTCATGGTTGTCCATTATTAAGAGAACCGGATTTTCTTTAGTAGGTTTGACAATTTGTATGAAATGATCCAGGTATTTTCTAAAAATAATTTCTGTTGACCATCCAGATTGGTTAGCTGCACCAACCGTACCTGGAGGAGCACCTTTTAACATATTGTCTTTAAAGAAAACTCTAGGAAAGACTATCAACGGTGGAACTGCATTTCCAATTGAATTTATACAGGCAATCATGGTATTATTTACTCCCTTTCTGCTGATGTAAATTTACCTAGCTGTTTTATATTTTTTGGGGCTAGAACTTTTCTGGGGTTATGGACAGTTGATATTCCGGTCTCATCTAGATTGTAAATATTTTCAGGAGTGAAGTGGTATTTTTCGATAACTTTTTGGAGATTATCAAAGAATCTAGAAACATTAGCTCTGTTAAAACTACTTGCTCGCGCCAGACTGGTTGCTTCAGGCTTCCGTAGGGACAATGAGGATGACGTTGACGATAATATCTAAGCCATCCCAACCCAGCCATATTGTTTTCGTGCCAGCCACTTGATGTTTTGTTTTTGCTTCATGACTGCAAATTGGTATGCCAGCTCTCTGACTTGCTTAGCATTTAAGCCCATATGTAGGTAAGCTGCTTTTTCTAAATATTTTTCAATTTGTTTCTCTTCTTCTTCATCAAATACTTTTTTCACGTCATTTCTCAAAATAGCTACATTGGTCTCGCTCAGATTGTTGTCCTTGTTCATATGAAGGTATTTAAATATGGTAGACTTTGGTATATTATATTTTTCTCCAACTTTTCGCAAAGAACATCCACTTCTAGCCTCTTTGATTGCCTCAGATAATGTCTCTGGACACAACTTACGTCGCGTTTTTCCATCCTTACTACGAGGCACTGAAAAAAGTAATAAAAAATACTTCTAAATCGTAATATTCTATTCAAACTAAAAATTTGAACTAAATTTTGTACTGTGGACAGTCAGTCATAGGTACATGCATTTCGATGTCCACAGGTACAAATCTGGCAGTATAACCTTAAATATGTTACCGTCATGATAGCTACGAGTTGACATTATTATACCGCTTAAAATAGATGTTTAACGATATACACTACAGTCTGACCGAAATTAGCTATCTATATTCTGCATCTATTGACAAAAATATAGGACGACAAAGTGATAAATACTTACTTTTTTGCGCGAAAACCTTTAACAGTCTGTCACCGGTTACTCTCAAAAAAAACGCAAGATGGCAGCAAGTCAGTGTTGCCACGTATCAAAAATACTTTACGGATGCGTTCAATTCGTTTAATTTATGTGTTTATTTTTTAAGATATTAGTGGTGTCCACAGGTAAAACCGTGCATAGGTACAACACTTTCCCCTAATACCATAGTTTTCAAAATTAAATGGATTTTTAGTAAGTGAACCATTAAACGCGGAATTATTCACAAAACCAATAATACATCTTTTGGGTACCTGTCCTAAGAATATCAAGAGCTTTTCCTTGAACACCCGATGGAATTGTTAAAACTTTAACTTCAGCACGAGTAATAGGATATTTAGCAGTGGTAGAAGCTAAAACTTTCTGATGTGCGAGTAATACACTTGGATTAATTCGTGCTCTTCGAACAATAAGAGTTGCATCCGTAATGCAAACTTTAAACTTTACATCATTTGATCCAGCAATTAAATTAAAACTCTCTCTTGACCGAACTAATTTTACACTCATTTCAACGCCATTAATTAAAAATTTATCTTGATTGAAAATATCACCATGAAGATGACCAATCATTTCTACTTCCCTGCTTTCATTAACTAATTCCTGTCTTTTAACAAATCCAATGTTTTTACCATCTGTGGAATCCATTTTTCCTGCTGTATCATCATACCAAAGACTACAAGTAAGATGAGATTGTTTAGCAGCAGGAGCATAGTTTAAAAGGGTTTCCATGTATGCTCGATAAGCATAGGTATTATTAGGTGGTGATACAAGTTTTTGGTTTAAATAAATATCGAGTTGACTAAAAAGTGAATGCAACCAATTATTTACAGGTGCTACTGCTGTAGCTGATATCAAGTTTGTTGAATCTTGATTTAATACTTTTGCCTTTATGTGGAGTAATGTATGAGACAAATCTATGTAGTCATCGCCTGTTCCAGGAACTTGAAACTCGATAGGTCCATCATCAGCAAGAGATGAAATTGGTTTATAGTGAATCCACAATCCATTTTCAATGCTTGTTTGTGTAGACGGTAATGCAAACAAATCTAATTCTGACTTAACGCACTCACAAGAATGATTATGAAGGAAAGACATACTTAATTTGAAAATATATCTTTGATGTTTTTTGGTTTTAGACCAAGTTTTTTCGTAGCTTTCACTTTCGCTGTTAGTGGTGGAATGAATGAGGCCAATCGTTTTCTTTTAGTTATATACCCAGACCCTGTCATGTTAAATCGATCAATTTTGTCATCAGCCTTTCGTTTTAAGTTCGTACTAACTTGCTTTAGACGATTTTTTATTGAGGTTTCCATAGGACGGGCTTGAACCATATCTGATAAAAGTCCTACTCCAGCATTTAATGCCTCCTTACCAACCACTCGAACACCACTTGAAAGTAAAGGTAAAACTGATCTAAATAACCCTCCTAAGAAGCTCCCAATACCATGACCACGTTGGTATGGTGAACCCTTATAAATTACTCCAACTCCTGATCCAGCTTGATGAGAATAATAATTTTCGTATGGACATTTATGATGATCATGATGAGAATACATTATTATAATTTGTGGAAATGTAGTTTAATACACACGGTTCCAAACTGGAATGGGATTTTTTGTCCTGTGCTCGATCTTATATCTATTTCTAGCGTATCGAACTCTCTTCGCATAACAGGTAAGTAGTGAGGTGGAGAGAAAATGTGCATTTTATTCGCACCATAAATGTATTTTGAAGGATCTAATGAAATGACTCTTAATAGCGGAGTCATAACATCACCCACAATCTGAGGATCGATAATATCGCAATATAGAAATAGTTGAGATGGTAACCCTAAGTGTAAATTAGCAGGACACTTCCCAAAATTTCTGTCTAAGAGATTTGTATTTGGCTCATAACCTAGTTGTAAATAATTTGGGTGATAATGTTATGGATGTTATATTTTTATCCAAAACAGAAACAGACACAAATTTTGTTATTTCATCATAACGAAATTTCAAGTTCTCTCTGATACTATTTAACGTTTTTAAAATATGTTCAACGTTATCGTAGTTGGTAGCGGGAATATGTTTTTTGTAGTACACTGTTGATGGTTTATCTTCATTAGGCATTAACATGGTTTTTGTGATGTATACAACATTTTCATGATCTTGAACAGTAAACATGGTGCATGGATATTGAAACTCGACAACTCCAACCGACCATTCACCTTCTAATTTCATAGCTTTTGGTAATTTTGTTGAAAAATTTGTGGTCTTGTTATCAGGAAAGTATTCCATTGAACTATTGCTGAGCAAAGTTAAATAAAAACTTTCTTTATTCATATTTCTTTCAAACTAGAAGCTAAAATCCAACTGTTAAATTTATCTGGATAACCTCTCCACTTCACTAATACTTCTTTTCTGTTACCCGAATAACGAGTGCCAATTATTTTATCTATTTTATATTGTGAGGTGGGGTTGTAAGTGACCTTCTGTAATTCTCTTTCATAAAAAGTACCAACTATTGGTTCATTTTGTAAATCAGTTATTGTATAAACAATCCATGGAGATCTATCAATTATTGAAGATATAATAAATATTTCATCACTCCAATTTGATTCATATCCTTTTTGGAAAACATGTTTATATTTAGTTATTCGAACATAATCACCCACGTTGAAATTTGGTTTTGGATTTTCTAAAGAAAGTTTGTTTGATCCTCTATCATAAAGATTAGTCCAAACTGTCATAATATTGTTGGAACTTACATCACATGGGCACATCTTAATACTCGAGTGAATGCTGTTATTATAAGAGTATATTAAATCTTGTAAAACATCGATATATCTATAAGTATTATTATGAGTGAAATAACGCCACATTTTCATTTTTAGAGTTCTTTGAAATCGTTCAACAATACTAGCCTTAATATCAGGATTGTTAGTGGTATAGTAATTTATCTTTTGGATTTAAAGTATTTTTGTACATCTTTTGAAATAAATTCTGTACCTTTATCAGATTGTATGTGAGTAGGTGTTGAATTACTTTCAGTAAATATACTTTCAAAACATTCTTTAGTTGTTTCTGAGTTTTTCTTTTTCATTGGTCTTGCAAAAGCATATTTACTAAATACATCAATAACACAAAGTATGTAGTTGAAACCATCATTATATTGAGCATAAGTTCGCATATCACTTAAATCAGCTTGCCACAGCTCATTAATATTTGATAGAATGTACCTATTACGCGGGAATTTTTTCCGAATGGGTTTATGTAGTGTATATGTTTCTTGCGATTGTAACCATTCCTTTACTTGCTTTTTATCCATTTTCCCCTTCATAGCTTTTGATAATTTATCAATACTACCAAAACCAGCGGGGTTAGATGGATCATAATAAATCCTGTTAATTTCTTCTAGTACGGGGTCCATTTTTCCCAATCGATCTTTTTACGTATTTTAGTTATAGATCTTTTATCTCCACTGCTCGGCGTAGAAAACTCTTGAACTTCAATCTCAGAGGTTTTGTTCAGATCTTTTGCTTGAAGTTGGTTAATAAACTCACATCTCTTTGGATTTCCAATATAAGTAAGTGGTACTTTAATATCTTTTAATGCTTTAGCAAATCTATCCCACCCTATCGGATCACTTTTTTTTAAGGGTCTAAGTGAATCATTTATTAAATCAACAATATTACTTCCTGGAATTTTTTCATTATCAATTATGACTGTGCCTTCATTATCCCAACGTATTTTACTTTTACTTATTCCAATTAAGTTTAATAATGACTCACCTTTTTTATTATAAGTTTTTGGTATTAAACTGAGTATTTGTGTCGGTGAATACAGTGGATTTGCCTCACTTTCTATACTTTTAATAGATCCTTTCTCTTCTAACAAAGATTCAGCATCAACTGAACTTTTTAGATCTCTATCTTTACTTTTAAAACCAATTTTAGATCCATTTGAATCTTCATTAGATGTATCAGAATAAATTGGTAATCTGAGTGGTTGACGATCCTCTTCGGTAAAGTGAAGATATCTTTGTAGTGTTTGTAAATATAACATCCATTTCTTTCGGTCTTCCGTCTTACTATTCATAATATTTTGCATTTCAATATCTAGTCGAGACAAATTACTAGTAACCTTATTTTCTTGTTTTAATTTTTCAATCAATCCAGGTTCAATAAGTATCATTTTCTTAGCATTTTCCATGTTAACTGGCTAGTCCACTTACTAATCCACTCAATATTGCACCTAATATTATTGGTAAGAAAGCCCCTCCTTTTTGTATAATAATATTTTTTCTTAGTTTATGTTTACACTTATGCACCAGTTTACGGAGTATATTTTTGTGTTTATTCAATTTTTGTTTATCTTGATCTTTGAGAGGTATCTTTCCTTGTAAAACGTTATGAATACATTCACAAATACAATTTATTTCTTCTTCATCACACGTTTTAAGTAACGCTCTTTGATATTTTGGTTTAAGCGTGCGCAAAGCGTTCAGCAAATGTTTATGCGTTGTGAGTCGACGATGCATCATTTAGAAATGATTTGAATTGTTTGATTCTTGGTGTATTTAAACTCTTTCGTGGGGACGTAGACTGTACAGTAACCATTAAATGGGAATACATTGGTTTTGATACGACAAAAATCATTTGTATTCTGTTTTAAATCTATCATTAAATATCCATGCGCTTCTAAAGTTGCATCCCTGTAGGCGTCTTCAATGAATTTTGGGTTATCTGGTGACACTTGTCGTGCTAAATATCTTATTTGAGTTTTATCTCGAGGGTTTTTAAAATAAATATATAACTTGAGTTTAAAGAAATGTCTCTTTGACCTTTACCTTGATGAAATAAATTTTGTGTTAAATAAAATACACTAAGATTCCTGTGATGACTACCTTTTGTAAATATATCCACAATTCTTCCATCAGACTCTCTCATTAGATCATCAATAATAATAAGGTGTGGGTTTTCACCATCAAACATATTAAGATTTGGAATTCCTTGATGATAGTTAACATTTGGTAAATTATATAAAGGCTGCATTTCGTCAAAGCACCATGTGATCTGATTAAAATCACAATTACATATTTCTTTAACTGATTTTATGAAATTTGTTACAAAATTTGACTTCCCACATCCACTTGGTCCTGCCACAATAGCAGTAAACGGATGGATAAAGTGATACATTTCACACGTCTAGAGTTTTAAAGGGATGAAATAAAAATGAAAATGTCGGTGTAAAATTACTATATATTGTCAAAATTATATAAAACATGTAATTTGCGAAATACAGAATGTTTTGTATACTATTTCTAATACATTTAGTACTTATCAGAATTTCACAATCATCTCAACGTCAAATTTAAGCACACAAATAAAAACTACAATTATTTTTTTACACTATTTACAATTTTAAATATGTAATAAACTATTATATAATATTATAGTAATATCATAATTTTGCAATCAAAACAAATTTTGTATATACACACAGAAATAAAAGTAAAAAGTATTACACTTAACGTAATTTATAATGTCCCCAAGCCAATGTATCAATGTTGTTGTCCATAATACATCGTTTGGTATCATTATATGACAAAGATGTTTTATTTATTTTTTGTGTAAAAATAGTGTGTTTGATTGACTTAAATCGAAGCATACTACAATATAATACATTTTTATTAAATAAACACGATTTGTAATTTTCCATATTCATGTTTTTGGTAACACTTTTGTTAACTCCTTTTGCTTTTGCTATAAATTTATCTTCTATTTCTAAGGCATACATTTTTGATCGCAACCCTACAAATTCCTTCAATACTTTACCATTATTCTCATCTTTAAAAAAACCTAACTTTTTTTTATTTATTTTTGGATATCCGTAAATATTATTTTCCGGGTAATCTGATGTATCGAAATAGTGAAGTAGATCTGGTTTTATATCCTCATAAAAATTGTCTGTAAAAATTTGATATATCAAACTATCGGTATCGGTGTACAATAACTTAATTTTATTATGAAACTTTTTAATCATGTAGTTATAATGAAATTCATACATAAGGGTCTTAGATATATCTAAAATACAAAATCCTAAATAAATCGGTTTGTCATAAATTAATTTTGTTTTCCGTAATTGTATTGCGACTAAATGTTCTGAAAATATTGATAAACTATGGAATTCTGGTTTTGCAATCCAATCCTGAGCACCTAAAACTTTACCACGATTATCCCAGTGAGTTAGTAGTTTAACGTTTACTCTTTTTTCAATATTTTCCATAGTCTTACCGAAGACAGAATTATTCATTAATTTAAAAAAGTCTTTTTCAAAGTTTGATGTAGCTAACGTTCTCAAACTAGTATTTAAGTCTATGTATTTCTTTAACCAAGAACTCTGTTTAAATTTTAAAATTCTATGTACTTTTATTAATTTAATCCCCATTTCAACGCATTGTTTTAAATTCCTGTAATGAATGATGTATTTATTTTTATTATTTAAATTAGGAACTAATTTAGATTCTTTAGTATTACCCACACATATGTTTTCAGGACATAACGGAAAGTCAGAATGCAAATCATGAAGTTCATCAGGATATTCCAAATCAACTTCTAAAACATAACCGAAATCAGAGTTATCCGAAACATTATAATCTGTATTACAATCTACCCATTCGAAACCACCAACAGGAAGAGATTGAGACATTGCCCAACCATATAAATTATTCGCATCAAAATAAGTAAGATATGAATTAGGTTTTTCACTATCATAATCTTCCATGAATTTATTATTTGCTCTAGCAAAACGATTGCTACACTGAGATATACCCCCTCTAATACCAGCTTTAAAAAAAGCAATTTTGTCATAGTCTGTTAATAATTCTAATTCTATTTTTGTAAATTTTAACATTGCATCCCAACTTAAACCTGGGGCAGTATAGTAATGAGCAGGATCTAGTCCATAAGTTTTTATACAAAGCTTTCTAAAGTTTTCGAATACATCAGTATGCCAAAACCTTTTTTTTTTTTTAAGGATTGGTGCAACTGATTCGCGGCATTCTGGGCGGTCTGAGCCTGGAATTCATGAGCCAGAACCGGCGAATCATCACTACTAATAACATTAATTCTTCATATGTAAGGCGCGGAAAGTCTTCAAAATCCGGATCGTTTCCGTCGATTCGCACAAACGCTACTCTCTGCCTGTTCAAATTATGCCTTATCACATAATTTGACAGCTCATTGCGTTGATTCATCCGCTCATTTATTATGGATATGAACTGCTCCGCATACATATGGTCTTCATATGGATGTCGAATGGCATTAATTATTGCCGCAGTTATTCTGAAGTCGATCATCATAATTATGTCTCATAGCAACATTAAAATAAACATGACGGAAGATTTTAAAATCTTTTTTAAATCTGCTACTATTAAAGTTTCTACTACCCAACGGATCATAGTTAATAACCTAGATTTATTGGCATCTAATGTCGTCAGTTGTTCTCCTCTTGCTCTCGTTGGCGGCATGTGAGGATTATATCCGCATTCTTCAATATTATTGATCGAATCTCGAAATCCACGATCCAATATAAAAATGTCATCAGTTCTCAAGAACCCATGAATCGGAGAATCTTCTCGCATCAGGTCGAGTATAATTTTGCGTCTGAAGTATTTGCTGTATATGGTCCCATAGCATCTAGTATGTAGCCATCGGTACATACTAATAAAAAGGGTTTGACTAAGTTCCGAAACTTATGAAGACTGTAAGTTTTCCGTTGAAAAAGGAAATTCGCACTCTTCTGCAGATAAATATATGTTCCGTCACATATGACAATGGCTGCGGGATCATTTTGGTTACCACCGAAAAAGTGGCTAGGGATTGAACGGTTTCTGGCTACCACATCTTCTCTTCTAATATGATCTAAGCCCAAATGCTGTGACGCAAAATCATTAGTTAAGCATTCTCTTGCTATCACCAATTTCCTTTCTAATGTTCTCCTCGACATATTGAATTTAGTAGCTAAGCGCTCATCTGGTTCACCGGTTCTTATTTTAGTTAGGTAAATTCCAAGAACCGTGGCAGGTGTTTGGTTTAAAATCACATTAAAGTGATATTTTGTAAGACCAGTCCAAAAGTGGAATTCGTTGTCATCTATTTGTTCGATATTTTCATAATCAAATTGATTTCTCCGTTCGAAACCCAATTTGTACAGATTCATCATGTCAACAACATGAGCACCATTAAAGCTTTCGAGTGAAGGGGTATTAATTAAGTCTTCCCAATCATTTCTTATAAAATGAGGATTGCAAACCCGAGCTAATTCCGGTATGTAAAAATAATAATTATGCAAAAGTTGAAACTTAGCATACGGCGGAACATTGTGGGCCACCAGCTTTCAAAATACATTAAAGATAAATGGTTTTTAAATGTCGACAATAATATCGTAGAAATGAAATTTGCAACTTTTGATCAAGGACGTATTCAATCGTTGGAAGGAATATTAAAAATAAATGTAATTTTTTTGAGCGACCATTTAATTGTTCCCATACTTATAAATATTTATGCAACATTACTTCCTTACAAACTGAAGAATTAAAAAAATACAATTTAAATGATGTCAAATGTAAACTTACATCTATAGTTTCCAACTTTCGAATGGTGTTTATTCCAGTATTGACAACATTTGGAGAAAAAATAAACAAATGAAAACAATAAAACCAGTAATAATAATATGACTCTAAGACATTCAGATAAATCTTTTAAAAAAATTAATACAAATTATCAAAAATATTTGAAAAAAAAAAAACATACAAACGTAACCCGTCAATTAAAACTTTTTAAAACAATTACAAACTGTCAGATACATTGGTATAATTCTATCGCGTGCAGTCATCTGTTGGAAATCACCGATTTTTTTTGTTGGTTTTCTTCCTTTCCTAGATGAAAGTATCTATGAATATAAACAACTTTTCGTAAAGCACCCACTATTCTCCTTGAAAAAAATCTGCTGTTCCATACATAACCAAAACAACTAAATTTTTTCGGTAAAATTTATGATGGCGTCAGGGTGTGCTGCTTGCGATGGAGTTATACCTCTCACTATTTTAAACTTTAACTGATCTACTTATAAATTACAAAAATAAAATTTTAAATAAATAATTAGTTTAATCACTGTTTGTAATTTTGTTGCACTCTTCATTTTGTTCGAAAACTTGACATAGAAGTAGATCGTCAGAACTTACATTCATCATTTTAGTCTCATGTTTTGAATCGGTCGTCTTGTTGCTTAATTTTACATCAGTGTTCTGTCACTGTTTTCGGTGCGTTAATAGAACGAATTTTTGTGTCTGGCGTATCATCTGTTAAAATGTACAATGACTAGAGTTAATTTGTTTTCATTAAAGATAATTAGATAAAATGAATGGCGTTATTCTCTAAGTAACATACCGATTATGTTTTCCTTATCATCTATATATATCATCACTCACGAAACCCATCCCGCAATAATACATTTGTCTCTTCTTCATGAATTTCTTTATCTGAAGTCTATATTATTATAGTTTCTAAATTGTTTGATGGAGGATCATCTCATTCTCAATAGAAGTCTTCTATTTAATTTCAATTTTCTTTTATTTTCATGGTTGATTATTTTCATTACAGAGCTAAAAGCCAACTAGGACCTCCACATTACTTGCGCTGCCTCGAATACCGTCATCATGTAAGCGGGGATGGGGGTGATGTCTTCACCTGCGATTGAAGCCCCGCTGGGGAAAAAAAAGCCAGAGATAAGAGTGTTAAGTGTGTAAATGCTTCACTCGTCAGCTTGGAAACTTTCTTGAAGTGTCCGCTGACCTGGACTCCGTCCACAAAATATTTCCTCCTGTATTCTAGTAGCCTTCTTAACTTCCAGGATTCAGGGACCTTGATGAAAATGCTTGCCTCTGTGCATATGCCTTCCAATACATGCAAGAATTGTAGAGTTTAAATCTCAGGTGTGAGTACCCTGGCGGTCAGGTACTCTTTAGATGGTATTCTCAACTCAATATCCTGATAGTCCCCTTGTCATAGTAACGTGGCAGTAGTCCCACATAGTTGGGCCGCTCTGAGTATGATCAGAATGGTGGCAAGGGCGTCTATCCATCCTTTCTTTCTTATTGCGCACCTCGGGCCTTCTTCTGGCAGGCCATTCATACCGTGAGAAGGAGGTGCATACCGGTCTTGAAACAAGAGAGTGGATATCAAAGGGAAGATGTACGTATAACTGTAGACATTGTTCAGCCCAAAAAGCCTGTCGAAGCTTTGAAATAGAGGGGCCAATAACTCTGCGCGGAAGTGGATACACCATGATGAAAGTCTATGATGATGTTGATGTAATCATGTCCCTCTCCTGGACAGCCCATGCGATTGAAGTTAAAACGTGTGCATATGTTGAATTGATTAAGGTTCAGTATTGATTACGTAGGACTTTTTGTTTCTTCTTTGAGGTTCTTTTTGTCGCCGAAAGTGTTCCGCACTAATTTAATATTGTGACAGACGTCTGGCCCCAGGCATACTTCCTACCCATTGTGCGTAAAAGACGTTTCCGATTCTCCAGCTTAATGACTGCTCATAGCTCTATTCGTGGCAGCACCGTCATATGTGAGACTTACGACGTAACGCCACAATTGTAAGTGTAAGACATTATTGAACTAGTGAAGCTTTTTGCAAAGCGGTGATACAGTGGGTTAAAAATATCCAACAGGAACCTTAAATGAGTCATTTAATGATGTTACCATGAATGACAGGGCTTCCTTTGCTAGTACTACATCATCAGAATCGAGGGAACAACCAATGTTACTAAATAAAAAATACCATTTTACCATCCCATATCATCATCCGTGAATGTAGGGGTTGATTTAGCCTCGCTACTCACCAGCCAGGTCTTCAATCCCTAGTTGGGATATAATAGGAGAGGCACCTGATAAGTTTTCAGCTTGCCTCAAATACCTACCCGAAAATTCGTGCCAGCTTTTGGACTATTTAAGCTATCTAACATATTAATATACTCAGTATCGACATTGTCTCAATTTGTCTATTACGACTGATGGTCTTAATTTTTTTTTTAAAGTCGACTATTTCGTTTTATATACGTATTATTTTACGTGCGGCGATTCAAAACATTTTTTTAATCTTGAATTTGTTTCTCCAGTAGTTTAGTCTTTTTTACAGCGGATGGTTCATCTCTATCAAAAGATGTGCCACTATCTGAAGACGAACATTTCCGTTTTATTATTGACACTATCCCAGTGTTAATTTCCATTAGTGGTTTCTAAAACAAGTTAAAAAAGTAATTCGAATCAAGATACAAGTTGCCGCCGAGGGTGACAAATAAAAAAGAAGAAAACAAAGAAGTCCTAGGATAAATATAGATAAGATGTTGAACGTGTGAACGTTTAGAACTCTAATAATCATACGCAGCAAGCCATGTCGGACAATGTTGGGTAACATGAATTATCTTCACATTTATAAAGATTTCTGCAGTTAAGTCAATTGTTTTGTTAGTTAGAAATTCATATTTAATAATACTAAAAATAAAACAAAAAAAAATATTTTTTAACAATTTCAAATATTTTGTATGGCTTATAGGGTAAGTTAATTGTCGCCCAGCAATGTCCGACATGGCGTTGTACGTGTTGAACATTGTTTGTTCCTCTTTAATTACATGGTCCTCACAGTTCTTCCAATTTTCTGCAGTCACACTTGCTAAGGCTTTGTGCAAAATAATTTTCAACTCTGCCATTTTAAAAGATTTATTTTTATTTGCTACAAATCCCTTTACTTGAGTCCATATATATATTTTGTCTTTTAACTCTATGGGATTCAGCTCACAATGGTACAGTGGCAAACTCAGTACTGTGACACCGTTTTCTTTTGCCAATTCATCCACAACATATGATTCATATTTTTGTAACAGTTGAGCTTTTATTTCTGTTGCTTCGAAAGCAATATTTTTTTCATTTAACCATTTTTGTATTTCAGCTTTTCTTGTTGCTGTAGTTGGTACTTTTTTTTCTGGTACGATAAGTAAGGACCATTATCCATAACTAACATTGATTCCTTATCCAGATTTTTCAAAATATTGGTGATCCATTTTCAAAATTGTGGGCATCTATTTCAGAGTGGTAATCACCGTCACCCTTTTTAGCCTCAAATATGAGCTCCCCTTCTTCAACAAAACCACTGGATGAACCTTAAACATTGCAACAACTGACTCGGAGTAATCTCATATTTATATATTTTTAAGGTAAAGTATATGTTGTTAGCTTTTATCAAAAATTTGGGCAAAATTTAGTTAACTAATGATTGATGACTAATGATTGAATGTGTTAGTTATGATTGATGACTAATGATTATTTAGTTTAATCACGAGGTGATGACTAACGATTGATTAGTTTTAATCTTAGTCAAATAATCATGATTATTTATTTATGATTGATATTTTTTAATACGAGGTAAGGTAAAATATTTTTTCTGCTTCTTAAAAAAATACTGAATTGGACACAAAACGTTACTGTAGGTTAGGTTAGACTTTAGTGTTTTAGTTTAAAATTCAGTATTTTTGGTGGTCAGATAAATAGATGCCCTGGTAAAATCTTATGATACGGAGAAATGGTTTTCAGTATAGCGGGGTTTTTTGTAACACCTTCTATAACTTAGTAGTTTTTAGGGTCCCGTACCTCAAAGGTAACTAAAAAACAGGAATTATTATTTAAGAGCTCTCATACAACAATCGTGATTCTTAACCGCTCGTTGGTACGGAACCCTAAGTGCGCGAGTCCAACACGCACTAGGCCAATTTATTTATTCTACTGATAGGCTGGTAAAATAAAATTACTGTTTCATTTGTTAAATCAGTTTTTATTGTTTAAAATTAAATAAAGATCAATCAGAACTTACTAATTAAAATATTGAAAATATTGTTGAATCTAATTCTTAAAATAATTTAAATTATTCTTCATAACAACTCTGTACTCAAACATGTCATCTGATAATTTATGATTTTTTGGAAGATTTATCATTGTAGCAAATGAAAACATCCTTTCGACAGGTCCAGACGATGGCATAGGAGTATTATACTTTAAAAATACCTTTTTTATTAGTGGGTAGCGATTTAACAGAGATATATCTCGGATTTCTTCGCTAAAAAAATTTGTCATTAATATTTCAGCCTTTCTTCTCGGAGAAATCGATTCATTGTCGCTACCGGAATCTGAATTGAAATCAAAGAAGTGGTCATGTTTATATGTATTGTCGGATTTGTTTTCAAGTTCAGCTTGTATTTCGCTCGCATTTTGATTAATTTCTAAGCAAATGGCAGTTTTGAACAAATGACACTTTTTATGTTCGGTGGGTTGAATACATGAAAACCATTTATTTTTGAATCGGGGATGACTTAAGGCTGCTACTATAGGGATTTCAGATATTTCATTGGAAATTTCTAGGATATTTTTAAATCTGTCTAGTAAGCTTTGATTATATTTATTCACTAGTGGCTTGCATAATTGTAATTCTTGTCGGGACAGTTTTTCCAATTTTTTACGTAAAGCCAATAGACAGGGTAATACAATGCCATAAAATGTATCATCACCTTGTAATATATCAAGTGCAGTAGCTACAGGAGCTGCACATTCTATGAATTCCTCTAAATATTCAAATTCGTTGTCGGTAAGCGGATTCTTGATACCTAGAGCTCGGCTAAGTTGCAAATTTTTTGCTTAATTTTTAAAATTTGCTTAAGTGAGTCATATAGACTATTCCACCGAGTTACACCTGGTCTAGAAAGCGTATGTCCAAGTACATTTTTTATGATTTCAACAGATTTTGGTCGGCCAGCTAACAACAACTCATTACACTTTTTGATCACATTGACATGCATATTTCCTAACACTGTCGTCTCATCTTGCAATAAATGTTTAATATCAGCACTTACTATCAAGTTTAACGTGTGAGCGCAACATCTGTAATGATCCGGTAACAAATTTCTTTCTTCTGTGTCGTCTTCTAGTCTTTCGTCATTTAACATAATATCATCATTAAACATTAAAATTAGGTTGAATTTCGTCTTCACTTTCGCTATCAGTGCTGTCACTGATAGCAACGGTCTCATCGTCATTCGTTGAAACTAGTATTGACTTTGAATTTACTCCAAACATTTGAAACGCTTTTACGAAATTCGAGCCATTATCTGTTACTGTAGCCTCAACTTTTGATGTGTCCAGTTCAAAATCACTGTATATGTCCAACAACAAGTCTTTAATGCGATTAAAAGAATGTACACCTTTAAATCGCCGGCAAGCTATAGAAGCTGATTTCCATTCTAAATTTTGATCAATCCAGTGAATAGTAACTCCCAGAAAACTTCTTCTCTTTCCGGACCAGATGTCCGTAGTAGTGCAAAGATGTTTTGCAGTTTCTAGTTGTTTTTTCAATTCACATTTTTGTTCATAGAAGTAATGTGCTATTTTTTTTCTAAGACATCGCCGACTTGGAATTTTAACGTTATTGTTTGTGTCCAAATTATCAATCATACGAAGAAAGTATGGATTTTCTATAGCTCGTAAGGGTATCATGGAGTGAATAAAATAATTTACCAAATCACGTTCGAAATCTTCTTGGGAAACAGGACCCTTTACTTTCAGTGTAGCTACACTATTTTTGCAAGAAGAGGTTCCAACTTTTCTTTTCTTTTGTTTTTTAGACACGTCCTGGTGCTTATGATATTCTTCAACTGCTGTAGATCCATGTATACGCTTCGAATGACTTACAAAATTTGAGGAACTGTTGCGATGACCTTTGATATGGACAGTCTTTTTCGGTAAACACTTCACACAAATTGCGACCGTTTTAGAATCTAATGACTTTTCGGGAACATATTTAAAAAAGAAACCATCAAACACGACACTCTTTGCCCAACACTGGCTTTTATACATAATATGTATGTTATTTTCAACATTATGACAATTTTATTAAATTATAACCAATGTGGCCTAAGATAAGGCGTTTGCCTTTTCCGCTGGGATTCTTCAACCCCGTAGACAATCCCTGCCTGTGGGCCTCTTTACAGGATGCTATTGTGGTATCGTACCACGTTGAAGATTTCGTGTCTTGCAAAAATCAATGAGTACTTATATAATATTATTTTACAAAGGTACAGTATTTATTTTTAAAATATATTGTTGTTTATGCATCATGTCTTTATTCAAATTAGGGAAACTGTCATCATTTCATTATCAAAAAAAAAACATGTGTACTTTTCTCCTGATTCCAGCTAAATCCATATCAGTCAGTCAGTCATTGAGACTGTCAATTCTGTTTGATTTCATTGCTGGTAGAAGAGGAGATCGCAGATCATGAGAGATTGTGTACTCTTTAATAACCCTGTACATGGTTGGTTCACACATTCCCTCTATTGATGCGGTTGTTTTTATGATTTCTTTCTTGTACGTATGTCTTTAGGCCATGTTTCTTCAATATGTTTGAACACATTAATTACAATCTGCTTCTCAGAAGACTAAAGAGGTCCCCTTTTGGAGCGTTTTTTCTTAGGTGATGGAAATGTAAGGATGGAGCTTGCCCGGCTTGTACCAGGCTGAGGTTCACTCATTTTATGATAAAATACGAATTTAAAAACTTTTAACGATGAATAACCAAAACTTAAATAACAAAAACAAAACAAAGCAACAAGATAAATTCAACAAAATGCGGGAGCACAACGGGAGAGGGTACTTCGTCGAAATAATTTATTTTTATCAGATTTTTTTATTTTTTTAGAACCTTCATGCAATTCATTTTTAATAAGCTTTATATTTTCTACTCATACTAAAAAAGATTATAATACGGAAGGCACGTGTCAATTTCCATTATTTTATGAAATAATAGGTTTTTTTTAATTATGTACGTTGACAATAATGACAACAAATACCGAGAATGACATTAGCTGTGCTTCATAATGACGCAATGTTGCAAATAATGATCTAGAAGGTATTTTTTTTATATTTAACAACAAACAAGTATTTAGTCAGTTAACAATCGTTTATTTATCAACTTACTTAATGCAAAACAGTAACATAATTCAAAGGGAACGAACTTAAAACTTAAACACTTATTGATATTTAAAGATTTTTATAGATATGTTGAGCTCTTGGATATTTAAATTTTTCTGTCAAATTAAAACAACTTAACTCGTCGAGTACCGGTTTTATAGACACAATTAAAGAACAATAGGTCGCGGTCACCGGTGACCGCTTGGTGTTTGACATTTTAATCCTGTAATCTCAGTTTCCTAAGTATACAATTATAAAGTAATCTTTTAAAAAATCACTGTCAAACATAAAACTACTCATAATTATACAATTCTTAGGTAATCATTTAAAAAATTACAGTCATACATGAAAATATCTTTATAATTATACAATTCTTAGGTAATCATTTAAAAAATTACAGTCATATATGAAAATATCTTTATAATTATACAATTCTTAGGTAATCATTAAAAAATTATAGTCATACATGAAAATATCCTCATAATTATACAATTCTTAGGTAATCATTCAAAAAGTCACAGTCAAACATGAAAATCTCCTTTTAATTATACAATTCTTAGGTAATCATTAAAAAAAATCACAGTCAAGTATAAAAATCTACTCATAATTATACAATTCTTAGGTAATAATCAAAAAAATCACAGTCAAACATGAAAATCTCCTCGTATTTATGCAATTCTTACTTATTTACTTAATTGGAGTCTTATTAGTGACATCAACAAGAACATTAGAAATATTTATTTATTTATTTGTAAGCTTCATGCACAAAATGTACATAAGGTGGACTTAATGCCGCAGGCATTTTCTCCCAGTCTGACCTTTGGGTGATGCAGAGAAGAGTTAATGGTGTGAGCAAGAAGCAAGCAACTATTTAATAGAGTAAATAAAATAGATATACTTACATATTTCAGGGATAAACATAAATAAACGCAATTATAATATATATACCTACACACGAGTACAACACAATACACATGCATGCACTCATACATATATACATACATACATACATACATAAATATAGACTGTGAGTAATTAGCGTGATGATTCAGCCACCCTCTCCAAGAGAAGTTCACGCACTTTCTGCTTAAATGATAGACGAGTCGACACCATCCTGACATCCAGGGGAAGCGCATTCCACAGCAAAATTGACTGTACGAAAAAGGAAGAATGAAAGAAGTCGGTGCGATGAGTGGGACATTGAAGAAAACGGTTATGAGAAGAACGAAGGTTTTTGCTGTGGTTTGCGCATAGATATTGAAAATAAGGGGAAAGATAAGTGGGCAAAGAAGGTGAACAAAGAAAGGAGAATAGGGTGGTTAGCGCCCTTTGCTCCCTGCGCTGGCGTATGGGCAGCCACTTTAGTTGCATCCGATGTGCAGAAACATGATCATATTTACGCAGGTTGAAAACGAATCGAATGCAGTTATTCAGAAGACGGTCAAGCTTGTTGAGGAGATCTGCATTCAGGTCGTAGTAGCACACATCGGCATAATCAATAATAGGGAGAACCAAAGCCTGCACCAACATAGCCTTCGTAGCAGGAGGAAGTAAGTTTTTAGCGCGATAGAGAGCCCGCAAAGATCCAGTAACCTTTTTGCATACGCTGGTGACCTGAGCTTGCCACTTCAGACTGTTATCCATGTGCAGGCCCAAGTTTTTCACCTCACTACTAAACGGGATTACCGCACCATCGAAGACCAAGGCCGGCAAGGACGCCATGTCAATTCCATTCAGCGTGCGGGAGCCACCTATAAGAATGGCCTGGCATTTTGCAGGATTAACTGCTATGCCGAACCTATCGGCCCAGTTCTTAACGGCCGCCAGGTCACCGTTCATCTCCGAGATCGCATCAGACAGCTCATTAACACCAGCTTGACGATATAGCTGCAAATCATCAGCGTACAGATGGTACGCACACTGAAGTTCGAAAGTTATAAAATTAATGTAGATAGAAAATAAAAGAGGAGATAGTATACCGCCTTGAGGAACGCCAGCCCCTAGTTCACGCCAAGTAGATGAACCATCACCAACCCTGACCGACTGCTGACGCCCCTGAAGTAAGAAGAGAACCATTCAGTGTTTTTGTCAGAGATCGTAAGATGGGATAGGACGGCTAGAAGGATGTCGTGACTGACCATATTGAAGTATTGAAATAACTTTAATTTTGTTTTGATTTTTAGTTTTTGCCAGGGTCACTACGTTGGAATCAAGATCATCGGTCCTATTTGTTACAGTAGACCTATTATCGATATAACCCATATGCTTACCGTGGGAGCAGATTTCACCAGCGTCACATAAAATGCAACTCATATTTCTCAAAGTAATTTTAGCTTTGAACATGTCCCACAGAACTTGGTGCACAGAAAGGGTGCCTCTAAATGGCTTCAATTGCTCAGGAATCAATCTCTCCCTCTGAATTATCTCTTCCTCTGAAATTTTGCTAAAGGTAAATTATTAATTTCAACCCATTCGTAAGAATTCAGATTGGTTGTGGGAAGCAGAGATGATAAAGAAGATAAAACATAAGCGTTACATATAATATTTACGAAGAGTAGTTCAGGAATAAGTGAAAACGAACAGAAACCTAACATTTAATAGAGAAAACTGTCGTAAAAATGGAAACAATTTTAATTTAGTTATGAAGTATTGTGAATCATGGAAATGTCAACTATAAACAACTATTTTTATGATTTGTTTACAAATAAGTTATGTTTCTGCCACCGACAGAGGGTGCAAATGGAAACTACAGGGTGACCAGTAAGGGTAGCGGGTATTTGACAGTTAAATAAAATGAGAAATACAATTAATTAAATATATCCTTTATTTTTAGTTCAAAAACAGTTTTTTGGAAATTTATTTGGCGAATATAACATTATCTAAATGTGTACCCCCACGCTGCTGGCACTCCTCTAACCTTGAACGCAGGTTGGCGACGACGCGTTGACAAAGCGAAGTTGGGATTGCCCTCATCTCTGACGTGATGTTCTCCTTCAATTGATTTAAATTCGTTGGGTGGTTATCGTATACCTTACCCTTAAGGTATCCCCATAAAAAATAGTCGAGAGGACTAAGATCTGGACTTCTGGGGGGCCAGTTAATGGTGCCCTTACGCGAGATAACTTTGTTTGGGAACAATTCGTTTACAGCCTCTATTGACGCCCCTGCGGTGTGGCATGTGGCTCCATCTTGCTGAAACCATGTTCTTTGAATTAAACCCTGGGAAATCTTGTAATGCGGGCGCCAAAAAATTCCTTAACATGTCACAATAACGGTCTGTATTCACCGTAATTGCTCGCCCACGTCTGTCTTCATGAAAAAAGGGGCCGATTATGCCTCTACCAGAAAAGGCGGCCCAAACGATGACCTTTGGATGAAGTGGCCGTTGATGTTTTGTTTTAGGGTTTTCCTCGGACCAGTAGCGACAATTCTGTTTATTAACGTGACCGTTTAGGTGGAAATTGGCCTCGTCGCTAAACATAATATTGTCAAAGCTGTTGAATCGCTCTAGCATTTCAGTAGCAAAATTTAACCGACTTTCATGATCAGAATCCTTCAGTTCTTGTACTAACTGGATTTTGTAGGCTGTGAGATGCAAATCTTTCTTCAAAATAACCTGCAGTGATGATTTTTTGATGTTTAGTTCTTGTCCTCGTTTGCGAATTGATAGCGACGGATTTTCACGTACTGAAACTCTCACTTCTTCGATTGTTTCTTCATCTCTAACGCTTCGCGGGCGCCCTGAATTTTGAATTTTAACAGTCGACCCGGTATTCTCAAACATTTTTATCCACTTTCGTATGACATCGTCGCTTGGCGCTGTACGTGTGCGATATAAACGCTGAGCAGTAACAATGGAATCGTTATTTCGATAATACGCTCGCACGCAAAAAGCGCGATGCGTCCCGGGATACGGCTCCATGGCAACTAAAATAACACGAACCGACGCGCTCGATGTTGCCCTCCCCGCGCTCCTGCTACCTCACTTGACGCCGTGAACCAATAAACAAACTCCTGCTACCCTTACTGGACACCCTGTATAATCATTTCCAAATTTGGAATGTTTATAAAGTTTTCTGGTAAGAGTGACTGTACTTTACTGTTATTTATGAACGAAACAGCATCCACAAAATCTTGAAAGTCATACAATTTCCCCTTTTTTTTCATTGCTAGTTCAACTTGATGGTGCACTTGATCTGAGCTCATAAAGGTATGTCCAGGTTCAAAGTAATACAATGTGATATTGTTTGTAGAAATTAAGTATAATCATCAATCATTTTCAATATGGCGGCGCATACACAGATTGACGACTATGGACGTTCTGCGTTTGTGAGTAGATGTCTTTGTATGTGTGAGAAGCACCCACAAAACGCTTAAATTGGCGATGCTGTGACACTACTACATCAAGATTTAGATGTATGTTGTGACACTGTAACGTCACTATAGGAGAATCATGTGAGAAATGGACGTTCCCTTAGGTACTGACTGATAAAAAAACTTAAAATTGGACGTATTGATATGTTGTACGACATCATATCTCGATTTTTTTACGTATCTATACGTTGTGCACGTGAAAGTATTAATAAAGTGTTAAATGATAATTGCCATCTATTACAAAAAAAACATCTTATATCACAAATGGTTTATTAAATATTAAACTTAAAAAAAATCACATAAAACCCTTAAAAAACAAAATTACTATATTAGTTTAATTTGAATAAAATCACATGTATTTTTTAATGTGCATTATAAACTTTGGAAACAATCACAAAAAAAAAAACACTTCAAAAATATAAAAATACTTTTCTACCGTAATTTGCATAAAATTACATGTTTTTTATTAAGTGTTATAGTTTTGTAACAAAAATAAAGTGGTAAAAAGAAGAAAAAAATATTATGTTACTTTAACCCTTAATTTGGCAAGACAAAAAATTTTTAATACTCGTGTTTTTTTTCACATTTTCGGCTTTACTAGTTAGGAGTTGTTGGGACAAGAAAAAATAATTAAAAAAATCTGGAATCACCTCATTTCCTGAAAATGCATGTCCAGTATACTGGACCTTGCCAGGTTTGCCATAAAGTTGTCAATCATTTTGATGTGCTGTATATTACACATTGCCGAATTATTACTTTCTTGTACCTATTTCTGTTTTGAGCAAGTGCTAAAATAAAATATAATAAAACGCGAAAACAATAATGTTTTGTATTGTATTAGAATTTTATTATTATTTATCAATATAATGAGGAACAATTTACTAAAATTAAGTGAGATCAACAATACAATCAGTCTGAATGAAAAGATACGTAACAATTATTATTCTAAATTTCAAACAAAATTAAACAACTATAGTATTATATAATCAGTCAACATAGTTAGAAACGTTCACTTACTGTGATAATCATAAAAACAATTTCTCTTACGTACTAAACACAGTCTTTGGTTGCATTTGAGACAATACACATCAGTCTTATTTTTGATGCATAGTTTGCAGCGACCGTATGACTCTCCAAAACTAGGGAAATGGCCAATACTGTCATAGCGGACACTGTCGTCTGTTCGACAGTTGTTGCTTACAGATATACGAGATCTACTTTTATTCTGTAGCTCTCTTGCTAATTGGCACCGAAAAGATTTCAAAGGCATGTGCTTCACTGCCCGATTACTACAATCTCTGCGATAAACTAACCAGGCGTTGTTGACACAAATGTCGAGCATTTGGGCAAAGATTGCAGTATACCAACGACGGCTCTTATAAGTAGTCCGATACAACGCAACCAGCATATCTGCGAGATCGACGCCTCCCATGTTAGTATTGTAATGCTTTATGAGTTCCGGACAGTCCACATCAACTCGTGCTTTCATTTCCTTGCTGTACCTCTTTATTTTACCTACAGGGTAAGCATCAGCGTAAGTACTGATGAGAGTGACCACCTTATTATCGTACCATTTAACTATAGCTACCTTATTGTCATTGTCAACGACTTGACAATAGGAACCTCTGCCTTTCTTTTTTAAAGATTTATCACTCATCAGTAGTTTTTCACAACCTTTTAGCCGGTTTTGGCGTATAGTGCCTAAACTAAATATACCACATTCGTCTCTAAGGTGTATTGCCAAATCTAGAGTCGAGAAGTAATTATCAAAATATACGACGCAGGCTCTCATCTGAATTGTCTTGCATAAAGCAATGACAACTTTAGCTCCTAAAGTTAAGGTTTCTTCGGCTTGTGAAAACTGGATATATCTGAATGTGTCTTCACCTCCATAAAGCAAGAAGTCATATACAATTCCCGACATGCCTGCTCGGACAAAGTTTTTGAAACCCCATTTATTGGGTTTCATGGGATTATACTGTCTCCTGTTACCAGCCTTTTTGCCTTTATACGGTATGGTCATCTCGTCAATACTATATCTCATTTCCTCTTCGGTAGCCAAGCAGTTTCTTCTCACTTTCTCTACAAAAGGTCTTACTTTGAAGTAACGATCTGAATCTGGACAAGAGTTATCAGCAAAATGGATGTATCTGCGTATGGTTTCAAACTTTTTCAGTGACATGATTTCAGCAATAGCTGGGTAGCGTAATTCTTTTGACCAATAATCTACATATGATGGCAAATTTACCACACCCATAAGTAATAAAATGGAAATAAAATCTTTCATTTCGTCCTCAGAGATATTGATGGATCGGCCAGTAACTTGAACTGCATAAAGGTTGGTATTATGTACTATGTCTTGTAAAATATCCAAAGAAAAGTATCTCCAAAAATAATCTATAGGCGTGAAATCGGCATGCAAGTTATTCTTAAATTCACAATTAGTTATTTCGGCTTTGTGCAGGAATTTGCCTTTTTTCCATTTGTGGTCTGTGTGTTTACGTTTTTTGGGCCTGATATTATGGACACGAGAGTGGGTGTTGACATAGCGCCTTCTCTTAGACCTGGTATTCACGGCATTAGGTATCGGTGATATATCTTCAACAGACGGTATAGAGTGAATGGACGACAATGTTGGAATATTATCAAAATTTACCTGATTGGTCGACGGCAACACTTGGTTGATAATTGGTGTTAGAGGCACTGCTAGTTCATGATCTTCTAGCTCGCTATTGGGTATCTCATCTTCAGAAGCATTATTCCTATCTTCATCGTATTCGGAAATATCTAAATTTTCTAATGACGACGGTATAGATGGGGCTTCAGAGGACAAATCGTCACTGTCTGGGCGGCATGTGCTTATAACAACTTCTTCATCCGAACTTGTTTGATTTTCTACGTCTGATAAGGCGTTAATTGGCGGCACTAATGCCATTAACTTTGATGCCCGTGATGTTTGTTTGAACACCTACAAACAATACAAATTGTTAGAAAAAACATTACACATAATGACTAAATATGCACCCTAGAATATGAAATCATATTATCAGTTACTTTTCTAAGTAACTGGCAGTGTTCAATATACTACACATCCCAAAACCGCACTAAAACAGTACCTACTTGGCAATGGGAAATATACTGGACAAGCTAATTTAATTCAATATTACGGTAAATGCGTAACAGCTATTATAATTTTAGTTTGTGTACATAAATTCATAGGTTTTATAAAATATATTTAGAAAAGATGAGTAATCATTGCAAAGTAAAATAACGAATAAATCGGGACTTACCGAGAGCGGTCGCGGCACGTGCTTCCTTCCTGACATTTCGGCGGCGACTGACTAGCAATGAGCACGCGCACCTTACGCGTAATTTCATATACATTATATTACTTTACAAATAAAGTAATGAAATTAAAATAAATACTATATAGTTCTAAGAAATGATTGTATATTTTTTTTAAGTTGATGTCCAATATGTTTCACGTTATCGAATTAAGGGTTAATCTGAATCATCGCTTTCAGTATCGATTTCTTCTTCAGTATTCCCAACACATCGTAAATTGTTATAAAATGTATGACAGTGTTTCGGGATTGCTTCAAATTTGCAGAGACTCATCAAATCATCATAAAGTGGTTCTCATACTCATCAAATCACCCTGTTCAAATTTCGCAGTTCATCTCCTGAAACATCGGTCACTGGCATCTTCTTGGATCTTCCTCTTGAAGATCTGGTGTTCGATGCAGTATTTAGAGAAATATACTCATCGTCAAAGTCATACTTTAAATAAATAACATCTGGATGCGCTTGAGTAATCTTGATTTCGTGAATCTTTATCTACATAACTTTTTCATTGGTTTGGCCTGCCCGCAACCAGTGTCTTTTGTCCATTATCTCCTTTAAATCAAAGAAATTATGTTGTTCCATTTCTGTAGGATGAAATTTTTCACCATTGATCTTGGCATTCATGATTATTCCATACATTTGATCAGGAGTATAAATCGTATGGTTCTTTTTTGCGCGTTCGATAAGAGAGAGCATCGAATCTTCTTCAGACTGGCTATGGCCAGTTTCAAAGTACCAATGAGTATTTATATAATATTATTTTACAAAGGTACCAAAATGCTGTCTCGCCTTAATGAAAACAGCTTGTACTTTCCTTTGACAGGAACTCCTTGACGGTGATTTTCGACCCTTTCAATCTGGTTTTGGCCCGCCATCCCAGACCGACGACTTAATGTCCACACTGGCGAACCTTACAACCCTACAAGCTTGATGTGGCCGGTGGTAGTCGGTGTTATTTTGATCTAATCTGTGGCAGACTTTAATGGATGAGGTAGTGTTCTTTTACCATCTTTGTGTTGGTAACATCCAGTGCGACAGACTTAAAGTTCTCACCCTCTTTCTCAGGAATACCTTGAAAGATCAAGGCTTTTCTGCGGTTCCCAGTTCTGATGTCATCAATCTGCGAAGAACACTCGGTGATGTCACGACGCAAGAGCCCTAGCAACTTGTACCTACATGATGACCCTGAATGTCCGGAACTCCTCTGCCACCTTGGCAATGGTATCCTTGCCTGGGCCTGCCGCGTCGATCTGAGCCTGAACAGCCTCCATCCCCTGAGTGAACATCTCTTCCAATGGTGTGAATCTCTTCTCTAAAGTTTTCTGTGTAGATAGAACCTCATCGATTTGCGACATTGTGGAGTGCAGTCAAAATGTAATAGTGTTTAAAATAAAGCTGTTGAAGTGCTGGCAGGTGGAGTGCCGAATTAGTTTTATTTACCCAGGTTTATAGCAACCGTAAGTAGTGGTCAATAAATCTATTAAAATTCTTTAAAAACTACGATAATTTTAAAATTTTAATAATTTAACTATCCAATAACAAAATTGACGTGTTTCCACTTGCGTGTCCAAACCGAGAAAAAAAGTATTTAGTAAATAAAAGTAAATTATTAGGAACATTTAGTATTTTCCAAACATCACTTTCCTCAAAGCACTTTAATTCTTCCTATACTGCCTGCAGCCATTGATCTCCTTCAGGCCCTTTCAGCGCTTGTTTGAGAGTGAGATCCATTCCACCATCCATACTGTTTTCTGTATAGCATATATATACCACCATACCAGTTTGGTGCACGACGTTCTCGCACAGGTCTATTTATTCTAATATTATTCGGAGTGTCTGAACAATCTTCATAATTACTTGGTAAGTAATCTGAAGATGAATCTTCCATTGACTCTTCCATCAATGTTATATCTGTTTCCCTCACTGAATCCTGCAAAACCTCAGTTTCTTTCACCATTTCATTCATCTCTGATTCTTTTTCATTCTCTTCAGGAGTAATGTCCGTCATAACTTGGCGTGGGCACAACGGCTTTAAATTAACAACGCGTTTCAACGTTATTTTTTTTTATTTATTTATTTACACTTTTTGTATATATACAATGGCGGACTTAATGCCTAGTGACATTCTCTAACAGTCAACCTTAGGGTGATGCAGAGAGACACAACAGTAGGTGTAAACGTTTAACACTTATTAGAATGACACAATAATTAACATTACATATGCTATATGCGTTATGCTATATAAAAAAGCATACTATTTTTTCTGCGCTAATATATTAGTTAGGCTGCGGCGCAGCGCAGTGCGTGGAGTGCGAGTGTGATTGCTGCGCAGCGCGATACGTTACGCGTAAGAATTTCATTCTATTCGCGTAATAACATTACCAGTATTATGTTATGATCGATGTCGGAATCATGGGAACACAGATACTCAATTTTACTTCACAGAAATTGACAATATGAGTTATAAATCCACTAATATAGATTCACGTACACTGTCATAAAAATCAAAACAAAAACAAATGTCAAACAGCGCCATTGACATTGACAGTTGATTGATTGATTAGTTTAATGAGTGATTGCCATAACAAATAATACATGTTTAGATGTTGATATTGATTTATTTACGTAGTTTACGAGTTAATATAATAAAAATAAACATATTTAAAACAAATTATTGTACTTAATCGTAAAAATCGTTTTGTCTACGTAAAATAATTATGTGCACTCGTTTACTTTTTGTCGTTATATTTTACACATGGCAATTAGCATAAAATACATGCACGTTTTGTTGTCAACAAGTAAATGTTTCGTTGATTGCATTCTATGATATTAATTATTTAAACCAAAGTTTTTCTAACTTCACCAAAGTTCTAAAAATGTAATAGATCCTTAAATTAACTTCTTTACAGCCCTTTATGAATACACAATAATTATCTTATCTATACTAATATAAAAAGTTTTGAATGAGTGTGAATGTTTTGAGTGTTTTGAATTTTCCTAAAAATTCTTTCTTCTTTCGATATCGAGGAAGGCTATAGACTATATAAAACATCACGCTATGATCAATAGGAGCCGAGCAACGGGTAAAACCGCGCGGGAACAGCTAGTAGCAAAATTTTACAATTTTCAAAACAAACAATTTACAACATAACAACTATATACTTAAAACTAAGTTCAATGAAATTCCCTTCTTACAGGCTTAGCAGTACTGCACTGTCTGACTTACGAATTTACGAAAATAATATTTTGAATGTGTTACGTATATGTTCGTAACATCAGGCGCATGCAGTCAGGCGTATTTAGAAGTTTATTGATGTTATATACATTTTATTTTATTTACAATTTGTACTAATTATTTACGGTCTTATTTATTGTTTAAATATGTTTGTTCCCATGCAGGAACATCAATTTAGTGACTTTACTCGTATTGAGCCGTGTGCGTCTGTCATTGATTATGTGACCGGCTTTAGAAAAAGCGCGTTCACAAGGAACGGAAGTAACAATTATGTTGCAATTTTTAATATAAAAATTAAACAAAGATGGATAAACTGTTTGGTGGTCTCGCCACCATTTTAGCGGGTATTCCTCTTTCCCAATTAATGATAACTTTATAAACATTTCGAATTCGTCCATAAATGTAGTGTGCGCTGAACGAGGTTGGAGTGACGTCGAAACTTTTTTATCAAATACACTCCACAGAGAATAAGTAGGCTCCGTAGCAGCAGGACAGACTGTTGGTGGCACTAGATCTTGACAGTGAGTTTCCGCTGAAATCTATATATATTAAACACTGACTTTCAGCCATATTATCCTTTATTTTTTTGACAGTCTGATATTGATTTTTTAAGTTAGCACAGAATGAAATTCTTTGTCATTATTTTTAAAAGCTGCCCCTTCTTTATTTTTCCAATTTAAAACAGTCCATCTGCCAATCTCTTGCGTATTCAAAAACTGTGTTCTGCAGCAAAGTCACAGGTTTTGGCTCATCATCCTTTTTCAAAGTATTTTTTCTTCCATAGTATTTTTTGCAGATTCTCTCAACTTTCTGTTTCTTTCAGCATACTAATTTGATTTTTGAATGTGAATCCTTTTCTTCCTTTTATTGCTTTTCTTTGGATAGTTCTCGTAGTCAGACTCGGATTCAGAATTAATTTTGTATGGCACCAGACCTTCTCGCATAGTTTCATCTGATATCAAATCATCTATTTGGATGAAAGAAAGAGAAAAAGAAAAAACATTTATTTGGCAATTGACACACAAAATAAAGATTATACAAAATAAAAATACAGATACTTACATAAATACAAAATATTAATAACAAAGGAGATTGACCAAAAGCAGTCTAGCAAAGTTTCAAGTTGAAAAATCAAAATAATATAGAAATAATTTTCTTATTTTTTACAACCTTTTCACTTCAGGAATTGTATATTCGTATCCGGAATTATGATGATAAGATTAATAGTAACATAAAAATTGCTATGGAATTTCCGTTTCAAGGACATTGACGTTCCGTGCTAACTTACGAATAAAAGTTCGTGTTTACGAATCACGTAAGTAGAACCTTTCGGCAAAATCATCACAAAAATTATATCAACTTCAATAAATAGCTAAATAATTTGTAATATCAATACATTTTACAATGTATTTATTTAGTATTTTGTAGTATTGTTACAATTATAATTATTTTTGTGTTCCGTCTCACGCAGAAGCAACTGTCATAACATGTGACAGACAGTAAGGAAAACTGACTTTTGAATAAATAAGCGTGAGTTCCATGTAGCATACGACAAGATGTTTTTATGTATATAGACACAATTAAAGAACAATAGGTTGCGGTCACCGGTGACCGCACGGTGTTTGACAGTTTAAACATAATTTTAGGTTATTTTCGTTTTTGTCTAATTACTTAAAAACCCGGATATTTATGGGAAAATGAACGCTTTTATTCGATAATATAATAAGCATGGTCTATAATAAATAAAGATTTATTGTGCAACAACGTAAGACGAAATTCCATAGTTACGTGAACATTCTCCTTTAAAATGGTAAAGAAAAGAACAAAAATCATCAAAATATAACAAAATATTGTACATATAATACAATACGTTTTTGATATAAAAGAAATTAAATGAACAAAAAAAACAAAATGTAAATAATATAATAGTAATATTATAGTGCGTGTGCTCATGCCAAAAGGGCCTCCACCTATATAGTTAGTAGGCATATAGTTGAGCGTTCCTGCCCAACGCTGATTTTCAGGTGGCACCCTACAGTGACTCACGGACGGCGGTACCGCCCCTCAATAAGGAAAAGAAAATAAATGGATGGATGGTCTTGAGGTAACAGAATGGTCGATAATATCTGTAGAAGAATTTTTGGGCTATTTTCAATTCGTTGCAAAGTGCTCTGCTCAATCGCATTTTCAGAAACCAGACTGTTGGAACAGAGATGGTCATTAGTCGTTAGTCATTAATTCAAGAAAGAGGCATCTTCGTATCGGACTTGTCTATATTTTGAGATTCAATATGACTTATATGAGATTTAATATGAAATAGATTAAATATTTCTTGGTTCAGAGTTACGTAATCATCTTTAGTGTTATTATTTTGTAGTAAGAGTGTACTGGAAATAATATCTCCTACAAGTTTATTATTTAAATCGGTAAGTGAAAAGGAGTCGCAATGTGTACTTGAGCTTAAGTCATCAGATATCTCTTTAGTTATAATCATTTCAAGTTTAACATTTTCAACCATAGACCATTCTTGGGGGAAGGATGCTTGAGATGATTCCGGTGCTGTTTATCGATTAATATCTTCTTTGCTTGCACACAAGTCCAGAATTTTACGGCCACGCCAATGCTTGCTTGATGACACCCGCAAATAAACAATTAATTAATACATTCCGATAACAGTAGGATATAAAGCGAAACAAAATTAAAATTATACTATGCGTTTAAACTCTGAAACTGCATCCTAATTTAAACGATTTTGAAACTTGAATATATTACCCGTTAACAATTATTTTTTGCTTATTTAGCAAGATCTTTATTAAAAATATAGTTAAAAGTTAATTTATGATGATACAAAATACCTGCTTAGTACAATAGATGTAAGATGATTGCAAGGAAAAACTAAAAGCAAGGAAAAAGAGGTTTGTAACATATTTGTATGAAACCTATCAAAATTGTAAGTATCTTAATGATTGAAATAAAATCAGTCCAGTGTACAAGTAGTTCTAGAAGTTTAAGTTAAGTAATTTAAATTTACTTTTACCCGATTCCCCAGGAGGATAATATTTCGTATTCATTTGGGTATGAAATGAAACCTTCCTTCCTACTTTACCAGGCTTAGGACTGTAAACTAAGAGTTTATTGATAAATAAATTGTATTGTAATACATGAATTTAAGTAGGTAACTCCACGTATGTACATACGTAGTTCATCTCATAATAGGTATGCTATAATGAATAACTCCTAGTAGGCGTAGTTAAAAGATTTCAAATCACTGTATTTACAATAATAATTAAGTCGTTTTTTTTTCGTTATTGTTTATTTATATTTTTTTTTATTTTTATTTCGTGTTTTCTGGTTTTTTTTCTGTTTTATTTTTTGTTTTGGTGCAGAAATAGCAGTTATTGCCAATTTCGCTGCTCAGCTCAGCTCAGCTGTTGTTCTTAAACGGAATAATAAATGCGGCAGCATATTAACTATTTGATTTAGCAACCTTTTCTTTCGGTTTTGACCTGCATTCTGTACTCTTGTGTCCATATTTGTTACACCGAAAACATCTAGGACTTTTGTTTTGTAGGTAAAGGTTAAAAATATCCAAAACAACATAAAATCAAAACGCCCACAACTTTAAAATGAAAAATTATTTACCCGTTTGATTACATTATTCAATGCAATAATGCAAATGAAAGAAATCAGTATTAAAATCAAAGTGACGTTAACAACTATAAATTACTATACCAAAATATCTATTATTGTCTTGAGTTAAAGCTCAATTCTACAAGCGAAACAATATGACTCTCTCTGTCGCTCGCTTTAGCGGGAGCTATCGAGTGCGGTAGGTAAGACGTCGTCACGCCGTTACCGTCATCGCTGGCGCTTGACGACGAACGGAGTCGAAGATTGCCGAGGCTGCGTTTGGTTTAGTTCGGGCGCATCGCGTGCGCGTAGTGAACTAAAGATATGTTTTTGGCTGTAGATTTTTAAAATTATATTCTAAAATCAATTTTAAAAAAATTCATTGCATGCTTGATTGTGTTGTGGACTATGTGTGCATGACAATTACCCTTCACCAAATTAGGAACTATATGTTCAATATTTCTATAAAGAGAATGGTGAATACCAAAATTCGCATTGGTATTGTCTGCACTTAGAGCAGACACTCTATCAAAGGAAATATTGTGGTGGGATAGTAAATAGTTAATCAAACATTCCATTTGCAGATTCATCACAATTTAGTCTAAAGTCAAATAACTTGTTTTGTATCCCATTCTCAATACCAAAATATTGTACAACTAAAGGAAATAATTTTATATTTTTTCTACCTCTATTACTTGCATCAGTTTGCAAACAAAAATATAAATTAGGGGTCTTTAAATCATTCAGTAAAATTTGTAAGGCATAAGTTCCTAAAACATTGTTAACCAGTGCTTCTATTTTAGTGCGTCCTAATTGTATGTTCAAAGCGGTTTTAGAATCAACATATATGAGTATATATTTATGCTATTGTAGGAAAGATTGTGCTTGACAGTGTAGTAGGTTAAAGGAAGTTCACTGGCTGATATTCTGTCATCACAAGAATTTTCATGAATAGCGGATGTTGAAGAAGAGTCTAATGAACCAAAAAAGCTATCTAACCCCTTTTAAGGCAGAGGGAACTAGGTCAGTTACAAATTTAAACTAAACGGATTTTGTAAGCCAATATGGTATGAATGCCTTATGTATTTTTTTTTCCGTGAAAATCGAAGGGAAAATTTTGGAAAATTTGGTGGCAATATAGTTGCCGCTGCCTGTAAAAGACTATCAAAAATAAAATAAGGTTTATTCTTAATCAACTTTTTATTTCTGTTCATGGTAAATATCAAAACAAGGTACCACACAGAGTGGAACCTTGCATCTGGAACATTGAATTTTTGACCTTTTATTGTTTGTCTTTGTGCTACATACACGACATCGCCGATAAGTTGGCAAACGTTCATGTTTATGTGTTCCAACACTGGCAAAACGAAGGTCATCGATTACAGAGCCGGTTTTTTGGTAATTATCAGACATCTTGGGCTTCTTAGTAAGATACATTGGTTGGGTACCCAAGCTTCTTCTCCTTGATGAAAAATTACTTATAAGACCACGTGCCAAAGACAATCTAAACGCTAATTGTGGCATAATTTTGTGGACGCGGCTGTTTGAACTGTAGAGAAGGTACGAGTTTGTTATTGCTAGGTCTATGCAAAAATAAAAAATGCGAAGCCACCATTTCTTGCTTCTTCTGCCGACTTCATAGGTACTCCGCTTCTGATCGAAACGATCCACACCGCTCATACGTTTTGTATATTCAAGTACCGCTGTTGGACAAGGATACGTTTTTTTTGTACCGTCTTTCTGCTTTCTTTCACATGTAGTTTGGCAAATTTTGGAGTGAAATGCGGTGGTCAAAACTGTAACTATTTTTGTATCCTGCCACATGATAAAGGAAACATTATTTTTAGTACGCCATTTATTCACCTCTCTCTAAATGTATTTTTTCTTATTTATTTATTTATTTATTTATTACACACACAAGTTAACATTACAGGTTTAGGACCCAATGCGATAACAAGGTATTATTAAATCTAGCGACTACTTACACCATATTAAACTTATACTAACGAATAAAGTAATCCAAACAATTACAGAGAAAAACAAACCTTGTATTAAATTTAATAAAATAAAGACAAATAAATAGTATTATTATTGTATGTCTTTACCATTCACGGGACCACAGGGTCCTGGTCATTTGGGAGGCGTACGAGGGGCCGAAGCCAACTGCGCAGAGGCCCTTTAGACAACTTTAATATAAAATATGTAATGGACACACAAACCGGCGACTATCCCTGTATGCACTATGGAAATGCACCCAAGGACAGTCTCCGGTTAGTGTAAAACTATTGTGGATAATGGAAAAAAAAGATAGGGCTATGGATGGGTTGCTGTGGACTGGTAAATTGGGAACTATGGATGACTATGGCACCTGCCGAAACAATGTAATTTTTACACGTAAAAATGGCAGGCGGAGACTCGCCAACTCACCGACCGGGCCCGGGAATGGCTGCTAGATAGCAACAGAGGGGCAACGAGAATGTGAGTGGCTGAAGGGTTAAGAAACTACCACCGCTTTCTACTCAGATCATCTGCTCCAGCCGAAGCCTCCTGCATCCCTGGCCCACTCGCGACTTACGAATAGTTTCTTACCCTCCGAGCAGGTTCACTGCTCTCGCGACTCCACTCTGGACGGCCAATGAAGGCAAGCCAGAGGTGGGAGACCTGTTCCTTGTCATCTTTCACTCCAGCCAGCCAATTAAGGCAAGCTGGAGAAGAAGGAACGGTGCCTTCTCCCTGGAGCACTCGGGATGATGGTAGCCCGCGGGATCGCTAATGCCCGTCACCTCGCCTCAAGGTGCCCTGCGGGCGTATTATTATTATTATTGTCTATCTATAACATAAATTATATAACAGAATCTTTGTGAATTCACTCGGCTGACAGGTAAAAACATCTATTTGCTCGTGCACAAGATTTATATTACGGATAGCTTGCGTAACCGCGGCTTTCGCCAGTAAGTTCGTCCTAGCCACCGGCACCGCCAACAGAGGCGGGCGCCGCCGCCTCCTTACATAGTTGTCAGGTACCCACAAACTGATTCTTTGAAGAACATCTGGGTTATGTTCCATTCCCCGAATCAATTTCACCAAATAGGTGGTAAGAGTAAACTCTCGACGCACCTTCAATTGATTGTACCCGACCATACCCAGCACAAATAACGAGGGATACATCAACGGATACAACGGGTACACTCCATACAGCTTCCAATACAGGTGACGAGTGAATTTGTTCTGAACTCGTTCTAACATCAGAGAGTACTTATTTTCATGAGGCGCCCATATCATTGCGCTGTGCTCCAAATGACTTCTCACTAATGCGTCATAAAGAGCCCGAACTGCAGAGATATTAGTGAAATCTCGCGTTTGTCTCAATAAAAATCCTAGATTTCTATACGCCTTCTTACAAATTTTCATTATGTGCTCACGGAACAACAACTCGGGGGTCATGTAAACTCCCAAATCACGCACCTGTGTGACTCGTTGCAGTGGTGTATTTTCAAGCCTGTATTCATGTAGCAGAGGTGATCGCGCGCGAGTAAAACTTATCGTAGAACATTTTGACTCGTTAAAATACAGCTTGTTTTCATGACTCCATTGGACTATCCTATCAATGTCATCCTGTAAGCACTTGCAGTCTGTTTCCTTCGTAATTTCTAGGAGCAACTTTAAGTCATCTGCAAATAATAAACAAGAGCTATGTTTGACGACTTGTGGTAAATCATTTATCATAATTAAAAATTCGAGAGGCCCCAAATTACTGCCCTGGCTTACTCCCGATCTCGTGTAATAGGGATCCGATTCCCAACCATTGTAGTCGACAAACTGCTGCCTATCCTTCATGTAACTGGCAAAAAACCGAACTAACTGTGGCTTGCACCCAATCTCAACTAGCTTCCTTAATAAGATGTCATTATCGACGGTGTCAAATGCTTTTCTAAAATCAAAATAAGCGGCGTCAACCTGCACCCCAGCATCTACCGCTGGCACCAACCTTGTCATAAAGCTAAGGAGATTTGTTGCCGTGCTACGACCCGGTCTAAATCCGTGTTGTGAGTCCGAGATCTGTCCATGTATCTGTGCCTGTAAGCTACGCTGCACAGCTGACTCAAACACCTTAGCCGGGGATGACAACACTGCCACTGGTCTATACCCCTCAATGCTAGAACCTGCCTTACCTTTAGGTACTGGAATGACTCTGGTAATTTTCCAACGTGTCGGAAAAGTAGCTAAACTCTTCTTGTGTTGATACATTCTTTTTCTTAGCGTTTTTTAGTATTAGTGGCAAATCAGATCTCCCAGAATTGACGGTTGCGGTGGCATATATTCCGTTTTCAAACAAATATTGCAAGAGCTCATAAGATTTAAAGAAATTGTCAAAAGCTACATGTCCTCGGAAGCCTTGATCAATGAGTTTTTGTGTGAGAGATTTCACTACTTTGACTCCTAGACCGACTTCAGGAGCTTGATCTTCACGTTTACCAGTGTAAATGCTAAATTCGTAAACATAACCAGTTTTGCTATCAGTTCTTACCCAAACTTTGTATCCTCTCTTGATGGGTTTGAGGGGCATGTACTGTTTTAGTGTTGAACGTCCCTTGAATCGGATCATCGATTCATCAATTGATTGTGACGATGTTGTTTTCGCTTCTCGCTGACATGCAATATTCAGCAAATCCAGTATTGGTCTTACTTTGAATAATTTATCAAAATTTGTTGCAGCTCTTTGAGGCGCTTGCTCATTATTATTCAAATGCAGGTTTTCGAGGATTTTTTTAAATCTTTTGATTGGCATTATGGATGCGATTTCATCTACGCGAAAAAATGGATCGCTAGCCCAATATAAATCAACAGTCGGGAATGGATGGAGCCCCATTAGAATTATTATGCCTATGAAAGCTTTAATTTCATCACAACAAACAGGTGTCCAGTTACGACTTTGATTTTGTTCTGCATAGAGATTGGTTTGTGTTACAATATGTGTAAAAATATCGTCATCGAAGAAACGTGTGAAATATGTCGTAGGCCTTGCCTGGGATGAAACGAATCGAGTTCCTTGTAAACGAACACGGTTAAAATCATCCATGTTTGGTTGTTGAGACCAGATAACTTTTTTCCACTGATCTTCTGCACCATCCGAATCATCAGTTTCAGAAAATGTATCAACAGCTGTAGGAAGTTGGCTGAATGGTGGTTCAGGAGAAGAAGAGTCAAGTAAACGGTTACGGCGTCTGTCTAAATGAAGACCAGATGTTGAGGAATGAATTGATGTCTCACGTTCGTCGTCCGAGTCGTGTGTCACCTGAGTAGACTCATTGTTGCGGCTGTCTAAATGTAGACCAGATGTTGACGGCTGACTAAAAGATTCTTCTAAATTAGAGTCGTTTTTCTCCTGGGTAGAATCGGTTTCGTTCGGACCACTAAGAATATCATATAGCGTCATACCTTCATACGTATCTAAATTATCCGGTTCTTGTTCGTATTCGTCCTCAGAAATGTCAGGGTCGTCGGGTAAGCCAAATAATTCGTCCAGTGCATTTTCTATGTCGTCATCAGACAATATTTTCGGCATTTTCACCTGCAGTAAATACTGTAATATTATTATCTACACGGGCAGTGGCAGATATATTGCCACCAGTTAAATACAAAATTTTATCAAAATAATAAACGTAATTTTACAAAATACTACTCGATCGTACAAGTGACATACGTAATTATTGAAATAAGTGCAAACTCTTACCAGTTTTCCAAAAGATTTTAAAGATTGAGCTAGATTTGTTACACGTTACACAAAATCACCGGTTTTTTCCCTTCAAAGTTTGAAAAGTGTCAATTGAATTTGACAATTCCCACAGAACAAAAAATATACGTTGACAGGACATCTCAAGCTTGCCAGTAAAACAAAATAAATACCAGAAAGTTGCCCGAAAAAAAATTTCTGAAATTGGTGGCAGTATAGTGGCCACTGCCTTAAAAAGGGCTAATGTAGAAGTTTTCTTACAAAGTTCACCTTTAAGTTTATGTTGCTTTGTTTGACCATGTTGTTTAATCTGCAATTAAGAACAAGACACCTGAAATTCTGTCGCTTAAGATTTTTAATACTATGTAGGATAAGTACAGACAACTTAACTTCATAACCAACTGTCACCTGTCAACGTCAAACATCAACATGAAGTTAACGGCGTAATAGGCTAATATTGCCAGAGTCATGTATTTACCTTCACGATGGACAATGTCGAAATCCAACCCTTGTAGAAAGGCCCACCACCGATGAACACGTGGCGTCAGGTCTAACTTCTTGCGTGTGGACTGCAGGGAATTACAATCGGTGACTACTATGAACTTGCAACCATGGAGATTACGCCTAAAATGTTTTACGGCATTGACCACCGCGAGGGTCTCAAGTTCATACGAGTGGTACTTCGATTCGGCGTCAGACGTACGCTTGCTGTAGTAGGCGACTGGATGTAGCTTACCTTCTTTTCTTTGCAGTAACACTGCACCGTAGCCTACGGCACTGGCATCCGTGTGAACTTCAGTTTCAGCATCAGGGTCATGGATCATGAGCACAGGCTCATTTGTGAGAGCGGTTACAATTTTCTCCCTAACTTCCTCGTGTTTCGGCTTCCAGATCAACTTACCATTCCCAGAAGTCAGGGCATATAACGGCGCCATCACCTGTGAGAACCGTGCCACGAATTGGCGAAAGTAAGACGCCAAACCGATAAATTGCCGTAGCTAATTAATACCTAAGATGTATGGCCCCATTAAATGCGTGTATTCTCAGTTGTTTCGTGAACTTAATTTAAATACTCATTTATGAGTCTGAAATAAAACTTTATCAGGCACTTTATTAGTAGTAGCCACTACTATTATTTTAATGATATATACTATTACTTATATGATTAAGCATATTTCTTAATTTGAAGAATAACATTTTTCTTAATATTCATACTTTCTTTTTATTTAGCAAATAAACCTTAATTTATTCACAGACATTCTACATCATTTTTACTGCAAATCATTTAAAATTTTAAGAGAAGAAAATATGCCCTCTACACTCACTTCTGTCCGGAGGTTATACGCCGGGGTCGTGCGGTCCATGGCCCTCTACGGCGCCCCTGTTTGGGCGCCGAACCTGCTGCAGCGGCCCGCTCGGGCGCTGCTTATGGCACAGAGGGTCATGGCGATCCGAATGATCCGCGGATACCGCACGATCTCTGGGGAGTCGGCGAACCTCCTTGCCGGATTACCGCCGTGGGATCTGGAGGCGAAGGTGCTCGCGCGCGTGTATCGCATGCGCGCGGAGGCACGTCGCCGGGGCGAAACTCCGCTGCCGCGCCAGATAAGTGCGTGGCGGGATGAGCTCCGGCGCGATCTCATGGCGGAATGGCAGCAACGACTGTCGCAACCGAGGGCTGGGCTCGCTGCCATTGCAGCGGTAAGTCCCCTCTTTGAGGAGTGGCTTGAGAGACGCTACGGCGTCCTCACCTACCGCCTGACGCAGGTCCTCACCGGACATGGAAGTTTCGGGAGGTACCTGTGTCTGATGGGGCGGGAGGAAACGCCCGGGTGTCATCACTGCGAGGACCACCCTGAGGACACGTGTGAACACACTGTTGCGGAATGCCCTGCGTGGGCTGAGCACCGCCGTGCCCTCAGGGAAGTGATCGGCGATGGAGACCTCTCGCGTCCGGGCCTAGTTCAGGCCATGATGCGGAGCGAGGGGGACTGGGATGCCGTCTCCTCCTTTTGCGAAGCAATCATGCTGGCTAAGGAGGAGGAGGGACGCGTGAGGCAGCGAAGCGCTGCCTCCTCGCAACCCAGCCATCGCGAAGGACACACTGGCGTCGGGGATCGCGGGACGATCTCGGCCACCGTAAGCGCGGGCCTGCGGACGGCGAGCATGGGTGGCTCCCCGTCCGACCGACCCAGAAAAAACCCGAGCGTACGGCGCGTCGCGTTCCGCGCGCGCCTCAAAGAGCCATCAGACCACCACAGATGGGGCCCAATAAGGCCGATGCCGATTCGGAGTCGCGGAGAACCTAACGGGTAACCGGGGCTCCGGCTCGACGTGCAGGAGAAGGAACGGGGTGGTTTTTAGTCAGTAAGAGTCTGACACTCCCTTCCGCCTCACCCAGGCGGGAGCAGTCATTCGATGATTTTCCCCCCTTAAAAAAAAAAAAAAAAAAAAAACACTCACTTCTGTGGCTGGCGTAGCTAAAACTGTACTAGCTAAGCGATATAGTTGTGGCTCACTTAATTGGTTACTCTTCCAAAATGCTAAGATATTTTCATACGACGGTATTCGAGGATGGGCAGAGAAGTTTTCTAAAATTGCAGTGATAAGTCCACGAGTTGGAATATACTGCTCACGTTGACAGCGTCGTTTTATTAGTTCTATTTCTGATAAAATTGCATCGATTTCATCAGCAATAATGGAAACCATTTGTGTATCTTGTTTATCATCAAGTTCAGCCATAACATCTGCCTCTAATTATATTATACGTAACCAAGTACCTATCATTGAAATGTCTCATGGCTAAAAGTTCTTCCTCGGCTGACAATACGACAGGATCTAGATATAAAAACGCTAACAAAGGTGGAGCTGAAGCATAATCTGTTCTCTTATTTTCATTTTATGGCAAATCAGTTGTGCTAGCGGTACTTGCACGTGTGATGTTTCTAAATGATATCGGACCCAATGGTAATAAAAGTCTCCAAGAGTTAATTATAAGTAAAATTTTGGTCAAAAATTTGATGGTTTGAGAGATTTAACCAGGTCCTGCAAGGCAATCTAACTGTTATCACTTGTTATTATTATTTTAAATATTTGAATTAAACATAAAATAACGTGTGCTCAGTTCGGTTTTATAAAACGGAAGGAAAGATTTTTTCACTGGCGAGAAGCGTTGTTCCTGTCAAATTTAAGGTTGCCGTATTCCAATTCTAAAATTGCTGATTTTCTGGGAATACTGAGAAAAATGCCGTATTACACAATTTATGTATGTAGTATGCGTGTACTACTTTTATAGTAACTTGTTTTATCTTTACCGTATAGGTTTTGAGTAGTTTCTAGTAGTTCTGATTATTTCTCATACTGTTTTTTATCCTTCATTTTACGAATTACTTCGTTTGGTAATTGAAATTTTGTACAATTACCTTGATTACGAATTGCTTGTCTGGCTAAAAGAGTTTCATTAATAGTTTGAGTTATTTATTTCTAAGTCTCGTTTTCATATTATTTACTTCGCTAAAAATAGCTTGCAGTCTGCGTTTGAATGTGGTAAACATAATACATTTAAAGTAAAAGATGCTAATGTTTTTAGTTGTGTTCCATCATGAATTTTAATCTAAAACTCATCAGTTTTCTGTGAGCTGATTTCAAATAATGATAATTTATTTACCATTGGTAGCATTCTCCACTCATCATCAATTGTTTGGAGATCGTCGATGATTATTATTGATGCTTCTTGGCAACTTTTGCAGAAGGGATAAAATGGATGGACAAACGTCTCTTGTTTGATTACTAGCTGCTTCTTCAGGTGATAAATATTTTTAAAGTTGAAGTAAATCGTCAGAGAAGTCACATAAATATAACATCACGCCTTTTTATCCCCGAAGGGGTAGGCAGAGGTGCACATTATACCACTGTACAATGTAACACCCACTTTTCACTATTTATGTTATGAGTCCCATGTAATAGGGGGTGAGCCTATTGCCATATACCGGGCACAATTCCAGACTCCGTGCTACTACTGAGAATATTTAAAAACCCAGTAATACTTTGCCCGACCCGGGAATCGAACCCGAGACCCCTTGTCCGGCAGTCGCACTTACGACCACTCGGCCAACGAGGCAGTCAGTCAGAGAAGTCGTACCTTTTTTTTATTTCTTTGCAGCCTGTGATGAAGAAATCTCTGCAGCGAGGGTAAAACTCTTTTGTTGTTGTTATTTTTTTTTGCTCATTTATCTGGTTTTTGTGTTTCCATCATAATTTTTATCTCCAAATACATTTGTGGAAGGAAATCATCTTCAGGAACAATCGAGCTTATATCATTTTGTTGAACATAATCGCTTTACATGTAACACATTAATAATTCTTCGTACGATACTCTTATATGTTCATCCAGTTCTACCAATTTTGAGTCTGTGCTTTGAAAATATTCGTTCAGTTTAACAAATTTTGGTAATATCCATTGCAGAAATAAAAAGTAAAGCTTTATAAAATCGTTATGCAGCTCATGGTAAACTAATTTTGCAGCTGCAGTTTTTTCTTTCAGCCATTTCTGCGTAAAAAACAATTTAAGACTGTTCCACTGTTCAAGCAGTCTGTTCACACAATTAAATAGATTAGCAAAAATTAAGGTATTTTTGCTAATCTATTTAATTTTACTGCTAACTTGGATTTAGGACTTGCCAAAACTGTCTGTACTAACCCAACATCTAAAACATTTAGTTTAAACTCTTCAATTAAGGTAAACGCAGGTATTAACGACCCCGCTAAGGCAATTTTAAAATCAACCAAATTTTTTTGGCATACTGGTTCCTCTAAAGATTAATAGTTTTATTTTATAAGCTAGTGTTATGTATAAAAAATGTATTTACTGAATCAAATACATTTAAATAAAGGATTATATTGTAAAAAATAATTTACAATGTGACTTAGTCGGTTGTTGCAATTACCGACCCATAAAAACGGCTGTGAAGCTATTAACGATTTTTATGCAGCTATTTCCGATCGTGTATGAGAGGAGGCCTTTTTCCAGCAATGGAATGTATATAAGCTAATGATGATGATGATGATTACTGATATTAATAAAATAAAACAAAATAAAAATGCAAATACTTATTCGTTTTTTTTTATTATCGTTATTTTTAATAAAACAAATTGAACTAAATAATTATAAACTTTTAAATTAATCAACATAATACTATTAATACACATTTAAATTTTAATTTCAGGATTTTAAATTCTAGGATAATTCGTTATGCTATTGAGATCGTAATCATTTTTTGAAAACTCTACTATTAATCACAGTCATTGGTTCTCCTCTTTTTTTTAGAAATAAATTGCAACTAATTAGTTACATATAAGATTTGGTGGAGCTTACAAACAAAACATCAAAGTCACTTAAAAAATACATTCATCATCAGACTCACTGCTATATAAGACTCGACGTTTAACTGTCTCTCTTGCAGAGCCTGACTCTAATAGACGTACGGTAGTTTCTGTTTCAAAAGAATCTCTATCATTAACTAAACTACTATTAGAATGTTCATGTCCTTTTTTATTAGATTCATTTTCTAACTCACTGTTACAAAGCACGTGACGCTTTGCTGCTTCCTTTAGAAGTAAATTAAAATCGGATTCGCTATCTGATTGATATTTACTAGGTCCTGCTACAGGAGAATCTTCTTTGTTAACCGCATTCACTTTTTTAATTGGTTTTTTCTTCTTTAAGGTCGTTGTTTTCTTTAATAATTCTTTTTGTTCCTTTTTTTCCAAGATTTCTTGTTTTCTTTTATTTTTTTATTTTCTTTATCTTCTTTTTCTTTTATGATTCTCCTTTGATATTCCATAAAGTCATCTGATATGGCTACTGTCGGCGTGAGTTTTTTATTTAATGTCTTCTTTTTATTGTAATCAATATTATTCTTCGGGAAATAAAGAGAATTTTTAAATGGTGTCGCATAATTCTTAAATGGTGTGGGAATAGCAGAGCTACTACTTGTTTCTGGAGCGGCCTCTTTGGTTGCATTTTTGGGTGATGGTGTATACTTCTGAAGTGTTTGTAGTGGCTCCGCGGTTATTTTAATTAAAGTATTATTTTCTGGTGCAAGAATCGAAGTGGACACGGGTGTTAACTCGTTGGTAGATGGTAGAATTAGTATATTATCTTGTTGAGGTGTAGATGTCTGCAGAAACTGGTTGAACTCATCTGGTACAGTTAATAAGTTTACAGTAGGCGACGAAGGTAGAGGTTTTTCAATAAACAAAGATAAGTTGGATGCCTCTTCTTCCAATTCTTCTGAACCTTGCTCTATTGGCAGTATTAGATCACTCTCAGGAACTATATCAAAATTTAGAATAGCCTCAGATATATCTTGTGTTTCATTCACAAAATTGTTATTTAGTGTTGATTCCCCTAACTGCAGAATACTTCCACTCTCTTGATTTATGGCGTTTTCGGGGGTAATTTTCTTCCAATATTCGAATAACTTTTTATAAGTTGGATCTCCCATCCATTGGCCTCCCGAATCTTTGAAAGTTTGTAAGGTTATAGGTGACAATCTAGCCTCAAAATCTTGTTTAAATTTTTCTTCATATTCAGATGTGGTTATATGATTGACGTCTACAGTATGTTTTAAATTTGGCAACAGTTTACTGTAGTTTATTTTAGATGGATCAAATGGATATAATCCACAACATCGAAATCCGCTCTGTATGGTTTCAGGCTTAAGGCATTGGTCAAAGCATTTTTTTACTGCCGGAGCAAAATCAGTGCGTTTAAGCTTGGCATAGTTATTTTGAATTCTGAATTCATGCACAACAGTCCTCCATGTTTCCTTTGACTGTCTGAAAACACAACGTCGAGCGGCTGTAGTATATGTGTAGTTGGGAAGTAAAGCTACCAGATATTGCTTTTTCTTTACAGAATGTTGATATGAAGTGATATGTGAGATGTGTGACCATCCAAAAACAAAACTACTGGAAATGGTAATTTCATTTGTTACAAGCCACGGATAGAAGCAGTTTAACATATTCATAAAATGCTTCTGTGTTCATCCAACCTGATTCCGTATTACCAAGTCCCCATCCACGAGTAATGTAGCACAAGATTTTTGGCAAACGTTTATACGGAAAAAGTATCATTGGAGGTACTTATTTCCGTCAGCTGAAACGTTCACAAGCACAGTCAAGCACTCTTTTCGTCATTAGCAACACGATTAAGACTCGTTTGCTACCTCTGCTGACCAAAACTTCTTTTTTCTTTTGGGCATAAAAAGAAAGCAGTTTCGTCACAGTTAAACACTCGTCAGGATCTTCTAAAACATGATGCAGATTATTGTCATAAAATAATTGTTCACTCTGTCAAACCATGCACGTATAGCTGCTTCTGTGACTTGATTTCGGCTTGAAGAAGATTTTGTGCAACACGTTTAGATACTGTTGGATGTCTCTTTATAAAATTCTCAAACCAATATCTGCCAGGCACACCATTTTTAAAAGGGTTTGGACGATTTAAGTTTTGAACTAGCTTAGCCACTGCTTCTAATAATTGTTCTTTTGTAACTGGAAATCCCATCTTGCCAAGGTAGTGAATCCAGTCTACAATCTGTTTTTCTTCACTTAAATTAAGAACCGGCTGAACTCCGCAAATTTATTCTTATATTTCCCGTCCCGTTTGTCTCGTAATGTAGTTTTGGAATATTAAACCTTTTTGAAGCCTCATATACACTTGTACCGTCATTAATTGCTTTGATTGCTTCGGCGAGTTGTGTTTCACTGTATACTTTTCGCCGCTTTTGTGGCTCCATACTTCTGGAAATAAATATAATTGTATGTTTATGTTGCTTTAGCTAAGAAGTAGCATTTATTAATAGGTACCTATTAAATAATCTATATACGAACGGTAATAGCTTCTTATAGTTGCTATTGCCGACCCTCATGGGTCGTTAATAAAGTATACAAATATAAACATAAATTGTATTACCGACTCATAAAAAAATGGTTATTTTAATTCAATTGACCTTTGGACTAGAATATAGATTATAATTTTATTAATGTCACAAAAAATGTTGACAATACACACTGTTTTAAACACAAAAACAATGATTTTATTACTGTAACTATTCAATATCGATCCCGAAAAATATCATAACTTTGGTTAAATTGACAACGCTAAAAGATAAAAACTAGACAAAAAGGTTTAGTCGCTAATAGATTTTTATAAAGACTGATAACTTAGATTTAAACTGGTCCATAAAAATACTTGTGTCAGTGTGATATTATAACATAAAGAAAAATAAAACGAAAAGTTACGTTGCTGCCATTGCCGACTTATGGGTCGTTGATAGCTGCCACGATTAAAACTGATGAAGCTAACACCGTCCCTTTTAATTTAAAGTTTTATCGTTTCAAATTACTTTTTATTAATAAAATGTCGTGATAAATCAAGAGTTGACACTTAAATGAATACACTTAGTATTACAAGATAAACTATAGACGTCATTTGTATGTATAAACGTCTTAAATAGAAAAGTCACGTACTTACTTGAAGGAACAAGGAAACAGTATGACACGGCCTGCGTCCACGCTGCCCCGCAGTAACTGACGTATTTTATCTCTTTTTTGCAAAGCTACTCACACTAACGTAAAAGTATACGATACTCAACGAATAAACGCGAGTGTAACTTTGCCTACTTATAGCTAGAATAGTTCTGGAAACGTAAAAATTTCGAATTACTTTTATAGGTCGGTAATACCTACAGATTTTCGATGGGTCGTTGATAGCTGCGTTTACCTTAATGATTCTCTCTCATTCTTGTTTCTGATACATTCCATTGGCAAGTAAGGTATATCTACAATTTTGTTGCTTTTGTTGCAAAATAAACAATAAGGTAATGCGACTTTTCCCATAAGATATCCAAACTTTGCTGATGGAAAGTGTCCAGAGCGTAATCTTAAGGCTAACTTAATATATTCTCTATTTAATTTGTCATCAGTATATTGTAAAAAAAGTTATATTTTATTTTTGGCATCGTTTAATTGGCAGATTGGTAATCTGGCCTTGTGTACGATGGTTTAAATCCTTGTAGCTTGTGCTATGGCTAGTGTGGCTAAATATTTTATAGCTTCTATAGCTCCGTCGAAAAACGTTGTAACTAGCCCAATATTTTCGCGGCACATGGCCTTCTTCCTTCCAAGGGTTCGTATTGACTGACTATTTCAGGAGGCCAAAAATGTCGTTTAACATTTTTATAAATTTAATGGTCGCTTCTGCACCTTTGAATTCTTTTAGTTTTAATTTATTTACACAAAAATTTAAAGCATCGGCGACCGAATTGCTCAGCAGTTGAGTAACTAGACGAACTAAAATGTTTTGTTTCGCAAAAAATGAATGTTCATCGTTTCATTATTTGTGCTTTTGTGAGTTTAGTAGTCATGTGCAATCCTTCATTTTCTTGAAGATCTTGCAGTCTTACATCATAAAACACCCTCAACTCTCCAAAGGCATTTCTAATTAATTTAATGGCATGGCAGGGGTCAATGAAAATGTGAATTAATTGTGATGTTTTCAGGATATTGTCTCTCTAAAGGAAGACCATTCGCTTTCGAGATTTGCCTTTTTGGATATCTTGCGGTCCTGCACAGCTTTCAATCAAACCCGAAGTCTCCGTACTTATTAAATTTCTTTCTTTTAATTCTTTCACAATAAGAGTGATATTTGCGATTTTTTTACCCTGTCTCCTTAATTTTTATTAAGTCTTTTAATATGTTTGCTTGTTTCTGAATTTTCGCCTTTAATTTATTAATAATATGAAGTGCGTCATCCTGGAACAAGTCAAATTTATAGTTTTCAAACTGGAGACAAACCAACAAAATTCTGTAATTTTTTTCTAAATTATGCAGGTTCTATGAGGACTGATTCCTGAAAATCGGTGGGTTTTTTTTAGAACACACAATTATTTTAAAAAGTTTATACGTATCATCATCAACAGCCTATAAATGCCCACTGCTGAGCAAAGCCTCTTCTCACACGGAGAAGGTTAGAGCATTAATCACCACGCTTGCTCAATGCGGGTTGGCGATTTCAAACTTATAATTAGAAATTATAAGTCCAGGTTTCCTCACGATGTTTTTCCTTCACCGTTTGTCAGTGGTGTCTAAATAATCTTAGAAAGTACATATAACTCGGAAAAAGTCACATTGGTACTTGCCGTTGGTAGGTTTCGAACCCGCACCCTCATGCATGAAAAGTGGGCGTCTTAAACCTCCGGGCCACCACGACATTTCGATACGTATAACCCTACTAAAACCCTCATAGTAACTACTGGATTGTGGCTAGTACATATTGGTCAGATAAAAGTGGATTGTGACAACGTATTTATCTTTGCCATCATTATTTTAGATGAAATTGTAAATGTCAAGTAAATTCATTATAGTGGATTGCCACTTAAACTATTACTCAAAATATTTTGTCAGTGTTTTTAGTTGTTTGTTGTTGCCGTTGCAGGCAAATGACGAAATCGTGAATTTTATTAAATTCCTAGGGATGCCAAAATAATATTCATGTTTGTTGGTCTTGTTACTAAAAGTATGTATTAAATGCCATTTCACGAAACTAACACAAAGTCTCTAAAAGGTTTTTAAATTAATTTCTTATTTAAATAGCATTAACTGCCTTGTTCGTCGAAATAATGTGGCAAACATCGAGTTGACTAAAAATACAACTAATTATTTACAGGTGCTACTGCTGTAGCTGATATCAAGTTTGTTGAATCTTGATTTAATACTTTTTTTGCCCTTATGTGGAATAATGTATGAGACAAATCTATGTAGTCATCGCCTGTTCAAGGAACTTGAAACTCGATAGGTCCATCATCAGCAAGAGATGCAATTGGTTTATAGTGAATCCACAATCTATTTTCATGTTTGTGTAGACGGTAATGCAAACAAATCTAATTCTGACTTAACGCACTCATAAGAATGATTAGGAAGGAAAGACACATTTTTTTTTTTTTTTTATTTAAACGTTTTATATTTGAAAATATATCTTTGATGTTTTTTGGTTTTACACCAAGTTTTTAAAGCTTTGTATTAAAACTTATGGATTAAATCCTGCTCATTACTATACTGACTCAGGTTTAAGTGGGGATGCAATGTTAAAATTTACCAAAATAGAATTAGAATTGTTAATGGACTATGACAAAATTGCTTTTTTAAAGCTGGTAGTAGAGGGGGTGTATCTCAGCAAATAATAAATTCATGAAAGATTATGCCTCATTGGCCGAGTGGTCACAAGTGCGACTGCCGGGCAAGGGGTCTCGGGTTCGATTCCCGGGTCGGGCAAAGTATTACTGGGTTATTAAAAATCTCAGTAGTAGCACGGAGTCTGGAAAAATGTGCTCGGTATATGGCAATAGGTTCATCCCCTATTACATGGGACTAATAACATAAATAGTGAAAAGTGGGTGTTACATTGTACAGTGGCATTAAGTGCCGAAATGTGCACCTCTGCCTAACCCTTCGGGATAAAAAGGCGTGATGTTATGTTATGTTATGGAAGATTATGATAGTGAAAAATTTAATTCATATCTAACATATTTTGATGCGAATAATTTATATGGTTGGGCAATGTCTCAATCTCTTCCTATTGGTGGTTTAGAATGGATAGATTCTAATGCAGATTATAATGTGTCGGATAACTCTGATTTCGCTTATGTTTTATAAGTTAATTTTAATGTCAGAATGCAAATTAGAACTTCATAATTTGCATTCTGACTTTCCGTTATGACCAGTGGCGGATTAAAGGTCCAGAGCGCTCTAGGCAATCACTTAATCGGCGCCCCTGTACCAGCCATAAATGGCCATCCTAATACTATAAATTTTAACTAGTTATTTTTGCAATTACGATGACGTTGTATCATCAAACCCTAGACTAGTAGACCAGGACCCTTGTACTTACGCTAATGCATGTAGATATAGATTATGTAAAAGCTTAAATAATTTATTATTATTAATAAATGAAACAAAATAAGTTTTGAGTTATTTATTTAAAAAATTATACGTAGGGGAAAGGAAGGCAAAGCGGACCACTTAACAAAAAACAACTATAAAAAAGAAACTATTAGGTTTTATTAAACTTCTTCAAAGTAATATTAATCAACATTCTTTACTCTACATTAGGTACGAATCAGACTTTGATATAATCACAGACAATGAGGATATTAGTTGATTTCTAATACCTTCAATATGTCCGTTTTGCCTTCATGTGGTAGGCAAAATGGACCACACATGAAGGCAAAACGGACTTACATAAAATTAATCAGTTAGCACATTTTTCACACATAAATACTGTCTCCTCGTCCTCATCTTCGACTCCTGCGCAAAGGCAGTGTGCCCATAAACGACATACTGGACATTGCACCCAACCCCCGGTTGATTCTGAGTACAAATGAGAACAATACAGACACTCAGTGTCATCTTCCTCAGATGAACTATAATTGCTTTTAGTTTTTGACCTTTTTACATCAGACATCTTGCTAGCTTTTCCTTTTTTTGAAATTATTCGTTTATTTTCCTTGATTTTCTTTTTTCCTGTCTTACTTTTTGCTTCTCTTTTTGTGGGTTTCATGTCTTTCTGGAAAATAAGTGCTTTCTTGATCTTCTCAGCCTGTTTATTTTGAGAAGCTTCCACTTCAAAGCGGTAGGGTGATGACGTAATAATTGCTGTTTTACCTCGTTTGACGTTGGCTCTTTTAGTCTTAGTTGTTTTCGGGAAAGGCATTATATCTTTTGGTCCGAAATGAAATACACTGCTAGTTTCATTGTCCATAATTGTAGAGGAAGTGGAAAGTTCAGTATCACCTTCATTCAGAAGTGATGGCCGTGAAACTGTTAGTTCGCCAGCATTTTTTGTTGGAGTGGTAGGCAATGCAGGTTGGTTGTCAATTTGACTATCATTTAATATAGACGGCGATGACACCCTTGAATCAATATCCTCGATGGAAGGAGTAGTGGATGCTGAAATATTTTCAAAATCGTATGCTGCCTCGTTAGCCCTTGATGTCGAGGGCTGGTTATCTCGTGATACTAAGGGCTGAAGATCTTCGGTGCTCAAAACTGGTGGTGAGGGCTGACCAGCTTTTGATGTTGACGGCTGAGGATCTTTGGCGCTTGAAACATCTGTCGAGGAATACGGGTTCGAACTTGGATTCGGTAGCTCGATGTCAGTAGTTGCTGCTGCTAAAAAGTCAGCTTCTGTGAAAATATCACGATTTAAAGGCCAGATTCCTGTGGCACGAAAGGCATTGAAAGCAGTTGTCATTGTAGCAGCTTTCTGAAAAGCTCTGTCAATTCTGCAAAATTGTGTAATAACTTTTCCTGGGTTCATCCTCAACCAATTCTGTGCTGCTTCCGAGTAATAAGTAGACAAAGGTTTCATAAAAGCCACATCCAATGGTTGGAGACGGTGAGTGCAGTGCGGTGGGGTTGCCAAAATTTGGACTCCATTCTCTCGCCCTAGATTAATAATGTCAAGATTCATAGTATGACTTTTATGTCCATCTAATATCAACAGCACCGGGTTATCTTTAGAAGCTCTAGAAAAAACAATGAATTTCCGAAACCAAGAGGTAAAAATATCTTTCTGAATCCAGCCACTCTCATGGCACTCAGCCCAAGATCCACGAGGTGCATTATTCATCAATTCAGGCTTCATCCTTTTACGGGGAAAAATAAACAAAGGTGGCATATAGGACCCATCTGCTCCAAAACAAAACACTACAGTGACTAGTTGACCCCGCTCAGCAGAAGTTAATAAGCCGATTTGTTTTTTCCCTCTTGTGCCAATAATTCTTGATATACTCTTGGGGACTGTTGTGATTCCTGTCTCATCTACATTAAAAATTCTATCTGGAGTCAGATGATAAGTTTCAATTGCATGTGACAGCAAATCAAAAAAATTATTAACTGCAACTTGATTGAAGCCAGCTGCTCGGGCTGCAGATGTTGGTTCAGGTTTACGCAAGCTAAGATCTGGGTTACGTTTTAAGAAGTTTTCTAACCAAATTCTACCTGCCATCTTCTTGCAAGTATCAAAATTGTGACTTATGTTATTTCTCTCAGCTAGATCATATGCCAACTTCTTTAGATTTTCCGTGGTTAATCCAAACAAACGACTTTCCATCTGTTTCACATAAGTAGCTAATTCAGTCTCTTGAGCTTTAGTAAAAACTTGTTCAAATCTACCCAGTTTCTTATTTGTGGCAATATCAATATTTTGAGTAGCCTTATATTTCTCTAATTTTCTCTTCAGAGTAGTCTTTGGTACCAGGAATTGATTAGAAGCTTTATTGAGGCCCATTTCTCCAGCTGCCACTTTCTCAATTGCATTTTTCATGCTGGCTTCATCCCAGGAATTTCGATTGGATTTTCTTTTATAATTATTTACCATCTGAAACCAAATCAAAAAAATTAATGAAAACATTATTTTTTCTACTTTTATTGCATTTAGATTTATTAACATTCACATTACTTTATAGAAGGCAAAACGGTCCCAGTGAAGGCAAAATGGTACACCGGTCCATTCTGCCTGGGTCCGTTTTGCCTTTTTGGTACTTAGGGGAGACTGGGGCTGGTCCTAACAAATTTTGAATTAAGCGTAATATTTTCTAAACTATTTTAGCAAGGAACGTGGTTTTTTGGTATATGATGCAAAATTTAATGAGCTTTACGTAAAATACAACAAAATGTATGTAATAATTACCATATCTGAGAAAAAACGAGTTTTGGCGAACAAGTCACTTGTTAAAACTTACCCCCGGTATGGGGTTGGTTTTAACAGCGCTGGGGAAAGTTTTAAACAGCAGGGGTAGAAGTAACACGTAGTTGAGAATGGAATTTGATGGGATTTTGGTTAAGATAAACATCAAAATAATATTCATTGTTTATTACAAACACTAATAAAATTAAATGCAGTTCCTTACCGTTCATAAAACAAACAGAAAACTTAAATTAAATTAGTAAAACTGAGTCACTCAGTCAGCATTACTCAAATCAAAGAACAAAATATAAACTGAATAATATTTCAAAATTTCTAGCTCCTTAGCTGCTAGTTCATGGATCCTCTTCCGAAGTACTTCCACGCGTGGTTTTCCTTTTATAATTCCTCATCCTAAAAAAACAATATAAGTTTAATATATCTATAATAAATAAATAAATAGTGAACAACATCTAATACATAGCTCATCAGAGCTATGTATTAATTATGCTACTTACTAAGGGATCACCCTTAGTAAGTAGCTTATGCACTTGTGTTACCACAACACTTAGAACCGAGACAATGTAGAAAATTTATTTTTGTACATTGCACCGACCAGGGTCGAACCCGGAACCCAAGAGTTTAACCGGCACGAAGTCCACTTAACAACAGAGGTCTTTTTTATTTGATGGGTCAACGTAGACCACTATCTCGCCTGGTGGTAAGCGATGATGCGGCCTACGATAGAGCACGTCGTCCTATAAGCAATTTATTCACTCGGGCCTTGAAGACACCCAGGCTGTACCCTTCAGAAAATGGAAATACTCTGACAAAGAATTCCACTCCTTAACAGTACGCACAAGAAAGCTTGATGCGAAGCGCTTCGTGCGTGTGGGCGGGACATCTACCATGAATCGGTGTCGCTTCGCCGATAGTCTTGTGGTACGACGATGGTAAGGACTAGGGGGAACAAGTTGTGCAATTCCCCTGTACACTCATCGTAATGTATTCGGTAGAAAACTGAAAGGTGGTCAACCTTTCGCCTGTGTCACATCATCTTAAATTAGCGGAAATTGACTCCGTTTGGCGGAGAATAGACACGCCTGGGTTTTGCTGGCATTGAACTTCACCAAATTGGCGTCACCCCAATCGGAGACCGCCTTCAAGGACGAGTTCAAATGCTCGATCATGGATTCTCTTAGAGATCGGATCTGTGTTCCACTAGTCCGCGCATCGGACACATACCTTTAACAACTGTGTTGTCATCTGCTTACTCAAAGATAGCATACCTTAACATTTTTCGAAATAAGATCGCATTTGGGATCAAAATTGGAACTTCGTAGAGAAACAGTACGAACAATATCACCTAGTTTTTCAACTGTTAAAACCTGCCCCTTGTGCGGGGCAAATATTAACGCGTTAGAACCTACCCCTGCATTTTGTTAAAAACTAACCCCACGACCCCATTTTGCACAAACTTATTGTTTTTCTTTTACCGGTTCTACTCTCGATTAAAACTTTAACATTAATGAAAAATACAATAAATACGGATTTATGCAATACCAAAGCCAATTTTCTACGATACATATATAAAGAGTAATGCAAAAAATAAAACACGTAAAAAAGATCGTTTACCTGTGAAATTTGAGGCATCTGTCACCACCTGCTCCTGTGAAGTTCGGCAGGCAACTGACAGGTCGAGACACGTTCGCGTGCATACGTAGGCACAAAGTGCGTTGGAATTAGCGTTGTAAGTTAAATAGGTTCTATGTTATTACGCTGTTAGTATTTACCCCTGTTAAAACCAGCCCCAGTCTCCCCTAGCCTATTTCAAAAGAAGCAATAATGCTGCATATAAATTAAAACAGGTTCAAGAACAAATGCAACTGGAACCCTTAAAACCAAAACAAGATGTCCAGACGAGATGGAATTCGGTGTATTATATGCTGGAACGTCTCGAAAAGATCAAGATACCTCTTTCTGCTGCAATCTCTTCATTACCTGGCTGTCCAGATAATCTTAACGCTGACGAATGGACCGAGGTGCATGAGTGCCTTTGCGTGTTAAAACCTGTGGAACAAATGACGGGTATTATATCTGGCGAGCAATATCCAACGTTATCCTGCATTATACCTCTTATTCGAGGCGTACAAACAGCACTAAGAAGTTGCAGATCTGATTCCGAAGTCGCTAGCAGATTAAAGATAAAATTACTAGATGTTTTCGAAAGAAGATTTAGCGGTCATGAGACAAACAAAACTGTTGCTAAAGCAACATTCATGGATCCAAGATTTAAGAAAGCTGGTTTTGGCGTCGAGACAAATGCAGATAATGCTAATGATAATGATAAAAATTTGTTGTTGACGAGTTGATGATATTGGAAACACAGGAATCTCAAGCTCAATTGCAGACCGTGCCAAATAGATCTCTACTGCCATCTACTTCAAGTCTCGAACCACCTACAACTTCATCTTCAGATTCCCAGCAGATAACTTCAGAGGTGACTGGTGACAATTTATGGGAGTATCTAGATAAAAGAGTGTTGGAATTTTCAAGCAAGGAAAACCCCACAACATCAGCAATTATTAAGGTGAAGCAGTATGTAGAGCTACCGTATTTGGATAGAAAAGCCAATCCACTCGAATTTTGGGAACTTCGCAAAATCACCAACAGCGGCCTATATAAAATAGCTTTAAAGTATTTATGTATTCCAGCCACTTCTGTGCCTTCGGAACGAGTTTTCTCCAAGGCTGGACTTTTATGCAACCAACGCCGCAATAGACTGGAGGCCAAGAAGATTGACCAAATCCTTTTTTTGAATAGTTATTTTAAATAACTTTTATTGTCTTATTTTGTTTTTTATATATTAACTAGCTGACCCGGCGAACTTTGTTCCGCCTTAGTGGCAATAAATAAACGGTTTTTTTAATTGGCAAAAATACAAAAAAAAATACTCATTATTATTTCGTTTTCTTTTTGCTTCACGGCTTTGTCGGGAAAGATTAGATCGTCTTGGTCGCGGCATTATTAATTAAACCCATTTTTATAGTTCACTTCACTGTTTATTTATACGAATGGGCAATATTTTTATTATTTATTTCTTACAAATACATGTCAAATTGTCTTTTCACCATCTATATTGTCATCCATACGTCATTACATAGCTGTCATTTGCGTTTGTTCCAAGGTTCCAAGTCTGATTCTTTTTTGTTATACCAAGTTTCATAGTACCTTACGTTTAATCTCAATTCACACGGGAATGCTTTCTAAGGGGATAAAAAGTATCCTATGTCCTTCTCCTGGCTCTAAACTACCTCCCTGCTAATTTTTTAGCTAAATCGGTTCAGTCGTTCTTGAGTTATAAGTGGAGTAACTAACACGACTTTCTTTTATATATATAGATTTAGTTATGTACGGTATTGACTGTAAGTACAGTTAAGGTAGCTTCGATAGATACCTTCCTAAATGTCGTATTCTGAGCTATTGAGTTTATGTACCCATTTTTTGTAAAATTAAAATGATTTGCTGATGTAAATTTTAATGCTTACTATTTTTACCTAAATAGTATCTATCTAGTGTTTAGATCTATATGATTGTTTCAAGCTATCTCAAATGACCAAGAAACAATTAATAGTATCTAGAGTCTACGACCTGAATAAATTTGATTATGTTCTATTATGGTTTTTGTTTATCTCTATAGAACTCCAGACTCCTACGCTCTATGTTTTTATTTAATGTTTTTAATTATCTTTCATTAAAAAGTAATTTAAACAAAATTTAACGAACTTCAAAACACAAACGAAATAACTGAAAAGGGATAAATAATAACTTAGATACATAAATATTCAAATTCATAAAGCGTGGGTTTCTTCATAATCGGATATGAACAATGTTTCTTTTGAGGTCGATGCCAACCACAACATTAGGAAGAAAGGACTCGGTAATGAGGGTTGATTCTAGTCCAGCCGGAATTGAAATACTGACTCGAGTTCAGCCGGAATTGAAATACCGACTCGAGTCCAGCCGGACTCGAATCAGTATTCGAATACCAAACATAGAATTCGAGTCGAGGGAATCGAGTCATGATTCGAATACCTTGTAAACTGACTCGAGTCAACTCGATCCACCAAAACGACGACTCGGCACATCACTAGTGGAGCTAAAGGTATAAGGTTGAAATTAGAACGGCTAGAAACTGCCTTCATGACCGTGTTTTGGAGTTTTATTTTGGTTCACATGAACAAAACCAACAAAAAATTGCAATCCGTTGATATTGATATTTGTAGTGTTGTTCAATTGTATGACAGTATAATTCACATTATTTCTACAGAAAGGGGAAATTTTGATAAATATGAACAGCAAGCCTTGGAACTGTCATTAGTAAAAGAATATGAAAAGGACACAAAGAGGATACGGAAGAGAAAACTAACAGCAGATGAATCTGCTGAAGATATAACTTCTTCATTATCGGGTCGGGACACATTCCGAGTATCAGTATATCTAGGAATTATAGACCGAATTGTCGTTGAACTTGAAAAGAGACGAAAAGCGTACAATAACTTTTGCAATAAATTTTCATTTTTATGTAATTTAACAAATTTAAACATCGAAGAAGTTCAAAATAGAGCCAGTACGTTGGTAACAATGTATTTTAATGATTTAGAAAAATGCTTTGTTGACGAATGTATCCATCTACGTTCTTATTTAATAACAATAGCTCGAGAGTGAGAACTGCCCCGAACAATGAACGCGGTACAGGTTCTGAGAAATAAAGAGCTTGAAACAATTTACCCCAACATTGACATAGCCTCACGAATGTGCGTATCGACGGCAGTCAGTAATTGCAGTGGTGAGCGGAGTTTTTCATGCCTAAAGAGAGTGAAAAACTATCTTCGCTCAACCATGACAGACAAGAGATTAAATTCGTTAGCAATACTAAACATTGAATCTACCTTATTGATGTCTTTAAACTACGACGATGTTATTGACAATTTCGCGAAACAAAAATGTAGACGTAGAAATTTTTAATTTTTAAAATTGTGTTTGTTATTCTTTTACTACTTAGGGGAAAGGAAGGCAAAACGGACCCTGTGGGCAAAAAGGTCCACCTGGATTAGCGATGTGCCGAGTACGGTTTGACTCGAGTCAGACTCGATTGCTTGGACTCACTTACTCGAATACCAATTTATTTTGATTCGAGTACACCGGACTCGATTCCGGTACTCGAGTCAGGAAGAATCGATTTGTACTTGCTAACTCGATTCTATTTATGCGAGTCCAACTAACTCGAGTCTAGTATACGAGTATTGTTAACTCGCTTGTACTCGCAAACTGTTTACTTAAGCAATGAAGTGGCGCGGTTCTAACAATACAAACAAGTTTGAACCTGCACCTTTTTGTTTTGATTTGTTTGTTTTCTGTCAGTTAGCAGTTATTTTGTGTCTAAGTACCGAGTTATTTTGTGTCTAAGTTTTTTAATAGTAGAAGTGAAGTGATTTCTATTAGTTTTTATATAATGGCGCCGAAAAAAACCTCAGGTGTATGGAGGTGTTTTGAGAAAGTGAACGACGATAAAATAAAGTGCAAAAACTGTGACTCCGTATTTAAAGATTTCAAAAACACAACTAATTTGTTAAAGCACCTAAAAAAATCTCATCCTATTATTTACTCGACTCAGATTGAAAATTCTTCAACGATTCCCCCCGCTCAAAGTGATTCCGATTTATTAAGTGTAGCTTCTGGTTCTGAAGATCAAACGCCAGTCAACGAGGACAAGAACTCTAATCTATTCCAGTCAATGACAGATGGCGAAACACCACTAGTACCACCACCACGTAAACGGCAACTTCAGATGACTTTTCCGTCTAAGCAAGCTATGAAGGTGAACTCCAAAAATGTGGATAAAGCGTTACTAAGAATGGTGTGTGTTGATTTTCAACCGCTTCAAGTCGTTGAAAATAAAGGTTTTCAAGAGTATACTCGTGCGCTTAACCCTAATTATGAGCTACCTTCACGAAAGATTCTTTCGGAAAAATTAATTCCGGAGCAATATTCTTTGGCAAGAAAGGCTACGCAAGAGATGCTTAAAGTAACAGATTACATTGCTTTGACAACAGACTTGTGGACTTCCGATAGCAGCAAAAGTTACATGACCCTGACGATTCATTTCATTTATGACGGTAAATTTAAAACTTTAACGTTATCTACCAGGGAAATTAAGGATACCCATACATCAGAAAATTTAGCTCGAGAAATGAAAGATATATGTGAAACCGAATGGAACATTTTGGACAAAATCATTTGCGTTACAACTGATAATGCGGCTAATATAAAAAAGGCTGTAATTGATATTTTGCAAAAACGTCACCACAGTTGTGCAGCTCATACTTTAAACTTGGTGGTTCAAGATACCATCAAAGACAATGAACTATTAATTCGATTGATTGAAAAGTGCCGAGCAATAGTAGCCTATTTCAAAAGAAGCAATAATGCTGCATATAAATTAAAACAGGTTCAAGAACAAATGCAACTGGAACCCTTAAAACCAAAACAAGATGTCCAGACGAGATGGAATTCGGTGTATTATATGCTGGAACGTCTCGAAAAGATCAAGATACCTCTTTCTGCTGCAATCTCTTCATTACCTGGCTGTCCAGATAATCTTAACGCTGACGAATGGACCGAGGTGCATGAGTGCCTTTGCGTGTTAAAACCTGTGGAACAAATGACGGGTATTATATCTGGCGAGCAATATCCAACGTTATCCTGCATTATACCTCTTATTCGAGGCGTACAAACAGCACTAAGAAGTTGCAGATCTGATTCCGAAGTCGCTAGCAGATTAAAGATAAAATTACTAGATGTTTTCGAAAGAAGATTTAGCGGTCATGAGACAAACAAAACTGTTGCTAAAGCAACATTCATGGATCCAAGATTTAAGAAAGCTGGTTTTGGCGTCGAGACAAATGCAGATAATGCTCAAAAATTTGTTGTTGACGAGTTGATGATATTGGAAACACAGGAATCTCAAGCTCAATTGCAGACCGTGCCAAATAGATCTCTACTGCCATCTACTTCAAGTCTCGAACCACCTACAACTTCATCTTCAGATTCCCAGCAGATAACTTCAGAGGTGACTGGTGACAATTTATGGGAGTATCTAGATAAAAGAGTGTTGGAATTTTCAAGCAAAGAAAACCCCACAACATCAGCAATTATTAAGGTGAAGCAGTATGTAGAGCTACCGTATTTGGATAGAAAAGCCAATCCACTCGAATTTTGGGAACTTCGCAAAATCACCAACAGCGGCCTATATAAAATAGCTTTAAAGTATTTATGTATTCCAGCCACTTCTGTGCCTTCGGAACGAGTTTTCTCCAAGGCTGGACTTTTATGCAACCAACGCCGCAATAGACTGGAGGCCAAGAAGATTGACCAAATCCTTTTTTTGAATAGTTATTTTAAATAACTTTTATTGTCTTATTTTGTTTTTTATATATTAACTAGCTGACCCGGCGAACTTTGTTCCGCCTTAGTGGCAATAAATAAACGGTTTTTTTAATTGGCAAAAATACAAAAAAAAATACTCATTATTATTTCGTTTTCTTTTTGCTTCACGGCTTTGTCGGGAAAGATTAGATCGTCTTGGTCGCGGCATTATTAATTAAACCCATTTTTATAGTTCACTTCACTGTTTATTTATACGAATGGGCAATATTTTTATTATTTATTTCTTACAAATACATGTCAAATTGTCTTTTCACCATCTATATTGTCATCCATACGTCATTACATAGCTGTCATTTGCGTTTGTTCCAAGGTTCCAAGTCTGATTCTTTTTTGTTATACCAAGTTTCATAGTACCTTACGTTTAATCTCAATTCACACGGGAATGCTTTCTAAGGGGATAAAAAGTATCCTATGTCCTTCTCCTGGCTCTAAACTACCTCCCTGCTAATTTTTTAGCTAAATCGGTTCAGTCGTTCTTGAGTTATAAGTGGAGTAACTAACACGACTTTCTTTTATATATAGAGATTTAGTTATGTACGGTATTGACTGTAAGTACAGTTAAGGTAGCTTCGATAGATACCTTCCTAAATGTCGTATTCTGAGCTATTGAGTTTATGTACCCATTTTTTGTAAAATTAAAATGATTTGCTGATGTAAATTTTAATGCTTACTATTTTTACCTAAATAGTATCTATCTAGTGTTTAGATCTATATGATTGTTTCAAGCTATCTCAAATGACCAAGAAACAATTAATAGTATCTAGAGTCTACGACCTGAATAAATTTGATTATGTTCTATTATGGTTTTTTGTTTATCTCTATAGAACTCCAGACTCCTACGCTCTATGTTTTTATTTAATGTTTTTAATTATCTTTCATTAAAAAGTAATTTAAACAAAATTTAACGAACTTCAAAACACAAACGAAATAACTGAAAAGGGATAAATAATAACTTAGATACATAAATATTCAAATTCATAAAGCGTGGGTTTCTTCATAATCGGATATGAACAATGTTTCTTTTGAGGTCGATGCCAACCACAACATTAGGAAGAAAGGACTCGGTAATGAGGGTTGATTCTAGTCCAGCCGGAATTGAAATACTGACTCGAGTTCAGCCGGAATTGAAATACCGACTCGAGTCCAGCCGGACTCGAATCAGTATTCGAATACCAAACATAGAATTCGAGTCGAGGGAATCGAGTCATGATTCGAATACCTTGTAAACTGACTCGAGTCAACTCGATCCACCAAAACGACGACTCGGCACATCACTAACCTGGATTGTAATGAAACATGTAACGCCATCTATCTGATTGTTACGTGAAATTATTGGGAGCCATGTTGCCGCTTCGGTCATGTACTCAGTTCCACCGGCCGCACGTGCATCGATTTAGCAGGTAAGTTGATTTTTTTAGATTTTGATGTAAAAATTGCATTTTTCAATTAGCCTACAGTTTGATTAGGGTTGTAATAAAGTGATCTTATGATAACCACATGTAAACTGATATGTGATTAAACGAATAACAAAGTAAGCCAACTGTTTCTCAGATTTATAACCTTTAAATTATTCGATTTTCTTGTAGGGGAGACTGGGGCTGGTTTTAACAGGGGTAAATACTAACAGCGTAATAACATAGAACCTATTTAACTTACAACGCTAATTCCAACGCACTTTGTGCCTACGTATGCACGCGAACGTGTCTCGACCTGTCAGTTGCCTGCCGAACTTCACAGGAGCAGGTGGTGACAGATGCCTCAAATTTCACAGGTAAACGATCTTTTTTACGTGTTTTATTTTTTGCATTACTCTTTATATATGTATCGTAGAAAATTGGCTTTGGTATTGCATAAATCCGTATTTATTGTATTTTTCATTAATGTTAAAGTTTTAATCGAGAGTAAACCGGTAAAAGAAAAACAATAAGTTTGTGCAAAATGGGGGTCGTGGGTTAGTTTTAACAAAATGCAGGGGTAGGTTCTAACGCGTTAATATTTGCCCCGCACAAGGGGCAGGTTTTAACAGTTGAAAAACTAGGTGATATTGTTGTACTGTTTCTCTACGAAGTTCCAATTTTGATCCCAAATGCGATCTTATTTCGAAAAATGTTAAGGTATGCTATCTTTGAGTAAGCAGATGACAACACAGTTGTTAAAAGGTATGGTCCGATGCGCGGACTAGTGGAACACAGATCCGATCTCTAAGAGAATCCATGATCGAGCATTTGAACTCGTCCTTGAAGGCGGTCTCCGATTGGGGTGACGCCAATTTGGTGAAGTTCAATGCCAGCAAAACCCAGGCGTGTCTATTCTCCGCCAAACGGAGTCAATTTCCGCTAATTTAAGATGATGTGACACAGGCGAAAGGTTGACCACCTTTCAGTTTTCTACCGAATACATTACGATGAGTGTACAGGGGAATTGCACAACTTGTTCCCCTAGTCCTTACCATCGTCGTACCACAAGACTATCGGCGAAGCGACACCGATTCATGGTAGATGTCCCGCCCACACGCACGAAGCGCTTCGCATCAAGCTTTCTTGTGCGTACTGTTAAGGAGTGGAATTCTTTGTCAGAGTATTTCCATTTTCTGAAGGGTACAGCCTGGGTGTCTTCAAGGCCCGAGTGAATAAATTGCTTATAGGACGACGTGCTCTATCGTAGGCCGCATCATCGCTTACCACCAGGCGAGATAGTGGTCTACGTTGACCCATCAAATATAAAAAAGACCTCTGTTGTTAAGTGGACTTCGTGCCGGTTAAATCTCTTGGGTTCCGGGTTCGACCCTGGTCGGTGCAATGTACAAAAATAAATTTTCTACATTGTCTCGGTTCTAAGTGTTGTGGTAACACAAGTGCATAAGCTACTTACTAAGGGTGATCCCTTAGTAAGTAGCATAATTAATACATAGCTCTGATGAGCTATGTATTAGATGTTGTTCACTATTTATTTATTTATTATAGATATATTAAACTTATATTGTTTTTTTAGGATGAGGAATTATAAAAGGAAAACCACGCGTGGAAGTACTTCGGAAGAGGATCCATGAACTAGCAGCTAAGGAGCTAGAAATTTTGAAATATTATTCAGTTTATATTTTGTTCTTTGATTTGAGTAATGCTGACTGAGTGACTCAGTTTTACTAATTTAATTTAAGTTTTCTGTTTGTTTTATGAACGGTAAGGAACTGCATTTAATTTTATTAGTGTTTGTAATAAACAATGAATATTATTTTGATGTTTATCTTAACCAAAATCCCATCAAAATTCCATTCTCAACTACGTGTTACTTCTTACCCCTGCTGTTAAAACTTTCCCCAGCGCTGTTAAAACCAACCCCATACCGGGGGTAAGTTTTAACAAGTGACTTGTTCGCCAAAACTCGTTTTTTCTCAGATATGGTAATTATTACATACATTTTGTTGTATTTTACGTAAAGCTCATTAAATTTTGCATCATATACCAAAAAACCACGTTCCTTGCTAAAATAGTTTAGAAAATATTACGCTTAATTCAAAATTTGTTAGGACCAGCCCCAGTCTCCCTACTATTGCTCGGCACTTTTCAATCAATCGAATTAATAGTTCATTGTCTTTGATGGTATCTTGAACCACCAAGTTTAAAGTATGAGCTGCACAACTGTGGTGACGTTGATCTCACAACATATTCTAATAATATTTTTTGACAAATATCTTCTCATTAAAAACTTAGTATTAATATAAAACAGTCTTATCTCTCAAATATAAGAATAATTCAACTGAGATCTCCAATCAAATCCTAAGGATCATTGTAATTCTAAGAAGACATATAAAAATTAAATAGAAAGGAACACTAAATATTTATAAACAATTAGCGTTCGAAAACGTCAACATGAGTAGAAAATTTATAAAATATTCTCTTTCCCTTTATACCAAATCAGGATTGTCCAACTTTTGGATTACTTGGTCAAATGAAACATCCGATATGTCCTGGTCATCAAATCTAAAGATCTGCGATTTTTGATTGCAAATTTTCAGAAAAGTAACGCGTAATTCGCCTTCATCCTCGTCAATGTCATTTATTACAGCAGCATAACGGTATTCTACATTTTTAGTTGAAAATTTCACAAGAACGTAATCTCCAGTGTAATAACATGAACTCCGAGTGCCACTTGCTCCTGCTATAGCATCATCAAATCTTAGAAGGGACTTGTTTGGTGTAGGTGTTAACTTAGGCCCAGCAGATTCAAGCTCTTCCGGTTCAGACTCTGTGAAAACTTCTTCTACTGTCCATCTAGGATTTTCAGAAAATGTGATGCTGCCAATCTTGTAATGTTCACATGAGCCGCTGCTGTTGCAAAAGCAGCTGAGACTTTTCATTGTAAGTGTTTTACATTTACCTGGTAAGCCGAGAATCGAGCTGGAGTAAACACCTGCGACCTGATGCACTTTCAAAGTTCCTTTAAAACCCTTCTGATTGACCGATTCCTTCTCAATGTTATCAACCATTGCCTGAATGTCTTTACCGTCGATTGCGGTACATGTGATTCCAGGACATCGCTCTCGGATCACTTTGAGAAACTCATCGATATTGTTGATGTCACCTCCAGAATTAACGACAAAATCTGCTGTTCTTTTGCATGTTGCTCCTACACCATCGGGTGCACCTTTTCCGTGGCCACTTTCAGTGTAGTTCCATGTGAAGCTTTCAATTTCTGGAAATTCTTCAGACAGTTTGGTAGCCATTATAAAAAACATGGTTTTGTTGCGATACTGCGTCACAGGGCCATCGCTTAAAAAGTGCACTCGTTTGATGTCACGTGGAAGAGCATTGGGTTGCAGATGTACCCAAATGGCCGCAGGTGAATGCGTTATATTCTCCGAGACTGTACAAAACGAATTAATGGAATTCCGTAGGTAAACTACTACGGTATGTAGACTCAGTTGTGCTCGAGATCCACCGAAATGAAAGGCCTGTATCTCTGCTCCGTACTTAGTACAATAATTCTCGCTAAAATCCATGTGGATGAGAACTTCATCATCTTGCAACTGTGACTTCATATCGGTAATGGCTTTGTACTGATGAATAATGTTTCGCTGGTGATCTAGAAATTTCCTTAAATCTTGCTGCAAATTTGTTATGAGGCTCTTTGGATATGTTTCAAAAGTTTTTTGCAAATGTTTAGTCACCACGCGGAGTTTTTTAGTCTTGAAATCTTCGATTTGTTGCCTTTCGGAAACCCACATTCTATATTTTATAACAATCCTGTTGTCAAATTCTTTATAATTCGGACTTTTATTCATACAAGCATGACATGACCTGGCCAAACAATCCTCGTTATACCGGTCACAGCATATATCTTCCAGCAACTTCTGGTGATTGTTGTAGGGCAATATGCGAGCATTATAAAGTGCGCTGAGCTTCATGTCACATTGACATTGTTATGAATTATACAAAGACATGTATCGCGGTTTCGAGCGTCTGGTTTTACAACACCGAATGGACGAAGTCGGCAAAATGTTTGGTAGCTTATTCTAACATTCTCGGTTATAAACTTTTTGTATAGATTTAACAAAGTGTCAAGAAGATACCTCTTTTGTTTCCTCACAGATTTTTTAGTTATAAATTCCTTTTTACCAGCTGCCATTCGACTATTACTATCATCTTCGAAGAAATTCTTAACAGCAGTTTTATAAGAATCAGGTATTTTACGACGTTTTGCCGCAGGTACTTCTAAGCCAATGAGATTAGATTTTTTTCCCGGTCTCGATAACGCCTTCATTTCCTTAGGTATCCAGTGTCTATACTTTTGAAGAACCCTACCACTAACAACTTTTTTAAAGATCTGTCTCTCTTTTTTACGTTTTAAATTACAATAATTCTCTTTTAACTGCTTACTAATGACGTCACCAAACAACGCTTTCTTGACAACCTCTTTTCTTTGATCAGGCTCATTTAACATTTTTAACACTTTTGTTCTAGGCGTATCTTCAACGTGCTTCTTGTTTTTTCTTTCATATCGCGCTAATCTTTTCTTGTACTTCTCAATTCTTCTCTCTAAGCGTGCGATCTTTTCATTTTTCATTTTGTTAAACTTCTTTCGTCGCATTTTGCCTTCTTTTTTTCTTTGCTGAAGACTAGGACTGGAAACTGCTGGGCTTCGAGCTAGACATATTTGAACAGGAACTGGACTGGCGGGTCTTGAAGGCGGCGTATCTACTCCTGGGTCTGATAACGGCGAATTGTCTCGTACGAAACTGTTTGTGATGCTTTTTAGTCTTTGTCTTTTGGATCGGTATGTGGTGCAATGTTCTTTCCACGTCTTCAAAGCAGCTCTGTGCTGGCATATATGCCAGACATATTTGCAGCGTTATCATACGACTGGCCTCTACAGTCCAATATTTTAATTTCAAACATGTCTAATGTTTTAATTATAGCATTTGCCATGTCTTGTGATTTGTGGCCGACGTGTGCGATGAACTTCAGAAAACGTTCAACGGGCGTACCATCGGCTTTAACATACCGGATCACGAGAGTTAATTGGTCAATGTGGGAAATATCTAGTGTTGAATCCACTATCATTGAATAATATTTTGATATCTTGATTTTATCTTTTATTTGTGTTAAAACTTTTTTTGCCATCAACTCAATAAATTCGTCACATATTGTAGAACTCAAATAATTGGTACATCCCTTTCCCTTGCCGCCATATTGAGCAATATGTTTACTTAAAAACGGATCAAACTCCGCTATGAGTTCCAGCGTCATTAAATAATTTCCGTTATGAAGAGACCCAAGTTTTTCTTCATGTCCCCTACCTAAAAGATAATCCACGCGATGCTAAAGACTTTACAGTCGCAACCACTCGTTTCAAAACTTCACGCCAATAAGTTAGCTCTTCTTGAATTTGAGCGACGAGCTCATGATCAATACGACCGCCAATGTCAGATCTACGTTGCAAAGCCAAAACACATGTTTTATGTTCACATGAGTTTTCGTGGCTTTCTAATCTAATCGACGCGTTCTTCCTATCATTGAAACCTACATCTTGTTTTCCAAAGCTAGTTCCACCACCGAATAATAAACAAGATCCACAAAAAACTTTCCCTCTGCTAGGAGAGTAGATAAACCATTTTCTTGGACGTTTTTCTCTGTTTAACAATTTCCGTTCAAACATTGTTTTTGTCAAAAAACGTGAGACTTTGTCTTTATATATTCTCTTACTCAATGAAAAATCTACGTCGATATTTTGATTGAAACCATTTGATGCAATATATTCTTGTGTTTCGTTATTGATACTCCACTTGGCTGGGTCACAATCCACGATAATTATTGTATTTTGCGACTGCTGCTTAAATACTAGTTTGAGAACGTTAGCTACATCAAAGTCAAAGTCAAGTTTTAGGTGCTCAGCATTGGATTGCAAAACTAGAATTCCATAGTTAATCATTATTTTCAGAACATTTAGTCGCTATAAAATTACGGAAAACAAATTAATTTATTGCCGGGTCCACACGCTTGGCAAATAATGGCAAACACTAAGCAACAAACACTTACATGTGGATGGGTGTTTGTATGTATTTGCTTGTTCCTGTTTGTGTTCGCCACTATTCGGGATCGGTGTCGGTTTTTCTGTTTGTGTGTTTCCATACGCTTGGTAAACGGTCAGGGGCGCGCGCGAGCTTACGTGGTCGGTGGTGGACGTGTAGCAGTGTAGCAGCAGTTTTTGGCGCGCATGTCCGATTGGTCAGAATATACAACTCTTTGTTTTTTAGAAGCATATCAAAATGAGCCCTGTATTTGGAATTCAAAAGACATTAACCACAAAAATAGGCAGAAAGTACACGATCCGTGGACCCGCATTGGTGTGATAATTAATAAAATAGTGAAAGAATTAAAAAATAAAATATAAATATTAATGACTACGTTCAGGAGACACTTCAAAAAGAAACAAGAATCATTATGAAAGGAAAAGGACCCATTATATCATTTGATGCAGTTGCAGTAATAACCGTGGATTCTGTGCTCCCAACTGCTTTCTTCTAGATTTAATAAAATATAGGTATAGTAAGCTCTTCCAATTTTTGTTTTTTTTTTAAGGGGGAAAATCATCGAATTACTGCTCCCGCCTGGGTGAGGCGGAAGGGAGTGTCAGACTCTTACTGACTAAAAACCACCCCGTTCCTTCTCCTGCAAGTCGAGCCGGAGCCCCGGTTACCCGTTAGGTTCTCCGCGACTCCGAATCGGCATCGGCCCTATTGGGCCCCATCTGTGGTGGTCTGATGGCTCTTTGAGGCGCGCGCGGTACGCGACGCGCCGTACGCTCGGGTCTGTTTCTATTCGGACGGGGAGCCACCCATGCTCGCCGTCCGCAGGCCCGCGCTTACGGTGGCCGGAGATCGTCCCGCGATCCCCGACGCCCGGTGTGTCCTTCGCGATGGTCGGGTTGCGAGGAGGCAGCGCTTCGCTGCCTCACGCGTCCCGCCTCCTCCTTAGCTAGCATGACTGCTTTGCAAAAGGAGGAGACGGCATCCCAGTCCCCCTCGCTCCGCATCATGGCCTGCACTAGGCCCGGACGCGAGAGGTCGCCATCGCCGATCACTTCCCTGAGGGCACGGCGGTGCTCAGCCCACGCAGGGCATTCCGCTACGGTGTGTTCCACCGTGTCCTCAGGGCGGTCCTCGCAGTGATGACACCCGGGCGTTTCCTCCCGCCCCATCAGACACAGGTACCTCCCGAAACTTCCATGTCCGGTGAGGACCTGAAGCTCTTCCACTACGGTGTCTAGACTGGATCCTTCCCCTAAAAAAAACATTTCATTTTCCAAATCTGGTATATGGAGACTCTCGAGATCATTACAAACTTCAATTTCGAACACTCCATTTTGCCTTATATGCTCTCCATAATAAAAGCGTGCCTGCTTTATCTGATAAGTTCCCAGTGCAAATAAAACTAAATCTGATTCTGTCATCACTGGAAACTCATCTATAAGTATGTCTGCAATGATGTTAACAAAAGACGCTCTTTCTCCTATTTATATTATTTTCAATAATAAAATCTTTAAATAAAATAAAAATAAAATCTTTATTCAGAAATGAAAATGGACACAGATACAAAAATATTTGTTGGGTAAATAAAATAGATCTCACATGGTTGGGTGCCTGTACTAGGATAATCCTGTGCCACAGGCAAGAATAGGTCTAACATAATTATAATTTTATTCCTATATACGCTCTTACATGCTCATTATTAATTAATACTTGACAATATTTTGACAAATAATATAAAGACTATATAATATACATAAACACATACCTCGCGCCTTATACTCCCGGAAGAGATAGGCAGAGGTGAAACAACTTAAGAGTAACATAACAATATGGTATAGGTAGGTATAATTAGGTATCCAATACACAAATAATTAAAATTAGGTACGATTTAACTTAGACAAAAGGCATATTATTTATCACTATAGTCGAAAAATTACTTGCATCGGTAGATATATAAACTAGGTCAAAGTCCACGATCATACACTTGCTGTACAAATTACAATAAAGTGCTTAGACAGCAACTAGCCGATGAGTATGTCAACCTGTGTACATTACGCAATTGTAATATATTTAGATTAAGTTGTAGCGTTCTTACGTGTCGCCATAGTCCACCGAGTTTATGTATCTTTTTTCGGCCATAACTTTTGCAGGACATTCAGTAGCACCAGTCATGTGATTGTGGGGCTTCTTGAAGTAAACGCAAGTAGCACATTTCGGCTCATCTGATTTTTTTGGGCAATCTTTTATGGTATGACCTTGTTCGCCACAATGTCCGCAAGTAAAAGAGGTCTGTCGACATGATTTAGCAGCATGTCCGTACTGCTGGCACTTGAAGCACCTGGTCACCAGAGTGAAGTCGCGAACAGGGCATGATGACCAATTTATAAAGACTCGGTCTTTGGAGATTAGGGCTTTTCGAATGACTGCAGTTACTTCGACCACATAATTGCAGGTCTCAGCATCTCTCTTCCCTGATTTATGGCTTAACTTAGTTGTCTCCAAGAAAGCGTCAAGACTGCAATTTTCCAATTTGTCTGCCAGATTTTGATGGTACAAGCATACTAAAGCGTCTTTGTCGGACATAGCTGATGGCACTCCTATGATGACGACTCTGGGCTTTCTTTTCTTCGGCTCATCGACGGTAAGACCTGAGCTTGTGAGTTGCGCTGATTGTCTCAACTTCTCAATATCGCCTTTTGACTCGGTACTGATGATGACACCGCCGTTTTTAGTTTTGTGAAGGCCTCTTACTTGTAGTTTCATTTCTTCAGGGCAGATGATTTTTTGGACTAATAGTTTCGTCTCGTCACTCGTCTTCGTTTTATCGTTTGGATAAATGACTACAGAACTTACTTTTAAGGGCTGGATGAAATTATTCGTACCTTTTTTTACCATATCGGCGAAAGAATTTGTTCTGGTAGGGTTGGGAGTTTCAGCAATTCTCTGTTGAAGATCTTTAAGCTGCAGGGAGAGGTCTAATTGATTCTCAAGGTTACAAACGCTTTGGTGGGCAAGTAAGGCTCTGGCTTTGAGGGATTGGTAAAGTACTGCCATCTGTGAAGTCCCGTTACTCACTCTCCTGCAAAGGGCGTTGACTCGCAGCTTTTGTTCCGAGTTCATCTTGCCATCACTGACAATACTGCATATGTCAGTAAGACTCTGGTCGATTGTCGTTAACCACTTCTGGATCTCGGGCGTCGCGACGGTTTCAGGAGCATCGGTACTTGGGGTCGGTGGTTGTAAGGTCGATGCAGGTGTACCAGGTGGAGATCGTACAACCCTGTTACTCTGGGCAAATGGGCTGTTTTCCATGATGCAAAGTATTCACTTGTCAATTATTGTATAACGTTGTCAATTTACACTTTTACACGATGACGCACGTTTTGTCCAGTATTAATGTGCAATTGTTAATCTTGGTCACGATATTGCAATCGTAATTATTTTGTTTTAATTTTCTAATGAGTTAATCAATACGTCCGATTCATATGAAAGTACAATCAATAATCAGCTAATACATTTGGTTGATTTAATTTTTGCAGGGCACGCTCCAACAGTAAAGAGGCATCTGGTCTGTCCGTGATGGGAACATGAAAAGCATTAATCATGGCCCCTGCTATTCTAAAATCAGTTATTAGATGGGTAGCGGCATTGTTGCTGAAATCATTTCTTATTAGTTTGTAATCTCTTTTAAATCTACCATTTACAATTTCCACTACCTATCTACACATTGTCACTAGTTTCGATTTATTTGCTCGTAAAGTAGGCAACTGTGTCTCACCAGGGTCGGACTGGGCCGGAAGGGCCCGGATGGCTGATCACAATCGCGGGGCCCGAGACTAGACCATGGTGATGGGATACTATCGAAAAATACTGAAATACACAAATTGAGATAAACAAACTATAAAAAATTTATCACTATACTAAAATACAATACAATAGTAAGTAGGTATTTACTTAGAACAAATGATATAAAGCTAGCCAATCAACATTTTTTTTAAAAGAGGAGAACTTTCAGCTAAGCAGTTAATGACTCGATCGTAAAAGCTGTTGTTTTCGTCATCCTTGATTAGATCCGATTCTGTATTTAATATAATCAACGAATCCAACAGTTCTTGCCCCAGTAAAGCACGAAGTCTCGTTTTAATGCGCTTCAATGCTGAAAATCGTCTCTCACAAGTCACTTGCGTGAATGAAATTGTGAGAATTACACAATATGCAACATATAAGGTGGTGTACGTGCTGATATGCATATTATACTGTGATAAAAGTTTACATGCACATGGTATGCAACTTTGACAGACGTCCAAACCACTTCTGGAAAAACACATGGCGTCCTTTGCTGCCTGGTCTAAGTCTAAAACATCTTCGTCGTTTTCTTCGTCGCTTTGTGAATCTAAATCTTGCTTATGCTGCCTAGGAGAAATGTGCTCATCCCAAAGAGTTTTAGACAGTTCACTAAACTTATTTGCAAAAGATTCCAGTTCTTTTGATAGCAACTCTCGATCGACCTTAGCAATTGATGCGATAGACTTTAGCGTGTCATTAGGAATTCCATTTTCTTTGATTTTATTGAAGTTTTTCGGGTCCAAACAAGCGGCATCTTTCATTAAATCTTCGTTGCACATGAATTTTTCGTTTATCTTCTATCTATACATCTATACATATGCTGTCTGTACATTGAAAAAAAAAAAAAAAAAATAGCAGGGGTTATTGTTATGTCGATGTCGAACCCAAAAATGTAATTAACTTTTTTTTGTCTGTTTGTCTGTTCACGCTAATCTCAGAAACGGCTGATCCGAGTTGGATGCGGTTTTCACGAATATATTGTGGTATGCTTCAGTTATGCTTTAGTGTTTGTTTCATGTCAATCGGTTCATAAATAAAAAAGTTATGTCAAATTAAAGAATTACGTCGTGAGTATATATTAAAAAAAAACGCTGCTCATAGTCACTATTCCACGCGAACGAAGTCGCAGGCACAGCTAGTTTTAACTAAAGCTGTATTAATAATGACTTTGTAGACAGAAATAGAATAAAATCTCTTTGGGTCTGTAGCCAATAATACTACTTCATCTTCACATAACTGCTCATGTTTCTTCGGTTTTTTAGAAATTCTTCGTAACGGTAACGTGGTTTGTACGTCGAGATCAATGTTTTCAGCGTGCATCACAAGTCTTGAACATCGGATGCAAATAAACTTGCAGCTTTGAAAACATCATCAAAAGTATCTAAATGTCTTCGTAAATCCATGTCTAAACATTTGATGAATCCCCAAGCTTTAAGATAATCCAATGTAGGGGTTTGGAGATATTGGCTTACTAGGGTTGATAGGTCAAATATTTTCTTGAACGTGAAGGCTGTCAGGATAGTTTCGAATTTCAAAAAAGAATCCATCAAAGCTTTTGCTTGGAACGAAACCTTTGGCTCGAACTCCGTGCTTGAATATATGGCACTTAAAGTTTTTATCAACGCCACATATCGAGTTTTCTCCATAACAGTAGTCAAGGCTTTGTCTTTAGCCCACCATCTTGTTTTTCCGATATTCTGTAATCGTCTCAATTTGTCTTGTCCAGCTGTTAATTCTGAAATTTTCTCCACCCATTGAGATGTGCGCTTAAATGATTCATGAATAAATACACTGGTAGACTCCAAGAGCCCAAACAAATTCTTGGCTTCACTACAGCTTGACGTCGCGCCTCCCAACACTAAATTTAAAACATGTGCATAACAATGTGTGAAAATTAATTTTGGTACTTCTTCCTTCAGTTTTGCTTGAAGACCATTATACCTTCCCGCCATATTTCCGGCGCCATCAAATGACACGCTAATAATATCTTGCAAATTTAAGCCTAACTGGGCTAGCTCATTGCTTACAAGAGCTCGGTAATCTTCTCCTGTTGATTTCCGAACAGGGACCATGCTGAGCATCCGCTCTTGTGGGATCTCACTCTTAACATAGCGCACGCAAATTGCAGCCTGGTCAACAACGCCAACATCCTGGCAAGAATCCACATTAAGGCTAAAAGATTTCGCCGCCTGGATTTTTTTAACGATTTTTAGTTTAACTTGACGTGCGTGATAAAAAGGTAACAAGCCCACCTCGACCCTTACCTTTTCCTGAGTCTTTTCTTTTTTTACTTTCAGTAATTGCCTCGGACATGTGCGCCTTAAGAACTGGATCATACTTCGACAATAGGACAACTAAATTTAAAAAGTTTCCGTGATTCTGGTTGTCGTCTGCGATATCCGCTAACGAGTACAAGGCCTCACTTTTTCCACGATAAGCAATGCCTTGTTTAGATATAAATAGTATTATATCAATTATTCTTTTCAGGACCAGACGCCTATTGGAAAACTCTTGCATATTCTTTAGCGTGAGATGTTGTTCCACATTTCCTCTTTTTTTTTTGCTGTAAGCAAGGCAACTACGGCTAACTGATGACTGTGGCTTTCCTCGTGTTTGACAAGTTGTTCATAAATATGTTTTTTGGATGGAGTAACGCCATCAATAAATGGACTTCTTCCTCCTCCTTCTTTCGTGGCGTCAGACGCAAAACACATGCAGGTGGTACAAAATAGCAAGTTCCTGTTGGTAATTTTCGGTAGTAAACCCGATTTGCATCGAAAGGCAAACTGTTTTTATCATCCGAAGGTTGGATAGGGTGAACAGATAAGATACTTAATTTCTCGGCAGTCGTAGCATTTTCCTTGGCGCAGCAAATTAAGAAAATTTTTGAATTTGACTGCAATCATCGACTGTTAATGTTAGTGGCTTTAACGCAACGTTATCAATATTTCCACCAGATCCAGTGTCGCTGAACGTAATTGAAGTAATTGTGTCTTTAGGATTAGAAACACATTCATTTGCTCCTTGTGGTGCTGTGTCTTGCGTGATTATTATGGGTAGAGTCGCCGCTGCTATGTTCTCTTCTGAATTACTTGCATACGAAAGTGAATCCAATTTTTCGTTTAACATTGATGATGATGATGAGGGTCCTATAAAAATAAAATATTGTATAAATATTTAATAGCTATACACATTCAAAAAATATCATTCAAATCGGTTGAGGGGTTTCAGAAATTTTAAAAGTCCGTTTTTCGTCTGCAATATGCGTAAAGGGATTTCATTTCATTACAAAAATCATCTATCTACGTTCAAGGGTATAGCCGGGGCACTAATGAGTTAATCAGCCAAGACTCTTGTTTATAATAACATTAAGATTTCTAAAAATATAGCATTCCCTACAATATTCCGTACCTATCTGTAGCTTAAAATTTATACATCAAAGTCAATATATAAAAAGACGTAATTTTGGCTTAGAACAGATAAATTTTACAAATTTGTAGATTATAATGAAGCATAGAATTATAACACCCAGTCCATCTTGTTTAGCCCATCTTATGAGGGCATACCATTGATCGGGGGTGTATACGGGTGAATTTCAACAAGAGATTTTTATGTATCATTTCGGTGGGATTTTTTTATTTCAATGCAATCTATATATTTTTAGTGACAAATAATACTTTAGTCTATTTTATAACATTGTGCGTGAGTGGACATCAAATATTATCAAAACTTACATAAATATTTAAGGATAAAGTTTTAAGAGTCCACTGAAATTAAAAGTGTCCACCGAAATGATAAAAATTACCATCGAAATGATAAATCCACCGAAATGATACAGCTAAGAACAACCGTGCCCCCAGCCAGGGTTCCGTACTTTGTTAGGTTTGATTTCCACAAATTTTAGATAAACACTGAGACAGGACAGTACACAGTTTTTTTTAATATCATCATTAATATACAGATATTACAGTTAGTATTATTACATATATCATTCTTTGAGGTTACAATAACCTCAAAGAATGATATTAATGTAATGTAATGTTTATTATGATATGAATGAATAGTTTCTTTACTTTTATAACCTTTGGTAATTTTTGTGGTTGTTGTTGTGTGAAAATGTTGGAAAACTTTATCGTAAATGCTGGTAACCTTAAATAAATATTTTTGCTTGTTTATGTACTAATACTAATTTACTTGATATATTTTCAAAAGAATCAACGTATCGCGATTAGAAAGCTTAAAGTTTCTGATTAATATGATGGTTGCATTTGTAAGTTATGCCATTAATAGTAATACCTAATGTCTACCTATTGCACTAAGAGAAAAATGCTAGGTATAATTTAGTTAAATTGGTAACGAGAGGAGAATAGTGTTATACAGGTATATCAGTAAAACTTCTAAAATTAAATCAACTCTTATATTTTTAAAATACAATAAGTGAATAAGAAACATTATAAAAATATCTTAGTAGTAATAGCTTAGTACTTTTAATCCTTTTACATAAACGTATGAAACATAACAGAAACCTGAGATTGAGATCACTTTATTCTTAAATTACTACGAGAAACGTACATATCTAAATAGAACAAAAAACAACAAAGTTTTGTTCTACCTATAACTATAATTCGCAATTATGTATAAGTAATTCTTATACCTAATGCGAATTATAGTTATTCCAATAAAACAGTCTTTCTGGGTACGTATTTACGAGTAGGTTCAAGTATGTAGCTTAAAGATTAATTTTTATCATGTCACTTTAAATCACACAATTATTTCTCAAATTCACTAATCAGCCTCTTTTCATGACTATAAATATACGTTTTTAATTTAGATATGTACCTAATAAACAAATCTTCTGTAATTATCACACCACAGCACGTCTTTACTATAATTATTATAGTCATCAGTCTTCTTTAATAAGTTTAACTTCCTACCTAAAACAAGTCATGCCATTAAATGACAGCAAATATTTAAAAAACTAAATATACAATAACAAAAATAAAAAAATATTCAAATCAGAACTGGACGAAGACGAAGATAATCTACTTACTTTTCTCTTCTTGGCTGTAATCATGATTTCTTCTTCGCTGTCAATATTTCTTGTCCGTTCATACTTTTCAATAATTTCAGTATCATTGTTTTCAAAAAATGAACACGATGGAGTGCTAAATTCATTGAAGTTTTCATATTTTTCGAGCAATGATTTGGGTATTATCGATGATTCCTGCTCATTCTCTCCTTTTTGATTATTCATTCCATCAAAGGAATGGGATGTTGAGGGCTTAATAATTGATATTTCAATGTTTGTGATTGAGTGTGTGTGTGGTTCATGTATGAAACTATTCCTTTGTAATTTTTTGGAAAGATTCTTTTCATTGAATGGCTTGGGACGTAGTACTAATTTTTCTGACAGTTGAATTGGACGCAGATGTGCTATATTTGTATTATTTGCAAAATTCGTTGATTGAATCCCAGTGAAGTCATGAAAACCTAAATGCTTGCCGTGAGGGCACCTAATAGTTTTATTTAGGCATTCTCTTTCAATACAGGACAGATGTCGAAGTGCCAAACGGTTTCCTGACTCTTTAGACCAAACAACTTGGTGAACTTTCATAGTTCCCGGAAAAGTCTTTAAGTCTTTGGGCAAGAGCCAATCTTTTTCTGTCACCTGATAATCTTCAACTGTTTCAATTTTCACACCTTTAACAAACACTGTAGGTTTTGTACCAGCGATTCAATATTGGTAATATCATGTTGATATAAGACTTGTTTATCTAGCGTTCTCTTTAATACTCCACCCACTCCATCTGCTGCGCTTTTTCCATGACCACACTCACAATAGTTCCAAATTATGTGGGTCAGCATCGGACAATAGGAGATAACTGAGTTATTATATATAATATATTTTTATTCCTGTATTGCGCAGATGGTGAGTCAGAAATAACGTAAAGTTTACGAACCAGAGGAGCAGTTATCTCAATTTCTTGCAAAACAGGAATGAGGTGTGCCCATACTGCAGCAGCATCATGCCTTAAAGAGGTACTTACAGTACAAAATGACTGAGTTTTGTAAGTTTCGTTGTCGAGTTTGAAATATATTACGACAGTATGCAAAGTGAACTGTTGTCTGCTACCACCAAAATGAAGGGATTGAATTTCGGATCCATATTTGGCATTATAATTTTCACTGAAATCAATTTGTATAATACAGTCTTCCGTAGTCATATTTTCTTTTAACGTTTTGAAAGCTTGATTTTGATTTTTATTATTGACGCAATGTTTAAGGAATGGTTTCAGGCTATCTTCGAATTTTTTATTAAATCTAGTGGTTTCACCCAACGCCTTACTTTTTCAACTTAATAGCAGATTTTCTACATTATTTTTGACATATATGCTTTTTCTCTTTCCCAACCCCAATACGCTATGTTCACTTCATTATTAAACTCTTAATAATCAATGTGTCTATTTTTACAACTTGAGCATATTCTTTGCAGACAATCGATGTTATCTTTACTACAACATAGGCTACTTAAAACGTCGGATATTGTATTTTCTTTGATAAGGCGGTTTCTTTTCATAGATTCAATCAAAAGTTTCATATTTTCGTGCTTTTCACATAGGCATGTATTTTGTGCATTCACATTTGGTTGAGTGACCCAGAAAGGCTTCATTCTTGAAAATGTTGAATAGCTTATCGGTGGTTCTCCTGATCCCAAATATTTCAAGTGTAAATTTTTAAGTGTGTCTGTCAATAGTTTTTTTTTTCGTTTTTTTAATCCATGTCTAGATATGGTGTCATTTTTTCCAGGACACAGTGTTGAATTTTCATCATCTTCTAAAAATTTCACCACCCTCCTGAGAATTCGATTTTTTTTTTTTCATCAGGTTTTATGACTTCTACTGCTGGTTTTTCTCCTTTTTGGGTACTTTTCTTCAAAATCATATAATTGCTTTGTAGTCTGTTACACCTTTTTTTGAACATTTCTTTTTCCTTAGTGACCTGTAATAATTTGTTTTGTAATTCTGTTATTAGCAGAGTTTTAGTTTTTTGATATTTTCGAAATTTGTCTTTAAGTCCTCGCTTGAATTCTACAGATGTAATTGACGAGTCTGAAACAGGGCTGTTGGGGCATAATGTTGACTCGATACTACTTAGATTTGATGGACATGTTATTCGTTGTACGCCACTTGGTTGTACACAATGAGTGCCAGTTACTACATTGTCATCAATATGATGTTGAATATTGGAACCAATTGTACTATCGCTATTCATCGGCAAGCAGCGCCGAGCCGAAGATGGATTCCCTTGACGAGAAGTGCTTGGACCAGGATTGCTATAGTCAAAATTTACAAAATTTTGATGCGTTGATAGCAGGGTTTGTCGTGGACTGCTTGTGTATACCCGATGAAAGCTTCTAGCTTCTGTAGTATTAGAACGTTGGATTTGGATATTCGTACTAATACTATTGCTGTTCAATCGTAAGCTGCGCCGTAAAGTAGGCAAGAAGGAACTGTGACAGGAAGTGCTTAGTCCAGGACCATCACTTTGATCCCCAATTGTCTCATCCAGAGGGTTAGCACGAGCCGCTATAGGAGCTGGAGCTGCTCTATTTTTTTTTCTTTGGTAATAAGCAGCAGCACTTATTTTGTTTTTTCTTCTTAGAATTCTTAATTTTTTAGGGGTCATTAGATGCCTTGAAACAATTAATCCCGCTGCTTTTTTTCTGGCATACCTTTCTCTGTCTTTTCTCAAAAACTCTTCGCGTGAGACTTCATTGCTCTTAATTCTCTCTTTTCTTCTTCTTTCATACAACCTCCTTTTTTCCAACCTTTCTTCTCTTGTCTGTGGCTTAGGCCGCGGCATCCTAAAATCAAAATACACGCTTTTCAATTTTCTTCTTTCTCATATCCACAGACATACATTCATACACACTATACTATGATCCTATAAAATACTATACCTTCAGATACACCACGCGCTCACACACTAGCTCTCTTGCATTGACTCAGACAAACACTCTCACAGGCAATTTCTCATCACAGGTATATCTCTTTTTTTTCATATAACGTTTAAATGCTCTTTAACTTATTTGTTATATCTTGTAAAATTAAGAAATTTTGTAATTATATCAAATATTATTTATTATTGTTATTTACTCGTAATAAATGATATAAAAATAAAGGTAAGTGACTTATATTGAAGGTAAACCCTCGAAATAATTATTTTGTTGACAATTAGTAGGTATAATAATCTACACTGTGGTGACCCACACACTCATCACATTTTCGTTGAGCCGAACAAATGTGTATCTAAGTATAGTAAACATGTACTAACTACATAGATATATGTATATTATATATCTTAAGCACAAATATTACACAACAAATACACCTAAATAATCTAATCGACACTCTAGGTAAAAGTAGGTACATTACAAAACTATGACTTTGTATTTGACACCAGGATCTCTAAAACTTTTTGTTTTTATCATTTCGGAGATACTTTTAATTCCGGTGGACTGTAATTGGTATAACAGTCCACCGAATCCACTGAAATGATAACACTGAGATGATAAAATAGAGGTTAGTTCTACATTTAACTCCGAAAAAAAATTATTTAAAAAATATGAACACTACTCAAACAAAACAGTAGGGGAAAGTGTTTTACCTATGGACATTTTCCGAATTTTGAACTAAAATAAGGTTTAATTACTTAATTTCCATTTATTAGCCGTAAATTATCACAAATGTTGTTACAGGAATAGTTAATGCTTAAGAATTAGCAGTCTTAAGTTTTTTACTAACTATAATTATTATAATAAATAACATTTTTTAAAAATACTAAATTTGTCCACAGGTACATGTTATTATTGTACCTGTGGACAGCTGTACTTGTACCTATGGACAGCAATGTACCTATGGACATATCACTTTTCCTTAGTAATAATTATTTAAAAATCAACAAAATAATCAGAGTTTCTCTTATAAAGCAACTTTAACATCAAATAATCAATAATTATTGTTTTTTTTTGGCATCGCAATACTTTTCATATAGTTCTAATTCAGAATCATCAGTGGCATCTGAATCACCATCGTCTAATATAAAACACTTCTCACATAGAAAGCCAGATTCATCATCTGATTCTAAATTATCTTTGTGTGCCTTTGATACACATTTCTTGTGATATTTTAAATCACATAGAGAACAATTGAGCATTTTGTTAACATTTGCCAATCTTCTACATCCCATACACATGGCATACAGCTCGTCTTTAAGAATTTTTATCTGGCTAGGGCCAGCCTTTGCCTGCACTTCAGAGGAACTTTTTGGTTTTTTCGGTATGTTATTTTTCTTATTTTTGTTCTTTTCTTCAATTTTTCTTTTATTTTCTGCCTTTCTTATTGCTTCATTCTTTATTTCGTTTTTTTCAGGTGTATCAGTTAAAATTCTACTTTTTCCAGGTTTCCTTCCTCGTCGCGTTGCCTTTCGGGGGTCTGCTTTTGGAAATGGGCGTACTGACTCTGGTGTTACTTGTGAAATAAGCTGTTTTCTCGGAGTGACTGCTGCATTTACATTACTTTTTCCACATCCACCAACAGTATTATTAAGAGAGGAAATTTCTAGTTGATTAACAGATTTGCTTGCAGTAGGTTCAGCTTCTATGTCTAAATTCTTTTGAAGGGTTCCGGTTAAAGATCCAGCCATATGCACATCTTCATCTACACTGTTATTAGGATTCTGTGTCTCCTGGTAGTCAATAAGAGTTTCATCTTGATTGCACTTTAAATTGATTGCTGATTCTTCAGTGACAGACTGATTTTGAGTTGTATTTTCAGAAATTGTGGTCAATGGCTCCGGTCGATCAGTAACAAATGAGCACAGAAAATCTTGTTCACTGAATATATCTCTATTAAATGGGCATATACCCGTTACTTTAAAACTTTTAATAATGTTTTTGGGTGTGAACGCTAGGGGATATGCTTCGCCGACGATTTCTGAAATATCATAAATAGTAATTGGCTTTCCAGGGTGATTTAGCATCCAGTTATCAGCAGCTTTATTGTACTGCGCCTTAAATGGTCCAAACACACAACGATCTAAGGGTTGTAAATTATCTGATGTATGCGGAGGTAATGTGAGCAGAATTATACCACTATTGGCGGCTTTTTCAATAATCTCAATTGAGATATGCGTTTCATGGTTGTCCATTATTAAGAGAACCGGATTTTCTTTAGTAGGTTTGACAATTTGTATGAAATGATCCAGGTATTTTCTAAAAATAATTTCTGTTGACCATCCAGATTGGTTAGCTGCACCAACCGTACCTGGAGGAGCACCTTTTAACATATTGTCTTTAAAGAAAACTCTAGGAAAGACTATCAACGGTGGAACTGCATTTCCAATTGAATTTATACAGGCAATCATGGTATTATTTACTCCCCTTTCTGCTGATGTAAATTTACCTAGCTGTTTTATATTTTTTGGGGCTAGAACTTTTCTGGGGTTATGGACAGTTGATATTCCGGTCTCATCTAGATTGTAAATATTTTCAGGAGTGAAGTGGTATTTTTCGATAACTTTTTGGAGATTATCAAAGAATCTAGAAACATTAGCTCTGTTAAAACTACTTGCTCGCGCCAGACTGGTTGCTTCAGGCTTCCGTAGGGACAAATGAGGATGACGTTGACGATAATATCTAAGCCATCCCAACCCAGCCATATTGTTTTCGTGCCAGCCACTTGGGATGTTTTGTTTTTGCTTCATGACTGCAAATTGGTATGCCAGCTCTCTGACTTGCTTAGCATTTAAGCCCATATGTAGGTAAGCTGCTTTTTCTAAATATTTTTCAATTTGTTTCTCTTCTTCTTCATCAAATACTTTTTTCACGTCATTTCTCAAAATAGCTACATTGGTCTCGCTCAGATTGTTGTCCTTGTTCATATGAAGGTATTTAAATATGGTAGACTTTGGTATATTATATTTTTCTCCAACTTTTCGCAAAGAACATCCACTTCTAGCCTCTTTGATTGCCTCAGATAATGTCTCTGGACACAACTTACGTCGCGTTTTTCCATCCTTACTACGAGGCACTGAAAAAAGTAATAAAAAATACTTCTAAATCGTAATATTCTATTCAAACTAAAAATTTGAACTAAATTTTGTACCTGTGGACAGTCCATAGGTACATGCATTTCGATGTCCACAGGTACAAATCTGGCAGTATAACCTTAAAATATGTTACCGTCATGATAGCTACGAGTTGACATTATTATACCGCTTAAAATAGATGTTTAACGATATACACTACAGTCTGACCGAAATTAGCTATCTATATTCTGCATCTATTGACAAAAATATAGGACGACAAAGTGATAAATACTTACTTTTTTGCGCGAAAACCTTTAACAGTCTGTCACCGGTTACTCAACAAAAAACGCAAGATGGCAGCAAGTCAGTGTTGCCACGTATCAAAAATACTTTACGGATGCGTTCAATTCGTTTAATTTATGTGTTTATTTTTTAAGATATTAGTGGTGTCCACAGGTAAAACCGTGCATAGGTACAACACTTTCCCCTACTTACTGCGAATTTAATACACAATTTTGAAACAAATTAAACAAATCTAGCACGAGTTATAACAGCCACCGAAATGAAACTATTTTTGCCCCCATATTACTGAAATGATAAACTTACTTTTTTGGCGGGAAACCGCAAGACGTTGGGACCGGTGCGTTCGCGCCGAGAGCTTAAGCCGGACTGATCCGGAGTGAGAAAAGGTGAAAGGGGCGTAACAACGCAATGTTGATGTGGCTATTCTATTAAAACTTACTGTCCTCTGAAATGATAACTTTTTTCCAGACAAAAGTTGACTGCCTGTCAACAAAAATTGTTTTATTTGATCGAATATATTATAATTTAATGATAACAAAATCAATTTAAATCCATATTACGAATGTATTTGCAGGAGAAGGTATGTTATGAGCGGAATTGGGTTCAGGACAGGTCACCGTGATGATAAAATAACACTTTTATTTTTTTTTTTGGGTATATTAGAGGGTAGATACCAATGATTTTTTTTGCCAAGGTAGAGAAATACTTACGTTGTTGAGAAAAAATATATAAAATTAATAATCAGCACATTGCACTACCGTTCTCAGGTTTGCCGTGTATTTTTTTGCTTGGGCAATTCACCCATACCATTTTATTCTTGGCAGTTCTTTCAATAAGGGCATGTACACAAAGCACCGCTAATTAGTTAGCAACGCTCACATCGACACTACTGTCATTTACACAATGTACATGTGTGGGTAATTTCATATTACTGTGTATAAAAATATTCGTCCACCACGTTCACATTGGTATTTTCATTCTTGTGTCGGTATACGTATTTTTATAATTTAATGCATGGGTAAGGTTAAAACTATTTACAATCATTGATATGACCCGACATTTTCACTGTAATTATCGTAGTGCTCGTGGTCGATTGGTTAATGAGTACGCTTTAATCGTCTTTCAAGGATCAATGATGATGTGGGTTCTATTCCAGCGAAAAGTTTTTTTTTATTTTACCTTGTTGTTTTTCTTATTTATTTTTTTTTGTTTTTTGTCATATTATATAAATTTACAGGCTATAAAAGAAGCAAATCAGTCGGTAAATAAAACAATACTATTTTTTATTAAAATTAATTTATTAATTATACAAATATGTGGTTTTATATTCAATATTTATATCTAATAATTAATTATATACCACATGTTAACTTTAAAGTTCTTCTAATCATAATTAATAGATATGACAATAAACCTCATAGTCGAATCGGGAAATATCATGCGGTAATGCGATGGCAGCAACATTTTTTATTAAGTAATAAACAAATACAACATTCTTGTTTTGTAATTTAATAATACATTAAGTAATAAACAAGTAAACCATGTAAAAAAAATACACTGTTTCAACATGTTATTTCTTGGCGACTTTTTGTCGTTTGAATCTTCAATTAATTATCTATTTTACGACGGTTGTTATAAGGTTCAATATTCAGTGGGCTGTATGTTAGTAAAAAAATGTGACGAATGCTATGGAACGATTTTAACATTCATGACCTTTAGAATCAGGGAAACTTTAAATTAGTTAAAGATGGGCGTAAATATAATATGTCAATCAAGTCCGAAAGCAGTTAAATAAATTTGTTAATGAAAAATTAAAGTGAAGTGAATCAACATGTTGAATAGAAAGAAATTATGACAATTTCTAACCACAAAACAATAACATCACTTCACCGTATGCTCTAGACAGCATTTTAACATTCTTAAAAAATATAATAGTTAATTTGAATAAAGGCAGAGTTTGACAGGCTCAATAATTGATTCCGAAATCAATACAAATCAGCGCTGACCCAAAAAACTCAAAAACCAAAGAATTTTTGTTCTGGGCTGATTTGTATCGTTTCGGAGTCAGTTACAGACCCTATGTAAATCTGTTTTCAGTTTAATAATGTGTTGGTAAACCCTCTCGGCATATCACCTCTTGCAACCTTCTGCTCATGCTTTCAACCATATTCGCGCATATGTTACTACCGCGCAATGACTCCCAGGTTGACATGACAAGTTCGTCTAAACTGGCTTTAGATTTGACTTCCGATGAGTCCCAGTTTAGCACCATATGACCCCACAGATTTTCTATAGGGTTTAAATCGGGGCTTTTTGCTGGCCAATCAATAACAGTCATGTTTACTTGATTTCGTAACCAGTTTTGCACGATATGTGCACGATGCACTGCGCTGTTATCTTGCACGAAATAAATGTGGTCGTGAGGATACACAACTCGCACCGTAGGCAACATTACGTTTTGTAAAATATTCAAGTAATCATGACTATTACTGCGACCAGATATTTCCACGAGCTCACCGGGACCCATCGAAGACATCCAACCCCAATACCCGACAGTAATACGGCCACTGGTCCTACAAGGCAGAAGGTTGCAATTCGTATACCTTTCTCCATCTTTTCTCCACAATATTTTACGCCCATCCTTATCCGACTTGAAAGTCTTTTCGTCACTAAATATGACCACACTGTTCGCCCAATCAAAATTAATGAAGTCCCTAGCAAATTGTAATCGCTTTTGCTGGTGCACCACAGATAACAAAATTTTCTTCGCTGGCTTCCTGCACTTTAAACCAGCAGAATGCAGGTGTCTCCGTACAGTCTGTATTGAGACATTCAGTGCTGTCGCTGTAGTGCGTGTTGGCAGGAACGGATCAGCCTTGTGCCTGGCTACGATGTCGTAGTGCCGAGCCGATGAATTTGCCTTTGGTTTAGGCCCACGTCGACGGTGTTCAACGTCACCGGTCTCCGCATATCTGTGCACCCATAACTGCACGGATCTCCTCTGTTGATACCAAACAAATAAGTATTTAGTTAGTTAGTCAGTTAAAATACCAGGAAATACTTAACAGGAATTAAAGTTACTTAAAAATAATAATAAATATAATGAATATCTATAAGTAACTTAAATCGTAAACACAATGTTAGAATAATAATTTATAATCAAGTAGTGGGGTAAGGAATAAAAATCCCTAACCAGGTATGTTTTAAAGAAATACTCCTAACAAAAACAAGTCAAGTTACAATACAATTAATAATAAATTATTAATTATAATATTGAACTTCATAATAAGTTGCAATAATTATTTTATTCTAGTGCAAAAATTGATAGGTGTGTCGAGTTACAAAATGGAATAAATATTATTTAGAATATCAACGTAGTATCTTATTTACTCACCGATATCATTAAACGTCTTGCAATTTCAGTTATTGACATGTTTTGCTCATGCAAAACAATGATTTCCGCCTTTTTAAATGTTGATAGGTGTTGGAACATTTTGTGAAAGTAAAAATAATTTTGCACACGAATATAGGAAAGTAGCGTAGCAATAAACTATGAAATCCTCATAAATTGACAACTAAGAACGCAATTATTTTGTAAGTCGGGTGATTTGAAAAACATGATAGTCGGTAGTTACTTCATAAGCGGGTAAAATAAAATGATTCGAGATTTCTATGGTCGCCACAAACATTGCAAATATACTCAGGTATCGAACCATTAAGAAAGCATAGTTAATTACGTTTTATTGTTTTTATCTTATTTAAGTTCGTTGAAATGCATGAAGCAAATGAGATTATTCTAAATAATAAATAACTAGAACTAAAATATAAATAAAGGATATTATAGGTATAAATAAATCTAAAGTATTTACTATTAAAATTAACATAAGATTTAGAAAAATAGGATAGAAAAAAAAAAGATTTAATTGTTTGTAATTTCACATTTCAAATATTTGATTAATTAATACTAAAACAACATGTGAATGCTGGAATCGATCCGGTGGCACTTTACTTGACCACTGGAGGCGATAACCATTGCGCCAAGCGCGCTGTAGATGAGAACATCGAAATATTGTATATCATTCAGTAACATAAAAATACAATGAGAATGCACTATATTTATATAAGTATTGTATTGCTCGATCGTTCATTATTTTTGATTTCGATTTATTCAAAGTTTGTTATGAGTATTTTTATCTTTACCCTCGTTTTTATTTAAACTTATTTACTAAAATATTACTTATACCGACACAAAAATGATATGTAATAACAAGATGTGTGTGATAGAACGAATGTTTCTATACATATCTATTAATATGAAATTACCCACACATGTTTACTGTGTAAATGATAGTAATGTCGATGTGTAGCGCCTCGAACTAATTAGCGGTGCTTTGTGTACACAACACTCATACAACTCATACTCATAACAAACTTTGAATAAATCGAAATCAAAAATAATGAACGATCGAGCTATACAATACCCATATAAATATAGTGCTTTCTCATTGTAATTTTATGTTACTGAATGATATACAATATTTCGATGATCTCAACTACAGCGCGTTTGGCGCAACGGTTATCGCCTCCAATTGTCAAGTAAAGTGCCGCCGGATCGATTCCAGCATTCACATGTTGTTTTAGTATTAATTTATCAAATATTTGAAATTTGAAATGAGAAACAATTACATCTTTTCTTTTTTTTCCTATCTTATTGTTCTTAATCTTATGTTAATTTTAATAGTAAATACTTTAGATTTATTTATACCTATAATATCTTTTATTTATATTTTAGTTCCAGTTATTTATTATTTAGAATAATCTCATTTGCTTCATGCATTTCAACCAACTTAAATAAGATAAAAAACAGTAAAAAAGTAATTAACTGTGATTTCTTAATGGTTCGATACCTGACTATAGTGACTATATTTGCAATGTTTGTGGCGACCATAGAAATCTCGAGTCATTTTATTTTACCCGCTTATGAAGTATGTAACTACCGACTATTTTAAACATGTTTTTCAAATCACCCGACTTACAAAATAATTGCGTTCTTAGTTGTCAATTTATGATTTCATAGTTTATTGCTACGCTACTTATATTCGTGTGCAAAGTTATTTTTATTTTTACAAGATGTTCCAACACCTATCAACATTTAAAAAGGCTGAAATCATTGTTTTGCATGAGCAAAACAAAACTAACAATAACTGAAATAGCAAGGCGTTTAATGATATCGGTGAGTAAATAAGATACTACGTTGATATTCTAAATAATATTTATTTCATTTTGTAACTCGACACACCTATCAATTTTTGCACTAGAATAAAATAATTATTGCAACTTATTATGAAGTTCAATATTATAAAGATATATTAATAATTTATTATTAATTGTATTGTAACTTGACCTGTTTTTGTTAGGAGTGTTTCTTTAAAACATATCTAGTTAGGGATTTTTATTCCTTACGCCACTACTTGATTATAAATTATTATTCTAACATTGTGTTTACTTATATTTATTATTATTTTTAAGTAACTTTAATTCCTGTAAAGTATTTCCTGGTATTTTAAATACTTATTTGTTTGGTATCAACAGAGGAGATCCGTGCAGTTATGGGTGCACAGATATGCGAAGACCGGTGACGTTGAACATCGTCGACGTGGGCCTAAACCAAAGGCAAATTCATCGGCTCGGCACTACGACATCGTAGCCAGGCACATGGCTGATCCGTTCCTGCCAACACGCACTACAGCGACAGCACTGAATGTTTTAATACAAACTGTACGGAGACACCTGCATTCTGGTTTAAGGTGCAGGAAGTCAGAGAAGAAAATATTGTTATCTGTGGTTCACCAGCAAAAGCGCTAAGAATTTGCTAGGAACTTTATTAATTTTGATTGGGCGAACAGTGTAATCATATTGAGCGACGAAAAGACTTTCAAGTCGGATAAGGATGGGCGTAAAATATTGTGGAGAAAAGATGGAGAAAGGTATACGAATTGCAACCTTCTGCCTTGTAGGATCAGTGATTGTATTGATTTCGGAATCAATTATTGATCCTGTCAAACTCTGCTTTTATTAAAATTAACTTATAATAATGTTTAATTTTTTTAAGAATATTAAAATGCTGTCTAGAACATACGGTGAAGTGATGTTATTGTTTTGTGGTTAGAAATTGTTATAATTTCTTTCTATTCAACATGTTTATTCACTTCACTTTAATTTTTCATTAACAAATTTATATAACTGCTTTCGAACTTGATTGACATATTATATTTACGCCCATCTTTAATTAATTTAAAGTTTCCCTGATTCTAAAGGTCATGAATGTTAAAATCGTTCCATAGCATTCGTCACATTTTTTTTACTATCATACAGCCCACTGAATATTGAACCTTATAACAACCGTCGTAAAATAGATAATTAATGGAAGATTCAAACGACAAAAAGTCGCCCATTTCAAGAAATATTATGTTGACAGTGTAATTTTTTACATGTTTTACTTGTTTATTACTTAATGTATTATTAAATTACAAAACAAGAATGTTGTATTTGTTTATTACTTAATAAAAAATGTTGCTGCCATCGTATTACCGCTGTACCGCATAGGGTTGCCAGATAGGAACTTATCAAATCCGGGACAGTTCTAAAAAAAAAAAAAAAAAAATGTCGGGTCGTGGCCATAATATAAAATATCATATATTTTTTTTATTTTCAAAGGATTCATATTTATATTTAAAAGATGAAATGCCATTTTTTCAAAAAACATACTTTTATTAGCTGTAGGTATGTAATTAGCTTAAATTGGTAAATTAAAACTTTGGTAGACAATTACTAAATTACAAATTAAATAGTAATAAACTGAAGAAAACAAAACAATAATAATAAGATACTATGTACCTTAAATAAATCTTATATCAATAAATTCCTAACTTAAAAAACAATCGGTACCTTGCTTTTTGGTACATAATGTTTTGTTATTAAGCTTTGGTAGTTGGTAGGAAATCAGTACAAACAAATTATGTATCTTCTAATAAAAATAAAACTTCTTCTGATAGAACGTAAATAATAATGTTAAATAAAACGGCGATCAAATCATTTTTTGAAATATTTTTCACTGGATTTTGCCATTTTTATTAGTTTTTCTCCGTCAGAGCTTTGTAAGACTGTTAGAATTTCTGAGCAAGACACGTCAAAGTTTATACGAGTCTGCAGTTCGGACTTGATTAAATCCATGGACATCCGGTTTCGCTCTTTAGTCCATAAACTATTCAGTAGGCTAAATATTCTTTCGCAAAAGGCATTGCTTGTTGGAATAGAAAGAACGAAACCAACTATTTTTTTTAAATTATCGAAATTTGTGGACGTGTTATTTCTGAAGAAATAGGCCCATATTTCGTCGTTTGGTAAGTCTTTCGGAAGCTCCCTATATACCGTTTTCAGACATGCAAACTCTGAGTAAAGGGAGTCAATATTAATAGCGTCTTCTATATTTAATATCATGGGCAATTCGGAAAGCACTTCCCAAGTCAATTTTAATTCCTGTGGTTTGAGGGACAAAAGTTCAAACTTTTTGTAGATTCCATCGGTACTAAAATCATATCTTTCTTCTATATATTTTAATGCTCTTTGCAGAAAAATATGCACCTGTCCTTTAAATAGAGCTCTTTCTTCTTCATCAAGTTTTCTGAAAATGTCCCTGACTTTGCTCCCAAAAAAGTTATCAGCCATCCTACTTTTTAATTGGTCGTGAAGACTTCGCATGGCATGATCAATGTCCAAAATAGTGAAGCTCTCACTTTCTAATAGCAATATCACTTTTGTAAATTCAGGCAAGATATTGCTCAGGAAGAAAAGGTAACAGTCATTTTTACCTTCTTTTTTACATTCTTCATCATCATTATTCATAAAATCAGTACTACAACCTTCTGAAATAAAATCCCATAGCACCTTGTGGCAGTTATCACGACCTTTTGATAAAAAATAATGTTTAACAGCAGGCCAACTCCGAATTAAGCGATCTATAGCTGGCAAAAGTGACAACCATCTTGTAGGTACATGTCTTAGCAGTTCTTTATACTCTATTTGGGCAAATTCACAACATTCTTTCAATTTTTTTGTTTTTAATGCTGATGAACTGAACTCATTATAAATTTTTATGACGATGCTTTCTATGTCAACATCGAGGCCTTTTAATGCATATTTTACGCAATTATTAACAACGTGGCAATAACAATTGGCTTTAAAAATATGATTATTTTCTTCTTTTAATTTCTGGAATACAGAATTATGGGCACCATAATTAACAGAAGCATTGTCTGCACTGTATGCACTTATTTGATCCATGCTGAGATTAGAGTCAGTGGTAATTTTTTTAAGGCAGTTATATATATCGAGCGATGTTTCTTCAGCTTCCTCGTAAAAGTCCAATAATTTTCTACATATACCTTTATTACAATTAAAATATTGAACGGCATAGGGAAATGTTTTTAAATTACCAACATTTGATGCATATGAGGCTACGGAAAAATAATAACATTCTTTTAATTCAGAGATCACTTTTTCTTGTGAATAGGGTCCTAAAACATTGCGTGTTATTGCCGATGCTTTTGTTCGTCCACATGTCAATTTTGCTGCTATTTGACTATCTGGAATGAATTTGCTAATATTTTTTGCCAAACAATCCAAGCTGTTGTAACTCAAACCATGCTTCACATTATGATAAATAAGAGCCACTTCAGAATTTATTATAGAAATTTCTTCTGAGGCGTGCTTTTTTATAAAAAAAGCATCCAAGCATTTGGAAGTTTTCCTAGCCATCACCATCTTTTTATGTTTTATACTATTAGCGTGAGCCTAGAACAATGCATATAACAAATTTGAAATTAATTAGATGTATACATGCGAAACAAACGCACGCGATGTTATCGTATATAAGTACAACGTGTTTTTTTAATACTCATAACTTTTGGATACCACTGACGAGACCACTTGCAGTAATTCGTGATTTTCTCAATACTTTATGTAACACCGCGTTATTGGAAAACGTTGCGCTCTGTTATTGCATACACTGAAACTTAATACGATTACAATTTTGATATAAGTAAAAAAATACTTACTGCCAGCGCGCGGCGACCTTCATATTGAATTGCAATATCCGAGTTACATGCTTTACAAATTGCAGTAAACTCATTTTTTTTCTCTATCCACTCTTTAAAATCGGGATCGGTGATCCACTTATCATTAAATCCTGTAAATCTTTTTTTACTTGTGGATGGATACGACTCCATGATGAGTAATTGTATCGCACAGTTCGCAGTTTCGCACGCGTGACGCGTCTGATTCAATCAAAGCAAAACACGACTGAAAGAGTGACAGCGGACGCGCCGACGCGGGCGAGAGAGAGGGGGCGGCGGCCGCGGCGCGGGCGAGCGACAGCGGACGCGGGCGAGAGAGAGGAGGCGGCGGGCGCGGGCGAGTGAAGTAAAACTATTGCACGCACTCCCGTCCCGCGCGCCTCCCGCACTCGCTCACCGGCAGCCATGTCATTCCATTCGTTGCTAGTTTATTTTGTTAAAAAATAATAACTTTTCAAAATCCGGGACAATGAGCGCTAATTCCTGGACACGGGACAAGAGGCAAGATTCCGGGACAATCCCGGATTTCCCGGCGGTCTGGCAAGCCTAGTACCGCATGATATTTCCCGATTCGACTATGAGGTTTATTGTCATATCTATTAATTATGATTTAAAGAACTTTAAACTTAACATGTGGTATATAATTAATTATTAGATATAAATATTGAATATAAAACAACATATTTGTATAATAAATAAATTAATTGTAATAAAAAATAGTATTGTTTTATTTACCAACTCATTTGCCTCTTTTATAGCCTGATATTTATATTTTATGACAAAAAACAAAACAAAAAAAAATAAGAAAAATAACAAGGTAAAATAAAATAAACTTTTAGCTGGAATAGAACCCACATCATTGATCCTTGAAAGACGATAAAAGCGTGCTCATTAACCAATCGACCACGAGCACTACGATAATGACAGTGAAAATGTCGGGTCATATCAATAATTGTAAATAGTTTTAACCTTACCTATGTATTAAATTATAAAAATACGTATACCGACACAAGAATGAAAATATCAATGTGAACGTGGTGGACGAATATTTTTATACACAGTAATATGAAATTACCCACACATGTACACTGTGTAAATGACAGTAGTGTCGATGTGTAGCGCCGCAAACTAATTAGCGGTGCTTTGTGTACACTGTCACCCTCATTTTGAGTGTGACCTTTCTCAAAATATTTGTGAGTGACCTGAAAGGCCTTAGCAGCTCGCAAATAGGCAGCAAAAACGATTCGATTGCGGTTTTGTCCTCCGCAATTGTCAGACCAAAAGTTGAATATTTTTATGCCCTTCTGATGATGCTCCTTAATATAATTATACAAACAGCTGCTCACCTCGTTAGCTCCTCGCTTTGCTGTGCTTTCGTCCCAAACATAGCACTTAGCAACCCTACTCCCCATTTCGTATACTGTGAAATTAAATACAGTTAATTTTCGCTTGTAATAAAGGATACTTGTTTCACCATAGGGCAATCCATGTACTTTTTGAAAATCATACACCGCCGTTAGGACGTCATTAAACTCTCGTGCAATAGTTTTGTTCCTCATGTGTGTCTTTTATATATTTGAAACTGCTCTTCACTTACAGGACGTAGTAAGTTTTTGTATACGTGACAAACATCGCATTGATCTTTTTTGGGAATATGGAATCCCAAATTAATATGGCTATTGATAATATCACGATATTGCCTTGCTGTTTGTGCTTTATTTTGGTTTTTGGGATCATTCCAATCCTTATACAACAAAAACATCTTAGCAAATGTCAGAGATCCGTTTACGAACATAGTGTGATTCCACAGGTGCAAAAACTGTTCACATGATCACAAACACTTGCAATCATTTCTTCAGTGATTTTCTTGGTGTGTCCATGGATGCCTCTTTTGTCATGGGCAACAGTGCCTTCCAATGAAAGCTTCTTTAATGCTGAGTATACCAGACCTTGTTTGATCCCAAAGGTGTTTAAAAACATGGTTTTACAAACTTGTATTTTCAAAGTCTGTGTGTTTGGAGCCAATGAATCGGTCATATGTGTTTTTGTAGGTAAATAATATCGCAGAGTAAATTCTCTTCTGGAAGCAGTTTCAGTAGTAAAACGACGTTTAGTAATTTTTTCACAGTACTTATTGATGTAATCCCAATGGCGAACTATATCTCCCATAGACCAAAACGCTACAAAAAGTAAGTTTCTATCAATATCCGTAATTTTTTGTGAACATTTTAACTTACATTTCTCTCCACAACTCGGCCCCATCTCTCTCTTATTTCTTGACTTCCCATCCCTACTTTTGTAAGCATTTCCTAAATTTTTATTTTTCTTTCGCATAACATCCAACCATTTATCCTTATGGACTAATCGTAATCGACCTTTATCTTGTTTTCTTGCATATAGTGTCTGTGCCTTGGTGATGGTACAATGTCAGTCACCGTATTTTCAGTGACTGATAACTGGGTCTCTATCGGCATGGGTGAATTTACTGGCAAAGAAAGAGGTGTGGTAGGAACTGGTGATATAACAGACTCCAACTGGGCAATTTCTTGAGCTATAACTGACGAGAAATTTGGTGACTCAATAGAAACATCATTTTCAATACCTGAACTGATATTGCTCATTATAGGTGATTTAAGCATTATTGGTGCCGGTGCTAATATGGGGTCATAAGAGTTTACTTCAGGCGGTGAAAGCACTGGGTCTTTTTCTTTTCTAATCATTGAAGACAGTGCCATAGAACATACTGTGGTCTTACAATCGTTATCATGAGCACTTTTTTCCTCGTCACTGTTTTCAATAATTTCCGTCACTTTTTGTAAGTCTTCATCCGTAAAATATTTTGAAAAGTGTACTGGAGTGTCTGAAAATAATCAAAATCGAATTAAAAACTGTTTTTTACGATAAAAAACATTGTTTTAATATAAGCATAACTATGTAAGTGTATAAATAAATACTTATATTCTAGTTTAATTCCAATGTATAACGATGTATAAGTTAGTTAACCTGCTTAATTTTACGCGCTTTCCGTAGAACAAATATGTAAGTGACTAGATACAATTTTCAATTAAAATTGACTCCAGCGTAGAAATGTGTAACTACGCACTTACACACTTATGCACTGCGAATGCATAAAATTCCGAAATATCACGAGGGAGACAGTTTTTCAATATATTATTAAAATTTAAATATTTACTATACACCTAGTTATTCAATCTAAAGGTGCTCTTAAAATATATAGTAAGATATGAATGAAATAATGGGTTAAAAGTATTTACCTTGTCTAGGTGGTGAATCCATCCCGTCTGATGGTGATATGGTCACAACCTGTCGCCTTGTAATTGCATCTTCCTTTAGCGATATTAAGAATTTATACCGTTCACTCGACATAATTATAGAAATAAAATATTACGCAGCGCCCGCGCGTGCCGCTCGCTGTTACCGCCGAAGAACAGAGAGCGGCAGTTGCCCGCACCCCGCGTCCCGTTCCCCCCGCGTCAAACTATTTAACTGGAACGTACATATTTTTACGTTGTGTTTATTTATTAGCTAATTCATATAAATACTTATACGTCTGAAAAAAAAGCATGTTGGGTTGTTATAATTTTTTTTATATTTTTTTATTGTTTAAATACAGATACGTTGGAGCTAAAAATGCAATAAAAACCAATTCGTGTATCAGGCAGATACATACTTGTACTTAGCGGGTGTCGATGTATGTTTTTATGTTTGTTCCATATCTCCGGGACTACAAGTCCAATTTAAGTAATTCTTTTTTGATATACTAAGTATTGTTCAACTTATCATCATTAAATTTATCTTTTAGCTGCTTCACAATCTCTTGGTTTTCTATGGTTGTGTCGGTTTGAGTTGAATTGTGCTTAAACTTATCTTCGGGAATGAATGGCTCATCTTGAATGTTTTGCGAAGGTTCACTAGATGTTTGACTGCATTGCACAATGTCTTCATTGGCTACTGGAAGTGTTTCATGTAAAAGTTGTTTCCAGGAAGTACGTACGTAAATATTTCGTGAAAAGCTCCACTTTTGAGCTAAACATTCAGATATTTTCCTTAAATTTTTATATTTTCTATAAAGTACCAAGCGAAATGTGTTAAAACATCGATCACCGTACGGTGCCATTATAATAAAAACTACATAAACAAGTCGTTGAGCGGTTAAAGCAACTAACATACGAAAACGTGCCAAGTGATGCGCTTGGCATAATATTTCTGTCTCTTTCTTGTACTTAACTTTGTCTCTGTGTGAAGACTAAGTATACTTCACACTGCTAACAGATGGCGTTATTAGTAATTTTTCGCAGATAATAAAACTGTCTACTGCTCCCTAAAAATGTTTTTGTTTTTTATAATACATATTTATAAATTTATATTACAAATATTATAAAAAACAAAAAAGTATATACTTCATTATTTGTAAGAATGTATGGGTGTATGTTTGATGTTTGTTACTCTTGTACGCAAAAACTACTAATGGATTTCGATTTAACTTCGCAGGATTGTTACCTAAGACATCAGCATAAAACAGGCTATAATTTATAAAAATTGGACTTACCGGGCGGATGAAAACTAGTATATTTTATTAATAATGTTTCTTCCACATCCTTGTAAGAGCTTAACTACGCTGACACGACATAAAATATTAATAAAGTTGCGAGTTTTAATGCAATATCGCGCAAATTACTCGACCTATGTAATCGTCAGATATTACGCCCATTGCGGCGCGTATTAATCAATCTAACTTCGAAAATAATTGAGATCCCATTTTGAATTTCCCTGTGTATTTTTAATACATTTTAAATTATATATTGATAAAAAAAGAAGAAAAAAAATTCGTCGAAGTGACTGAAATTCGGGTTTGAAAAGTTTATTTCTGGTTTTCGACATGAAAACAAAATATTTTTTTATTTCATTTTGTTGTTATAGTCCTTTTCCAATACGTATCGCTATGTTAAATATTTTATTGTAAATTTGTTAAATTCGAAAAACTACTTATATAAAATTGATATTACAAGTACGACAAATCTTTAGAAACCAATAACACAAAAAAATATATTTTGTATTCACATTCATATCTACTCGACGTATAAATGGGCTGAATATGATCGATTTTGCCATATGCCAACGGGAACGGGATTTTGGGAAATATTCTGAGAAAACGCGGTCTGACAGGATTTGCAGTGAATTTCATCGATGACATATTGATATTTTCTAAAACATTTGAGGAACATTCACACGTATAAAAAAGTTGCTAGATAGTATTAGAGTAGAAGGATTTAGACTAAAATTAACAAATTTTAAGTTTGCACATGATTCTGTTAAGTCAGGTCATACATTACAGAAGACTGCCTCGTTGGCCGAGTGGTCGCAAGTGCGACTGCCGGGCAAGGGGTCTCGGGTTCGATTCCCGGGTCGGGCAAAATATTACTGGGACTTTCTCAAAAATTTCAGTAGTAGCACGGAGCCTGGCATTGTGCCCGGTATATGGCAATAGGATCACCCCCTATTACATGGGACTCATAACATTACATTACATTGTACAGTGGCATTCAGTGCCGTAATGTACACCTCTGCCTACCCCTTCGGGGATAAAAAGGCGTGATGTTATGTAATGTTATGTTATGTTACATTACAGAAGAATACAATTACACCTCTAAATGATAATTTAATTTCAATAAAAAATTAAAAATACGTCAATTTTTGGAGAAAATGAACTTCTATGGACAATATATTCCAAATGTCTTAGTAGTTCTTGATCCACTCCATAAATTGCTGAGAAAAGATCAGAAATGGACAGAACAGTGTGAGGATGCATTCCGGAAAATGAAAGATTATGTATGTTCAAAACCAATACTGGCCATTTATGATCCACAAGCACCAATATTTATTTATATAGATGCCAGTTCCATTGGAATAGGAGCAAATTCAGCCAAATGACTGCACGGTTGGTGCGGTGGCTTCCCGCACGGAACAACACTATGTGTGATCCACAAATTGTTGTTTTGGGTCTGGGTGTCATGTGTATGTGAACTTGTATGTTTGTAAACGCACCCACGACACAGACAATCCTTACTGAAATGTCCGTGCTTATTACAAGTTTACAACAAAAGCATCTTGGACCTTTTTTTGAACTTATTAGTTTTGGGATTAGTTTGTATAAAGTGCGGCAGTGTCTGATGTCTTTACTTCTTGGAGTAATTTATTTTTCACTAAGTCAGCATTAGTCTTCATACCGGAACTTTCTAAACCCATAATCATGGGCTTGTACATTTCTGGCAACCCTGCCAGCATCAATGTGCCCAACCACTCATCGCCTACATGGAATTTTATATTCCTTAACTTGTGCGCGGCTGTCATTATTTTATTGACATAATCTTCAACGGACGAACTACTCTCCAAATTGGTTTTAATCAGTTCCTATAGCAAGCCAACTTTGGAGTTAAGCCACTATCCTCAAACCTTTCGACAGATTATCCCATACCTGTTTTGCATTGTGAGCCTCTTGAATATGTACATATAAAATCGGCTCGACTAATAATATTATTTTTGACTTGGCTTTAATATCCTGTAATTAAACAGTTGAGTTGGGTTCGGTAGTTACTGGTTTTTTCAAAATACAATTCTACAAAGGTAGGGTTTAATCGCAAAACTCAACTCGCCCAATTATCACGACCCGTTATCTTCTCAATCGACATCAATGAATTGACACCAAGTCATATTTATGTTCAATATTTAGTCGGAAATGGCTAATAAAAGAAAGATCACTCGCAAGCCGGTAACAGACAATGACAGTTATAATCGCGACTTTCTTTCTTTTTAAAATTGTTCAAAACGCAAAACTAATTTTAACCGACGTTTTATCCTGGGCCCATAACCCATAACCTTTTAAATGAAATATAGGCCAATTTGTAGAATAAATTTAATGAAAATATATATTACTTTAAACAATTACAATATGACAGAACACAAAGACGACAAAACAAAAGTACCATAGATTAAATTATAAAGCGTCCAACCTTTCATCAGTGATATTCACAATTAATATAAAACAATTTATTATAGATACTGGTGGTCCTGTACTTGATGTGCAGGAGACCAATAGGGAGCCCACAGAGGCCACTGAGGTTACTGAGACAGCTGCTGCTTACATTTGATTCGGCTGCCCTTGCAGTGCGCAAAAATAACAAAATTTAATTAACGTATACATAGTGACCTCCTTTAAAATTTTTGCCTACTACAAAGTTTACGTACTAATATGGAAACATAAACTGATTTAAAAATGGATAACAGCCCCAGCAATATCCGTGCCTGTGCTTCACAAGTAAAAAGTCATCAATCCGACTTCTATATTGAAGTAGTGTCCACATCAGAACTTCAAAAATGGATGTCGTCTATCGAAAAGCAGCTAAATAAGGTCTGCATTATTGCCACGGAAGGCAAACTGAATTCGGAGCAGAAACTAAAAATCAGTAACCTGAGGCGCAAAATAGGATCTGGCGTCTCTCAAATGGCAGTTCTATACCAGTCTCTGAAGCAAAAGGCCAACCAAGCAATCGGCATAATTGACAACCTTCACGAAAAACGAGACCTAGCAGAAGAAATCATTGAATTAAAACAAACCATTAAGACCTCTTCCGCAACAACAAACGTGTCCTTTGCTGATATGGTGAAAAAAGGGTGAAATGATTACATAAAACCCAGTAATCTAAGCTTTGTCGCCATTTATCCTGTCAACAAATTAAAATATAGTGACGAAACTAAAACATTGGTTCAGAAAATCATTCGCCCGGATCAAATGAAACTACATGTACGTGGAGTCAGGAAAATTCAAAACGGTGGTGTAATAATTAGCACTGAGACCAAGGAAGATGTTGAGAAGGTGAAACAGGCAGTTAACCTTTCGTCGACTGGACTTATTACCGGTGAGCCCAACAAGGCGCTAACCAAGAATAGCGGTAATAGGAGTGCCCACTTCTTTGACTGATACTGACGTATTAAAGTGTCTATATGAGCAAATGGCGCTGAAAATTTTCCGGAGATGTCACTGGAAGCCTTTTTAACCAATATCAAAATAAGCCATAAATCCGGGAAGAAAGATACAGCGACCTGCAATTTCATCATACAGGTTCCAGGTAAGATCCGCAAAGCCCTCATAACTCAAGAAAGAATATACATAAATTGGACTTCTTGCCCTGTGAGAGATTATACATTAGTTACCAGGTGCTACAAATGCCAACAGTATGGCCATGCCGCTAAAACATGCAGAGACCTCTCGTCATGTGGACACTGCGGAGAAATGGGCCATGTAACATCTTCGTGCACGAAAAAAGTAAAAGCTTCTAAATGTGCCTCTTGCTCTCACTTTAATAAGCCCAGTGATCATAAAACGGGAGACCCTGAGTGCCCTGCTAGGAAGATAGCAGACCTCAGGTACATCAATTCGATTGACTACGAGGGCGCATAATGCGTCATACTCTAGTCTAGGTCACATTTCCGAATTGATGACACTTCCGATTCTTTTCATTGCACAACAACTACACTACCTTTAAATCAAACGTATGATTATTATTAATCGCCCTGTTGCTGAATAAGCACAATTATTATTGTGAAATTAAGAACCAAGTGAATGACCCTATGGACTAGTATATGTTTCTGCTGATGCATGTTAATTCCTCGGCAAAAGTGATAGCTTTTTTCGAACTGAATTTTAATTATATTATTTACGTATGTATATTTATTAGATATATTATAATATTATATTACCATTAGTTATGCACCTCTGCCTACCTTTTCTGAGAATGTAGGATATGAGGTTATATTTTGTATGTTTGCTTGTATGTATATTAAAATAATCATTATACATTTGTTTTCTATTGCATACTCATAAATAATTGTGTTTATAGAAATAAGATGTGCTATTGTAATAATTATATTTAGAGCTCCTCTCGCCTGCGATACAGGATTGTCCTAGTGCAGGCATGTAACTGTGTGAGATCAATTGTACGTAATTTAGATTATTTTGAATTTTGCGTATTTGTTATTATGAATAAAGTGTTTTTATTATTGTTTTTTATTATTATTTGTAGTTGTAAGTGTGTGTACTAAATTTTAAATAATCCACTCTATATCGATGTTTACGGTGGTAGCACGAGTCCGGTTGGGCCTGAAGGTGGCGCTGGAGAAGACCGAGGCCCTGTGCTTCTACGGGCCTTGAAAAAGGCCTCCAGCGGGGGCCACCATTATGGTGGACGGAGCCGCGATCGAGGTCGGGTCCAGGATGAAGTATCTTGGACTCGTCCTCGATAGACGGTGGGACTTCCGAGAGCATTTTCGACTGCTCGCCCCAAAACTCATCGGGACGGCAGCCGCTCTCAGAAGTCTCCTGCCTAACGTCGGAGGGCCAAATGTGGGGTGCCGCCGCCTCTATATGGGGGTGGTGCGCTCCATGGCCCTCTACGGTGCCCCCATCTGGGCCGACGCACTGTCGGCCACTGTCGGCCCAGAACAGGGCCCAGCTGCGCCGCCCGCAGAGGGACATGGCACAGCGGGTCATACGGGGGTACTGTACGGTGGGGCACGAGGCGGTCTGCCTCTTGGTCGGGTCTCCGCCGTGGGACCTCGAGGCGGAGGTCCTCGCGGTCGTCTACGCGAGGAAGGCGGAGACCAGGGCCCGCGGTCAGACCGCCCCGTTCGAAGTGGTCGAGCAGTGGCGGCGTGAGGCGCGACGGGCCCTCCTCGTGCGGTGGGAGTGGCGCCTGCTGGCGCCCACGGCGGGCGTCAGGCTCGTAGAGGCGGTCCGCCCGCATCATCGGAAATAGGTGGACCGTAAACAGGGGGTGCTCACCTTCCGGCTGGTGCAGGTGCTGACTGGACATGGGTGTTTCGGTCAACACCTGTGCTGTATTGCCGGGAGGGAGCCGACGGCGGTCTGCCACAAGTGTGGCTGCGTCGAAGATAAAGCGCAGCACACTCTGGCAGAGTGTGGAGTCTGACGCAGGGCGGGTCGCGAACGAAGTGCGAAAGTACAGTTCTTGTGGCCCACCCTCATGCGCGAGTGGCACACCCCGGGGTTTTTAGTGGGTTCGAGCCCAATATAACCCGGCCTCGGCCCCACGAGGCCGGGTATGCACGGCATTTTCATCGGGCGAAAAAAAAAAGGTTAGGTTAGGTTGGGGATCCCCCCCGACGGCGGTCTGCCACGAGTGTGGCTGCGTCGAAGATACGGCGCAGCACACTCTGGCAGAGTGCCCCCAGTGGGCATCGGAGAGGGCGAGCCTGGTGGCTGTTGTCGGTGCCGACCTCTCGCTGCCTGCCGTAGTCAGTGCTATGGTCGGCGGCCAGAGGTCGTGGGAGGCGATGGTCTCCTTCTGCGACGCAGTCATGTCGCAGAAGGAGGCGTCGGAGCGCGAGAGGGAAGACGATCCCCTCTCGCATCCGACGCGAAGACGGCGAACGGGACGGAGGAGGCGCGGGTATGCCCGCCTCCTTCCTCCTCCCTAGTAGCTAGTGGGGCAGGGGGCGGCCGGTCGGAGCAACCGGTCGCCCACGTCGCAGCGCCCCGAGAGGGGGCGGCATCCGCGGTGTGCGCGGGCGCCGCCCGCAGGAGAAGGAGCCCGGCGTTTCGTCATGCCGGGCTGGCGCAGGGCGGGTCGCGAACGAAGTGCGAAAGTACAGTTCTTGTGGCCCGCCCTCATGCGTGAGTGGCACACCCCGGGGTTTTTAGTGGGTTCGAGCCCCACATAACCCGGCCTCGGCCCCGCGAGGCCGGGTATGCACGGCATTTCCCCGGGCGAAAAAAAAAAAAAAAGGTTGGGGATCCCCCCACAGTGCTGACTTCCTCGTAGTGATCCCCGGGCAACGCCGTGTCCGTGTCTGACCACCGTAACGGAGTGGCAGACCGGCGGCTAACGAGCGCTGTGCATTCGTACGTTTTTCCTTTGCGGTTTTGTGCGAATATGTCGTCTTTGTCCATGTCGAAGCCTCTGCGGGACGCCTCCGGGCGCTTCCTGTCAAAACGCCCTTCTCAGGCCGAACCCAAAGGCCCTTCTTAGGGCCAAACCGACGACGTGTTGGCGGACAATAGCCGCGTACCATCTGCGGCTAGTTTGTTTTGTCGGGTGGACGAGTTGTCGGACTGTGAGGAGTCCACAACTGAGTAGCAAGCGGCCAACAGCCGCTATGATCTAAAGCGGGCCTATGTTAGGCTCGAGTCGGATGACTCTTTGGAGTCGTTTGGTAAGACCAAACGTAAGGTGAAGGCGAAATCGAGTGCCCACGACCTGGGACTGTCTAAAAATGGCTCAACGCCTATTGAGCCATTTTTAGACAGTAAGAGTCTGACACTCCCTCTCGCCTCGAAGACATTGGATGATTTTCCCCCCTCAAAAAAAAGTCACGTCGCTTTTTTCACAGTTTAATACAACAAATTCGATTGCTTCTTCACACACAAGTGCTCGCACATTAACTCCCTAAAACAACGAAAAAACGACAGAACTGCCCAAAAGAATGTGCAGACATTAAACGCAAATATCTAAAGAACTAGTGTTGCGTTGCGTGAGCGAAACAACGAACGACACTTGGGGAAAACTCAACTTAAATTGAATTAATTACATTTGGAGCACAAATAAACAGAATAAGACACAGAACTGCGCGCTATAGAACTTAGATAAAAAATATATAATAAAAATGGGAAAGTTGTCGACGAAAAAACTATGGGACCATCATTCAAATGTACCAGCAGCGATTAAACTGCTTCATACTATTTTGGCAACTGGGAGACCGAGCGAAGCAGTGGAATTTTGGTTATTCAAAATTCAGAAAAACAGAAGAAGAAACGGTGCCTGAGGCAAGACATTCCTAACAATAGATAACATAATAAAATAAATAAAAAAGTTTATTTCAATTACAACAGGCATTAGATAAAATTATTGGAGATTTTAAGCAATGGATTGCTTGTGCTTGGAGACTCCGCACTTCCACATGACATTCTAAGTAATTAAAGTTACAATGTAGATAATGTAAACATGCAAGATAAACAATAAAACAAGAAGAAAATATATCAAGTAAAACTTACAATTCTGATCGCCGAGGCAATGAATGGGTATAATTATTTGAAATGAAAAACAATTGCAAAACAGTTATTGTGAAAATACCAGAGTGCCTTGCACGAAAACTATCGAGAAAGTATTCGTATCGACGCGACATCGAAAGAATTTTCTATTGGATTTGTACAGCGCCCCTACCGTGCATAAAAGGAACTAAATGCCGCAAGCACGAATGATTTTGACTCGTATAGTAATCGTATCGTTTTGCCATCGAAACTTAAAACATTTTGACACAAACTGGAAGCACGAACGGTCTTTTGACATACGATATTTTTTTATTTCGAAGGCTGGCTATCGAAAACTGTCGAAACATTTGTCACTTAGAATTTGCCGGTGAGAAAAGTAGCGAAATATTTCAATCGTGCTTAAATAATAATATATTATAAGATTAGTGAGTATTTTAACGAGTCTATTACAATATGCAAAGACCGCCGCTTTACGAATCATAGTCAACTATACTCCGTCTATTTAGGTAGTTAACTATTTGTAAACAAACCATAAAAAGAGTTCTTTTTAGTTGACATTTCCATGATTCAAAATACTTCATAAGAAAATAAAATTGTTTCCCTTTTTACGACAGTTTTCTCTATTAAATGTTATGTTTCTGTTCCTTTTCACTTATTTCTTAGTAAATATTATGTATATCTGCTTGAGGATATTAATTTAATAACATTTATTAAATAATATAACATTTCATTACAATAGACACCATAAAGAGCCTAAAACCTTTCTTTAAGAACGAAGCAAAATAATGTTGTCAAATTAAAGAGTACAACTAAGATGTAGCGCGACAATGAAAGTACCGTGTATTACGTTTAGTCGGTTAATCAGGCGCCATTGAGTTCTGTCGTCGTTTGCGCTCGCGTTCCTATTTTGTTGAATTTATTTTGTTTCTTTGTTTTGTTTTTGTTATTAAGTTATTTAAGTTTAGGTTATTCATCGTTTGTAATTAATGTGTTATAATATATATTTGTATATTGAAGAAACTTGGCCCAAAGACACATATCCGTACAAGAAAGAAATCCGTACATCAGATTCAGAATAGTTTCTATTTAAACATGATAATGAAATAGACCCATAGGCTAGGCTCTTGTACGATCTAGGCATTTGTACTTGTATGTGTGTGTATGACAAATGAACAATTTTAAAGTGAATTTAGTTAAAATTAAAACACGAGAAATATTTGAAGTAATAGTAAGTTTTTTTTTTAAGGGGGGAAAATCATCGAATTACTTCTCCCGCCTGGGTGAGGCGGAAGGGAGTGTCAGACTCTTACTGACTAAAAACCACCCCGTTCCTTCTCCTGCACGTCAAGCCGGAGCCCCGGTTACCCGTTAGGTTCTCCGCGACTCCGAATCGGCATCGGCCCTATTGGGCCCCATCTGTGGTGGTCTGATGGCTCTTTGAGGCGCGCGCGGAACGCGACGCGCCGAAGTAATAGTAGGTTGAGTATCTCTGTGTCACGTGGTTTTCTTTGTTCACCTTTAGTTAATTACCTAAACAGATGGACTATAGTTTACATGCGGCTATTTTACTTGAAGATGAAGAGTCAAGAGAAACTTCGTAAGTACCTACCCATTCAACTTATGTTCCACTTAACATAGACATATATTCAAGAAAATAATACGAATTAACTGATTGTTATAGAGAAATTGGGCGTCGACCTAAACTCAGGAAGACATCTAACCCAATAGATGTAACTGAAACTGAGTTTAGAAATAGATACGGGCTAAATAAAGAAGTTTCAAAGTACCTGTGTGAGCAACTTCATCAAAAAACCAACTTGAAAGCAAGTTCAAGGATTAGTCTTGAGCTTAAGGTAAGAATCTTGTCTATAAAACAAATAGGAATAGTGTACTAAAATGAACAAGCACCATGTTTGGCTGGAAGGTTCCTTTTACACAAAGTATGTAAGTATTAATCCCCAAAGGAGCACTTATTCGATATTATATCTACTGTCATGTAATGGGAAGTGACTCTATTGCAATATTATACTGGGCACTATTCTAGATCCTGTGCTATTACTGAGAATTTTTTGTATAAATTATTATGTGAAAAAATAATTCATAACAATGTTACAGGTACGTAGTTAATAATTGTAAACATAGGTAACATTAGGGTCGTAAATAGCTATGGGCTATGTTAGCTCTTGTCGGCTTTCATTAGTGGTTGTAGTTATTTCATTACTAGTGGGATACTGCTTTTTATGTGTTATATTTTGTCTTCCAGATTTTTTGCCAAATGTGGCTTCCCTGGCGTGATAGAGTGTATTGATGGCTCCCACTTCCATATTTTCACACCAAATAAGGAAAGGGAACATTTATTTTATAGCAGAAAACATTTCCATACTCTAAACGTGCAAATGGTAAGTGCTACTAAACAAATGAGTAGGTACTTGTGGCAACTTGATGAAAATTTAAGTAATGATTTTGATTTCATTTTAGATTTGTGACAGCGACTGCCGTATTATAAATGTAAACGCCAAATACGGAGGACCTACCCATGATGCTTTTATATGGGAAAATAGTGCAGCCAATAGTTACCTGCAGGAGTTGCAGCACAACAATAAACAAGTGTGGTTGTTAGGTTAGTAGATACCTTATAATGGTAAAATGAAATCAGTAGAAGTCGAGCAGCGGCTGAAACCGCATGGAAGTAGCTAGTATAAATTATGTTTTGTAATAAATATTTTTTACAGGTGATTCTGGCTACCTACAACGGCAATGGCTAATGACGCCTATTTTGGATGCGGTAGAAGGAACTACGGCTTACAAATATACTGCGGTGCATGAAAAGACCAGGGTTGTGGTTAAAAATACATTTGGACGACTAAAAAATTGTCGGCGATGCTTGTGGAAAGACCGCTCTTTACATTATGCTCCCGAAAAATGTGCCAAGATCTTATGATCAACACGCAGCAAGCTGTTATCAGCTTGCTGCGTGTTGCATAATTTGGCCATCAACTTCAATGTGCCTGAGCCACAAGATACAACCACAACACCTGAACTTAAAAACATCTTCTGATCCGAGACACGCAAATGATCAAAGCGATGATTTGATAAGGGGAAGGGCATTACGAAATATTCTGGTTGAACGAATAAATAGACTGCACAGATGATCCAAATGTTTTATTGTTATTGATTACCAAAAACATCTTCCACACTAATCTAACTTAAAAACTATTCTTACCTAATCTTTCCCAATTATAAAATGTACAAGTAAATTTAAATTAAAAATAAATTACTCATCTTTCTTAACTATATAACTTTTTAAAACATTCATTGCCTCTTTCGTAACTTCCAACCACTGAGCCTGTAAAAGGAGCTCTGCATTTCTCTGTCTTACCCTCTCTCGTACATCCATCTCTCTTATTCTTAATTCCTCTTGTCGTAAATCCAAACGCTCTTGTTCCATCATGACATATCTTTTCTCACGCTCCCTAGCAAACTCCCTAGCTTCCTTATCATTCTCTAAACACAATTTAATTAGACCCGCTTTATTTTTTTTTTTTTGTTGGCGGCGACTTCCAGCATTCCTCCTCTAATGGAGGATTGGTGACTGGTGGTGTTGGTGAACAGCTGGCTTCATGGGTACTGTGGAGTGGTGGGAACATAGGAAGCTCGCTGCTTGTCCCAGGCATATTCCAGTCTGTAAAAAGTTAATTCATAAAATATTAAAGATTTAGGAAAAACGTATTGTGCACTTCAGTGTGAACATAAACTTAATCTTCAGTATGCGTAAAAATAAATATATAAACAAAATATTTTTATACTTTACCATGATCATCAGTTGACACCACCTCAGGGACGGTTGCAGCTTGAGCCTCTGCCCCATTACTACACTCTTCCGTGACCTATAATGAAGTTTTTATAATTATCAACTAGCCAATACTAAGTCCAAAACTAGACTTAATTTAGATAATAAGCAAACCAAATTAAAGCCTCTTGCACTGCCATGCCATAGCTGCTTGCACTCCAACTATCTGCATGACCCTGTTTTCAAGGTCACTCTGTGTTAATTGTAGTGCAGGCCCACCACCAGTACCACTTACTGCTCTACTAATTTTGGCACATTTTTTCTTGCAGTTATTTTTGTAATCGCACCAAACCTTAGTAAAATAAAGAAAAATGAAGCAGAAATTTCAACCACCAACAGGAAATGTAACACAAACATATTAAAAGCGCAAAGCGTGTAATAGTAAAAATAAAATAGTGTATTTATAAATGTAAACAATGTAAAAGTAAACATACTTTTCGCCATTTTTCCTCAGACCTAGGGTCCCCCGAGCCTTCGCTATTTAACTTTATAGTTAACTCCTTCCATTTTCCCTAAATAAAACTGCGACCTCGAGGGCCTCCAGACAGATTCGACAAATCTTCATTGCTAAATTAAAATTGAAACACATATTACATTTTTGTCTAGAACATAAAAGAGGACCTACGAAACACAAAGAACAAAAGAAAAAAAATGTTAAATGTTTACTTACATTTCCATGAAATCCACCATTAATTCATATTGGAGCTGAGTCGTCCTCATTTTAAAATAAATTTAAATTAACCGCAGATTACGATTGCCGCTTTTCTACTTTCTTTGTATTTATGTCAACGGCCGTCAGCCCGTCACCTTTGTCAAATACGACGTTCGGAAATCATAAATTAGGTTTTAAATTTACAAAAAACTATTTATTTTTTGTAGATAAAGTCACTTTCTATTTTTTTTATTTGTTTTAAGAACTTTTTTAACATAATTAATATTTCTTGATTAAATATTATATCATGAAATATACTTATACTTATCTTTGTTTGAACATGCATTATATAGGATAGGATAGATAGAGGAGATATATTTTCAATGTGCCCAAACCACGATCGCTAGATAATTACCTCATATACTTCTATACTCTTTCTTTGAACATGCATTATGCAGGATAGAATAAAAGGAATGGGTTAGAAGACAGAATAAGTAGATTCAATACTCAATACTTTATTAGAATAAGAATAATTTATTTCATAAGACTCCACTTACAATTATATTTTACAAATGTATTGTTAGTTTTGCAATTTACAATATTAATGTTTTATTATGATTGTTTATTAATTATAATAACAATACATTATTTTGCTTAAAAGTATGGACAAAAAAAAACAAAGGACATGTACTAATATTTGTAGCGATTTGCTTGAACTAGGTTTATGCAACTTTTGTTTCAAGACATCACTTTATCACAAATCAGTATAATTTAATTTTAGCAAATATTCTGTCAATATGTTACTATATTTCCTATGAGACTGTATGTATTTAAAGACAAATTTTATTGTACAAAGAGATTCAAGAAAAAAATAAAATCTAATACTATAAGCATGTTTATTTGTCTCATTGTACTCCACATGACGAAACTTAGGTATAGGAGCACCATGTCAGCACTATTAGGTATATTTCATTATCTTCCCTCACACTTCCTAGCATCATCACTTGTTTTATTATCAAGTTGCAAGAACTATTTTCGTCAGTTCAAGTTTAGTCTTTTTTGCTGGTCTATTCATTCTCTAATGGAAAAGAAGTGGTTTATGGTGTCGAAAAGCTGGCTTAGACAAACTCCTGGAATCCTGGAATAGACATTACAATGTATATTAGGTCAAACACAATGAAGAGAAACTATTCAAAACAATAATAACCCGACTACGAAAAACAATAGGGACTCTTATATTGTTTTTCGCGCGTATTTTATGTTGAAATTTTTACTTACGATACTTTCCATTAAGTCCTCCCTTATTTCGCTTTAGAATTGAGTTATTTTATATTAATTAAAATAGAAATCATAGTGAAAGTTTAAACAAACAAATAACTTGACATAGTGGCATTTGAATTTGACCTCTGTCAAACACGACGTTCGGAAATTGTCAAATATTTTATGAAACAACAAAACTAACTAGTACCTTTTTGGTTGTAATAATACGATTATGTCACTTTATGTACCCGTAAACTCCGTTCTTGGCCTTTTTTTGCTTAACCAATATATCTTAACAAATTATCAAAGCCTTAATCGTGCAGACAAAGATAGAAAAATATTTCAAAAATGGTTTAGTTTTCAGACGTAATCTTATGTCATTCAATTCGTTCACTTGGGTGCTTCTCTATTTTAGTTTTCGTGCTAGCCACACTGATCCCAAATTTGAAAGTCTTACCTACGATCAGTGTGGCTAGCACGAAAACTATCGAGAAAGTATTCGTATCGACATCGAAAGCATTTTCTATGGGATTTGTACAGCGCCCCTACCGTGCGTAAAAGAAACTAAATGCCGCAAGCACGAATGATTTTGATAACTATCGTATAGTAATCGTATCGTGTTGCTATCGAAACTTAGAACATTTTGACACAAATTGGAAGCACGAACGATCTTTTGACAAACGGTAACGTAAATGTCGAAGGCTGGCTATCGAAAACTGTCAAAACATTTGTCACTTAGAATTTGCCGGTGAGAAAGGTTTCGAAACATTTTAAAATTAAGATTTTATGACAATTAAAAATTAAAATGAACTAAAACACGTAGTGTGCGTATGCAATGATTCATCAACATCAATGTTTTCGGGAAACATGGCAATAATGATACGGAGAATGCCACTTGTTGTTAAGTTTGTCGTCGTGGATGGATAACTATTGACAAAACTTTTGGACGATGAAAAACCGATGGTGTTGTTTGTGCAAGGAGCATACTCCACTGTGCCACCGAAAATTGTGCTAAAAGCAATAACAGCTTAGTTGTGTTATAAATTTTAGCCATATATTTTGATATTCCCAAACCGCAAGCACTATAAACTTTTAAAGATAAATATATATGCCTCATATACATATCTTTCTTTGAACATGCATTATATAGGATAGGATAGATAGAGGAGATATATTTTCAATGTGCCCAAACCACGATCGCTAGATAATTACCTCATATACTTCTCTTTCTTTGAACATGCATTATGCAGGATAGGATAAAAGGAATGTGTTAGAAGACAGAATAAGTAGATTCAATACACAATACTTTATTAAAATAAGAATAATTTATTTCATAAGACTCCACTTACAATTATATTTTATAAATGTATTGTTAGTTTTGCAATTTATAATATTAATGTTTATGATTGTTTATTAATTATAATAACACTACATTATTTTGCTTAAAAGTATGGACAAAAAAAATAAAGGACATGTAGCGATTTGCTTGAACTAGGTTTATGCAACTTTTGTTTCAAGACATCACTTTATCACAAATCAGTATAATTTAATTTTAGCAAATATTCTGTCAATATGTTACTATATTTCCTATGAGACTGTATGTATTTAAAGACAAATTTTATTGTATAAAGAGATTCAAGAAAAAATAAAATCTAATACTATAAGCATTTTTATTTGTCTCATTGTATTCCACATGACAATACTTAGGTATAGGAGCACCATGTTAGCACTATTAGGTATATTTCATTATCTTCCCTCATACTTCCTAGCATCATCACTTGTTTTATTATCAAGTTGCAAGAACAATTTTCGTCAGTTCAAGTTTAGTCTTTTTTGCTGGTCTATTCATTCTCTAATGGAAAAGAAGTGGTTAATGGTGTCGAAAAGCTGGCTTAGACAAACTCCTGGAATCCTGGAATAGACATTACAATGCATATTAGGTCAAACACAATGAAGAGAAACTATTCAAAACAATAATAATCCGACTACGAAAATCAATACTCTTATATTGTTTATCGCGCGTATTTTATGTTGAAATTTTTACTTACGATACTTTCCATTAAGTCCACCCTTATTTTGCTTTAGAATTGAGTTATTTTATATTAATTAAAAAAGAAATCATAGTGAAAGTATAAACAAACAAATAACTTGACATAGTGGCATGGCATTTGACCTCTGTCAAACACGACGTTCGGAAATTGTAAAATATTTTATGAAATTACAAAACTAACTAGTACCTTTTTTGGTTGTAATAATACGATTATGTCACTTTATGTACCCGTAAACTCCGTTCTTGACCTTTTTTTGCTTAACCAATATATCTTAACAAATTATCAAAGCCTTAATCGTGCAGACAAAGATAGAAAACTATTTTAAGAATGGTTTAGTTTTCAGACGTAATCTTATGTCATTCAATTCGTTCACTTGGGTGCTTCTCTATTTTACATTAGCATGACGTCATTAACGAATTTGATTCGAGCTCTCGAAAGACGATACGATAGGCTTCGTGTTGCGATATTCCGTTTTCGTCACATGACGTTACGATGTCTCGATACTATTACGTTACGAATGCGATAGTTATTCGTGCTAGGCACACAGGAAAAAACGTTGCCATTACCCCGAATACCGACTAACATTGTGTTTTACAAACGTCAGCTTTGGGTATACAACGCTGGGATTCACATTGGCTCTAACGACCAAGGACGATATAACATTAGGGTTGAAGGTGAAGTCGGACGAGGAGCCCAAGAAGTTGGCTCGAGCCTCATTAATTTCATAAAAAAAGATATGAAAGATGGAGTACAGAATTATAGTCCTTTGGAGCGATTGCTGCGGAGTAGAAAATAGAAATATTAAAATAATCCTGATGCTGAAACAGTACTAAATAGCCACCCAAATCACGAAACGATAACTTTCAAATATTAAGGAGTCCGGCCATTCTTTTTTGCCTAATGACACTGACTTCAGCAGAATTAAATGTAATCTCAAGCATCATGAGCGCATTTATACCGCAGAATAATACATGAATTTCTTAAAAATTTGTAAAAAAAACCCCTTCAGGTCATCAGAATGAATAAACAATATTTTTTAAGCACGCAACGCATTGAAAAATAAATAGTTAGCCGCAAAATATGTACAAATAAGAATAAACTGGTTAAAAACCAAACAAATTTTATTAAAAACGAAGATCCATATTTAATTACGTTGACGTTAGAGAGTAGAGAAATTCAAAATCTGGATGTGTTGAAAAAAAGCAATGGTATTTATATTCAATTTTCAGAACGAAATTCTGATGATGTGCTCATATGTCCCTAAGAAGAATAGAGCGGTGAGTGACTAGTGACTAGTGTCCTCAATGCATCACGATGTTGTAGTTGACGAAGATACTAAAAAGCCTGAAATTATACTATAGAGGTATTACAACATGACAAAAGGAGGCATAGATGAAGCAGATAAAAAATGCTCCATTTATTCAAGCAGCCGCCGAACGAGAAGGTGGCCAATGGTGGTATTCTACCGCATAGTGGTCTTGAGCGGCATGAATGCTTATATATTATATAATATGCATCTGCTCAAAAATAAAGATAGAGATTTTCTAAAGTCATTAGCTAGTTCACTAATGCTACCCCACTTGAAAACACGTGTTGTTTGCAGGCAATTACCAAACAAGTTACGCCTAGTGATAAAATGAGTTCTGGCTGAAGATATGGTTGAAGAAGATGTCCAAAGTCCTGAAACTAGTCAAGGCAAACGAAGGGCATGCAGTATTTGTCCGCCTAAACTTCACAAAATGACTGTGTACACATGTGTCGGGAGTTGCAATCCCGTAAGTTTGCAATGTTCTCGACCCTTAAGTAAAAATTGTCAATGATTTATGCCAAACAAACTATGTGTCAGAATTTTTATGTTTTGTTTTCAGAAGTAGCTTTTATGTTTTTTTTTTTATTTTTGTATCGTTTAAGTTTTCATAAAAAGACTTACATTTGTCATATCATTTATGTAAGGTATATTAAAATGTTAAAATAAGGATCTCGTGTCAATTAAGTCTGAAAAGTACAAGTAAGTGTTAATCATCATTCGTGTTTAAAGTGATTATAAAAACTGATTGAATTAATTTATATTTGTTTTAATTACATTCCAACAAATAAATATCAATGCATTTGAAATCATTATAATGCAATTTTATGACAAAATTGAAATTTAAATGTAGTAGTAGCCTGAGAGACTACTTGTCCCTTATAGTGTTCTCAATTTGTCACGTGCCTAGTTAAAGGTTAATATTTTTTTTTAATCTCCTTATTTTTATGCAGCATCTTGCCATGACTAATCAGTATAAGGCTATAAAATTCATAAAACAAAATCTATCGCCATTATTTCTTTTTTTAAATCACATAGGTAAGTATGTAATAATTTAAGCCCCACAAAACCGTTACAATGGTTTGACTGTGGGGTCGAGTCACTAGGCATTACAATTAAAACGAGGGGTTACTCCTTAAAGGCTTTTCGGAAAACTACACTTGCAAGTACGGATCTGAAATTCATTCAGCTCATTTCGGAGGATCAAAGCCGCAATTTTCATTACACACATGCGTCTATTATTCTGCTAATTCAAAACTCAAGAGATTGCATCTTGTCCCAAAGAAACAACCCAGGCGACTGCATCCACGTCCAGAGTTCAGATTTCATCTGAAATAAAAACTAGTTCTCCAAAAATGTCAGGAGGTTCCAATAACTTTATTTCACCAAACATTTTCAGGCCACCATTGAAAGCAGAACCTCGTAAGACTATCAAAAGAAAACTAGAAAAGAGCATGATGGCTACTGACACACCCGAGAAGAACGCTTTAGCTGAAAATAAACAAAATAAAGAGAAGAAGAAATTAGCATAAGTAGTGAAAAAAAGCTATTTGAAAGCATTAAGAGAGAACAATCAGATACATCTGACGACGAAGAGTTCATTTGCAGTAGCTCATCTTCTGGAGGAGATTTCTTTATTGAATCCGATTAGGAAGAGATTATCTTTAATGACAAATTCTCTCCATTATCGAGGAAACCTCGACCTGATAACTACGTTATTGTGGCATTCAATATCAAAAAGATAAATGTTTACTACGTGGCACAAAGCTTAGAAGAGCTGGAGGCAGAAGAAGGCGATTATTATGTATCATTTTTCAAATTAAAAAGCAAAATTACACTAACATTTTCGCTACCACTTGAACCAGACACAGCAGCTGTGTATAAGAGAGATATAAAATACATTTTACCTCTTCCCAACATTAATGGCACGGTTTGTCGACAAGCAACATACAAATTCCCTATCGATATGTCCCTACTGAACTTGAGATCTTAACGTCATACCTATCTGTATGATTTTTTATTTTGATCTCTTTCTTGAACAATTAGCATTTTAGAAGACATTTTAAGTAATGTAACAACCATTTACCATAATAATAAACACATGCACTTGCGACATCTATACGGCCTACCGCGCGCTAACATAAACAGTAGTTCCGATATTCACCGATAGATGGAACTGTAGCGTGACGTCAAAAATTAGATGGCGGTGTTAAGATTCTCCGTGAGTTAATGACCCTCCGGCGTGTTCATCGAATAATGTACGACTGACCTAAAGTTGCATTTTGGAATCACGTCCTACTTGGAATGATTACCAGAAACCTCTGTAGTTAAGTTAATTAAACTACGACTTCGGTCATTTTTTAAATACTAAAAGAGGTCCGCCCTTCGTCCTCTCGGGAAAAGGTATCTACGGACCTGTCATACTGTATCTATATATACATTAAAAACTGTCGTAAACGCTGTTTGTTTACTTTGTCGGCCGGAAAAGTCAACCCCAACTTCCTACTTTACAGTAATTATTATTGGTTTCTTGATTTTTTTACATTTAAAAACTTGTTATGTTGATCCCTCGTGAGCATACTATGACTGGGAACGAGCGAACTGATAGTTCCAATTTTTACTTAGTGCTAAGTACAATTCGATGATTTATAAATTAAGACTGATTGTGATAAAAACATATGTGATTTTATAAATGCTCCTATTAATATTAATAAATAAGTACAAACTGTTTTTTCTTATTTCTGTAGAGTTTATGCGTAACAAAACTTTCTATAAGTTTATAATTATTGTTAAAAAACAAGTTTTAAGACTGATTGTGAGATTTTTATATAACCCGAAACTTAATAAATATGGAAATTTATAAATGTTGTAGTTATTTTACGTTTGAAACAAACAATTACCGGTCTTTATCTTACCGTGATTCATTGTGTACCACCTAGTTCGTTTAATACCAACCCCCTAGTTCATTGTATACCCTTTTTTTTAAGGGGGGAAAATCATCGAATGACTGCTCCCGCCTGGGAGCGTTCCTTGTTCATTAGCTTACTTTGCAAAAAAAGACTATGAAAAGACCATGTCAAGTTTCCATCAGTAAATGCAAGAGATATGTGTTTGTGTAAAAAATACACAAATATTCAGTTCAAAGCAACGGCTATAAGAAAAAAAGGTGCTAACAACACTCATAATTTAATTAATTTGCTGGAATCTGTTATGTGTAATGTGAACAAAAAACACTGTATTGTTGGGAAATGTGAATAATGTAAAAAAACAAAGTTGTGGATTTAGAAAACATTAATCCTTAAAAAAATGTGTCATGGTGAGAGTGGATTCGTAAGACAAAGGATTTTACTACGGCAAATGGTAGTCGAAAAGTTAGAAAAGACTTTACGGATTTTAAGAAACATGTTTTTAATGTTTACACACAACATAAAGGCTATCGAAACTTCATTCCAAATCTCACGCATAAGAGTGTTGCCGTTCATATGGATTAGCTAAGCTTGCTAGATTAAGCTTGTCACTTGTTCACACAGGATGTTGAATCCGTAAAATTGGCCCCATATCTTCAAGCTAGTGCAGTTTATTGTAAAACTAAATTATGTGTCCATAATTTTATATTATACTTCCAACTAAAGGTTTTAACTAGAGGTTCGTGTGTAACCAAATAACTTTAAGCAATTGATCTCAACAATGTTATTCTTAATATTTAAGTTATGTAACTATTTTATAAAGACTGTTAATTTTCTTGTTTCGAAATAGAAAAACAAAAGCTAAACTACCAAGATGTAATATTAGAAAAGATATCGAGACATTTTATAACAGGGATGACATTAGCAAGAGGGGAAAAAAGATGCAGATAAGGTACCTGATAGATACATTAGCAAATTTGTACAATATTTACAAAACAGAAGAAGGTATTAAATTCAACAACGTTTCCGTAAAAGAAAAGAGTCTGTTTGCTATTTAGGTTTAGTATTGGAAAAAAATCTTTTCTTTCATTGAACATATTTAGAGAGAAAGCCATAAATAACTTCTATGCGCTGACGCGAATTTCAAAAGCCACCTGGGGTCTCTCTTTTCTTACGCTCAGGATCATATACGGAGCAACCTACCTGGGATGCGTGTGCTAAGGAGCACCTGGGCTGGTCTGGACTGATAGGGCCACAATAGGCGCGGTTCGGCGAAAGTTTCTAGCCTTTGTTTTTGCAATGCGAGACCTAATTTGTCAGCAAGCTTTCTAGCACAACGTGATCGAAATAAAATTGCTAGATTGTTTAAGCCATTAACGGACGTTTGGGATGAGCTTATAACTAAATGCCAGTGTAGATGGGAATCTTCTATTAAGAGCCGCCACCTATATCATTTCTTCCCAATCGTGCATGAGCAGCTGGAGAGGACATGATTGGAGGTTGCACAATTTCTTACTGGACACGGCAATGTTAAAAGCAAATTGTTCTTATTTAAACTTGTTGATTCTCCATGGTGCCAATGTTCGACAGCGGAGCTGCAATACGAGCAGTCCGCCCATCACATACTCTGGGAGTATGATCTCTTATTTTTTTTTTTTTCAAGCCATACATTTGATAAAGACAGCTCAGGGATTTTGTATAAATATTTTAAGCAAAAATCTAAAATGATTATAATTACCGTCGTGTGTGATTAAAGTATTTTGTTCTACGGTGATAAAAAAACTTGTTTTTTTTTGTATAACTAAGTTGATAAATATCAAATGCCAATATGTCCACCACAGACAAATAAAATCTTTATTACGTCAACGTACACAAAGCACCGCTAATTAGTTAGCGGCGCTACACATCGACACAACTATCATTTACACAATATACATGTGTGGGTAATTTCATATCAATAGATATGTATAGAAACATTCGTCTATCACACACATCTTGGTATTTAAAAATCATTTTTGTGTCGGTATACGCAATAATTTAGTAAATAAGTTTAAATAAAAACGAGGGTAAAGATAAAATTACTCATAACAAACTTTGAATAAATCGAAATCAAAAATAATGAACGATCGAGCTATACAATACCCATATAAATATAGTGCTTTCTCATTGTAATTTTATGTTACTGAATGATATAAAATATTTCGATGATTTTACCTACAGCGCGCTTGGCGCAATGGTTATCGCCTCCAATTGTCAAGTAAAGTGCCGCCGGATCGATTCCAACATTCACATGTTGTTTTAGAATTAATTTATCAAATATTTGAAATTTGAAATTAGAAACAATTAAATCTTTTCTTTTTTTTCCTTTCCTATTGTTCTAAATCTTATGTTAATTTTAATAGTAAATACTTTAGATTTATTTATACCTATAATATCTTTTATTTATATTTTAGTTCTAGTTATTTATTATTTAGAATAATCTCATTTGCTTCATGCATTTCAACCAACTTAAATAAGATAAAAACAGTAAAAAAGTAATTAACTGTGATTTCTTAATGGTTCGATACCTGAGTATATTTGCAATGTTTGTGGCGACCATAGAAATCTCGAGTCATTTTATTTTACACGCTTATGAAGTAACTACCGACTATTTAAAACATGTTTTTCAAATCACCCGACTTACAAAATAATTGCGTTCTTAGTTGTCAATTTATGAGGATTTCATAGTTTATTGCTACACTACTTATATTCGTGTGCAAAGTTATTTTTATTTTTACAAGATGTTCCAACACCTATCAACATTTAAAAAGGCTGAAACCATTGTTTTGCATGAGCAAAACATAACTAACAATAACTGAAATAGCAAGGCGTTTAATGATATCGGTGAGTAAATAAGATACTACGTTGATATTCTAAATATATATTTATTTCTTCATTGTAACTCGACACACCTATCAATTTTTGCACTAGAATAAAATAATTATTGCAACTTATTATGAAGTTCAATATTATAAAGATATATTAATAATTTATTATTAATTGTATTGTAACTTGACTTGTTTTTGTTAGGAGTGTTTCTTTAAAACATATCTGGTTAGGGATTTTTATTCCTTACGCCACTACTTAATTATAAATTATTATTCTAACATTGTGTTTACTTATATTTATTATTATTTTTAAATAACTTTAATTCCTGTAAAGTATTTCCTGGTATTTTAAATACTTATTTGTTTGGTATCAACAGAGGAGATCCATGCAGTTATGGGTGCACAGATATGCGGAGACCGGTGACGTTAAACATCGTCGACGTGGGCCTAAACCAAAGGCAAATTCATCGGCTCGGCACTACGACATCGTAGCCAGGCACATGGCTGATCCGTTCCTGCCAACCCGCACTACAGCGACAGCACTGAATGTTTTAATACAAACTGTACGGAGACACCTGCATTCTGGTTTAAGGTGCAGGAAGCCAGAGAAGAAAATATTGTTATCTGTGGTTCACCAGCAAAAGCGCTAAGAATTTGCTAGGACTTTATTACTTTGATTGGGCGAACAGTGTAATCATATTGAGCGACGAAAAGACTTTCAAGTCGGATAAGGATGGGCGTAAAATATTGTGAAGAAAAGATGGAGAAAGGTATACGAATTGCAACCTTCTGCCTTGTAGGATCAGTGATTGTATTGATTTCGGAATCAATTATTGAGCCTGTCAAACTCTGCCTTTATTAAAATTAACATAAAATAATGTTTAATTTTTTTAAGAATATTAAAATGCTGTCTAGAACATACGGTGAAGTGATGTTATTGTTTTGTGGTTAGAAATTGTCATAATTTCTTTCTATTCAACATGTTTATTCACTTCACTTTAATTTTTCATTAACAAATTTATTTAACTGCTTTCGAACTTGATTGACATATTATATTTACGCCCATCTTCAATTAATTTAAAGTTTCCCTGATTCTAAAGGTCATGAAAGTTAAAATCGTTCCATAGCATTCGTCACATTCTTTTTACTATCATACAGCCCACTGAATATTGAACCTTATAACAACCGTCGTAAAATAGATAATTAATGGAAGTTCAAACGACAAAAAGTCGCCCATTTCAAGAAATATTATGTTGACAGTGTAATTTTTTACATGTTTTACTTGTTTATTACTGTAAAACTGTAATTTAATAATACATTATATTAAAATTACAAAACAAGAATGTTGTATATTTGTTTATTACCTACTTAATAAAAAATGTTGCTGCCATCGTATTACCGCTGTACCGCATGATATTTCCCGATTCGACTATGAGGTTTATTGTCATATCTATTAATTATGATTTAAAGAACTTTAAACTTAACATGTGGTATATAATTAATTATTAGATATAAATATTGAATATAAAACAACATATTTGTATAATAAATAAATTAATTGTAATAAAAAATAGTATTGTTTTATTTACCAACTCATTTGCTTCTTTTATAGCCTGATATTTATATTTTATGACAAAAAACAAAAAAAAAATAAGAAAAATAACAAGGTAAAATAAAATTAACTTTTAGCTGGAATAGAACCCACATCATTGATCCTTGAAAGACGATAAAAGCGTGCTCATTAACCAATCGACCACGAGCACTACGATAATGACAGTGAAAATGTCGGGTCATATCAATGATTGTAAATAGTTTTAACCTTACCTATGCATTAAATTATAAAAATACGTATACCGACACAAGAATGAAAATACCAATGTGAACGTGGTGGACGAATATTTTTATATACAGTTATATGAAATTACGCACACATGTACACTGTGTAAATGACAGTTGTGTCGATGTGTAGCGCTGCAACTAATTAGCGGTGCTTTGTGTACATACACAGAGGAAAAAAAAATTCTATGTTTTACAAATTTTAATATGTCCACTTATTTAACACAAAAACGTTGTCTTTTCAAAATCTAGGAAAGCTAGGAAAAGGTTAAATATAAAATCACAGCAGAAGAAAGCAGTAAAAAAACGGAAATTGTAAGTTTAAATTTCTTTACCTAGGCTGAGCTTGCTGTAGTAGGTATAGGGTTGCAACCGCATTCACTAAGATTTCTCACGTAATTCGGATTCTGGGATTCATAAATTCTAAGGTCCTATACTTAAGATTTACATTTCTATTTCAATTAAAATAAATTATTGCAAGGACACGTCATCGGTTTGACGTTTGTAAAACTGTCAAATTCAATTGACAGATAAGACAAGCTACACTTCCGTCCGCGCACTTCCGCTTGAGGCAGCATCGCGAACCAGCGAATCATTTTTTTGTTTCGTATAAAAGGAACTCTTTTTTGCTAAATTGTGTGTAACCAGAAATCAATAACAACAAATGTTGTGATTAAAGTTTTAGTAATATTAAATTCATTAGTTTTTTTTTGTAAAGGTTGTTTTATTTGTTTATATCATAAGTATAAGAAGTGGGATACCTACCTACTACATATCCACGTGTGGTCTTAATTATTGATTTCTGGCTTATTCTTTCGATAATTAGTGGCGTATTACTGTGTTGTGTGATAATGGGGAGACGAAATCGTTCACGTAGTGAATCTCACGGTCGTTCGCGTTCGAGAAGTCGAATTTCAGAGCGGCGTTTCTCGCGTGCAGCCCGCGATCTCGGAGTAATTCACTGCTACTACTACTTACAAACAATCATAACCCGGTTAAATGCGCTAGAAGATAGATCTTCGCTTGGTATGTCGTCTAATATTGAAATCCCACCAAAAAATCGTGATTCAACAGAACGAATTGTGAAGGCTATTAATTCATTGAAATATGGCGACGGAATTTCAAATCAGTGACGAGTGAATCGGCTGTTTATTGCTAGCTGGTTTGACCGAGAAATACTCGCCGATGATAATGGCGATCGAGCATTCTGGTATCGCCATTACCACGGACGCCATCAAATCAAAGTTGATGGATTTGAAAGGAAATAATGGCGGCGAATTTAACGGAGCACTTGCAACTTTAAAAAAGGTTGGCTGCATTGGTCACGCCGGAACCAAAGACAACGGATATGCGCAAACGTCAAAATCAAAGAAAGTACCGCGGTGTTATAGATGTAAACAAACCGGGCACTATCGTAATCAATGTACTGTGGACAAAATATCTTCAAATACGAAACCAAGTGAACGTAAACAAACGAATGCGTTCAACGCTGATTTTCTAAATGACAGTTTTTAGAAACAAGATTGGTACGTTGATTCCGGGGCGAGTGCACACTTAACCTCAAACGAAAACTGGATTAAAAATGTTTCAACCGAGCATTCCATCAAAGAAATTGTCATTGCGAATGAAGAAAAACTTTATATGAAGAATTCGGGTGATGTACAAATTACGACGGTTACTGAAGATAGCGAATATGACGTGATAGTCGAAGGAGTGTTGTGTGTGCCTAAACTAACTACAAACCTGCTGTCGGTCAGTCAAATTGGTCAAAAATGGTAACCAAGTGAGGTTTAATACCAGTGGATGCAGTATTTACAACAAAAGTAAGTAGTTGGTTGGCGTCGCGTCATTGACAAATGGTGTCTATAGGTTGAGAACTCCTGAGAGGGGTTGCCTACTTGTTTTCGAAAGTTGATGATTCGATTTTTATTATATCGAACACGGTGTGTCGATAATTCAGTTGTACGATGTTTTATTCCATCGATGCATTATTGGTGCGATGTAACGTTTGTGCGAAAAATTCTGTTACGAAAAACCCTACAACGATTGCTCATTTGTTCGGTAATTTATTAGTTCGAAAGTGTGTACGTTCGAAACGCCTACTGTTGTCCTTGACATTTAATTAATAATCTTATGTTGCATTATAGACGTCAATAAAATACATTCCTTTTATTGAAAAATATTTATAATTCTTGTTTATTATTTACATCATGTAAATATATTAAAATAATCCTAATCTATCTATACAGTGCGTTGCAGTGTTTCGGTTACGCTTTTTAAAGCTTATTGCCAGACACTGTATACGTGCGCGCTGTGGGTCGACTATACGCGGCGGACACTCAGTGCTTTATTGCGTGTCCAATACAATACTGCGTTCAGGGTATTGCTGGGTCTGCCGCGTTTTTGTAGTGCCTCAGGAATGTTTACGGAAGCGCACTGTAATGATCGATATTTGGTTCTTAAGTGCATTAATAGATGGCGTTACTAGGCTAGCCACATTAATTTAAATCATATATTTATCATGGTCAAGTGAGGGTGGCAGTAAAAGAAAATAAAAAAATATATCTGACAGATGAGGATTATATAAAGAAAGGAGACAGCTAACGGGCTCCTCATTTAATTTACATAATTGCTGTAATTCAAAGCCATAATTGCTCAGAAATGTGTAATGAATAGTAAATAGATAAGTATTATTGCCAGTGCATGCCTCAGCTCCTGCCATACTCATTGCAACATATTCAGACTCGGTTGATGAGATACTGACAATATTTTGTTTCTTTGAACACCAGGATATCAGACAACCAGAAAACATAAAACAATATCCCGTAGTGGATTTTCTATCCCTAATATCCCCTCCCCAGTTGGCATCACAGTATCCTATCAACTTTTCATTTGTACATTTAAATATTAACTTATAATTTATTGTGTGTTTAACATATCTAAGCACTCTTTTTAACGCTACTAGCAAAGCATCATTTGCTCGATCTTGGTATCTACTTAAAATAGACATTGCCACACAAATATCTGGCCGTGTACCCGAAACTGCATACATCAAACACCCAATAATTTTTCTACACATATTTTCTGCATATTGTGAACAATTTTTATTTTCTAAATCAGAAATGTTGAAATTATAATCCATAGGTGTGCTCACAGGTTTACATTCATACATATTGAATCTTTTCAAAACATTTTCTAAGTACTTTTTCTGACATATCTCTGTTACATTAGTTTTTAAATTTTGTTTCACATTTATTCCTAAAAATTCAGATATTAAGCCTAAATCTTTCATTTCAAACTCCTTGCTTAATATCAATTTTAAATTTTTAATTTCTATTTCATTTGAACCAAATATCAGCAAGTCATCTACATAAATTAATACATACATTTGTTCTTTGCCATCACACTTTGAGTACAAACATGAGTCACACTTAGACCTTTTAAAACCTTCTCTTAAAATGACAGAATTAAACTTATCATTCCAATACTTTGGAGATTTCTTAAGTCCATACAATGACTTATTTAATTTTACAACATTGTTTTCATTTTCATATGCACCATCTGGCAGTCTTATATATACATTTTCTCCTATTTCACCATACAAAAAAGCTCCAGTTACATCTAACTGATAGACAGGTAAATTTAATTTAGTAGCAATGGCCAGAAATAACCTAAACGTTGCCAGTTTAGCTACAGGTGCATAGATCTCATTAACATTTATAATATCATTTTGTTCGAACCCTCTAGCGACCAAACGAGCTTTGTACTGTATATTACTATTATTATTCTTTATTTTAAAAACCCATTTACTACTAACAACCTGTTGGTCCCTAGGTGGTTCACAAATATCCCATGTATTATTATCTTTAAGAGTTTTTAATTCTCTTTGAATGGCTTCACGCCATTTACAACAATCTGGGCTGCTTATGGCCTCACTATATGTTTTAGGTTCATTATTTAACACTCAATTGCAAGAATAGAATTCAGTCTGTTTCCTAACACGTTTGCTACTATATCTTCTTAAACATTGTTCACTATTATTACCACTATCCTCACTATCACTTACATCGCTAGGCTCATACAAACTACACTCAGAACTCCCTGTACAATCAAGTTCACTGTTCACACCTGCACTACATTCTGCTTGTACGTCTTGGCTGTCATTTTGTTTACTTTGATTGGAGTCCAGTTGTTGTGTGTTCTCGTGTGTGTCGCATCCTGAATTTTGTTGACCATCACCGTTAAGGCTCTCGTCCAGCAGCAAAGGTGATACTGCCGCCCCACACTGTGTTGTAGTCGCTGTTGTAAGGCCCACTGGAAAAATGACATCTCTTTTTAATACAACTTCATTTTTCTCAGGAATGTATATTCTGTATCCTTTTGTTGTCTCCCCGTAGCCCACCATTATTCCCTTCTCTGCTTTTTGATCCCATTTTTGTCTTCTTTGTTTGGGTATATGTGCATAAACAGGGGCTCCGAATACTTTTAAATCAGAAATATCATAAGTCTTGCCTAACCATAATTCATATGGGCTTTTTCCTACAACTGAACTTTTGCCTGTTCTGTTGATGACATAGGCTGCTGTATTAACCGCCTCAGCCCATAGAGAGGTTGGCAGATTCCTCGCACAAAGCATTGTTCTGGCTGCTTCGACCAGAATTCTCATCTCACGTTCAGCCCTACCATTTTGTTCGGGTGTATAAACTACAGAAAACTGGTGTATTATTCCTTTTGACTCAAAGAATTCTTTCAGGTCGTTATTTACGAACTCAGTTCAATTGTCGCTACGAAATATCTTAACCTTGTTGCCAGTTTCGTTTTCTGACTCCATAATAAACCGCTTCATATAACTTTTAATCTCAGTTTTGTTTTTAACAAAGCACACTTTCCTATATTTCGAATAGTCATCTTTAAATATAGCAAAATACCTTGATCCTCCTATGGATGGCACTTCCATAGGCCCGCACGTGTCGGCGTGGATGATTTCACATGTGCTTGAACTAACGTTATTGCTCACTGGATAGGGCAATCGAGACATTTTGCCCTTCAAACAGCTTTCACAGGTAGTGGCGTCCGCCTCCGATTCCATTTTCACATTGTGTTTCTTGAGCACGTCCTTTACGTAAGGTATGTTTTGGTGCGCTAATTTTTCATGCCACTCGTATAGATCGGACTTCATATCCGAGACATTGGCTGCGTATGCAGTAATCAGCCGTACGTTTAAAAAATACATACTCCCGCACCGCTCGGCAATGGCCATCAGTTTATTTTGTTTATAAAATTTACACATCTTCTCCTCGGTTATCATGACATAACCTTTTTTAGTAGCACAATTGACAGAAAAGAGGTTAGTTTCTAAATCTGGCACATGCAATACGTTGTCTATGGTAGACTCGATCCATTTCCTACCATTCCAAACTTCAAGCGCCACCTGTCCGTAACCATGTACTTTAATTTGCGTTCCGTTTCCCACAGTTACCTTTTTGTTTTGCGCCACAGAGTACGAAGTAAATAAGTTAATGTCATTACTCATATGTTCGCTGGCACCGGAGTCTACTAAAAACTTCGTGTTCTTGAAATGCTCACCAGATGCACTGTGTACTACGTACTTCTTACGTATTCTTTTTTTACATGTCCCGGTTTGTTGCAATAATAACACTTCATCACTTTGTCCTTATAATTACGGTTTTCGTTACTGTTCTTGCATTCACTTTGAAAATGTCCCAGTTTCCCACACTTGAAACACCTCACTTTCTTTGTGGATTTACGAGTTAAAAATGCAGAGGACGATTGTGTACTTCCATCCTTTTCTTTAATCCTCTCTTCTTCCACTAACAATCTAGCCACTAGATTGTCGTATGTCTGCTTGTCATCTGGAACAGACTCCCACGCCGAGACGAAATGCTTATAATTTTCTGGCAATGACATCAGTAACTGTGATGACAAACTTATCAGTTATAGGTTCACCGAGCTGCTTCAGTTGGTTTTGCAGTTCTTGCACTTTTGACAGAAACACCGACATATCTGTACCTTCTTCATATTTAAATTGGAAGAACCGCTGCTGCACTATGTGTATACTAGTTTCCGACCTCTGTTCGTAGACACTATGTAACTTGCTCCACATAGCCGCCGATGTATTACACGAGATTACGTGCAACATGACTTCTTCACTCATCCTTGTCACCAGTAATGATTGGGCTTTTGCGTCTTGCGTATCCCAAATATGTACCTGTGCATCTTCCTCGGGTTTTACTTTCGTCCCGTTCACTATTCCGTATAGACCTTGACCTCGCAGCAACACGGACGTTTGGAACTTCCATATGTTCCAGTTCTTGGAACCCTCCAACTTAATGATGTTGTGACCACTTTGACCCATGGATTCCATCTTGATTCGAATAAATTTCTCCTTCCTGTAGTCAGAACTGCCTCGCTCGAGATGTATTTCGAGCAAGTCTCCTTCCCGCCTTCCCGGTATAACCTCCACACGCGTGGCACCGGTAATTTACTTTCCGACTCACAGTAATCAACGATATTATGGCTTACATTTATTAATCCAAGCTAGTTATTGACACTGGGCCCATAACCAGATGAATATAAATGAAAAGTAGACCAAAATACGTTTGAAATCTATTTATTTGTACGCAGCACACACAGTTTTAACCTTAACAACCGCCATGACAGATGACAGACAGAGAGAGCCATATATGAGAGAGACAGAACATACTTAACTATGGCTAACTACTTATTACATTGTTCTTCAACTCGTTTCCAGTGATTTAATTTAGTTTAGTATTTGTCAGTGGTACATAAAATTTATGTACCTATTGCCGATGTTTAATCTTTCATTACCCAGTTACTTGAACCCAGGTCATCACAGCACACAGACGGCTTTTTCGCTGTTTTAAGAAAAAGATCCGCCTCGCTATGGGGGCGTGTACGTTCCAGTCCCAACAGTATCCTGAACGTACTCACAGACAGATGGGACTCCAAATTAACTCAGCATTGGATGAGTCTACATACTGCTGTTTATTAAATTGTTTCTATTTATTATTATTATGTCCTATTATATATTTTACCTAAATAAAGATTATTATTATTATTATTATACCTAAATAACTTAATTAAATATATACAAAAAAATGTTTTATCTATGTTGCTCGTACCTACTGTAAATTTTATTCTAAAAATAAAAATCCTAAAATAAATTGGCATACCTACAGTACTTTAATCTTATTAACTATTTTTCAGAAAAAAATTTTTTGCATCTTTTTGAACATTTCCTTAACTTTTTGCGGCAGGCGCGTCTGCTATAAAAATTACGATACATATATTTTTGTTTCATATTTTGTAAAAATATTTATATTTATTATGAATTAGTATGTATATGACATCTACTTATTTAAAAGTTTATTGGGTACTTTGTCATTAAGTTTGAGAGTATTACCATAATAGTTTTATGTTTGTAAAAGTTATAGTGACCAGATTGGCGATATATTAAAGAAGGGCCAAATTAAAAGTACCCTTAACCGACGAGCATGCATGAAAAGATTGATGACTGTTAATGAAGCGAAAGAGGTATGTAAGAATCGTGGTAATTGGCGTTCCTTAGTCTCTGCCTACCCCCATGGGAGACAGGCGTGAAGTTATGTATGTATGTATGTAAAAGTTAAGCTAAGTGGGTAGGAGTAAATAATACTGACATGTGTATCTAAACGTGTCATATTTTGCTCTAGTTAATCATTAATTTGCGAACAATTGTTAAGTGCAGTTCCTATTGCAACTATGGCTGATAGTGTTATCAAAACGGAAAAATCTAAATTCGGAAACGATATAATGCTTATTGATGGATATGAATTTATGTTAAATAAACATGTGGATAAGAAACATTATTGGTGTTGTGTGTTCAAAAACAAAAAACAGTGCAAAGCCATATGATAACGGAGGTCAAAGAAAATAATGAACACACCCTAATCAAAGGTATGAGTGAACATTCACACGCCCCAAATGCCGGCTTGCAGGAATCAATAATTCTTAAAAATAAATTGAAGAGGGATGCCACTACTAGCAATGATGGTCCCACAGTAATCATCCCAAATAATTTGGAAGCTGTACCAAGCACAAGTGCGTGTTCTCTTCCCAATAAAAATGCTTTACGTCAAATTGTCTATAGACCAAGAAAAAAAAAACATTTCCGAAAGAACCTTCTACTTTGGAGGAAATTGATATACCTGCAGAATACATGGTTGAAGGAGAATCGTTTTTGGCACGGCAAACAAAATACAATGATAATAAATGCTTGCTTATATTTTGCACTCAGCGAAATATCAAACTTTTACGTGATTCATTTCTATGGATAATGGACGGAACATTTTGTACATGTCCTGGACTTTTTACCCAAATCTATAGTATACACGGGATGGTGGGGAATAATGTCGATAGCAGAAAAATTGTGCCTTTGGTGTATTGCTTTTTGGGAGATAAGACTGAAGAAACTTATACGATGATGTTCAAAGAACTTTTAGCATATGCTGAAGAATCGCAATGTGAATTGAACCCCCAACATATACTTACTGATTTTGAAACGGCTGTTATCAATGTCGTTAAGATATATTTCCCTGAAGCTACTCATACAGGTTGCCTTTTTCATTTAGCGCAAAATTTGTGGCGGCAAATACAAAAATCAGGTTTAGCTTCAAAGTACGGTAATGACAGCAAGTTCTCTCTTGAACTTCGCCACATAGTAGCTTTGGCATATCTTACTTCTGAAGAGATACCGGACGCCTTTAAACTTCTTAAAGAAAAGGTTTTGCCAGAAGAAGCAGAAACTGAAAATGGGGTTTTAAAATATTTGTGAGAGCTGGCGTATCTGGGCTAGTATACGACTTTATTCCTTACGCTGGGGAAGACACCTTTCGGAATAACAGTTTCACGGACTATGAAAACAGTTTAGGTCTTGGGCGAAAGTTGTTTTGGCGCTCTGTAAGACAATAGAAGAGAAGCCAGCAACAGTATACTTTGACAACTTTTTTACCTCGTTAGAATTAATTCACTATTTACGGGAAGAGTACGGTATTTTTAGCCTTGGAACGATAAAAGCCAATCGATTGCGAGGATGTCAAAATAAAATATTGACTGACAAGCAATTGTCCAAGAAAGGTAGAGGTGCAAGTAAACAGGTCGTCTGTAATAGCAACAAAAATCTGTTGTAAAATGGTTGGATAACAAGGTGGTGACACTAGCAAGTTCGTATGTTGACTCTTATCCGTTGGAGAAAATTCAAAGATACTGCAAAGAAAGTAAAGCTAAGATTGAAGTGAACTGTCCCCGAATAGTAAAGGAATATAACGCTCACATGGGCGGTGTAGATTTAGCAGATATGTTGATTGCGTTGTACAGATCTGCTTTCAAAACCAAAAGATGGTACATGGCGATTTTCTCTCAAGCCCTTGACATATGCATAAACAATGCCTGGTTATTATATAGAAGAGAAAGTCTAGATGCAAAAAAATGTCTTAGCTTGAAAAAGTTTAGAGTTCAAATTATAAATGAACTGTTACACAAAAACCGAATTAGAAAAACTAATGATAAAGTAGACAACACCAAGCAGCAAATACAAACTCCTACTGCTCCAAGACCTCCTGATTCGGTCAGGTTTGATAATACAGGACACTGGCCTACATTTGTATCCTATGGGCGTTGCAAATTCTGTAAAACGGGTTATACAAATGTAAATTGTACAAAATGTAACTTACGGCTATGTTTTGTAACTAAAAGGAACTGTTTTTACAACTACCATGTATTACAGTAGGTACCTTTCAGGTGACTTCTTGTTCATTTTTATAATACTCATGACTGATTGTCCTTTTTAAGTTCGTTTGTCCAATTGTATTTTTTATAATAAATGCATAATAATGGTGCAAATGTGTTTATTTTACTAAAGTCTCAAAAACCTACATGTATCGCGACGTTGAAAATACTCAACGTTCATTTATCCTTTAATTTTCTCAATACATCGCAACGTTGAGTATTTTTAACGTATGTTTTTCCAAAAGTTACATATACCAGATTTATTTATTTATTTTTGTGTATATATATACACTATCTACATACATTTACTCCAAAAAATAACTCAAAAATACAGATTTTATTTCCTTGCGAACTAAAGGGTTAAAAAAAGACTGTATGCAAGCAGGAATAGAGCACTGCAAGTTAAGAAAACAAGGTTCAATAAGGTTCAGGATTTAGTTGTGCCACCGTGCTACGATCATTTAATTTTTGCAGATTTTAAAGATAATGAAACGCGTATTATACTCTTTGCAAATAAAAAAGTTTTAAACTTTCTTAAAAATGCAGAAATTTTTTTTTGTGATGGAACATTTAAAAGTTGTGTTCCACCATTTTTACAAATTTACACGCTACACGTTGATGTTGGTAGTACTGACAAAAAAACAAACATTCTTCCAGCTATATACGCTTTATTGCCTAATAAAAAAGAGAACACTTACGAAACTTTTTTAAATTTAATTAAGAGTCAATTACCGCAATTCTCCCCAAAATGTTTTACAACAGATTTTGAAAAAAGTGCAATGTTGGCCATCGAAAAAACCTTTCCAGAGGCACGGATCCAAGGTTGCCTATTTCATTTTAAAAGATGCTTGTGGAGGAAAGCGAAACAGTTAGCAATGGATAAGTCTTTAATTCATAAAATTCGTGTAAAAAGATGTATGGCTTTAGCATACTTGCCTCAAGAGTATAAAATAGATGGGTGGTTATATGTGCAGGCTGAAAATAAAAATGAGGACAAAATAACTAAATTTAATGATTAATTTGTCAATACTTGGGTTAAAGAAGAAGCAAATTTTTCCGACAAATGGTCTTTTTATGATATTTCTCACAAAACCAACAATGCAATTGAAGCTTGGAACTCGCGTTTTAATAAAATGTGCAAACCAAAGCCAAATTTAATTGTATTCTTAAATGCTATTTTTAAAGATTCAAATTATTATTTATCATTATATAACAAAAATCAATATGTGTCTAAAAAAAGTCCTGAGACTATTAGATTACACAATAGGATCGATGATATCCTGCAACAATTGTTTAATGGTGAAATAAATTTACCATTGTGCATTGAAAAATTGCGAGTTTAATTATTTTGCACCTTTGTAAAATCAAAGAAAACACTAATTACGAATAAATACCAAATTAAAAAATATGATAAAGCAAAACTGTGATAATGATTGTGATTAAAAATTAGATTTAGTTAAGAGATATTATAGTAAAACACTGTGATTATAATTTCAAATACTGTGATTATTATTGAAATCTGCTATACTTTTTATATTACTCAAAAAAATATTTAACATAAATAAGTACAAAATTATATTTATGGTGCTTTGATATTTGTAAAAATACTGTGTTTGATTATTAGTAAGTACAAAGTTATAATGAGTAGAAGACTGTGAAGTATAATTATAAGAAATATGTAAGTGTTGCTATATTATTAATAGTTTTTATTTCAAATTGTTTTGTGTAAATTAAAATATATTTGATCATTATGTATGATTTTTATTTAATACTTATCCACCCGTTCTAGATCCCATTTAAACCAATTGACTGACATAATCATTATTTACATTCTATTTTTATCAATAGCTCGTTTGTTGAATATACAGGGTGTAAGGGACGCTGTACCGAAGCCGCTTACCATGAATTCAGTACATGATTCTGAACTCCCCTGCGTTGGAATTTTACGTCGGCTTTTTCTTAATTTTTACGTTTTTTTCTTCAGTTTTTTTTACTGTAATCTGTATAAAATCATGATTTCAATCTAACCCAATGCGTTTTTTTAATAAAAAAGCATTGAAATTATTTTTTTTACTAAAACGTGCAATGCAGATGTATAACATAACATAACATCACGCCTTTTATCCCCGAAGGGGTAGGCAGAGGTGCACACAGAAGTAACACCCACTTTTCACTATTTATGTTATGAGTCCCATGTAATAGGGGGTGAGCCTATTGCCATATACCGGGCACATTACCAGACTCCGTGCTACTACTGAGATTTTTTTTAAAACTCAATAATACTTTGCCCGACCCGGGAATCGAACCCGAGACCCCTTGCCCGGCAGCCGCACTTGCGACCACTCGGCCAACGAGCAATTTTTTTAAAGAATAAACAATTTATAATTAATTTTATTTTGTTTTTAGATGGTACAAATTCCAATTTGGAAAACGGCAGCGGTAATTTGAAAAATCTAGATCCAGCCAGTAATGTACACGATGCACATGGTACGTAGTTATGTACTTCTCAAATGATGTTATTACTTTATCTACTATAACTGTTTGGTATTTTGTGTTGATTATACTCATTAAATTAATTTTTGATATAGCTGTGCCTTTGATGTCATCAAACGATGATGATGTAATTTTGAATAGTTCATCAGATCTGGACATTACACAAATGGATACTGTTTTAAAGATGAAGGATCTTCTAGAGCAGTGGTTCCAAACCTGGGGGTAATTACCCCCGCAGGGGTAAAACGGAGATTCTAGGGGGGTAACACGGGATGGCACGAAATAGTATTAAAATAGCAATAAACAAAATAATAGTACGGTAAACGGTAGTACGCGACGCTCTCATGCGCGCGGTTGACGGCGACGGCGGCGGGTGAGCTGCGGTGTGGGAGGGGTGACGCACGGCTTCCTCATGACTAGCGAGCGGCGCGGCGCCGGCGGGCCGAGAGCGCGAGCGGCGCGCGGCGATGTTCATTTTGTTTACCTAAGCTTAGGAAGAGCACGCATTTTATTTGTTCCGCCGCGCTTTGCAGAAATCGTATTTCTGTATTGTTTAATTAAATTCAAAGGTAAGCAGTGTTTGTTAATATGGTCACGTTAATATTGTCACGAGTGATTTGTTTACGTAGGTATGTATTAGTTGACTTTTGTTTTAGGTACCTACAAGTGTTTTTGACATGGCTTCTACTTCATCTGGCAAAAAGCGCACTTATAAAGAAGCATTTCTACAATGGGGTTTCACAAGCATCGTAGACAAAAATATAGAAAAGCCTCAGTGTGTTTTATGTAATAAAGTGCTTAATCCAGAAAGCATGAAACCGAGCAAATTAAAAGAACATTTTGCTAAAGTTCACAAGGAGTTCGCAGATAAAAATATAGATTTTTTTAAGAAAAAGGAGAAGATTCTGAAGTCTTCGCGCATGGATTCTACAGGTAATATACAGAAAGCAAATGAATCATGCCTTCAAGCTTCATACAAAATTGCTTATCGTATCGCATGTAATATAAAACCACACACTATAGGAGAGGACCTCATCAAACCTTGCTTGTTAGATGCAGTAACACTTGTTATTGGTGAGCAACATGTAGCTAAGATTAAACAAATCTCACTCTCAAATACTACTATTCAAAGTCGCATATGTGAAATGAGTGCCGATATTCTAGCAACCGTTATTTCTGGAATAAAGGAAAGTCCTATGTTTGCGCTGCAGTTGGACGAGTCCACAGATGTTGCTTCGTGTTCACAATTATTGATGTTTGCACGATACATTAAAGATGATGATGTAAAGGAGGAATATTTGTTCTGCAAGTCTTTGCTCACTACTACTCGCGGCGAAGACGTATTTCAAACGCTAAAAGAGTTTATTGAGGAAAATGGCCTGCACTGGTTAAAGCTGGTTGGTATTTGTACAGATGGGGCGCCTTCCATGATGGGTATCCGTTCTGGTTTTCAGGCACTCGTGAAACAAGTTGCTCCTCAAGTTTTCGGCTATCATTGCTTGATACACCGTTACGCTTTGGCTGTGAAAACGCTTCCACCAGATTTACTAAATACGTTGAGTGACATAGTAAAAATTGTTAATCATATTCGAGGCAGCGCTACTAACTCAAGATTATTCAAAGTTTTGTGCGATGAAGTTGGTGCTACATTTAATGCTCTTTTGTACCACACAGAGGTACGTTGGTTATCAAGAGGCAAAGTTCTAAGTAGGGTTTACGAATTACGAGAAGAAATTGGACTGTTTTTTGAAAATCAGAGAACACAAAAAGAAAAAGAATATTATGCAAAAATTAAAGACCAAACATTTATTCTAAAAATGGCGTACCTTGCTGATTTTTTCACTGAAATTAATAGTCTGAGTATTTCACTACAAGGAAATGAAACGAATATTTTGACGTTGCAGGATAAAATCGCAAGTTTTTTACGCAAATTGGAACTTTACCAACGCAGAGTTCAAGCTGGTGATGTGTCAATATTTACTCAACTAAGTGAGCAATTAGTAAATAATAAACAAAACAAAATCACGTTTGAAAATTCCGTGGTTGAGCATTTAACTGCCGTGATAAACTCACTGCAGCAATATTTTCCGAACATGGACAGTCGAGAGTCCTACTCCTGGATTTTAAGACCATTTTCTACTTGCGTCGATATTTTCAAGGACGAAGATGTGTCAGCGAAAGTAGAGTTTCTCGGGCTGCGTGAGAATAACTCATTGAAAGTTGATTTTCAAAATGATAAACTCAGCACATTTTGGCTAAAAGCAGCTGCAGAATATCCTTTATAGCTGACAGAGCTTTAAAAATGTTGATTCCATTTGCCACAACTTACAGATGTGAAACTGGTTTCTCAACTCTTGTTACATTAAAAACAAAAGCCAGAAACCGTCTGAATGTTGAGCATGACATGAGATGCGCGTTGAGTGAAACCAAACCTAATATTGTCAAACTTGCGAATGCAAAGCAATTTCAACCTTCACATTAGTTAACTCCAAGATATTACTTTACTTTACTAGTTACCTAAACGTGCAATTTCTTAGAATTTTGTGAGATAATAAACATATTTTCGTTCGAATTTGTGTCGTTTTAATTATTTTAAATTAGCTAGGGGTAAACTCAATTCCCATACTTGTTCACAGGGGTAGTGACATTGAAAAGGTTAGGAACCGCTGTTCTAGAGGATAATTTCATGAATACAGGTACTTATTATTTGTCCAATCCTATCTTACTTTTTTCGTGTAGTATGTAGAGGCCTATGTCCTGCAGTGGGGCGTTTAGTTGACAGGATTGTCTGTTCTAATAGGTACAATTAACTTTTGAGTTCTGTGTTATCATAACTGTACTAGCGATTTTTTATTTTTTATTTACGCAGGTCAAACTCCTGAGGCGTCTACAAGTCAGATAATTTGTTGTTATACGTCAGATGAATCAAGTAAGAAAGAAGACCCATTTGGCAGCGACTTTTCAGATAGAGATCCTACTTACGTGCCAGACTAAGATGAAAATATACAAAACGATAGTGGTTCTGACTGTATAATTCCTGAGGAATGTCAAAAAGATACAGGCAAAGAATTCGTCATGTTGATTCTTGAAAATCTTTTGGATAGAGTTTGGTTATCCATCAAACCCATAACGAGACGAAAGAGAGCTCAACCAAGAGAGTGGAAACGAAACATTAGTAAAGCGAGAAAAGCCGAAGGAGTACCTTACATTACAAAAGGTGTTGCTAGATCGGCGAAAGTGCCAAAGCCCATTCAATGTGATAAATGCATATTTAAATGCACTCAAAAGTTTTCTCCTGACGAACGAAACGTTTTGTGTCGTAATTATTACAATATGAACTTCGTATCACAAAAAAATTTTATTCTCTCATGCCTAAAGATTCAGCCTGTAAAAACTAGGAAACTACAGAAAACATCAAATAAAAAGGATCGCAGAACAACGAACCAATTCAAGTCTGCCTCAACTTTTTCAAAGCGACTTTATGTATTAGTATGGATGTTATAACGGACGCTGTGATTAAAGCTGATTCTTTCGGGGTTTACAAAAGCGATGATCAACGCGGTAAAAAAGAACCACCAAACAAAACAAGCGCTGACGACATTGCATTTGTCCAACAACATATTGAATCTTTTCCTGTAATGGAGTCCCATTACTGTCGTAAAGATAGCAAAAAGAAATATTTGGCTCCAGACGTAAAATCTATTAATAATATGTATAGATTGTATCAGGACATTTGCAAAGAATCCGAAAGGGTAGCAGTTTCAGCATTTAAGTACCGTGAAATATTTAATGATAAATTTAATTTGTTTTTTTTCATCCAAAAAAGGACTTATGTAGCATTTGTTCAAAATACGAAAAAGCTGACTCGAAAGAAAATTTAGAAGAAGAATTTCGGGAGCACATACAGCGTAAAAAAATATGTCAAGCAGAAAAAGATGCTGACAAAATTCGGGCTAATACAGATCACTCATTTATGTCTATTACTATGGATTTACAAGCTGTGTTGCAAATACCAAGTGGAGGGGAAAGTATATTATACTATATGAGGAAGTTAGTATTGTATAATTTTACTATTTACGAAGCAAAATTTCCAAATAATGCATACTGTCTCTGTTGGAGCGAACTAAATGGTAAAAAAGGGAGTTCTGAAATAGGTACGTGCCTCTATTACTTTTTATCGAAAGAATTACCCCAATCCATCATAGAAATAAGTATTTTTTCTGACACCTGTAGCGGACAAAACAGGAATCAGTACATTTCAGCACTTCTGCTCTGGGCAGTTCAAAAAATCGATCATTTAAATGTAATCGAACAGAAATTCTTAGAAAGTGGCCACATTCACATGGAGGTGGATTCCATGCACGCTGCTATTGAATTAGCGTCTAAAAATAAGATAATAAGTAGCGTAAGTGAGTGGAAAAACGTTTTTAAAGCATCTAGAAAGAAGAGAGCTAAAACTATTACGAAAGAGGATGTGAAGGAAACAATAAAGATTGATAATTATAAAGTGAGAGAATTTAAATTTAATGACATGTTAGACTTGAAAAATCTTAGCGCTGCAATAATTAGAAACAAAAATAAAGATAACTTGAAGGAAACGGTTAACTGGCTTAAAATAAAAAGGATTAAGTATGTGAAAAGAGACTTAAAATTATATTTTAATTATGATATGTCCGAGAACTTTCGTAGCATTGATGTCTGTAAAACGGCCGTTAATATACCAAAAACTAGAGCTAAAAGAAATTCTAACCCGCCTTCAGTTAATGTACAATTACCAAATGAAATAGAGCATTTATATCCCACTCAATTACCAATTAGCCTTGCTAAAAAAAAAGGATCTCCTCAATATGTGCGAAAAACTTATCATACCAGAGGAACTTCATGCATGGATACGTGGTATGAAGACGTACACCAAACCTACAGCTCTTGAAAGTGATGAAGAGTGATTTCTCTTGTTTTTTTTATGATTCTTTGAATAAACCATTTCCTAAAGTACATAGTATGTTTAATTTCACTAAATCTAAAACCCAATAAGTCGGTGCCCTTTGTAACTTATATTTTTATTATGACAAAATGTACTACCTCAGAAACTCAAAAACACTGTTTGACACTAATTCAACGTATCCACTTTTACCACAAATACTCATAATAACGACATTATTTGAATAACATAGCGTATTTTTGTCCTAAAACTTAAATATTAAATATCTTAAAGTGTCAATTTCGTACTTATTGGGTTTGAGCACTATACCCTCGACATTGGTATTTTGCCGTTGGTAGGTTTCGAACCCGCACTCTCATGCATGAGAAGCGGGCTTCTTAAACCTCTGGGCCACCACATTACAATTAAAGAAAATGTAAAATGAAAATGAACATTTTTGGTATAAAACTAAAGCTATCTAAATTAAATATGGCATTTATTTTATAGATTGATTCTTAAAATCACTTTTATCAAGATGGAATATTATATAGTTACTTACTAGGTTAAAATAAAACAAATGTATTATTTTGAAATACTTTTATTTCATTGTATTCAGGTTGTTTCTAGGACTACTTCATCTAAAAAGAGAACAGGCAGTGTCATAGGTACAGCAGACATCAATTGCTGATATCTGTAAACAAGTAAGATAACTGTAAATAAAGTAAACAAAAGTAATTTTTTTTCCTTTAGTTTTATATGTTATAATAATATGTCTGATTCCCTATCTTAAAATGGAAAAGATAAAAATAAATATTTGATTACATTAGGTACTTGATTTTATAACATTTATTATAGTTATTGGTATAACACAGATCATAGGAGCTCAAACAGCATGCTAATTAATAAATTATAATTATAACATGAGTATAAACCTATTAGAAACCGCTTATATACTCCATAGATACATAATTATGTAGGTACATTATAATGAGAATGCATACCTGTTGAAGCTTTGAGAGCCGAACAACATCTTCCGGCCTCATCTGTTCTACAAATGGCAATGTTAAGGTGAGGCTTAGTCCATGTTTACATAACACATTACTTCCTGATAGTGAACACTGTGAGGTGGTATGTCAGGTTGTGGTTTTATAGTTTCGACTCTTGTACGGTCTCTCAGTCAGTATGGAACATGATCTTCATCATGGGAAGTAAGCTAAAATAAGTAATATTATTAGAATATGATCTTGACTTTAGATTACACTGTATATAGATAATAGTATGGTTAAATTATGCTTTATTACCTCTTGTGGCTGAATCCAATCAAATACTATATGAGCCAGTCTTTACTCCTGTTTGTTGGCACCTTCAATTAAAACCCTGCGTTACCTTATCATTGCAATGAATCACCCATATACGACACAAACATGCCAGTGACCAATTTGTTTGCTGGACATACATTCAGCAACATCCCGATACATTGCTAATTGCCAGCAAGCATTGCAATTATGGTCTGTAGGAGAGATCTAGAATAAAAAGAATAAAATGATACATTATGCAAGAAGGTGCATAGTGTTATCTACATAACACTATGCACCTTCTTTTATTCAGGCAACATGGTGACTTTCGATATGTTATGGGTAAACTAGGTACTTACATCTCTAGGATAAGTCCACAATGGGATATTGTTGACCACGTCTAATCTTCACTCTCATTTCCTAGAGCATACCGTCTCATGTGCGACAAACTCTGATGCAATTAATGCACCGTAAATTCATCATCGCGACAAATTACAACACACTATGCACAAAATAATGTAAATAAGTGTCTTTTCGCAATTGTCACAACAATGATGCCAATAACACCAATTTGGGCTACGGAGGAACGGTTGCCAAACTCAACGTATCACCAGATGAATAAAATAACTTCAAAGTCAACAAACACATCATAACATCACATTTGAAACAAACAGCAAAGCAATGCGCCAGTATTGACATTTGACAAATTAATTGTCAATGTCATCAAGACAAATGCCAGTTCAACATTCCCATATTCAAGTTTGTTAAAATGTTAATATTATCATTAATAATCCATGTAGACGTAGATTTAGATTGGATGTAGATTTTTATAGGCATGAATTTAATGCGGCAACTAAGTAAACTGAATATAGGTTTTAAAAAATAATGGAGTGGGTACCATATATAATGGGTTGGCAGCTAATAAGGAGTATCGTAATAATTAGCATATTAATATATCAGAAATAAGCTCCGTTTTAAACTAGCATCAAGTTTTTCTTTTGGGAACTGAATTAATATCTAAGCGGAAACTTAATGGCGAAAATAAAATAGAAAATGGGCATTCATAAATAATATAAATCAGATTCTATTTAAAATTGTTTGTATGAAGAATAAATATAAACTGGCTTATACTATACATATATTGTGTGACTTTTAATAGCTTTAAATAAACTCTAAAATGGCATGAAGAAAAAATATTTTGTGGTAATAAAATTATAGGTGAATAAATTAAAAACATAAAAAGAGTAATTACTTTTATTTATTTTTAAAAAATCTTAGAAAACTGTAGTTATACCTAAGTATTAAAGTTACACAGTAAAAAGTTACGCAGTTACACACAATTAAAAAAAAAACAATAGTATTATTGTATTATTAGGGCAGGTTTAGATTTGGCAGGACGCCCTCGCTTTCTTTTTTGACCAATTGGAATCAAGGCCTATTATATGTTTACACACATATATTTTAAAAAATTGAGGGCAATTGCACATGCCTTTCTTCCAATCTGTTCTTGGCAGTACAACTTTCCAGAACGCAAAGTTTTTTTCTTTGTACTCATCAAATGTATGCCATGTTTCGTTATATGTCATATCCGTAGCCCTAGCTTTCTCACTAGGTACTAAATAAACATTGTTTGTACAATCCGATGCTAAAGTCTTTACTTTAATGTTCTGCTTTGCTCAACAATATCCTTCTGTCCATTCTTTGAGTTCAATGTTGTGTGTCTCTGGGAATAAGTCTTCAGAGATTTGATTTGACCATTGGGTGACCATATCACTCGCCACAACAAGGAAACGTGAAAGGGGAAAACGTTCCCGCATAGTATTATGATCTTTGATAGTCTTGTTAAATGCTTCTAAAGCGTTGTTTGTGGTCGGTGAAAGGGTTGCTGCAGCCCCAAAGTACCAGTTAGGGTTTTTGACTAGCCACTCCCTTTTAAAGTATTGTATGAATGCTGTCTTAGTAGCATGTTTGGCAACAAAAGCATGGGCAGCAGCATTGAAAACATCAACTGATGATGCATTATGCAAAGCGTCTATATCTTGCAAAATATCTTTTCTGTATCTTTTTTCTACAAACTTTTCAACAGATTTTTGCATATTTTTTTTAGCATGCGCCCAACACATACGCACAGTAGTATCAGAACCAAAAATATGGATAAAAGCATTTTTTATTGCTTGAGCTGCGTCACACACTAATACTTTTGGTTGCAAATCATGATCAAACAGTGATTGAACTTTCTCCTTTAATCCACTAAAAATCATCTCAAAGTCTTCTTCTTGTTCATTAGTGGAAACTCCTAAGCAAAGGGGATAAAATTTTCTGTTTTTATTTGTAGTTCCAACAATGAAAACAGGAAAGCCTTGCCATATCAATTTGTAGGTTGCATCAGCGTGGAAAACGTCAGAAGAACATACAAACTTTAATAATTTTCTTGTTGTCAAAACAAATCTGAAGATCGGTTGGTCACTCTCTAATATCCAGTACTTCATAACAAATGGTTTATCCTCATCTTCAGGAATAGCTTCATGATCATGTATCCACTTTTCTAATTCACCTAAGTGAATAGTATGGTGTCCGAATTTCACGCGCCGCCTATCACTTAAATAATTATTTAGTTGAAGTTTTGTAGGCAACTTTATTCCATCAATTTTTTGAAAAGAAGCCAATATAGCTTTAGGCTTCAAATGTAAGTCAAAGAGTCTGTTGATTTCTGTTTTAGTATGAGCGTCGATGCCGTAGTCGCCTCGAGTGCCAATATTTTCGTGATTATGTTCAGCATCTGTATGATATGCAAGAACATTGTCGGTTCCACTCTCAAATAACAAATAAAGTTCTGCCGCACACTGTGGTCCCTTCTTCCGAACTTTATTACACCTGTAAAAACGTTTTTGCCCCTCTTCGGTCATTCGCGTAAATTTCCGAGACCAAGTATTTTTTGAATTCACGAAATCTTCCGCCTCTTTCAAGTTTGAAAATTTAGATTTAAAAACCAAAAGTTTGTTTCGTCCACGTTTGGGTTTCGTTGGTCCTTGATCCTCTGATTCTGCTCCACTTGAACAGTAATCCGGCACTCCTTCATCACAATTTATTTCACGACTTGGTCCAGCTAACTCTAACTGACTCATCTCCACATATAAATCACTAAATACTGGCCTTTCACTAAAATATTACGCAAAATAAACAAAGCTAAACATTAACGTGCACATTACCGGCGAATAATGAAAACTAACAATCTAGAAGTCGCGTCGGCCCGTCGCCCGCGCCGCTTGCTATTGGCCGTGCACGCACCCCGCCACCCGCACTACACCCGTATCCAACCATCGCACCTTCCGCCGTTTTCATGAAATTATGATCAAAAAATATTAATAATTAACTCTTATTCATTTTTATAGTACTTACTTTTTAATATTTACAGCTGCCCGCAAAGCGAAGCCTGAAAGTGGGTTTTTAGACGGCACGAAATAGTTGGTAATATATTATCTTTGCTACCCTACTAATATTATTAGTCGCCAAGTCATTATTTATAGATCCTCGCCTAATATTTTAATTGACTGGTATACTTTATTTGCTACCTAAACACAGCTGCTAGTTTTTAGTTTTTATAACACTAGGAATTTATGAAATAAAGAATATTTGCAGCGTGATTTATAGTTTAATTAGGAAACTTAAGTTTTACAATCGTTCACAAGATGAGTAACAAAGGGGACAAGAAGCGCCATCTAGAACTGTCAAAATACAGGAACTAATATGGTTGCGTTCCAATTCCAATACCCACCTCAGAACGCAATCCTATATTTAATACACAATAACAATGTTTATCTACAGTTCCTTTGGTCAATATATCTGAAATATTTTCCACACCCTTTACAAAACAAAACTTTAATTTTAAGTTACTAACATGTTCTTTGAGAAAATGGTATCTAATATCAATGTGTTTTGATCTAGGTAGATAACAATCATTTACAGTAAGTTTAATTGCACTTTGATTATCACTGTAGATAACTAAAGTCTGTTTACACTGTGCTTCAAGTTCTCCCTGCAGCTGCTGTAGCCATAGAGCTTCTTGAGCTGCTGAAGACATAGCCATATATTCGGCTTCCGCCGTAGACAGGGCCACTGTCTGTTGTTTTCGCGAACACCATGAGACAGCACGTCCCTGTAACATAAAAACATATCCCGTGCACGATTTTCGATCTAGGGCATCACTTGCCCAATCTGCATCACAGAAGCCCGTGATTTCACTCTAGCCGTACTTGGTATAAGTCAATTTATAATGTTTTGTGCCTTGTAGATATCTTAGCACACGTTTTGCTGCTGCCCAATGCTCAGATCTTGGTTCCTTATTGAATCTACTTAGTGTGTTTACCGCATATGCAATATCTGGCCTTGTGGCTTGAGCCACATAGAGTAAGCATCCAATCACATGCTGATATGGGCAGTCATAAGACTCTTTATCATTGTCATCGAACTTCAGTCCAACTTCTATAGGTGTTTGAACTGATTTACAGTCTGCCATGTTGAATCTTGACAATATTTCTTTTATGTATTTCTCCTGATCCAACATAAATATACCTTAACCTCTAGTTATGTTTAAGCCAATACACTGCTGTGCTTCGCCCATATCCTTCATATTTAATTTCTTACATAAATTGCTTTTTAGCTCTGCAGTTAACATTTGCAATGAACTAAATATCGAGGGGTGAAAGGCTAATTGTATGAAGCGACATTTTGGGCGATATTGAGTTATATACATATTCGGAATCAGCGAATTTTTCTGCGTCGACTGAGCCGGGTTTCGTTCAATTCTGAGCACTTTTATGGCGCTTAAAACAATGCAATTTTGATGCATAATTCTCCAACATGATGAATGATCCGACATCCAATTTGCCATATTTTTTCAGTATTTCGCTTAAGCTGTACACAAAAACAAAGAATAGGAGCATAAGCCGTTATTCTCGTCCTAAAATTTCAGTTCGGTGGCAGATCTATGTAATCTATGTAATTTAAAACAAATAAATGTTGGCATAGTTTTCGTAAACCGTGGCAGTATTATTACTGCCCCGCCCCGCGCGGGCGCATCAGTCAGTCGCGAGTGTAGTGGAAGACAGGACGCACGCTGTTGTAGTTTGGGATCAGACCGAATAAAATAAGCTTGTAAGTATGATTACTTTAATATTGTGTCTATAATTTAATAAAGTAATTATGTGTTAATGTAAATAAAAGATTGCGAATGTTTCTGTATTGTTTATCGCATGTATTGATACATTATTACCATTGTATGTACCTGCCAAGCTGCCTAAGGTACTAACTACCTGCCTACTTAATAGGTGAATAATGGTTACTGTTTAAATATACGCAGTTACTGAATTATTTGTAATGATGTATCAATCATCATCACTGATTAACGCCTAAAAGTATAAGTACCTAGTTATGTTATTTATTTTACTTTAAACTTTTAGCCCACAATGGAGCCAAAAAGATTAAAATATTTGAGAAGCAAGATTGAACGCATAAGTGAGGAAAATGAAAACAAAACAAAATCGTTACAGCCCAGTACGAAACGAAGATTTTCAGTAACACTCCTAGACAGCTCGTCTTATCATGACCAAAACAAAGATTTGCGTATTTTCAATACATTTGATGACAAATTTAACAGTGATCCGAAAACAATAACAAATTATGAAGAGGTATGTTCAGGTTCTTTATTTAAGTACTAACTGTCCCCCACGGTATCACCCGCATTTTCGGTTACTGCCCCGCTCCTATTGGTTGTACCGTGATGTTATATTCCTTTCGATGTCAAAGGCTATACTATATGCATGCAAAATTTCATCTAAATCCGTTCAGCCGTTTTTGCGTGATTAAGTAACAAATATCCACAGTTTCACCTTTATAATATTAGTTAGGATCAATTATGTTGACAAACATAACCACATTGATTATTTTTTTAGGAAAAGCAGAACAGCAAAAGCAGTGATTCGGGTGATAACAGCATTAATATTATAACAATCTAGTTTGAAAGAGTAATTATTTTTTTATTACTTAGTAGTAACTTTTGTCAGCTTAGAATTTCGAAGGTATCCTTAAATATTTCGAGAAATCGTTTTTAAACAGGCGCCTTAATTAACTAAGGAATGCCTGTGCTAAATTCAGTCAATAGTTCAACATCTTTTTAGATACTAGACTAAAACCAATAAAAATGTTCGGAATTTACTATAATAAAATCAGCTGTTCCATACAAAAGTGCAACACTTATGCGCTCAAAATATATGGAACAGCTAATTTTCTTTAACAACCAACAAAAAATGCTATCAATGGCCCGATTAAAATCATTAACTGAATGTTTGGTAGAAGATTGTGTCATGATTTTTCTTTTATTAGAAGTAATTATTATTTATTTTATCGCTGTCTGTATTTAATCTATAATAAAATAAAACACATACTCTTATTTACTAATGAAATTCGATTTGATGCTATGAAACAACTTCTTTTCAGTATGACGAAGAATCCCAAAAAAATGAAAAAGATAACGTAAAGTCAATGGATAAACCTACGAAAATATTAGAATTAGAAGAACACGAACAAAACACCAAAAATCCAAATAATGTTAATCAAGTAATCGCAAAACACATGGCCCAAGACACGGTAATTGAAATGAGTGATAAAATTCGAACAGACAGTAATGAAAGCCTTCAACCAACGTTAACAGAAATTATACCGGAAAAAGAAATGGATATATTAAGGAAATCCTTGGAGGAGGACAATAATGCTGAAGAAATTACAACGGAAATACCAAATCGAGCAGAAGACGTTCCTAAAAAAGTTAGAAAAAGCAAACGCACCGTGATTCAAAAAAGCTATTTAGATTTTATGAGTGAAGATGAAGACTTTGTCTGGGACTCGACTTCCTGGGAAGGGACGGACAAGTCCTCAAGTGATGACGATGATCAACCAAAGAAAAAAAAACTTAACGTAGAAGATGGGAAAGTAGGAGAGTCAGGTTTCAAGAAAAAAAAAGGAAAATAAGGCAAAGAAACGAAAAGATTCTAGATCAAAAGGTGAATGTTATGTTAAGAAAGATGGTTCTATTAGGAAGGAAAGGCAGTTAAAACCAAACCCATGCATAGGGAAAAACTGTCCCTAGAAGTGTGGTGAAATAGACGATGAAAAAAGGAGAGCAATATTTGATTTTTATTGGGGATTATCTAATCAGAGAAAAAAGGAGTGGTTAATTGCTATGTCCTCTAAAGAAGAAATAAAAAGAAAGAGATCTAAACTTTCCAGCTACAGGACCAATACATTTAAATATTTTATAAATGACGGAGAGGGTCGTCGTCAGGTTTGTTCTAAGTTCATGATCAGCACACTAGACGTTACCCAAAGATTTGTTTACTACACCTTGATAAATGTATCCCAGGGAATTTCAAAAGAAGATGGGAGAGGTAGGTGTGTTCCAGCCAACAAAACTCCAGACAATGTAAGGGAATCAGCAAAAAACTTCATTAAAAGCTTACCTGCACTACCGTCGCATTATTGCCGCAAGGATAGTACAAAGCTGTACCTCCCAACTGAATTCAAAAACATCAAAAATCTGTAAAGGACTCGATGTCTTGAGTGAAAAAATCTTTCGACTAATATTTAGTACTGATTTTAATATAGGGTTCCACGTGCCTAAGAAGGATAAGTGTATAAAATGTTTGCGTTTTGAAGGCCAAAAGCCATCTGAGTGTCCCGAACTGCATGCCCATTTAGAAGAAAAACAAGCATCAAAACAACGCCAGCAATTTCATAGAGAATTAGGCAAAGAAAACCCTACTATTTTGTGTGCATCTTTCGATCTCCAGAAGGTTCTCAATACTCCCCATGGGAACAGTATGCTGCTTTTTTACTCCCGAAAATATACGGTTTATAATTTATGCTTTTATGAAAGTATAACAAGAAATGGTTTCTGTTTTGTCTGGGGAGAAACAGAAGGAAAGAGAGGGGCCAATGAAATTGGTACAATCTTGCAAAAATACATAGAAGACGTTGATTCGCGAACCACAATAAAAACTTTAATTTTATATTCGGACTCGTGCCCTGGACAAAATAAGAATAAAATTGTTCTTCCTGCCGTCCATAACGCGTTGTTACAATCTAAACATCTAGAAACTATTCAAATGAACTTTCTTCTCCCCGGACACACGGAGATGACTGTAGACAGCATCCACTCGACTATTGAGCAGTCCGTGCGAAATACGATAGTGTGGGCTCCTTCTCAGTGGGTAACAGTGTGCCAGCTAGCCCGAAAAGAGCCAGCGCCTTATTATGTCGAAAACCTTACACATACTGACTTTAAAAATTTTGAAGAGTTCTCTGATAAATATTTCAAAGGAAACCTGGTTGGAAAAATAAGCAAAATCCGAACGGCAACATTTAAAAAATCTAATCCAAACGAAATTAAAATTAAGTATACTATGAAGAATGATGCACTGGAAGAAAAGATACCAATACATGCTAAACCTAAGAGTCTCAATCTCAAATATAAAACTTCGTTAGCAATTACCAAATCTAAATACAACGATCTTAAAAAACTATGTGACACTAACGTTATTCCAAAAATATTTCATTCTGAGTACTTAAATTTGCAAACTAACAACGCTAAAGATCAACTAGTGGATACCGATATTGAAGATGAGACAGAGGAATTAGATTAGAAAATAATGCTATTATTTTTGTTTTATTTTTCGGCCATATAAAAAATATTTTGATTTCTTAAAAAAAAAGTTTACGTTACCTTCGTTTGATTATACGTATACGTATATAATTAGGTTTAAATTACGTTTGAGTATGATTGATTTACTGTGCTATAATTTCTTTATATAAGGAAACTTACGATCTTATTAAGACTGATTGTTAATTAAGTTAAAGATGCGTAATAAAAAAATTCTAATGAACATAACCTTTTTTTAATTCTGATATAGTAATTATTCACCCATTTCAATACTACAACCTCTTAACTTACTATAAATCTGCCATTATTATCTTGTATCAACGACCAAGTTATATAAACTCCTTTCGAAACCCGAGACATCAAACAACTCATTAAGTATGTTCATCGTTACTTAAGCTAACTTGCCTGTATCGTTCACAAAACCCAACCGGTAGTTAAACAAAATAGCCTATTCCTATTATTACTGAGTAACGTCGATTCAATCATTTTGCTTTCTCCTACATAAGTACCGTAAAGTCACTTAAAGCATTTTGCCTGCTTATGATTAGTGACAGTGTTGGGAGTTAAATCATTTTTCTCTGCTCTAAAAATAAGACGATACAGATCATTTTGTATCAAGCGACATTTATCTTAGAACTCATAACTGTTTTTTTATTAAAAAATATACCAAAACATAAAGGTTTTTTTTTGTAATAAAGATTTGCGGTCCCCATTAAAGTATCTCCAGTAGTTTTTTTATAACGAACTTTTTTCCAAATTTTGAATTTTTAAATGGCTCTCCTGTAAAGTTGGTAAAATGTCGCTTCATACAAATAGTATTTCACCCCTCGAAGAGCTTCTTGAGCTGCTGAAGACATAGCCATATATTCGGCTTCCGCCGTAGACAGGGCCACTGTCTGTTGTTTTCGCGAACACCATGAGACAGCACCTCCCTGTAACATAAAAACATATCCCGTGCACGATTTTCGATCTAGGGCTAGACCTGTGTCGATCGATCATTTGTCGTAACCCGGGTCGATCATGACCCACTCGTATGATGATCGGGTTAAAAAGATTCGATCATTCGGGTCGCAGTTCGTTTATTTATAATAGGTAACCGATTGACGTATGCTGAAATGAAACTAGCTATTAAACGTTAAAACGATATCTATTATAGCTCTTTGAATTCCTCATGAATAAATCTTATTATATAAACCATTCAATAAACAATAAAACTGACTTTATGTCGCAATGGTATGATATGTTTTCACTTTTGATATTTTCTCTCACATAACCTTATAACTTTATTACACAAAATATAAACTTTATAACAAAAATACAGCTTAGAAACTCTTTGTTTACTTAAGTAAACAAAAAGTTTCTAAGGTGTATTTTATTTTAGCCGCGGAGTTTTTCGTTGTTTAGACAACGAAAAAACTTCGCAGCTATTATGGTCGCGTTCGAAAACGTTACTAGAGAGTTTAATTTCTGTGTTGTAGTATTATATTATCTGTGTGTTGTGGTGTAATTATTGCCTGATGCTGTTCGACGTTCGATTTGAAGAAAATCAACTTTAAAGGATAAAAAATAAAATAAAAAGTAATAAAAAAAAGAAAATAAATTTTATTGGTATTGAGCATTCACTCCAAATTGTGGTTCAAAAATAAAATTTGAGAGGCTTTTTTCGGCTTTAACGAGCTTCTTTTATTAGTTATTGTCATTCCGGCCTTTGAAAATATCCTCTCACTGGCACTGATGTTGCCTGCAAACATAATCGACGCTTCATTAAAATGTATAAATGTGGATAAAGGAGACGACGCTCATTCCACCACTTTAGCGGATCATCCGTTCTTTTTATAAGTGGTGCGTTTATATATTTGTCTAGTTCCACTATGCTTGCAGCTGTAGGGTTTTTTATTATCTCATTTTCCACTTCTTTATCAAATGACGCCCAGATGTTGTCAGAAGTAGAAGGTTGCGGCGGCAGGCTATCTTGAACTAGTAAAGGTGTCGCATCTTCTCGCGCACACAACCCACGAAGTTTTCCTTTGATAGATTTCATGCAGTTATCATATTTTACTTTGTTAGTAAATGCATGCTTTTTAAAGCGGGGGTCGAGAAATGATGCTTCTGCAGCCAAAACGTTACCCTCTACATCAACAAAGCGATCGTTAAGCTGTTTATGAAGAGTTCGAAGTAATTGATCATATTCGTCAGGTTGTGCAGAAGGAGCATTTTCGGCAATGCAATTTTCGACATGTGTTTTCATAATTTTTACCAGCACCAACACTTTCGACATAGAGACCGACTTTTCAGCGCTCATTTCTTCCGTCACATCATAAAATATTTTTAAAACTTTAACCCATTTTTCTATGAGCAGCCAATCATCCGTCGTCAAGGTATTAAGACGGGGTTGTTCGATAGCTAGCGTACTTATGACAGCATCTTTAATTTTAAGTAATCTTTGAAGCATGTCATACGTGGAATTCCACCTAGTTACAACGCTCTGTTTGAGTTTCAGCGGAGGTAATTCCATTTGGTTTTGCATAGCCGTCAGTTTGCTCTCAGCTGATGAGCTATGTTTGAAATATTGTACAATTGCTTTAACCCGATCTAACTGTGTTTTAGGCCTATTCTCTCTAAGAGCGTAATTGGCTGTCCCGACCATTTTTTTTAAAAAGTAAGTGAATTATGAAAATAGGATTCAGTCCTAATTAAACTTTAACCTCGAAGCTTTACAGGCCCTTTGTTTTCATAACCATGACTATTTTAATTTTTTTTCTAGACGCTATAGTAGCCGTAAAAAGACAGTCCTCTGGGTGTCCCCAGTACTGTTTTTCTGATAAGAATTAAGATTTACGAAGAATTTATTGAAACTATATACGTTTGGCAGTCAATACCATTAAGAAAAATAAGCAAATGTACTCTTTTCGTAAAACAAGTTTCAAATACTAATTTAATCTATTTAGTAAATTCTTTCAAACTTTGTCCCTAGAATTTTCAAACAGTCCTCTGCTAAAAATTTAAGTCCATGAAAAAATAAAACTATAATATTTACTATCATTTTTATGAGTGAAACGGAACGCAATTGCCATGAAGTTGGCAACAATGCTGCATGCGCGGTTAAGACGCCATTTTGTTTAGTCACAGATCGACATTTGTGAGGTGACACGCGCATGGATCGCTACCCGAGACAGTCCTGTGGTAAGTTGTAATTTACATGTTAATTACTTTAATAATATATAATATAAAGTCGATTGTTTTATTATGTTTGTCCTAATCGATTGGTAAATTCATAATAAACTAATAAATCTATTATTTGTTAATATTGTGAAATCTAACCTAAAAAGACAGTCCTCTGGCAACAGTCCTCTGCCTAAAATTGGAGCAGAGGACTGTTTTATATGGCAGTGGACTGTCTTTTTTGCGTGTTGGGTATTGTTTTTAAGTATTGTTAGGGTAATTTTATATGTGAAGCCTTGACTCTAATGATTAACTAAAATTTTTGTACACAGGATAATCAAACGCGTGTGATATGCCACCTAAAAAGAAAAAACTATCCCGTGAGGAACAACTACAGAAAAAGAGAGAAGCAGAGCGATTACGATACCAAAGAAAGAAAAATGATCCTCAGAAGAGAGAAGAAATGAGAGAAAAGGAGAGGAAATACTACCATAAGAAGAAAGAAAAGGGCACACGTAAATTAGTCAAGGATATGACACCTCGTGAGCACAGAGCTGCTTTGAAGACGTGGAAAGAACATTGCACCACATACCGATCCAAAAGACAAAGACTAAAAAGCATCACAAACAGTTTCGTACGAGACAATTCGCCGTTATCAGACCCAGGAGTAGATATGCCGCCTTCAAGACCCGCCAGTCCAGTTCCTGTTCAAATATGTCTAGCTCGAAGCCCAGCAGTTTCCAGTCCTAGTCTTCAGCAAAGAAAAAAAGAAGGCAAAATGCGACGAAAGAAGTTTAACAAAATGAAAAATGAAAAGATCGCACGCTTAGAGAGAAGAATTGAGAAGTACAAGAAAAGATTAGCGCGATATGAAAGAAAAAACAAGAAGCACGTTGAAGATACGCCTAGAACAAAAGTGTTAAAAATGTTAAATGAGCCTGATCAAAGAAAAGAGGTTGTCAAGAAAGCGTTGTTTGGTGACGTCATTAGTAAGCAGTTAAAAGAGAATTATTGTAATTTAAAACGTAAAAAAGAGAGACAGATCTTTAAAAAAGTTGTTAGTGGTAGGGTTCTTCAAAAGTATAGACACTGGATACCTAAGGAAATGAAGGCGTTATCGAGACCGGGAAAAAAATCTAATCTCATTGGCTTAGAAGTACCTGCGGCAAAACGTCGTAAAATACCTGATTCTTATAAAACTGCTGTTAAGAATTTCTTCGAAGATGATAGTAATAGTCGAATGGCAGCTGGTAAAAAGGAATTTATAACTAAAAAATCTGTGAGGAAACAAAAGAGGTATCTTCTTGACACTTTGTTAAATCTATACAAAAAGTTTATAACCGAGAATGTTAGAATAAGCTACCAAACATTTTGCCGACTTCGTCCATTCGGTGTTGTAAAACCAGACGCTCGAAACCGCGATACATGTCTTTGTATAATTCATAACAACATTGACATGAAGCTCAGCGCACTTTATAACCCTTAAATTGGCAGTCTCTCAATAAAACGTTTTTTTTTTACATTTTTTTAAATTATATTTCTTATTTGAGGTAAATTAAGAAAACGCATATGAAATTTAAACAAATATATTATATTAACTATGTTGTTTTCAATGTCACTTGTGTGTGACATTGCCAGCCATCCTATAAACATTGATCACATTGTATGTGTCACATGAAACGGACATAACCAGGTTTACATGTTAACAAAAAAACTTAAACTAAATTAACTCGTCGAGTACCGTCATTATAGACACAATTATAGAACAATAGGTTGCGGTCACCGGTGACCGCTTGGTGTTTGACAGTTTAACAATGTTTTAAAAACATAAGTCGTTCAACTATTTTTGAGATGAAGTTACACTTTAGGAATTATTAAATATAATACTAATGACTACTCGCATTACAAAATAAAAGTTTAATAAATTCTAACAAAATAAAATCCACCTTTTGTAACAAAAAATAAACGTTTAAAAACAAAACAAAAAGATAATTATTTATTTTTATGAAATAATAAGAAACAATTTTTTTTACTGTGAAACAGAGTCTCTGTTCACATTTTGAACACAACACCATAGTTTTTCCGCTCTTACACAAACGACATCGCCCCTGAGACGTGTAAACGGGAAAATGATCAAAACAATCGAGGCGTGATTCATCCACAGGACGAGGTATAAAAGGCTTGGTAATTGTATCAGGCCCAGGATCAAGTGCTCCTCTTGGGAATTGAGATTTGGTGTTGGTTGTCATGAGTGCAAGAGCAGCCTGTATGCGAAACTTTTTTAGTGATAATTTATTTTCGTTTCCATTTTGCATACAATCACGACGATGTAACAGCCAGCTATTGTTGAGTGCAATATCCAAAAGCTGGGCAAAAATTGATAAATACCAGCGCCTCGTCTTCATGCGTATCCTGTACAAAGCAGTCAACATATCTGCAATGTCTACTCCACCCAATGTGCATTATACACTTTGACTACATGTGGACAGGACACAGAAACTCGCCTTTTTTCTTTTTTGTCGTATCTGTCGATCGTAGTGACAGGATCTTGGGCACAAAAGGAGCTGGCAATGTGTATACATTGGTTGTCTACCCACTTTGTAACTGCCAATCTTTTGCCGTTATCGCACACAACTTCATATGTTCCTCGACCTTTCTTCTTCATGTCTTTATCACTACTTAGGTGGCAATTGCGCAGTCTATCCTTTCTTATTGTTCCCAAGGATAGAATACCAAACTCGTTTCGCAAGTAATGAAGCAATTCTAAAGAAGTGAACCAGTTATCAAAGTAAACTGTGGAAAGAACTTTATTAGATATAGTTTTACATAATCTAACAACCGTTTTGCCGCCAACGCCGAGATAATTTTCTTCCCATTCTGTAAATAGTACTCGCTGAAAGGTATTTGCACCATCATAGGGGAAAAAATCATATACCATCCCTGAGGTGCCCGCCCGAACTAAAAATTTAAAACCCCATTTGTGGGTTTTTTGGGATTGTATTGTTTCCGATTGCCGGCTTTCTTCCCTTTATATGGTATTATCATTTCGTCAATAGCAAATGATCTTTCTTCTTCCAATTTGAGACACTGCTGACGGACATGTTCCATCACAGCAGAAACTTTGTGATAGCCGTCATTCTTATCTACATTTGTGTTATCACAAAAGTGTAGAAAGCGTTTGATGGTTCTGTAACGTTTGATACCCATAGCAGATGCTATGGGTTCAAAACGAAGGTCGTTACTCCAATAATCTTCGATAGCTGGCATCTTAACAATTCCCATTATAATGACAATACCCAGTACTATTTCTATTTCTTTTTTGGTAACATCAGCCCCGGATCTAGGGGGGGGCAAGCCGGGGCCTATGCCCCGGGCGGCCAATTCAGGGGGCGGCAAAATCAGGGAACGGCCAAATTCACACTTCACAGACCAATGGACTGTACGAGCGCCTGATGGATATACCATAGCAACGACGTGTGCTTAGTATAATGTTAGCTATTAAGTAATTGTATTATTTTATTTTGTATGTACCGACGCTAATCTCTTCACTTGCTGTGCTGTACTCGTTGAGTTAACACCTCATTAAATTTCTACTTGCTGAGTATTCTTTGAGTCTTTTCCTGCGAAGCCCTGGCCAATACATGGTCCATTACGATCCGGATACATTATATACAGAAGATCAGCGCATATAAATAGAGGATATTGGATATCGAGCAAAAAGGATCCAGCGTGACATCGCAATTTTGGATTGGACTAAACTCAAGAAGTGATTTAGCGGTGTAAAGCATTTAATTTAAGTAATATCGTCACCCAACACTCAGGTAGTATAAGATAAGGTCGTCGTCTCGAATAAAAGGCCAGTATCATTTTTTATAATTTTATCTACCAGTATTGTGTTCGTGCAATAAACAGTCATTAGGTACTTGTTACTTGTGATTAGCATTTTTCACAGTTTTAATTAAGTTTAAATTCATACTTAATATAGTATAGTTAGCCTTGCTACATTATTTTGCTTAATTTCCATAAAGCTGTAGCTAAATCACATTTTTAGAGGACTTGTTAATTGTCACGAGTAGGTAGCTTACCCGCAATACATTTCATTCGAGTGTAGATATTATTGCAAGTCATTGTTAAATTAGTTAAGTTATTAGTATCAAAAGGATTATTATCAGTTGTACATGTATTAAATAATAATTAATGCTTAAAATTTGGCTTTCTATAGCAAATCAGTTTTATTTTACAACCTTAGAATTGTAGGTACTTGTACAATTAAAAATAAAATTACATTGTCTTTGTTAACAATTGGATTTCTGCTTTATATACTGGTTTTCTTGCAATATCATTAATTGTATTAATTGCAAAGGTTGTTAATTAGTGTATAAAACAGTTAGGTGTATATGTAAATTGTATTGTTCATCATTACAAGTAGATCTGTATCAGTTTCAGGTTGACTACACTCTCGTCTTCCAGTATGTCCGAGGAAAGGGATTTAATCAAAAAGCGAGGAAGCTTCAAAGGCCGTTTGACTGCTTTCGTCAACTTCCTGGACTCACTTAAGGACAAACCGTTAACTAGTTGTGATGCTTCTGAACTGCAATTGCGCATGGGCAAGATCGAGTCGTTGTATGAACAATATGATGAGGTACAGTTGCGTCTGGAATGCATGGCCGACGATATAAAATTACAAATTTCTGAGCGTTCTGATTTCGAGTCTCTTTATTATAAATCCCTGTCTAGAGCCCAAAATATTTTGATAGACTTTAATAAAGATAATAAATCGATGGAAAGCTGTAACAGTACACCTGGTAGCATGCACAAACCAGTCAAATTGCCTACGATCCAATTGCCTAAGTTTAGCGGTATATATTCTAATTGGTTAGAATTTCGTGACACCTTTGCTAGTCTCATTCATACTAATGATGACATCGACGAAATCAACAAATTTCACTACCTGAGAGCATCTCTCGAAGGTACTGCTGCGATAGTAATTAAATCTGTTGAGTTTTCGTCGAGCAACTACTCTGTGGCATGGAAGTTGTTACGCGATCGATTTGACAACAAAAGATTACTGGTACAGAATCATGTATCTGCCCTGTTTAATATTGAGTCGCTCTCAAAGGAATCTTCTGTTGCATTAAAGAGTTTAATCGATCAGCTGAATAAGGATTTACGAGCTTTAGAATCTTTAGGGGAGCCAGTAAAGCAGTGGGACACGCTGCTCATTTACATTGTAACTCGTAGCTTGACCAAAAGACGTATCGTGAGTGGGAAGAGTGTAAAGTAGGTTAGACAAAGCCAGCCCGATTACATTTGATGTCTTTATGCAATTCTTACGTAGTCGAGCCGATCTAATCGAGACATTAGAAATATCTCGCACAAATAATTCCCAAACGGTAGTTAAAACAGGTCCTAAAATTAAGTCTATGGTACACAGTCTCCTACTAGTTCTATCACTGAATTAACTTCTAAAGTATGTCCTAAATGTAACAACACTGATCACACGCTAAATACTTGTCCACAGTTTCTCGCTTTAACAAATGAAGCTCGACTTAAATTACTACCCAATTATAAAATTTGTTACAATTGTTTTCGCTCGGGTCACTACGCTAACAAATGCAAGAAGCCAGGTTGTAAATTATGCAAACGTAGGCATAACACACTGATTCACACAGATTTTAAAGGCACTATTTCGGGTACACTTAATGATAATAACACTGCTAATAACTTGTCTACCTCGTCTTCGTTACCGTCTGCTCCCACTGAGACAAATAACATCGCGTTATCAGCACATATTGCATCCTCTAGTGGTCATATGCAGCGAGACGTGTTGTTGTCAACCGCTCTGGTCAAGGTGCGTGACCGCAATAATTGTGTGCATCTCGTTCGCGCAGTACTCGATAGCGGCAGCACATCGTCATTCATAACGAACCGGTTATGTAGACAATTAAACTTACAAACTAGCCAGGTAAATAGGTGTATACTTGGTATTAATAATCTCACGTCCAACGTAGGCAAACAATGTCGATTTAAAATAGAATCGTTAAATGATGACTTTAAATTCGAACTTCACTGTTTTGTGTTGCCATACATTACTAGTAATGTTCCGTGTCGTGAAATAAATATTAGTAACTTTAATATTCCACCGAATATTACTTTAGCTGATCCTACTTTTTATAAGCCCGCTGATGTAGATCTTTTAATTGGTGCTGATCTCTTCTGGGATTTACTAGGATCGCAAAGATTAAGCTTAGGTACCGGAAAACCGATGTTATTCGAGACTCGCCTAGGATGGATAGTCTCCGGTCCAATACTCAAAACTGTATCTTCATTTTCAACTAATTTAAAATGTAATTTAAGTAGTACTGTTCCTATTAATGATGACTGGGAAAAACTTAGAACCGATTTAACAAAATTTTGGCAACTAGAGGAAGTAAACCCGAAATCTTTGAGTTCTTTCATGCCAGAAGAGAAATCGTGCGAGGAACATTTCGTCAAAAATACGACACGATTGTCTGATGGTCGGTTTTGTGTTCGTATACCCCTTAAGAACAACCCGTCGGTTCTAGGTGATTCCTTAAATAAAGCTACACACTGTTTACAGTCATTGGAACGTAGATTAAAAGTTAAGCCTGGTTTTGGTAATATGTATCGTGACTTCATGTTTTATAGATTTTAGTCGATTTTCTAATTATTCACGAGTTTTACGTTCTGTAGCTTATGTCAGATTCATTAAGTCATGTAGGAAACAATATGCAGCGACAAGTTACTTGTCTCAGGATGAGTTGCAAAATGCACTCAATATTGTGATCACACAAAGTCAGTGTGAATCATGAATCCTGAATATAAACTACTTTTAAATAATCAGAACATACCTAAGAAGAGCGCCCTTCTCAAGTTAAACGTATATTTAGATGACAAAAATATCATTCGAGTAGGAGGACGTCTCGATAATTCTAGTTTTAATTTTAATAAAAAGCACCCCATTGTAATACAGTCCACTCATCCTTTTACTAAATTATTATTTTATTTTGAGCATAGGAGGCTATTGCATGCTGGTCCACAGTTATTACTGGCTTCCATTAGGGAATCTTACTGGCCAATAGGAGGTCGTAACTTGGCAAGATTATCATAATTGCGTTCTGTGTCGACGCTTGAAGGGTAAAGTCGTCACTCCCATTATGGGTAACTTACCTTCAGAACGCCTTCGTCCAGGTTATCCCTTTGAGAGCACTGGTGTTGATTACGCCGGGCCTATCATGTGTGCCAGTCGTCAAGGCCGTGGATGCAGGCTAGTAAAGGTGTATATCGCAATTTTTATTTATTTTACAACCAAGGCGATTCACTTGGATCTTGTTGGTGATTTATCTAGCAATAGTTACTTACTAGCTTTGCATCGATTTATTTCTAGAAGAGGTAAACCAAGTAATATATTTTCTGACAATGGTACCTCATTTGTTGGTGCGTACAACGACTTATCTAAGTTTTTAAAGGCTAATAGCTCGTCCTTGGGTGAAAGTGCAGCGAATGATGGAATAAAATTCCATTTTATACCCGCATACACCCCACATTTCGGCGGACTCTGGGAGGCAGGAGTGAAGTCAACAAAATATCATTTGCAAAGAGTGTTGGGCAATTGTAATTTGATGTTTGAAGAGCTTTACACTGCACTCACTAAAATTGAAGCGGTTTTGAACTCTCGTCCATTAACGCCATTATCATCAGATCCTGTAGATTGTACTCCACTGACGCCGGGTCATTTTCTTGTTGGGAGACCCTTGACTTCTTTACCGCAGCCTGACTACCGGAATCATTCTATGAACCATCTGTCTCGATTTCATAGAATAGAGCAACTACGCCAGCACTTCTGGAGCAGATGGAGCAAAGAGTATGTATCCGAACTGCAGGTGCGGACCAAGTGGCACTCCTCCAAAGATGCTTTAAGGCTGAACACCTTGGTGGTGATTAGGGAAGACAATCTTCCTCCTTTGAAGTGGAGACTAGGACGAATTGTGGCTGTTCACCCAGGAACAGACGGCATTGTTCGGGTAGCTGACATCCAGACGTCTACGGGAGTCATTCGGAGGGCGTTCAACAGGATCTGCCCACTGCCCGTGTCTTCGGATGAATCTTGTTGAAACCAACGCTTTCAAAACCCGGGGGAATGTACGAGCGCCTGATGGATATACCATAGCAACGACGTGTGCTTAGTATAATGTTAGCTATTAAGTAATTGTATTATTTTATTTTGTATGTACCGACGCTAATCTCTTCACTTGCTGTGCTGTACTCGTTGAGTTAACACCTCATTAAATTTCTACTTGCTGAGTATTCTTTGAGTCTTTTCCTGCGAAGCCCTGGCCAATACATGGACAACTCATCATTTATTTAACTTTGACCACGGAATTTATAATAGCACAAGTGCAGCAATCCCATGGCCATATCAACTTGATCGATATCCTGAGCGCAGAGTGAGACATGCTGCATGACTGCACGAACATTTATTAATCGCGAGGCGCGTAGGCATAGTTCAAAATACGCGCCCGGCTCCCGCTCGCCACCAGGAATCGCAGAGCGGGGCAGCACGCATCTGGTTACCGTGAGTGCGAAAGAGATAAAGCTATATTCGAAAACTTCCTCGTCGATCTCTCTTCACGACAGAGTTTTGTTTCAAAAATGTGAGTTCGTTGTTTATGTTTACTATTTAGTACTTGTCGATCTACCGAAAGTAAAATACTGATTGTAGAGGTATTAGTGAAGAAGAAGACGCGACGCATCAACAAATTTATCACAGGATCGATTTTAGGTAAGTTTTTTATCATAACTATTATTGTTTTTTTAAAGTACCTACCTACCTACCTATCTATATGTATTTTTTAAATCAGATGTAATACGTGCAATCACTTACGAACATTAAAAACCAAAGCCGCGCGACGAAAATTGACCGAGACGTGGGCGGACGAATATTTTTTAAAAGGTTTTTATTGGCAGTTATTACAGTTATATATTACAGTTAAAAAACTTTATTAAATAATAATTATTATTACTATTTGCGCGTTTACTTGTTTTGCGTTACCTACGCCGTCGACGACAACGGCGCGTTGATACCTACAGCTCAGGCGGTTGCCACGCACTTCCAAGCACGCATCAATATAATTTACGTACTTTACTCCCTGCTCTTAAATTATAGCATTATTGAAAATGTAGTCATATCGTAGTATCTACATTGCGTTGAGTTGATTTCATTATTTGTTTCATGCAATATGCAATGATCTTGTCTGGTTGATTTATCTATAATAGGTACCTAATATAAAAATGAGTCGGTGAATGTGTTACTAAAGCGCAAAACTCGAGAACGTTTGAACCGATTTCGCTAATTCTTTATCTTATACTTCTTATCTTATCTTATACTATTATAATTATAATCTTATACTATTATATAAAGCGGAAGAGTTTGTTTTTTTGTTTGTTTGTTTGAACGCGCTAATCTCCGTAACTACAAGTCATTTGAATACCTAATTATTTTTGTGTTGGATAGTGCATTTATCGAGGATAGCTATAGGCTATAAAACATCACGCTGCGACCAATAGGAGCTGAGCAGAGCGTAAGAAACCGCGCGGAAGTAGCTAGTTTAGAATATTTCTTGAAGTACGAAGATTGTTCTTACGAAGAGAAAAATATAAAAATAAAAAATTACGATTTGACTTTTAGCCGGTACCAATTTTGCCGGGGCAGCTAGTTTACTTACCTACTAAAAATATTGATTAGATTAAAATGTTTTCAATAAGGAAATTAATTAGGTACTTAATTTGTTTACAGGTTGTAATTATGAGTGCACCAAGAAAAAAACTATCAGGAGCAGAATATAGGAAAAAGGCTAAATATAAGGTGTTGCAGGGAAAACAATGTGCAGATAATATGAAAAATTGGCTTCGCAGAGGGTGTGACCCGGGAGGATCTGCTGCAACTTCCGAAGTTGATATTGAGTTAGAGGATGTTTCTGGCTCTTTACCCGATCAAATGGATCAAGATAGCACAATGCCAACTTCACCATCTTTATCGGTGTTCGAAGAGCAACCTGAGCAATATGAAAAGACGAAGCCAGAGAACGAAGGATCTAAATCCCTAGACTCGGAATTGGATGAACTGCAAAAACCCGGATTTGATTTGACGGACCCAGGCAATTGGCCAGCGGTGGAAAAAATGACTGATCAACAACGATCTTTCTTTAGCAATCAGGCTGTATTATTGGCAGAAAGTCACCCCGAAAACATTGAATTTAGATATACTGAACGCAATGGCAGACGTTTAACATCTTCTATGTGGTACAGGACGTTGGCTAATTGCGAAAGGGTTAAAAGATCTTGGCTTTTATTTTCTAAGACAAAAAATGCAATTTTTTGTGCGTGCTGTAAAATTTATCAGACAGTATCTACTACCGCCCTATCTGCATTGTGTTCTACAGGGTTTATTAATTGGAAAAAAGTCTCAGAGAGATTAGCTGAGCACGAGGCAACCCAAATGCACAAAGAGTGTATGATCAAGTGGAAAACACGGTTACAGCAAATGAAATCATGCCAGGGTATTGATCAAGACCTTGAGAGAGTAGTTAACTCAGAAAAAGAAAAATGGAGAGAGATTCTGCGAATTGTTATGGATGCTGTATTGTATTTATCCACAAACTGCCTCGCTTTTCGTGGATCCCACGAAACTCCTAGCGACCTTATCACGCAATATCCTCAGCCCAGTCAAGGTAACTTTTTAAACTTAATATCCCTGCTCGCGAAACATAATTCAACTCTTAAGTTTCAATTAGAAAATTTAAAAAAGGGACAGGTATCATATTTATCAAAGACAATACAGAATGAAATAATTGAAATAATGGCAAAAACAGTTAGAAATAGCATTTTACATGACATCAAAGAAGCCAAATACTATACGATAATGTTCGATTGCACTCCAGATGTATCCCATACTGAACAGATGAGCCAAGTTATACGATATGTTAAAAGAACTGGCGAAGTGTATGAAATAAAAGAAAGTTTCATTGATTTCATAGAAGTTGCTGGAAAAACAGGAGAGGACATTTGTCAACAGATTTTAGAAAAATTAGCCGTTGATGATTTAGATATTGGACAATGTCGTGGCCAATCTTATGATAATGGGTCCAATATGGCCAGCATCCATAAAGGAGTACAAGCCAGGATTGCAGAAAAGAATGAGCTGGCCGAGTTTGTACCGTGCTTGGCTCACTCCTTAAATCTTGTAGGGGTTCATTCTGCCTCATCATGCCAGGAAGCTATTAACCTATTTGGATTAATTCAAAAAGTATATTGCTTTTTTGTTGGATCCACTTCTAGGTGGAACATTATGAAAAAATACGCAAAAACAAATTTAAAAGGAAGTAGTCAGACGAGATGGTCCGCGAAACACGTTGCTGTAAATGCCCTATTAAATAATTTGCCCGAAATAGCGGAAGCCTTAGAAGAAATTAAGCAAACTTCTCGTGCTCCAGAAGCCAAGTTCGAGGCTGGTCATCTCTTAACTGCTATAAAGGATTTTAAATTTATTCTTAATTTAACTATTTGGGCGAATATTCTTCGCGAAATTAATCGAGTGAATATAGAAATTCAGAAAGAAGATATTATCCTTGCCCGTTCCGTCGCACTAATGGATGGTCTGCTCAAAACTTTGCAAAAAATGAGACAAAATCCAATGGAATATTGGATAAAAGAAGCTAGCGAAGTAGCTGAAAAATGTGGTGTTGAGCCTATTTTGCATAACAAACGAATTCCAAAACGTAAAAAAAAATTCGACGAGATGTGTGAAGATGAATTGCCACAACTCCAACCTGTTCAACTTTTTTGTAAAGAAATAATGATGGTATTTGATCGAATCATATCCGAAATTAAAAAGAGATTTGATTGTGCTACCAAGTTGAATTTGAATTTTGCTTTTCTTAATGGTACTAACATTTTGAAAATGTCAAATGAAGAACTGCAAAAGTATGGAGCAGATTTGGCCCGAAAATACGAGCGAGATTTAAGTGCCGTTGAATTCTGCCAGGAACTTCATGTTTTTAAAGAGCAAGCTCCGGTTTTATTTGGTAATATAGAAAAGGCTAACAGTTTTTATCTATTGCAACAGATCTATGCGCATGATTTGCAGGATGCTTTCCCTAATATTTGTATTGCTCTGCGAATTTACTCCACGCTTCCTACTACGTCCGCAAGCTGCGAGCGAAGTTTTAGCAAACTAAAACTTATTAAAAATTATTTGCGGTCTTCTATGAGCCAGGAACGCTTATCGGGTCTTGCAATCTTAGCGATAGAAAATCGTATTGCACACGAGTTAAATTATGACAAGGCTATAGATTTATTTGCGGAACAAAAAGCTCGAAGAGTGAAATTGTAATTTCAATTTACAAATTTAATAATAGATATATTTGATTTTTATTTTTATTATGCATTTTTATTTTTATTTTAAACCCTACCCTGTTAAATATAATATCCTACATATTGATAGCTGAAATTATATGGATGGTGAAGGTGAATATAAACATAAGTAGGTAAGCGGGGCGGCATTTTTCCGTTTTTGCCCCGCCTAAAAAAAATTGAAGATCCGGGACTGGGTAACATTAATAGATTTACCTTGATCTTGAACAGAATAAAGGTTAGTCATATCTACTATGTAATCTAATAGTTCGTCGCTAAAAAACTTTTTAAAATATTGTTGCGGTGTCTTAACTTCAAATTGTTCTGCAAAAGTAACCCTTGTATCCACTTCCACGGTTCCTGTATATTTGGTTTTCTTAAATGTAAATCCTAATTGTTTTAGCTTACGCTTTTTTACAGCAGGTTCTGTTGATGGAAGAAGCATTGATGATGATGACTCAATATTAGCGATTTGTCTAGTACGACGACGTGTTGTTGCTGAACTTGGTGTCAGTGGAGATGTTACGGAATTTGTAGATGGTGTAGGTGGTACAAAGCATGGAGGTAGATTTTGAGGTCTAGCTACAAACGAAGATGAGGATGATGTGGATGGTAGGGCCGCCGCACCGCGCGGCCCCGCCTCGCGCCATGCGTCCCCCGCCACCGCGTCGCACGTCTCTAGTTCGCGGGTAAACTTTAATACGCTGGCACTGGCACCGACTCCAAAAAACAATAGGTAGGTATATAAGTATTACTATATTAACTATTTTAAGATATTTAGATGGTTTAACTTTAATTACTTTGATATAGTTTAGAAAAATTATAGTATTAGGTAATAGGTATTAGGAATTATTTTTTAATTTTTAGTTTTTTTTTGTGTTCTCGCATTTGAAGTCGGTTTTATTTTTTTTAAAAAGTTAATTATTTTATTTTAAAATGTTTAGTGTTACTTTTTTGTAGATACCCTTAGTGCATTTAATATGGGTAGGCCTACTAAACGCGCAGCCTTAATGAGACAGCGCCGTTTGGAGGAAACAAAAGAAGAAAGGGAAGTGCGTTTAAAAGAAAGTAGAGAAAGAAATGCTAAAAATATATTAGAGGAGAGTGATGAGCAGCGGACTTCTAGACTTTCGAAAATGAGAGCATACGAAAAGTTAACCAGAATCAATGAAAGCCCCGAACACCGGACTCATCGGCTTGGTTTGATACACGATCGCTTATCTAGCGAAACCGAAGAGCAACGCTCTCACCGGCTCGGCTTGATACACGATCGTTTATCTAGCGAAACGGAAGAGCAACGCTCTCATCGGCTCGGTTTGATACACGGTCGCTTATCTAGTGAAACCGAAGAGCAACGCTCTCATCGGCTCGGTTTGATACACGGTCGCTTATCTAGTGAAACCGAAGAGCAACGCTCTCATCGGCTCGGGTTGATACACGATCGTTTATCTAGCGAAACCGAAGAGCAACGCTCTCACCGGCTCGGTTTGATACACGATCGTTTATCTAGCGAAACCGAAGAGCAACGCTCTCACCGGCTCGGTTTGATACACGATCGTTTATCTAGCGAAACCGAAGAGCAACGCTCTCACCGGCTCGGTTTGATACACGATCGTTTATCAAATGAATCTACCGAATCGAGGATGACCCGATTAAATGCTATGATACAAGTGAGTCGTAACCAAAGGGTCATGTCTTCTAAAAATGATTTCGAAAGAGCAATTAATATTTTCGCGGACGTTCCATGTGCGGTTTGTAACAAGGCATTATACCCACAACAACGTTGCAATTTAAGCACTACAATGTTCAGTGCCTTATTACCCGAAGAACTGGTTAGTTTGCGTACTATTACGACATGCTCTCGTTGTCACAATAACATTAGAAAACGAAAAACACCACCGGCTGCTTTCTGGAATAATATGACTGTTGCCTCAATACCTGAAGAGCTAGCTAATTTGACAAAACTTGAAGAACGATTTTTATGTCGAGTGGTACCGTTTCTTAAAATAATGAAGCTGCAGAACAGATTCTGCCAGGATTGGTGCAAGGGACAGGTAGTGTTGTTCGCAAAAGACGTCGCAGAAATCGCTGAGCAGCTGCCACTTGCGCCAAACCAAGCAGGATTAGTTCTTGTTGTCGAAAGTCTAGAAAATTTGCAACGTTCTTGAGAGTTTGTTGTGAATATGAGCAGGCTACATAGAGCTCTAACTTGGCTAATGACTAATAATGTCCTATACAGAGATGTTAGAGCCTTATTTGATAATATTTTAGATATTTCTGAAATTGTTCAAATCGCTGAAGATCCGGCAAATACTGGTGAGTTAACGTCTGTTCCTCAAAATCATTATGTTAATTTGAATGAAAACATTTCAATTTTACATGGATCATTTCACCAAGCAGATTCTAGATTTAGCTTACATTCTCGTGGCAAACAATGTACTGCTGTAGCGGCTGTAGCTTGTGCAGCATTTTGTATGGGGGAACCAGAGCTATGGGCTAAAATTGACATTGACTATATAGTTATACTCGGAGATAAACTGTACACGGAGTCTGTTGCTACAAGACAAGCCCCTGCAGACGGTGAAGTTAACTCTGAATATCTCGCCGCTAGTGATCTTGCACCGCAAATATTGTATAACAGGAAAATAATTAATATCTCTGTTGTTGAGAGCAACTATAATGGTCATATAGATAACGATGAAAGTTCTGCCGGCTTGCCAAATCTAAAAAATGCCCTTACATTGTTTTTCAGCGACAACCGTTGCGGTTTACTTACTGCAAATGCCATCACTGTAGCGGTATATTGTAAATCTGCAGGTGACACCTATACATATTGGTTGTTCGATTCACATGCCCGTGGACCTAAGGGTGCGAAAGCCCCACGGCGAGGTGCTGCCTGTTGCATGAGATTTGAGCACATTCATGATTTGTATAACACATTGCGACGAAATTTATATTTGGTAAATAAAGCCCAAGACTCTCTTATGCATAATGTTTACTCACTGACTCCTTTGCTTGCTGAAAACCAACAAGAAGTGCACCCACATAGTCCTGTGTTAGATAGCAGTCACGTTTCTCAGCATGCATCTCTTCCGATCTCAGCTCCAGTCCAACAGCAGTCTTCACAACCACAAGTTCATCAAATTGAAAATATAATAGAAACGACAAGTATGTTGCGCGGCATAGACGAATCTGTTCCAAATCTAGAGACTATAGTTACAGTGAATCCCGACTCTAATACTAATGACAGCGAAATGAGGATTGCTGAGATCAAAAGGAAAACAGCACCGCCATTAAATGTAGATCGTGAGAAAAGAACAGAGGAACTTGCATGGTATTTTCTTTTCCCTGATGGTAAAAATGGATTTGGGGAAGAACGACCAGTAAAGATTACAGCTTTGGATTATTTCCAAAGTCGAATCATGAGCGTGGATAAAAGATTTAGTCGAAATGACTATTTGTTTTTTGCTCTGTCCATCGTTGAATATTTTCGGGCTAAATCTAGTGTATCGGTTTCATGCAGGATGCGTCAGGGTCAGGGTGAACAAACACCTCGAGGTCTCATTGACAACATGCATCTTACCATGAGAAATATACGAGGATCAGGGGGCCAATTCTCGGCTTTAGAGATGATGTCGAACTCGACAAAAATGTCTAATGACGTCATTTTTTCGTCAAATTTTAAAAGTTGCTATTCTGGAGATGTCGAATGCGACATTTGTCGAAGGCTAACGTTAGAGTTCATGTCGAGTGCTTCTGAGCAGTAGAGATGGCATGTCGATTGTAGAGATACTGAGATACGCCATTTCTGTGAATTCGTTGAGTTTCGAATTGTACAGTGTTTTCTTTTCTTTCGTTTTAAAGTAAAATACGGCTTGGCATCTTATAAGTATGAACATTGGAAATTCAGTATAGACTCTTCAATTTGTGTATTGTGTTTTCTTGAAACGACGACCTTCGCGTAAATAACAGTCTTTAATTTGTGTACCCACGATTGGGCTTGAAACTTGAAACATGGACGAGTTTATTAATATTTTTATCTTGGAGATGTTGGAAAGTGGCGAGCGACTGGCCAATACACGGCGGCAACAGCGCACCTATCCCGTCGTCGATATTTACGACTTGATAGCGAAGTTATTAAAAACTTTAGATTAAATAAAAATTTAATCAGAGTTTTAATAGACCTATTGGCTCCTGTAATTCAGGATACCACAAAAATAGACCTAAAAACGAAGGTAAATAATTCTGCTTCATAATTTTATTAGTCTATAAGTATTCCATAAAGTAACTTTACAGACCAAAAACTGCTTCCACAAGATGGACTAGTAATAGTTTTTGTTGGGCACTAGGGTATTTTTTCTCTCCCTGCATATTAAAACGAAAATTAAAAAAATGTCCAACAGAATAGCCCACTAGTGAGTGATGATGAACTTATAAAAGTTTTGAAACAACTGCTTACAGATCCAAATTGTGACACTGACAGACAGTCAACTGGAACTGTCCTGTCAAACTGAATAATTTTGCACTAAACGTTCCGTTTTAACTTAAATAATTAGGTTTAGTGAACGTTTTATGACAAAATCATTCATTCACTCACAACTACCTAAAATGGAACGTGCGATTCTGCATAATGGTAACATTATCTTCACTCGACTCGACATTTTCGTGACATTTGTTTCTATTTTGACTGAGAATACGGATTTCTGTGCAATTCGACATTTTTTGGTAGAGATAGAGATATTTTTGATAGACATAGAGATAGACTTACAATGTCGAACTCGAGATAAATGGCGAAAATCGAGAATTGGCCCCCTGCATCTTATTGGCATAAATGTTGCTCTGAACTCATTGCGATGGTCCGAACGTTAGGGGCACCTACGTGGTTTATGACGTTTTCTTGTAATGACCTTAACTGGCGAGATATGATAAATGCATTACTAATCGCAGATGGTCGTAACACAAATGAAGCAGAAAGCCTGTCATTTCCTGATCGTTTGGCGTTGGTACAAAAACATCCTGTAGATGTCTCTCGACAATTTACGATTCGCGTCAATGCTCTCATGCGATTTCTTAAAAGCAATCCAGATGTCTTAGGAGGTCCAGTAGTAGACTTTTGGTATAGGATCGAATTCCAAAATCGAGGAAGCCCACATCTTCATATGTTGGTATGGTGTCACAATGTTCCAGATTTCTCTACTCGAGAGGGTGTCGAGGTTATTGAAAGGGTTGTTTCATGTTCGCTAATAGACAATAATTCCTACATTGCAGAAATTAGTAGAGGCTGTGCAAATACACAAACACATTAACACGTGTTACAAAAACCGCAACGACAGTTGCTGTCGTTTTGGATTTCCCCGGCCACCACGTGAGAGTACTGTTTGCTTAGGTCCGGATGAAGTTTTGTCAAACAATGGCCGATTTTGTTGTTTGAAGAGAACTGAAGACGAAAGCATGGTAAATAACTACAATCCTATTCTGCTGAATCTATGGGCAGGAAATATTGATGTCCAGCCGTGTGGTAACATAACAGCAGTTGCATATTATGTTGCCAAATACGCAAGTAAGTGTGAGCCCCACGATACCGGTGAAGTCATACGAGAGGCTGTTGCTAAGGCGAAAAGGCAAGGTGGTGCTGTTTGGACACAGCTATTTGCAGTATCAATGGCCATTTTGTCTCAACGTCTGGTAAGTGCTCCGGAATGTGCATACAGACTATGTCATTTACCGCTAAAAATGTCTTCTCGGAAATCAGTCTTCGTAAACAGCTGTAAACCGAATGAACGTTTCAGACTCCTACGGTTCGATAGTGATGACACGTCTGTTTTTAATAATTTTTGACCGGTATGTGTTACGACCAGACGAATTAGAAGATTTAAGTCTTGCTGAGTTTGCTGTGCGCTTTGAAATGGTGTCAAACCCAACATGGAGTGAAGAGGATGGTGACGAAGAGTTAAGAGCCGAAGACGTTACGCCAGCAAGATTTATTCGACTAAGGGATAACACACGGATGCGTGTAAGGAACAAGCCAGCAGTATTACGCACGCGATACTTTACATTAAACAGTGACAAAGAATCTTACTATTACAGCTTAATAGTACGTCACGTGCCATTCCGTGACGAAAGTGACCTTCTGCATGAAGAGGAAACTGCTGAGGCGTGTTTTATTCGGCGACAACGAGAACTTCGCCCGTTACAGGGCAACGTAAGTGCAGAAGAGTTTGCTCACGCGGAACAGACCATACAACAGGCGCTTGCCCAAGCAGTCGCACTCAATGCTGCCCGTGAAACACATGATGTTAGTGCCCTTTAATTTGTGGTGGTGAACAAATCGTCAATAATATTGATGACAATTATTGTGAAGATGTAGATGAAAGATCCACAATGTCTGATGAAATCTTCTTGGCTAGCATCAGAGGATTAAATGTGCAACAGAAAGATCTTTTCCAAAAAGTTTCTGTAGCTGTCGAGAATGATTTACATGGACAAGATGGGCAATTATTATTTTTCATCACTGGTGGTGCAGGTAGTGGGAAGTCTTTCGTCTTGAAATTACTTGTGGAACATATAAAACGGTGTTATGCACCTACAGTTGACGTATTGCTCAAGGCAAAATTTGTTGAGGTCGGATCTTTGACAGGTGTCGCTGCGCGTCAAATACTTGGAAAAACCTTACATTCAATATTCTCACTTCCGATTGAAAAAGGAAATACCATGACATATAAAAAACTCACTGGTCAAAAGTTAGAGAATGAAAGACGAAACTGGCGTCATATTAACTGGCTGATCATTGACGAGATATCGATGGTTTCCTACGAGAACTTACGCATTATACATTTGCGTCTCCAAGAATTTAAAAACAATAACAAGTTATTTGGAGGGGTACACGTACTGCTTTTTGGAGATATTCTTCAACTACCACCAGTAAAAGGACATTGGTGTTTTATTCAACCGCCATGGTTTTCGGCCGAAATTAATTTATGGCAGCAGTTCTCCTTTTGTGAACTGACCATCAACATGCGCCAGCAAAACGATATTGAGTTCATCGATCTTCTCAATAGCCTACGAGTAGGTGATTTAACAACGGGTCAGCTGGAGTTACTCTGTGAGCGGCGACACGTGCCTATGTCTGGTGATTTTGCTGATGGGGTTGCAGTCCGTATCTTCCCCACAATACGTCAAGTAGACAATTATAATGATAAAATGACCGCTGAAAATTCCAAAACTAACCGAATGTACACCATAAATGCCGTAGACGAGTCTCGCGAGGTGGCAACTTATGGCAGAAAACCACCAGACAATGTTATACCTAAAGACATTAATAACTGTGGTGGTTTTCTACTAAGTTTAAAATTGGGTGTCGGATCACGAGTGATGTTGAGACGTAATATTTCGGTATCCGATGGGCTCGTAAATGGTGCAATGGGCATTGTCAAAGCAATAAAATGGCCTGCTCTGCGGCGAGATCAACTGGAGGAAGGCGAGTTGCCTGAAGCAGTACTTATACAATTTGATGACGCGACTATTGGGTTAAGAATGAAGGATAAAGATGGATACATATCAATTTCACCTGTTTGTACCACTTTCCAAGCGCAGAGGGGATATGGAGACGTCGAGCGAAGAATGTTACCGCTAATTTTAAGCTGGGCAGTAACAGTGCACAAATTGCAAGGCACCACCCTTAATACGGCTGTAATTGATTTGGGGAAGAAAAATTTCGCAAAAGGGCAAGTTTATGTGGCTCTTAGTCGCGTCAAAACATTAGATGGCATTGCTTTGTCCGATTTGGATGCTAATAAATTATTAAATCGACCACACGACGACAAAGCTCTCACTGAAATGATGAGATTGCGTAATCTTAGTGAATAGAGTGGAATTAGTAAGATTTATCAACTCTACGCACGCCGCTCATTACTCCCAGTGCCATTAGATATCTCGTAACAACTAACGTTCTATTCTTGGGGGTGAAATAAAATATAAAAAATAATCGTTCAAATTCCACCTTGACGGTTGAAATATTTTCTTCAAATTCGCATGAAACCACCCTTTTGATAATACCTATTCAACAAAAAAATAATCGTTCAAATTGGTTCATAATTGGCGGAGATATTGCGTATAAAAAATTTCATCCCCAATTTTCCACCCTTGGGGGTTGAAATATTTTCTTCAAATTCGCATGAAACCATCCTTTTGATAATACCTATTCAACAAAAAAATAATAGTTCAAATTGGTTCATAATCGGCGGAGATATTGCGTATAAAAAATCATCCCCCAATTTTCCACCCTTGGGGGTGAAATATTTTCTTCAAATTCGCATGAAACCACCCTTTTGATAATACCTATTCAATAAAAAAATAATCGTTCAAATTGGTTTAAAATCGGCGGAGTTATTGCGTATAAATAAATTCATCCCCTATTTTCCACCCTTGGGGGTTGTTATTTTTATTAGTAAATTTAAATGGGACCAACCTTGAGGTATTACCTATACGCCGAAAAAAGAATTTTTCAAATCGGTTCATAATTGGCGGAGTAATCGCGTAAAAATATAGAAAAAAAAAAAAAAAAAAAACATACGGGTCGAATTGAGAACCTCCTCCTTTTTTTGAAGTCGGTTGAAAACGAAGGTCGTTACTCCAATAATCTTCGATAGCTGGCATCTTAACAATTCCCATTATAATGACAATACCCAGTACTATTTCTATTTCTTTTTTGGTAACATTAATAGATTTACCTTGATCTTGAACAGAATAAAGGTTAGTCATATCTACTATGTAATCTAATAGTTCGTCGCTAAAAAACTTTTTAAAATATTGTTGCGGTGTCTTAACTTCAAATTGTTCTGCAAAAGTAACCCTTGTATCCACTTCCACGGTTCCTGTATATTTGGTTTTCTTAAATGTAAATCCTAATTGTTTTAGCTTACGCTTTTTTACAGCAGGTTCTGTTGATGGAAGAAGCATTGATGATGATGACTCAATATTAGCGATTTGTCTAGTACGACGACGTGTTGTTGCTGAACTTGGTGTCAGTGGAGATGTTACGGAATTTGTAGATGGTGTAGGTGGTACAAAGCATGGAGGTAGATTTTGAGGTCTAGCTACAAACGAAGATGAGGATGATGTGGATGGTAGGGATTCATTTTGATTTACGAGCGGATTGTCTTTTCCTGACTGAGTTCCTGATTCTGGCTCTGGTTCATCTAAGTCACTAAGATCTTGAAGTAGGTCATACATTTCAGACGAAATACTTCTCACGGAAGAAGAACAACTGAAGTCATTTTGAAGTACTCACGTGCTACTATTTTTTTCATCATCATCTTCAGATTCTAATTCCGAACCTTCTGAATCTGGAGGAGGTAACAGAGCCAGAATCTTCTTAGATCTCCAAGCTTTCGGCATGTTACTGAAACGAATACCGTTAATATTATTTTTTTACTGTAAAAATGTGACGTAAATTAACAAGATACTAGTTGGCAATGTCCGTTACAAATGACAAACATAAAAGCTACTCCTTGTGATACCTATTTGGCAATGTCCGTTAGAAATGACATCTGGATTTATTAAAATTTTTAAGAAAACAAACCAATTTTATCGTGGTAAAAACAATTGAATTCAATCAATAAATGATTATTTTAATAAAGTTACACATAACATTTGTAAAAATCAATCAAATACTTACATTATAACAATATTTTTGACGAGCGCAAACTGAGTCTACCGTTGCAATATTTGAAATGACTGACACAACACTCCTTACGAGCGAGAGAGCTGATTTAAACGCGTAAGTGTGAAAAGGATAGCCTAAAGGACGCTTCATGCCGCGCGAGAGCTGCAACCGTCGCTTCAAATTACACTTGTGTGCGTTTTTATTGTATGTCACATAGAACGGACAAAAACAATTTAAGGGATAATGCTCGCATATTGCCCTACAACAATCACCAGAAGTTGCTGGAAGATATATGCTGTGACCGGTATAACGAGGATTGTTTGGCCAGGTCATGTCATGCTTGTATGAATAAAAGTCCGAATTATAAAGAATTTGACAACAGGATTGTTATAAAATATAGAATGTGGGTTTCCGAAAGGCAACAAATCGAAGATTTCAAGACTAAAAAACTCCGCGTGGTGACTAAACATTTGCAAAAAACTTTTGAAACATATCCAAAGAGCCTCATAACAAATTTGCAGCAAGATTTAAGGAAATTTCTAGATCACCAGCGAAACATTATTCATCAGTACAAAGCCATTACCGATATGAAGTCACAGTTGCAAGATGATGAAGTTCTCATCCACATGGATTTTAGCGAGAATTATTGTACTAAGTACGGAGCAGAGATACAGGCCTTTCATTTCGGTGGATCTCGAGCACAACTGAGTCTACATACCGTAGTAGTTTACCTACGGAATTCCATTAATTCGTTTTGTACAGTCTCGGAGAACATTACGCATTCACCTGCGGCCATTTGGGTACATCTGCAACCAATTTTCAATGCTCTTCCACGTGACATCAAACGAGTGCACTTTTTAAGCGATGGCCCTGTGACGCAGTATCGCAACAAAACCATGTTTTTTATAATGGCTACCAAACTGTCTGAAGAATTTCCAGAAATTGAAAGCTTCACATGGAACTACACTGAAAGTGGCCACGGAAAAGGTGCACCCGATGGTGTAGGAGCAACATGCAAAAGAACAGCAGATTTTGTCGTTAATTCTGGAGGTGACATCAACAATATCGATGAGTTTCTCAAAGTGATCCGAGAGCGATGTCCTGGAATCACATGTACCGCAATCGACGGTAAAGACATTCAGGCAATGGTTGATAACATTGAGAAGGAATCGGTCAATCAGAAGGGTTTTAAAGGAACTTTGAAAGTGCATCAGGTCGCAGGTGTTTACTCCAGCTCGATTCTCGGCTTACCAGGTAAATGTAAAACACTTACAATGAAAAGTCTCAGCTGCTTTTGCAACAGCAGCGGCTCATGTGAACATTACAAGACTGGCAGCATCACATTTTCTGAAAATCCTAGATGGACAGTAGAAGAAGTTTTCACAGAGTCTGAACCGGAAGAGCTTGAATCTGCTGGGCCTAAGTTAACACCTACACCAAACAAGTCCCTTCTAAGATTTGATGATGCTATAGCAGGAGCAAGTGGCACGGAGTTCATGTTATTACACTGGAGATTACGTTCTTGTGAAATTTTCAACTAAAAATGTAGAATACCGTTATGCTGCTGTAATAAATGACATTGACGAGGATGAAGGCGAATTACGCGTTACTTTTCTGAAAATTTGCAATCAATCGCAGATCTTTAGAATTGATGACCAGGACATATCGGATGTTTCATTTGACCAAGTAATCCAAAAGTTGGACAATCCTGATTTGATTATAAAGGGAAAGAGAATATTTTATAAATTTTCTACTCATGTTGACGTTTTCGAACGCTAATTGTTTATAAATATTTAGTGTTCCTTTCTATTTAATTTTTATATGTCTTCTTAGAATTACAATGATCCTTAGGATTTGATTGGAGATCTCAGTTGAATTATTCTTATATTTGAGAGATAAGACTGTTTTATATTAATACTAAGTTTTTAATGAGAAGATATTTGTCAAAAAATATTATTAGAATATGTTGATCTCAGTAAGTACAAGTTCAAATTGTTTCTAGCTCTTAAGGTTAATTTTTGTTAAGAAAATTTAAAGAAAATTAATATTTCTGTTACTTTTTATAAAGAAGAAAGATTTTTTTTTTATAAGAAAATATAGTACTAGAATAAATAAATGATTGATTTAAGTAAAATGTCTCTTTTAATTACTTTCAACAGTCCTCTGACTCTTAAAACAGTACGCTGTTACGTTGAAAACAGTCCTCTGGTGTTTTAAACAGTCCTCTGTCACGATTTTTTAGAAAATTGCTAATAACTCGAAAAATATGAATAAATTCAGTGATCCTTCTTATTTAACCAAAATAATAGACAAATTTCTTCGAAATAAATGAGGGTTTTATAGCAAATGTTAAAAAAATATGCCAGGACAGCATTTCTATGAGACCTGTACGCCCTTACAGAGAAATGCCCTTTAATATTATTTAAGCTATGTTGAACTACGAGGTTTACTGTGTGAGCGAAACAAGGGAAATGGCGCCAACTTGTTAAGTAAACGGCTGCCACAATATTTGCCGCATTATCTGTTATTATTCCTGTAATTTTATTTGATATGCCCCATGTTTCAACTTCATTTATCAAAAAATTAGATAAGTTTTCTGCCGTGTGCCGTTCGTCAAATTCAATGCAGCCTAATAAAACCGACTTAAGCAACGAATTCTGGTCAATATAGTGAGCTGTCAGCGCAACAAAACTCGTGTTACTTGTAGATGTCCAGCCATCAGTGGTTAAGCATATCGCATCAGCTTCTGTTTTTAACTGTAGTAGAACTTTATCTTTGTTCGTTTGATAAAATTTAGGTATTAAGCTGGAAGATATAGTTTTGCGAGTAGGTAATGTGTATGTGGGCAATATAGATTTAAAAATATTTTTAAATTCTTCCTCTTCAACTATTGCAAACGCATGATAACCCTTGACTATAAATTTTACAATTTGTTCATCAAGCTTCTTTGATTTGCTAATTGGTAATGGTCTCGTAGACACAGTGAAATTATTGATTTTTGACTGAACTTGCAATTGCGTGGTTTGGCGAACGAATGGGGTTGACGCCGGCGGTGCAGTTTCATCACATGGAGAAGGTACTAACTCAGTTAGTGTAGAAGTAGAAGGCACACTATCTGTTCTTATAGCGTTTGATTCTGTACATCTCGGTAGGCCAATCTGTGCTTGAGGATGTTCACTTATAGGTTGCTCAATAGATACAGTCCCATGTAGTTTTTTCATATGCCTAGTTAAATTACCTGTGCCACCACCAGAATAGCTGATTATTTTCGAGCAGTACTTACATTTTGCCTTAACTTTGTTTAATACAGAAAAATGATTCCAAATTTTACTCCTTTTCTTAGTCAGATCTGACATTTTAAGTTATTGAGTAATGACAAAATAAAAAAATAACACGACTTAAACTAAATTTGTACAGTTAAATTAGGTAACCTAATGTTAGTTTCAATTCACATTCACATTCATGCAAAATACATAAACACCAACACCAAACAGTTTCCCTATTTTAATAAGCAAAAGCAATCACTCCCAATATAATGTCTTAAAAACCACTAAAACAAGCAAACAAAACAACACCTGAATATTGCGATCCGATTTTCACATTCGTGTCACGACTCGCGGGTCATAAGTTACTAGTGCAACTGATCGGATCTCTTCAAACAAAATTCAAACACGCGATCGATAGCTTGCGGCTCAGCGTCGCAAGCGATCCTGTACAAACCGGTTTCTTTTGGAGAAAGAGTGAGGTGAATGAAAGAAGTGCAATATCATGTATGTAAACGAAAGAGATAGAAGACATTTTGCTTGTTACGTCGTGTTGTGTCATTGACTGCACGACCCAATCGATTGTACGAGCACGCAATTAGTTACCATAATAGTATGAAAATAAAGTCCAATTTGGTTTATTTTGTTACCTGATGATCGAGTCAAATAAGATCGGGTGCTTTTGAGATTCGTGATTCTATCACTCGGACATAGGTTGCGATCGAATCAAAAAGATTCGATCAATCGTGATCGACACAGCTCTAGTTTCCCTTCGAGACAAGAGCAACACTGAATATTTTTGTCCAACTCTGTTATTTTCACTCCCTCCGTGCACTCTGGTAACTTCTTAAGTGCTGAAACATTTAAATGTGCCATCCGAAGATGCCATAAATTAAGACTGTTTTCATTTACCTAATTGGCAGTCCAATGAGCAGTTTCATTCACTTCTGAACGAGTATTTAAAATATATAGTTTATTAAATAAAGTTGCAGAACACAGTACATTCCCATTTTCATTTTCAATGTTACAACCATTAGCATTGAAAGTCACCTTGTATCCACCTTTTGTGACAGTGCTAACTGATATCAAGTTTGCTGCCAAACCAGGAACATAAAGAACATTTCTTAACTGAATCTTGTTATGTTTAGAAACATTGATACTGATGTCTCCAACACACTCCACAGACATTGGCTCTCGGTTTGCCACTGTAACTATCTTTACTATTGGCTCTCGTACATTGCACAACCATTCTTTATTGCTACACATGTGCATGGAAGCGCCTGAGTCGATGTACCAACTCTTATTTGTTTTGCCGCCAAACACTGAAAAAGCAGCAATAAAACTCTCTTGTTCCTTGTGGTCCTTTGATTGTGCTTCCTTTGGTTTCTTGCAAGACTTTGCAAAATGTCCATATCCATTGCAGTTGAAACATCGCGGACCTTTAGTCTTCATTGGTGGCTTAGATTTGCTGTTATGTGTCTTGACATTCTTGTTATTTTTAGGTTTAAAGTAAAATGCACTGTTTGAATCTTCTATCTTAACTTCTTGTAATAATTTTGTTTTGATGAAATCTGCTCCAATCTTTGCACCAGAATTTTCCAGTCCCATAATCATTGGTCTGTACTCATCGGGTAAACCAGCCAACATTAATGTTCCCAGCCACTCATCATTCACTTCAAATCCAATATTTCTAAGCTTGTGTGCTGCATTCATTATTTTGCTCACATAATCTTCAATACCATTACTGGATTCAAGCGAAGTATTAATCAGTTCCTTCAATAAGCTAACTTTTCTTGTCAACCCATTATCATCAAAGGCTTTATGTAGGTTATTCCAAACTTCTCTAGCTGTCTTACACTCCTGAACATGGACATAGTTTTGAGTGTTAATAAGCAGGATGATTTTGGATCTGGCCTGTATATCTTTCGCTGGGTCGACTGTAGTGCCCGCGCATGGTTCTATGCAAGTCCATAAACCCTCGTGCTCCAAATATGTTTTAACACAGAATTTCCAAGTTATGAAATTGTCTCGGCCATTGAACTTTTCGAGATGAAATATATTTGAGCTCGACATCTTGGTTTTGACAATACAACGTACACCACGTTGCAATTTTTCTTTAACAATCTAACCTCAAATGCGCGCTGGTTCACACGCAGTAGATGAAACTTCGGAATCACGTTATATTTTAGCACTGATATTCTTTATTTGTAACCACGCTCTGCTACCATGTAGGAATTTATGAAATAAAGAATATTTGCAGCGTGATTTATAGTTTAATTAGGAAACTTAAGTTTTACAATCGTTCACAAGATGAGTAACAAAGGGGACAAGAAGCGCCATCTAGAACTATCAAAATACAGGAACTAATATGGTTGCGTTCCAATTCCAATAACACCCTTAATTTTGAACCTTACATAATATAATAGTCGCGAAAATATTTAATCGCTGGCAAGTTATTTTATTTGTTGCAATCATTTAGTCGACTTTTAATTTATTAGTCACTCGGAAAATAATAAGCCATTTTTATATTTACTTATAAAAATGTTTGAAATGGGAAGGAAAATATTTCATTGATAGATATTAAAATAAATGAGTTTATGAAATAGCGAAATTCAATATGCTCTGATTTCATCTTTACGCATGGCAACTTTGTAAACGTCAATCGCGGTTCGTTTTACGTTTAGTGGATTGCTTTTTATCATTATTGAATATCAGTTTTTCTAGGGTTTCCCAAGTTCTAAAAATCTATTAAATATGCTAACATAACGTACTTAGGAGGTTCTATAATGACCCAATTTTTTAATGACAAATCTTTTTTTAGCGAAGCGGTACGAAATCTGCCGTTCTCCTTTATTCTGAAAACATGTTTCAAGTGAAAAGGAAAGGCAAAAATCACCTCGCGTGGGGCTTGAACCCATGACCTATCACGGTTAGGTAAGCCAACTGAGCTACCGTGGTTCAGTTGGCAGAGCAATTGGACACCCGTACACCCATACCTAGCCTGAGGGTCATGGGTTCAAGTCCTACCCATGGAGACTTTTTCCTTTCCTTTTCATTTTAAATTCCTTGTATATTTTGTTTGTTTCGAAGTTTGGCTTTGTTGCGAAAAAATAATAATATTATATTAGTAAAAATATGTGTTAGAAAACATTGCTTGGTTTTCTACAATTTCATTACACTACATTTTTGATTAATCTTTTAACTATTTTTATTAAAATATAAGTAACTAATAATATTATTATCGTTCCTATAGGTAGTAGGTGAATTTCTTTTTATTTGAACTTGTAAGCTTTGTGTAGTAAACAAAAAATGGTGCCAAATTATGTTGATCTCATTAAAGGAATGATCTAAATTACTTATATACTTTTATTGTATTAAAAAAAATTACTTACCTCAATGTCATAGCGAGCCTTTGCTCAGCTGAAATGCTGTTCCGCATTATGGTATCGTGGCGAGAAATTGAACTTGTTAAAATAGCCGTTAGTTCATCAAAAGAAGCAATGGACATTCGAAAATAATTGAAAAACTTTTGCTCGTTTCTTCGTAACAGTGGATAGAGAGTAAAAAAATGCCCGTCTTGATCTCTATTCATTAATATTTCTTGAACCCACAATGAACGTGTTTTTATTTTTCGTTTCCGTCGGCGTCGACGAAGTAAAAGCAATAACAGTGTTTCTTCTTCGGAATCCATTTTACAACTGGGTCCTTAGACAAAGTAACATCGCTTAATAGCGAAACGAAAAGTAAATTCGCCATCGTCTCTGAGATAACGATAAACATTTCCTAGCCAATGTAACACTATGGTCGTGATCGTTGTGTCGAATTCTTTCTTCGGCAAAAAACAAAAATATTGGTTATGGTATCGAAAATCCAGCTGTCAGTGACAGTCAAAAAGTTCAAATCGGATCAAACTCGCGAGATATTGATGATTTAAAACTTTATTAATAAGAAAGTGAGTGTTGCGTTTAATTGTTTTTAAGTTAAATAGAAACGATAATTTTACAGTCGTAAGTGAATAGAGTGTTATTACTTTTAGATCGTTTCCAAAACTTAATGATAATCAAAATAGACTCATTTTTATAAGTGACTGGTGTTCAAACGATGATGGATCTCTCTCTATTTCTTATCTATTTTAATATTTATTGATAAAACATGGAATCAAGAGTGCGAGCAAGTCCTGAACAATTCGCAACGCTGCTCGAGTACTTATATAGAAACGTAAGTAAATCTAAGTATTATTCATGAGTATGTAATGTAAACAATGACGCGATCTTAACAATGAAGTACCTATATTGAACCGTCGCTGTCTTAACCATTTTTGGCGCCTCTCCCAGGCGGTCTCATTGTGTGCAGCCCACAATAAATGCAGAGAATGCATTTTTTAATCTATTTGATCTGTATTAGTGTATTGCCTCTAACACAAAATAAATAATAACAGGATAAATCAATGTCAAAAATCTGCTGCCGAATGAAATTCGGCCATATTCTTTCAATAACTATAACCTTTTACCATTCGTTTCGTTATCGTTTTTGGCGATCACGATCGAGGCGTTGGCGAACACTGAAAGGTCTGCTTGTCTACGCATTTATATGGAATAAACACGATAACGATTCGTTACTTTATAGTTTCGTTATGAAATATAACATTGTCTACCAAATTGCGATAACGATGTCGATTGACCACGTGACTTAACGCGGCCTATGTCAATCCCATACATTTTAGTCTTAACTAACTTCGTTATCGTTTTTAAATTGTTACTTTGTCTAAGCCCCCTGACTCCTGTACTAGAGAGCAGACGACGGCTGCCGTTGATCTTCGAAATTGAAATGTCGACGGCTGCCGTCGACGCGTCAACGGAAGCCGTCAACACGTCGACGGTTGCTGTCGACGCGCGTCGACGGCTGCAGTTACATCTGCCGTTGGGAACATGCCGCTCGTGTGTAAGAGCTCTTATTGAATGAAGCTTAGAGAAACGTTAAAATTACCATTTTAAATTTGGATGCCGATCGGATGGTTCAAGAATTGTGTGATTATTCAGTTTTTTCTGAAGAACAGTAAGTTATTGATACATTTTATTATTCTTTATGTTATACAGATCAGTTATATACACAAATAAATCAATAATATTGTAGGACATTACTTAGGTTAAGAGTGGGGTTAGGATGACGGTTCCTATATAAGCGGCGGAATACCCGGCGCCTTACCCCTATTCAGTTACCATCCGTCGTGCGAGATAGACGTTAGGTCATAATTTAGGTTTCGTTTTGTAATTTTTTTTATGTTTAGCAAGGGTAGATTGTTTTCATTTTGTGTAAATTTTGTTCATATAAGAATTTGTTTCATAAATTTTCGATGATTGTTTAAATAATTTTAATTTTAGGTTTAAGGTAATAAATCGTCCTTTTTAAAAAATTTAACCTGCTTCTGATTTCTAATATCAAAAGTGGGATAAAAGATTAATTCCCACTAATATCCTGACCTGATCTGAACAGTTTTTCTTATTTTTCCTGATTCATAACGCTAGTCAACAAAATTTTGTAACAAGAAAGGTGCTGGCTAATTTTAAAGTACCTACCTACCCTCATTTTATAACCATATTTATTTTGATTCCATCACATCTAGTTTTCGTGTTACAGCTACTACCCACAAATTTAAAAATTAACCTTTTTTTTGTTTTACTTTCGCATTCAGAGAATTTGTTTATTTGAAGAGCATAGTGGTTTGTTCTGTTTTTAGAGTAAAGTGATTCTTAAATAATGTCTAGAAAGTGTAAAAATGATCCTGACAAGTTTTGTTACATTTGTGGTGACATTACTTTCAAAACTCAGCGAAGGAATTTGACACCATTAGTAACTAAGTTATATGAACAGTATTTTGGTTTTGCCATCGGACAACAAGACAAAGCGTGGGTTCCACACATCTGTTGTGTTACATGTGTGGGTCTTCTCACTGGATGGGCGAAAAGATCTCGATCTATGCCTTTTGCAATCCCTATGATTTGGACGGAACCAACGAACCACTCATCTGATTGTTATTTTTGTCTTACTGGTACAAAAGGTATTACAATTAAAACAAAAAGTAAAAACAAGTATCCTGATCTGCCATCAGCTAAAAGACCGATCCCTCATAGTGAAGATCTACCGGTACCAGAGCCACCTCAACCTAGCGATCTGTCCCTTACGCCAGAAGTCGAAAAAGAGACATTGGATCCTGACTTTCAAGAAGCTTCTTCATCCTCATCTAATGAGCCACATCTTCTATCACAAGGTGATCTCAATGACTTGGTACGCGACTTAAATTTGTCCAAACAACAAGCAGAACTTTTGGGCTCTCGATTAAAGGTATGGAATTTATTACAACCTAAAACAAAAGTATGTTACTTTCGCAATCGAGATGAAGAGCTAAAAGGTTTTTTTTCACAAGATGATCAGCTTGTATTTTGTAATAATGTCCATGGTGTAATGACTGTCTTGGGTATAGAATATAAAGCAGAAGAGTGGCGTTTATTTATTGATGGCTCAAAAGTAAGTCTAAAGGCTGTTCTTTTACATATCGGCAATAAACTTCCCTCTATCCCAGTAGGTGAGGCTTCTAATATGAAAGAGTCTTATGAAACTATTAAATTTATATTGGAAAAAATTCAGTATAACGAACACAACTGGAAAATTTGTGGAGATTTGAAGGTGATTGCCCTAATTTTAGGATTACAACTTGGTTATACAAAATACTGTTGTTTTATTTGTGAGTGGGATAGCAGAGACCGAAAAAATCATTATGTTCAGCAAGACTGGCCCAAAAGGCAATCTCTTACTCCAGGACAAAAAAATATTAAAAACCCTCCATTGGTGCAGCCTGAGAACGTATTTTTACCACCTTTACACATAAAGCTTGGGCTTATGAAGAACTTCGTAAAAGCTATGGATAAGAGTGGTGGCGGCTTCTTATATTTAAAAGAAAAATTTCCTAAGCTGAGTGAAGCAAAAATTAAAGAGGGAATATTTATTGGCCCCCAAATCAGGCAATTGATGAAAGATGATATATTTAAAGAAAAGCTTAGTAATTTAGAAAAATCAGCCTGGGAATCTTTCATGAAGTAACTTCTAATTTTCTAGGAAATCCGATCAAGTGACTATAAATGTATTATCACGGAGCTTTTATCTACTTATAAGGCTTTGGGCTGTAATATGTCATTGATGAAAATACATTTTCTCCATTCACATTTAGAGTTCTTTCCTGAAAATTTGGGCGCCGTCAGCGATGAACACGGTGAAAGATTCCATCAAGACATTTCTACCATAGAAAAACGATATCAGGGCAAGTGGAGCCCACGTATGTTAGCGGATTACTGTTGGACATTAAAACGAGACGTTCCTGAAGCAAAATACAGACGAAAATCATAAAAGTAAATTCATATTAATGTAGCAATCAATCGAAATAACTCCTTTTTGTTTATAAAAATTCAAAATTTCTAAAATGTTATAAAATGGTATTACAAAAAAACTATTCGTATTTGAAGCATTTTAATTTTATTTCTAGTATCCTTATCCTTGTCCTAAACATAACTAGACAAAAGTTCTCATGTTACATGCAAAAATTGTTTTTTTGTTGACTAGTGAATTTGACAATGGACAAATGGAATCGTCCCCGTTCTTTTCACCGCCGTTCGCGCGTGTCTCGCGATGGACACCCGCGTATCCATCGTCGTACACGGAATAGTCGTTCACGTAGTGATTCGCGTGACCGGTCGCAGTATTCTTGTGATGGTTCGCGCTCACGCACTCCGCGTCTTCGATTTTCGCGGAATCGGCGCAAGCAAGGATGTCACTCTCGCAGCAATTGGCGAAGACGCTCGCCGCATATTAGGCGTTCCAGCGGACGGGATTAAGGTCATGGTCACGTACCACGTGACGAGCAATTGTGGATCTGAAATCCGCCGCGTAACTGGGCTGCCGTAAAGCCGGGGACGAGGAAACACGCAACAAGATTCAGGCGTTGGAGCGAGGAGGATTAGACGCTTAAAAATATTTAATACGTAATGAGGTGCTTTTGCAAAAGAACTTAGGAATCCCAATGAGAAAAGAGTGAAGGGTTCCCAACGAAGATTCAGCGTGAATGTGTGGATGGCAACTTATCACACATGTAAAAATGCAATAATTATAATAATAAGACACAAAAAATAAACAAAATTAAATTTAGTAGAATAAAAATCGTCAATTTTCAATATAAAGATTTAAAGTCGAATATCTCGAAAAGGGTTAAGTTTAGGGTAGAGTGTTTCATGGTGAAATAAGTCAGAAATTATGAGTACTCCACACCTTTGCTCAATGCCCTTAAGCGATAAGCTCAAGTCGAGTCTATTTTAATTGTTGATGTTAAATTATTTTTATCATACTTTATTTTAGTGTGCAAGGGTTCCGCGTGCTTATTTTTTATTGACTATTCACTTTTATATTGTTTGGTTTATTTTTAGGTATCCAGTGTCAATGACTCAGCATTATTAGCTAGCTACAAAGTCGCGTATCGAAATGCCAAAGCAGGGAAACCACATTAAATTGCCGAAAATCTTGATTTGGTTGAAATTATGGTCAGTAAGCAGGAGGCAAACAAGTTAAAAACATACCACTTTCTGATATTTCACGCAGAATAAACGATATGGCCAATGATATTCAATAACAAGTAGTCGAAAAATTAAAGAACAGCCAACATTTTGCTTTGCAGTTTGACGAATCTACAGATGTTTCAGATTGTGCTCAGTTTGTAGTATTGTGCGCTTTGAAACAGACGAAAGTATCAAGGAAGAAATCTTATTTTGCAAAGCACTTCCTGCAAACACTCCTGGTCAGTGTTTGTACGATATGTTTTTAGAAAGCACTTGTGACTACGATATTGATTGGAAAACATGTATCGCTATTTGTAGCGATGGCGCTAAAGCTATGACTGGCAAAAATAGCGGACTCGTTGCGAAGTTAAAATCGATAATGCCAAACATGTCCTGGACACACTGATTTCTTCATCGACAGGCTCTAGCGGCTAAGGTAGTACCTTCTGATTTAAATAACGTGCTCAAGGAGGTAATAAAAAATGTGAATTCTATCAAAGGTAAAGCCTTGCAAATCCGGCTATTCAGAATCGTTTGTGAAGGTATGGACTCCATTCATCAAAATCTCCTTTATATACAGAGGTCAGGTGGCTATCCGAAGGAAAGGTATTGACAAGAGTTCTAGAACTGAGAGCTGAATTGTTAATGTTTTTACAAGATGCAAAATTTGAATATGCTAATCGTTTTTGTTACCCTATTTGGCTCTTGAAATTAGCATTTTTGGCAGATCTTTTTAGCCACCTTAATAATTTGAACAAGTGTTTATGTTGTATAAAGTCGGCAACGTTTCTGAAGAAAACTACCAATACCACATCCAACTGAAAGAATTGGCTCGAGCTGAAAAACTTAGCGACAAGCAAAGCGCTCAAAGAGAACTTCTTCATGGTGTAACCGCCGTTTTGCAGGCTGTTAAGTTGTGCCCTTCGCTAGCAGCTAGTGCTTTATACATTAAGACCAAATTAGCTGTGTACAATTTTATACAATATTGCAACCGGTCATGTAACTTGCTACAGGTTCGACGAAACCGCCTGTGATTTGAGAGCTACCACCACTTACGCATCTTTTTTCATTGATTATTTGACTAAGTTATTAGAAGAATATTATAAGGATGTTGTCATCTGGATGGATGGCTGTACTGCTCAAAATAGAAACTCAATAGTTTCTACATACATACATAACTTCACGCCAGTCTCCCATGGGGGTAGGCAGAGACTAGGGAACGCCAAATTACTACGATTCCTACATACCTCTTTCGCTTCATCAACAGTCATCAATCTTTTCATGCATGCTTGTCGGTTAAGGGTAATTAGGGTTAATTTGGCCCTTCTTTAATATATCGCCAATCTAGTGACTAGATAAATCCAGTGACTAGCGGCACTTTTTAAGGTAATTGAACAATTTTTTACACGTTTTTTAATCGTTTTATAAATTGATGCATAATTTCCTTGATATAACGGCAAATCATGGAAATAAAAGTGCAAACATATTTTTTCTCGGACTTTCGTTACATTCCACTGACTAATTCTGACGAAAACGTTACTCAATGGAGAAAATTGTTAGTCAGTGTAACGCTAAAGCTGTATTCACAACGAACAGCGTTCCGTCAGATCACATAATATTTTATTGCGTTATTAAAATAGACACAAAATCATGAAAACTAGCAACTGTTTTGAATTGGATTTGATATTTATGTTTTTGTCAGTGTTGCCAACGTAGGCGATTTTTCGCCATTTAGGCTACTCAGAACAAAAATAGGCGACGAAAAACTCTAAAAGGCGACTGGTCGCCTATTAGGCTACTTCAGGGACAAGTTATTTAAATCAGGCGAATCGCGCACATTTAAGAAAAATAAATGTTCACGCAAATGTAAATGTTTGTGTCTGTAATGTAGGTACAATTTGATATTGACATGGTCACCCTATTTGTTTATAATCCGTTCGTTTCGGGGAATACCCTGAATTTGTCTTAGCGCTTATGTAAAAAATTTAGTACGCATTAAAGTGATGTGTATTCTTATTGTGAATAATGATTACCGCAATTATCTGTATTATATTGAATAAATAGTTCAGAGAAATTCCAGTTATTTTTTGTCACTTTCGCTTTGTAACTTCTCCTGTGCGATTATCTAATAAGGAAGGTTTTAAACAGTCGGTGGAAACACACAACCTTTTATATGCTCGAATGGTGGCCGATGGGGATTCCAGCACCTTCAAAAAAATTTCAGAAGCGCGCGTGTACCCAAATTTTAGCGTTGAAAAAATTGATTGCCGTAATCACATATTCAGGAATATGTGCAACAAATTAAAGGCCATATCCACTGACACCAAATTTCCTTTGCAATTTAGGAAAAAAATTACAACAGAAAGAATATTGGCAGTAAGAAAAGTGATAAACTGTGCAATCAAGAAGCACAAAATAGACAACATAAAATCAACAATCTTTACGTTGATATAATGAATTCAATGAATCATGCCTTTGGAGATCACATATCCTGTAAAGATTATTATTGCCAGAGCTGCCGTGCCAGTGAAGACCTTACGTTGACTCTAAAAACTTGTTCGATTTGGTTTAGGATCAAAACAATCGTAACTGCCGTGGCTGCCAAATCTCGCAGCCTAATCAACGATGCCGACAGCAACCGTGTAGAATGCTTCAATAGCATAGTTGCGAAATTCGTAGGCGGTAAACGTGTCAACTTTTCTTTGAAACGAGCATACAAAGCTCGTTGTGCAGCCGCTGTTGTTGCCTTTAATACAAAAAAACGGCTTTATAATTTGCAGAAAAGTATGTTAGGCAGAAGTCCAAGTACGAAAGTAAAGACTTGAATCTCGAAGGGCAAATCGTTGCAAAAACATAAATAATAAAAAGAAAAGTAAGAGACGCCTTTTTCCTAAGTCCAACTTGAATAGGCACTATGGTGATAACTGCCAAAACCCGACATGCCCGAAGATGTTTTAGAAAAATGTAAAGAGCAATTCCTCAACGGTTTGGAAAGAACTAGTGAAGAAAAAGCGATAGTTCAAAGAAATACCATTTTGCAAAGGGATTAGAGTGAATGGTTGGAGTTGCATCGCAGTCTCATCACTGCTTCAAACTTTGGTAGAATAATAAAAAGAAGAGATAATACGAGCGCTAAAAACCTTGTCAAAGACATATTATATAAAAAAGAATTAAATCATGTCTCGTCGGTGCAGCACGGCATTGCTAATGAAAAAATTGCCATAGAGCAATTAGAAAAACAAATTGGTCAGAAAATTTCTCCTTGCGGTCTCTTTATAGATAATGTAATACATTTTTTAGGAGCTACCCCTGATGGTCTGATAGGAGAAGACACAATAGTCGAAATTAAATGTCCAATTTCCGCCTATCGAACTAGTCTGGAGGAAGCTATTGCGACCAAAAAAGTTATGTTTTGGAAAAAGTCTGGCGCGGTGCTCACGATGAATCAGAATCACCCCTGGAATATACAAGTCCAAGGCCAATTACATGTCACTGGGAGAAATAAATGCATTTTTACGGTATGGTCTGGTATTCATCAAGATTTAAAAGTTGAAGAAATATTACGGGACGACATATTTTGGGATATGAAAATTAAGGAAAAATTGATTTCTTTTAAAAAAAATAAATTGTTACCAGAATTGTGTGATCCAAGACATACTCGGAATAAGATTATTCGAGATTAGTAAAAAAATCAAATCTAAGTATAATACTACCGTTTTCTACCCCGAAGGGAGGAAAACGATTATTTCAGGTCTTGCCGAGGCTTGACCTTTCGGAGATTAGCTTTCATCCCTACAGCACACAAAAGTCCCTTACCTACGTAGTTTCATCTATGAATGAGTGGAGCCGCAGCGACGCGGGTCCAAGGCGCGGGGGGGCGGCGGCGACGGGTCCCGTCGCGCCGCGCTCTTCCCGCGTGTTCCTTAGTACGCTGTTATTCACCATACAGTGCGCACGATTTTCTTAGGAACCTACCTAACGTTGTTGTAACGTTCGTTAAAGTTTTTGTGTTATTACCTTGAGTGATAAGTGCATCATATCGCTGGACAGGGTAAGTTTATTTAATTTTTTAGTTTTGTCTATGAGAATTATGAGTGGCATGGACGTATTCATTTACGTAAACCTAAATTGTGAAGGGGTATTCGTGCTTTACACATACTCTGCCCATGCAATGGTGTTATTTGTTTTGTTATGTGTTTTATTTAATACTAGCTTTATAGCAATGTTTGTGGAGCAACCGCTTGTTATTTTTTGGCTAAGTATTTTACTATTGTCTTTACTAGTCGCAGCCAAGCAGCTCACTAGTGCCAGACACATTATAGCTCACACTGCCTACCTTTTCTGGCCGCAGCCATTCAGCTCACCATCGGTAGTCGCATGACTTAAAGGCAGGCGTACGACTCATGAGTCGCAGCCGTATGGCTCGTGAGCCGCAGCCGTTCGGCTCGTGATCCGCAGCCGTTCGGCTCGTGACCGGCAGCTCCCATTACTCGATTTTATAGATGCCAAAGATGAAATCCAACAAGTACTTTCACGATACCGAAAAAGAGCTATATATGCCCGGAATGCATCTGCGCTTTCCTCATACAATACATCGATACCACAGTCCTACATATCGTCATCGTCACCAGGACCAAGTGTGCCATTCCCACTACCTACAGGAACAGTTTCTGTGCAGCAGCCAGTTATTGAACAATCACTAAATCCTTCTTATGAGACTGTCAACTTTACAGAAACAGTTTCCGTGCAGCAGCCAGTTCAATCAGTTATTAAACAATCACCAAATGCATCATACGTGGTTAACAACTTTTCTGATCCAATAGTCAGAGCGATGATAAATGCTAATATGAATAATATGCAATAATCTTTCATCAACAGCCTATAAATGCCCACTGCTGAGCAAAGCCTCTTCTCACACGCACTATGCGCAATTATCTTTACTTTGTATTAATGTTTGCTTAGTTAGTAATTTTAGATGGTTTAATTTGTCCTCTGTTTTTTTTTATAAATGAGTGAGTCACAAGTCATGTATAATTGAGTTAAGTACTTTTACAGTATTTACCTACTCATAAAGTTTTTACACTTCTACTTACTTGAAAATGTTCGTCCAAAGCCTCAGAAATAGCGTCACAAACTTCTGGTATAAAATTTGATATAGAAGATTTAGAAATCCTGAAAAATATTGGTAGCAGTCTGTATGATATTCCTGAGCTTAGGAAACACAAGGTTACTTCCAACTTTACTCTTGCTGCTATAGCATCTCTCATCAATGTGTCTTGACGTTCTGTTTTTGGTTTTATCAAATCTAAAAGTCTTTCGACTTGTTCAGGTGTCACTCTCATCACTGCTTTATATTCACGGGGGTTTTCATGACAAAGCTCGTTAAAAATGGTAAGTGTTGCTCCTGAGGATCTTCTAGCCATCCATTTTCTTATCCAAATCCTTTTCTTTCGCTCTTTTTTATTGAGTTTTTGCAGACATTTTTCTAATTCTTCACATAATATTGTTGTCATAGAGCGTATCACAGTTTGTTTTATCAAAGCACGTTCACTCGACATCGCGGCGACTCGCAAGACTGGGCTGCAGCTAGGTGTCGTGTAGACAGCAAAGGCGAGCCGAGCTACTGGCGTACGAGTAGACAAGCCGAGTACCTGTCTACTCGCTAGGCAGCAGCTCGCACTATGTAAACTAGCCATAAGGGACTTAGGGCGTGACAGTTCCTCTGAAGATTGCGCATCATCTAATGAAGGTGATGACCTTCCTGCAGCGTCAAGATCTGAGTCACCCGGCTATTTGCATGCGCCACCGTTAGATTCTGATCTAGGTTTAATCTCTGCTCAACAAAGCTGGCCAGAATTGGAGTTTCTCCCTGCAGTAAAGGAGGCAGAACCCGCGATTCCAGCACCGTCGGAACATATAAAAGCAGAGGGCATCGCCTGTCAAAGATTTGGGACGGAGGCATGGAATCGCATAGGATATAAAGACGTAGCTAAATGATTGCAGGCATCACCTGTTTTTAGCACTCTAAAGATTAATGCTGAGTTGAGTGATATTGGAATACAAACTTCAAGGCTCCTCACCAAGCAAGATGGAGTTCTTGTCACGATTGTCCATGGCCTCCTCTGCCAGAGAAAGGCGTTAGCCGAAGAGCTTAAGAACCTTGCAGCGAAATTCCCAGCAACTGCGGCAGCTTTAAAAACCTTATTGTCAGAGGGTTCTGAGTTTAAGGCAACGTCAGACGATCTATTGCAGTTTGTTTGTGCATATCGGGCGGAAACGATCGATCTGAGACGGAAGTCTTTTAAAACAAATAGTGATGCTCTTTCGTCTATTCTGCAGCAGATACCGCCATTGTTTCAGGAGGATAAGCTATCTCTTTTCGTGACGGACAATGGTGGTACGTCTCGCATTTTTCCGTCCCGTTTTTGGAAATTTCCGGAGAAAACGAAGCGGCTTTTTCAGCAGCCTCAAAAAAGCCGCCAAACACTCCCAGGTCGTACGCAGAAGGCCAAAAACCCCGCATGGCATTTCCGGCCATCTCAAACCGCAAACCAAAAGCGGAGGCAATCGGTTGGTAAGGCGAAGAGAGGCGATAAGGAACAGCGGCAACAGCGTCATAAATATTGACGGGGGGGTTCAGAGGGGGGCAGCTCAAGAATTACGAGCAGCAGTGGCGTTTACTGGGAGCCCCAGCGTCCGTCTTAAAGATAATAACAAACTATGCACTGCCCTTTGCAAAAAAACCCCCTTCTGTTCCTTTAACTCCAAAGATGATGTCAGACTTTTCGACAAGACCCTCAAAACTAATGTTAAAAGAGATATCGACACTATTTAATCAAGGCGTAGTCGAAAGATCAATGGCCAAAACTAGATTTCTAACAAGGATGTTCCTAATACCCAAACAGAATGGCAAGGTACGGCAAATTTTCGACCTTCGTGGACTAAACCTTTTCTTGAATTCAAGAAAGTTTCGTCTGGTAAATCAGAACTATGTTCCTAAATTCTTGAAGAAGAACGACTACATGGGAAAGATAGACATCTCTCAAGCATATTTCCACATCCCGATAAGAGAGAGTCATCGGCGCTATCTCGCTTTTACCTGCCAAAACCAACTTTACCAAATGACCTCGCTGCCCTTCGGTCTGTCAAGCGCTCCGTGGGTCTTTTCTCGAATAAGCAAATGGGTAGCGAGCATGCTAAGAGGCCGAGGCTTTCGGGTACTGGTATATCTCGACGACTTTTTATTTGCTCATCAAGACCCTCAAATACTAGAAGCACAGATGAAGCAGGCTATTTCGCTGCTCCAAAGCCTCGGTTGGGTACTAAATCTAGAAAAGTCGATAGTAAAAGCTACGCCAGAGATAGAGTTCTTAGGCATAAGATGGAATACGGTTACAAACAGAAAGGTCTTACCGAAACAAAAACGGGATCAGTTGGCAAGAAACCTTCTACAAATAATAAATGGCCGTGGTTGGAATTGGAATCAAGGCACGTCGTTGATAGGCAGACTGGGATTCGCATCTTTAGTGACTCCGTTTCCTCTAAAAGCCATTACGTTGTCAATAACCACACGTGGCATTGGATTGGGAATATGTCATCTAACTTTTATTTCAATATCATATCATGAGAACATTCGTGTCCCATCCTGCTATTCTATGTATTGGCATATAAATCGAAAAGAGCTGTATGCAGTTTTAATGGCACTGGTCAAATTTCCAGATGTGTTAAAGGGACAGTCGGTTATGGTTCAGTCCGACAACCGTACAGTTGTAGAATCAAGGTGGAACAAGCTCATTGATACTGCTGGATTCGACAAGAGAATTGCTTCTCCTAGCCCACCGTCTGAAAATAGACCTGCTCCCATTTTACATCCCAGGCCAGTACAACACATTAGCAGACTCGCTCTCTCGAGGAAAGGATCTCCCAGACTGACATCTCAGCAAAGAGATAATGACGGTCATATTTCAGAGAATGGGCACACCTCTTATAGATCTGTTTGCGACAAATCGGTCCAAAGTAGTCCCTCATTATGTATCAATAGATGCCAAGGACCATCAAGCGTTATTTGTGAACGCCTTCAGCAGAGTGTGGCAGTTTCAGTTGGCTTGGATTTTTCCACCTCCACCTCTGATTCCCAAGGTTCTACAGCACTTGGATCAAGCCTCGGGAACCTTTCTAATGGTTGTACCACGATGGAAGAACGTGTTTTGGAGAGGAGACCTGAAGAGGAGGTCGGTTGGAGTACCGTTTCAAATTTGGAACCTGGACCGGCATTTGATAGATCTGTCGACCAATCAGCCCCCTCCGGGAATGAAAGGTCATCTTTAGAGGTTTGGAAGGTACGGGGTGGAGTCAACTAACTACAGGACTTCAGTTGGAAGATATCGCTCTACTCCGATCCGCATGGCGAGACTCAACGTGGAAAACCTACAGTTCATCATGGAAACAGTGGACTTCGTGGTGTAAACAACAAGGGGCAAAACCTGACCGGCCTCGTCCACAGGAACTTGCTTCATACCTGAGTTTTTTATTCAGAATTAAAAAATTAGCATACGCAACCATTTTAGTACATAAGTCGGTAATAGTCACTCTATCGATCCCGAGCAAGTTAAAAACTTATCTACACATCCACTAGTGACATCAATACTGAAAGCAATTAATTTACGGAAGCAGGCCTCCATGAGTCCTAAGTCCAAAATATGGAATATTCAAGACCTCTTAGCCTGGTTAGAGACTCATCCACCTGATAGAGAGAGTATCTTTCAAGTATCGCGTCATGTGGCTTTGCTACTGCTGTTAGCGTCAGGAAGAAGAATTCATGATCTAACTCTTTTAAGTATCTCTGCTGAGAATTGTATTATTTCAGAGAGATCGGTAACATTTTGGCCAATGTTCGGCCCTAAAACAGATGGCACAAGAGGTCGCCAATCAGGATGGTTGTTACATAAATCAGATAACCGGACTTTTGATTTAGTAAGCTGGGTTAGGAGTCTTATTGATGTCACGTCTGTCAGACGTAAATCTCAAGATGGCTTACTCAATCTCTTTATAACTACAAGAGGAAAGGTGAAAGCTGCTTCCAGAGCAGTGATAGCGGGGTGGTTAAAAACTTCTTTCAATGATATAGGAGTCAATTGTACGCCGCGTTCAATAAGGTCGGCGGTTGCGTCATACGATTATGCAAGGGACACTCCTTTGGATGAGATTTTAAAGCGTGGGAATTGGAGAGGGTCAGCAAACTTCTTCAAGCACTACTGCAAAGCAGGGGGTCAAGTCTGCTAATTTTATTTAACTCACATGCTATTGAAATTCAATTGAGATTCAATCACGACTCCATTACGATTAGAACAAATTTGGTATTCTGCAAAAACATGAATGGAAACTCAATTGAGTCGTAATGGAATCGTAGTATTTGTAATTGACTCTCAGTTGAACAGATTGAAGGTGTTGCCATTCAAAATCTATCAAGAAGCTGAATGAGTGAATGAACTATTTTTTTAATTTAAATATACGTTTTTATAATTTTCTGTTATTAAATAACGAATTACATTGTCGGTAATAAATCGCCTTGACAATAAAACATGACTTAACGGTGTTAGAAAGAGTTTATTTCAAAGGTGGTGGCTGTATTACATAGTTATCTATGCCAAGGTTAATAATTTAAAATAAACGTCTGTCATCTGGCACGTCAAACGTCAAGTCCATTTGATTTATTGCTATGTCCATATTTATTGGGTGTTGGATATTAGTATTTCAAATCGGTAAGTACTCGCCAAATTATAATTTTCTATTGTTTATGTACCTACGTTATACTGCGCTTTAATATTACAGCACATTTATTGTTTTCTATATTTTAGGCTAATAATATGAGCGTCACACAAACTGAAGCTCTAGTAGACTTCTTAGAAGAGCATAAGGAGCTAGCCCTTGGACGCTGCTCAAGAACCAAGGAAGGGCGCAGTCTGTCGAAAAGGCTTTGGCAAGAGTGCGCTGAAGTTCTCAACAGCGTATCTTCAGACTGCGTCCAAAAGACAGGAGAGCAATGGCGCATGGTGAGTAGCTACATATATAGAACAATGGCATTCGTTACTTGTTTATGTTGACGTATAATTTCATAAATTTAATATCTTATTTCTAGTTCTACAATGAGTATAAACATCGCCTTTTAAAAAAAATAAAAAAAGATAAAAGTGAAACAGGTAAGTAGTATTTGCAGGTAATTTTTTTTATCATTTTGTCAATAATTTACTTCTTCTTTATAGTACATTTTACTTTTATAAGGAGGAGGATCAATACCTAAAATAAACTTAACGCCCCTTCAAGAGAGGCTTTACACCATTTTGGGGCGTGATGTAGGCGAACCTCTACCAGGAGTTAGGCATAACCCATTTATTGTAAGTTTCCTTCCTTTCATAAAACCATTTTGTAATCTTTGGATTCTTATTATTTCTATTGTGTCTATGGGCAGAGGCAATTGTAAAATTTAACCATGCATGCACTTATACTTCTGTTTTGTTCATTGCACTGCATGTTTTATTTTTTCATTTTAACAGCCAATTCAAAATGAAGGTAGTAGTGCTACTGCTTCATATCATGATGGCGTGAATGTTGTGTGAGTTGTATGGCTTTTCTTTTCTTCCTCATCTATGCTAAATGGTGTACTTATAATGCATTTTACTATGTTTGGCTTATTCTGTATCTATACTATAATTTTAAAGATGTTCAGCAGTGAACATCTTCCGGCTGTTAATGATGATGATGATGACTACATTTTTAAATGCTTATGCTTAACTCAATGTGCTAATAACTTGGGGCTCAGGCGCAAAACGTCTCTTTCGCAAAATGTCCCATGGTCGTAAAATGTCTCTTTCGCAGAATGAAGAGACGTTTTGCGCCTGAGCCTTCCTAAAGCAGTGGTTTCCAAACTTGTTCGACGAAGGGCAACAGATTTCATTTCTATATATAGGGAGGATTAGAACAAAATAAATACTTTTTTCATTCTATATAGATAAATACTTGGCAAATAAATTACTTATATTTTCCACAGGACCTATGAAGTTTTACAGAATTTGGAAGACAGTCCTGGGTAATTTTCATCCCTTTTTATGATTTAATTATCTTAAAAATACTTAATATTTTAATATTACATTAAAAATACTGTACTTTTTAACATGATTTTTACTTTAATTTCAGATTTGTACCAATGGAGGTTGAAGATCCACTAGTAAGCTCCCTGAGAGAGTGTGAACCTGCAGCCCAAAGCTTAGCCTCAAGAGAGCCTAGTTTGCAGCTTACTGAAGGCCAGCAGACTGAGCCTGCGGCCTCTCAGACTGAGCCTGCAGCCTCTCAGAATGTGCAGCACCCCAACAGTCTGCTCCACGGCGACGTCGTCGTCGGCGTCAACAAATTACTGGCAAGTAACTACATATAACTAACTATTACTAATATACAATATGTAGACTATGTGCATTTTGTACCAGCTTATAATAATATACTAATATGGTTTTTTTTTAGAAATTGATGACCAGGACGCGGCTTTGAGGAGTGCTACAGAAACCCTGGCATCGATAGAAAATGTTAGTGCACAAGCCACAAACAGGCTAGCCGCTGCTATAGAGGCCTTAGCGGCAAGGCTTAATGAGCCCATACGTATAGTTTTGGAAGATTCGCGTACATCGCAAATGGTGAATCAAATGTTAAATTTTTTTACTAAGGCATAATTATTGATTTGCAATTTTTTATATTAATATATCTTATTTGTTTTCAGGTACACCATAGAGGGAAAAGAACCCGCATAATCTATTCCGATAGTGAATAAATTTTTATTCACTATCGTAATAGATTATTTTTATAATTTTTCGATTAGAATTAGGTTTTCAATATTATTCTGTAGGTTATTAATATATATGATTAGATTAATAATTAATAAAAAGATTTAAATACAACTTTTTTTTTATTAAACATTAATTATTAGTATGATCCCTCCACAATCTCTCAACTAGTGCTCTTTGTAACAGTCTTCCTCGATGGAGATCAGGGTTAACACGGTGGTTAGGTTCCAGTTCCAGTCCCTGTGCTGATGCTACACTAATTTCTCTTTCAATCTGTAACAATAGTTATAATTTAAATTATCGTCATCATCAGCTTAAGAAACGTTCCCATTACTGGGGCACAGGCCTTTCATCATATTAAGAGAGTACAGACTCCACCAGCCAACGCAGACTAGCAAACTTCACATGCCTTTGAAATTGTTCTCCGACCTCCAATTATATTCATAGCTAAATCAGTAACTGCCTATTCTCTTCAGTGACCGCACCATGACAAAAAGGTATGGAGACTTACTTGATGCTGCCTTTGCCTCTCTGCAAAGGCTTCTTCAGGTGTGAGATGTGGAACAGGTAGTCTATTTTTATTTGCAATATTATGCAACACACAGCAAGCATTCACTATTTTTCCAGCAGTAATTGGATCGTAGTGCAGGGCCCTCGCAGCTAGCAGGCATCTAGTAAATAACAATATGCTTTATCACCTTGCATCATCATTTATTAATTGTGAATTTATATTAATTTAAATACAAAACCTGAACCGAGCTTTTAGTACTCCAATGCAGCGTTCTACCGTATTACGGGCAGTGACATGGAGCTGGTAAAAGTGATGTTCAGGAGTGCCCTCTACTGTATTCAATATTGGGGTCATCATATTAGTCCGTAAAGGATATCCACTATCACCTTTAAAAAGAAATGTTTAAAAATTATATCAAAACTAAGTTGTTCATTATTGGAAGTCAATATTAATATAATATCTTACCCAATAAAAATACATGTTCTCCAGCATTACATAACTCTCTCATGTGATTCCAAATAGGACTACTCTGCCATACACTAGAGTCATGGGCTGACCCGGGACTGCTTGCATCCACATACAAAATGTTTAGTTCAGCATCACAAATCTGTAGAAGATACCTTAAGTTGTTTCAAAATGAATGTTATTGCTTATTGGTAGGAATCATACCAATTAGCAATCACATACTACTAGACTACTCTCTGACTGTTTTCAGTCATAGTGGCATATCAATGAAGATCAGCCACATACGCAAGAGATAATCTAGTGCACTAGTGTGTGTGCGCAAATTAAGATATCTTACAATCATAACATTAAGGGAATGGTATCCCTTTCTATTAAAAAATCGCTCCTCATGTTCAACCGGTCTCAGGATGGCTATGTGGGTGCCGTCTATGCAGCCTAATACTCCGGGAATCCCAAATTTATAGAACCTACAACATAAAACAGTTACGTAGTCATAGTAAACACAAATAAGTAAATGAAATACCCCATAGTAAGAAGCCTACTTACTGTCTCTTAATTTTATTTCGGTCTTGAACATCCTTTGGCCAGATGACATATTGCAGGAGGATGCTATTGAGTGCTTCAGTTACTTGCCTCACAGCCCTTGAGACAGTGGTCTGAGACACACTCTGGCCAACAAGTGTCTGGTACTGTCTGGTACGAGCCTGTGGCATAGAATGCCAGAGCAATAAGTATCTGCAATCGAAGTTCTACATTACACAACCGTCGCTTAGGTACCTTTACTAAAGAAGAGGCCTATAATACAATATATAAATACAAAACCAAGAAAAATATAGCACTTTACTAACCTTTAAATTGGGTGTTATTGCATCTTTCCTCCGTTGTCGTGGTAGCAAAGGTGTGAGCTTAAGAGTTAGGGCCCTCACTTCCGCTTTTCCAAGGCGGAATGTTTTAATAAACTCCGTATTACTTAATTCTTCCACGGCGGATACCGTTGCCCTTATCGAGGCCCGCTTTTTACGGCGCTGAGCCAAAAGGTAACGACGGCGATCTTGCGTACCTATTAGCTAATGCTAAAATACGCCATCGTAACAATGACCGCAGCATCTTTTCAATATATTTTGTCAAGTGGTGGCTTGCAAAATAATCTAAATATCGATTGTTGCCTAATCGTACTACGATCGTACTTCAATTGCAAAATTGACACTGAGTGTCCATTGAAATAAATGTCAAACAAACGTTAACTAAGAGTAGAATACCGATTTAGACCACAATCGATTTACAATTGTAATACGATTGAAGAGCAGACTAGCAAATATTCCGATAGTCTTAAATTAGTAGCAGAATACCAAATGTAGTTAAAACTGCTACTGAGATTCAATTGATATTCAATTGAGCCTTACGTAAATTAGCAGACTTGGGGCCCAGTTGAGAAGCCTACGAGGCTTATTGAAAATAGGTTAACCTTTTGAACGCCAGAGCAAAAACGCATGAACTTGCCCTCAACGCCAGGCCACAAATTCACCGCAAATACCTACGAAAAAAATAGGGATTCCAAAACTTCATCGATAATCAATTTTATTTTCATTTTCGTCTTTAATTTCGAAATATAATGTCCTTATAACATTGAAATTTAATTCAACATTACATTTCTTCCTATTAAAGTAATAGTTATACACTATTTACAGACTTGTATAATACCGTAATAACAGATATGAGACTACAATATATTTAAATATAATAACTGTAGGTACAACACTATTCTTGATCTGCTGTCTTCATATTGTGACCATGGCGTGGACGGCCCGCCATTTTAATAACTACTTCGCTTCCGAAATAAGGATGTGGCAACGTAATATCTCGTTTATCGATGAGTACAATATTATTTTATAATAAATGAAACACGTTTTTTAAATCAGATTTATAATTCCGAATGTAACAGGTACTTAAAAATATATGATTGAAATAGGTTAAGAAGGTAAATAAAAACTATGAAAAAATAGAAAATTTTAATAAAATGTTATACAGTAGGTATGTACTATGTATACATGTTTTTAAATATTATGTTCTATAAACCTGGCATAAAAAGTAACAAATTAAAACAATTAACGATTATATATAATTATCACAATTACCAATCAGTCTTATACTAATAAATCTTTTGAATAATAGAACAAAATTATACAAAATCTACAATGCAACCTGCATTCTGATCATCTAATTCGCTGGGTGCAAAGTGGGTGGTGGGGACAGTGAAATCGATCTCAGCGCGCACCGTGGCTAAAAAAGGAACTTTTGGCAGACTTTATTCCACGAAGTTCTTCCGTAGTCATTAAATTCCCACTCATTATAATAGTCACTGAATATAAATCTTGAACTCGATATCACAAGTAAATTAATCATAAATATTATTCATTCACTTTACTAATTTCTGGTCGCCGCGCTTGTGACGTCACGATATTGTCGTCTAGTCGTGACCATGGCGTACAGGGTACTGATAATTCGGGTTGCGTTAGGGATGCGCTTGAGTTGGGATTAGTGAATATCGAAATTCGACCCAACCAAATTTTATTTTTGACTATGTAGCTTATAGAATGATTTTTAAGACTGGTTATATAAAATTAATGCTGCTTTATCCTAGTACCAAATTATACCTAAAATAATATATTCCAGAGGAAAGTTACGAATCGATCTTTGATTTGAAATAATATTATCCAACATGCGCTACATCACTAGCGGTCACGCAGTTATGACTCTGGCGTGTGAGGACATTCTTTTTTCAGAGTTTATTTCTTTCTTTTTAACGTAAAATTTCTCAATATTTATAATGCAATTTAATTAGTTTTATGGAAATAAAGAAATTTTGGACCTTCTATTTTACAGGTATATAAATAAATAGGCATTAAAGTAATGTTTAAATAGTTTATTTCGTGTTTTAATGTACCGCTGTTTTTGTCACATATTTGTGTCGTTGGCGCTCAGGGACAGTTTTCGCTTGTCACGTATTTGTGACCCTGGCGCTCAAAAGGTTAAGTAGATCTTTCGAAGCAGTTTAGTACATTCCTTATAAATATTATTATTAGTGATTTATCAGAAGACATAACCTTCAAATTATCAGTCGATTGATGTAAAATGTGAGCAAGTGTAAAAGGATAATAAAGAACTGATTATTTCTGAATAATTATTATGTTTCGATTATTTTGTTCCTACTGAAAATATTCAATAAACAAGATTTAAGGTCACAGTACGCTGGTCACACGGAGCCGGCACATTATAAACACTTCTCCGAAAGGTCAAGCCGAAGGCACAGAACTGAAATACTACCGTTTTCTACCCTGAAGGGAGGAAAACGATTATTTCAGGTATTGCCGAGGCTTGACCTGAGCAATGCCTTGCCGACTCTTTCGGAAGCGGTACTAAGGAACACGCGGGAAGAGCGCGGGGCGACGGGAGCCGTCGCCGCCGCCCCCCGCGCCTGCGACCCGCGTCGCTGCAGCTCCACTCATTCATAGATGAAACTACGTAGGTAAGGGACTTTTGTGTGCTGTAGGGATGAAAGCTAATCTCCGAAAGGTCTTAGATTTGATTGGATCTCTGAAGTTATTTTCACAAAAGATACTTGAATTTAGAATTACATTTTTTTCAAAATGTATGTAAGGCATGGACATTCATTATTTTTTCTGTGGTGGAGTTAAATTGTGATTTTGTTAATATTTTAATTAGATTAACAAGAACAAAAGAGAAAGTGTTTCTAATTTAGTTGCTTACCAAGATTGCATATTTTTTTTTAATTCAAGTATGGTTAAATAAAAATATATAAATCTTATCAGTTGTGTTATCATTTCATATGCAACCATATAATAATTTCCTTTTTGTTTGTTAAATACATTCGCTAAATATTCGCATCGTTTTTTGCGAATAGGAATGCGAATACGAATATCGAAAAATATGCGAATATTGGCGAATGCGAATATTCGTTACATCACTAATATTTATATTTAGAAAGAAATATATATATAATGTACATAATTATTTATTTTTATTTATTTACTCAATCCGCTACTAGACAGTTACTACTCAATCCGCTACCGACGCCGCAGCTGACAAACATAGCATTTCATGATAGGGTTCAGTAAAGTATTTTGCGGGTTTTTGACTGAAAGGAAATTGATATTGAAAATCTGTCATGGGCCATAAACCGTATACATATAAATTGAACACGCTAGCCACTCAAACGAAATGTTTTTTTTTCTTCGGCAGTGGTCAGTTAATGGTTCACTCTGTTATGATTCCGTGGCCTTATAACAAAAAAAAAAAAAAATAAAAAGGAAATAACAAACAAAAAAATAATTATAAAAGTCCACAATAAGCTTTATTATATTCCTTGAAATCGTCTATAAACATTTATTACAAAATACGATCTGACAACTAAATGAAGAAATATGCGTTGTGTATGGTCACATCAACAAAATCACAGGAATTATGTAGCACAATCTCACATCTTTGAACTGATTTAATTTGGTTTGGGCTGTGTTTTTGATATAAGACCCCATATATTTTTTTGTTTGTCATTACAAACAATGACTGGTTAAACGGTTTAACCAGTCTTTGGTTGGCATTGTGTGTGAGTTATCGTTTGTTACCGTTCCTTTTCATTCGGTTCTTTCCAACGACTTTGACCTGGCATTCTTACTGGACACTGATATCTTCTCGGAAACTCTGCATTGATTATTGAATTCGGCTATCACACTGGACTTTTGAATTGCATCTCGATCGGGTTTTAATTGTGATGGAAGATCATCGCAACTGTGTCATGTGTCGGCGAGGCCTATATCGCGGAAGATATCAACAACACGTCCTGTCAGAAAATCTTCCAAGAGAACAGCCAGAGGTTGCTGCATATATACAACAACATTCAGTATTGGAGGTGAGTGTAGTGTGTATATCTATCATTGTTTTTTTTTAGAATCAAATCGGTTACATTTTTGCATGCGGCCTGCACAAGGGACAACTTTTAAAAAAGCCAATATATTAAAGCTATATTTTTATGGCGCCTAATATAAGATACTGTAGGTTCTCACTATTTTTACAGTGTTCACATATTTTAAATACTCTTATGTTTAAAGCTCCTAGTATCTAATCTAAGCTGGCTACATTAGGATACCGTGCAAACTCGATTTAACTTCAAACTCCTACAATGTCGTTACTTGACGTTGGTCATAGAATTATAATTATTCTTTCTTTAAACGAGTTATTATAATTGCTTATTTTTATCATTATCAGGTGGTGTTCGACAACACACGAAGCATATGCCATAGATGCTGGCAGAGAGCTGCAAATGCCATTAGACCACCTGTTGAAGCGGTAGTGCCTGAAGCACCTGAAGAGAATGAGCAAAATGTTCATGTACTTCGTGTACCTGAATATATGAGAGCGCCAAATAACCATAGGTATTGTATTTTTAACAACTGTGCTAATAATACCCGACACAGAATACCTAATGCCATTAAAGTTCACATCTTTTGTGTCTACAAGCTATATATACCCGATGGTGCCAGAGTATGCAGAGAACATCTTGAAGGCAATAACTGGGATGAGCTGCCAGATTTTTGTAACACAACTCATGATTTTAATGCAGCCCAGTTTAAAGATGTTTGTGACATGCTACTAGGGTTTGCAATCCCGCAGCACATTCAATCCCGCGGGATTGATATGCGGGATTGATCAATCCCGCGCAAGATCCCGCGGGATCACGCATCTTTAAAATTTTGTTATAAAATCGAATTGAAACTACAGAGATTTATTTAAATAGTCAACTTTTATTACGAGCAAGCAAACATGTCTCACATTATGCAACAAAAATTGATTGTTTAAGAACAAAATAACAATTAAAATATAAAATTAAGTACCAGTAATTTAGTAATCAGTCTTACTAAACTTAGCTTTTAAATGTTTGGCATCAAAGTTTTGTTTAATTATACCGTTATACCCTTATATCTAACAATAGTTTTGTACTACTTTGTCTTATTCATAATATCACTAAAATCACAAAAAGTAATCAATAACAACAAAAACTATAACTTCTAATCAGTCAAATCACAACTTTCTCTTATCCAAATGACTAAATTTACTAACTAAATTTAAGGTACTATTACGACTGTGACTTTTGAAAATACGCTCTTAAAAAGCAAACGGCATTTATAATACTATCTCCAAGCCTGCTTCTAAGTGAACTACAAATAACTATATCCTGATGCCGAAAACGCTGAACAGTCATGACATATTCATAGGCAAGCGCCAGGTACTCTCCTCTGATACCATCGGACTCGAAACATGCCATTTCTTTATTCAAAAATTTTTCCTAATCTTTTTGCTTATTGTCTGGTATTTTCTTAAATATTTCTTTATCTTGTTGGAGTTGTTTTTCTAATTCTTCTTTTAGCGTAAGTAATTAGCGCTATCCGCGGATCCGCGTTTTAAAACTGCGGGATCCACAACATTAATAAGTGGTTGTGTTAGTTATGTCGGGATTGCAATCCCTACATGCTACGAACAACTATTCAACGGGGTTCGAGGTTAGATTTTAGTCTTCACGGAGCTATGACTGATGAAGAAATGCACTACTGGGTTGGTCTTAATGGCTCCCAGTTTGATGACATTTTAGAGCAAACACCATCATTGGGCGTGAGGTGCAATAATCCAAGGACTGCGTTAGCCATATTATTAGTAAAACTTCGCACGGGAGATTCAGATGAGAGGCTTGCTACATTATTTAATATGTCAAGAAGAAAACTGGAACGATATTTAGCTATTGCTCGTGAATGCCTTATTAATGAATACATCGTACTACACTTAGGAGTGGATCACATAGACAGAGAAAATATATTGGCGAGAAATCTAACAATACCAAAAAATCTGTTTGGCAATGAAGAAAATAGCAAAGTAATTCTTATATGTGATGGAACCTACATTTATATTAACAAAAGTAGCAACTTTTTATTTCAACGCCTCTCATATAGTTTGCACAAGTACCAAAACTTGTTAAAGCCATTTTTGATCGTTGCTCCAGATGGTTATATTATTGATGTTTTAGGACCGTTCGCTGCCACAAAAACTGACGCGCAAATCTTTACTTAAATTGTTATGGAAGTGTTAAATTGTTTCTTAACAAAGGTGTAAGCTTTGGGACTGATGTAGTGGAGACTTAAGGCAAATTTCCGCAGTTCAGGCGAGTATTTCCGTTCAGTTATATTTTTACACAAAAACCTTTTTAAGAAATCTCGATCGGTTGCATCGATCGAAGACAGCAAGTCAGCAGCTTCCTGGTTGATTAATGAACGAATTTTTAATTCCTCAATTTCATCATCACTTTCCACTCACTTCCAATCACTTTCCCGCCATGTGGCATAGCCGTGGGACGCCCTGTAGAAATCTCAGATCAATTTCAACATACACAGCATCAAAATATTTGCTCTCATTACAACTCCATGTATATCAAATATATTACCCAAAGTTTGTTAATTCTTTATACATTGATTGACAAAATGTCTCTCTTACCTTATTGTTATAAGTAAACGTTCTTCCGCCGATATACATGATCTTAGCACTGTATTTTGACGAGTTAATTCCGGTTTAAGAATTTCAAGAAGTTCCTGAAATGATGAATACGACATTCGATAACAATTTGCAAATTTTTTTTCATGTCCTATATTTTCTAAATGTTGTTGTATAATGTCCACACAATCTTCTCTCGCTTGTAAATGGGTGTACCCAAAAACTTTGGGTACACCCATTTTTTCTTCTTCTTTTTTTTAAAAATTAATAACAAAGCGCATGTAATCAATGCTGTCTCGACCGACGCCATCTTGCTACTGTTGATGTAGCGACTCTTCTGATAGTGAAATAATAAGACCTACTTCATACGGTGACGATAGTTCGTGTGCACCTTCGTTGCCATCATCAATAGAAAATCTTCACATATTATCCGAAAGTGAAGACGAGTACAGAGAAGTACTAGATGAGATGAAGAAGTCTTGTCTCAGAACTTGCAGGATAATAATTTTTGACAACAAAGTAGGTACCTACTGATTTTCATGAGTAGGTAAATAATTTATCAACCTATTACCGTGTTCAAAGTAAGAACAAAGTTGACAGTACCTAGGAGCTTTGAACATCATACCAACACTGTAATAATTACTTATTTAAACATATAAGTACTTGGCGGCCCGACTTCAAAATATATCGCACTTAAGCAAAATTAATATTTTTATTTTATTCTTTGTAGTTACTTGGTTTTTTTAAGTCGGTTTTTTAATATCTTTTTTTTATTTTATGCTTTTTAGTGTACTCGAATAATAGTAGATATTGCATAGGTTTAGAAGGTATCTTTTTCATGATGGGTAGACCAACAAAAGGTGCCAGTCGTGCCAAAAAACATCGGTCTCAAGAAACGGAGGAGATGAGAAAAGCACGATTGAAAAAATTCTGATCGAAACAATCTTATGCGCTCTTTAGAGACACCTGAAGCGCGGGAAATTCGTTTAGTTGCAATGCAACAATATGTCAATACTCGTAGGCGCCAAGAAACGTGTGAGCAGTATGAGAATAGACTGCACACAGTCCGCCATCGTCTTGCCAACGAGTCCGCGCAGGATCGTGAGCATAGGCTTAGTTTGGTGCGCTCTCGTCTAGCCAACGAGTCTTTAGAAGAACGTGTGAGAATTTTCGTAATATCCACTTGAGGCTGCAAGAATTCAAAAATAACAGCGTATTGTTTGGCGGCATAAATGTTTTAATATTTGGTGACATAATGCAGCTGCCACCTGTTAAAGGACACTGGTGCTTTGAACAACCACCACGGCTAAGTGCCGAAATACATTTGTGGCGTCAATTTTCGTTCTGCGAATTGACTATCAATATGCGGCAAAGAGCTGATGTGGAATTTATTGATCTGCTAAATAATTTAAGGTTTGGCGAGCTGACTACAGCGCAATTAGAGTTATTGTGTGAAAAGCGACACACAAGTTTGACAGGAAATTTTGCAGACGGCGCTGCAGTCAGAATATTCCCAACTCTCAAATTAGTTGATGAGTACAACTCTCGAATGACAGAGTCCCTGATAAAGTAATCTTGGGTCTACGTTATAAACGCGGTTGATGAGTCCCGAGAAGCGGCTACTTACGGTAAACGCCCGCCTCATAATGTAGTTCCAATGGACCCAAACAACTGTGGGGCCTATTAACTTCTTTAAAAATCGGAGTTGGCTCACGCATTATGTTAAGAAGAAACATTTCAGTATCAGATGGACTAGTTAATGGGGCAATGGGCGTAATCAAAAATATTAAGTGGCCGGCTCTCCGGCGCGATCAATTAGAAGCTGGTGAGCTACCCGAAGCCGTACTGGTCCAATTTGACGATGAAACTGTGGGTCGCAGAGTTAAAGACGCAGAAGGCTTTGTATCTATTCTTTTGACCTTTTGCAAAATTCTTTTTACCGAGGTCGATAACTGCCCTCTCTAATGTTGTCCCTTGCAGTTTGTGGACTGTCACTGCCCAGCTAAGTATTATAGGCAACGTTCGCCTTTCTACGTCACCGTAAGCTTTATTAACCTGAAATGTTGCACATGTAGGCGCAATAGATACAAAGCCTTCTGCGTCTTTAACTCTGTGACTTACGACTGTAAAATTGTCGTTTATATTTAACTTAAAAACAATTAAACGCAACACTCACTTTCTTATTAATAAAATTTTAAAACATCAATATCTCGCGGGTTTGATCCGATTTGAACTTTTTGACTGTCACTGACAGCTGGATTTTCGATACCATAACCAATATTTTTGTTTTTTGCCGAATAAAGAATTCGACACAACGATCACGACCATAGTGTTACATTGGCTAGGAAATGTTTATCGTTATCTCAGAGACGATGACGAATTTACTTTTCGTTTCGCTATTAAGCGATGTTACTTTGTCTAAGGACCCAGTTACCTGTACCAATCGGCAACTCATCAGCGTTTTACTACAAATCCAAATTGAATTGCTACAATTTTACTGTAAGTAACGTACTCTTGAATGTTTAATATTACTCGTACCTACTATAAATAATATTAACTATATTTCAGATAACAAATATTAAAACGGATTGAACTACTTGTTACATTTGGCATGAGGGCTTGGGTTCTAAAGGTTCTAAGAACTTGCGTGTACAAGTTTCTAGAGAAAGTTGCTTAAGAGCATCCAGATTCCGATGTTATTTTCTACAGTGATAATTGTTGTGGCCAACAAAAAAATCGGTATGTATCAAATTTTTGACTGTGAATATTTTGATATAATTATTTATAAATTTTATTATAATTTCTAATGGATATGTTTTCATTTTTAGATATGTGTTCAGCATGCTGTCAAAAATTTAGCTATAAATTCTGTGTGTCATAAGTTTTTAATCAGCGGCCATAGTTAAAATGAAGGTGATAATGCCCATTCACTGATTGAAAAATCAATAAAAAAGGCAAAAAAGTCTGGACCCATCTACGTACCAGACCAGTACGTTAATTTGATACGAGATGCTAAAAAACGAGGAAACCCTTTCATTGTTCATGAGATGCATTTCAGTAACTTTTATGACTTGAAAGCACTGACTGAAGAGCAATCCATTAATTACCAAAAGGACACCAACGGGGATATAATAAAACTGACTGAGTTAACAATGATTAAATTTACAAAAAATAGTGAATTCTATGAATTTAAAACATCTTTTGAAGGAGAATGGATCCAGAATGTTTACTTAATTGCTTTATGTAATTAACTGGTCCGGGGTACGAAATTTATTCACTATTGTAATCTGTAAACATAACACTACCTCCCATTAAAGCCGTGGCTGATAATTATAGAGCACCTTATATATGGCTTATATGAAGCAACTAAATCTGATGCGACGATCCTCTCAGAGATCATGAAGAATCCAAGTGATCCGTTTCATTGGTTCTTTTATGAGAACGATGTCCTTATATTAGACAGAGGGTTCAGAGACTGCATCGAAGATATGGAGACATGTGGATACAGAGCATATATGCCTTCATCTAAAGATGATAATGAATACCAACTACTACACAAGAAGCTAACGATTCCAGGAAGGTAACCATGTGCCGTTGGGTGGTCGAAACCATTAAGGCAGATTAAAAAATCAATTTCGTCAGCTTCGGTCCCAGAATTTTAATGTAGCTGCAAGTCATCTATTTGATGAAATAAGAATAGCTGCAGCATTCTTAAATGCCTTAGGAGTACCACTGACTGATCTTAGGCTAACACAGCAAATAATAGATCGGATACCTCACCATAGTCCTTGGAATCAATTAGGTGATTTTGAATTCATGAATGCCGAAGTTCCTGGAATGGATGACTTTCCTATTTTAAGTGCCGATGATTTAATTATTTATGGACTTGGCACGTACCAAGTACAACAAGCTCGTAGTTACTACGGTGAACATGTGAAAAAGGACGGTTCGTATGTGATAGAGGTATGCAGAGAACCCAATATTAATGATTTTTCGGTGGGAACTTTCAATTGGATTGATACGTGGCTTCTACGTGGCAGAATCCAATCCAGGCATTCATCTAGACGGATATTATGTTTATATCCTCGTAGAAAGAACTACACAAGGGGTGGATGCAATTTTTTTTAATTTAATTTAATTTGTTTATAAAACGTTGCCCCACATTAGGATTTTCTCCTGTGTCGTGGGTGCCTTTACAAACATACAAGTTCACATACACATCACACCCAGACCCGAAACAACAATTTGTGGATCACACAAAGTGTTGTTCCGTGCGGGAATCGAACCCGCGACACGTTGCACTGCAGCCGGTTGCCCAGCCACCGCACCTAACTGTGCAGTCAAATTGGGCCACTATTGTTCATGCATGTTGGAAAACGGACCTTGGGCTGCTGTTCGCACGTCATGTCCATTATATGGTACATGGGATGGGGCAGATACCAAAATAATCTGACACACATTTGGACACAATCATTCGACACGATATTGAGGATGAAATGGATGAAGACAGTTAAAAAATGTGTTTACCCATCATTTAATAAAGTCCAATAAAGCATATTAATGTGTTTTTATTATTTTTCAAGACCCAATACCAACATCACTGTGACAGACGGTCGTATAAACTAATGTCTAATAACAACTTTTTAAAAATAAAAGTAAGTTTTCTTTACGAAAGACTATCTAATTAAAGTATTTGTACTCGTATACATTGACGATTTTTTCAAATCTTCAAATGCAAATATCTTAACTTCGATATCACTTAGGACAAAAATAATTTCATATATATATGTACTTGTCATAACACAATAAACATACGTGAAAATTATTGGTGGCCCCTGAAAAAAAAAATGACGCCACTAGTCCATACAAAGTTACTCAAACCCCTTTATTTATTAACAAAAGTGAGTACATATTAAGAAATTTTAATGGCCCGAATAATGCTATTCATGCAACATACAATTTTCATGCTATTACTAGTAGATTGTGTGGTAGAGCAGCGGCTTTATTAAGTGAAAGAGAGGACATAATTACTTGGGAACAATTAAAAGCTATTTTTATCCAAAATTTTGGGGAAGATCGGAAGACTGTGTAGCAATTGAGTTGAAAAATTTATAAATTAATGTTAATGAAAGTTATTTGGAATTCTAGAATTCAACAAATTCGTAGCACTCTTTTCTCCAAGTGGGGTGGTTTTTAGTCAGTAAGAGTCTGACGCTCCCTCCCGCCTAACCCAGGCGGGAAGAGCCAGGCGATGATTTTACCACCTTAAAAAAAATTCTGATCCTAAATCTTGGAAAAGGAATAAGGCTTTTTTGAACCGAATGCGAGGTGAAGAGTATCTAGGATATTCTAAACCAAAATATAGAAAGTTCTAACAAGAAAGTTCCACGACTAAAACCAACTTGCGTCTCTAATTTTTTCAAGAAGCGTAAGGTTATTATATAGCAAGTTTTGGAAGAAAATGACCTGGTGTCAACGTCGACTTTACGTTACACGATCTAGTACATCTCGGAAGACTAAATCGGCTAGTTTTTTTTTTTATTTAGCCCATACGATAGTAAAAAGGGACACCACTGCTGGTCAAAGGTCTCCCTCCACTCCTTCCAACGTTCCAGGTTTTAAGCCCCTTCTTTTTTATTTCGCTTATATTTTATAAAATGTAAATTATGTACTTACATCTGTCGTTTTGTTTCAGAATATAAGGGACATTATCGAAAATATGCCATCTCCACGGCCAATTGCCCACAACACAGGTCGCCCAACAAGTAAAACGGTACTGTCATCTGGCGAAAGCGACACCGAAGTCGTAGAAAATAATAATATCTTCAAAGTGCTGTCCGATGTAAGAACCTTCATATATGCCGTTACGTAACTAATTATGGTGTTGATTAATAGAACTAAGTGGAACGTCATGTATCTTTTCTCTTCCAGATAGACAATAATTTTCAAAATATCAGCCCACCACATAAAAATGACAACGATGTAGTTGTGTCCCTTGAAGATGACTTGTATTCATCAGTAAGTACCTTCATATAAATGATTGTTTTAGTGGTAAATTTTACTATAGATACTATGTCTGTTGATTGGTCAGTAGCTTTTTACATACCGTATCAGATACCTTACCTGGTTTTCATACTTTTAGGGTGATTCAGTAAGTCTTACTGGGCACTATCGGATTACTGTCGATAGAAAGATTTTATATTAATGAATGTCTTGGTCACTGATGCCAATGATCTACCAACTTTTTGGTAGATATACCGGCGATTGAAGCGTTTCGATTTGTGCTCGGTAAGTGGCATCGAGAAACTGATTGCTCCTCTATCTTTAAGTGAAACAACAATTAAATATTACGTGACCAACGATGAAATGTTCGATATTTTGCATGAAACTCATTTGGCTGTTGGACATGGAGGAAAACATCGAATGGAAAAAGAATGTAAAAAAAAATATAAAAATGTTACTCAAAAAGTAATAAAATTATATTTACGACTATGCGAACCATGCCAAAAAAAGTTAAAGTCTGCCAAAAAAGGAATTGTTGTCAAACCATTGCTGTCAACAGAAATGAATAGTCGCTGTCAAGTAGATTTAATTGACATGCAGTCTAACCCTGACGGCGACTTCAAATTCATAATGGTCTATCAAGATCATTTGACAAAGTTTGTACAGCTGCGCGCGTTAACATCTAAACGAGCCGTAGAAGTCGCTTATAAGCTTTTGGACATATTTTGTATTTTTGGCGCACCTTCAATTCTTCAATCAGATAATGGCCGCGAGTTTGCAAATCACGTAATAGAAGAGTTGTGCTCGATGTGGAGTGGTCTGAAAATAGTACATGGCAAACCTCGCTATAGTCAGTCTCAAGGTAGTGTGGAAAGAGCAAATCAAGACGTACAAAATATGCTTATGACGTGGATGAACGACGAAAATTGTAAGCGTTGGTCAGAAGGTTTGAAGTTCGTACAATTAATGAAAAATAGGGCATTCCACGATGGAATAAAACGAGTTCCTTATACCGCCATGTTCGGTAGTGATGTCAAGGTGGGTTTAGCGTCGTCTTCTCTTCCAAAAGAAGTTATTGCCAGTATTCACACTGAGGAAGAGCTCGAGAAAATGTTGACGGAATTTACTACCGGAGCAGAATCTAGTCCAGAATCCCAAGAAGAGGGACCGGAATCTAGTCAAGAATCTCAAGAAGATTTACTTAATGTAGAGCTGGACTCACAGAATTATCACTTACAGAACAAGGAGATGAGAAACGAAATCGAAACAGAAGTATTAAACACAAAAGAAGGTGAAAGGGAAGTTTTACTAGAAATAAATTCAGAAGAAACGGCCAAAAAGAAAGACGAAATGGAGTGTTGTAGATGTATGAACCCAGGCACAAGTACACAAGAAATAAACATGTGTGAAATTTGTACTACTCAACAAAATATAAACGAACATAGATTATCTGCCCGATTGAACTTAGAAAATCAAGCTAAAAAAATGAAAGCCTTATCTAATTTAAAATTTCCTCCATGTTCTGTTGGAGATACGGTAAGAGTCCAGATACCAGATGTCGATAGAGGAAGAGGCGAATTTCGGAACGTGCTTATGGCAGTTATAGAAAAAGCTGATGATCTGTATAGGCTAGGAAACGAACGTGGTACTATTGAGGAAATGTTCTCAAGAAATCAGTATTCTGTGTGTCATGATAAACTGATTGATATTGAAAATATATCACCAGAAAAAAAAACCTTACGAGAGCTTGCAAATGAACAGTCGCTTTCAGGAGGCCAGGGTTATAAAAGGTGTAATTGCAAAACAAAATGTGCCACAAAGAAGTGTTCATGCAAAGCTGCAGGAAAATATTGCAATTCAAAATGTCAAAGCAGTTTATCTTGCTCAAATAAATAATTTCAATTTTAATAACAACGACCGCTATTACTTTTTGCTATTAAGTTTATGTTTTTCAAGCGATTACGTTCGGCTTTGTATGATTTTTAAATAATAAATGTTTAAAATGCCCTTGGATTTTCATTTCACTAATTAATTAGACGAATTTTTTACATTACCCAGCCAGAGTTGGGTAGACCTAGGTGAGTATGGGTAAACCTCGAATTAAAATTTATTTTACTTATTATTCGGACTTTACCCAAGTAGCTTGGGTAATACTAAGTCAACCCAGATAAACCTAGGTTTACTCCACCTTCTAGCATTACCCGTAACATATATATTTTAAATCTTATTTATTTCTTATTTATGCTATTTCCTTTCAAAACACCAGTCTATTAAAAAGTTATATGCATGTTTTCAGGTATAGCAAGTCAATTATCAATCACCCAGTTTGGTCAAACATCAAAAAAGTCATTTGAAGATAAAATTTTATCAATAGCTTTATTAAAATGCACAATTTACCCCACCGAAAAAAATTGCCCATATCCATGGGGTATATGAGTTATAGACAAACAAAGTATACACGCTGTGACGCTGACATATTATGGACATGACATGGTTGTTTTCCCGCAGCAGAACGATTTCCCTTTAGTAGTACTATCGAATAATGCAAGTTACTTTTTGAAAAAATAAATTTTTTGCTCTTCATTTACTCAAAAAAATAATCATCAACTCGAAAGCATGAGAAACGATAGTTTCTCTTCTAAAATGTGACGTATTTTGTTACTGCAAGTCCCACGAAATCAATGTTCATAGTAAAATAAAATCTCGTGGATAATAAAACACATAGTCGGGTTTACATTTGATATTATATTAAACGTTTCTAGACTATCACAGTATTTACTGTCTACTTTCTAGCTTTAAGTATAAATTTGGCAAAATTTCGATCTCGGATTTAGTACGAACGGTCGTACGAAATAAATAACTTTAAAGTATTCTTTGTAAATATTTCTTTTTATTGCTACATCCACGCTAAAATCCTACAATAATCAATGTGGAATCAGACTGGGTTAAGCTGGTCAGAACTGCCCTTAAATACCAAAGCTTTGTTCCACGAGTGATCCTCAGTCAGTTGATTAGAAATAGGAAGAGCTATGAAGTTCAGAGACCAACGCCAATGCAATGGGACCTCTCCAATGTGGGAGATGATCTTAAGTGGGCATCTGCATCAGAATTCTTCATCAAGAAAAGCATTGGCTACAAACTGTTATGCTAGTTTGGGCCAAATAAGATTGGATGATGAGAACCATGATCTCATGATGAAGGTGGCCAAGTCAGGGGACATGACACTGTTTTAAAGATGAGATTCCTCTTCCTAGATGTTATTTTATTATTTTATAGGTAGATTAGTTTACTTAATTTTAGTATAGTAGTTATTCTTTCCATATGTTATTATTAAATTTAATCTTTAATCATTTCCATATATTAATTTTTAGATTTTAAGTTGTTCCTATTGTTTCATCTTTTTCCATATTATGTAATAATTATTATTGGTTGTGTTAATATTAAGTTAGGTTAAGAAAAAAAAAGGATACCGTCTGACAACCTGTCAAAGGAACAACGACTACGGTGGATTGGAAATCACAAAAACCGGGGGAATATTGTATTATTCTTCCATTTATTATTGTTATAACATAGTTAACGGCGTACAGTGTGGCTATAATTGGAATACAAACACCACTTACAAGTCTACTCTACTCAAGTCTTTGAGTAACGTCCCGTACACACCGGCACCGTTTATGTCTCCTTTTGCTTGACAATAAGTGGAAGCAGAATCGATCGACTAAAACATAGCCAAGACAAGTAAAAACACTACATAACTGTCTTCACATTAACACATTAGACCACTACCATACTGAAATTTCAATATATCTACTAGGTACTAGTCTACCCACTGAACTTTATTTTGTTTTCTGACCTTTCATACTAAGTACTCATTACTAGTTTGTTTTGTTGTAATATTTCTTTCTATTACTCTGTAATCATAATAGTTTTAATCTGTTTCCATTCCATTTATTAATCCTCGTACTTAAATTTACCTTTTTATCTAAAATATTTTTATTTTCGTTCTACCTTTATTGTCCTCATACAAGTATTATTTTCTTAAATTATTGCCAATACTTAGATTCTGTTTCACATTTCAGGAAGTGAGCTATACACCAGCAACATGATGACACGCAGAGCTACCACCGTAAAGGACCTAGAAGACAAACTGCGGCTGACTCTAAAGGAACTGGAGACCTCAAAACAGCTATGCAGCCAACTACTACAAGAACGAGAGGATAGTGAAGTCGAAGTTAAGAACATATAATCGATAAGAACACATCCCTCAAGAACGAACTGGCTGAATTACATGTCCAGTATATGGACATACTCGACCAACACAACCAGCTGCAGTACACCGTCTCTACGTTCCAGGAGTGTAGTGATACACATTTATCAGCTTTAAACAGAATTGCCGAATTAGAGTCTGAATTGTGCGATGCCCATAGGATAATCTCTTCCTCGCAAATAAAGAAATTTGAAGAACAAAATACACACACTCATACATTGTTCGATGAGTTAGTAGGTAGGGTCACGTAACGTACCTAGGGACGCTTGTACCTTTAGACACGCATTATATTTTGAAAAGTATCAATATTAAAATTACAAAATTCTTCCAAACGGATAGTATTTTTCCTACTTAGCAACACCAGTCAGTGGCGTGATTGTATTGACATCGGGTGACGTGTGAATTTGTTGTGAAGTTTTTCGTGGTCAAAAGTAAGTATTTTGATGTTTTGATTGTAGATTTATATACGACATGCATGCACATATTTATGACAATAAATTAATTTACATATCTTAAGGTAGTTGCGTCTATAATACTATAACTAACAATACCGAATTCTAACCTAATAAACGAGATAATTCGTTTCTTTTTTAAATTGCTTTGACGGATTTGAATCGACAGGAATTTATCCTTTTAATGATGACATCTTTACAGAAGACGATTTTGCCCCTTCTTCAGTCACAGATCAGCAAGAACCACCAACAAACGTCACAAATCAAAAAAATTTGGAGTCTCAGCCAGTTATTTCTAATATAGAGGAGAACCAAGAAAATTTGATTCTACCTGAAAATCAACCATCTAGTTCCCGAGGTTTCATGTCAAATTTAGATGAAGAAAAAGCAACTAAACATTCAGTTACCCCTGAAATGATACGGCCATTACCAAAATGTTTTAGAAAAGAAAGTAAAAGGGGAAGGAAGAAAGGAAGTTCTCGTATTTTAACTAATACACCGGAAAAAGAAGCGATTTTTAACGAAATGATGGAGAAAGAAAATAAAGGAAAAGGGAAAGGCAAGGGAAAAACCTCTAGTAATCCTCAACTAAACCTAGACGTTCCTATAGTTGTCAAAACAACGAAAGCTCCTGCGAAAAAAATTTCGATTCTTTGTGAAAAAATATATGTCAAATGTCAGCCTTGTCATAAAATAGATCTTAAAGAAAAGGTCCTACAATGCTGCTCATGCAAGTTTTATTACCATCAAAGATGTTGCCCTAAGAACTACAAAGAAAACATTCCAGATCATGAAGATTCGGAGTTGTTTATGTGTGCAGACTGTTTTAAATTGGATGACAGTGACGATGATGAATCTATTGAAGAAATATTTCAAATTGTTCAATCATCTAAGTAAATCTCTTGGATGACTTAGATCTCATTTTTATTTCCCAAGTAATTAAAATGTTCTCAGTATTACCTAAGACTACTATTTGTTGTATCTTATATTATATAATTTTGTTGTATAACTAGCAGAAGATATATTGTTACTATTCTATTATATATTTTAATGATGATTAAAAGACTGATTAGAGAGAAATCTTTGTCTTTTGTTTCGTCCCAAGGTATATACACGGCTGTCCGAAGGTACAAACAAGTAACGTACCTGAGGACAAAACTCCATATTAACAACTAATGCTTAAACATAATATAAGAGCAACACTAAAGACGTCATAAAAAAACCAGTAATATTAGACTGTATGCCCTACAATATAAGCCCTTAACTGTTACTATACTTTGGGTATATGCAAAGATACGTCGTTTTAAATATCGATGCCTTAGTTCACAATTGCACTAACTACAAAATTTTCAATTTTTACTTTTTTAATGCCAAATACACTAAATTTCATGCTCTTTCGTTTCCGCGCATCGAAATACCGTTATTCTGTCTCTTTCTACCAAAAACGTGGGTCACAGTTGTATTAAATGACCTCGTCTAATGTTTCTTATATGTGGTATTACACTAATGATCTTTATTTTTGTAAAACCAATCAAGATATACTTTAACTGATTTTAAGTTTCTCAACTGTAGGAAATTTCAAAACACAAACGTATTATATACATTTGCAATATCTGCTCATACTTTTTAGCAGTGCTACAAGAGTGAATTATGTGTTGTTAGTACAAAAGGATCAAGAAAGTTTGATGCACAAGTGTGCTAAGTACTTTTATTGGAAGGGGCTTGGCAATTTTTTAAATGCATAAATACATTAAACGGTTTTGAGATATAGTCCGAATTGTACAAGTGTATTAAGTACTTTTACTTGAAGGGGTTTGACAAATTTTGAAGTGCACAAATACATTTAATCCTTTTGAGATAATATATTACCAGTGTACATGTGAAATAAATGAAAAGCGGAAATAAACTAAGCCCATTTAATTTAATGTTTATTTCGTAGTGTGAATACTGAAGCGTATTACCTACATTTAAGACATTTGTGTTTTAAAGATTGATTTTGGCGCGTAATTTTCAATGAGCAGCGCAGTCATGGTTCGTTCGTTCGTACGGGATTGCGTGCGGGGTAGCGGGGCGTAGGCCCTCCGCTTCCCCGCTTGACCGCGTCGTCCAGCGTATGCCACAAACGTAAACAAGTTTATACGTGCAGACTGCAGAATATTCGTTTGCTCTGCGGAAAGTGAGATAATTTAGACGTTTGAAGGTTTAAGAAGTTTACTGTGTATAAGTTAAATGCCATAATGTTTAGTAAAGGACGTAAACTAGTCGATTTAGTGATTCAAACTGATATAAACAAGACGGACTCGCAAGACGTGCCACCATCAGTGTCCGGCCAAAAAGCAGAAGTGAAGAGTTCATCACATAAAATAGCCAAAAGTAAGTAAAATAAGTGTTACATTAATTAAATAACTTGTCATTCGTTTTTAAATAACTTACGGCTACCTATCATCGCCTTTGAATATCGTACCCTAAACACCATAATGATTATTAACATGAGTGACAGTTTAATCTTTTGAGGGATGGTATAAATAAAAGACAGGGCATCAAGTGTAGCTTAATATTATTGAGACCGTCCGTATGCAAGTGTTATAGGTATAGTAGTCGTCACTAGTCGTGAGTACAAAATGTCAAGTTTATTTTTTGATTTTTGGGTTCTTTTTTAGGTTTATTTGATTAGTCCGTCTGTAGGATCGGTTGCGTGGAGCGTTTGATCGCGATGTTTGTGCTCACGACTTGTGACGACGTTGGCAATTCACGTACTTTTGCGATACGTTGTAGTTTAAATTATTTATTACTTACGTCTTATTCTGAAATAAATCTGCCCCTGAGGCTACCCACTGACCTAATAATTATTAAACGCTAAACAAATTATTAAGATCTTTCGTACCTTATTTTTGTATATTTATTAATATGCGTAGTTTATTAAGACTACAATTCTATTATTAGCAAATAACTATTCAACCATATAAGTAGTCAGTCATATTAAACGTATTTAATACTTTTGTGCATTAAACCATATATTCTCAGAGAGAAAACTAAAGGCACTTAATGTGTTTGTGCATAACCATAAGTGCTGTTAATACATAAGATTACTGTTCATCTTGCTAACGTGATGGAATGTAAAATAATAATTATAATTCATTAAATTAAAAATATAGCATTGTTGTTAATCACACGTGAAGAGTGCGCGTGTGTGTGTATAACACACAATTATTATTAGAGCTCCCCTTTCATTTGAAACTTAGGAATCTAATAAAAAAATCCACGAATAGTTAAAATGCGAATTAAGGAAGCGCGAATAAGGAGTTTTTACTGTAGGTACTGCTGTGTGTTAATTTCTTCAGATTACTGGCACGTAAGGCGAACCTTTCGCCATCTTTTATTAGTTTAATATCACTCAAATGTCAATGTTTTATTACAGATGTTACTTCTGCAGAGTTGTTGGCAGATAGCTACAAATCTCAGCAAAAAAATGAGGACAATAATTCAAACAAAACTTTGATCTTCAAATCGCCAGCTATAAATGAAGTTAGCGTCACTCAAACACCACGGTCAAAAGTTGCAAAGAATTTAAATACTCTATTTGACAAAATATCTAATGAGATTGCTGCAAAAAGTCAAGCTTTCATTGAAAATTCAACGACATCGCCTATATGCACAGCCAATGAAGTAATAGTTCCAGAATTTGATAACAATAATTCACTTGAAGATATAAACAACTGTGACAAATCCGAGTCAGTTCTAACTTCACAAGCATCTCCTGACATTACCATTACAGAAAACGATGTAATCACCGCTGCTCCCATAAATGCTATTGATCAAAAAAGAGATCCATCACAGTCTGCTAAATCAAATGCAGTCTTAGGTCACGACGTTGAGTCTCTGCAATATGTAGAATCTGCCTCTAAAATATCTGATTCGGATCATCTTTCAAAAGAAATTTCCCCATCTGTTCTCAACGCACAGCTGTTAGAAGACCTGCCTGTTCCCAGCGAATCTGTTCATGTTTCACTAAAGCCGAGTACATCAACATGTGAAAATACATTATTACACCAAGATCTATATTTGTCAGATAACGAAATATCTCCATATATTGATTCTGAATCGTCGTATGCTCCTTCACCATCTAAACCACGCCATCTACCATTATCATTAGATAGCGATTTAACTGACGTAAGTGACTCAGTAGAAGCTACAAAGGAAAATCAACCAAAACGAAGAAAGAAGGCAATGCCCGAAACATGGAAAAGAAATGTTCTTAAAAATTTACGCCAAACAGGTAAAGGGTACACAAGTAGAAATGGAAAATTTATGAAACCAAAAGAATGCAAGCCTACAGATTGCTCTAAATGTCGATATCAGTGCAATTCTTTGTTTCCAGAAAATCTGAGACAGGATATCTTTGAAGAGTACTGGAGCCTAGGTGATACAAAACAACAAAAAATGATGCTCAGTAGCCTGATTTCTCACGCTGAAGTCTTACGTCTTTATACGAAGGCAAAAAAAAATCGCACTATGTCACGTCAGTATTGGCTATTTCATCAATCTGTAGGTAAAAAACGAGTTTGCCAAAAGTTTTTTTGTAATACATTTAACATTAGTTCAAGCATCATTAATAATTGTTCAAAAAATAGAGGGCTCAACGGCATATTTATGGGCACTGACAAACGAATAGGAAAAATGCCCGCAAACATTACTTCAGTGGAGTCTACTAATTTTGTTAAAGAGCATATTAACCTGTACCCTCGCGTTGAATCCCACTATTGCCGAAAAAGTTCTAAAAAACAGTATTTAGACAGCGATCTCAACCTGAGTCGCTTATATCAAATGTACAAAGATGTTTTTTGCCCCGAAAAGATGATAACTCCTGTATCGCCTTATGTGTATCAAAAGATTTTCCACTCTTATAATCCAAGACTAGCATTTTACAAGCCAAAGAAAGACCAGTGCACCAAATGCAACGTGTATAAACGATCCGACAATAGAGCTCCCTTACAGGAAGATTATGATGCCCACAAGAAACGCGAAAATGATGCACTGACTATGAAAAAAGAAGATAAGCAAAGATGCATGAATTCAGATGGAGCTTTCCGGGCTATAACATTTGACCTTCAAGCTATCCTATCGGTACCTTTTACTGGAGACTGCAAAATCTATTATTTACGTAAATTATCGATGTACAATTTTACTATCCTAGATTGTTATGATAACACTGGCTACTGTTATTTATGGGACGAGTGTAATGGCAAAAAAGGTTCTACTGAAATCGGATCGATATTGTTAAAATATCTTAGTAGTTTACCCGAAACTGTTACTCATGTCGCATCATTTTCTGACACTTGTGGTGGTCAGAACCGCAATAAATATGTTACTCTAGCCGCTTTATACGCTGTCAATAACATACATCACTTAGATACAATCGATTTGAAATTCATGGAATCGGGGCATTCGTATTTAGAAGTGGATTCAATTCACGCGTGTATTGAAAGAGCGCGAAAGCATAAAAGCATATTCACTTTGCGTGAATATGCATTGGTGATAGGGTCGGCTAGAATCAAGCCGAAACCCTACGATGTTGTTATTATGAAACACGGGGAATTCTATGATTTGAAGGGATTCGAAAAAACTTTGAATTGCAATACAACAAAAAATACAAAAAAATGAGCAAGTACAGTGGCTGAAAATTAAGTGGCTGCGGCTGCAGAAAAAATCCCCCACTTCAATTTTTTACAAATACGATTTGACCGATCCAGATTTCAAAGAAATAGACATTTGTAAGACAAAAACAATGAAAAAAAATAAAGACATATGTATAAGCAAACTAAAGAAACCTCTGAAAGGAGCATATAAATCACTGATTCCAGTGTCGGAAACTAAAAAGAAAGATCTGATAACACTTTTAAATGATGGGGTTATACCACCAGAATATGAGCATTATTACAAAGATATTCCATCCACTTCTGCGACTATTGTTAACAATAATTGTGATGACACTGAATCGTCTGATGATGATCCAGATGAAGAGTCCATTGTTGAAGAAATTTAATTTTTGATTCAATTTTTAATTACCAATTAGTAAAAATGAATAATTATTACCTGAAACTGAAGACTGACTTTATTTTTTAATAAAAAAACTTATTTTAATGATTCAGAGGAATGATAATTGTTTTGTGAAATAGCTAAAGATTGGCCTATAATTGGGCTTCAGTTCTTTTAATTTTTTTGTTGTGATTTTGAAATTTATTTTATTTGATTGTGAATAAAGACTGTTTGTGTTTTGTAATAAAAATAAACATTATGAATATGGATCACTGGTTTATTATTTTGTCTATTTAATGCAATATCCATAACTATTATTATCCCTCTTCTTGGACCTTGAACCGGCCTGGTAAAGCTGTTAAATATTTTTGAGTTATTCACTTAATGCCGGTCAGCATAATCAGTCTTAGTGCACAAATGTATTAAAGGGGAGGTTTTCTTTTTATTTGGCCGTTTTGAAAAGGTTACGTTTAAACTAATATTACAATATTGATATATGATGGAGTAAAAGGACTAGTCTTATGAGTCTGATGCATATTTTTTTGTTATTTTACTTGGATTTTCTACTGTTCTCGTCTAAACTTTAAAAAACTTTAAAGCTCTCTCCTCAAAAATGTAAATTTCGTAGTTAGTGCAATTGTAAACTAAGGCATCGATATTAGGTAGTCGAAAATGTCCATAGGTACGTTACACGACGTAGGTTACACTGTGAGGTACCAGAGCCAGTGACAATTGATCTGATCGCCTCACGACAAACAACAACGGCCACCACCGCACTCTCTGTCACTCGCACCGCCTCGCTTAACGGTTTTGAACGGGATCCTCGCCGAAGTACGCGTATGGCTACGGCGCGGTTTAACGTTAGCCAATATTACATTTGGAAACTGCTCAACAGTGAAGAATTACACCCCTATCATTTTCGAAAGGTACGTGCCCTTCACAAAAATGACGCGGCGGCTAGAATTAGTTGTTGCAATTGGATAATTGAAAATCAAAACGTGAATATTTTGTGGACAGATGAGGTAACGTTCACGCGAGTTGGACCGTTTAACTAAAGGAATGAACATATTTGGGCTTTTAATAACCCACACGTTATTCGAGAATGTGCGCACCAAGTGCGGTTTAGTGTAAACGTGTGGGCCGGTATAATAAACGGCTGCTTAATTAGTCCGCATTTTGTGACAGGACACTTAACTGGTGAAACGTACCTACAAATACTATGTAGTGTTATCCCGGACTTACTAGATGATATTCCGTTAGCAGTGCCCATGGATGGCCTGTATTACCAGCACGATGGTTGCCTTGCGCATTATCAGCGCGCCGTGCGAGAGCACCTCGACTCGGTGTTTCCCCAGCGCTGGGTCGGTCGTGGCGGGCCAGTGCCTTGGCCACCACGAAGCCCGGGTCTTACTCCACTAGACTTTTACTTATAGTCTAATCTCAAACGCCTTGTGTATCGGCAAGAATACTAAACTCGCGACGCGTTAGTATATGTCGATGCCTATGAGCATTTCTCAAAAAAAAAATTACTTTTTATCTAAATCTCTGTCCCATGTTTTATAATATTTTTTCATTATTTCAGCTTTACAAAAATCATTACGAATGATTGTACGTCGAAAATTAACAATGTCATCAATGTAAACAGTCCGTATTGATGCATGAAGTCACAAAGTGTATGGCATGCAATTTCTACTTCTATGGAGAGTGTAGTGGTAGCCAAACTTTCAAAGATTTCATTATTTGTTCAACCTGTTTTCACATATAATTTTGAGCAGCGTTGATATTTCTAATAAATATAGTAAGATTAATGCAAACAATATTTTGTTTCAGATATTTCTTTAAAAGAAAGATGATACTGTTAGATATAACTGATTTTTTGCGTAAAGATGATTTCCTAGCGTGTTTACGCCTAGGTTTGTTATGGCCTTGGTCTTCTACACACTTTATTGTCGCACCAAAATGTAACGGCTACGGGTTTATTCCAAATTAGTCTAATAATCTTCTGCATTTTGTCTCTACTATGAATGCAGAACAAATAAAGGTTTTATTGAATTGTCAATTTTTTTGGTAATTTTTTTTAAGAAAAACGTTGCTCCGCATTTGCATTTTCTCCTGTGTCGTGAGTGCGTTTACTAACATACAATTTCACATACACATGACACCCAGACCCGAAACAACAATTTGTGGATCACACAAAGTGTTGTTTCGTGCGGGAATCGAACCCGCGACACGTCGCATGGCAGCCGGTTGCCTAGCCACCGCACCAACCGTGCAGTCTATGTATGTATCACTATGTTGGATAATGCCAACTGATGAGTGTAGACATTGTAATTGATTATGTTTTATTGTTTCTGCAGGCACTCGAAAGTTTTGGCGATTGTAGTTTTATTTTAATAATATTACTGAATGTATAATTATGGGTTGTTGTTTCTGTGTGATTGTTTGAATTTTTGTTACCAAATAAACAGTTTAAACAGATTGTTAAACTTATGAAGCTACGCTACGTACATACTTCTGGGTATTAATTAGATAAATCGTTGTGATGCCCATATGAAATACGTCAAGATCAAAATTTATACTAGAAAGTGTTTCCGAAATATACGCCACGCGATACCAGCCGCATGGCGGATGGGATTGTCGGTGCACTCTCTTCATTGTTACAAGTAAGATCTAAGCATTACCTACTACATTTCGAATTTCGATCCAAATGTGCATGATTTTGATGTGTGATGTCGTGAGCTACGGTCCCCTTTGACTGTCCAGGCGGATCTGAGAGCTGTCGTAGAGTCAGAAAATTTTGTACCTCAGATTACCCCATACTTGCTCAAGCTCGCAGATACCATCTCGACAGCCAGGGAGAACCTTGAGCGTCACCAGGACGTTCGCAAGGTTTACGCTGATCAGGGCCGGTCATCTCCTGAGGAGTATACGGAAGGGGACTTGTAATGAAGACCCATGTGCTCAGTAACGCTGCAAAGAGTGTAACTACCAAATTTAACCCTAAACGTGATGGACCGTACGTGATCCCTAAGATGGTGAGTCCAACTACTTACCTATTAGCTCATAAATCTGATGAAACTGTTGGTAAATATCACGTCTTGGACCTAAGGCGCTATCATGCAAGGGGGCACCCCCCCTGTCCTGAGCCGGTTGTGCTTGTTCTTGTGATTCCACCCTGCCTCAAGGTGCCAGTTCATTGATTCCTAGCCAGTGTAACAATAGTAGTAATAATAACAACAATAACATTGTAATCTTCAGTGATGAGATTGGGAAGAACTTAGGTTATTTACTGACAAATAGTTACCCTGGACAATCAATAATGAATCACTGTATGCCCGGATATTCTTTTAATAATATTTTGGAAAAAATTATCAATTATAGTTTCAAACAAGATTCTACCCTCATAATTATTTGTGGAAATAGAGGTAGTTTAAATAAAAAAAAATTATTGCAGTTTTATAATTCACTTACAGAGCTTAAAATTAAGCAGATAATTTTGTTTACATTACCTTATAGTAATAGCTTGCCACAGGAAGAAAACAATTTAAGATTTAAATTAAATATTGCTATGTATAATTTATGTAATAATAGCAATATACATGTAATGGACACCAACAATTTAGTTGGCAAAAATTTATATATGACTAAAGATAGGTACTATCTTTCAAAATATTATATAAGACAAATAGCGGTGTCGCTATCATATTTTTTAAATATTACAGCCTAGAACTTGGCTAAACAGGTTGCTCCTATTGAGCAACTTTCAAATATTGACATTATTAATAATAATTCAATAAATATTGACATTTATAATAATTTAAATTAAAAAGTAAGACAATAGAGGGTACCCCCTCTATTTTTGGTAATTTTTGACTGATAACACTACTGTTTGATTTGCAAGATACCTCTTGCAAATCAAACAGTAGTGTTATCAGTCTGGTTCACCAAAATATTCAAGGTTTTATGAGCAAGGAACTAGAAATAGAGTTATTTTTGAATTGTAATAATGTTGACATTTTGTGTATTACTGAGCATTGGTTGAAATCTCATCAGCTAATGTTCAATTTTGGTAATCACCAGATTGGTAGCTCGTTCAGCAGGGAGAACGCTATACATGGTGGTTCACTAATATTAATAAATAACAAACTTAAATTTAAAGAACGCAAGGATATAGTTAGTTACTCTGTTGAACGCACTGTTGAAATAGCTTGTGTGGAATTAGAGCGGTTTATTGTTTTAAGTGTGTATAGACCACCTTCTGGTTTGTATGACTGTTTTGAAACAGTAATAGATGAAGTGTTAAATAAACTCAGTAGTTCAAATGAATTCATTCATAAATTCAAACCTGTGGCGATTTTAATATAAATTTGTTAGAAAATTCTAGTCTAAGCACTAAAATTGTAAGTTTATTTGCCTCATTTAACCTTACGAACTTATTTCTGGAGCCCACTAGGATAACTCCCACTAGTGCCACTTGCCTGGATAATATTTATACTGACATTGTACCAATTAAGAAACAAATTATATCATTGCTTGATTCAGATCATTGCGGACAGTTAATTTCAATAACAAATCATGTAAATACAATGTCTAAACCATTTATCACTGTTAACCCAAAGACTGAAAGACGCATTGAAATCTTCAAATCTAAAGTCACTCAAAAATTACCTTTGTTGATGAATAAAAATCCTAATAATTTGTATGATGATTTTTTTAATATGTACCATACCGAGTTTAAATCTACCTTTACACCTAAAACTATACCAGTTAATAGCAATGTATCTTTCAATGAATGGGCAACCACTGGCATCTATAAAAGTAGGAAACGTCTCTATGAACTATATAGTGAGAGGACATTTATTAACACAATCGAATTTAATGTATATTATGTTAGGACATATTCTAAATTGTTTAAAAAGGTCTGCGCTATTGCAAAGTCGCGGTACTTGAGCTCCAAAATAAAGAACAGTACCAATGTCATCAGAGCGACCTGGAGTATTATTAACAGTGAGACGGGAAGGTCCAAAAAGAGAAGTAATGAATATAGTCTTCTAATTGATAATAATGTAATAAAATCAGACGCAGAAGTTGCAGCTGCATTTGAAAGTTTCTTTTCGGACATTCCTATATCCACGACTAAGTCATTGAATTCTTCTCCCACTGTTGCAGAATCTTTACTAAAAGAAAATGTTATAGCTTGCAGCAAAGGGTTCTCTTTTGAACACATAGATTACACAGATATTGTCAAAACCTTCCATACCTTAAATAAGAAAAAGACTGCAGATTTGTGGGGTAATTCTGTGTACATTGTCAGCTCTGTTATAGCTATTATAGCACCTCTATTAGCTCAAATTTTTAATAATTGTATCGACCGTGGTGTGTTTCCTGATCTTATGAAAAATAGTAAAATAACACCGTTATTTAAATCAGGTAGTACTTCTGACCCCACTAACTTTAGACCTATTTCAGTACTACCTTCATTTAGTAAAATTTTTGAAAAAAATATTCTAAATCAAATGCAAAGATTTTTTAATAGAAATAAATTGTTACATGCTAACCAGTTTGGTTTTACCAGGGGTCGTTCAACAACTGATGCCGGTGTTGAACTTCTTAATCACGTATATGACGCTTGGGAGGACTCAAGCGATGCTTTGGGCATTTTTTGTGACTTATCCATGGTATTCGATTGTGTCCTTCATGATACATTGATCAGGAAGCTATCCCATTATGGAATAAGAGGTAAATCTCTGGATCTTCTTACCTCATACTTGAGTAACAGGATTCAGAGAGTCGAGATAAACGGAAAAGTCTCCGCCGGGTCTGTTGTCAGGATGGGGGTTCCGCAGGGGTCAATTCTCGGCCCTTTTTTGTTTCTTATATATATAAATGACTTACCTTACCTCGTACGGGATAAACACGGGATAGTACTGTTTGCGGATGATACTTCGTTATTATTTAAACTTAAACGTAGACAATTAGTCATTGATAATGTGAACAATGCTCTCTCGGAAATAGTACGCTGGTTTAGTGCCAACAACCTATTACTAAATGGAACTAAAACTAAATGCATTAAATTTACAACACCAAATGTTGGACATGTTAAAACCAGCGTGCTCATTAAGGGTGAGGAGTTGAGCCTGTGTACTGTCTTTTTAGGTATAACCCTAGACGCTAAGCTCCAGTGGGCTCCACATATAGATAAGTTATCGAAAAGGCTCAGTTCTGCAGCATATGCCGTTAAAAAAATTAGAAAGTTAACCGATGTAGATACAGCGCGATTAGTATACTTTAGTTATTTTCATAGTGTCATGTCATATGGTATTCTCCTATGGGGGAATGCTGCTGACATTCAATCTATCTTTGTTCTGCAGAAGAGGGCCATTCGATCAATTTATAATCTTAGTCCGAGGTACTCTCTCAGGGAACTATTTAAAGAAATTAATATAATGACTGTTGCCTCTCAATACATTTATGAAAATGTAGTATATGCTCATAAAAACAAAAAATTATTTAAAAAGCATAGTGATATACATAATATCAACACGAGAAATAAAGACAAATATGTTGTTCCCACTACTAGACTAAAGAAAATAAGTGGTTCGTTTAGATGTCAGAGTATACGCTTTTACAATAAAATTCCCAGCCATATCCAAAATTTGAGTCTAAATAAATTTAAAAATGTCATTAAAGATAAATTTTATAGTAAAGCTTTTTATAAAATTAAAGACTACCTAGATGATAGTCTGGCTTGGGAATAAGCTGCTGTAACGTCCACACAGGTCATGTTGACATGTTTGTAACATATAGTTACATTTCTTGACATTGTTTTTCATATATTGTTCTAACTTGACATTTGCTTTTTCCTTTACAATTGTTAGTGCTAGGACCGTGCGAGACTTTGCCTCACCATTTCTTTTCTAATTACCCATATTCTGACAGTTTGAGTATTTGTGCGACCCACGCAAATGTTCTTTAGGTTGGTATTGTTCGTCGAATCAGTCAGCCTCACCTGTTAATTGAGCTGACTGTAAACCGACACATGCGTACTGCCTTCAGAACGGGTCCGCTCAAACTGTTGTGGTTCTTTCCTCAAAAGGCCACTACAGAAACAACTTGCACGGTCCTCACACATAATTTATTATACATATTGTCTGGACTTTAAAAGAGACAGACCTCTGAGTTTGTTTCGGCATTTCTTCTCAGAGTAGTCAGTTAGGAAATGTCGACCTCATCGTTCGCTTGATAAAATTGACGTGTAAAAGTGCTGCCTTGTAGCCTATTTGCAGAAATAAATTCACTTGTTTCACTTGTTTCACAAAGCGTGGCAAAGGTCGCCCACGCAAGTCTATAAGTTAGATTGCGTTTCTCGTGGTTGTTTGACCCGGTGGGAGATCCCCACCTGATCAGAAAGAAAGGGGGAGTGTGTAACGCGCTCCTGTATTTAGAAAATACGCGTAAGGCCAGCACGGGTAGGAAGCATGCGGGTGGGGCGGGAACGCCTCCACCCCGCCACGCTGTTGCGGCGTCCGGCGTTCGCGCCGCAGCGGCGCCGCCGCTCGCCAGTTAGCCAAGGCCACCAATAAGGGTAGACGCGCGCCTAATTCGCGGGTGCCGATCGCGTCTCTGACCGCGACCCTACGGTGTCTCATTAGTAATATTTGTATACTTACCTCATGTTCTGTACTGGTTCGATGTAATTGTGTGTAATGTGTCAGGACAGGAATAAATGACTATAGACCATTATAATACTTTTTTTATGTAATGATTTTTTATATTATTTTTCCCATTAATAAATCCCCATGTGGCACCTAGTTTTTATAAAATTATTATAAATAATTATCTTGCGCCTTATAGGGTTAAACTGTAAGTGCAATAAAAAATATTTAACAAAAACAACGTTTACCGACTACACATTATTTTGTGTGAGCTGTGTTCATATGGTGTAGGTATTTTAATATGATTGTGAAATAAACTAACGTATTGAATTTCAAAGGTCAGTAGGGGCGGCAAAAATTGAATAGCCTACTAGCGGCAAATTTGTAAATCCGCCACTGGGACGTATGTCAAGTACCATCTCACGCAGAAGCTTTTGAAGTTCTAGATGTTGCTTTTAAGTGGTTTGAAAGACAGGACGAATCGGATCCCATACAGTTGTTACAACTGAAACGCATCAGGGAGTTGGCTGCGAGAAAAAGATGTGATTCATTACGTCAAAAATCTATAACAAGTTAATTCCAACCAAAATTTTAAATTACATATGTATTATGTAATTCATTATCTATCATTATAGCTCGTTTTTAATACATCGTATTATCTAAGTAAAAACTATTAACTTAATAAAAAAATTTATTAAACTTAAATATCATTTGATTTGCTTTGAAATCGGTTATCCGGATTTTCGATTATACGGAATACCCCTGGTTTTAATTGATCCGGATAATCGGGATTCTACTGTATGTGATGTTTTATACAGCAATAACCAATGCCATTTACTAGAGTTGCCACGAATAGTGATTTGGCCGAATACCGTAACAGTACGCTACTTTAACTGATGTTCCTTCGACAAGTGGCAGCAATAAGGGTGGTACATCTACTTTCACCGATTCCAAGATACCTGCAGTACCTGGAACGTCCTGATCAAGAGACCGACAGCTAACCCTAAAAGAAACAGCTGAAAGGAAATTGCTATGGGACATTAATGATCCGAAATCAATAAAATATCACTACTTGATAGTTGAAATGATTGCTTTAGACAACGAACCATTATCACTTGTTGAACGGGATGGATTTCAGAGGCTTATGGCAACACCTGTGCCCCATTATAGAGTACCTGGTCGCACTTACATGAACGAAAAAGTTGTAACTGACATATACCTACAACAGAATTTGATCCAAAATACAAGTCATTATTTCGCAGGCAACAGCAGTATCAGTGACATCTGAATTATGGCCATGTCAGCACAATAACGAGAGCTTTTTGAGCTTCACTGCGCACTGGATATCTGAAGAGTTCAATCTGGAACATGGTGTTTTAACTATGAAACCGTTTCCCAGCTCACATTCTGGTACCAATATTGCAAAAAAACTCAATGCTATTACTGAAAGATGGAATATTCCTAAAAACAAGATCCATTTACTTCTTCACGATAGTGGGGCTAATATGATAAAAGGTGTGCGAGATGCAGGATACGATTCAGGCAGGTGCTTTATTCATTCATTGCAACGAGCTATAGAATCCCAATCTCAACCAGAAGTACTACAGATGGTAGCTGCTGCTAGACGAATTGTTATCCATTTTAACCATTCAGGCTTAGCAGAACAGAAACTTAAATCCATTCAACAAGAACTTAACTTCTGCTTACTTAACACGCTGCAATTCTACATATTATTTAATGGAGCGATTATTAGAACAAAAGCGAGCTATATCCTTGTACCTACATAACAGATCATGACACTTTAAATAATCTAACACATGCTCAATGGGAACTAATGGAACAATGTACAGTGGAGCGTCGATTATCCGAACGTCGCTCAACCGAACGACTGCTTATCCGAACGTAGTAACGCGCGGGTCAATGCCCCCACCTCCCACCACGTGGGTCTCGCGCGCGCCGCTCGCCCTTCAGTTTTTGCCCACTTGTCGCGACTCGTTAACTTGTTACTGTACTCGTATGTCACTTCCTAGTAACCGTTAGGATAAACTAAATTTTGCCGCGTGAAAGTAAACTCTTTCTTTAAAATGCCTAAACGTAAACGTGTTGTCCTTTCTATGAAAGATAAATACGAGATTAATAAACGGTTAGAGGAAGGCGAACCTGCTACCAAGTTATCCATTGAATACCAAGTTGGTAAGTCTACCATTACGGACATAAAAAAACAAAAGACGAGCATAAGTAACTTTATATCCCAGCTCGATTCTTCTGACGGATCCTCGAGTCGTAAAACGATGAAGCTTGCCTCAAACACGAATTTAGATGATGCTGTATTTAAGTGGTTTACTCAAAAAAGATGCCAAGGAGAACCTATTTCTGGCCCAATACTGTGTGAAAAAGCAGTTCAATTTAACGAAAAACTAGGGGGGACGTCTAATTTTCAAGCAAGCACAGGCTGGTTAAAACGATTTAAGTCAAGACATGGCATTCGTGAGCTTCAAATACAAGGAGAAAAACTATCTGCTGATTCATCAGCAGCTGAATCATTCAAAATCAAACTAAGGGATATACTGAACCAAGAAAATTACGCTCTGGAAAACGTTTACAATGCAGACGAAACCGGGCTTAATTGGAAAGCTTTGCCGCGAAAAACTCTTGCTTCACGTCGTGAATTAGCAGCACCTGGTCCTAAAATAAGCAAGGATCGTATCACTGCCGTAGCATGCGCTAATGCTACTGGCAGCCACCGATTGCCCATGCTTGTAATTGGTAAAAGTAAGAAACCACGTTGTTTCAAGCACGTTAATATGTCTGCCATGCCTATCGTTTATACTTCGCAAAAGAATGCTTGGATGGATAGTAACATTTTCGTGAAATGGTTTATAGAAACTTTTATACCCTCTGTAAAAGCCCACCAATTGAAAAATGGTAAAAGAGAGAAAACATTATTGCTTCTTGATAACGCCCCAACTCATCCATCATGTGACATCCTAAATGAAAAAGACGAGTTTATAAAAGTCATGTTTCTTCCACCTAACGTGACTTCATTATTACAGCCTATGGATCAAGGCGTTATTGAGACTTTCAAACGGTATTATAGAAAAGAATTGTTACGTAAGTTACTTTTAGAAAAAGAAGAGGATGGAGAAGAAAGCCTGATAAGAAATCATAAAAAGATTGATTTAAAAGACGCGTCCTATATGATCGGAGCAGCATGGGACAGTGTAAAAGAACAGAACTTGAAAAAAGCGTGGAATAAAGTTTTGGGTATAGGGGAAGATCCTCAAATTGGATGTGTAAATGAGAAACACGAAGATGTATCTGAAATGATAGATATGCTAAAAAATCTCGATTGATGAAGAACAGGTTCAAGAATGGATGGGTATCGACGATGAAGATCCCGGGTACCAAATTATGCAGGATAGCGAAATTTTAGACCTCATGACTAATAAGGCTGACGCCACCACTAGCACCACATCAACTGCAAGTTCAGATAATGAAGATGAAAACATAGTTAGTGCTTCTGAAGCGTTTACTTGCTTAGATATTGCCTTGCGCTGGTTTGAAACACAGGCCGAGAGCGACCAGTATCAAATATCTGTTCTCAAAAAACTACGTGATCTAGCCGCTCGTAAGCGTGTAGGCTTGCTTCGGCAGTCGAAGATTCAAGATTTTTTTAAGCGTTAATTGTAATTAGTAAAGACTAGTTTTACGACAAGATTGTCTGCACTTTTTTTTGTTTATTTTCTATTTGTCATTAAAGATATTCATAAATGTAAATATATAATATGGTTTTCATTTACCTGTACGTAAATATGTATGGCTGAATCAATATAATGTACATTAGTTCGATTATCCGAAAATACCGGTTTTCCGAACACCCACGTCCCCCAATTAGTTCGGATAATCGACGCTCCACTGTATCAAACTTCTCAAACCATTTGAAGAGATTACAAAAATAACCAGCTCAGGTATCTCCTGCATCTCTGAAGTGATTCTACATACAGTAACTTTATTAAAATATCTGGGAAAGGCAGAGACAGAGAGAGTACCAAATTTAGTGACAATGAGATCTTCACTACAAACCGAGCTTGAAAAGCGATTTAACTTTGATGAAAACAACAAATATCTAGTCGCTACGTTTCTTGATCCACGCTTCAAAACAAGTTTTCTAGATTTTGTTCAAGCAGAAAGAGCAAGACAAAAAAATCTTCTAGAAGCTCTGAAACTAAGTTGTAATGATGAGTCTAGTAGTACTGATGACGATTCTCCTCCACGTCGCGCGTCGTAAGAAAAGAAACTTGAACGAAAATGATAAGACATTTGAAATACACGACAGTTTCTGGAACTGCTTTGAGGAAGTCGCTAAAGATAATATGCGAAACTAGCTGTTGCCCGCGACTTCGTCCGCGTAGATTAATGACTTCTGACAGAATTCATCAGAATCAATTCAGTGCCCAATTAAGATTTACTATTTATTTTACCCCCTTGGGGGTAGAAATTATCAAAATCCTTTCAAAGCGGATGCTTACGTCATAACATCTATCTGCATGCCAAATTTCAACCCGATCGGTTTAAAACTGACAAAGTCTCATACAAACTTTCATCCCCTATTTTACCCCCTTGGGGGTGAAAATTAACAAAATCCTTTCACAGCGAATGCTTACGTCATAACATCTATCTGCATGCCAAATTACAACCCGATCGGTTTAAAACTGACAAAGTCTCATACAAACTTTCATCCCCTATTTTACCCCCTTGGGGGTGAAAATTATCAAAATCCTTTCACAGCGGATGCTTACGTTATAACATCTATCTGCATGCCAAATTTCAACCCGATCAGTTAAAAACTGACAAAGTTTCATACAAACTTTCATCCCCTTTTTTACCCCCTTGGGGGTGGAAATTATCAAAATCCTTTCTTAGCGGATGCCTACGTCATAACATCTATCTGTATGCCAAATTTTAGCCCAATCTGTCCAGCGGTTTGGGCTGTGCGTTGATAGATCACTATGTCAGTCAGTCAGTCAGTCAATCACCTTTGAATTATATATATATAGATAGCAATGATGAGGAGAACGTGGAGACGAATACTGTGGCAAATGAGATAGATTTTTATTTGAAATCAAATCGCCTAGATCGGAAAGCTCATCCTTACAAGTGGTGGTCAGCAAATGACAAACAATACCCAAACCTCTCGAAATTTGCAAAAGTTTATCTTTCTTCTCCCGGGAGTAGCGTGTATAGTGAGAGGTTATTTTTTGAAGCTGGTACCATTTACGAAGAAAAGCGTAATCGTTTGCTACCGTCAAATGCTGAAAAGCTTGTTTTTATCCATCACAACTTACCATTGATTAATTTTACTTATTAAAATATTGTAATTTGATAATAAATACGTATCTTAATTGATATGATGTGTCTTTTTTTCCATGATTTGATATTCGGTATTCGGCCGAATAGTACCTATTATTCGGCCGAATACCTTATATAATAGACTGTTTCTGAAGCGGTAGACAGAATACCCATAAAAGACAAGGAATTCATAAATTCATTTTATTTCTTGTATTGATCAAATTCTCTTCTTGAAAATACAGTCAAACCGCTTACAACGACATCGTTATAACGACGAATCGGGTATAACGACGAAATTTTGAGGCACAGTCTATTGTCTTATTAAGCATAAAGATATTGGTTATAGCGACTGTTGGTTATAATGATCATAATTACTATCATAATGTCTCTATAAACGGTTTTGACTGTAGTGATTTCTCAAATTTGCTGATGATTAGAAGAGCAAGCACGGAGTTGGCCATTCTTCTTAAGAGTAATTGCTCATAAGAATCATTTGAAAAGTTTAAAATAACCACACATAACGTCGCTTAAACGACAAACAAATAATAGACTTTTTACAAAGCTTCTGACTTTCAACCTTTTTTAGTCTAACAGAAATAAGTATTTGAGATTCGACAAAAAATCTTTAAACAAAAATGTCAAAAAACAGAGCAAAACCACAACAAATAAGTCAAAAGAAACATTTTCAATTTTAAGTATGACAGATATTATTATACTATGTAAATATAAATATATATAATATATAATAATATAGAATATATCAAAACCAAATTGAGTCTGGTGCAACATAACTTGGATGGACATCAAGTCACAACAGAATACAAATGAAGAATTTTAGACAAATGTAGTAGGTACAATAATGCAGAATGTGGGCAGACTACACAAGCTTCCTCTTTCTCACTTGTTAAGGACAAAACTGCTGCCTTGAAATGTTTAGCAAACAAGAAGTTAGCTTATTCAGCAACTTGTCATCATATATTTTATATGAAACTCAATAGAAAATGCACTATCTCGTTGGAAACTGTAATCCAACACACAACAGGTTATTCCTGAGCCAACTTTCATTCCAGTATTGTGATTCTATCCTTCATGCTTCCCAAAGAATCAAATCCTATATTCCACACACCAAGTGCTAACTCTTCTATAGGCTGTTTGCCTAGTCTTCGTTTTAATAAAAGCTATTTTATTGAGACATTGGTCAAAACATCTCTTAGGGGGCACCTCACTTGCAGCCCACTTCCAAACAGTAGGTATCGTCAGAGGATGTCAGGCCATTTAATGTTTTGTCTGTATACACAACTAATTATAGTTGCCATTGTATATGCACTTTACACAGCGATAGTGACCATCCCTATGACTGTAATTCACAGTAGAATAGTCTATGTTCTCATACATACACCTAATCATATAATGATTATAATATGCACGCCCGCGTATGCCTGGACTGGAAAGCGCAAGATATAAGACTCAGGTAATTTTATAGCATGAATTATCCATCATCACCATCTAAATCTCGGTTTATTCCAGTTGTACCTACTTGGATGGCCAAGTCTCCGAGATTGAAACCACCGCGTGGCGGCAATCGTTAGCTCTTTCTTCGCTAAAAATGTAAGAACCATAATCCCAATAGAAAGTTCCGATCATTAAGTACCTTGATCCTTGCCAGTAACAAAGAAATCCATGGATCTCAACACATGCCTACACAAAATCTACTGAATCCATTTGCTGCTATCTTTATGATCGTATTCTTTCGTGGCTAAACCGCAGCCAGTACACTTCTTATACTCTTTGGCCAGAATATGACATATAAACCGTACTTATAACTAAAAAAATACAACACAATGACACCAAAACTTGACCACAATTAAACCAATAGGACCAAATTCAAATTTTTGTAATGTTATTACGCATCCTAACGTTTAAACATTTACATTATATTATTACACTCTTTGTAATGAACTCTTTGATTTGTGTATCTTTCTTTGATTAACAGTTTGTTTGTACGTAAAGTATAGACAAAGAAGACCACAGGCCACGACAGAAACAGACAGAATTATGGAAGCAAACCTATGAAGCAGTCGCGGAGAACCTAACGGGTAACCGGGGCTCCGGCTCGACGTGCAGGAGAAGGAACGGGGTGGTTTTTAGTCAGTAAGAGTCTGACACTCCCTTCCGCCTCACCCAGGCGGGAGCAGGGAGCAGTCATTCGATGATTTTCCCCCCTTTAAAAAAAAAAATAAAAAAAAAAAAAACCTATGAAGCAAATATAGATATAGATAGTCTACTATATCTGTGGAAGCAAAAAATAAAATAAGTTTACCAATGGATAGATGCAATGCACAGAGTAAAATTAAAATAATGTAGGTACTGGATGGATGTATGAAAGTTACAACTCTCTTTGGAATAGTTTTAGTTACCTTACTAAAACTGTTTTAGTAAGCTAAATAAAACTCTAAAGAGAAGAGTTGTACAATAGACAGGATAAAACGTTAGACCATAGACTAGACCAAGTCTTCCCCTTTAATTATTATTATGTAACTTTGTGTCTAAGGGCTTTCTGTTTCAACAGATGGGGCCCAATAGGGCCGATGCCGATTCGGAGTCGCGGAGAACCTAACGGGTAACCGGGGCTCCGGCTCGACGTGCAGGAGAAGGAACGGGGTGGTTTTTAGTCAGTAAGAGTCTGACACTCCCTTCCGCCTCACCCAGGCGGGAGCAGTTATTCGATGATTTTGCCCCCTTAAAAAAAAAAAAAAAAAAGGGCTTTCTGTTTGTCTATGAATTCTTCTTCTCTATAGTCTGTGTCAGTGTCAGTCTCTTGTGTATTGTCACTGGCTGTCAATCACAGACACACACGATTGCCAGTGCCAGATTGTTGTTTAGTTTTTTTATTTTGAGGGATTTGAGGTTATGGTAACTAAACAAAATTGAGAAATATTGTTAGAAATGGGTCTTACAAAGCAGTATTTACGTTACGCACCGAGTGGAACTTTTAATGTGATCGCTAGCACTGATTGTAATAGCTCACATGTGTCATTAAATGGTGTTAGTGGACGATACATTGCTGTCGGAGCATGTGAACATGTTGTGGTTTGGGATATGAGGCTGGGCGAGAAGGTAAGATTCGATTTCTTTATTATTCATCGTTTAAATCTTTTATATTTTCTATTCCAGTGGGTTTTATTATAGGATATCTGTAATTGCTGTTCCATCGTCTGTAGTTGCATTATTATTGATGCGTGGTATTTACTTCTTCAGGCTCAAGTTCTTCCCGGAGACAACGTAGTTGTATCACAAATAGCAGCTAGTCCTAGTGGTAACCACGTAGCAGTGGGCTATGTAGATGGAAATATAAATATTTATGAACTCGTCAATAATGAAATTGTATGTGTGTTTGCTGGTCACAAGTCTGCTATCACATGTTTGCAGTATGATGAACAGGGACACCGCTTGGTGTCGGGTGCTAAGGTAAGTTCTGCCTTAATTATAGAATCATTAAAGTTAGTCTTGTTTACACTTTTTAAATACTCTTACTAAAATAAGCAACTTGGACAATCCACCGATGTGTACATACAGTAAAACTGCCTAAATAAGGATTCTTTTATGCTTAGAAGACACCATGATATTTGTAACAAGCAAAATTACAAATCAATTCATTAACCAAAAACAATCACAAATCATTCGAAAAGAGAACAGTTTTAAATTTATGAAATTTGGACTTTCAGGATACCGAGGTGATCTTGTGGGATGTTGTAGCAGAAACTGGTAAGGCTCGCTTTAGTGGCCATAAAGGAGCTATAACCAGTGTGCTGTTTGTAAATAGCAAGAATTGTGTCATCAGCACGTCTAAGGATACATTCACAAAATTCTGGGATATAGAAACAAAACACTGTTTTAAAACTTTGGGAGGACATCAAATGGAAGTATGTGTGGTCTCTTTATAGATGTTGATAATTTCATAATTCTGATTTTGTATTGTTCGTTTCATTATAATTATTAATGTTTATAACTACTTTTTTATTACAATATTATGATATACACAGAAGTGTAAAAACTTAATCTATTTCATTCAGCAATTGCAATTATGACTAAATAAACTTAACTTGCATTGGATTTTTTTGGAAAAACCTTTAGAGTGAGGCTATAACATGATATTAATTTTTTTGAAGTTTATTACTAACATTGGGAAACCTAAATTAAAAATTTTGTTTTTCTCTAGATATGGTCTGCAGTACTTTTAAAAGAGGAAAGGTATTTAGTTACTGGCAGCATGGATCAGGAGTTGAGGGTATGGAAACTAAACTGGACAGCTGATGTCAAAGATGAAGAAAAGCTAGCCAGACAACTTGAAATCGTAAAATTAGAAGAAAATGACACTATTGAAGATTCATCTGTAAGATTTGTTAGATAAAATAATTGTATATTTTATTATATATTAATTTATACATACAGTACATGTTAAAACTCACAGATTATGCAGTTATGCTACATTATAAGCTACTGTTTAAATAATATTATTTTTCTTTTTACAAACTAGCTATCTATATTTCTAGATGAATATGTAACTCATATACAACAATATGTTGACATTATAGGTATTACAGTGTCACCAATTAGGCACTCTTGTGAGAGGAGGACGAGGCCGCGTGGTTGGCCTCTCTACAGACCCTGGACAGAGTGTGTTAGCATGCCATGGTACTGATGCACTGCTCGAATTATTCTCCTTCTGCTCCGATGATGAGGCAAAACTTAGAATGGATAAACGAGTCAAGAAACAAAGGAAAAAATTGGCGTATGTATTGTGTTTTTAGGCGTATATTTATTTCTAATACACTATTTCTGTCAGTCAACCTTTGGTGAAGTTAATAGTAATATGCGTAACTACGGGTTAAATCAGTCTTTGTATTGAATAAAATTCGCCTCTAACACACAGTCCATTCAATATTTTATCTTTTTAGTAATATTAACTCGTCGAGTACCGGTTTTATAGACACAATTAAAGAACAATAGGTTGCGGTCACCGGTGACCGCTTGGTGTTTGACAGTTTAATGTATGTAACATTTATAGGAAGCTTCATGTACATAGCTAGCAACATATTTTTTACCTATGCGCCTATGTAAATATTATAGTAACTTAATCAAGACTGATTACTAGTTAAAAATAAATAATATACTGTTATAGGAAATTAAAAGAAGCCGGCGAATTAGAAACTGAATCTACAGATGTACCGGAACTGCTCACATTATCTGATGAAGTGAGACGTCTGTTGAGCATCAAGTTAGATGCTAAACTGAAGTCTACCACCCTCCTGCTAGGCACTACTGGGGAACTCCGTGTTGGAGTCACTCTAGCCAACAATACTGTGGAATTACATAGCTTGAAGATTACTGAAGGAAATCAAGGTGAGATATTTGTATCTAACGGCGACTTATAGCAATCTAAACCTGATTGTGTGACTGTAGCTCAGACTCCCAGCTAGCTAGCTATTTGCTATACATAGGGCAAGTTATGATTTTGTAATTCCTCGATATCTATTTACAATGTGGCTTGTGTAACTGTTGAAATCCTTTTTTATTATTATAATGCACTGACTTGTTGGCCGAGTGGTCGCAAATGCGACTGCCGGGCAAGGGGTCTTGGGTTCGATTCCCGGGTTGGGTATAGTATTATTGGGTTTTTAAAAAATAAGGTAGATGACTAATTTTTACTTTAATGTCCGTCTGGTAGATTATTTTAAAACATTAGACACGTATTATTTATTTCCTTACAGATACAAATACTTTCTACGATATATTGGTTTGAAATGTCGCGTGACGTCACTTCTATGTACGTTTCATACGTAGAAATGACGTTTTTTACTACCACTCCTAAACTTTGATCCGTTTTATCTAATTATTGTTTCCTTATACGACAAAATAAAAAGATACGTGTCTAATATTTTTTCATTACCTAATCGACGGACTTGTAAATGGGTATGAAATCATCTGTCATCCTCCCCATTCTCAGTAGGTAGCACGGAGTCTGGAGTTGTGCCCGGTATATGGCAATAGGCTCACCCTCTATTACATGGGACTCAACATAAAATAGTGAAAAGTGGATGTTACATTGTACAGTGCCATTAAATGCCATAATGTGCACCTCTACCTATCCCTTCGGGGAAGAAAGGCGTGATGTTATGTTATGTTATAATGCACTTGTGCCTGCATGTTCATCTAGTCATAGTGGGTAATGTTCAGAGTCTAGGGTATTGAATAATATGCTATATGTGTTCTCTTTTACAGTACAATGTCTCAAACAGATTACACAGCCTGGTCATCAGAAGGACCCGCGGTGCGTGGCTATTAGTTCAGATAATTTAGCGGTAATCTCAGCCTCTGCGGATTCTGTAAAACTATGGAGTAGGTATGTAACACTTAATAAGTACTTTAAATATATTATTCGTTGTTGGAATTTTCGTTTAACGTATTTAATTAATTTTATTTACGGCCTTCTCACGTGACTGACGAGATAATTCTGACGTAACGATTTATCGTGTAACGCTGTTCATGTGCCCCAAGAGTGGCTTGAAACTAGTTGAGGTACCTCGTAAAATAATTAGTACCGTAAAACATAAATAACTTATTGTACTTCTCTGTTTGATAGATCGACACAAGCCTGCCTCCGTACAATCCCAGTGACATGTGGTCGTCCGTGCAGTATATGTTTCGCACCGGGCGACAGACATGCGCTGGTTGGGTGCGCAGATGGTTCCCTGCTTCTGGTCGACGTGGGCGCCGGGAAGGTTCTAGAACAAGTGCCTGCGCATACCGCTGAGTGCACCACTGTTGGACTAACTCCTGATATGGTAAGAGAAAATAACTGATTGTAACCTTGATAAACCATACTGAAGTTTTATTTATTAATTTTTCGATCCATAACTTCTAGGGATATCAAATAAATCATTATTTATGATTGCTTCATTATTTTTCAATTATTATCAGTTAGGTAAGTAAAAATATAGTTTGAAAAATTTAATTAATATCTATTGATTGTCCACAGCGAGGTTGCTATTCTGGCGGCGGTGACAAGACGGTCAAACTCTGGCAGTTTGAACTTATACCAGATCCCACAGGAGAATCGAAAGCGAAGGTAATAAATGTACTTATTTTATCCGTCCTAACTTAGAATTTTGTCTCTTAGGACTTATAGTCTGGGTTTAAATAAATCTTCTGTCATTTGTGTTTTCGTAACTTATAAATGTGTATTTATTTTAGGTGCTATCACTCCTACACACAAGGACCTTGGAACTGGAGGAGTCTGTTTGTGCAGTGAAAATAAGTCCCAACAACAAATTCATTGCAGTAGCGTTGTTAGACTCTACCGTCAAAATCTTCTTCCTTGACACTTTTAAGGTCAGTCACTTGTTTGTATTGTTACTTTCGTGAGACATCCTTACTTCCTTACTTTCCTTACTTATATTATAAATCGGAAAGTGAGTTTGTTTGTTTGTTCCACTTTCACGCCGTAACTACTAAACGGATTGCTTTGAATTTTTGCAGACGTGAAGTTAGAAGTCTGGATTAAATAATAGGATACTGTTTATCCCGGAAAAAATTGATATTCTCGAGTGAAAACGAAATTATTGGTATAGATGGCGCTGTGTGTATTGATTTATGTCACATAGGATTTCTATCCTTTTGTGACGCGAGCGAAGCCGCGAGAAAATGCTAATACTAAATAAATTATTATGTTTTCGGCTTACTTACGTAATAATTTGACGAGGAACTAGACTAGTTTCAAGCCATACTAGAGGCTCATATTCATGAGCAGCATTTCGCGGCCCGCGACGCGGCGACTGTCGCGCTGCTACTGGTAGTCACTGGTAGTGCTGCTGCTGCCCAGTAGTATAGTCATAATAATTTTAGTCAGTCACTTGATTATGTACTTTATTTTGTAACTAGTAACATTTAAATTCGTTAGCCTACTGTATCAAGATTTAATATTTTTTTACGTAGCACTGATATTAATAGAGATTAGGTTTCTTTCCATTGACATTTAAATGATGTGCGATTGGGGCTTTGGTCGAACGATTGGCTGTTTGTGACGACATACATAATATACCGCGGTGCCTTTCAAAAATCTATTTGTGTGATACATATTTTGTTTCTTATCAAACTGTGAAAATTTGTATTTATACGACGACATAAAAGATTATACATGCATTAAACATCATACATATTGAGAATCTCCTTTTTATAAGTGAGTTCAACAAAATTAATAAGTTTCTTCTCTTTCACAGTTCTACCTATCCCTATATGGGCACAAGTTACCAGTTTTGTGTCTGGACATCAGCTACGATTCCAACATCATAGCCACTGGCTCGGCAGACCGAAACGTCAAGATTTGGGGCATGGACTTTGGAGACTGTCACAAATCCATCTTTGCACATAATGACTCCGTGACTTCATTACAATTCGTGCCTTCAACACATTACTTCTTCACTGCATCGAAAGATGGAAAAGTGAAGCAGTGGGACGCGGATACATATGATAATATAATTACGTTACATGTAAGTACAGTCTTTAATTATTGTTATTTATTTCTTTACTAGATTCTGTCCGCGACTTGGTACGCGCAATTCCGTTTTCTCCCGTACCCGTAGTTAGTTATTTTTAGTATTTTTTTTGTCTTAAGAACCTTCTCCTAATAATAACAAATACAACAAAAAAAGAATGAGTGAAATCGGTTCAGCCGGTCACGCGTGATGCGGTGACCATGGGAAAATGGGATTCATGGAACCCTTAACCTCTTGTCTGTCGATATATGAGACACAATAGAAAACGAATTGAGTCTCGCGTAGATCTACGCTCCGACATACCAGACATACTACACGTTAAATGTGTTCAACGTAAATATATTTTGTTTGACTTCTCATTTTATACAATATAGCATCGTGTGAAGTCATACATATTTAGAAAGTTCACGTTTATCAGAGAGCCCTGTAAGGTTGGTCTCTGTTACAGCCGTGTAGTCGGTTACAGTCGAAATAAATAAGGTTCATTTTTTACATTAGTCTTTGTATAACTTGACCTATCTAGATATTTTGGATTGAGATACGCTATAATTTCGCACATTAGTCTTACAGTACCTGCAGGTAGATTAGGGTTTTTTTAAGGGGGGAAATTCATCGAATGACTGCTCCCGCCTGGGTGAGGCGGGAGGGAGTATCAGACTGTTACTGAATAAAAACCACCCCGTTCCTTGTCCTTCGAGCCGGAGCTCCGGTAACCCGTTAGATTCTCCGCGACTAGGTACATTAGGGGTTGCAACAAATTCATTAGCAGGTATTTACGTAGGAGAATATATTGGCACAGGGTCACGCGGGCGAGTGCTGGGCTGTGTGCGTGGGGTCGGGCGGGCTGCACGCGGCGTCGTGCGGCGCGGACCGCGCGCTGCGCCTGTACTCGCGCACGGACGAGCCGCTCGTACTCGGGGACACCGACGAGCAGGAGGAAGGACTGGCCACTGGAGAACAACACGTACGTCTAACATATTTATGTATATCAAACTTTTTCTCGTCAACATTTTTAAAAGAAGCTGGTAGTTCCAATATTTCTTATCTTATTCCAGGGCCTTTAGCCAAACGCCACTTTAGCGCTTGTCTACAAAGAGAGTAGAAATCTAAATGTATGGGGATGACACTAACAAGTGACAAAATTTACGTCAATCCCATATAATTTGGTTTTCTATTCTACAAGTAGACAAGCGCTAAATGGCATTTGGATACAGCTGCAAGAAGGAAACCAAATTAACATTTATGTCAACTGGTATTGTGTTGTACTGTCTACTTTTCATGAGCAAGTCATTTGATATTTAATTTGTCCCTATCGGACTTTCTACTCGTCCCATCCCTTCACAATTCTCATTCCTCACACAATCTATCATTTGTAACGTAATACATAATATTATTTATTAACAGGCGCCAGTACCCGGCTTACCTGGTCTCAATATACCAACGAAGAAAACTATCGGAGCAGAGAAAGCGGTAAGTAAACTAAAAATCTATGTAATTCTTTTGCATGAGAGTAAAACAAGCAATTTATTAGTAGCATCAAAGCTTACGGCCTACCTAACTGTAAACGGTCACCCGAGGTATCCCCAAAAGTGATGGTGCATTGAGAACTCTCATTTCCAGATTAACACTATATCTTTACACTAGCTTTTACCCGCGGTTTCGTCCGCGTCACAAAAGGATAAAAAGTAGCCTATGTGACATATACCAGTACACACAGCGCCATCTATACCAATATTTTTGTTTTCCTGCGGGAATATCACATTTTTCCGGGATAAAGTACCCTATTATTTAATCCGGACTTCTAACTTTACGTCTGTAAAAATTCAAAGCAATCGATTTAGTAGTTACGGCGTGAAAGCGGAACAAACAAACAAACAATCTCACTTTCCGATTTATAATATTAGTAAGGATTACTGCTTAAAAGTGATATTCTGTGATACTTTCCAAGCATTATAGTAACTTAATATCGTAATACATGACTGAATGTATGACTTTTTATAGGCGGACTCGATAATGGAATGTCTGTCAGTGGGTGCGGAATACAAGCGCGAGATAGCAGAGGCGCGCGGCCAGTACGTGCAGCCCCCTCTATTGATGGCGGCTTACAACTGCACCACTCCCGAACACTTCCTCGTCGAGACACTCAAGAGGATACGGTCGAGGTATGTATCGAGATATAGTAAATCAACATTCATACGTATCGTCACACCGTCTACCTTTGGGATTGAGAAACAATGGAACGTCAAACGACATGATTCTGGCATAGCTCTTTTACTTCATCTATTTCTGCATACATGCTTGAGAAGAGGATCAATATTTTAGAATAATTGAATTATAATTAATTAATTAACTCGTCGAGTACCGTATTTATAGACACAATTAAAGAACAATAGGTTGCGGTCACCGGTGACCGCTTGGTGTTTGACAGTTTAAGTGATTAACTAGGCTAGAATAGACTGCCTCTTTGGCCGAATGGTCGCAAGTGCGACTGCCTGGCAAGGGGTCTCGCGTTCAATTCCCGGGTCGGGCAAAGTGTAATACTTTGGTGAGTTTTTAAAAATTCGCAGTAGTAGCACGGAGTCTGGAATTGTGCCCGGTATATGGCTATAGACTCACCCCCTATTACATGGGACTCATAACATAAATTGTGAAAAGTGGGTGTTACATTATACAGTGGCATTAAGTGCTGCAATGTGCACCTCTGCTTACTCCTTCGGAGATAAAAAGGCGTGATGTCATGTTATGGAATTAACTAGATTTTTATTTTGATTGAATAATTTTGTTGTTGCTTACAGTGATTTGGAAGAGGCTCTTCTATTGATCCCGTTCAGCGTATCGTGCGATATAATGAAGATGTTACCGAAACTCCTGGACCGCGGCGACCACACGGAGCTGTTCTGTCGCCTCGCAGTGTTCCTGCTGAAGATCCACCACGCACCCATCGTGGCCAACCAGGCACTACTCAAGCATATGATCCAAATACAAGCCAAAGCTAACATGCGGCTCAATGAGTTACGAGTAAGTTCCTGTATTTTTTATATCAGAAACTTCTAATATTAAATTGGTTTATGGAAAAAGCTACCGTGCATACCAGATGCCGGTAGTATCGGGTCTTTTGTCCAATAGAGCATCAGCTAGTCACTCAAACCATTGTACACAAAAGCTAGCTAAAGTGATTGGAGAAACATACTTTACACCACATTAGCGCTATTTGGTGCGTAAAAAAAATGGTAGTCTTTATTCAACAATTTTTTTTTCATAAATGGCTCAGAAAACGTGTGAATCGTTCAATCGTGCGTCTGATCTCTCTTATTATAGCGATCATTTTCAGTCCTTGCATTTATTGTAGAACAGTTTGTAAGCAATAATATTTCTCAGGACATGGTTGGCTACAACGTGCACGCGCTGCAGTGGTTGCGGCGCGAGGCCGAGGCGGCCGACAACGAGCAACTCTTCCGCGAGGCATTCACTGAGAACCGCAAGCGAGACAAACGGAGACGGGCGCGACAAGCCGTCAAACGACCCATCGTTACTGTTACCTAGTTATAAGATTAATAAATGTATGTATGTTAATTTGTTGTATTATTCCAAAGCCTTACTAACCATTATTCAAACTTCACCCATATTAGCAATTTTTATATCAGATGTGGTTACTAATACATCATTATTATCTATTCAGTTCACCTACTACTGGGTATAGGCATGCCTAAGAGGGTAAAGTAAAACTACAGAGCCTCACCTTCGGCATCCTAAAGCCTGAAAATATCAACATATTTTCCTTCTTGACTCCGTTGTAGTTGGTAATATAATTGTAAATGGTTGGTTGAAATAAAAAACCACATTAGCTGCTATAATTTATTTGTAAAAAAATATTCTACTCACTACATAGCCAATATATCAGTTAAAACTTTAATAATTTAAGTATCCATCCCTGCGTAAGTCACATTATTTATCATCTATACAACAATAACTAATGTTTCACAATGAGTATTCCGGCCACGTGTTCATACTAAACAATCTCAAACGGATAATTTATGCTGAAACTTACTATAAATACGTACAGTTATGTAATTTGACAACAACAATAACAAATGGTCCTTCAAAGCTTTCTATATTGGAAATTATTGCTTTATGTTAATATCATAATATTATAAATACGTCTTTACGAAGAAATTACCAGCAGAATAATTTCACATCTGCTGCATCGAGTTGAAATTTGACATTAAAAGACGAGTTTATCAGTTTTAAAGTTTGTCGCTGGACAACTGGGCTCACGGTACCTAGGTAAATACAACATACATTTCTTAATTACAATTACTATTAGAATAACATTTAATTTGGATTATAAGGCTCTGTGACCAACAGGTCTATTGCTTTCGTTACTTGATTGCTATCATAACACCTACGATAGTATTACTATAATAGACTGAGCTCCAGTCTCCAGCGCACACGATATATAATTGACAATATTCATTATATATTATTCAGATATTACTGTTCAGTTTTACATACAATGTTCATCACCACTTATCACAATGTTATTGCTTTTCGGATACACACATCTACTACATTCTCCAACAAAATATATCACAATGAATAAAAATACTTTTACATTATCATTTTTCGAATACGTAACTCGAGCGAAATATAACGTGGGAGTGAATACAAAAACAGAAGACATTCATGAGAGTTCTTGTCAGTCTTAAATCTTCGAAAAATGACGTTACATACAATGTCGAATGGAATTCCTAGGATATGAATACGAAGCCCATATTCCAGCATAAATTATAATAATACACAACAGTATTGGTACTGTCTGCGCCTCTGTCAGACGTGATAATAAAAACAAAATCACAAACACATGCTTGTTAGAGCGTAAGCACACACAACACAACCGGTTTGTTAGTAACTAAATGACGATATACATTGTTCATCAACTCTTAATACCGATATATCCATAAATTAACCTAACGTAATAAATAACCAAATTGGAAGATCTATCGAACTTGTATCCTGCTGTATGTGTCGACTGAGACACAGAGAAACACAAAACGAGTGAAAAATGTAAGTAGACGACGATGTTGAAGCGAAAATATTTAACCAAATATTCCACTACCACCGACAATTATAGTAAACGAGTTAAATTCGGAAGTCAAACTAGATAAAACCTAATAAAAATACAAAAATAATAAACCTAACACAAATGTACAGAGTAGATTTCAATAAAATAATACTGTATCACTACTGCAATCAGCAATATTAGTGGAGATTTAGAACTGTCCTATGATGTCCAAATTACACTAGCAGGCTAGTATTCAAAGTGACAATCCTTCACACTGAGATGCATTCCATATCAATCGGTTTGGACTAAACAAATGACCATCTTTGTAAACCAGCACAGAATTGATACTGTGAATATTCTTTTATTTCTAAATAAATCAAGATGGTTTACTGTTTATTCTGTTTATAATTATTCACAGCTAAATAAGTAGGTGATTATAAATTTCTGACCACAACGTCACTTCTAACGACAATTTAAAAAATATTCGAAATATAATATTCGGTCATAGATATACTCTTAGAAAAATAAACACGACCTAGTTCCTATATCAAGATCAAAATGGGTAAATTGAATTTAAATTTTAATATCATCGTAGAGAGAGCTAAAGTTAAATAGAGAGCAAAACACTTTTAGTTTTACGTTCATTACGGTTTCATTAAGAGTATGAATGAACCATTATTGTCAAGGTAGACAGCTACTCCGACACAAACTAGGCGTAGGCAATACTAACGGTACACTACACCGACAACTATACAGTGATCCCAATAAGAATGAATAAATAATCTCAATTTTTAAAGCTTTTAAATACGATAAGCTTGACGTAACGTTGAAGGTTAGCTGCAACAGAATCACACGTTCAGATGCCTCAGCTACGTTACAGCGGAGGTTGTCTAGCTAAGTATATCACAATGTCTCATAGACTGCTGTATTTTACTGGCCCGTGGGGTTTCGATAATTAAACGAACTAACACTAAATTAAGTAGAGACGTCAAGTAAAGGACGGTGACGGAGTTCACAGCTAAATAAGTCGAATGGAAGCAATAACAAAACAGCCCAGTTCAAGGTACAGATAACGTAAATGCTTTCTGTTATAAATAAACACATAACACTGACCATCATGAGGTGAATCCGGTAGATTTTAACTCAAATATAATGCCACAACGTTTCTGTTAAATGGTTTGTTCTAACGCTTAACGACCACAAATGCCCAATATAATAAATGAATTGAAAATATAATTCTTAAAATAAATGTTTTCCTTATGTTATGACGTACAATATATCTATTTTAATAATGCCAAAGTTACAGGTGTTTACTGTTCATTAGTAATATATAAAGGCAACATCATCATAATCACTATGTTAATGAGAATGTATACTATTGTAAGTACACCACAGATTTGTGAATTATTTATGATCGAGAGTTTATACATTAGGAATTTGCTAAAATTCAAGCAGGCAATGTTGAAGCGTGGTAAATAAAAAATGTTTATTAAATACTTTATATAAATCCAAAAGTAATTTTATAATTCTATATATTTATTATTATTTACCAACCCTACGGTATTAATGTGCCCTGGACTTTAAATATTTCCAGAATCATTTTGCTTGTTATTATTGCTTCTTTTCATTTTGTTACCTTATCTAAAAAAAAATACTCGACAGAAAAAAATACTTACATTGTAAATACTGACCGAAATGGGAAATAAATTAGACACTTATAATTTACTCAATTTAAGCATTACAACTACTACGTAAACAATAAAATTTACAATATGACCTATAACTAAAAGAATACTTGCGTCCTGCAATAGGTAACCGTAAATATAATTTCAATAATATCAAAGAGAGCATTCTAAGGCAAGGCTTACTATAATAAAACCCGATATCATAGTGTCATTATCTTTTTGAGATTTATAATTACAGATCGCAATCGGCGTCTGTCCGAGACTGCGAAAATTCACCGAACAAACCCGAATACTTTATTACATACGACTGCTGGAAGTATCGTCACTCCGAGCTGCCATCACAAACTGCACGATGCTTACTCATGCATGACCAACAATCATACATATCACAAGTTAAGAATAATGTACACACGGAAAGTACTCTTACGTGAACCGTACACTGTGGTACCATTTTCATCCCTATACGTTAAGTAGGCACTAATACAATCAATGTATATTGTTTCCCGCGACCAAATCACGAAATTATGCGTAATGCCCTGGTTTTGTATATTTTTAATCGTATTCCTATTGATTAGGTACTGGACAAAATATTGTCGACTACGGGATAGAAATGTGGTAGTTAATACACATACAAGCTTGTGTAATATGAAATAACGCTGTCGACAATCTTTCGCCCATCCTAAACGCTCTAATATGCCACTCCACATTTCAACCGGTCGTATATATAATATGGAAGAAGCCAAACCATCATTGAGTGCTACGTGAGATTCTATTATGAAAAAATGTATGATCTTCTATAAAAATAATTCACACTTTATTCTATTACGACCGGGTGAAAGGGATAAACATTTTAATATATATTTTCCCCACTATTGTCATCATACACTGGCCTGAACTATCACTAAATAGATATTTAGTACTATATTATATGAAGAATGTTATTATTGCATGTATACTTATACTCTATTAAGTTTATATTGCTTTTCGAGCGAATGTTTCTGTGATTGTTAGTCACAAGTGTTATTAGCGTGCCGTGCTTGTGTCAAACATTCATAGGAACATTGTAAGTTTGTATAGAAGCTGTCGATATGGAATATACACGCGATGCTGTAAGGGAACAATGTGTGGGTGAGACGTGTCGCCGGGGCTATGGCGTCCGTAGCGAGTGTATCACAGAGGGCAGTCAGTGAGTCTCTTCGGCGGCGGCGACGTGGCTGGCGACCAGGTTCAGGGGCGCCTCGTCGTAGTCCGGGGCGCTTATACCGACCTGCGATTTTTTTACGATTTTAGTTTGACTCTGTTTTGTGGGACATTAGCATTAATGTTTTATTGTTAATGTATGCGGTAGTCGTGGGAGTACCTGTTCGTGGTGGTGCGAGGGCCGCGCGGTGCGCGCGTGCAGCGCGGCCAGTAGATGCGGCTGCAGCTGGCGGCGCAGCGCCTGCAGCACGGCCTCCTCGGCGCCCTCGCCGCCGCTGCCCGCGCCCTCGCCCGCCTCGCACGCCGCGCCGCCCACGCTGCCGCCGCTACGGCGAGATTCTGCAACAATTTCTACTTTCAACACCACTCCGACTTCATAGCCTAGTTAAAAATGAAACTTAAACCTCTGAAGCGGTTGTGTATTTCACTTGAATCTCACCGTTCCACCCCACCTTACCTCTACTAACGTTAGCCCCCACGTGATTGACAGGCTGGTCTATGAGTTATACTCAATGTGGAATAATAGATTAGATAAAACAGTATCAACTAATCAGAATACGCCTATTGCGGGACAAGAGTCTTAAGATATTTTAGAAGATACAAACATTATAGCTACTCACTACTCTTAGTATGCTTGCCGTCGTGCCGCGGCCTGCGGCGGCGCGTGTGTATGGTGTCGCGGCGCATGGCGGTGGGGCGCGGCACGCCGTGCAGCTTGAAGTACAGGCCGCAGGCGTTGCAGACCATCTCCCCGCGCGCGTCGCGGCGCCAGATTGTGGTGGTGTGCGTGCCGCAGTTACTGCACGATAGCTCCACGCGCGGCCCCGACCGACCTGATCCTGCTCCTCAGGAGTCGATGACCCTTCTGGAGGTTCCTGCTGCAAAAAAAAACATTTGTCTTCATTATTATCATTAAGGTATGACATCAGGGGTCTGATGTTTAACGAAGGTCTCCCACTTAGAGGGGTTCTCAGTTAGAAGTGATTCTCAACTGAAAAGAAGCCACTCTTCTTACTTCACTACAAAAAGGACTACTATGTTCTTTAAGATTAAACATTTACCTAGTTCAGGAGGTTAGACCGCTAGTTCTGAAGGCAGGGTTACATTATTACTATAATGTATAATATATTACACGCCACACTTATCTAGTGCATTATGTAACTTTATACGTATTCATTTATGTATAATCGTTCACGTGAAGTATATTTAATAAAGATATTATTATTATCGCCGTTTCGCATAGCTTACATTTTCAGATGCTGTTTGTGGCCATTGCGCGTTCGTGGCGGGCGGGTCCACAGCCATAATAGGTTGTGCTCGTGCTGGGAAACTTTGTTTTCTTCGTGCAGTGCCGGCCACACTCGACCCGCGACCTGAACTTGTCCATTCGCCATTCTGTAACCGAAAACAACATAAATTACTATGATGGGAATTTCCACTAAGGGATACACAATGTCAAATAAGATATTAACCTTTCGCCAGTCCTATGAAATAAACGTTAAAAACGAAGCGATTGCCAACAAGGCATACAGGACAAAAAAAATTCTCGACCAAAAATTTTCCAGGTTTCTGTTACCATAACACTTAGCCGGTGGCAAAAAACAAAATATCCTGGATCTCGACAAATAATAATTCAGTAACCGCCAAATCCTCAAGCTATTGTTCTGTATTGTATACACAAAAGATGGATAAGTGCATTTGTAGAGGCACACATCTATCTTGCCGCGAACATCTAGCGAAGATAACACATACAACAGCTACATAAGTCATACAGATATAACAATAAGAACATTACTTAAAGTAGACAAGGAAAATGTATTGTACATCATAAATGTCCATTAACATAACATTAAAGAAGTAAATTCGTGCTGTCATGTGTCCTACTTCATAATAATATGAACTTATTCTGTATTCTCAGTTTCGTGGTAAACAACAGACGTATAACTTGTATTTACTTTATGTGAAATGGACCACCCTTTAAAAAAACCACATTAATAAAAAAAGTTAATTAATCTATAAAGACTAGGAAGTTACTTCGTACTGCACCGTTATATATGAATATTGAAATTTTACTGTTAAATAATTATAAAACCAGTTTCGGTAATGGTAATGACAAAGATATGGAGCGCCCATCAGTGTTCATAACTTGTGTAATTAATGTACTGTTGTGACCTACCATCTGTGCTTGGGACGCCGTGTATTTGGATTTCGTCTGACGTTTGTCTGGTGAGAGCACACCATGAAGGTAAGTTGCGTTATAATTACATACATATATACATATAACATCACGCCTTTTATCCTCGAAGGGGTAGGCCGAGGTGCACATTATGCCACTGTACAATGTAACACCCACTTTTCACTATTTATATTATGAGTCCCGTGTAATAGGGGGTGGAGCCTATTGCCATATACCGGGCAGAATTTCAGACTCCGTGCTACTACTGAGATTTCTTTTAAAACCCAGTAATACTTTGCCCGACCCGGGAATCGAACCCGAGACCCCTTGCCCGACAGTCGCACTTGCGACCACTCGGCCAACGAGGCAGGCAACGAGTATAATTACATTATAATGTTTTTTTAAAGTGTGCAAAGGTAGCCTTAATGTTTAAAAATAGAAATGTTTTTTAATCGACTTCAAAAAAGGCGTTTGAACTATATGTATGTTTGTGTGCGATTATCTCGCGATCGGCTGAACCGATTTTGATGTGGTTTTCATAAAAGTGTTTATTACACTTAGGATAAGGTAGTATATTATTTAACTGGCATCAAGAAGCTTTGAAGTCGCTTTTTTAAACTTAGATTATAAAGAATTATCTTTATCTGTGTACTATCTGTGTACTCTTTTGTTGACGTAGCGTCTGGACAATTGACTGCAGCGCAACGTGATGCAGGTCCATAAAAGTTGATTATTATTATTTTATTGTTTGTGAGACAAATTCAATGCCAATTTCTTTATATTTTCAGAGTGATATAATTAAATTACTTGTCGTTAGTATTCTACATACCGTTGTAATATTGTTAATTTATTGCTTGCTATTATAAATGACATTTTTAAATATATTCAGCAGGTATATGTGATTAAAAAGCTAACGGGCGATAAATATAATGAACGGTCATTGAACCCTTAATACAGCTGCAACACTACCACGATTACTTTGCGCCCATGTAATCCTTAATTGCGCCATCATTTGGGGAGTTCTCAATAATAATAATAATCATCGTCATAAGTTAGTAGCATTCTCTTATCATCTACTAATACATACTCTCAATATGCAGTAATTAAATATTACATTATCAGTGTAACAACTAACAAGTAATGCAGACTTGATAAATTGATAAGAAATCTATGTCGCATCATTTTGGTGACGGGATGACGTAAGTCAATACATTGTATTTTTTTACCTGTTTAAGTTACATTTAATTAAAGTATAGGTGCTACAAATTAGATGTATGTTGTTTGTAAACAAATCTAATTTCACTGAGCTTCTATAATTTTAATTGCATTCGATCGATAGTCACTAAATAGAATGAGAAAGAGAGTGAGAGTAATGCCGCATCTTTATGGTGTCACTTAATAGTGGGGCAAAATTTTTTACCAAACAGAAATTAAAATGAAAGTCAAAAGTCAAAATCATTTATTTCAATTAGGCAAGAATGGCACTTTTGAACGTCAACAAAAAAATAGTGAAGCTATTTGAAAACCAGAATGACAGTATATTTACAAGCAAAGATAAAAAGATCAATATCTTATTCAAAAGCCGGTCATACGGTCCTTATTTAAAATCAGAAATTAGTCATAGAGTTTAGTTTGAGAACCAGATCATAAGCGCATGACCGGATAGTTACATTCAAGCGCACCGATACTTGGCAGTAGGCCAAATTAGCTAGGACAGATAAAACAAAGCGAATATTGAAGCTAAGTGGAGTAACTATATCGTGTGAATGAGGTTACCGGACCAACAAATATTAAGTGTGGGAGAGCCATGCTTCGGCACGAATGGGCCGCCTCGACCGGAGTGATACCACGGCCTCACAGAAAACCGACGTGAAGAAGCAACGCTTGCGTTGTGTTTCGTCGTGTGAGTGAGGTTACCGGAGGCCCAATTACCTTCTCCTTCCCCAATCTCCCCAATCCCTAAATCCCCAACGATCCTCAAACTCCTAATCCCCAAAAAGCCGGTGACGCATTTGTAACGCCTCTGGTGTTCCAGGTGTCCATGGGCGACGCCGATTGCTTACCATCAGGTGATTCGTCTGCTCGTTTACCGGCTTCTGACATAAAAAAACCCTCCCCTCCCAAAACCCCAAAACGCCGGCAAAGCTTGTTGTAGCTGGTATCCATGGAGGGTGCTTATGCTTACCGTTAGGAGATTCGCCTATTCGTTTGTGGTGTGTTGTTTGTGTCCCATAAAATTATCCGCGAAATGACGGGCAGTGATTGAAAGTGAAGAGCTGAAGATTTAGCTCCCCTGGCTTGGATCTTCAGCTCTACCTCCTACGTACGCGCGTACGTAAACGAAAGGACGCATGTTGCCATTTGGACAGAAACTAACATAACACTTCACATTATACTGGTTACTGACCCGAGATACATAAATTAAAAAAGGGTTTTATAATATTAGCGTGTCACGTATATCTTTGAATTTCACTTAAAACTTTCTGAAGTACCGGTTAAATGATTGCCGAAAATCGCATATAGAAAGATTCGTATTTTTTGCGTTTACCGCGAATAGACAATATCAGATAATGATAGAATTTTGACGAGAGCTCCGACACAAAGATATTTTATACTTATGTATATCACTTAGCCACGTGCATGACTAGTGGTAATAAACGAACTTTAATGCGGAACACGTATACAGTGAATATTTCCTTATTCGTTCAACATAATATAATTTTATAGCGAGTATTCACACATAAAATACTGAAAGTAAACGGTAGTAAGTTATTTAAGGAAATTACGAAGTGTGCATTATCTATTACTTAACTTACTTTAAATGTAACACAATATGTCTGTTAATTCCACAGCAACTATATCCTTCATTTGACAAACAAGGATTGACTGAGTATATTCTTTTTAAATTCTTAGTCAAACTTTGGATGAAGTATGTAAAAGCTAAAATAATAGAAACATATGTACAATATTTAAATATTTATATTAAACAAATTAATAATTATATTTCATTATTTATATAAAAAATACCAATTAATAAAGGTAAAGAAACAAATAAAGTATAAAATAACAAATATATACCTGCTTGAATACGCTCAGGTTGATACCCTCAACCAATAATTAATAACAAAGTAGGAATTAAATCTCCCCCTAAAATAAAATAAAGAAAAAATAGAATAATAGAGCGATACGGAGCCACGGAAGACTTAACGGATTACCCAGGTTCCGGCTCGAAACTGGAGTAGGAAGAGGGTGGTTTTTGGACAGTCTCTCTCGCCTCACCAAGACGAGAGGAGTCATTAGATGATTTTCCCCCTTGAAAAATCCTGTATTAAAGTGGGTGTCATATTATGTTCGCACTTGACAATTAAAGGTGTGGTGTTGTTATTCGTTAGTTATTTTCATCAAAAATAGATAACGAATATACGTTTTCGGGGAATAACAGGCCAGATGTTATTGTATTTTACTAATATAGATTAATTTTCAATTCCTATCAGTTTGTTTACCCGCATCGTCTTTATCTGAAGCATTCAACTATTGACAAGATAAATTATTTCGCGGAGTACAACTCCATATCAACGTATCGTTAAATATATTTGTAGTACCTACTAGATGGATACACATCTCATGTTTTGTTATCTATCCTTACTAATATTATAAATCTAAAAGTGAGTTTGTTTGTTTGTTCCACCTTCACGCAGTAACTACTCAACCGACTGCTTTGAATTTTTGCAGACGTAAAGTTAGAAGTCCGGATTAAATAATAGGGTACTTTTTAACCCGGAAAAATTGATATTCCCGAGGAAAAACAAAAGTATTGGTATAGATGGCGCTGGTGTATTGGTATATGTCACATAGGCTACTTTTTATTCTTTTGTGACGCGAACGAAGCCGCGGGTAAAAGCTAGTTTACGTATAAAAATAGGTCTTAAGTAGAATATTAATGAATAATAATTTTAATTGGTTTTTAATTTAATCGATTCGTCGAATCGTTCAGAATTTTTGAGATTATAAAGAAAATTGTGATTAATCTTTTTAAGTCATTTTCTTATCGTCCGTTATTCCTTGATTTAACGTTTTTTATTGCACTAAGTAATTACACGTTTTATGTTAAAAATCCCTTTGTTATCATTAATCAAGTTCATACGGTCATATCGGTCATACGAAAATCCATGATATATCCATGATTAACCTACGTCTAATCCGAATCTCAATAACAATTAGGCAGTGCAGTTTGCAAGATTATAATTATTAAGCTGCAGATTAACTTCGGAGGGTAGATAGCTATCGTTCCATGTTAAATCCTTTGTGTTTACTGTCATGCCAGCTGCGGGCTGAAGTTAGTCACTCTAGTTACTCACGTGACAAAAGCTCTACTAGTTTCGAACCACAGAGGGGTTCTTCCTCATGAGCAGCGTGCGCGGTCGCGGCGATCTCGCGCAGCTTACTAGTAAAGCCTTTTTCAGTATATTCACGTGAGTAACCCGCGATTTTTAGTTAATTTAGTATGTCTCACGATAGTTATTATAAAAACATCAATATTTAAATGTTCTAACCGGAGAGACTAAGCCATTGATGGTCCTTAGTGAGGATACTGTCGTGCCAAGCTGCTGGCAGAAGTTAGTCTATATCAATGAAGATGTACTGACAGGAGAGACTGAGCCATTGATGGGTTGTTGTAGAGTGGAGGATAGTGGTGAGGCCGGCGTCCTTAGCGAGGATACTGTCGTGCCAAGCTGCTGGCAGAAGTTATTCTATATCAATGAAGATGTACTGACCGGAGAGACTGAGCCATTGATGGGTTGTTGTAGAGTGGAGGATAGTGGTGAGGCCGGCGTCCTTAGCGAGGATACTGTCGTGCCAAGCTGCTGGCAGAAGTTATTCTATATCAATGAAGATGTACTGACCGGAGAGACTGAGCCATTGATGGGTTGTTGTAGAGTGGAGGATAGTGGTGGGGCCGGCGTCCTTAGCGAGGATACTGTCGTGCCAATCTGCTGGCAGAAGTTAGTCTATGTCAATAAAGTTGTACTGACCGGTGAGACTGAGCCATTGATGGGTTGTTGTACAGTTGAGGATAGTGGTGAGGCCGGCGTCCTCAGTGGAGATACCGTCATGCCAAGCTGCTTGCTGTTGATTAGCCGCCGTAGTAGCTGTGTCGCTTCTCCGCTACGTCCTGTAAACCACATCATAATTGTTTAAATAATAATTTAATCTTGGAGCTATCTTAACATTAAATAAATAAGGGTTACTAGTTTCTTGTAGTCTCCTAGGCATAAACACTGTTCGTGAGGAAATAGTCAAGGCTAGCCAAAAATACCAGGAGAGATTAGCAACCCATACAAACAAACTCGTACAGGCCTTAAGTGGAGAGGGTGGACTACATTATAACCGACTAAAGAGACAAGACATTCCCAGAGCCAAAAGGAGGGTTTGCTGGATACTTCAGCAACTGATTGGCCCTCGAAGAAAACCATTATATATAACCAGGACATGTAGTTCCAACCAAATAAGTGGCTTATTGTTTTAGAACAGATTGCCATAGTGCAGAAAGAAAAAATAAAACTAGTTTCTCGTTCTCTTTTACTAAATGGGACTCATGTCGTGATGAATAGTATAAAGTTTAGAGATCGGTTGTGAGTCCGGTTATTCGAAGTGAGCGTATGCGCCATGTACCGTTAAAATGGGCTTAATGGAGTACTCTCGCCTGTGACACAGGATTATCGTAGTACAGGCACCTTACCATGTGAGATCTATTTTTCTTACCCAAGGAATATTTTTGCATCTGTGTCCATTTCTGAATAAAGATTATTTTTTATTTATTTATTAATAACATTAGTTACTAGCGAACGATAGGCGTAATTTAAGTATTTCTCACAACTTTATTGGATTATTTATTTACCCAAACCCTTTGGAATCCCCCTCAATTTTTATCATTATTTTGTAAGGCATATGAGTAATTTTGGTGGTTCAAGTTAACAAAATCATAACCATAACTTTATATCTTTACACCAAAAAATAACGTATATTTTAATTGAATCGAAACATTTATTTATTTATTTAAAACCTTGCAATAACATAATAAACCTTTATTAATGATGTAGGTCTTCGAAACCGGACCTCTTTGGGTATCACGGTTACGTTCCGAAGAAAACAAAAAAAAAAAACAAATGCGCGCATGTTCTAAATTTAAAGAAATGAAATAATGTACATTATGTTATTACAAGTGTAATATTATTATAATGCAATCATTATACAAGATTTTTAACTTCGTGTAAAGGAAAATGAGCCTTCTCTGTAAGTTTTAAGAACTAGTTTGCAGTGTATTACAGGTCGTCAGCCATTTACATATTCTTCACTATTAGTATATTAGTATAAGTAATATTAGTATGTAAATAGCGGAGTAAAATTGCGAAAGATCAATGTCGGGCACAAAAGTGAAAAACATCATTGAATATTTGAAAGGGTACTACTTTAAATAGGTCTTACAGACTAATCATGGTAAATGAAAATTAACCCCTCAAGCGTCCTTATGAGCACCCGGTGGACCATAAGAAAAAATGCTCCATGCTGCTTTCATGCTGTTTTTATTTTGACTATATTTGTTATATTTCTATTGTAATGATCCTTGTTTTCGTGTGCCAATGGCCAAATAAATGCATTTTCTTTCTTTCTCCAAATGTCTCATGTGCACCCGTTGGATCATAAGGAACGCGGACGCTCGACGGGTTAACAGGTAAAAAAGATTTGTGACATTCCAACCAGTCTACTTTTATTTTCTCCTTTACGTGGGACTCAACTTGATTTCCAATTTCAAAACGGAAGTGTTACTTTAAATAATGCACTGTTTATATTTTTGAGAAATATAAGGGGTATTTTTGAAGGGAACAAATCGTCCAATGGCTTCTCCCACCTTGAAATATAAGGAGTGTCATTAGGTACGTTATGATAGTCTAGTCTACATTTTTATCTTATTGTAACATGTATCACCCTGTACTATTGAACATTGAACAAGTTATGCTGAAGAGATAAGTTTCAACATAGACCAAACCAGTGGTGAACTGGTATGTAATTCTTATTTTTCTCTCTATTAAATAATATAGGTAAATCAACTAAACTAGTTAAGTCTGACGTAAATCTATTAATACAAATCGTGCATTATAAACGTTATGCTTTAGTAATAAAGTCGAAATTGTACTGAAGATTTTTGTCAGATTAGAGTAGTAGGATGTGCTGTCTATTGATGTCTATTTGTTGTAATGATCTCACCGTTTTGTCTATGTAGGGCCTGCCAGAGGGATTCCTTATCTTGTTCGTGTTCCATAGCGGGTTGCGGCGAAGACTGGGTCGATCGTGCTGATTGCGTCTCCTCAGGGTCGTCCTGTAATCGTCACAACATACATTTTTATTTACGTGAAGAGCAGGGTTTGGATTTCATGAAAGAAAGGAACAAAATAATATTCCATCTCGATCCAAAAAAAAATATAAAATTGGTTCGACAAACTTTCGGGACTGGGACCCAAAATAGTTGCAATTCGCAAAGCTTAGTCACATTTAGAGGCCATAAAGGTTGCAAAAATATCAGTCAATGTCGCTGGAAGCATTGACGTCATCCCAACCTTGTTCGTTATCTCTCGTTTTCTATTGTGGACGGCAGAATACCTGGTTGACCTTCCTCCGTAAAACATGCCGCAGATATTAATTGCAAGGAACTCACCTGCGACATCTGAGATATGTCCATCTGAAGCCTGTCTGGATCTGACCCACTACTACTCCGACTACAATCTTCATATACCGACGAATTTTCTTTTGACGTTTTCATTTTGTTTCGACCGTAGATATGTTGCTTGTACTCATCAACGAAGTTTGTTTTGTGTGCGAGGGCGCCGTGGAAGTAAGTGCTCGAGTGTTCTCTGTCCTGCTGGTCAGTCGGGTCATTGGGCTCGTTTTTGACAGAACTGTATAGGGAGAGGTCCATCTCTTTGTTGTCATGGTCGTCGTTGCTCGTGGGGCTGGCAGCGTGCTGTGGCGCGGTGTACGCATACTGCTCGTCCGGGTACTCGTGCTGGTACTCGGCCGCGCCGGCCGCGTGTGTCCTGTCTATGACACCCGTATAGTTCTGTGCATATTTTGGAGACTCATCGGTTTCCCGAGCCACCGCCACAGCCTTGTTTATAATATCGATGACGGAGTTGCAGTGCATCACCTCTCTCGCTCTGTCAGAGGGCGGTAAACTCTGTACGCTGTTGAACATTATATGAGGCTCCTCTTCTTGTTTGACCACATATTTACTTGGGTCGTAATTTTTTATTTGTAGTAGTGTGACCGCCGCTTGCCGGCTCTCCAAATTCTTCATCTCCTCAGTCGAGTCTGGAGAGCCGATCTCTGCATATTTGTGTTTTAAATCATCCTCGTAATCGGGGTCGCTCAGTGGCTTGATTATTTCTTCTAATTTTGCCGCCGTTATGTTCAGGACTTCCTAAAATAAAAGACAATGTTTGGGAATCAAACGGTGCTCATACATATTAGAAGAATGATAGCACAAATAAACATCGACCAATGAGAAGCTCGCTCACTTCGTGTCACTCGTGATATCAGTCGGCTCCTAACTGATAAGATAAAATATATTGTGATCCGAAGGTGTACTCCAGTGTCCTTTCTAATTTTGGTGAAAATGTACTTCCAAGCGCTATGCAAAGTGAGTGACCGTAGTGGCCGAGATAGAAAACAGAGACGATCGTTGTTTGTGTACCTTATACATTATATAAGTAATGGTGTTTCTTTGTTGTAGGTGTTAATGATATTATGCGTCCTAGTTTCGTCGAGCCACGCACTAGAGGCCGACGCGGAAAACGTTCCATGTGATATTACTATACAAGACTCATCCAATCTCACACTAAACTGTTCGCGCCGCAACATTGATGAGATTCCAGAAAAATGGCCAGAAACATTGAACAGCGTAGACAAAGGTAACGACGGCGACTTTGAGGGAGAATGATGGGATCATTAATCATCGTACATTATCGCGGAGTATGGCGTAAACAAAACAAATAGCTGCAAATCAATCAAGTTTTATATTGAAGACAACGTTCCCTAAAAATAACTATCGGTTGATCAACATCTGATCAAGTTTTAGTGTTATAATAAATTATTCATAATACATTCTGAAAATCATGCATACGTTCCGTGCGTACGTTTATCGATGCAGTGAAGTTTACCGTGGGTGGAATGGATTAGGTTTTATGATAATACCTATTTGGTTTTATGAATATTGATGAAGTATTAACAGGACTATAACCGTTATTAACATGATAAAAAATATGTGAAGATTTTTGTTTGGAAAATAGATGTTATAATGGAAATTTCATGAATTCCAGATGGGCATGTGTTGATAACGTTTTTCAACAATACAATTTCGAACGTGTCGCAAATACCCGCAGTGCCCGGCAAGAGGGTCGCCATCAGCTTCAAGTCGAATGAGATCGTTGACATCGAGGACGATGCATTCAGCAACATCGAGAGATTGGTATACCTCGATCTCAGCAACAATTATATCTCTGGTATGTTTATTATTTACTTTTCAATTAAATAACATATAAACTATAGCTGCGATAGGTGATCAGTATTCAAGTAAACTCATACACACTCTTCGATCAAGAGACAACGAAGTCACGACACTATCAAATATCAACAACAAATTGCCATAAATTCCACTAAAATCATAAATCAAATATTTCAACTTACTGTTATTTTGGGCCTTGATGGTCCACTAACTGGTCAATACTGACCGTTAAGCTATCAACGCCAACGTATGGAAGCGAGATGCGTAATACGTGATTATTGATCAGAAAACACTTATCTGGGTCAGATATTTATGTTCACAAGAAAGGCAAACAAAAGTATTAATCTGTCAAACACCAAGCGGTCACCGGTGACCGCGACCTATTGTTCTTTAATTGTGTCTATAAAACCGGTACTCGACGAGTTAATAAAACTTATACAAAACAGACGTGAACCAAATGTACTACTTAAGTTACACGTTAGCTACATTCGATTACTGCAATCACTTGACATTAGGAGCAAGTCAAGTGCATTAACAGTCACTTCTAAAGCCAATATTTTTGCAATTTGTCAACCCACACTGCTAATAAATATTTGCTAAGATTCTGTTTGGCTATTCGTTATCTTTCGGCCTTAATAACATAAAACAGAAGCGCCCCATGTCTCCTCGTTATTCTTACACAAACACTGAATAAAGATGATCTAAATCCTCTACAAATATCTCCCATAGATATATAAACAACATTTAGCAAGTGTTGACGTTGCCATTACGTCTATGATTTCAAACTTTCCATTATAAAGGTGAATGAATTCCGCTAAATGTACCTCAAACATGGCGTGATATACATAATACATCTAGATTGGAAACCCATTCATGAATCACATTTTTTTTTGTTTTTTAATTTATCCATATTTCAAACGGCCAACAACGAATTAGCTCCGTGCTTATAGTATACGAAATAAGTGAACGCAATAATATTGCTAATATAGTTAACGTTTTATTATCTTTCACATTCTCCACAGATATGAGCGTTGAGCGTACACTCAACATCTTTCATAATGTTAGTCACCGGCAGCGGTACATTTATTTATATGGTTTCGCCGAAGAACGCTACGTTGCAACACTTTGATTCACAAAAATGTCGTAAACACCATCTAACAATAGCCTTGACTAAGACAACATGTATAGGGGAGTCGTTCTCCGTGTTTCTAAGTGCATATTAAGTTGTCGGTTCCGCATGATAACAACTAGAATAGAAGAACAACACTTTTGGGTGAACTGACGTAATTCGGTCTAAAGCAAATAACATGTTAATGCGCATTGTCTCATTGAACTCATTACTAACAAAGATCGTGTCATTTATAGCACCTTTAAATCTTTACGATATAAATTACTCGCTTGTGAAGATAATTCTGACATTTAACTCTGATTGGATTTACCATAAATATGAAGCAATACAGTTCACTAAGAGAATAAAGCAAATTCTCATCTATTGTTATGAATATAGTAAGCTATATACGTGTATTGATATCGCATTCAAATGCACTAAGTATTAAACAACAAAGTGTAATCGGAACACACACGTAGCCGTAGGTAAAGTGCAAACAAGAGCAACAAAAAAATCATTACAGAGAACATAACAACACGAATCCTCAAGCGACATCGACAGTTCAATCAAAGGCCCCGGTTCAATGATCCGTAATTATAGTTTTGTGAGACAATTTTCTAATTAAAGATTTCCTTGTGTTCAACCGACAAATGAATTTAAGATACAGGACACGCCTCGAGAACTACACAAACAAGTTTCTGATAATGTCACTACACCATAAGCATAATAGGAAACATACCTACATCTACACATTACGATAAAATATTTATCTCTTATCTAAACATTCATATGTGTACAATAAGATATCGCAAACAGTCTTCTCTACGCAAAATACATCTAAGTCATCAACATAAATACATAAACATAAAGAAAGTGTGTATTGTACGAAGGTGATCTCTGAAATATTCTGTCGATTTGGTAGCTCATTAGAAAGTACAAACAATTACTGGCGCATGATAAGCTATTCAAATCACAAGTATCTACGATATATCACTATTGACTTTCATTAGCATAAACGCAAACAAAGTATATTTTCTAGAAATTAATCAATTATTACGAATCTTGCAGTACTTCCAAATAGGTTTACTGATTTACAATAGTCATTATTTCCAACTAAACATTTTGCGGTACCGTGGAATCAAGACTGCCCAACTGTAGTCTTTTGGACCAAATGTTCTCTCATCATTCATTCAAACATACAGATGAAGTACTTTATCTAAACTAATAAATATTGAATAAAATGTTACTACAGTTCTGGCACAGTGAAAACTATGAATCACTAGGAAAGTGGGCGGACGGATAAGCCGTTGCAACTTCAGAATGAATACAAAGCAGAAAGTACAACGGACGCAAAAACTACGACATAGCATAACTACTACACAAAAAAAAAAAAAATTAAGAAGTTATAACGTAACTTGCAATATGACTCTTTTGGTTCCAGGTGAAGTGTTAAGGAGTGAGATATTCCGAGGAAAATACCAATGTACCAACTGCACTCAATATGGCGTATACGGCAGCATCGCATTGGAGACGCTCAACTTGGGTCACAACGACATCCACTCCTTGGACCGGTACTTGTTCCAGTACACGCCGAACTTAACACGACTCTACCTCAACAACAATCCGATAGAGATCCTCGACCATGTGACACTTCTTGCATTAGCCAGTGCTATCAATTTACAGGTAAGAAAACTATCGAATCATTTTGGCAGATCCTGGGTACGAATTCAGGGAGATCCTTTTTCCTTTACCTTTGTTTCAATGTACCAGGGTTAGGAGTATCTGCTTCTCTTTTACCTAACCAATCAAATTCTTAAATCGCCCCTTACGAAACCAGCAAAATAGGGCGACCTACATTTATTTGGGGATCACTATCAATATCACTAACATCGACCAACAAAGTTTACGAATGCAAGAAGTGTATTTTTGACTTGATCTAAAAAAATATTGTGGACAGAGATTAACTGAAGACTAGAAACTAGCGGATAGAAAACATTTCAAACTAGCTGAGATAATATTCAATTTCTTTTGATAAATTACCTGATAAAAACAAGGTTATCAAACTCTTCGTTTTTGCTTGAGCTATAAAATACTGATTTACGATGAGACACGTTATTCAAGTATTGTGTCAATTTCATCCCAGACGTCAGGCGAATATTAAAATGTATATTACTAGAAGGAACTTTGCAAAGTCAACAACAATGAGTATTAGTCACGATACAAGATATCGCCATCATTAATTAAAATATATGAAAGATTAATAACTGAGATTACGCACAATGAACAATTTCTAGCTAAGATTGCATTCCAGTAACATTCATTTATCTATAATATCTAACAAAAGAAGTTAAGTTTAAAACGAAAACCCAGATGTTTGTTTTTTCATAAAGACCTTAAGTGAGAAGATCACCTACTATTGTTAGTTAAGGGCCCCCGCAGCGTTCACCTAAAAATACATGCTTTTTTATTTTAGGTATTGGATTTGGCTAAAACCGACATCAATAGCATACCCCTAGACGCGTTTAAAGGGTTAACGAAGCTGCAGCAAATCGATTTGTCTGACAACCGGTTCGTGACCGTGCCGGAGAGTCTGATTCTCGTCGGAAGCTCCCTCAAGTACCTCACGTTCAACAACAATCCTATCAACCAGCTCAATGACGACAGTTTCGTAGGTAAATACAGAGATTTACCATCTACATGAGAGTTCGTATTGCTTGCGGTTCAGAACAGTGAAAATCAGCGCTTTCAGAAGCAACGCAGTTTTGGGAGAATAGCTTGTCCCTATATAGGACTAATTAGTTGTATACGAATTATACAATATATTTATAAGTCTATCGAAAATCAGGCATTGAGATAGGATGTTATACTGTTTTGTTGTTACAACGCTACGTAACCAATTTCTAGAACGGGTTTAGATCGTAGTATAACAAGTTAACAAAATGATGTTTATCTTATTTATGTGTACGTAGAAACTGGACTCATCATCATTTACGTACCTACTGGACGCTGAGTCATAAGTGGATACAATACATAACATTATACTGAAACCTGTTGTTATCACGTTACGGGAAATACCAAAATTAAAAAGGATTTTACGACGCTATTTATCTCCACTTTTGTGCCGAATCAATCCCGATAAATTTCACTTCAATCTCGCATTCGTGTTTTTATAACATAGGCTTATTAATTAACAACGAATTGGTATTTGGCAACCATTAAATCTGGAGCATACCATGAAGTATATAACTATCAATGTGTTTATTTCGGGAATGTTTACTTTATTGAACAGAATTATGAAAAAATAATCTACTTCCAAACAAGTATCAAGCACTATCGACTATCTACTTATAAACAGTATGTAGCAAAAAAATGCCACAGATGTTTATCTATTATATTAAAGAGTACATTACAGGTTGATGTAACATGCCTACTCGTTGATACGGAAGTACATAATAATAATAGAATCAGTTTTTTTGCAGGCTTAACGAACTTAATCGAATTAGAAGTCGGCGAAAACGATTATTTGGAAGAAGTGAAAAGCAGCACGTTCTCCCCACTCAAGAACTTGAGGGTACTTCACCTCTGCCACAACCGAAACCTGCGATACATCAGCCATAAAGCGTTCCTCGGATTGAAAGACCAATGGACCTTGAAAGAAGTGAGTAACACTGTCCCAACCAAAGTTACGATATAGATAGCAGCATCAGCACGGAAAATCCCGCATATCTTATGAGCATTGCTAATTCGGTGCTATAAAGTTATTGTCGAAGCGGAAATAATTTATTCCGATATTTTAATCGAAGCAAATCTAGTTTGGGCGTCATGTATTTTCTCATAATGATTAATGTTAGGTACCTACTCGGGATGACGACACCCGTCTATTATTGTGACTGATATATTCTATAAGCTCATGGTAACATGATTTATCAGAATTATTAAATAAACGTGATGATTACTAACATAAATTCGGTAAACGTATCATAATCATCATTTTGTAGAATGCATGCAATCCAATTTGCCCCAGTTTTTGAGTGCTTACATGACAGTCGCGGATCGGGGTCAGCTTACTAATCATTTTAGTGTTGTTTTGATACACAATCAATCATTGCCACATTTATCCTAAAAAATGGAACATTGTCGACTATGATTACAATCATAATTACGCTAATTAAGACGGACGGACTGATAGCCTAACTTTTTTACATCTATCGGCCTTAAGAACCACTGTTAAGCACTAGTTTTTAACTCTAATCGAGTTGAGTATTCTTAGATTCTTCGATTTGGAAATAATTGTTGTGTTGCTTTGCGCTAGCGAAAAGTGGGTCAACTGTAAACCACTGCCTAGTTTCGGGGAAAAACAACCATTATTATTTTCTAAATAGATACGTGATACAAATAAATAATGGTTGATAAAGCATAACTTTTTAAAAACAGTTGATAGGGGTATTCCCATAGCATTATGTAAGCCGATTAATCAGTTTGCCCTACCTTATTTAGAGTCAACATCGTACAGTAGGTATGTGATTTGTCTAGAAGGAGAGAAATCGCGACATTTTAAATAAAAAATAAGTATTGACGTAAGCAATGCTTTGCTACCGCACGATACTCTATAGTAAAAAATATCCTAACATTTATTATGAAACACAACCACTTAATACAAGCACATTCTCCTGAGCTGCCAAGATAAAATATGTTAATGCAGGTCATGGTCTATCAATATGCCAAATTTCATCTAAATCCATTCATTAGTTTTTGCATAAAAGAATAACAAACATCTCCATCTCCTCAGAAAATCTATTTTTTATGTTCTAAGATGTTTCAACATTTTCACAGTTGTCTATAAATATTAATTTGAAAAATGTTTTATTCATACAGGTGTACCTGGATAACAACTACCTCAGTGAGTTATCCACAGACTTAATGCCATGGAACAAATTGGAGATATTAGGAATGACTGGCAATAATTGGCTTTGCAACTGTGAACTGGCCAATATTGTGACAGATCAGGGAGCAGGGGCTAAATTCCAGATTGGAGAAATTCCTTTGTAAGTATAATAAAATTAAAAATAACTATAATATTTAAGATTATAATATCTATAGATAATGTGGCTTGCTTTTACTGCTAAAGTGAGTGGTCCTATAGACAAAATGCACAAATTTTTTTCTGCAAAGGAGTTTAAGGAATAGATTCTGATATAATTATAAATATAGATTAAAGAAGGGCCAAATTAAAAGTACCCTTAACCGACGAGCATGCATGAAAAGATTGATGACTGTTAATGAAGTGAAAGAGGTGTGTAAGAATCGTAGTAATTGGCGTTCCTTAGTCTCTGCCTACCCCCATGGGAGACAGGCGTGAAGTTATGTATGTATGTACGTATTCTGACATAATATTCAGATTATAATTCTAAATATATCTTTAATACAGAGGAAATTCTATAAAATATGAAACTTTACAGAAACTTCTCAAGTATGTAAGGCTACATTATAACTAATATTTCAGTCTAAGACTGGTTTATGACAGTATGTCAGCTCATAAAATTATCAATCTATGAGTTCATCATAGTATTTCATATTTTATGATCTAATCAGATATTGTAAATAGTAATTTTGTCTTACATTTAAATCACAAGCATTTATTATTACCTATCAGTTAATGTTAAGGGTGCCTTTTGATTGGCTAATTTATGCTACCAGAGTTTACATTGTGAAACTATTTTAACATATTTATTCTTATTACAGCTGTGCTGCCCCTATGAGGCTCAGTGGAGCATACATAACCAACATTACACTTCCCTACTGCCCAACTTTGAACACAGAACCTAAGAACATCAGGGTATTCACTTTATCTAACCTAAAACCTAAACACATCTTATACAGCATCCTAGGAGTAGCATTAATAGCCTGTTTAGGTATGTTACTAGGCCTACTTGTCAATGCAGTCAAATCTTGCTACAACAAAAAGATCAAGACCCAACCAATCCGTTATATCAACTTAAACTCAGATACCAGTTTTGCATGATAACACCTTAGTATTACTAATCAGTAAATTGTATTATATCTTCAATAGAATTATACTGTCAGGAAGTTTTAGATAGTAACGAAAATATGTAAATAGAAATTGTATTAAATATTTTTGGAAATTATTAATAAATTTTAAAACACTTTTGTTTTTGTTTGTTTGCTAAAAATAAATATATAATAAGACTATAGGAAACTCACCTCTTTTGGACCAGAGAGTGAATTAGCATATTGCAAAAACTGTTCCAAAAGTCGTTCAGATTTGTGTGATAATTCTCGGAAGGTGTGAAATTCATCAAGTTTGTGTGCACAGCCCCCACACACGACTTGTGGCAGCAAGTCTTCAGGGGAAACCTAAAAATATTATTCACAGCATTAGAAATATAACTAAGTTAGTTTCACAACACCTCAGTCATTAGGAGAGTTGATGTGGCCAGTGACCTTTTGCAAGTGTAATCATAGATGATGAGTCATTGGTGGCAATCTGATAACAAACACATTACAAATCCACAAGTTGTTCCTGCATCCTTGGTGCACACTGTGACAAAATGGGAACATGGAGTCCCCCTGCAGATTGATTGCCTTAAAATACAAATCTAAATTTAGATAATATTGAAATCTCAAAATAGCAGGGCATAGCATAACATGGATAAGCACTGTCAAAGAGCATGGGTTTGAGCAGTGTATTTGTGGAGGAGCCGATGCGAAGGTCCGAGGGCCACCGCAGGAGCGGCGCAGGTGTGAGGCGAGCGCGAGGTGGTCTCCGCCGTCCGCGCTCCTTTGTTATCAGCGGCCGCGTCGCTGATACAGCGCGCCTGCTATACGCTCGCATATCATTTCCACGAATGACATTAGTCATACAGCCGAGCAATCGACGCGTGGGCCGTAATATGATATCACAATGCGAAAATACCCAACACCCGCGAGAAAGTTAATGGCGCTTATCAGCATCCACAATCTCATACGCTTACGCTAAACTTTCACACGAGAAAACTCCTCCTGTTTAATGATCATTGCAAGAAATAATCAAAAATTGTTACCATTATTGACAAATTTGCCATTATCATCTCGGAAAGACGTGATTTATCCTTATCACGGTCAAAAATTGGAAGTTTAACATCACTGCAATTATCGCCACAGAATGATAAACAAAGGCGACACACTGAATGGAACTTCGGCGGCAAATTACACATATTTAGAAATTAAAACAGAGAAAAGTATTCACAATGAAAGAAAACATTTAGAAATTAATCAAGTAACTTAATTAAAATTAAAAGGTTTTGTTGAAAATATAACTCAGCATGCGATGATGTAGAATACATCACATCGCGATTGTCAACCAAACGAACGAACAAGCTACACACACATTGAAATCGTCTATTGTTTACGAAGCTATGATCGTGTCGTATGTGTGCACCAAGAAAGTTTGTTCTAGTTTACGCACTGATAAAATGATAACATTATCAAAATGATTTGTATTATCAATATTGTTGTAATATCTGATATTGATTAGGATTTATGAATGAACACTAAATAGGTATGTTATAAATTGTAGTTTATTTTAATTCACGCGTTTGAATTTCCTAGATGATCACTTTTTAATATACATGAAATACATAACAAATTATTATAAAATTATATTTTTATTAAACATAAGGAGCTCTGAAAGCAATTTACCTTTTGGTAACAAACACTCATGAGTTTTAATAACTTTAAAACAAATAACTTCATAATTTGTGAATAATTTTATTTCTTTTAATAGAAACATAAATTGAAGTTATACACAAAGAAATTTCACCGCATTGCTCGTAAAACATTGTCATTTTTGTAAAATATTTATGAAATTATTCCAAAATAATGGCCATCACCCCTAATCCTTGTAATATTCTTATCTATTCGATTTGATAAGGACTTTAATCGGTTGATATTTTGTCGTTGCTGTAGTCGAGAATATCTTTGTTCGTTTGAAATTAATACTCTGTGCTGTTAAACGTCAACGTCAAGCTTGACGTCTGTCAAGAGTTTTAAATGTCATTAGTCAAAAACATGAAATGTTCATTCAATTTGTTTTCATTCATGTTGCGAAAGAGCAGTGTACATTGTAAAACAATATTATTTATTTGTTATATCGCTATCTGGCGCAAATTAATATTAAACTAACATACCTATAAATCTGCCGCACACGTACTTTTTATAAAGTCAAAAGACATGGTGTGAATTCGAAACATCTTAGATAAGGAAAACAAAACATCCTATTTCCTTTCTTTCATCGAGTTCATGATTATGATAAAATGAGCAACTCGTCGACATCGATTGCTGATGGAACTGCTAGTTCTATTAGCAATATAGAAACTACATCGGATACAGCTCAATTATTAAGCCACGAAGATGCAAGCACTTCTAATTACACACAGCTCAACAGATCTGTGCCATATGAGGTAAGTAGATTTTTACAAAGAACAATAACATTTATATTTCCGTGGGTACTATATATTTATATCTTTGTTTTTTATTTTTATTTTATCATGTACAGTAATTTGAACAAGTATTAAGTAACATAGTTATTGATATTACTAGCTGGCATATGACCTCTTTGTCTAATCAGCCATTTGTTTAGTGAAACTAATATGTGTGCATAGTTAGTAAATGAGGCAATTAATTATTCAATGTGCAGGACTCCGATGATGATCAATTTCACGGTAGCCATGGAATTAGGAGGCGACAAGCTCAACAGAAAATTGAACCTGGATCTATGAATGTTCTCTCAGCTAAATACGAAGTAAGTATGTTCAGAATGTCTATTTAATTTATTCATACTCCAGATATTCTTTGTTCCCTAATCAATAAATTCCATGAAGATAATTTGTTTGACTAATATTTGCATATTATAAACAAATCTAATCTTAATAAAGATAAAAACAAACATTATTCTTCCCTTCATCTTTGTGTTTATCAAAAACAATGATTTATTTGTTATAGAAGATATAAAAAAGAAAGTTTAACTATTTTCTTGAAAACTCCTTCGTGATCATTTGTTTTGAATTTAGCCCGTATATCTCCAAGCGGTCACCGGTGACCGCTCTCCACTAACTACATTATAGACCTTATTTCCAATGTTTAGAGACTAATTTTGTAGAATGTTTGTGTTTTTTATTAGTCACATAGCCAATAAACTGTTTTTTTATTCAGAGTTTAGATTATGACACATGTGAGAACCACCTACTTCTTGATGAGGAAAGGAAACGAGGATATGCTTTCATTGTGTGGAAAGATATTGCCAGATGGTTCATAATATTACTGATTGGAATAGTAACAGCTCTCATAGCATTTTTCATAGACATATGCATAGAAGAATTCTCCAAGATCAAATATAGAGAGCTGAAGAAATGTATCCTTTTTAAAGTTTCATTAAAAAACTTTTGAGTGAATCATCATTACTGTAGTAATATTCAACCTTAATTATTTTAATGGTGATTCATTTTAACAAACAGTTTAAAAAGCAATTTAAGTATATTGCAATAAATTCACAAAATTCCTAAGGAATATACTTTTCCTCAACCAACAAATATATTTATTGAACAGGCATTGTTACACTTTAAAACGTTTCAATGAATTAATAAATTTATTATTTCATCAGTTATCCCAGTACCACAAACAAGTCCAATAAGAGCTTTAACACCTAGATGATAAAGTTGATTTTTGATGTTGATTGTTGTGGAACATATTTCTGTAATACAAACAATTGCAATATGAACTGTAATACATAGAAGATAAAGTTGTATTTTGCTTGATAGTTACTGTCATTTGATATGTGCAAGTATGAATGTGGTTATGAATATGATTTCCATGACTAATTAATAAACAGCTGTGGACAAATATGTTTTAGAAGACAAACTGTACATTCCTTATTTGCTGTGGGTGTTATCAAACATTTGCATTGTGTTTATTGGATCTATGCTAGTTGCTTATGTGGAGGTAAGTTACACTATTGTAGTACTATTGTAACATACATTAATATGTCTCTGTGTGAAATTTTGCTATGGACCAATATTATTATTATTGTTTACTACCTGCCTTTAACGAAAGTCCATGTCCAATTGAAAGAATTATGTGTTTAATTTGACTGTGGTATTGTTATTGTATTTGTTATAGTTTCTTTAGCTACATTTTTTAATACTGTACAAAAACGAACAAAACTAATATGCCGTTAAACAAAAAAGTTAATAGCAGATTTTAACAAATCTATAAATTAAGGTTTAGTCATGTTAATATTGTAAATCTTCCATGGAGGCTCAACTAATTTCAAACCAAATTGGGGCTCATAGTAATGAACTATGCACATAAGCAGTGCTTGTGTGTAATGTAACACCCACTTTTCACTATTTATGTTATGAGCCTCATGTTATAGTGGCTGAGCCTATTGTCATATAAATCCAGTATGTCTTACGATAACATAACATAACATCACGCCTTTTATCCCCGAAGGGGTAGGCAGAGGTGCACATTATGCCACTGTACAATGTAACACCCACTTTTCACTATTTATGTTATGAGTCCCATGTAATTATATCTTACGATAATTATGCAAATATATTTTTAGCCTGTAGCAGCTGGCAGTGGTATTCCTCAAGTCAAATGTTACTTAAACGGAGTGAAGGTGCCGCGAGTGGTACGGATCAAGACGCTTATCGTGAAGGCGGTCGGTGTTATCACAGCTGTCGTCGGCGGACTGGCTGGTGGCAAGGTAAACTAGTCATATGCTAATAAATACGAAATTGTTCTTATATGTGGCAAAACCAAACCATTTGTTATTCCACCTGGCATGTAAATTAGCACGATTTTGTCGCAGTGGGAGTATGTTCGCAAATTGTGCACTTTCTCATTATTTTATTTTTATTAGGGGGCGTACATAAATTACGTGTGGTGTTTTTTTTAATTGTCTGTCCCTCCCTCCCCCTTGGTGAGATTTCATGAGATTTTATTCAACACCCTCCCCCATCCCCCAACCTCACGTGAGATTTTCCTAAATGTTGGTTTTTCACGTAAACGCATTGGATTGTTATTGCAAAAACAAAAAAAATCCATGTTCTTGTAGAATTAAATCTTAAGCATGTACAATCTGGAATTAATGAACTATGAAGTCGGTAAAAATAGTATAATTTTTTGATTGTATCAGAAAAAAAATTACGTGATATTTGCCGAGACTCCCCCTCTCTCCAACGTAAGATTAGATGAGATTTGAGTCTACCCCCTCCCCCCCTTAAACATCTCACGTAATATATGGACACCCCCTTACCAGCATTTAACTTTAATCATGTCCGCTTGGAATTAAGTTCAAGAAAGAATAAGAAAAGGAATTTGTGCTGAAACTTAATGTGAGAAATAATGAGATAATACACTAAGCGCGAAATCTTGCCAAGTTGCGTGGCTAGGACTGCAAATACAAAATACCATTATCTTACAGAATACCAATGTAAAGTAGTGACGTAATGTTGCTATGTTTTTGGTATATTTACACTCGAATACTGAAAAACTACTCAATTTTAGGTTGTACTTAAATGAAATAAATTATTTTTATTTTTTTTACTTAAATATGGTGCCATCTTTGTCTTTTTACAAACAATGTATGTATAGTGACAGCAGTATACCAAAGCGTGACCTAAAGTTTGAGTGGCGTTTGAGTATTTTGACATTATCAACTTAAAAATCAAAGTCAAAATTATTTATTTCAATTAGACCAGGAAGGCACTTTTGATCGTCAGCAATATACATTTAAAAGTGAAGCTATTATTTGTACTTGTTTGAATATTTTTTGTACATTCAAGTACAACAACTTAACACTTACTATTTCACATGAAACTGCCTACCTACGCTACGTCAATCTTGACGTCATAGAAATATACACAATGTATCATCATCATCAATGTTTGCATGTCACTTGTAAATTGGCCAAAGAATAATTTACATAAGTCAATAGTTTTCTTACGCATGTTTCAGTATATAGGTACTAAAACATTCGCAAGTAAATTTTTGTGTATCAGATTTTTTTCCTCCTATTGTATATAGCCCCCCTCCCCAGTCTTCCCAATCCCCGAATCCTCCACAATCCTCAAATTCCCAATTCCTAAAGGGCTGGTAACGCACTTGTAACGCCTTAGTGTTTTAGGTGGGTGGCGCCGATTGCTTGCCATCAGGTGATCCGTCTGCTCGTTTACCGGCTAATGCCATAAAAAAAATTTAGATAGAGGATGAAAAAATCTAATACATGCTCATTGTAACAAGCCGTATAGGTACTTACTTTAGTTTCATAAACTTCATTCACTCTTCTATTTCGAACCGTTATGTATTACTATATCCTTCCACATAACACTTTCTTGTTTAGGAAGGGCCTATGATCCACAGTGGAGCTGTGGTGGCGGCCGGTATATCTCAAGGCAAGAGCACGACCTTCAACAAGGACTTCAAGATATTCCAGTACTTCCGCGAGGATCACGAGAAACGTGACTTTGTATCGGCGGGGGCGGCCGCCGGTGTGTCCGCGGCTTTCGGCGCTCCTATCGGTAAGACTAAACTTCGAAATATTCGTTTATGGTACGGCTCCCTGGTCGCTGGACCGCTGGAGAAGAAGTGTTCTGTTGTGAAATAACCGTAGAATACCCGACGTACCTAATGTTACGTCATGAACTCATGACATTTGGGTACACACACCCATATACCTACGACGTAAAATACTAAAGTGATAACAAAAACTTTTGGACCACATAACTTTTTTTTAACTGGTTATTTCATACATACATACATACATAACCTCACGCCTGTCTCCCATGGGGGTAGGCAGAGACTATGGAACTCCAATTACTACGATTCCCACATACCTCTTTCGCATCATTAACCTTTCGCGCGCTTCTAGTACACACGCGTAAACGCGCGTTCTCGTACACACGGGTAAATATTTTAATAGAAAAGCGAATTAATAATTCAGTTCAATCAAATAAAGAACGGGTTGCAAACTTGAAAATATACGTCACAGAAAAAATATCCAATCGGTGCGCGTTTCTCGTACACCCGTGTGTACAATTACGCGATGGGCACTCAACTCTCTCGTACACCCGTGTGTACGAGAAACACGCGAGAGGTTAACAGGTCAGTCTGGTGGTTTCATGCCGTATTTAATCTGTTAACTTGCTGATTAACCAAAGCAAAAGACACGTTAATGAATTCTAATAATACACATTGATTTTAAATTTTTAGGTGGAGTACTGTTCTCTCTTGAAGAAGGAACGAGTTTCTGGAACCAGGCGCTGACATGGCGAACTTTCTTCGGCACTGTGGTTTCCACGTTCACATTAAACTGCGCTCTGTCAGCGTATCATGGAAGGGCGGGAGAACTCAGCTTTCCTGGTTCGTATTTTTTCATGCAACAATGTAGGCAATCGGATATGAAGGTTTTGAGGTTGTGTCTATATGAATGTCAAAGATAAATAAAAGTTCAGAACGCCCCTGGTAAATTATATTGTTCACATCAAGACACACGAAATTATTTTATTACCATTTTCGCTGAGCTTACTTTTAACCCAAAGGTTGACTGGGAGAAAATGCCATATGGCATTAAGTCCGCCTTATGTACCTTATTTTGTGTGCATTAAAGTGTATTTTTAAAATTATTATACAAAAGTTCAAGTTTAACAAAAGTACCGGCTCGGCACACCGTTATGTGAAGACTGGTCTTTATTCTAATTTAAGGAGGGAATAGCAATATGATACGACGCCCTACGCACACAGCCATGCACCTGCATTTACATAGGTGTGTACGTGAGTGTACATACAAAGGTAAGCAATCGCCGCTACTCATGGACACTCGCAACACCAAAGGAGTAACAAATTATGATACTGGTCTTTTGGAGATTTGGGGTGGAGGTGGAGGGGAGGTGTAGATCTCTAGTAACCTTACTTACACGGCGAAATAACACAAGCATTGTTTTTTGCCGTTTTCTGTGAGACCGGAAAAAGTATCAAGAAAAACGTTTCAATTACTATTCACACTCTTTCCTAGACTAGACTGATTAGGTACCTTACAGACTTAATTTCTTAGTATGATATCTATACTAATATTATAAAGAAGAAAGATTTGTACCTATTTTTGTATGTTTGTAATGAATAGGTTCAAAAAGTACTGGGCCTATTTAAAAAATTCCTTCACCAATAGAATGCTACATTCTTCCAATTTGACATAGGCTACAGGGCAGATTTTGGTGGTACTATCTTAATACTGTGATCATAATTATTTACCCAAAATTTAATGAATAAATGATTTTGATTTAATTTGATTTGATTACATTTCATTTTGAAAAAAATTAGGGATCCTTGGTAAAATTTGAACAATCTAACCGAAGGTGTAGAAAAATGAGTCTTAAAATGTCTTTCGTCGAATGCGCTGCCGAAACTATTAGCGATAGAACAAAATAATGTACAACAATATTGAAGAACATCATAATGTCTACAAATATGTCCAACTATTGTAGTTATGTCACTACAAAGATCCAATTTCCAAAAATAAATAATTGTCTACCCCGTGCGAAACCGGGACGGGCTGCTAGTGTAGATTAACTTTGTATATGTAGATTAATTTTATATTTCGTATATTCTAGGTCTGCTGAATTTAGGCAAGATGGAACCATTTCCATTCCAATTCTATGAGCTGCCCGTGTTCATGTTCTTTGGTGCAGTCGGCGGCATGCTGGGAGCTTTGTGGAATTACATCAATTACAGACTAGCCGTGTTTAGGATAAGGTAAATATTTAATTATTCGTTTTTATTATAGATCTGTTTTTCCAACCACAAGTTTGGTCGCCGAACCTAAATCTCTTGCCTACCTACAAAAATATACCTTATTTTATTAGAAGTAAAGTTTTTATTCCACTGAACGTACGAGTAGTCGACATAGTGATCATTAGATAAAGTGGCGGCCGCGAACGCTATAATATAATAAATATTTGTGGGTTCTTAATAATGAACTCAATGTTTGATAGCAATAAAGTTTATTAACGTGACAACGTCTTATAAATTGGTTTGCCGGGTGACACTTCAAGAAACTGCATTACGCTTCGCTCACGTTATGCGCTCACAATGAGACCGAGTGAGAGGCACGCGTCCCTTCCACTCGGGCATGGTTAGCCCGCCTAAGAGCGAGAGAGACAGACATAAAAAGTGAAAGCCACGCGTATTAATGTTTTAAATATAATTCTTTGTATAAATAAATGTTTTAAATTGTTACTTTTATTTCATCCTTCTTCCTACTATACGAATGAATATTCACATTAAAATTATTTTACCACTCAAAATCGTTGTCACGTAAAACTTTCGCCCGTATACCGACTTTACAGGCAACCAATTTTTTTACTCCAACGTGTTTTATAATCAGGTACATTGGAACTCCTTGGTTGCGAGTAGTGGAGGCATGTCTAGTGGCGGCCGCGAGTGCTACGTGTGGGTTCTTAATGATGTTCCTTCTCGACGACTGCAGACCTTTGGGAGAGGATCCTACTAAAGTGCCTTTGCAGGTATGTTTCGTGAACTGTAAGAAAGAAAGAAAGAAACACTATTTATTTTTGCGCAAAACACACATAACATAATTAAAAATAAAAATAAAATAAAAGCTATAAAATTAAAATGAAGTGAAGTCTTGTCCATGGTCCACAGACTTATTATTTTACTGAAATCATAGATCGTAACTGAAGGCAATTGGCAGATAAAATAACTTATAACATAACGCCTTTTATCCCCGAAGGGGTAGGCAGAGGTGCAAATTACGGCACTTAATGCCACTGTACAATGTAACACCCACTTTTCACTATTTATGTTATGAGTCCCATGTGCTAGGGGGTGAGCCTATTGCCATATACCGGGCACAATTCCAGACTCCGTGCTACGTAACTGAGAATTTTTAAAAACCCAGTAATACTTTGCTCGACCCGGGAATCGAACCCGAGACCCCTTGCCCGACAGTCGCACTTGCGACTACTCGGCCAACAAGGCATAAAATTACTTATGTAGAGAAGAAGTTGGGTTTAAACCTCATGTCGGAAAAGAGCTAATGTATTCCAAAATATTTTTGTCTCCTCACTTTTTTTAATTAGTTTTGAGGTCTGCCTATTGCATAACTAATTAAATCTAAATAAGTTTAAATTCTGGATATAATCAATCATTTGACAAGTCAATATTTATTTTCCTCAGCTATTCTGCGCAGACGGTGAATACAACGCTTTAGCAGCTATTTGGTTTCAAACGCCCGAAGCCTCAGTTCGATCATTCCTCCACGACCCAATTGGATCTTACAAACCATGGTCCATACTGGCATTCGTCGCTTGCTACTTCCTATTATCTGCCTGGACATTCGGTCTGTCAGTGTCGAGTGGGCTCTTTATACCGAATCTGTTAACGGGCGCCGCCTGGGGAAGAATGCTAGCGATTATCATACAGTATATGCTACCTTCTAATGTAAGTAACTGTGTTTTTATCAATTTCAAACGTATGCTTATTGGAATAAAGTTGTTTTCTGTTTGTAAAAAGTACGTAAAGCAGTGGAACGGAATCTTAGGGTGTATTAAGACCGCGCGCACCTCAAGGAGCCATCAGACCACCACAGATGGGGCCTAACAGGGCTGATGCCGATACGGAGCCGCGGAAGACTTAACGGGTTGCCGGGGCTCCGGCTCGAAGTGCAGGAACGGGGTGGTTTTTAGTCAGTAAGAGTCTGACACTCCCTCCCGCCTCACCCGGGCGGGAGAAGCCATTGGATGATTTTCCCCACTCAAAAAAAAGGGTGTATTAAGACGATGGAAGTTTGGAATAAACTGATTTTCCATATTTGTTTCGGAACCCTTCCCTGCTCTCATCTTCATAATTATCAATCATCGCGAGAGTCCAATGATGGATTATAAGCCTCGTCTACAAAAGAGAGGTTTGCCTTCATCTCCACGCCTGACAGGGTACGAGATAGGGTTTATCAGAGAGAGCTACTGGACAGTAGCACTTTTAACATAGATTAGACAATGTCTGTTAAATGTGTATTCCCTTTGTCGGCTCTTCCGGCATCCGCGAGAAGAGTAGGAGTGGACAAATGTATCCTACCCTGCTGTTACCACACGGCAATGTTTTTTGGTGTATTAAATGTTCCTTACAATAATAGGGTAGATGCCTACTTTTTATTTTAATGTCCGTCTGATCGATTATTTTAAATCATTAGACACGTATTTTTTAATTTCTTACAGAAACGAATACTTTCGACGATATATTGATTTGAAATGTCGCGTGACGTTACTTCTATGTACACTTTATACGTAGAGATGACGTTTTAGCCCCCACTCCTAAACTTTGATTCGTTTTATCTAAGTATTGTTTTATTATACGACGATTTTTTCATTACCTAACTTACGGACTAATTAGATTTTTAATTTTCATACCCTGTATTCCAATTATGCAAGTTTGATTTGAGAGGACTGATAAGGCACTTTTTTTAATTTACGTATTTTTGTCCAATAGACAATTAACCCAGCGAAGTACGCGCTGATTGGAGCCGCAGCCCAACTCGGTGGTGTAGTGCGCATGACTATATCATTGACAGTCATCATCATCGAGACTACAGGACAGATCTCCAACGCGTTGCCCATCATCATCACACTGGTCGTCGCTAAATGGGTCGGAGACTTCTTTAATGAAGTAAGTTTTTTTTTTATAATTACATTGCCCCACATTAGGATTTTGGGGCTCCGGCTCGACGTGCAGGAGAAGGAACGGGGTGGTTTTTAGTCAGTAATAGTCTGACACTCCCTCCCGCCTCACTCAGGCGGGAGAAGTCATTCGATGATTTTCCCCCCCTTAAAAAAAACACTAGGATTTTCTCCTGTGTCGTGGGTGCGTTTATAAACTTACAAGTTCACATACACATGATATCCAAACCCGGAACAACAGTCTGTGGATGACACAAACAGTTGTTGCGTGCGGAAAACGAACACGTGACACTGTGCGGCAGCCAGTTGCCCAGCCATCGCCGCGCCAACCATGCAGTCGAGTCGCCTTTTGTTTGTATTTCTGTCTTTTTGTAGATTCGTTAATACATTTGAATCTTTAGTTCTTCTATTCTTCTGAATAATCAAGAATACATTTTTATGGCAATTACCTCCTTTTGAAAAGAAGGCATAGATTAAAATTATAATAAAAATGTTTGTATTACAGCAATTGTAATAATTGGAGCTCAGAACTCATAGCATCTCAATGAATGGATAATTATTTCATAAACTACGTTAAAATAAACTTCAACCCAAACTTTGCTGCAGCAAAATGGGTTCAGCCAATCGCGAGGTAATTGTACACGTACACACAAACTGAGAACCTCCTTCTTTTTTGAAAGTCGTTGATAAAAATAGGAGTTACGTTATGTTGTCCCATTCGGATATTAATTACTATTAATACATAGTGTTTAATTTTAAACTAAAGAAAAATACTCTCAAATCAAAGTAGACTCTTGTTCTAACCTAAATAATTTTCCTAGGGCATCTACGACATACACATCCAGTTGGCAGGAGTGCCCCTCCTGCCTTGGGAGCCCCCGCCGCTTGCTCACAACTTGTACGCATCGGAAGTTATGTCACACCCTGTATTCACTCTAAGAACCGTGGAGAACGTCGGCCATATTGTCGAGCTGCTAAAACTTGTTTCCTACAACGGATTCCCTGTTGTTGATCCACCTTTAGCTGATGATGTAAGTGAAATTTCTATTTTATATCTTGGTACTGTTATAAAAAATAAAAATCATTTATTTCGGACATCTAAGAGATCCATAAAATTAACTAGTATCTATACCATACATCATTATAATACCATACCATCGCAGTCATACAAAATTTAGTCAAATATCATAATTACATTAAAAACAGTCATACTTAAACTTAAAGAGAATATGTCAACATTTGAGGAACTCTGTAAGCGTGTTTTCAAGCTTAAGGCTATTAACCAACCAATCAGAGCGCCGAACGCGGTCGCGTTTCAATTACGTTAACGTATCACGCCTTTTAACCCCAAAGGCTTAATGCCACTGTACAATGTAACACCCACTTTTCATTATTTACGTTATGAGTCCCATGTAATAGGGGGTGAGCCTATTGCAGTATTGCCATATACCGGGCACATTTACAGACTCCGTGCTACTTATAAGATTTTTTTTAAATCCCAGTAATACTTTGCCCAACCCGGGAATCGAACCAGAGACCACTTGCCCGATAGTCGCACTTGCCACTCGGCAAACGAGGCAGTCAATACGTAAAAATACTAGTACAATAATTTATTGTTTTCTTGACCCAACATATTAATAATATCTATCATACATTACAATCTTACTGCAACTAGTAAAAAATGAGTCGGTTTGAAGTAGATCTGACTGTTACTTAACATAATATTGAGATGATGTATATATATTTTTTTATGGCATAAGCCGTTAAACGACCTGACTGATCACCTGATCGTAAGCAATCGGCGTCGCCCATGAACACCTGGAACACCAGAGGCGTTACAAGTGCGTTACCGGCCTTTTGGGGATTAGGAGTTTGAGGATCATTAGGGTTTCAGGAATTGGGGAGATTTGGGAAGGAGAGGGTGGGCCTCCGGTAACCTCACTCACACGACGAAACACAACGCAAGCGTTGCTTCACGTCGGTTTTCTGTGAGGCCGTGGTATCACTCCGATCGAGCCGGCCCATTCGTGCCGAAGCATGGCTCACCCACACTTCCCAATCCTTTCCAATCCCGATCCCAATACACATGATTTCAGCATTTCTTTTCTTTCATAGGTGGAAGTGACAACGTACAAGCGACTAAGGGGTATGATACTACGTTCTCAACTAATTGTACTGATACAGAATAAGCTTTACAACGAGAACGCCAACACGACCTGGTCGAATTTCAACGTGGATATGAACATGTTCAGAAAGGAATATCCACGGTTTCCTTCTATTGACGAGGTAAGGGAATTTTTGGTAGTTAAATAAATAAAAGTTCATGAAAACTGATACTATGTACTATTCTATTTTGAATAATATCTAAAACTGTATTAAATTCGAAATTAAAGGACATTTGCAATATGGCTGTCTGAATTAAGAGAATTATGCAAAAGTTTATAATTATAAGACGCTCAAATCGTGTCTAAATAGTAAAAACTTGCAAATAGCTTCACTTTTAAATTTTTTGTTAACGTCAAAAAGTGTCTTTCTGGTCTAATTGAATTAAATAATTGTGACTTTGACTTATTTTGTGTACGTACGGAAAACAAAATGCCTACACCAGAGGGGTACTGACTTGCCACAAATGTGGGCGAACATTCGCTGTAAAAAATGGCAGTCAGTCATCTATTAAATCGGTAATGATTGATTGGAATAGGGTAGTTTCCTAAATTTTATTTTAATATCCGTCTGGTACATAGATTTAAAACTTTAGACACGTATTTTTTCTTTTCTCACCAAATTAAATACTTTCGCCGATATATTAATTTGAAATATCGTGTGACGTCACAGCGTGCCACATTTTGTAGCACGTTATGACGTAACAACCTCCCACACCTAAACTTAGCGCCATTTTATCTAAGTATTGCAACTTAATACGAGAAAATAAAAAAATACGTGTCTAATATTTTTTCATTATCTAACTGACGGACTAATTAGATTTTTAATTTTGATACCCTGGACACTACCCAATTGTAATGTAAATCTCATTCCACAGTTAGACGTAGCAGAATGGGAGAAGACATGCACGATAGACTTGCGTCCGTTCATGAATCCGTCGCCTTACACTCTGCCGCATCGAGCGTCATTGCCGCGTCTCTTCAGATTGTTCCGAGCGCTCGGACTAAGGCATTTGCCTATAGTCAATGATGTCAATGAGGTAATCATTTCATACATCTATTTAAACTAATGTTGTAAAGCTGAAGAGTATACTTATTATATTTTTTTGTGTCAGATAGTCTATTTATAGTCATAAAACATTACACTAAGACCGAGCAGCAACTAGCAGCCGGGCAGCAAGTAATTCCACAATCTGTGAGTTATAAGTGACGACAATTAATAGTTCTGATAGGTTTATGGAATTTAGGAACTGTCTTGTTAGTCAAATCAACGCAAAAGGTGCCATCTCTCTGCATACCACTTCTGGGAAAGACTGTCACACTGTAGATGCTAACAAAATTAATTTATCGTAATAACATTTCCAGTGTATTTTTTTATAATAACTATCGTGAGGCATACTACATTAAGTAAAAACGCGGGTTACTCACGTGAATATACTGAGAAAAGCTCTACTAGTTTTCGAACCACAGAGGGGTTCTTCCTCATGAGCAGTGTGCGCGGTCGCGGCGTCGTCGCAGAACCCCGTCGCAGAGCTTTTCTCAGTATATTCACGTGTTTTTACTTAATTTCCAGTGTATTTATTAATATCATCATTTTATTTGTAGGTGGTTGGCATGGTAACCCGCAAGGATATTGCGAGATATCGAGTATGGCGACATCGCGGCCATATGGGAATGGAGGAGTTAATACTTTCTAGTGAAATTTAACATAATACTATAATGCACAAGTGTCCGACCGAAACACCATCAGTGACGAGTTCTTTCAGCCAAAATTGTACCACGGACATTCGATTGGGAATAAATCTTATGAAGACTTATGAAACAAGTTTAGTGTTGTTTTGACTAGGCAGTATTGTTACCCTGTCTAATATCAGTATGTTTGAAAAAATCGAGTGAAATTTGAATGCAGTTTAGAAAGTATGATAATATTTGCATGTGCCTGTAATACTCGCACAACTGCTAGATTGTAACATACTCTTTTCCGAAAGTATTTAATTTGCTTATATTATGAAGTGTCATTTAATTAGTTATAGAAGTCACGACATAGATTAGTATCTACAATATTGGACAGAATGAATGGCGAGTCAAATACTTTCTTCAAACTTTGTATCTCAGTCGGGCATTTTGCTATAGAAATAATTTTAGTGAAATTGACAATTTTTTTTATTTTTTTACTTAATCATAGCTCAGAATTTACATTTTTATTAAGTACAGCTTTATTGTTTCGTTGTACGTGTATTCGACGCCAAATATTAGGTCTATGGAGTAGACAGATAATAAATCATTAATGCCTAATCAAAATAGTTGATGAATTTGGGTCTTAGGAAATTATGAAGTATTTATGAATAGTAAGTAGTATTTGTTTGTTTATCGCTTAGTTGTTATGTATTATTATTGTAGTCCTTATCAATAGAATAGTAGTAGTGGCCGGTGCAGATGAATCCTGCAATATTTATGTATTTAAAATAATTACCTACTGTATCTCTTAACAGATTCCTGCAATACTCAAAGATCTAACTTTTATGTCATTTGTAATCGAGGACAATAGTTTCTTCTCTGCTCAGGTATATAGCTCACATTTAGTTTAAAAGTTATCAAACGAAACCCCATTCAAAGTTAGAGAATCACATAAGTTTTTAGGTATCTGACCCATCACTTGGTAGTAAAAAATATGCAGTATGATAGATATTCTTATAAAGTTAAAAATTATGGCATAATACATGTATATTTCCTAATGAATGTGATATTCTTGTTAGGTGAAACATGTACTTGAAAATTGCATAAAATTGTGATGCAATCAATATGAATATGAAAATAATTATGATGTATCGTTTATTATGACACTATTGTGATAATTTATAAGGCTAAGATTATTTAATTGTGTTATTAATAAAAGTGTTTATATGAAAAATATTTATTTTTTCTTCATAACTCACATAATCCTTAACATAAAATTAGTTTAAATAAACAAAGTCCTCAAGGCGATATCGCTTCATTGAATTATTTTCTTCTTCTGATGTTCAGCTAGTTGTTTTCAAACAATTCCCAGCCAATGCCAGACCATAAATTGAAGAACAAAATCACTGGTAATACAACCAAAAGTATCAGTAAGTAGTTAACAAACTCATCCATTATAGTATTGGATTCCGCAGCTCTAAAATGAATTAAAATTATTCATTGAATTGAATAATTACTCTTCATATCAATAACATAACCTAAAAGTTTGACGCATGTTTTGACAATCGCTTGACAGATAAATGAACCAGTTTTGTCTATGATAATATGGCAACTGCACTGCAGTGGTCTGTCGTCTATGTTTTGAATAATGAAGGTTTAATGACAAAATATTAAAATTCCGGGGTTGAGACGCAGCGCATAATGGAAATAGGAATTTGTAAATAAAAACATAATTAAAAGAGAATTCTTTTAATGACCAAATCCTGACCATTATTAGAAATAATATTAACATTGTTATTTATATTAAAATTATAAGTTTTTAAACATGGAAGTCGATTATCATCATAATTATTATAATACTACCAGTCCATTATCTCACTCACACACAAAACAAAGTCATAATTATTATAATAAAAAGAAGAATTAGATTTACCTTAATTGTTAATCTAAATGTATGTCAATTCTATTGTAAGTATTGTGTGTTAATTCTATTAATTTAGGCCGGGTAATTTTGCTATTTCTAAACTCATTAGCTTTTTTAGTATTGATAATATTATTTGATAAAACAAGCAAAATTGTTAAAAAAGCTATCATAATTTCATAAAGGGCAGAAAATTAACAATAAAGGAGTATACAAACTAACATAATAATATTAACAGTGCTAGAATATATTAAACGATTTTAACTAATTAAAAATCCTCAAAAACATATGATCACAGTTGATATGTGTGGAAAAGGCAACTGATGGCTTGTTGGGCGTCTTCAAAGTACCGTGGTTTATCTACTCTGACAATGCCATAATCTGGTTCTAAAGCTGGCAACATTGTACTTTGTCCAGTATGACAAAGGCTCATATTTAAAGACTGGTTGTTTGTATGGGAAATGAATTTGGATGGTTGAGGTGTATGGAACTTGCTCCTCATAATGTTTGTAGTCATTCTCTTAGTTCTATCAACATTCCCTTTTATTGTTACTAGCATTCTGTGGTTTTCTGGCTGGTTCAGTAACTGTGTTAGGTCCTGAGATAGAAAAGAAAGATATTTAGATACTTGTAGATTAGTATACATATTTGTTAAAACATAAATATTTTCAAAAAATCGCATACCTTCTTAACATTTTCATATTTGGAAAACAGCCACAAATATGTTGCCATTATGCAAAACAGTTGAGTCTCGCTATTACTGAATCTCCACATGAATTTTAATATTGGCGAAATACGATCTCTCTGCAAAAGAAAAGAAGCCATAAATATAAAGAAAACATTTGAAGAAAACAATGCAAATTCACGATATTTATATTCTGAAGAGATACACCCACTGATCGATAGTTACAAGTCCAATGTAATATTTTTTTAAGGGGTTTATACCATCGAATAACTTCTCCCGCCTGGATGAGGCGGGAGGGAGTGTCAGACTCTTACTGACTAAAAACTACCCCGTCCTACTCCTGCACGTCGAGCCGGAGCCTCGGTAACCCGTTAGGTTCTCCGCGGCTCCGTATCGGCAAGTCCCATGTAATAGAGATCTTGACTTTTAGTGTTTACTGTGAATTTTGAAACATCCATATTAATGAACTATTTTGTTTAAATCCTCGCTGACGTCGCGCGAACAAGGCAATTCAAGAACAAGATTACAAATCGTTATATATACGAATAATATTAACAGCTAATTACCAAGTATATTTTCGGTCCCGTGATCCTATATCTAGTCAAATTGACGAGCACGGCCGCAGCAGATTTCAGCACTTCTATACTAGATATGGATCTGTTCGTCACTGACATGTAAGTGTACACACGATGCACAATGGCTGACGCATTGTCGTTGTACAACATCGGAAATACTTCTGTTAATAATTCTGCAACAAATAACACAAGTTGTTAGGAAATTAGGAATAGTGACGTGAAACACGTTCATATAACTCCCACTTGTCGGAAGTTATTATTAAATCTAGATCCATTTCATGAGGCGCGACGGTATCACCAGCCAGGAGGCGCTATTTTCTACTCCAAGCAACTGAGAGACCTTACAGAGATCTTCAAAAACTGAAAACTTAGAATCTTACGACTTAGGACTACCCCTCAGAACCGCGGTTGGAACTTACGGCCTTTCACCCAACGAGTCAATAATGAGAAATGTACATTTACTATGTGTTTATTCTAACTTACCAAGAGATCTAAATGCTTTGATAACAGTTTCGATGCCGCTGATATTCCTGAGCACCTCCATAGCTTCCTCGTTGCGCTCCTTCATAGACTCTTGGGTGGACTTTAGGCCACCGTCGCGCCATCTGCGCCTGATTGCCGCCACGCGCTTGTCATGAGCTATGTCCATTCTCGCTTTATGTCCTCGGAATAACGCCTAAAATGTATATAGAATATAAAATTACAAATGTTGATCACTAGGTATATTACATTCATTGATATTTTATAGACAAAAATTCACCTGAATCTTAGAAGCTGCCCAGTAGACTCTCTTTTCTTCCCTAATCTTTTCAATATGTTCTCTCTTCAACTGAATCTGTTTTCTCACCAAGTATCCTCTGATTATAGCTTGGAACTTGACTATAATCCTTCTTTTTTGTGTAAATTCGCAGCGTATCAGTCTCGTTAGTAATTTACCTTTCCATATTGTCTGAATGAATCTCACCCGTTGTATGTATTTTACGTACCATGATCGTACTAGATATCGTCTTACGTGTTTCTGCAAGCATATTGCTGCTTGTAACCTTTGAGCTTTCAGAAGGTCGCGCTTCTTTTTAAGTCTATAGGCCGCCTGTATTGTCACCGCTGCCGATCGCATCCTGAAGAAACGTCTTCTTTCAATGAAGCTCCGAACATGACTCTGCAACTTAATAATGGAAGTTCTTGTCTTAACGTATCTTTCGCGTTCTGTGATCGCCATCTTGTATGAGCGGTAGAATCTCTGTATGCACAAAGTAGCTTCTCTTATAGCCACAAATCTGTTACGAAGTATAAGCATTCTGACTACAGACTGAGTCAGTATTGTATACTTTTTCAACGTTAAATATTCTTGACGGCACATGTCGCGTTTTTTTGTAGCAACATACCAGTTTTCTATTTTCTGAGCAGCTTCATTTTCTCTCATAATACGAGCTAATTTCTTTTGTCGATATCTGTTCTGTATTATTATAACAGCCTTTCTAAGCGTTTGGTATTCATTTCGAATCTTTCTAGTTTCTCTGATTAGTCTAAAACGTCTCTGAATTAGGATGGTAGCTGATTTGATTTTTTTATATTCAATTCGTTGGCGTTTGCCACTTACATACGCTTGGAATGCCGCCTGAATAGTAGTACAAGCCTTGAGTATGTTTGTATAATTTTGCCTTTCTTTCAACATGAGGCAATATGATCTAAATCTCCTTTGGATAACAATAGCAGCTGACTTCTTGTTCAGATATAATTTCCTATACTTTCTCATTGCAAGTAGAGCCCTATATCTTCTTTGTAAGACAATAGTAGATTGTTTCAAATCGATGTACTCTTTCCTTTGCTTCCTGCCTGCAATTATAGCTCTGTAGAATCTCTGAATCACGATACACTTTGTCAACATAGTAGTGTACATACTTCTTGTCGATATCATAAGTTTTTGAGCTCTAAATCTGTTCTGGATTGTCTTAGCAGCATTTTGTAAGTGTAAATAAGCTTGCCTGTCTCTTCTCATCGCAAGGATGGCCTTGTACTTTTGTTGTAAATGTGTAAGCACAAGTTTGGTTCTTAAATATTTTTCTCTTTCGGCTCTCATGGCACAAACACTTCTGTATCTTCTCTGGATGCATAGAGTTGCGTTTCGAAGCCGACGGTAATCATCTTTGGCTGCCTTAGTTAGTCTATAACGTTTATAATGGTCTCCTATAAGAATTGCAGCGTTTTTCATTTGTATATACGATGCCCTTTGCTTCTTGGTTTCCAAATGCGATTTGTAGTATCTCTGGATAGTAACTGTGGCTGTTTTTATTTTAATATATTGCTGTCTCATGGTCTTCATTTCGATATACGATCTGTAATAAGTTTGAATGCGAATAGTTGCGGTTCTAATTCGAATAAACTCTTGTCTCTGTTTCCTTCCGATAACATACGCTCTGTATATTTTCTGAATAGTAACACAAGCTTGTTTCGCTTGCTGGTATTGCTGTTGTACTTCTTTGCCCTTCTTGCAACTTCTAAACCAGTTCTGGATTTTAATGGCAGATGTTTTTAATGCCAAGTATTTCTTTCTTTGCTCCCTGCCCAGAGTATACGCCCGGTAAGCATTTTGGATAGTTATGCAAGATGACTTAAGATTTAGATACATGGCCTGTTGTTCACGCATTTTCATTAAGGCTACATATCTATGTTGAATGACGATAGTTGCTTGGCGAAGTTTAGAATATTCTTCTTTTTGTTTACGCATCAAACATTGTGCTCTAAACCTTCTTTGTATAACTATTACAGATTTCTTCAGGCATAAATATTCAGATCTCTCTTTACGTGTAAGCAGCAAGTCTTTGTAGGACCTCTGTAGAGTTACTGCGGCATTTCTTAATCGCAGATAAGCGTTTCTCTGAGCTTTCGCTTCTAAATACGAACACCAGTATCTTTGAATGATAATTGTAGACTGTTGTAGTCGTAGGTAGTCTTGTCTTAATTTTTTCATGATCAAATATGACTTAATGTATGTTTGGAGTACAATGGCTGCATTCTTGACACGAAGAAATTCTTCTTTTTCTTTTTTCATTAATTGGTGAGCTCTGACTCTCCTCTGAAGGGATATGATAAGTTCTCTGTGTCTTAAATATTCCTGTTGGCATTTCCTACGTCTGTACAAAGCCTGTACCATAATAACATTTTGTTTCAGGGCTTGATACTGGCTGCGAGCATTTCTCATTTGAAGCAATGCTCTATAGCGTTCTTCAATTATATTGATCGCATTCTTAAGTTTCAAGTAAGATCTGCGCTGCTGTATCATTCTGTAGTAACTCTGTATAAGGATGGCGCTGCGGCGCTTAATAGCAAAGTCTTGCATTTGCTCTTTCATCAATAGTTTGCCTCTGTACCTTTGCTGGATGCATAGAACAGCCTGCTTGTATCGAATATACTGTGTTCTGACCAGAAATCTTCGGACTAAGCTTTGTACAGTGACAATCCTCTTTAACTGTAACGTGTATTGCCTCACACATAGCCAGCGCCTGATTTGACACTGTAAATGTATAGCAGCCTTACGCCTCAATTCTTCCCTCTCAAATCTCAACCTTTCAAGTTCTGCTTTAGCTTCTCTCATCATCATTACAGATCTGTACCAAGTTTCAATCTTCAGGACGCTCCTTTTCCAGCGCAGAAGGCGACTTCTATGTATCCACATTCTACAATACTTTTGTACTATGATTGTCGCTGTTGTGATCTGTTGCATCTTCCATTCGACCAGGCGGTTGTACTGTATACGGCGCCACCAACATTGGATCACACTGGCTGCGTTCACACGCTCTTGAAGTATTCTCTCTTGTTCCCTCCTCTTCTCTACGATAACTTCGTACTTCTTCCTCCACCACGTCTGTATAACATTAGCGGCTCTCTCAAACAATGGGGCGCGGAACACGTGAATAATCTGCCATAACAGAGACAATGTCTTTTCCCTGTGTCCGTCAGCAATGTCGTTGGAAGTTATTTCGCCAACGATCACGAAGTTGGCCTCTTTCAAAGCATTCAATGCAACTTGCACGTTATGGATCTTCTGAAGACGAGAAATAGCCGGAGTACGCAGCTGCCTCAATAAGCCATCCTTCATCAAAATGATTTCCATTACCTTCGTTAGTCGAACCCCATCCCTAATGTCCAACGCTATGTTATGCACTGCGTATTTGTACTCATCTAAATACGACTGCTTATGACTCACGACATAGCCGAGCGGTCTAAGGTGTTTCGTGATATCGCCTATACCTGCAATAAGCTCTCTTGTAAATCTTATTATAATTTCTCTGCTTTCTTTACAAACGGCGTTTCTGCAGAAGAGACAAGGATCGTGTGATATAAGTTTCCTTTGTTTTGCTTGATCCAAGAAGAATACGAGCATGAAAAACTTTTTGAGAGTAAACTTCTTAATAGCTTCCATGTACGCGGGGAGTAACATATTCGGTGCATTGGACTTCGAATGTTTATTTTTGAGAAAGGGGTTCTTGAACATTCTTTGAATTATAAACGTAGTGAGACCCTCAACGTCGCTATTTGAATGTAAAGGTAAAACAAGACCATAGATGGCTTCAAGACCGATTCGAAGCCAAAGTGGATTGTACGATAATAGCAACTCCATGATAATCTTCTGTAGTCCAACATCTAAATGAAGATTTCTGTCGGCCCTAATGGCAATAAGTTTCTTGTCAATTTGAGCAGTCAACTTCTGGAACACTATTGCGATCTCAGGACTCATAAGTAAAGCTCTAGCTGATCTTCTAAGACTCTCCAGGCGGTGACTATTGTGGTACGCACTTGATACTTGTTCCTTTGTAGGCGCGGCAGGAACTTCTTTATTCCTATTTTCGATCCAAGCTTTTCCAACGTCTATCTTCTGTTCTACGTTGCTATCCAAATCGGAAGGTGGTGTCAATATACAATTCAACCACCTCTTAAATTCATTTTCGAACTTTTCTACGGCTTCTTCGTCGTAAAAGTAAGTAGACGACAAGAATGGATCGACTGTCGCCGCTTGAGAGTATACGTTCCCGACCTGGTTGACTGACATGTTCTGGATAATACTTTTATTTGTCTCAAACGTCGTATTAGAAATTTTACTACTGCTCGAATCTTTTTTGGTAGACGCCTTACTTTTCATAGTCTTCTTGACATGAGAAATCGGTATTTTCCAGAGATCTGGTTCCGCGCGCACAGCTTTCTTGGACCACGATTGTCTTTGACTCGTTGCAGGGATCGAAGAAAACCTATCGGGAGCTTTGTCAAAAGTACGATTGATGGTGAATGTAGACATTTGTTGGTCAGTTCTATTGAAGGTATCAGAGAACTGGACACTTTCTTCGGGAATAGACTGTAGAGGAGGAGTGATCGATCTAGGTGGAGGAGATCGTGTATCCACTCGTAATTCGTTTTGCCAAGCGTTTTCGTAAGCATTCAAAAAGTTTCTTTGATCATAAATTTCTTTTTGGTGTTGATTTCTTTGATCGTAGTTTTCTTTCTGGTATTGGTAGTCTTTGAAGAGAGCTTGCCTGCACATCTTAGGCTGATCTTTCAGAAAGAAGTGTGGTGGCTTCATTTCGTAAATTTGGTTGAAATTCGGTTCCATTGGCGTATTCGGTGATTCCTTGGTGTAGGTATCAGAGCCAGGTTTGAAATGGTCGTCAAATATGTCATGGGTATCATTATTTAACTTCGGGAATGTTTTCCGTTCTGTCGAAAATCTTTGTGGAAAGAACGACAGGTCGCTAATACGAGAGAATTCTGTATTTATAGAGAAATTAGGGCTGTTTAGCTCTTTAGGCGATGATGTGTCAGGGTGTTTCTTACTCAGTATAGTGGGTGTTTCCATGTGGGTCTCAACTTTAGTGTGATGATTGACTGTCAGCCACTTATTGGGTGGTTGTGAAGATGTCACACTGATAATGGAATGAGTCTGATTTTCTTTATTATAATCCTTATTCTCCAAACTATCATCCAAGTCACTTTCAGAATTCATACTAAGGATAATCTTAGGTCCCTTGTCAAGTTTCTCAACTTTAGCAGGCAAAGTTTTTAATGGAGTAAATGTGAGATTGTCAAACAGTTCTGTGCCAGAGATATCACAAGTTTGCTTGTTGGATGGCTTCAGTACATTTTGTGGTGCATTCAATGTGTTATTGTAAGTATAAGATTTGTCATATGTTTGCTGCAGTATATCTTGTTTATAAGGCTGGCGCATATTAGAGAAAACTTCGGAAGTATCAAAGTTAAAGTCAATACTGCCTGGTGAATCAAATGGACACTTATCTTGACGAATGTCCATGGCAAAGTCGTTAATTGCCATATTTTCTTTATTGTACATTTGATGAGTAACCTTTTGTTGTGATTGGATGACTTTGTAAGTCTTCTGTATTTGTGTTGTATTGTAAATTATTTCAGACTTCTTCTTGTAAACAGCTACTGGAGATTTTTTACCTGATTTCTTTTTTATTTTACCTGGGGATATCTTGAAACCTTTAGGTAGGGCGCCTTTCCCTTTTATATTCTGAAAATATAAAATGTTTATAAGTGGCAGCTAGCAACAATGTGAAAAAATATTTTCTGGTATCAAAGGATTAAAAATAATATGGATCTCGAATCTGAATACTGAAAGGTTACTCAATTTTAAGTTGTACTTAAATATCGTGCCGTCACTGTCATTTTACAAAGAATTTGTAGAGACAGAACTATACTTAAACGCGACTAAAAATTGAGTAACATTTCAATATTTGCGAATAAGAGACTGAATGTGCAAATAAATTGATAACTAAATAATAACAACATAACATCACGACTTTTATCCCCGAAGGGGTAGGCAGAGGTGCACATTATGCCACTGTACAATGTAACACCCACTTTTCACTATTTATGTCATGAGTCCCATGTAATAATGGACCATGCTACTACTAAGATTTTTTTTAAACTTTCTTCTTTGGAACATTTTATTTTAATATTATTGTAAATTATGCAATCTAAACCCCATTACAACCATTAGTTTATTAAATTGGACAAGCCTATAAGCATATGTTATTATAAGTTTGATATTTTTCCATGGATAACTAAAATAGAGGTCATTACAAGCTTTTATTTAATATTATTTTTATTAATAATGTAAACTAATTACCATAACAGACTTGAGAACAACAATAACATCATATCGGCCTCTGTTCTCATTGGTGAAGCGGATTGTTTCCCTGGTTCCAGTTGGCTGGGTCGGAGTCCATAGCATCGTCAAACAGTAACACGTCTCCGGTTCCAGGACCAGCCATTCTCCTGGCAAGTGGATCACCAAGCCAGCCGGTAGAGACTTACCGAGTGTTATCTAAAAAGGAAATATTATTTTATATTATAGAAAGTAAATTATATGTGTTTTCTACAGATACATAATTTATTCAAAGTAAATGGTTTACTTGGCTACCTAAGTTAATGGAAAACTTTTATGGGGTTACTTGTATAATAACTATACAAAATTAAATTAAATATAGATCATAATTCAGTTATGTGGTGAGTATGTATAGTAGTGAGAAGACAAAATATTATTATGATGATCAGCATTTGGCTGAATATACTATAATAATTCATTCAATTTTAGTATTTATCAACCCAATTTAGAAGACTACTTCCTATTAGAATGTGTACCAAGTATCAAATACGTTACTTCAAATAATGTTTTATATGGTTACATGAAAACCATTACATTTTAAGTTCAAAATTATTATAATCCTTTAAAAAGAGCCATCTCTTTGGCATCTGTTACCTGTTGTACTTGCTTTGACGGGTTGAACACCTCCAGGTTCCTCTCGCAAGTTGCACCAATAAGAACATTGTCGAATACCACTTGCGGAGGCCGAGAAAACGGGGCCAGGACAAGACGAGGACATTCTTCCTTTGGTGCCTCCTTCACAACAAATTCCGCGCGCCGAGCCCTTCGTATATGTTCAGGAGTATTTTCAATCTAAAAATATAAAACGACATTTAAAACATCTGTAATTTTGGTGGATTTGTTACAACAGTACGAAGTGAAGCTAATGATACTAACTTGGAAATACATGATCAGCGTAAATGAAACACTCAGAACTCAATAAATCACAAGTTTTATTTGATTATATCACACATTTTATTAAAACTTTCAAACTCAATAATAAACGATCTTTGAATTGTTAAAATTCAAACGCAAACAATTTTTTAAACTTCAAACCGTTCACCGTTTTTTCTGACAACTGAAATTCTAACTAACTCACAATACAAAACCATAGCCAATTTTAAGGCTATAGAGTAAAGTTGATTTTTGAGGCATTCTTCCATTTCCGTGTAGAGTGTAGACACGTCCTAATTTCTGAGTATTATTTTCATATAGCAATTTTACACCTGACTGTCATTCCAGCGCTACGAAATTTTCGTCCTTCCTTTTCTCAATCTTACGTAGGTATCTCTAGTATTTATTCCTTGATTTTTATCAAAAATCTCGACATATCTTCGTCGGATATTAGTATCGTGTAAAATTTTCCAGAATCCAACTCGGAACTATGGCCGACTCGAGTTCAAATGAGAATACTTGCGTAGTGTGTTTCAAGAACGTTTTGTACTATTCGATTGGCGAATGTGACCATCCCGTATGTTTCGAGTGTTCTACCCGAATGCGGGTCCTTTGCCTGCAAAATGAGTGCCCTATCTGCCGGCAGGACCTTTCAAGGGTAAGTTCCAGTGATGTACAATACTATGAATGTTATGTTTCTCACATCCTCGGTGCACAGGGTATCATTGTGCAACATTGTGTATTATAAACACATTCAGCGAATCACTTGCATTATTATTACACAATATGCGAATATTTCTACTATTATTTTCTTCTCTAGAACACTTTAATTGAATATTCTGTTGATAAACTTATAATACATGTCAGTTGGTGGTGGCTACTTACTACCTCTATGATTATCACCTATGTTAATTGTCTTATTAGGTTCTTAGAGATAATAAAATCATTAAGCATGTAACTTATTTTGTAGTCTAATTAATATGTTCAAATTGATAAAGTCCAATAAAATTTGTGTTTAGATGTAGAAAATATGTTATTGTCAATACCCTATTATTTTATTTTGGTAATTGTGTACCCCTGAAATATTGTAACTGCTGAGCTGGTAGAATTGAATATAAGTACTGTATACACTAAACCACAGAATAAGAAAAGTGAATAAGCTTTACGAAAACTAAACATTAATCTGTCAAACACCAAGCGGTCACCGGTGACCGCGACCTATTGTTCTTTAATTGTGTCTATAAAACCGGTACTCGACGAGTTAATGTAAATCCTAGCTTCTGCCAGTTGCTTCATTAACGTTCCAATGGAATAAAACGCAGTCTTAGTTTTATTCCAGACTATAATCTATCCTTCATCCAAATTCTTTCAGCGTTTTGATATGTAGGAATAATAAACAAACAAACATTCAGACTTTGACATTTATAATACCAGTAGGACTTAACTAAATTTCTTTTCTTTTAATCTGTTCTTATAATAACTATCGTAAGACATAATAAATGAACTAAAAATCGCGGGTTACTCACTTGAAAATACTGAGAAAAGCTCTACTAGTTTCGACCCACACAGGGGTTCTTCCTCATGAACAGCGTGCGCAGTCGCGGCGATGTCGCGCAGCCTATAATATTTTTAGTTAATTTTGTATGTCTCACGATAGATTTTATAAAAACTAGTAGGGCAAGCTTATATCTTAAGCGGGATGGATCCTGTAGTCTATAATACACATCAATATGGTATCTCTGTATCAAATTTCGTACAGAAAAAACAATAGATACCTAGGTTTTGTTTGAAAGGGGCACAAACACACACCCTTAGAAACTTTCTCCTTGTATCTTCTAACTTAAAAACTGATGTTTTCCTGTTACACTAAAGTTATCATTTTAATAAACCCAGTCAAGTATTTTGAATATAATTTTCCTTTATTATTTTAACTGAACAACCATCAAAAGGTCACCGGTGCCCGTTCTCCACTAACTCCGTTATAGACCTTATTTCTGATGTTTAGACAATATTTTTGTATGTACAAATTTTTGGCATTTATGTCAAATGATTGTGTACGAGTTAAGTATCTGATTTTTATGAATCATGTGAATAAAACCAAAATACTAAGTTATTAGTATTTTGATTACACTTTCATACTTATTTCAACTATAATCTTCCTCACATTTATGATGAAAAACAGGCAATAAAATGTTTAATTAAGTATTAAAACGAGAACTCCAAACTATAGAACTTAAAGGTCAATATTGAATAACAAATCACAGAGCTTTTTTAATTAAACTTATTCCACAGGTTGTGTTTACGGATTCCATCCAACCCTATAAAGAGCTCCGCAACAGGGCGTTCTCCGACCGCCTCTTTGAGAGGCAGTATAAGATTGGGTTCTGTAATGAGGATATAAAACAGGCTTACGAGCGGTTGCTTGAAAACCGCTGTAAGATCTGTGACAAGATACCACCATTTCGTACTTTTAGTATGCTGAGTGATCATATGAGGAAAATCCATGAGAGATACTTTTGTGATCTCTGTGTTAAGCATTTAAAGGTACAGTTATTTTTTTATTCACAATATTATGTTTAATTTTACTGCGTTTATGCTATATAGGGTGTAAACTGAATGCTCCTGAAATGATGACTAAAAGAAATTGTTTTTACAATTTTAATCATTTTTGATTTCGTGTTATTCATGCAACATCAGCCTTGAGCAGTTCGTTACAACTATTACTACATAATAGAAACATTTAATTCCTTACTTTTATGAAGACTTGTTTTTTAACATCACCTGTCGGCATTTTTCCGGGACGTTCCGTTTACACCCTGTACTATACTTTAATTTTGTAATTAAGTCATTATGCTTAATTACATAACATAACATCACGCTTTTTTATCCCCGAAGGGGTAGGCAGAGGTGCACATTGCCATCGTGCAATGTTGGCTGCATTGCCTTGTTGGCTGAGTGGACGCAAGTCCGACTGCCGGGCAAGGGGTCTCGGGTTCGATTCCCGGGTCGGGCAAAGTACTGCTGAATTTAAAAAAAAATCAGTAGTTGCACGGAGTCTGGAAATGTGCCCGGTATATGGCAATAGGCTCACCCCCTATTACATGGGAATCATAACATAAATAGTGAAAAGTGGGTATGCTTAATATTGGAGAAATAAAGCAAAGCTGTATAATAAATAAAGTAGTAGGACCTATATTAGTTACATATTTTCTTCTTAGATCTTTTAAATATTGGAACTAAATTAAAAAAATTAACAATTTGCAAAGTCATGCTGATCAAATAGATATGGTTTATGAGCAATTGAAATAAAAAATTGCATAACATGATGAAAATTGGACATGACTAAGTACATTATTTATTTACATGATTTACTGGCTAAGCTTATTAGATTTCATTACACTACTTTCATTTGACTGGACACTGGTTTGATTGCATTGAACCTCTACAAGTCAAGTAGAAAATAATAAATACAACTTTGTCTGCTCCTTTAGGGCATAAAACACTCTTACACATTTTTAATTCCAGGAACAATGCCTTTTGGATAATCCCATTATAATTTCAAACTTATCTAAAGTACCTAAGTAAAAGAAAACAACTGTTTCTATATTCTATTAACATAATTCAATTGTGGTAATGTGGTTATAGTCGCCAGTACAAAGTAAATAAGTAATAATTATCCCTTACCTACTAAATGAGTAAAGCCGACATAATGACGTAATTCATGCACCCATTCATAAAGAATATTCACACCAATTATCTAGACAATACGTTTACAAATTGTAATTTTATATATACCTATTTTTTTTATTTACAATAATTACGAGAATGTTATCAGGTAATGTAAATAATAGTTAATTACTTGAATGGTAGTTGTCGATTGATAACGAAGAAGTAATGAGTAACTTAACTAAAAATCGCGGGTTACTCACGTGAATATACTGAGAAAAGCTCTACTAGTTTCGAACCACAGAGGGATTCTTCCTCGTGAGCAGCGTGCGCTGTCGCAGCGATGTCGCGCAGTCTACTAAGTCAGTCAGTATATTCACGTGAGTAACCCGTGATTTTTAGTTAATTTAGTATGTCTCACGATAGTTATTATAATGAGTATGTTTTATTAATTTGTAGATATTTACTATGGAGAGAAAGTGCTATACTCGTCAGGAGTTGGCCCATCATCGGCGGAGAGGTGATGTGGATGATACGTCGCACAGGTAAATCTAATTTATTATTAACAATCCTTGAGAATCTACTGGACAAGGACCTCGTCTGCAAAAGAGAGCTTTTGAACTTCAATCATCTAGTTGAGAGACAAGAGCGCCGCTGCCCGGTCTCTGTCAAATGCCTTAGCCGACTCTTACGGCTACAGTTGGGACAAGCCCACCACAACCTACCAAAACCGCTGCCACTCGTATAAGCCATAGTAGATCTATAGTAGATACAACCATGAAAACACCGGAACACTGAAGTCTGGCGCGTCCCAAGGACATGAATAGCTGTCTTGATTCCCGTAACGAAGTGAATTAGAAGATATCATAAGAGGAGGAGAAAAAAACTATAGTTTCCACTCTTACGGGCTAGTTACCCAAGGGATAAATAGAGATAGTGACAAATAAATGTATTCTACTCTCCACACGGCACTTTAAGAGACATATTTCACCGGTACTCCATGGCGGTGCAACCAGCCTCCGTTACCAACGAAATGTATACAACTGAGCAGCCAATGTGGCGGCGCGACCAAATTGAATGGTAACTGGTGTCACATTGTTGTGTGGCGACTCTAGTGTCTGCATGGTGTCGCGGAGAACCTAACGGGTAACCGGGGCTCCGGCTCGACGTGCAGGAGAAGGAACGGGGTGGTTTTTAGTCAGTAAGAGTCTGACACTCCCTCCCGCCTCACCCAGGCGGGAGCAGTTATTCGATGATTGTCCCCCCTTAAAAAAAAAAGTGTCTCCATGGTGTCTAGTTTGTAGCTACAGAAACTATGGTGGCGCGACTGGTTCCGCTGCCATGGTGTCCCCGTGAAATATAGCCTTAATTCTGCTGTTAACATTACCAGCCCGTTTCGATTTCTAGATTGTGATTTCCGTTGCTAGGGATAGACCTCTACCTCCCACAACGGCTCTAAATGTTAGAGTAATAAAAAAAAACATTTAACATTATTTTACAATACATTATGTAATGTATGTAGATTTACGATCGATATTGCGACCGTGCTACAGGCGCGCTATAAACAAAAATCGAATTATTCCACTGCCCGTTTTTTTTAATACGTTTATATTATTGTAACTTGTTTTATGTCAGACAGTTCAAAGTATTATGTGAATTCATCTCAATGTCTCCTGTAATCAAATACTTTTTCAGGTACAAACATTTACTTAACTAAACGTGTTATTAATACTGACTCTAGGTAATTAATAATACTTATCAGCTTTCATAGAGTTTTGTTACATTACTGTTACTGTTGTCTGCGACTTCGTCTGCGTAGAATACGAATTTTATGATATAACCTTTTTGTTTTAACCGCTTGAATGCCGCGTGGATACACGTTTAGACACACGAAGGGTTAATTTACTAAAATAAAAGTTGCATATGTTACTCCTTAGTACGTCAGTTACCTGTCAATAAAAGTCTTGCAAAATCGGTCCAGCCATTCCAGAGATTAGCTAGTAGAAACAGAAAGACAGACAAAAATTGTAAAAAGCTGTTATTTTTATGTTACAAACAGACAATGTATATAGATGAGACGTGAAAATACTGGTCTTATTGTCCAAAAAAGTGATATCATTATGACATTTACTGCGGAAGGTCTCCTTTACCCCTTAGGGCGTACCCCTTGGGGCGTTGGCCGTAATCCTAGTTGGAAGGTAGCTTAATGATTGCATTTAGCTTCAATATCCCTATGGAGAATATAGCTATAGTTTTGTGATAATAAAATAAGGACATTAAACTATAATCATGTCCAATAGACAATACATTATTCTTATCAAGTTATTATACTAATAAAAGATAAAAGCTTTAAGTCCACACAGCTATCAGTGAAAGCAAAATCTAATAATCATAGCGAATGTAAATATATTTGTGGGACTACCTATTATAATAGAGACTTCCTTTCAATGCATAGAAAGGAACTATGTTCTGTCGAACATGATTGCAACTTTGTAAGTGTCTGGTACTAAGTCGGTATGATTCGTGTTGACTTGGGTATTGCATACTGTGGTTGAATATTCGTAACTTGTTCGTAGATAAGGCGCGCTTGTTTTTAGGTGGCAAACTATTTTGTTGCGACTAGCATTTCTCCTAAGTGGCCGTTCAAGTATTACGTAAGCACCATGGGGAGTGGGGGGTCTCTGTTTTGCTTATTTCGGATGATATGTGGGGTAGGGGAGTCTAGATGATGATTACGTCATCGGTAGTTATTTACTTTTTTACACGAATGGCAACCTCATATGGAAATTATAAATTAAAAGCAAAGACCGACAAAGAACGAGACATTATCTTATTTGGAGAATATTAAAATTACAATATAAAAAAGATATAATTTAAAATGTTTACTTAAGCAAAGGGAGAGGGGGTAAGATCTTTGCTTACTTTTGCTGACAAGGGGGGTGGGGGTGGGGTAAATAATTGTAAAAAATCTGCTTACGTAATATTTGAACGGCCCCTAATGGTAAAACCATTATTTGGTTTGTTGCCAATTTTTTTCAATATGATTGTAAGTATGGAAACCTATCCTATGAAAAGAGAATATCGTTTGTTTTTCAGAAATCCTTCCAGTTTATGCATATAAATTAGAATTTTATTTCATTGATTTAATATCCATTTTCCTTCGTCAACAGGGGCCACCCTCTCTGTGAGTTCTGCGAGGAACGGTTCATGGATGCCGATGAATTATACCGGCATTTGCGTAAGGAACATCTGTACTGTCATTTATGCGACGCTGATGGACGTAATCTGTACTATGCGTCCCATTCGGCGCTTGCGCATCACTTCAGGACCGACCATTACCTTTGTGAGGAGGGGGAGTGCGCCGGACAACACTTGACTGCCGTCTTTAGAAGCGAAATTGATCTGAAAGGTGGGTTACATTAATATATTTTCAGGAAAAATCCACTCAAACTTTTGTAGATATTTCTTGAAATAACCACAGTAGGATAACCTGCATTGTTCTCACATTTCAGTTTGTTTAGACTGGACTTCAAGAGAAAATCTGAGTTTGTTTTGATCTCTAGATTATGCTCTCAGAGTGATTCAGGGGAAATTGCGAACTCATTAAGATTTCTTTGAAATATTGATGTATGAAAGTGCTATTGTATAGTATATTTTCTGAATCATATTGGATGCTTTAATTAGCGTAAAAATTTGTACATAACGGGCAATCATCGCCTTTATAGGCTGCCCACAAATTGCTCTACAGTTTGGCAAATTTTATTTTAATTTCAAATGATATTATGAGGTAAATAAATAAAAAATATATTAACACAACTCGACACACGGGGTGGAATGATAGATGAACTGCTAATTCATTTATTTTAATGTAATTTGACATATAATGAGTGGTATAATTGACTTGGGTCGCGATCGCCAGCGCACAAGGCGACGGTGCACGGGCGAGGCATGCCGCGCGGCGCGGCCCGCCAGGCGCGCACTCTAGAGCTACAGTTCAACATCACGCCGCACCCCGTCGTGCAGAGGACGCCCAGGTACAGCCTTGGAGCTTTACACTCCACGTACATACAATATCCAACTTAATCCATAAGCTGGATGAATTGAAATGATTTTAAAATAATGCTCTCATCTTTCAAGGAGGAAAGAATTTTGCCGAGAGTAGGGATAACCGGGTAGGGTTATCGTTATCTCTACTCTCAGTAGGCGATTGCAGTTCGTCGCTAAACTTTTTCAGGATACTATGATCCATCCCTTGCCTAAGATGGAATGGTATTAACGGGTTAATACAGTTAGATACAACTCTGTATACTAAGTAGCTATAATTAGTCATTTAAGCTCATTGTAAGTGAACCATGTCTTTATGAGTAGGTAAATAAACAATCATTAAACCTAGATGTATGGGTGTCAAAATTTTGTTTGTGAACTTTTGCAGTCAGCCATGTAAAGGTTTACTGTCTACATTTGTGGTGGAAATATAGTCGACAACACCGTTTTACCCTCAAGTTTTCCAACTTCAATGGTGAATATATTTTTGGACACAAAATTTAAACTTAATGCCACTGAATTATATTCCTAAATAATGCACTGGTACGCAGTAAACACCACAATGAAATTCTTACTCAAATGCACAATATTAAAGGTTATATTCCTATGCAAATCATTATAGGGATAGAGACAGAGAGAACAGAGATCGGAGAGAGCAAGAGCCCGTACTAGCCCCGCCGCCGCCGACGCTGACTCAGGCGAACATCGACACTGGGAGCGTGGAGCAGTTCCCGCGACTGTCTGCCGCCCCCCCGGCGCCTGGACTTGTACTTTCCGCACCCACACGCGCTTATAAAAGTAAGTTGTTAATAAAAATGAGTGTTGAATTATCTACCAACCAAGCAACAGTGCCAAACTTAAGATTTTTAAATTATATATAGACTACTAGCGGACCCAACAGTCGTTGTCCTGCATATCCACTTGAATGTATAAACAAAAATTCATTCAAATTAGTTCAGCTGTTTATGATAAATAACCTAAACATCGACTGCAGCGCCATCTGCCGGGCTGATTTGTGAATCTAAACCATTCTCAGATCCCCTTGAACACACACAAAAAATTTCATCGAAATCGGTCCAGTCATTTGAGAGAAGTTCAGTGACATACACACCCATAGAAGAAATAATATATATAGATTGACACCCACTTGACGTGAATTGTGATTATGTTGATACATGATTAAAAACAGAGATTATAGTCAGCTATTACCTTTACCTTTAAACTTAAGTCAAACGGTATTCTTGTCTAATTTGTTTACAAAGAAATGCAGGATTTGTATTCTTTACATTTAGATTAATTATCAGTGTATAGTAAATTGATTTAAATTTACAAAGCCAAAGCTTCTACACAACAAAATAACATTACTTTGTTGAAACTTAATTTTCGCCGTTCCTATACTTTACTATTAAAAACAAACTGACACTTATTAAAATATTAATAAAGTTGTTAATACATTGGCAGGTGTGGATGGTCTGCTGCGTAATGATAAGAACTTCCCAGCGCTGGACGGAGCGGGGCCCTCGCGAGCTCCGAAGCCCGTCGCCACGACACCTACTACTGTGGCTGCCACCATCGTTAGAAACAGTAAGTGTTATTCAACTACAGCATTGAAAGTCTTGACATAACATCACGCTTTTTATCCCCGAAGGGGTAGGCAGAGGTGCACACAGGAGTAATACCCACTTTTTACTATTTATGTTATGAGTCCCATGTAATAGGGGGTGAGCCTATTGCCATATACCGGGCACATTTCCAGACTCCGTGCTACTACTGAGATTTTTTAAAAACCCAGTAATACTTTGCCGACCCGGGAATCGAACCCGAGACCCCTTGCCCGGCAGTCGCACTTGCGACCAGTCGCGACCACTTGCGACGAGGCAGCATTAAAGGTCGTATACGGATTATTTTCTAAACATAAAGTTTTATGTGGGTAGCTGTGATTTGTTTCAATAAATAGTCGAAATAAAAGATAGTAATAACGTAATCTGCTCTTACTCTTGTCACAAGTGAAAAGAGTGCTAAAAATTCTTTCAACTTTTAGGTAAAAATAATGTAGTATAATTATAAATAGCATAAGTCTCATAACAATTCCTTACTTTAGAATTACTAGGACTAACCTAGTTACATACCTATTTCTCCTAGTAATTCAAGGTACCTAGTCCTTGTAATAACTTTTTCAAATATTAATATTGTGATTTCTCTTCTTCCAGGTAAGCCCAGCGTATCAATTCAGTTGCACAGCCAGCCAGCCAGCGCCAGCAACTTCCGACTGACGCAGACTAGTGGACATCGCATATCTGTGCCGCCGCAGCAGAAGAAGCCGCCGGCCATGATGAACGATGACGACTTCCCCTCTCTCGGCCTCGCCAGAGACGACCATCCCAGCCTCGGCGCCGCCACCGTACAAGCGCCTAAAGTAAGCGTCGATAACAAGATATTGCCCTTGATATACATCTTCACTTTGATGTATATATTTACGTTTGGTTTGAAATTTCCAGGTTGCTATTATCAACAGCCAAGAGATGCAAGCACTAAAACATAACCACGTCCACTCACACCCAAAGAAAGCCCAGCTTAGCTCGGAAGCGTTCCCCGCTCTGTCGTCCACCGCGGCGCCCGTGGCCCCGCCGCAGTGGATCACGGTGTCCAAGTCCAAAGACAAACAGAAGCCGAGCAAGCCCGAGCCGCCGCCGCAGCCGCGCGAGCCTAGCTTCAACGCCGTCGCGGACTTCCCCACACTACCCGTCAATGTATCCAAGGCCAAGAAGAAGCAACAACCGCTTCAACAACCGCCGCAACAACCGCCGCCACCTCAAAACACAAATGATAACACTAAACTTAGTAAAAAGGAAAAAAAGAAACAAAATAGTAAAAAGGAAAATTTATTGGACGCTTATAATGTCAACGGAACCAACGATAAGAAGCTACTGAGGGAGTCGTACGCTTCCGTCAATGCTAACAACAATATTCAGTCTGTAGAAGATAAAAAGGTTAAGACCGTGGACACTGTACCCAGTGGTACAGTCAATCCGGAGCGGAATAGAAACGGAGGCAATGGAGATTTTAGTTTAGCTGACAAGGATTACCCGCCGCTTAGCTCTCGAAGCGAGAACTGTATTCCGAACAAGAAGATGATGAACGGGAGCGTCCCGCCAGGTTTTAAGCCGCGCCCGCCTTGCGACGGCATGACGTTCACCAACTCGGCCGGCCAGACCTTCAGCGCCCCGCTACACACGTACATCCCGCCGCCCAACTTCGAGCACAGGAACCGCGCGCTCGTGAAGAAGTTCTCGGTGGCGCTCGGCGGAGACGCGGCCGTCGAGGACTTCAAGGTGGCCTCGCGCGCCTTCCGCGACAGCTCCATCAGCGCCGAGCAGTTTCCACGAGCACTGCCGCGCGGCGCTGGGCGCGCAGTGGGAGCACGTGCTGCCGGAGCTGGTAGCGCTGCTGCCCGACATCGCCAAGCAGCAGGAGCTGGTGGTGTCGCGCGCGCACGGGCTGGCCGTGTGCGCAGTCTGCGGCCAGCTGCTGCAGCCGGCGGACGCGGCGCCGCACCACGCGCACCACTGGCCCGCGCTCTCCGCGCCTCGCTAGCGCGCCGCGCCCGCTCATGTCAAACTGTTCGCTACTAGTGATTCGTTTCAGTAATGTCTTACATTACCCGGACGACAGACATCGACAGAGATATAAAGACTATACCTCGAAGTTCAATGTTAAAATTGGGATTTATTTGTACCTATTTTTTGTACATATCTATATAGTTATTTCATAGACGATTGTTCCACGCGACGTAGTAGGTCATTGTAACCGTACTCAGTACAGTATCGTAACGCTAGCCTGAATATTCCTTTGACTGTGTAGTATTATGTGATCATATAAATCTACAGTAGCGCAATTAAACACGCCGACATGTGATTTGTAAAATGTAAATGTTATGATGTAAAATATTATTTCAAAGTTTATTATATTTTTGTACGTTAAATAGAACCGTTTCTTGAGTTTTGTGTAAAATATTTTTGTTGATTATTGTTAGTGTTTCATTGCGACCCCTGTGCTAAATTATATTTCAAAATATCAGTCCATCTTAATTTTAAACATTTGTGTATGTAATACATTTATTTGCATTGTATAGATACAATGCTAAAATTTTATATTGACGTATGTACATACTCTTATATATAATTATATATTGAAGTGCAAACTTTGTTTGATAAAACCATTGCTCTCTTCCTTCCAGCAACAATAATATCTAAACTAAAGAGATACTATGTTATGACTCAGTTATAAACGATCTCAACTTACAAGTTTCAGTTAACGTTAAAATAACGAATTTATACTAGTGAATGATGTCTGTTTTATATAATAAACAGAATTACAAACTAACGTATTTATTTCGTGTTGCCCGACTCTTTAGACACGAGACTATGGACCGACCATATCCTCTGTAGATACTTCACACAGATTTGAACGAGTAGATAGTACCAAGAACTCGTAACAACCGCGTATCATGGATAAGAAGTGGATCCCTGTCGGCGTATCAATGTGAAACACATCATATAATCATAAAAAATCTACTTTATTTTATGAACGATAAAGTTGACAATCTATTAAATTGGGGTAACATTATGTTTATGTAATATGAATTTGATGCCATTTCCTTACAGTCGTGATAGTAACTGGTTTTTAACTCACATGGCTTGCAGAAAGATAGAAATTGATAAATTCGACAGGTCGTGTGTACAAATGATACCGAACCATTATAATCTAGATAGATTCAAGTACATGTGTCATAATACCGGATCGGTTTAGCAGAGATGAGTGATACTGATAAGTGATGCCTATAAATATGTTTCGGCGTCTTGGTGGTCTCGCAATACTGCATGGTTACATAATGAAGCTACTCGTGTTGTTATTATGGTAAGTTTCTTTTTGAGATAAATACATTTGAAAGTCAACATAGCTATTTAATAAGCAGCAGCTGTAGCTAAATGCTATCTGGCATTTGTCTACTTGAAGTATCATATCAGTGACTTGACTTGAAGACTAGAAAACCAATTTATATGGAGTCGTCGAAAATTTTGACACTTTTTCAGTGGCATCCCCTTACATTTGGTTTTCTGGCACTGTGCCTTTATCCAAACGCCATTATAGCGCTTGTCTACAGAGAGAGTAGGAAACTAAATGTATGGTAAAAATTTACGTCAATCCCATTTTGGTTTTCTATTCTACATGTCTAAATGGCATTTGGCTACAGCTGCAGGTAAGAAAATTAAGATTTATGCAGTACAGAGACAGTAACCACTGGTTGGCTACTGAACCGACCAATGGTTACAGAAGATGGTCTGGTTAAAAAACTATATAAATAAATTATGCCCGAATACTTAAACGTTACTCAATTTTAAGTTGTAGTTAAATATAGTGCCATGTCTGTCATTTTACAAAGAATTTTGTATATTTATTTTCTTTTTTAATAAAACGTTGCCCCCACACTAGGATTTTCTCCTGTGTCGTGGGTGCGTTTACATACAAGTTCACATACACAATAACACCCAAACCCGAAGCAATAATTTGTGGATCACACAAAGCGGGAATCGAACCCGCGACACGTTGCACGGCAGCCGGTTGCCCAGCCACCGCACCAACCGTGCAGTAGTAACAGAACTATGCGTAGCGCGACTTGAAATTTAGTGGCGTTTGAGTATTTGGACATTTAGTATAATAATAGCTACTGTCTCTGTACCAAGTCAATCTACTTTCGTACCTGCAAAGTAAATTGATGTACTGGCCGTACATTAGGTAGGTACGGTCCAGTTCATTCTGTCTCCTGCAGTAATTCACCGAAGGAAGTGGAAACTATAGGTTTTTCTTCTTCTCTTATAATATCTTCTGATTCACTTCGTTGCGGGAACCAAGACAGTTACCATGTCCCTGCGACGCGCCGGACTTCAGTGTTCCGGCGTTTTCATGGTTGTATCTACTGTAGATCCTGGCTTACAGGAGTCGCAGCGGTTTTGAGAGGCTGTGGCGGGCTTGTCCCATTAAAAAAAAAGGTACGATAACATGGGATGAATAGATTATAATATAAGAACAATGTCCTAATATTCTATTCACTCCGCTTTTGTATCAATTTAATTAATTGGGGGAAGCTTATGTTCAACAGTGGACGTTTTATGACTGATATGATATATTTTTAATGGATTTATTAATAAGTAAAATATTTTATTAGCTCTGCAGTAGCAGTAACATGTGGTAAGGTAAGACAAGGCAGGAAGTTCCCAGATGGCTTTGTCTTCGGAGTTGCTACTGCTAGTTATCAAATCGAGGGAGCATGGGATGAAGATGGTAGGTATCAACTGAATAGAGCATATACTACTTCTTTCTATTTCTATTTTCCCTTTACTAGCTTAACAGCAAAATAGTGCCTAATTTTAGTTTATGAAAGCACTGCATAATAATGTTATAATATTGATTGGATATATGGTTAATTAATATGGATTGGATTTTGAAATGTTCCGTCTTAGGCTACCTTAAGACGGAGTGCACTGTAACTGCGTGTTTCTTGCTCTGATGATTGCTTTAAATATTGTTAGGTATAGGATAATTCCTTCTTCTAATAGGACCCGAATTATAGGCATGCGAAATTGCAAAAACAACAGGCGTGATTTTAGATGCTTTGTAATTTCAGGGAAAAGCGAAAACATCTGGGATTATTTAGTCCACAATAATCCAGATGCAATTGTTGACCGAAGCACTGGTGACGTAGCGTGTGACTCTTACCACAAGTACAAGCGCGATGTAGAAATGATGCGAGAGTTAGGCATCGACTCGTACCGGTTCTCCTTGTCGTGGTCTAGGATATTACCTTCTGGCTTCGCGAACCACGTCAACGAAGCTGGCGTACAATTCTACAATAACCTTATCGACGAATTACTCAAATACAACATCGATCCTATAATTACGTTGTACCACTGGGACCTGCCTCAAAAACTTCAAGAGCTGGGCGGCTGGCTGAACCCTCTTGTTGTTGACTGGTTCGAGGATTATGCTCGTGTCGTGTACGAGAGCTTTAGCGACAGAGTTAAGAGTTTTATCACAATCAACGAGCCTGGACAAGTTTGTTACGACGGCTACGGAACTGATATAAAGGCTCCATTGTTGAATGCAACGGGAATCGGCGAGTATATATGCGCAAGACACATTGCCCTCGCCCACGCCAAAGCGTACCACCTGTATAACAATGTGTACAAGCCTAAATACGGTGGAGTGTGTGGTTACACCTTCGCCATGGACTCGGTAGCCCCTCTCACGGATTCTGAAGAAGATAAATATGCCGTGGAGTTAATGACCCAGCATCAGGTTTGTTATTAAATGTACCTTGCGCCCACTATCAGATGATCGAAATTTTTGGATCACCTGATGGTAAGCAATCGGCGCCATTCCCGCAACACTATTTCGTTGCTATCGTTGTCTATAAGAAGCCGGCCAATTCGTGCCGAAGCATGGCTCCCCTGTGTGTTAATAACGATTTTGAATTTCTGTTGAATTACATATCTATGCTACTTTTTATTCATCTTATAAAAAATTAAAACTTTCCAGTGGGCAATATACAGCGACCCCGTGTTTTCTAAAGACGGAGGATTCCCTAAAGAGCTTTTGGAGTTAGTTGCTAAAAAAAGCGCAGCGCAGGGCTTCCCAAGATCTAGACTAATTGACTTTACGGAGGAAGAGAAGGCCTATATACGTGGTACCAGCGACTTCTATGGCGTCAACCATTACACTGGATCCCTGGTTTCGTCCTCTCTGTATACGTCACAGTACGCCGTACCATCATCTTTGGACGATATTGAAGTGGGACAAATGATACCTGATGACTGGCTTCAGTCTGCGTCTGCATGGTTCCAAGTATGTGCTTTTAAATTCTTTTTATGACTTTGAACTTTATAACCAAACAATAAAGTTGAAAATTGAAAATGAACTATAGTTCTGTAGGTAGGTAGGTACCTAGGTCCTATCAACTTATTAACGTCAGCTACCTACTTATTAAATGCAGTTTCATATTCCTCGTAGGTATAATGTTATCTTCTTTGCAGAAGATTCAAGTGTCACTATGACGGAGATATCACTATGATAAATTTTATCATTCTGTTGTTGTTTACAAGAATATAAAGTACATCATATTACGAATGACACTATCTCAATCGAAATTAGAGATTTGAGATGCTAGTTAGTAAGATAAATAGCGGTTTATTATACGAACATAAAATACAATTGCATGTGATTTCTATCTGTATTGTTCTGTAGCCGTGGCGTAGGTTTAACAAACTAGGCATACATATACATGTCGCGGAGAACCTAACGGGTTACCGTTACCGGGGCTCCGGCTCGATGTGCAGGAGAAGGAACGGGATGGTTTTTAGTCATTAAGAGTCTGATACAGAGCAGTCATTCGATGATTTTCCCCCCTTACAAAAAGCATACATATACATAGGGATACACAGCGGAAACAAAACTTTATTTTATACTATTTAGTGTTGCCATACTTGCCATAGTTCTAATGTAATATTAATTTATTCGCAGAAAATGCCAGACAGTATGTATATCACATTGAAACTAATTCAGAAAAGATATGGGGATCTTCCTATTTATATTACGGAGAATGGTTGGTCGTCATACGGAGGCATAGATGATGATGACCGAGTGGATTACTATAGATCTGCGTTAGAGGGCGTGCTAGACGCTTTGGACGACGGACTCAACATCAAGGGCTATTACGCGTGGAGTCTCATGGATAACTTCGAATGGCTAGCTGGATACACGTGAGCGTCATTTAACATTTCGTCCTATAGAAAGATTTTTTCGTATCATGGGTGTGTTTCAAATATTCACATACACATCATACCCAGACCAGGAACAACAATTTTTAAATTACCTACACAGAGTTTGCGAGTGTTCGTTTTGGGAATCGAACCCGCGCCACGTTGCGCGCCAGCGGTGCAGTCATGTTCTAACTAAAGTTTTCTTGAAAATTCAAATTAAAGTAAAGTTCTTATATAAGAAATATACTGAATATCTTCATTGTTTACAGGGAACGTTTCGGCTTATACCAAGTGGATTACGATGATCCCGAACTCACTCGTACGCCAAGAAAGTCTGCTTTTGTCTACAAACACATTATTAAGACGCGAATGATCGATCCTGACTACGAACCCGAGACCAATGTCATGACCATTGATGAGGGGCATTGATTGATTAAAACAATTCAAAAATAAATAAAGAGACTAATTTGTTGTTGTATATAATTTGAACCTTTAAAAACAAATCCTGGTATATAGTAAAACCAATGAAAATGTATAAATAAATCTATGTTCACTTGTCACTTTTACCCCATCCCAAGAATCCTTTGACCAGTCCGGTGAGACCGGCGCCTTGCTTCTTGTTATCTGCTGCACCGGTCTTGTCGTCCAGGTTCGGAAACTCTACGAAGTTGCATGCCAGGTCAAAGAACAATGGCTTGCAAGGAATGGCTTCCATCGACGGTGGCATTTTGTAGACGTTAGGGTTCTTTGTCAGGACTTGAGTGTCTTCCCTGTACTCGTCCAAACGATCGACTAGAGGCTTCTTATCCTTGTAAGACTTGCCACTCGTGTACTTCGTCTCCTCATCTTGATCTTCATCATCCTCTAGCACAGAGTCAGCATGGACCTCAAACTTGCAGCTCTCGATGTCCTTCTTCAACATTTGCAACTTCTCAACCAAACGCTTGTCATCTAGTTTGGTTTTGAGCGACTCGGCGGAGTAGTTGCTGCATCTCTCCAACATAGCGAGAGCTTCTCTGAAGCGACGGAGTCCGGTGAGTACCTGAGCGATGTAGTAGCAACGGAACGCACGGTATGCTTTAGTCAATGTCTCGATTTCCTGTTGATACGCCGCGTCGTTTTCAAATCCAGGCAACTGCTGCAACTCAGTTAAGTTCTGCAAGATGATCTCGTAGAGTCTCGTCAAGTCCTGGGGCCGGACCTTCTTGCCGTCGATCTGTATATTGTTCTTGCGAGCTTCCTCAGCCTGCTGGACCAGCAAGTTGTTCCTGTCGATAGTGCGCATCAAACGCAGGTACATCAAGTAAGACAGCAAGTAGTTGATGCCAGACATCTGGATCTCGGAAGCAGACTTCAGCTTGGGGTCGCTTTTGATTTCATCCTTGATGGCTGATATGGCGTCCTTGCAGTCCATCAGAATATTCTCGAGGATATCGATCTTGGCCTGGACAGAGTCTGCGTTGGCGACAGACTTGTCAAGGTCTTGTAACGCGATGAGGAAGAGTCGCACTTTCTCAGGCTTCACGCTTACCTTGCGTCCGCGCCATTCCACTTCATGCATCACACCAGAGCGAGACTCCCTGTAATAAAAACGATCATCATAGCCATATTTTCAAATAAGATATTGATTATTAAATTTTAATTTTTATCGTTAATAAGTACTAACTTAGCTTGTGCCATGAGTGAGTCCAAGTTCTCGATGAGTCCCTGGCCGCGCATAGCAACGAGGTCGCCGGCCGCAGACTCGTCCCCGATGTTGTAGGCGCAGTAACGAAGGCTAGGCTTCAGTTCTTCCACCTATATATAAAGTCATCTTCCATTACAAACGACGAAGACATCAATTTTACAAGAGGCAGATAGACTATCGGAGTAATTCGTATATTGTGCGAGCGAGCAATGATTTCAATAAACTCAGTAAAGATTTGTTTTGCGTATGCAGCTAAACCTTGATTTCTTTAATTCATAGTGGATACCTATACGGTCCGTAATATGTGGAGCAAGTTATGCATCATTATAGATTGCTTGTGGTTTAATAAGTTTAATAAGTAATTTGAGTAATGTGTTGGCAATTTGGCATGTTTCTACTCTCTGTTACTAATCGTGGAAACCAGTTATTGGTTTTTTGTTGCATACGATATTCTATTTAATGAAATTGTATAGCTGTTGATTTTCCAAATGTATAAACAAAATTATAAAACCCTCTTTAAAAGTGATTTCAATAATTTGGTGTCAGTTAATATTAGCCATTCACTAAAATTGGGGATAATTTCGTCTTTTAGGGAACATTTGAAAGCATATTTAATACCTTCTGCTTGTATGGCAAACGCTCGTCCTCCGGTAATGCGGCGCATAGTTTCTCGAGCACAAGTTGCGCGCGATGCAGCGCCTCCGCGGCGGGGCGCCACTGCTGCAGCTCAACCAGTAAGGCGCCGCCCAACCACGCCGCGTACGCGCCCGCCTCCAGCTGCGTGCGCGCGTCGCAAACTCCACTTTGCTATAGATGTAACCAGGTTCATATTTAAATGAATATCTATGCAATTACAACATAACCCGAATTGTTGCTGTAACTGTCAACTTTTAATATCGCAAAAAGAAATTAATCCTTCCGAAATCCCTTGCGCCATTCGATCAACATAGAAAAGAATATTGATAAAAAAGTAAGTTATTTACCTCGCACAACTGCAGAAGAGTCTGCGCGTGAGCATATGCCTTCTTAAGCCGGGAGACTAGATGGAACTTCTTCCTAGGCTCAGTATTGGCCTCTTGCCTTAGCTGCATGGCATGTGCCCAAGCTCTCTCAGCTTGAAGTAAGGGCACGCAAAGAAGACGGCCTTCGGCTGATGTCGCCGTCAAGTGCACGGTTGTGACGTCACGACGACGGTAGTGACGTCTATCGCCCTGTCGAAACCAAGTGAACAACGTTAATTTTTGGTTACTACTTGTACACAAATTCTGTCAGTGCCACATCTATCGCTAAGTGTTGGTTATTAAAACTGTTTGAGACTGACTATTAGCAATGTAGAATGTGAAACATTTGATTCTTAGATTACCACATCACTAGTGCCAAAGGGCAGCAGTTCGCCTTTAAAAATTTTTAACACAGTGAACATGTTAATGTACAGACCTGTGGTATTTTGAGCACTTTGCGCAGTCTCCTGAGACGCCTTGAACAATATCCTCTGTAGCGCTGGTAGTCACCATGGCGAAGTCCATGCTGTTGTTGGGCATCCTTAGTTATGCGGAATACTGATTGGCTAGTTCAAGAAACATTATCTAACACAAACATAGATTGCTGATACACAAATTAACCCTTTGAGTACCTTCATTATAGACACAATTAAAGAACAATAGGTTGCGGTCACCGGTGTCCTCGAAGTGTGTGACAGTTTAAGATTAAGAATACATAGTCTAATCAGAAATAAATTATTACTTTAATTAATTCAAAAAGAATTTCTGATTCTATTATAACATATTGGGTTTGTATTTGAACACAAACTTATTCTAGAAAACACCTTTGTAACTAATTTCAGATTTTCGAAGCATACATTTATGAGCATTCATTTAAGAACTTCATGCAAAAAACGTAAGTTGTGTATGCTCTGTGTCTTATACAATGCCCTCACTCTTGAAAATAATTTGTTGTATCAAAAATTTTAATTGATAGTATACCATAACTATTACATTTTGTAACTTTATGTAGACTTAAACCAGAACACAATTAACTATCAAACGAGTTATCTGACACTGAAAAAGGTACATGAACATTAATAAACATATTTTTTAACTTTCTTGTAAACCAAATAGAAACCTTGAACTCTTTCACTAGAAAACTTTAGCCTACAAAAGCTAGATTATATGACCTTTATACAGAAACAGCTAATAACCACATGCAGGCAATGGAAATAAAAAGTTGCAGATGTTTTATGAATAACCAATAAGATTATTATTAGGATAGAGATAGCATTAATTTATTCGATTTTAAGCACCAGTTTCTGAATTTATAGGTAGTGATTATGTATGAAAAATAATTGAATAACATTTTTTCATTTAAAATATGAAGATATATGCATGTTAAAAAGGATACTTTCTAATGATAACAGTCTTGGAGACTTGACTTCTTTATCACTTTCTTCGGAAGTTATAGGTTTAGCATCTCCGGAATCACCTTCCAACACAACCATTGTGACTTGCCACTAATTTTACTGATTATTTTAATTTAATTTTACGATATTTTATTTCGATTTTATTTTAATTTATAAAGACAGCTTTCAGACAACACGACACATGTTATACATTCTAGGTCAGACAATAACTACATTAATGTCATGATATTTTTTGTTCTTCTCCCTTACTCGTTCGGTTGTTTGGGTATCAGTTGAAACAAGTAAATAGTAAACGTACTTTGCTTATACTATACAACCATTTTTCGTTACGGAGCTACATGGAACATAACGCTTTGACTGGCACGTCATATGACAATGACAACTGGACGTTGACGTTCGGAATTCGGATCTTTCATATTTTTTTTTTATATTTGATTCCTGACCATAGATACAAGTCTTTACATAAAAACCTAGAGACATTTAATCATCATTTAATAGTTATTTTTACTTTAATTTTAATCAATTTTTGTGTTAAGTTGTGTTTGTTTAGTAATAGTTAGTATTTATTATATATAAGTTTTTATTATCTGTAAATAAAAAATTCTTCATTTTATTGAAACAATTACATTTTTATGATGATTAATGATGAAACGAATTGATGAAATGAAATGATGAAACGAAAACGAACCACATTACTAAAACGCAAAACTTGAAAGCCAAAACCCATTCAAGATTCACTAGATGTATTATAATTATAATTGCTTTGAATGTAATTTTATTTAAAAAAAATCTATATAAAACGGAACGCACTGAACGCAGTTGACTATGCGTATTCCAGTCCTCAATTTCATTATTTGAACATAAAACCGTAGGTTTGTGCGAAAGAGCAATATACCAAAATCGTAAGAGTGACAGAGACACTAGTAGTCTAATGCTTTTATTTGTACATTTTTACGTTTGCTTTTGACATTCAGGCCGGATTGTTTTCCTCTTGTCTTTTTCTCTTGCTGTTTTTAGGTTAGTGTTTGCAAGTTTTAAAATAATTCCATAAATATCTTGAAAATCTTTTCATATTGACTAAGATTTAATTGTTCTGTAGAGGAAGATAGTGGCAAATATTGTAATATTTATATTATTTTCTTTTTCAGAACTCGCAATTTGACGAAATGGCAAAGTCAAAGAATCACACAAATCACAACCAAAGTGAGTATTTAAAACGATTGTAACTATCTGAAACATTGTATTAGTTCCTGCGATAATTAAACTGTCAAACACCGAGCGGTCACCGGTGACCGCAACCTATTGTTCTTTAATTGTGTCTATAAATACGGTACTCGACGAGTTAATATAAGTTAAATTCAACACGTCTCTATTCAAGTATGGTTAGATTTTGAGAATTGTAAATAAAACGAAATTGTTTTTATTTCAGACCGCAAAGCCCACAGGAATGGCATCAAAAAGCCTACAAATCAGAGGCACGAATCCACCCTTGGCGTAAGTACTGCATTCTCTCCTCCAAACTTCTCTTATTGCAAAATGTGTTTGTTTACTCCTCCTTTTAGTAACGAGTCACGGAAACCTTACCTACGAAAAGTTACAGTTCAATGTGAGACGATTAAAGTTTGATGTAAAAACAAGTGTTATATTAGATGTACCCCTAACTTGAGTACAGATAATTAAGTGTTAAATAATAAAACACAACTATGTAAGCTAAACTGTTTAGCTTTGTCAGTAAGAACTTATACTTAAAATCGTGTGCTTGTGAACTAAGCTGGATGTGTTGATTATTAATATATAATATTCTATATAAGTACCTATTTTAAGTTATTATATATATGGCAATAGGCTCACCCCCTATTACATGGGACTCATAACATAAATAGTGAAAAGTGGGTGTTACATTGTACAGTGGCATAATGTACACTTCTGCCTTCCCCTTCGGGGATAAAAGGCGTGATGTTATGATGTTATGTTTAAGTTATTTCAGTGTGCTTATTAGAACATTGTGTGACTCAATACGAGTCTCGAATCGGTCATTAGCCCTTATTACAGTACTATTGTGAAATCTCATACCAAAAGTATCATAATTAGTTATCATCACAACCATGCCCAGTTTAATATGACAATTGGCTCATCTTATTATATGATCCCCGTAATAGGCAGCAGTTTTATTGTGATTAATTTATAGTCTATTATAAATTGAATCTTTGTATTTAATTATAAAGTTATGAGATAAAACAAGAATACATAGTTCTGAGACTCATATGCCTGAATAATGAAAGGCTGTACTTAAAAATCGTGCCATCACTGTCATTTTACAAAGAATTTGTAGTGACAGAACTATACTTAAATGTGACTTAAAATTGGATGGTGTTTAAGTATTTGAACAATAGCCTCCGATACTAATAATGATTTACTGCACTTGATATATTAAAAATAATAACTATAAGTTTCTTTCTAAGTACATTGTTTGTTAATAAAACATTTTTATTTTGCAACTACAAACATTTTTTTTATTAACTCGTCGAGTACCGGTTTTATAGACACAATTAAAGAACAATAGGTTGCGGTCACCGGTGACCGCTTGGTGTTTGACAGATTAAAGTCGAATCATCTGATTGTGGATTGAATGAGAACCGCATGTATAAGACACAATAGAAAATATATTGTGTCTCACATGGATCATGGACGTTTACACACATGAAGTGTCAAAAGAGCAAAATAATAATAAAAAAAATTTGCAACTAAATAGCCCTTGCCTCCTAAAATATTTTTATTGAATACTATCTTACATTTATGCAACCTAAGTACTCTCGTAAGCAAAGTTAATGGCATTATGTATATTGTAAACATAAATATTCACCATAAGAAATAGAAATTAATAATACTCCTTTGTTTAACAGATGGACCCTAAGTTCTTAAGGAACCAAAGGTTCTGCAAAAAAGGCAACCTGAAACCAGCAAAGCAGCTTGCCCGTGCCGCAGAGAGGAAAGCCACACGAGAAGCCAAGGCTAAGAAATGAACATCTAGGTGTAAGGAAATAAAAACTTAAAAATATTCTCTTGTTTCAATTTAAACACCAATATGTAAAGCATCCCATTATAATGTTTGAAGGTTAATTTGTTCTGGCTGTGCCATCAGGTTGAGGTTTTATTCATATTTAGACATTTTAAACACTACAAACAATGGCTGACATTAATATTCAATCTCATTCCAAAATCATTGGATTAAGATATTTTTTTGTGGAGTTTCTGTCAAAAATATCAGTGAAATAAGAGTATATTATTTTAGATTAACAGATTAAGAAATCTGCCAGTAGAGAAAAATATTTTTTTACCTTAGGGTTCTAAATAATATGGATTTTATCATGAAGACTAAGTATGAATATTATCATTCACAACTCTGTCCTTGTTCTGAATTAAAAAAAATATGTTTTTTTAAGTTTTATTCACAATCACAACATAATAAGTAGGTACATATTGATTCAAAGGAACTAAATTCATTGAACTTTGACGTGCCATGCCACCCGCATCGCATCAGAGGTGATGCCACAGTTCTCAGCGTGACCATCCTTGAAGTGTTCCATCCATCATGTCCTTTAATTTGCCTGGAACCGAAAATAGAATAATATAAACCCTCTGGGTCGAGTAACACAGTATTATAACTATTCATGGAGCTTAGATTGAAATAAAGTCCCACACTAGGTATTGTTTCTGTGTCGTGGTGCGTTTACAAAGATACAATTTCACAGGTAGACATGACACTAGAGCCGGAACAACAACTAGTGGCTTACACAGAGTTGTTCCGTGCGGGTATCAAATCTGCCACACGTTCATAATCACTTCATAATACTTCATAATAAGTACAGGGGAAGTAAAGTACAACATACAGGTGATAGGAAATATAATATTAAGTAGATAACAATTACAGTGCCCGTCAGGCACACGTTGCACGGTGACCCGTACCTATGTAATATTTGTATTGTAGTGTATTAACCAGACCACTGTCTATCATTCAGCTACAAGAAATAAAAGTAAAAAATGTCTTACCTGACTAGACATCATCCGAATTCGGCTAGGAGTCTCTTTTCTTTTGACACTCGTTATAGAGTATGCACTGCAGTGTTACCATCTCTTTTAATTTGTCTTCGGCTGAAATGAGAATTGCCGTTAGAACTGGAGCACGCGTGCTAAACTATTAACTATGTACTACGTAGGTACCTGCTTAATTATTGTCTAATGTAGTTAATTTATAAATTACAATGGTTATACGCATCAATGATTTAGATTATCGAAAATTTAATAACTGAAATTCAGCATAATCAAATAAAAAAGGAACTAAGTACCAAATTTGAGTAAATTAGACTAAAATATAATTAGGTAAATCAAAATAGGGACACAAATATGAAGATTTTTGAATTTACCTCGATAATATGCAACTATTTCCTCTAGCTGCCAGTTTCTCATTTTCCCGGTTGATTTTCGGCAAATTGGGCACACCGGTGTCTCCTTCGTGCACTTGCTGCACATGTTGTGCCCCGACTCGCACTGGTAAATCGGCTCCCTCAGTTCTACCATGCACAGGCACTCGGGGTACTGTCTGTTAAATAAAATAAATTTTAGTGGGTAAGGGGAAAATTATGAAAATATAAGGTAGGTAGTTAGTTGCTAAGAATTGAGTAGGTACTTTCCTTAATCAAAAATAAATAATTTTGACTATTCAATGCAAATAGAATATAAAAATAAACACACTTTCATTAATTGATTTTATGACCAACTTTAGTATTTTTCCACCATTTTTTAAGAAATAAGTATGGTGTTTGTCGGTAAAAAACCGTGACGTCACAATACACAATCGCGTACAAAATACATAGAAAACTGTTGTTTTGACTGTTCGAAAAATACATATATTGAATTTTACTAGTTGGCAAGAACCCCATTCAAAAATATGATAGTGTAATTTGAACAGCTAAACTATTCTATAAGATGTCAATTCGAACTATCGAAGTGAGCTCGATCGCATGCCATTGGTTGTGAGAATAATCCCGACCAATGACAGGCGAGAATGCAATGAAAAATATTGCTGAGGAAACGTAAATTACAAAATATAAGCAAATAAGTACTGTACCTGGCTTTACGATTGAAGTCCACTGGCTTAATTCCCGATGGCTGACGGGTCTCTCCTGCAAATGAACAAAATATTTATTAATAAAGTATTGTCCAGGACAAGCAAAATAAATGTATGTATTAATCGCGCTTATGTATCAACGTTTACTTACCAAAATGTTTCGTCATTTTTTCCATAATGTAAATATTAATATTTCAATCAAGTAAGTAGATGATAGATGCTCAGGATCGCAGTTCAACAACGGTTATGGTAGCGTTTAGAAAACCTTATTTTATATATAGGAACGTTAATGACGGAATGCTAATTACTTCAGTGTTAAAAATCACAAATGAGGTACTTACCTAATTAGGTACCATTTGGGTATTAAATGATCCAATGTACTTGCACTACTTAAGTACCTAACTAATTTAGTTTTGTTGCACAATTATAGTTGCTACAAATTATCTAAGTACTAAGTAGATAACATACGAAAATGTTCATAATTAACTTCTGCCAGCGGCTTCGCCCGCGTTCCCAGGGGTTAAAAATAGCCTATATGCTACTCTAGATAAGGTCAGACCATAATCTATCTATGTTCTGAATTTTATCTCGGTCCCTACAGCCGTCTTGACGTGATTGAGCATTACAAACAAACAATCACACAAACTCATAATTTTTTACATTTATAATAGCAATTCAAACTAATTTAGACCATCGGTGCTACAGTTACAGCGTAATGTCCATTGCACATATTTGCGTTCGGTACAGTAATTGAGTCCAGGGATCGAGCCGCACAAATCAATTTGTTTCTTAGTGTATCTATATAGTTTCAGGGTTAAAAGTATCCAGTGTGATGCCCAGGACATTAAAGTATAATTATATCAAGTTTCATCGCAATAGAACCGATAGTTTTTGCGTAATTCGTGGACATATACGTAGAGACGGTCAGACAGACAGACAAACATTTTTATAACCACATTTTCAGTTTCGGTGTCGTATCTAGTAATCCCCATTTTTTTTTAAGCGAGAAAATTTATCTAATTACTTCTCCCGCCTGGGTGAGGCGAGAGGCAGTGTCAGACTCTTACTGACTAAAAACCACCCCGTTCCTACTCCTGCACTTTGAGCCGATAACCCGTTAAGTTTTCAGCGGCTCGGTATCTGCATCAACCATATTGGGCCCCATCTGTGGTGGTCTGTTGGCTCTTTGAAGAATCTAGTAACATCCTGCTATTTATTTTTTAATATTTTCAATATACAACTTCTATTACCTATTTCATTTACATCACACCCTTTAATTACCGAAGGGGTAGACAGAGATGCACACAGAAGTAACACCCACTTTTCACTACTTATTTGTGTTATGAGTCCCATGTAATAGGGGGTGAAGCCTATTGCCATATACCGGGCACATTTCCAGACTCCGTCCTACTACTGAGATTTTTTTTTAAACCCAGTAATACTTTACCCGACCCGGGAATCGAACCCGAGACCCCTTTGCCCGGCAGTCGCACTTGCGACCACTCGGCCATCGAGGCAGTCTATTCATTTAATCTATAGATAATTGTCCAACTACTGAGAAAAGGTCTATTTTCACACGGAGAATGGTTAGGTATGGGGAGGTTTTCAGTATGATTTGTACGTATGTCTGTGTGCTGTTGTCTCGCGATTGGATGAACCCGAAATGAAGCAACGCTTGCGTAATTGCGTTGTGTTTCGTCGTGTGAGTGAGGTTATCGGAGGCCTAATTACCCTCCCCTTCCCCAATCTCCCCAATTCCTGAATCCCCAACGATCCTCAAACTCCTAATCCCCAAAAGGCCGGTAACGCACTTGTAACGCCTCTGGTGTTCCAGGTGTCCATGGGCGACGCCAATTGCTTACCATTAGGTGATTCGTCAGCTCGTTTACCGGCTTCCATAAAAAAATCGATTTTGAGGAGATTTTCAGAAAAGTATTTGTTACACTTTGGTAAAAGGTATTAGTATATTTATTTATGTGCTTTTTAGTGTTATAATATACTAGCTTTTACCTGCGGCTTCGCTCGCGTTACAAAATGATAAAAAGTAGCTTATGTGATGTGCCTATCCATCCCTTCAACTACCTTCAGTTAAAAAATCACGTTAATTAGTACCTCCGTTCTGTCGTTTAAGATAGGCAAACAAACAATTAGCTTTCGCGTGGAATTCGGTTATATCATGCTTTTTATATTTTTACAATTAGTAGGTAATTCGTTGACTTGATTTAAATGACATACAAAGCTATCTATACCAATACACATAGCGCCATCTATACCAATATTTTTGTTTTCCCTCGGGAATATAAAAATTTTCAAGGATAAAAAGTACCCTATTATTTAATCCGGACTTCCAACTTTACGTCTGCAAAATTTCAAAGCAATCGGTTTAGTAGTTACGGCGTTATAGTGGAACAAACAAACAAACAAACAAACTCACTTTCCGATTTATAATGTAAGTAAGGAATAAGGAATTAAGGATGTCGGTAAAAATATTGTGACATAAAGGTGCCGTGATTGTAAATAAAAAACAAAATAATCACTTTAGTTTTTATTTTCTAAATCTAAATGCAAGCTGTTATAATATAGTTACGTACATGGTACCTACCTAATCATGTGTAACTAATTAAAATATACAAGAATACAAATTAAAATTAAAATAGGTATGTCTAAAATAGACTACCCTATGTAGGTAGGTAACCTACATAGGGTAGTCTAGATATATCATACTCAAACTAACTAAGGTATCTTAGGAATTATGTTCACATAATTTTGTAGTCAATAAAAATAAAAAAGAAATTGTGACCAATGATCATCATTTATAATATGTATAATATCCATAATCATAGTTTTCGTCTTCGTAGGTAAAATTGGAAAAAAGTGCAAGTACACACGCATTACCAGTATAAACTGAACGTTACGCGTTACGGTTACGCGGGAAACATTATGCGACGCGACACCAGGATAAACTGGGTTTGTATAGATTGATGTGTGGCCGTATGTACTTGGTGGAATACCTGTCTATATTAATAATTAATATTAGAATTGGGCCCGAAAATAATGGTACGATAAACTAATGGTACGATAAATAAAATTCTTCACTATCGAAAAAAAAATCTCCAAATATTCTGCTTTTTTCCAATATTTACTCAATCTTCTTTTGATCGGAACCTACCCAAGAGAAATGTGTTCATTTCCAGGTGGACAAAGCCGCAGGAGTTAACCTAGTGGGTATCTAGTATTTTGTTTCTATTACAAGTAGGTACCTGCTTCTTTTTTAAAGAGATAAAAAACAAAGTTTCCGATGTCTTGATACGATAAACGAAAATGAAACCTTATTTCTATCAAACTACTTAAACAATTCCTCAAATCAATATAATCTTAAATATATAAAGTATATAAAAAACCTTTCCTATAATTGGGGAATTTGTGGAAATCTAAGTGCGTAATCAGGTACCTAAATACTAATTAAAAAGTGCGAAATATAACGTAACTAAATCGATCATTAGTGATTGGTTTTAATTAGAGACCAAAACTCATTTTTCGTGTCACGCAATGGGACATCATAATTATCTAATTAGGTATTGTAAAACTTTATTTAAAAAATCACGTGTTAATTTGAGTTTCTCAGCCTTTGGCAAAGATACTCTTATATATGTCACTAGAAGTAACCTAACAAGTAGGGACTTCTTTTGACACATTCATGATCACTTCGTTGGCAAATCTGTTGCCTCCAATGTGATCGCAGGCTGCCGTTTAGCGAACGCACATTAATATTTGATTGCTTTAGTACATTGGTATTGTACACAGAATATTGGAACGTGTACTTTAGTCTTTAACAGTAGACTTCGGGCATACCTTGAAGGTAACAATCTCCTTAGAACTGCGGGAACTTTTGGGAACCTTCTTGCGTACGTCACTCACATATTTGGAGCGAGGCCATCAAGAGGCACGGGGAGGCATTGGCAGTCACGGTCTATATTTTTAAGGCCTTTGACAGGGTATGCCACGATAGTTTGCCGGCAAGCTTCCTGCATGTGGACTTCCTGCTGATCTGAGAAGATAGATAGCAGACTTCCTGAGGGATCGGTAAATTCGAATAGTCATCAATAGCCATCGACGTCAAAGACTAGCAGCGGCTCCTCTGACCAATTCGGTATTAACGTCGGAGCCCCTGAGAGGAGGGGGGGGGGAGTACTTTCAGCGACACTCATTTTTGCTGCACATAAACGACCTGCTTAAACCCGGTATCTATGGCTATTCAGATGACTGCAGTTCTTGAAAGGTATGTGTCCGATGCGCGGATTAGCGGAATGTTTAGAAAGTTGACACCAAACGGACTCAATTTTCACTGACGCTTACTTTCCGGAATGTATCCGTTCCGATAACTTATCATGTTAAGCTTTTTGGCGTAACTCTGACGCCCACACTCAACTTTGGCTCCTATATAGAGTCGATAGCGCAACAGGTAGGAAGTTTTGTAATCTATGGAGAGTGAGGCGGTACTTCAAGCCGAAATAATTGATGAGCCTGTCTGTACCAAGCACAGGATCGATCCTGTATGGAGTGCTGTTATCATCTTTGGGACAGCTCGGCTAAATACCAGCCGGACCATACCATACCATGGATACCATCGAGAGGCGTGCCAAGAGGCTCTTCAACAATGATGTGCTTGTGGAGGCCCGGCTTTAAAGCCTCGAAGACAGGCGTAAGTTTACAAGCCTTTCGGTTTTTTACTGGATACATTTCGGTGTATCTGTGAAGGGGTGTCAAAGCGAGTACAAAGGTTGGTTAAGGATGAACGTGCTTCATCATAGGCCGCATCATCGCTTACCACTACTTATGAGATAGTGATCTCGTTTGGTGGTAAGCGATGATGCGGCCACCGACAAAGGTCGGCCCATCAAATATAAAAAATAATAATGATGATTAAATTCGTGTACAAGATCTTATTTTCCTAATGCAATCGTTCGCAAGGCGAACAGCTAAAGACAGCCTTATTATTATATCAGGTACACGTGTTTTATATAAGAATAACGTAATTACGGGTCCCAATGTGCGGCACGTAATCATTAGAATTGGCCTCCAATCTCAACCTAATCCTCATTGTAACGAGTCGACCTAGTTACATAAATGTATCTTAGTAGAAAGGTTCCAGATTTCGAGTACATTGAAAACGTGGAACAGTAAATAAGTCATGATATTACAACTAAGCTTTAGTTTTCTGATTCTTTCCGGCAGGACCCGGTCCATTTTGTTTATTTTTCCCATCTGGTTGTTTGGGTCCCTTCGGCCCAGGACCTTTTGGTCCCGGTCCCGGTCCAGGATTTGGTTTGTTGTCATTTTTCCCCTTATCATTACTACTTTTGGGTACAACTGGTGGGATCCTCTTGATAAAGAATCTGAAAGACAATTTCTTGTCTTTGATGTAGTTAGTCAATACCTCCAGTGGCAACATGGGACATTTGCCTTCACGAAATACCTCTTCAGGTTTAACAGCATCATTGAAGCAATGTTCCGTGAATACAATTTTCCTTCTTGGAGTCTGCTTGCTTAGCAGATGTATCTCATAAATATGATCGTATGCCACTTTCTTACTGCCAATGTGCTGAATGGTCCAGTACACCATGTTCTGGAGAGTATCCATTTTCACGGTGACAATAAAAATAAACTTGGCTTGTGCTACCAAGAAGAGATGACGATCATCATTTTTTATATTGACGTTGGCAAGTTCCACTTCCTCATCAGTGGTGACGCCGCAGTTCTCCGCGTGACGATCCTTAAAGTGTTCCATCATATCCTTTAATTTACCTGGAAATATAATAATTATTTGAGTATCACGTATCGTTTGAATCGTTGTACAATTCGGTGCTGAAGTTGCTATTTCCTCCCTATAACACAGTCGGCCAAAAGTGTCGAGTACTATCTAGGACTAACATTGAAGCGACTCTGTACTGAAAAGAGAAGGTAACAAGCCTTATATTGTTCTTACCTGTCCAGGAACACTTTCCGAAGACAGCTCCGAGTGGGCAGTGCATTTCGCGGAAGATGCATTCTTTAAGATGGTCTTCTAAATCCACTGCCATCATGGTGTACACGCATCCAGATGATTTATTAGGACACGGCACTTTTGCCTGGAATAAAATGCATTTGAAATTGCTTATTTTTGGTTTCCTTCTGTGTGGGAGATAGGTAGTTATCAGTTTTTCTTATACAAGTAGATACCTAATATAATTGAGTGCACACAAACACTTATGGTACGTAATTATAAGTATGTACTTTGATAAGTTAATAAATGCTTTAGTTGTAATCAGGCGTAATCATCAATGCAATAATGAAGTTACTTATTTTATGGTAATAGAGAGAGGTTTAAGTGGGATACCTATATGTTTAAAGCAAATCAGATTCAACATTATTACAACAATTTGGGTAACATACACAAATGGACCAAGTCTACAAATGTTATGCCTAACTTTGTTAGATTTTTTCAACTAATGGTCCCGTACAGCACGAACTATTTAATCTAGGTATATTTTGTGTAGACATAATATCAGCTGTTTGACGTTACCTTAGCAATAATTTCCTCGAGTTGCCAGTTCCTCATCTGCGTCATGTTTTGACGGCATATTGGGCATACTGGCGGCAGCAGGTTCTGCGTACAGTTATTACAGAGGCTGTGTCCCGATTGACACTGGAAGATTGGGGCGCACATCGTGTCCAAACAAACCGGACATTCCGGCAGGTCAATGGCCAGTGCTGCAACTCTGTGCAAATAAAAAAGTTCTTAGTGTTAACAATGACGTGTTTGACTTTACCTATAATTGAAATTTTTACCTACTTACCGTTATTTTTAGGTAAATACTTGTCATGTATGTATAAGACAGTGTCATTATTATGTACAGATCATATCGGAATGCCAATAATATATTGGCGTCAGAAGATAAAGTGCAATATAATAAGATACAATAACAAATGCGTAATGTATATTTAAATAGTTGGGTATGTATAGGTACTTACTTTTTATTAGCTTTTCCCGATGCCATTTTTAATGGATGACGGTTTTGCCCTGAAAATAAGAATTAAAACAATATTATTTGTGTTTCCTTTTCAGACGGCGGCGAGCTACCTACTTAGGTTTTAAACGAATCAAACCTTAATATGAATAAGTAGTTAACACCAAATACATACGTACCTATTTTCATGTTTCTGCAACTCTGTTTAATATCTATTAATTTTATTAGCAAATCGTATTCTATTTAACAAACCGTTATTTTAGTTTCAAAAACACACATCTTATAATGTTTATGTAGGCTAGGCTAGCTAAGCAAAAGATTTTGTTATAGTTATATCATAGTATAAAGACTTTATACTATGGTTATATGCACTAAACTTGTAATGATTGGTACTACGTGACAAAGACAATACTTTATCGCTTTCATACTCATGACACGGTATTTATTGAACTAGAAGTTACTTATGTGTGTGTGTGTATATATATATATCGAGGGGTAACGGGCTATTTGGTTTAAGCGACATTTTTGCAACTTTACAGGAGAGCGTTTTAAAGTTTGAAATTTCGAAAAAAAATTCGTAACAAAAACGTTTCTGCAGTTATTTGAACGGGGTAAATTGCATTGAAATTTAAATTAAATTATCTAGTTGCTGATGCTAATTCTAAATAAAGCGGACCTTTAATTACAAAGATAAATGTCGCTTAATACAATCTGCCCTTTTTTAGAGTCAGGAAAAATGATTTAAGTGACTTCATAACTACAATTGGCTACAAGGGAAAAAAATTAAGCGACAATGCACTCTATTTACAGAGTAAGCTAAAAAATATGAAGTGACGAAACCCAAAATTAATAGAAGCAAGCTATTTATCTTAACTACCAATTCAGACTAAAATGAGTGACAGGCTAATTTACTTATGTGACATATAACATTGAAATTATAACGTTTAATGTTTATGTTTATTTACATCTAAGGCGATTAATGGCTGAAAACAACCTGGATATATCGCAATCACCGAAAATCTCAGATGCTTACATTGAATAAATAAACACAACACAATATCAAAGTATTTATTTAGAGTAATAATTACAGTTTCAATAGGAATATCGATTATATTTCAGCAAAATCAATTAAATTAATGGGTCATTTACTGAAATTGCCGTTTTGTATGAAAAAATTTAAACGATTTTTTCATGTATTTTTTATTTGTATAATCAACGTAATCACCCATGCAATCAATGCATCGTTGCCAACGCAGTGGCAGTTTATTGATGCCCTTCTTCAATCAGCTGGACGGGTAACAACAAATTCTTCAAATGCATTTTGTACTGCCTCTTGGTTATTAAATTTTTTCCCGCCAAGAAGTTATCCAAATTCTGGAAAAAGAAGTAGTCTGGTGACTGGTGAGTAGGATGGATGTCGGAGAGCTTCACAACCCCAGTTCTTGTAACGTGGATGCCGTCTCTTGAGCAGCTTTAAGTCGCGCGTTGTAATGCAGGAGCAATGGAGATTAGCGATTGACCAATGCTGGTTGGAGATGTGTCAGCTTCTCCATCATTGTGTTCAGTTCTTCACACTACACATCCGTAGTAATGCTCACTCCGTTTGGTAAGAATTTGTGATGAATCAGAATAGCGCGAGCGCTAGACCATCAGTGACCATCACTTTTCTAGGGGTAAGTTTTCGTTTAGGGCATTGTTTAGGTGCTGAACTAGGATTCAACCAACATGCTAAACGCGTGTGGTTATCATACAGATTTCATTTTTCATCGGAGGTGACAATGCAAATCAAAATTCTTTCATTGTGTGTATATTGAGCAGTGCAGTGCAAGGCACTACTCGATGCATTTTTTTAAGGGTGGAAAATCATCGAATGACTGCTCTGCCGTCCGTTAACTTAAAGGGCGCAAAGCCACAAAATCAAATTTTGAGATATGAGTGAAAAACGCGGTAAATATTTCAAAACTATGCCACTTGAAAACCATTGGTCGTAAAACATTATATTAAACGTTCAAAGATAGCTTTTTAAATTTACAAACTAATAGCCATAACCTTGTTTAAATACAATTTGTTTTAAATAGAAAAAAAACACCTTTTCCCTTTCAGCAGTGCATAACTTGGTTATTTTTAAATAAATACTTACCTAAAAAGGCACTAAGTACACCTCAGCGACTTTATAGCTTATGATTTCGACATACTTGAAGTGTTTTATTTTTGTGTACAAAAACTATTCAAAATTACTTAGCTAAAAAGGCATTTAGTTACTTAGCGGCTTTATATTTATGTATTTCCGATTTCCATTTAGTATTCAGTCTTAGCTATATTACAACTATAGTATTTTAGTGTCCATATAGGTAAGTTTTTTGAATTTAGTGTCTTTTTAGGAACATTTTCTTTCATACTTACTACGCTTAAAGGTCGTTAACCGTTAAAACTTTTATCTTAACTGCTTTTTAGTTATGCATTAAGGACTGAATATTCGAAAACAAAAACCAAAATATTTTCAATTCGTTTATTAACATTTTATAAAACTTAAAAATAAGAGGATATTTAAAACATAAAATGAGATCCTGGCTTGGAAAATTAAAACACCTGAATAAAAATTAACAAAACCTTTCAAAACAATTAAACAAAATTATTATGAATATTTGACATTTTTAATGTCTAACGTTATAATATTCTAAATCAATTATTACTTAAAATTAAAAAATGGCACTTGAATCAGTCTTTTAGTTACTTAATTATATATTATTTGTCAGTCTCATTTGTATTTCCTACATCAATTACTGGTAAATTGTTCCAAAATGTTAGTTTGTGTGGAGGAATTATGGCAGCTAACTTATCTATGATGGTAGATTTTCTCGAAGAGTCAATCCCTTTTGGTGTTGAACGATAAGAAATACTCATGATATGAGGACTTTTCAGGTATTTATCGTTCATGAAACGCAATGCAGTAAATTCGTCGTCGAAGTTATTTTTATAATAAAGGTCAAAATCGTTTCGTTTAAATGTTACCTGTACCGTGTTTTTTAAATATGCTCTAGGGTTGGATTTTTGAATACGCCTATCTGATATCAAATTTGGAATGTTTATGAAGTTTTCTGGTTTGAGAGACTGTACTATTACTTTGCTGTTATTAATGGACAATCGACCGGCATTAAATGACAGTTTTTAGATGACATGCAGTCGGAATTGTTAATTATACTCTTGTGTATTGCTTCATTGACAGTATCAAGTCTTTTCTTTGACAAAATAATATTATAAATGGTTTTGACCGATTGCTGTAGCTGGAGAGGTGCATGTCTGGCTGATGTTGATGCCTGTAAGTTACTTTTGACCAAAACCTTTTGACTTGAAGATGTAGTGGAAAAGTCTTCATCAGAATCATCACTTGAGTTGGGAACATAGTCCTTGTCGCGAACTGAGTCATCAGAATCGAAATCAAGGGATAACTGACTATTTAATTTTGGCAATGGTGATTCTGGCATAAAACTATTGGTAAAGTGTGCAGCCGGACTTCTTAAATTATTAGTTTCACACAGTTGTTGTTCTTCAGATATAGACGGCATTTTTTCATAACAAGTCAAATCCTTGAGTTCAAGCATACGTGGTTTACTTGGTGAAGGTAATGATTCACAGGCGGTATTACGTGAAGAAAAGGTCTCGTTCAAGTTATCTACATGTATTGCTAGATCTTGAAGGTAGTGAGAACGTAATGTGGTTTGAGTCTCGCAGAATTTGTCAAACACTTGGGAAGTCATGGAGTATGGCCGTGCGTAAAGTTTATTCATTGTCTTTTCAATTTTTGTATCCACTTTTATTTTCGTTGTTTCTTTGCTGTCATGTGATGTCGAAATTGTGGTAACACAATTATTTTCAGCACCTACCATATTAAGTATTGCTTTTGCTCGTGATGAAAACACTGATCTTCTGGATCTGTTAAAAAAAAACATGCTAAAATGTAGATGGACACACCGAGCGACAGATAAAGCTCAAACTCGTTAGTCTGATCTGGTCAATGTTCACGCCAATGAAATGATCTAGCTATAAACTAACCATCACTTTATTATTATGGCAAATTTGAAACTGTATAATGTATATATATATATATAAACGATGTTTTAAGAACAAATATCTATATTTTTCATTTATTTCTGTGCACACAATACACCTAAAGAAAGAGAAACTTAAACCAATAACAAGTTCAAAGTATCATATTCACGTTTTGGCCATGCGATATTCGAATCCTTAACCTTTGAGTACGTAGTCTGGACCGCCAGATCGGCATAGGACGCAGACATAATAATAAGCCAGCAAAATAAAATAGCCCAATTTGAATAATTCCGTCTACTATAAGCTGCCTAATCAATAATTAACTTACATCTAAGATCATGCAAAAATTATGGCGGCAAACCCACGGTCGACCGCGATAGCTATTTGGTAGGTAAGTAGGTATTTGGCATGGCGCATGGTAGAACGTTATAAACGTCTTCGTTCCCGGGCACCATTTTGAAGCTTTGCGCTTATGAGACCCATAAATTATTTATTTACTGCAATAACTACTTTAAAATAGTATTTACTTACCTGGGTATTTGGTCAGTCATTGTAAATATGGCGGGAAACCTTCCGCTCCACGAATGACACGCGAAGACGACGATAGAGACTAGGGCCACAACTGCGCGGGGGTGAGAGGCGAGAGCACGTAGCGTCTTTTTAGCCAAGTATTTTGGCTTAGTGTCTTTTAAGCGGAGTATTTATACCATATAATGAGTAACTAAAGGTGGTTAGAGGTGTAAGAAAAGTATTTCTTGATTATTATTGTACGAGTCCTATGCTAAAACGTCGTTAGTAGATGTTAACGTCCTTCTAGTGTAGTAATATTATTAAACGCCTTTTTAGCTAGGGATATTTATAGAAACTAATAAACTGTTTCTTGGCTTAAAAGTAATTAAAGTATCTTTAAGACTTTTTAGTGTAGCAGCGTCGAAAAAACGTCTTTTTTGCCAAGCAAAACTTAGGAAAAATATTAAAAATTATGGCGTCAAGGGTTACATGTGCCCTTTTAGTTAAATAAGGATGGTTAACGTACTTTAAGTTACGTAAACTATTATTATTTTAGTGTTTAACGTCCTTTTCGTAAAAATTATTTCAAAAAGTATAAATGTTAAAAATATAACACTTAGACAGATCGATAGAGAATTTTTTTCTACATACAATGGCGTTGAAAGCTCAAAATCGACCCTCTGAGGGTTAACGTCTTTCTTGTTAATGGACGGCAGTGCTCCCGCCTGGGTGAGGCGGGAAAGAGTGTCAGACTCTTACTGACTAAAAATCACCCCGTTTCTTCTCCTGCACGTCGAGCCGAAGCCCCGGTTACCCGTTAGGTTCTCCGCGACTCTGAATCGGCATCGACCCTGTTGGGCCCCATCTGTGGTGGTCTGATGGCTCTTTGAGGCGCGCGCGGAACGCGACGCCCCGTACGCTCGGGTCTGTTTCTGGTCGGACGGGGAGCCACCCATGCTCACCGTCCGCAGGCCCGCGCTTACGGTAACTGGAGATCGTCCCGCGATCCCCGACGCCAGGTGTGTCCTTCGCGATGGCTGGGTTGCGAGGAGCCAGCGCTTCGCTGCCTCACGCGTCCCGCCTCCTCCTTAGCTAGCATAACTGCTTCGCAAAACGAGGAGACGGCATCCCAGTCCCCCTCGCACTGCTCGATGCATACTTAGCTCTGTTGATCATTTAGTTTGTGGGACACCCACTTATCAAGCTTTTTTACCTTGCCAATTTGACGCAAATGTACCAATATTGTTTTGACGCTAACGTCGAAAGCTGTTGCTAAACCAGCCGTAGATTGTATGTCATCAACCTCCACAATAGCCCTTAATTGTCATTGTTGCCAAAGTCTTCGAACGACCGCGAGGTTCATCTTGAAATTAAAGTACTTAGGATTCAATTTCGATGAGCGTTTTACGTAAACACTGGCGGTGTGCGCGCGTCCCGTCTGTCTTCGGCGCACTCTGGAGTGACTGAAGCGCCAGCGCACGATAGTCCAGTTGGATGATAACGATTTTTAACACCAGGGCGATGAAATAAATATGGTATCATATGACATGATTGAAATGTACCATATTAAAACTTAGTGATTGAAAGACCTACTCGTATTACTATGAATACTGGAAAAATGTTTTAATATTCATTATCAATGTTATCGTCTGTATAAAACGACATGCATTAAAAAAAAATTGAGGGTTAAATGGTTTATGACTAAACAAAATATCTGAACGAAAACAAACTATTTGGTTTAAGTAGCACCCTGCGTAGAAAATAGAGGCAGCTAGAAATGTTTAAGAGACGTACCATGACGCATTTGGATGACGGACAAATGTTTTAAGCGACATCACACCGTGTGATTAGTGGGAAGTCAAAATGATTCAAGTTACTTGTTAATAAAAATTAGAAACAAGAAAAACGCTTTAACTCATATTGACTTAATAATTAGAGATAGGGTGACTGGTTTATGTCTCGGTTATTAATATGATGGTATGGTTCAAGTACATAATTTAATAAAAAATGCGAAATCCATGTCGTTTAATACACTGCCACTTTGGAAACAACATGAAAATAGAATTGTTTGAAACGCCAAAAAAGTGCTCCGATTTTAATGAAACCGGCATCATTCGACGGAGAAAAATTCGCTGATTCCGAATATATATATAACTCAATATCGCCCAAAATGTCGCTTAAACCAAATAGCCCGTTACCCCTCGATATATAATATAGGTAAAATAATTATGTAGTGCAGTAGTGCAGTGTAGGTACTAAGACCACAAAACTATGCCATCTATATTGCATGTAGGTATAAGGTAAGTACCTACGTTTGTATTTTTGTTTAAGCTGACTTATCGCATTCGCAGGCAGGATGCAATGGCCACATTAATCTGTTTTTGTACCGTGGCGAGCAGTTTCATTTTTAAAAGTAGGTAACTACGCGTACCTATGAGAAAATTCTAGTGGGATCGAGTCTCGGCGAGGCCTCTGGCAGACGCTAGTATTGTGTAAAATAGATAAGCAAGTAGGTATCCGGTCAGTGAGTATCCTTATAACAATAAAAGCATATATTTATAGGTACTAAGCAGCCATTCAGTATACCTAGGTAACTAAATACTTAATCGTTTCGCCGTACCGACCAGCAGAGCAATTAACGGACGGAATGATCGTATTACATAACGGCTTGATGAACAATGGAACTTTTGACTGATAAATAATATTGATACTAAACTTACGATAGGTAAGTCTCAATGTTTATCGTGGTTCTAATTCATAATTGATATTATAATTCCGATTCTTCATAAGCAATTATAGTGGAATGGAATTAATGGAATGAGAATGTGTTGGTATCCATAATCCTTAAGCGGTCACCGGCGACCGCTCTCCACTAACTACATTATAGACCTTATTTCCGATATTTAGAGATTACTTTTGTATGAACAAATTTAGGGGATATTTCAACAGGTTTGTGGGTCTAGAGTAAAGTGGCTAGCAGCCCAGCAGGACAACCTATCCTGTCAAATTTCTCTATTACATAATCAACTTTATTGTTTTGACATAATGTCGAAAATCCAAGAATAATAAAGAATTAGAGTAGGTTCATCTGGCCACTGTATTTTTCTATACATAGTATTGTTGTTCCTCCCTTATTAGGTATGTCCCTATTAGGGTTGCCACCTTTTTTTTGGTATTTAAAGTACATTGACGATTATAGGTAAGAAAAAAAGTACACAGTACAAAAATAAAGTACAATTTATTCTTATTTAGTATTATATTTAAAAAAATATTTTTATTGCTTTTGGCAGTTTGTATTAAATTAGTATCTTTACTAAACAATTGCATTGAAATACTAAACAATTACATCTTTACTAGAAATTGTCTAAGTGGCGTTGGCGAGTTATCGATTCAACATAAATCGATAAATATTGATATCTAATCGATAAGTTTACCGAATAATACCTACGACTTTAATAGAAATGAAGTTTGCAAAAATAAAGTATTTTCGTGTACTTAATTATTCTTATAAAGTATAGAGTACAATTACCTTAAATAACGTACAATACTTATAAAGTACGGGTGGCAACCCTACTCCCTACCCTTCCTAGGACTGATTTTTCCGACGCCATATAAATGACTGGGGAATAACTTGGAATATTTGACAATACTTCCATATTAACACTGTTATATGTTCATTTTATTCTACAGTTAAGAATCAACTGATGATTGAAAAGTCACCCCTTGGTCTTCTTACCTAGTTCAGTTCTTACACCTTATAACTTCACATAAGTACCTACCTATAAGTATACGGAATAAAGAATAAACAAAGAATGTAAGTAAATATAATTTATAAGTACATAAATTGTAATCAGTTATTGAATGATATTATTTAGAATTATTATCTTGAATTGTAAAATATGTAAAACTTTTGCATGCCTATATATAATTGGCAAAATATGGCTGTTTCTGTATTTTTTATTTATTTATTTATTTAAATAGGTATACCAACAGCTTCTGTATACATAGCATTAAGTGATATGAAAGTAATATTGAGTATTTAGGCTTATACAATCACCAATTATAGGTTAACCAACATTTAATTACTTAAGTGATAGAAAAAAAAAACTTTAAATATAAAAATGAACGAGAACAATAGAGTTTAGTTACTAAAAAAGAAACTTATGCACTACCATGATATGTACCCATATTTGCGAAATAAAATATCTTTATCTTTAATTTGTTTAGCCTCTTGCATTGTCCTTTCCAATGAGTTTTATAAAAAATGCTCGTCAAATCGAAAGTGCTCTTTGTTGAATCGACAAATCAATGGTAGCGATTGAAAAATATTCAGATTTAAACAAAATTTTAATGATTTCTATTGTTAACATTATTATTTTGAGGAATTGGTGGCTGTTTGTTATAAGTAGGTATCATATTGAGTGATTCCCATGAAGGATTTAGGTTACATGTAGCCAGGCTAAAAGTTGTACACCTAATTTATTTTAATTTAGAACTTATTGTCCAATTGTGTAGGACCTATCTATTACAAAACGACTTGAATTTATTTCACAATGGTTACCTATCAATTAAATCTAAGTACCATTTGATTTTCGGGGAAAACAAAACAGCCTAACCGGTACGCCATTTTGTAGAAACGGAAGATGTTCGAGATACGATATAATAATAAGTTATATACTTGATTGAAACTTACCTTTGTGTTATTTGAGTAGAATTAGATGCTTGAGGAACAAAGACACGATCGCGAATAATGCACTCTGCTATCTCAAGAATATTTTGGCGTCTGCGGCGCAGCAAACCTCGCTTCATATATAAATGCACGAATCATGTGACGTGTTCAGTCAGAACTTGTCTGAAAATATAACATCAGTATTTTAATATTGAACCTTATCGTACACGAGATAAAGGTGACATTGGTGTTCCCAGCAGATACAAAGTACAAACTCAAGTTTTAGGGAAATCCAGGAAATCAGTATTCAATGTTGCCATTATAACTTTTTGTAAATAAAAGCGAGTAGGTACTTATTTTTTATGTTCTTGAAAAAATAAAAATACTAATATTGTCCAAATAAATCATATCATACAAAATTGTATTTTTTCAAAAGTTTCAAAAACGGCCAACGCGCTGGCCCTATGTCTAGAGCCGCCTTAATATCTCCTGTTTTGAACTAATATAGTTTGATTGAAGTCCTGATTCCTGAACCATGGCAGTCACCATGAACCATTATTGAAAACGATCGGGAGGCTTCATTTTATTTAACCAAATATTTGGCCTACGTGTAGGTTATAGCCTATATGGCCAACAATGAAAAAAAATCGTTATCGATAAAAATGGTTCTATTACCTACTGTTCTAAAAATAAATTGTAAGTCCCTTGTGTGAATAATGTAAAGAGGTATCAAAACCCTGATAAACAAGAGCAAATTGGGGAAATCCCCAGACATAACCTAAAATGTAGTGTAAGAGTTAAGGGAACTAAGTATTAAATAATTTATTTAGGTTCACGTCTAATTCTATTCTACATTTTGTTTTGTATCACGCAATGAAGGATGAGAAACTATTTGGTAAAGTGTTGGACCTGTTCCATAAACTAAATCTTTTTTTGTACTGTTAACATCAAATTTTTATGATTTTGTCTGTGGATTTTGTTTTCAGATTGACAGTTTACATGCTCTGTGGACAGTTGTATAAAAAAAACGCGTTGTTTTGCTCTTGCTCTTTTCTAACCTTGAAATGTAATAGCATAAAACAAAATGTTCTTCTCGTTTTGATATTGCAATTTTAATAAACGAAGCCTTACTCTTGCCTTAATATTTACAGTTGTTTTATAATAATAAGAAACATGGATGAGGCTGTAAATAATGAAAATACCAAGTTCAGTTCCATTAAAAAAAATCCGAAAGCGTTATTAAAACTCGTGAATACTTATGTTAGAGTTCAACTTATTAAGGATTGCGCTTATGTCGGTTTCGTGCACTCTATTGACCCAGTAACAAACAGGTAAATTAATCTTAAAACTATGGTAAAATTCTAACTTTTATTTAATAAAGTCAGTTAAAGTTTGTTTCCATTGTTCTGTTTGTGTGTGTATGCTGCAATCAAAACTCTTTACCAGTCCAAAGTACTATTTATTAATTTATTTCATGATGAATCAACAACAAATTTAATAGAAAAATTGTAACATTGAGCTACTTGCAGATTCACACAAATAGTGACTAAGTAGGGAACAGCTAAGACAAAAGTAAAATTATAATTATATTAAAAACAGGAAAATGATTTAAAGTAAAATTTTAGATAAATATATATTTTAAAATTAGTTGACTATCAAAATCAGTTAGTTGACTATAAACATTTGACCACATGCTTTGACCACATGTGGTCAAAATGTACAAAAGTCAATATGTACTTTTGATCAAAAATAATAGTTGAAATTACTTTTGCCCAATGGTATTGGTTAAAATTGGTTTTGACTGGTTAAGAGTTTTGACTGCAAATTATAATATCCTTGGAAGACAATAGTTGTAAACTTATCATAATGTAACAAAACTTCACTTAGTTTGTTTTAGTGTAGCTAGTACATTTTATATGCACTTACAGGAGTATATGCGAGTCAAATAAAATAATTCTATTATATAATCTAATAACATTTTTGTGAAAAATATCTTATAAAATAACATACAACCTTTTTTCCCTGAAAGGGTAGGTAGGGGTGCACATTATGGCACTTAATGCCACTGTACAATGTAACACCCACTTTTCACTATTTTATGTTATGAATCCCATGTAATAGGGGGTAAGCCTATTGCCATACATAGGGCATATTTCTGAACTCTGTAGTACTACTGCAATTTTTTTGAAAACCCTGTTATATTTGCCCAACCCGTAAATTGAACCCAAGACCCATGGTCCAGCAGTCGCACTAGGGTTCACTCGGCCACTGAGCAGTCTGTTAATGTCTCTAAATATAATATGGCAAAATGGACTAAAGAAAAATAAATATTCTTTTTCAGTATTATCCTGTCCGTGCCTCATGATAATGGACATCAAACAATAATAGTTCCGGGCCATGCTGTGCTTGACATTACACAAGAAGAGTTAATGGATCACATCAAACCTCCACAGAAGAAAGAAAACCATGCAGACACACCAGAAGAAATATTAAAAAGAAAAGAAAAACTTATTTCCTGGTTCAAAACTAATTTACTGCCAGTTACAGAAATAGATGATAAAATAATCATAGGAAATGTAACTCTATTGAAGCCGTACAAGATAACTGATATAAGTGCAGATAACCCAATTGTTGCTATGCAAATAAGAAATGTTATTGATACCATGCCTAAAAACTTTCAGCCAAAATAACTATTATGAGTAACTTATTGTGTTTTATTTAACATTCTGAAGCATAAGATGTGTGTAAAATGGTTTTTCGATACAACTTTTTTATCAATTTTGTAAGGATTATACAATACATACTTTAATTATTTTGTTCAGTTTTTAAAATAGATAAGTTATAGTTTTTCTTGATTAAAATTAAAAGTGTCTAAATCAATGCTTTGTGCATGTATAAATTTATGTAAATGTAGAGTAACTTATGAAGGCTTAGTACAAACTCGTAAGATTTCTTCTGTGTTTCTTCTGGGGGCTTTTGGGAGCAGGCCAATCAAATGGCCTCCTGCAATGAACCAACCGATCAGAGTGCAACCGTATGCAGTAACGTTTCGATCTCGTTAAAAGTAAAACAAAGTCGTAGGTACTAAGCCCTCTGATTAATACTATGAAGTGGGGGTAGAATAAGATGTCATTGTAGTGTTGAAACAAATGAGAATTACTGTAGTAGGCGCATAGTGTCAACAGTTTTATCGTACGTGGAAACAAAGACATGTTTTTTAGCTTTCCCTCTCAATAAAGTATACAACGATGATAAGGTGTGTCGACAGATAGTGTTAGTTCTGCCGCGTTTAGATACTGTGAATTCAGTCGATGTTGAACAGTATTCCCGCCTACTCGCACACTAATGTCATTTATATTGTACCTATCGTACCGGCCGTCGGCGTCGGCGCAACCCTGACAGTTGATTATTGAGATACGCGTCCGTTGTTGTTAGTGTTTAGTTGTTTCCACCGTTTTAATTTAGATAAGAAATTGTTCTATACGTTACAAAATAGTAACAATTATTATTGAGTGTTCTTGGTTTCATAAGAAACAAAATGTCGAATAAAACGAATAGAAAAGTGCAATATTTGGCGGGCGTGTGTGGTGAGTAAACATTTTGTAGCGCGAAAATTTGAAATGAAGTGTTCTTTAAATGAATTATTTTAAACTTCAGCGGCGTTCTCATTTACATTTACTGGAGCTACACTGGCGTGGTCGTCACCGGCGATTCCAAAGTTCAAAAGTGGTGAAGCGAATGTTGTTATCACTGATGTAAGTATTTTATTAGTAATCGAATGAATATAGCTTCACGATAAACAGTTGCATAGTAGCCTTGCCTAATACATTTCAATGTCAATTCGTCTCGTGCAATTATTACGTGAAAACAACGACTAGGTATTCGAAATAATAATAGGCATCGGGGATCGATATCTTTACGAAGATCGATATTTCATCGGTGCTCGTTAATAGTTTGAATGTCCGAACGTCATTCAACCGAGTAATGAGCATTGGTATTATTAAACTGAGACAATAGATTTGTGGAGTCTAATGCTCGAAGTCCACTCCCTTTGGGCTATACATTGTAACTAATTAATTGTGAACGATTTAATGTCTTTAGTCTTATATCTATCATTTAGTCATGTCCTGTATATACTACCTTCCTGCATCCACGTAGCTTTGTTGTTCGTTTATTCATTAATTATTAATAATCATTATCATCATCCCTACTATGATATGACCGTGAAGGTTTTTGACTAAGTTTATACCTACGTCACATAGGCTGGTCTCTATATAATAAAGTAGGTACCTATCTACCCAAATTAATCTTAACTCCTCGAGTACCGTATTTATAGACACAATTAAAGAACAATAGGTTGCGGTCACCGGTGACCGCTTGGTGTTTGACAGTTTAAAAAAATAGTCGCTCCAATGTATAACATAAATTTATTATTAAGTACCCCGCGACAAAACAGTACCTATCTTAATACCAAAGGAGGGCCTTAATACTTAGTAAGGTATTTTTTTAATAGTGTCCAAGATTAATTCGTAAAATAGCCGCTCAATATCAGCTGATTGACAAGAGCGGGGGTAACGACCTCATACATAACTATAACAAGCCGCCCACACTGCCGTATTTACGTATTAGTATCGAGGTCGTTTTCCAGTCTATTTTTTCCTTCACAATTCTACTATTTTTATTCCAAAATCATTTAGCTCCGGAAAAAATTAAAATTGACGCTGTATTAATCTTATACGTATAAAGCTGAAGAGTGTTTGTTAAATTGTTTGTACACAGACGCAGACATCATGGGTGGTGTCTCTGCACTCCGCGGGAGCACTCCTCGGTTGCTACTTCGGGCAAGTGTTAAATGAAAGGGCTGGACGTCGCCGTACATTCCTGGGCTCAGCCGTGCCGGGCCTCTTAGGTGCGGTACGTTCCATCTGGCTCTTTCCTTTATTTTGTTTATTACATACTACCTGTTTACTGAGACTGTGAAGTGAATCATGAAGTAAATGAATTACCTATATATTTTGAGATAAGTATATGAACTACCTATATACATATAAGTAGATTAATAGAGGTAGGGACTTTAGTGCATGTGGACCTCTATAGACACTTTGTCTCATTTTGGGACTTAAGACTTGATTATTATAATAGTAACGAAGTATTTGAAAAGAAAAGAAAACCCACAAAGTTAGTGCCCATCTCGAAAACTAGCCAAACGCTAGGAGAAAGAAGTTGGGGGAACATGGTAAATATGTATCTACGCTAAATTATTATGTTTTCGGCTTACTGACGTGTCACGTAATTATTTGACTAAGAACTCGACTAGTTTCAAGCCATGCTAGAGACTCATATTCATGAGCAACATTCATAATTCAGTAGCAGCGCGACAGTCGCCGCGTCGCAGGTCGCGAAATGCTGCTCATGAATATGAGCCTCTAGCATGGCTTGAAACTAGTCGAGTTCCTTGTCAAATCAAATAATTACGTGAGTAACCGGAAAACATAATAATTTATTTAGTATGTCTCACGAAAGTTATAATTTGAATTATAACTTATAATACAAATATATCGACGCTATCACATAATTACCATACACATAACAAGGTGTACCTACTTGTGACTGATAGTTAAGTAGGTGCATGTGTTATAAAATACGTCTCTTACTTAACTTTTGAGGAAAAATAACAAATTATTGCAAATAAAGGATAGTTGAAAGTAGAGTAACGAAAGAAGTATACAGAGCGGATATGGATGGGGCCGTTGGTAGAGGGCGCCCTGAACGACCATACTGACGACATATAGGTACTGACTACTGACCAGATTGGCGATATAAGAAGGGCCGAATTAAAAGTACCATTAACCGATGAGCTTGCATGAAAAGATTGATGACTGTTGATGAAGCGAAAGAGGTGTGTGTAAAAATCGTAGCTATTGGCCTCCCATAGTCTCTGCCTACCCCCATGGGAGATACGCGTAAGGTTGATTTGTTATTCAGTATGTATGATAATGGTACCTATTTACCCACATAATTAAGATTTCTCAAACACCTTGATAGATATTATTATCACTATGGAGTAAATATTAGCTCATTTGCCTACAGTAGCAAGATATTGTGTATAGTACCTTACCTACTATAATGAATATTCTTATAATTTGTCTTCTTGCTTCCAGACTCTCTTACTGAACACGACAATGCCTGAACTGATGTATGTGGCCAGGTTCATGATGGGACTCGCAACTGGTATTATAGCCGTGGTAAGCTGATATACCTTAATTTGTCTTTTTCAATATCTTTCTTTCTTAATTCGCTTGAGTAGGTAAGTAAGTCTCGATCCTGTAGGAATATTGGTTAAACTTTGGATACAAGACTTTTCAAACGTAAAATCCTTACTATATATAATATTATAAATCGGAAAGTGAGTTTGTTTGTTGGTTTGTTTGTTCCGCTTTCACGTCGTAACTACTAAACCGATTGCTTTGAATTTTTGCAGATGTCCGGATTAAATAATAGGGTACTTTTTATCCCGGAAAAATTTTGTATTCCCGAGGGAAAACAAAAGTATTGGTATAGATGGCGCTGTATGTATTGGTATATGTCTAGGGTTGCCAGATAGGAACTTATCAAATCCGGGACAGTTCTAAAAAAAAAAAACAATGTGGGGTCGTGGCCATAATAGAAAAAATCATATATTTATTTTCAAAGGATTCATATTTATATTTAATAGATGAAATGCCATTTTATTTTTTATTAGCTGTAGGTATGTAATTAGCTTAAATTGGTAAATTAAAACTTTGGTAGACAATTACTCAATTATAAATGAAATAGTAATAAACTGAAGAATAAAACAATAATAATAAGATACTATGTACTTTAAATAAATCTTATATCAAAAAATTCCCACTTAAAAAACGATCGGTACCTTGTTTTTTGGTACATAATGTTTTGTTATTAAGCTCGCTCGCACTCGCTCACCGGCAGCCATGTCATTCCATTCGTTGCTAGTTTATTTTGTTAAAAAATAATAACTTTTCAAAATCCGGGACAATGAGCGCTAATTCCTGGACACGGGACAAGAGGCTAGATTCCGGGACAATCCCGGATTTCCCGGCGGTCTGGCAAGCCTATATATGTCACATAGGCTACTTTTTATCCTTTTGTGATGCGAGTGAAGCCGCGGGTAAAAGCTAGTGTTTTTATAATCGGTGCAGTGGATTCGAAAACTATTCGATGAAACAAACAAATCAACAAATATTTCCTCTCTACAATAGATATTTCGTTTACATAATAAAAATAATTGTGGTGTAGTGAATGATTCAGAAATGTTTATATTTTGGGATGGAACTGGATTTAGGCAGTTTGCCAGGAATAGGTATACGAAACTGTTGTGTGTGTACGAATTTTCATGTAGTCAGCACATTTAAGACAACCTTAATATTTAGCGGTTAAGCCATAATTAAAAAAAAATCAAAGCTATTCCTGTCTTAAAAATTGTGCAATATAGACTTATTGTAGTACACTTATGTACTTCATAACTGGAACATTTTAAATATCTCGGTAATAAACAATTTTCCTTTCGTACAAACCTTTCCCGCGCACAGCAAAGCGATTGCCCTTATTTTGCATAATACGCTTCTGTCAATAACTAAAATTGTTTTGTTTTAGGTAACAATGATATATGTAACAGAAATATCGGACAAAGAGATAAGAGGAGCCTTAGGTATGACGGTGCAAGTGATGAACAACTTGGGAAGCCTTACAGTGTACAGCGTTGGACCATTCGTTTCATACAAAACCTTGAACTGTATCATACTGATAATACCCGTCTGCTATGTCCTGCTGTGTCTTTGGATACCAGAGTCGCCTTACTACCATCTCAAGGATGGAAGAATAGAAGCTGCCAAGAAAGAGTTTATGAGACTTAAAGGAAATCAGGAGGAAAGTGTGAGTATCTACCAATTGCCTACTTCTGTACCTCATCATCATCACATCAGCAGTCTATAAGAGTCCACTACTGAGCAAAACCTCTTCTTACACGTAGAAGATTTGAGCATTAATCACCGGGTGGTGATTAACTCGTTGAGTACCGTCATTATAGACACAATTAAAGAACAAATAGGTTGCGGTCACCGGTGACCGCTTGGTGTTTGACAGTTTAATGCTCAAATCTTCTTCCTTTACCGTATGTTGCTAGTACCTATCTAAATAATCTAAGAAAGTACGTACACGTACACGTACTTATATATAACTCGGAAAAGTTATATTGGTGCGTGCCAGCTCGTTCCTTCATGCACGGGAAGCTGGCGTCTTAAACCTCCGGGTCATTACGACAAATTATCACCTGTAACTATCCCTTTTGCTGGGAAAAAGCCTTTTTGCTCACTAGGAAGGAAAGAGCGCCTAACTGCGATCTGCCTAAGGATTGAGGCTTTATTCTGCAGTAGGTGTAACCTACCTATATCGGCTGATGATGGTTTTGAACTTTGATCGTTATTATAGAGATAAATAACTGATACATATTTAGTGTGCAGACGACTAGAAATAACATGGAAATACCCGACCTTCTCTTAACAAATTATCACGATAGCATCACAGATAACGCGTATCACTGAATTTTGCAAGCAGCACGAATGTGTTACAAAATTAATTTCTCACGATTTTGTGCTAAATTTGAACCGACTTCTTGTCACTAAGATGTTCTTATATTTATCTACTATTGTAATTTGCATTCCACTATACAATTAAGGCCTGGTTAGATTTCCGGGTCGAACTAAGTGTAATTCAAAATACAAGTCTATTTAAGTCGCCTCAAAGAGCCATCAGACCACCACAGGGCCGATGCCGATTCGGAGTCGCGGAGAACCTAAAGAGTAACCGGGGCTCCGGCTCGACGTGCAGGAGAAGGAACGGGGTGGTTTTTAGTCAGTAAGAGTCTGACACTCCCTCCCGCTTCACCCAGGCGGGAGCAGTCATTCGATGATTTTCCCCCCTTAAAAAAAATAGTCTATTTAAGTTGAAGCTGCTGGATGCAGCATGCAAATTTTTTCCAACCGAATGATCTGGAAGTTATTAAGGGTGGTCTAGGTGCAGCAACAGCCGATGTTACTGATGATCATGATAATTTATTTAAAGTAAACATCTTTATATTTCAGTTGTTAGAAGAACAGATGAATGTAATGCGGGCACACGTGAGAGAGAGCATGGAAAATAAGACCACGTTGAGAGAACTCCTCACCAACATGCGGTATAGGAAGGCTGTATACATTGTCACAGGTAAATATGTAAGTACCCATTAAGTAAACAACTTGTACATAAGATTGTATAATGTTTAATACTCTTTAATTAGGTCGACCTGTAGCGAACTATGTAATGAAATCTTACAATCGGAATTACACGCACTTATAATTGTTGTATTGGCAATTATAGATTAGTTGACCTATATAGATAGATTACATGACCATATAATAATATAGTATTATGGTATACCTTTAAACTCTTTGGAACCTTCGACTGCTTACGAGTACCGACCGTACCGAGTACTAAACATAACATCAAGTTAGGGAGATAGATACTTAGGGCTCATTAGATGTGTCCACTCCTCCTGATGATGAACTTGATTAAAATTTATATTATACATATATAACTTTAGTGAGACATACTAAATTAATTATCATGTTTTACTGCTTATACTCTCGTAATTATTCCGCGAATGCTGTTCATAAATATGAGCCTCTAGCATGGCTTGAAAATAGTCGAGTTCCTCGTCAAACAATTGCGTGAGTAAGCCGAAAAACATAATAATGATTAAAATTCTGTGAGGAATTTCATAAATATCATTAAATATTATTTTAAAATACTTTTTTTAAATTACCACTATCCAAGTTGAGTTTGCCGTCCAGAAACGAGACGCCGGTCTCCTAGTAACGACACAAAGTCTAGCGTGGAATGTTATCAAATGAAATAAGGTCACTGGCTCGCGTGACACATCGTACGATGTTTTAATTTAGTTCAACTTGAAGGTTTGCATAGGTGCCTTATATCTTTGAATTTGTTACGGTATATATTCTTAAAGTAAGCAGTTAGGATATACTGGCAGGACTCATCTAGGTACTTTTTAACCTCAATTATTTTGTTTTGTTTCGCCCTAGGATTCTTCGTGATAGGTTCTTCGAAATATCCAATCATTCTTTGCTCGATCATCGAGTTTGAGAGCCCTTGTTTGGCAGTCGCATTTGGCATTTCAGCACTTGCCATAATTCGACTAACAAGATAGTCAGCTTTAATAATTATCATTCATGTATCATGCATGAACTAGGCCTTTCACATTGTTGGTAGGTACGGCACCACACACAATGAGTCATACAAAGTGCAAGTATTCACTTGACTCTTAAAGTCTTGACCCTTTCTCATCTGTGGGCTGACTTACACCGGCTGATTAGATAAGCCTTCAAGTCTGGTGTGACTGTCATTGATCCAATTAATTACCCTGATAAATTATTTATTGTTTTTTTATGCAACGAAGTTTAAAACATTTTATCTGTAGGTATTTAAGTTCCTAAGTAACCTGAATCTCCTTAGGGATCTGCGATATGCTGTAAGCAGCAATGTCGTGGTGGAGAATGAGAGTTATAACCTTCATGCTTCTCATGCATATATATAATAAAGAAGTTTGTATATGTCTGTATTCTCATGAATGAGGGTGCGGGTTCAAAATCTATCAACAGCAAGTACCGATGTGATTTTTTCCCAGTTATATGTACTTTCTAAGATTATTTATACACCATTGTCAAACGGTAGAGGAAAACATTGTGAGGAAATCTGGACTTATAATTTGTAATTTTAAGTTTGAAATCGCCAACCCGCATTGTGTAAGCGTGGTCATTAATCCTCAAACCTCTGTGTGAGAAGAGGCTTTGCTCAGTAGTGGGTATTTATATATAGGCTATTGGTGCTGATGAGTAACAGACGTTGCGCAGTAGGTAAGGCTGTTTCTGTTTCAAATAAGGCACGTACATAATTTTAGATATTTTTAACTTTTGTTTTGTGCAAGGTACAACGCATCTTTTATAATTATCATAACTAGTAACTAAAGGCAACAAGTATGATAAGGCCTTCTTATATCAATGTTTGTAGGTGCTTATTTGAATATAATTCCGTATTCCATGTTTAAGAAAGGTTTAACTTGTTCTTCCGCCTTTTAGAAAACCTTGACTCTGTCGTTAAAGGAGAGACAAGATATCTACTTTTTAACAAACTTCATTCGCATTTGCTGACCTATACCTAAGGCTGTCGCGGAGAACCTAACGGGTAACCGGGGCTCCGGCTCGACGAGCAGGAGAAGGAACGGGGTGGTTTTGAATCAGTAAGAGTCCGACACTCCCTCCCGCCTCACCCAGGCGGGAGCAGTCATTGGATGATTTTCTCGCTTTAAATAAATACCTAAGGCTGGAATATGATCCTATATCTATGGGGAATGTTCTAGCGAGTGATAAAAATATACAACGAATTTCATATTTATTACATAACATGAAATCACTTCTTTTATTTCCTCGGAGAGTAAGCAGATTAGCAGAGAGCCACAATCCAGATGTACCATATATTTAACACACACCTACTTTGAACAAATTGTGTTATGAATCATAACTTATGATCCAATAGATTTGTAACAATATTATAATTAAGTATAGACTGCCTCGTTGGCCAAGTGGTCGCAAGTGCGACTGCCGGGCAAGAGGTCTCGGGTTCGAGTCCCGGGTCGGGCAAAGTATTACTGGGTTTTAAGAAATTCTCAGTGGAGTCTGGAATTGTGCCCAGTATATGGCAATAGGCTCACCCCCTATTTATTGCATGGGACTCATAACGAAAAATAGTGAAAAGTGGGTGTTACATTGTACAGTGGCATTAAGTGCCGTAATGTGCACCTCTGCCTACCCTTTCGGGGGATAAAAGGCGTGTTATGTTATGTATAATTATGTACCTATATTAAAATGAGACTTCATAACTTCATTTATGTAATCTACTTACTGTTAACAATAACCTATGTTAATACAAGTTAAAACAAATATTTTGAAAGAATTGAATGAATTGCTAAGGTACACATTGAAAGAATTACTAAGGTACATTTTGATGGATGTATTTTGATTCGTTTGATGTACCTACACGTCTAGCCTGCATTTGTGTGATGTGATGACACATGATATTTTTATCGTCTTTATCTTAATTATTTTATTTATTCTGAAGTGTTGCTGTGACTTATCAGAGAGTAAAATTCCTTCGCTTTAATTGACATTATTTTAGTATTTTTTAAGTATTACAGAAATTTGCAGAAAAAAACTTCTCTACGATAGAATTATCTATGTACCTTTTAATATAACTAATATGAAGTGCTTTTTGTAATATTTCTAGACTAATAGTAATAGAATAAGTCCAACAAGGATAATTTACTGGGTTTTAAAAAATCTTACTACTAGTATAGTCCTGGAGTTGTGCCCGGTATATGACAATAGGTTTACTCATAACATAAATAGTGAAAAGTGGGTGTTACATTGCACAATGGCATTAAGTGCCGTTATGTGCACCTCTGCTACACCTTCAGGGATAAAAGGTGTGATGATGTTATGGATAATTTACCTAACTTCAGAAGGCAGACCACGGGACATTTTTGTTATGTATACAACTATTTACTCTTATTTTGTTTACAGGGTTGAAACTATTGCAGTACATGACTGGTATTCTGGTAATACAGTCTTATTTGGAGCCTATATTTAGACAGAGCAACTTCGTGTCGGGGCCCATCGCTAGCATCGTGTATGGGTTCGTGCAGTTGGGAGCAGGTAATGTAACATCTTAGAAACAATTATTATTTACTGTTGCTGTTATTAAAATTATTATTCTTAGGTACACTATATTCTAACAATGTTTCTCAATGTCTAGAGAAGCTCTTCTAGAAAAGTAATTATGTAATATAAAATTTACTGTAGATATATCGCTAAAGTCATATCTTCACTTAACCATATCACAAAATATCAGAAAATTGAATATTTTGTATAAAAAATACTTTTCTATTTTCAGGGATCGGTGCAACATTCTTATCAAGATGGTTCGGGCGGCGGATTCTTCTATCCATATCATGTCTCGGAGTGTCAATCGCAATGACATTGGTAGGCCTGTACTTCTTCCTTCAGGACACGATACAAGTCAGTGTAGAAACTTCACGGGCTATCTCGTGGATGCCACTCGTCGGTATTCTAGGGTTCAATGTACTCTACGCAGTCGGTGTCGGGAACCTACCTTATGTACTTCAAGCAGAATTGTTCCCGGTCAACGTCAAAGGTGTCGCTTCAAGTACAGCCACAATGTTAGCCTGTATCCTAAGTTTCCTAGTCACAAAATGTTACCAGCAAATGAAAGATGCCTGCGGCCATTACATGGTCTTCTGGTCTTTTGCTTTCATAGGCTACGTCGGCGTGTTCTTTATATACTTCTTTGTACCAGAGACGAAAGGTAAAACTTTAGAAGAGGTTACAACTAACATACAAGAGCAGCGACCCGAGGAACAAGCGCTGAATACGGAGAAGATTGAAAAGGCCTAAAGAGAAGATTATGCATTCCAGTATTTTAAACGTGAATGATATAGTGGTTATGTAAACGATAAGTTTTCTGTTTTCCCGTGGCACTATTTGTTCCCATTTCATTTACTTATACTTTGACCAAATAATTAATATACAACTCGAAGATGTGATAAAAATAGTACAAAAATGGTCGCGTTTTTTAATATTTAATGACAAATAGATGTCTCGGGAGAACAAGCTCATATTTATTAGGAGGCTAAAGAAATACACGTATCTGTTATTTTGTAAAAGATTAATTACACTCCAAGTGGCATTTTTGTTTTAGTAAAATTTATTGTTGAGAGTTTATTTAAACATACATTTACATGTGTAGTATTGTTATTGGTTGTTTGTAAGCGATAATAAAAAAGTTTATCAGTTATGATCTAGATTCTAGAATAAGTAGTAATATGAAAAGACTGTCTGCAGATCAAAATAAAAACCAAAATGTGACTATAAAATTGTATTCGGCTGAATAAAAATATGAAATACATACTGATTACCTGAACCTTATATTAATGGCAGCCTATACAGATTGCCACGCTTCCGGAAGATGTGGAGTCTATTAACAGCTATACAATGATAGAACGGGAGTACACGAGAGAATAGATATAATATTAGGTCTAAATTCTCTTGGTGTTTCCGTAGGAGTAGAGTGGTGCGAAGGGAGTGTCTGCTTGTTCGTCTCCGCTCTCCTCCGAGGCGTCCGACTCGAAGGTATTGTCCGGGATGTCGTACAGGCGGATCAGAGGCTTGTTGGGGTCCTTCATGATTAGATATTTACCTGGAATAATTAAAATTCACGATTGTATAGTTTGTTCTTAATAAGTACTTGTCGCTAGGAAGTCGATCTACTTGGATCTGTCAATGTTTTATTAGATTTTTAACTTTATTTACAAAATAGTGTTAAAAACCGCAGTGGCTAGGCAATTGGTTGCTGAACTACGTGTTGCGGGTTCGATTCCTACACGGAACATCTATGTGTAATGTTTATGAGACCGTGGCGCGGGAGAAATTACTAGAGTGAGGTAACATTAAGAAAATGTCATTATTATGAAATGTTTACCATCTTTCTGCTTCATACAGATGTCGATGATACACCGTAGGATGCCCCACGCGTTGTCCATGGACAGGTTGATCTGTGCCGCAAACTCGTGCGGCTTGAACTGTTGCGTGCCGAGGATCACGTGGCGAGAGTTGTCACGCACTTGGGCACGGGATACGTAACCGAACTTAATCTGGTCAGAGCCCGCTAGAAGAGCCTGAAAAATTATAAAAATACTATTTTAGAACAGATTTCATAGTATCTTTACACAGCCCGTTAGACAGTAGCCACTAACGCCATAGAGGCTCACAACAAAATTGGAGAAAGCTGGCGCTATTTTTGTGTAATCTTTGAAAGCGTCAATGCTGTTTACCTATTCTTATCAAGAAAGGTTTTTGCAGAAACTTTAATTACGGAAATATATTTCTTGCAAGATCATACCTGCACAGTCCACTTGGCAAGCTTGCAGGAGTTGTTCCTCAGCTCGTTAGCGAGTACGGCACCGCGTTGGGTATCCAATTTCTGACGCCACTCCACTCCATTGGCCAGTTTGGAGTCCCATTCGTTCAGAGCTTTGATGCTCAAAAACTGGGTCTCATTCTGAGGCCCTTGCATCACGGCGTCATGCTCGCATCGAGCTACCAAAGTCTGAAAAAATATATTATATTAAGATTCGGGATCTTTTGTGGCTAAATGTATTCAAGCGCAGCTGCTGAGCAAGATATGGTAAAATTTTATATTACATGGAACTTGTAGCTGTATTAAGTGGGTGTTACGTATTATATGATCGCCTTGTAAAATATTCGAGAGTGCTAGACTAACTTCGAGTCACATTGGGGCTTCTAATCAAGAGACAATGAAGACATAACCACATAACTTTTTGGAGATTAAAAGATTTACTGTTATATTTAGAGAAATAAACAACTTACCACTCCATTGTTAAGGTTCCACTTGCGGTAGCGGTACCCTACGGAGGCTACCTCACCTTCCTCCTCCTCAGACACAAATGGATTTGGCTCGGGGAACTTGTACTTAGGCTCAACAGAACCATTCTTCAACACCTGCAGATTATAAAAATACATTACAAGTAAAGAAAATATTATATAACAATACTTTTTGCATTTAGGAGGGAGGAGGTATGTTAACATTATTTGGGTCATTAGAAACTTTTTGAAAACTCAGCTCAATATGTTAATGTGAACTAAGTGAGCTAGTATTGCTGTCTTCAGAATACTAACTATCTTCATATTGCATAATGTACTATTTGCGTATTGCTTAGATCAAAATCGAATTACTAACAGAAATGGTGATACAGTGTTTTATATTTTTCTCATGTGCATATTTGCCTACACTTTCCTAAGGTACAGTGAGGCTTATTTATGTGTTTAATACTTGACTAACATATATAATATAATTGATGAGAAAAGGGGTGTTACTTTTAATGTATTGTGCACCTCTGTTTGCCTATAATATCCCTTTGGGAATTAATTGGAGTGATGTTTAATCTGTGGTATGGAATTCTGATCTACAAGAGACACAATGTGTATTGTATTGTGTCTCATACTGGCACAGAAAAGGTTAATAAATTTGGTACTTATGTATTTAGGGGATCCTTCGACCAGGCGAGGTGATCGTGCCTGGTGGGCTTTCTGCCCAACAGTTGTTCGTTGTGATTTTCTATCGGTGTTAATTCGCATGTAAACTTCACATGTGCGATGTAGGATTTTTGTTACGTCATCCGTTGATTTGTTTTATTGATAATTTATGTGCGTGAACTGTCATTTGACATGTGATATGTGTCGCCACATGTACATAAAAATGGTTACAATCTGACCTGTTGACTGAAGTTGTGGTTGATGAATGTCGCTTCGAGTGCGAGGTTGCGCGGCGAGTTGATGGAGTTGCCATCATCAGTCGGCGGCTCCACCGAAGTCTCGTTCACCGTCAGCAAGTCAAATTCCGTGTTGTCACGCTTGTCGAAGAACAGCTTGTCACCTTTATGAAACAAAAATGACAATTTTATGTCAATAAAAAAAGAAAATGTAATAATATTCACGACTGCCTTGTAGTTCGAAGGGTCGCAAAGCACGACCAGTAAGAAAGGGGTTGCGTGTTCAATTTCCTTCCAAAAAGTCATTTAACCTGTGAAGTGTCAGACCACAGATCTTTGCAAGGCAATGTGTTTTCTATTGTGTCTCATATATCAACAACAAGATGTTAAATCAGAGGTTAAGTAGAAAAAAAGAAGGAAAGATAACTGTAATAGAATTTATTTTTGAAAAATATTTTGTCTTTCAAGGGCCTTAGAGAGTGATTCTATAAATGATTTAAAATGGCTTGATAAGTATTTGAGGTACATACCAATCTTCTCAATGACAATATCCCAGGAATAGTTGGAGCGGGTGCAGCACATGATGGTGGCCAGGATGGCGTCGGTGGCGTACACCGTGCCCACCGTCTTACTGAGTCGTCGGATTACAGGGTCGTCAGTAGTAGTCACCTAGAACAACATATAAAAGAATCAAATAAAAAGGTATTATACAACATAAAGAATACTTTATGTTGTATAATACCTTTTGGTGGTTAGAAACCAATACAATTGTATGACACTGAGCAATATGATCTGTTATGCAGTACCCAGAACATACAACAGGCGTCAAGTACGCGCTGGCACACTTTGCACTGCCATCATGCTGAACTAACTTTACTCTGCGTTGACCTATCTATCAAATGGTTCACTCGTACAATGAATCCTTTGAAGATACATATTGATATTTTCAATTGGGTAAATTCAAGCAACTTATTCACAACTCTCTTTTATACACAACAGGTTTTATTTTGTAAACAACTTTCGACTCTAGTGATTTATTAATTTCTGTAGTTACATATTACATTCTAATGTGTATGTGACATGACAGTGTTGTAAGTTGCATTATTGCCCAAAATGTATCTTGTGTAAACTATGTAGTTAGTAAGACTTTATAATGTAACCATTTACTCCTCTTAACAAAAATAGAATAAAAAAGTACATAGTCCCATAGTATAGTAGATAAACATAATGAATTTAGTTGTTTCAACACACTCCAGGTGTGGTCTCTACCAAACTCTATGGAACAGACTTATGTTTATTACTGGTCAGCTCAAGCTAGTTGAGCTTGCATTGTGTAAAGTGTTATTAGAGATTTTCGATTATGAAATTATAATCAATAACCTTTGGAAAGCTGCAAAGAATTATTTGCTCCCTGTGTCAAAAGTTTTATATGTATTGTGTAGTTTGTAGTGTTGTGGAAAGTAATTACCGTATGGAAGATACGATCGATACGCTGCAGCGCTTTCTCGTGTTTCACATTGACACGATCGTAGCCTTTGTCATAGTACTCCAATGTACCACAGCACACAATGTCTTCACCTGTAACATGATCAAAATAGATAAGATTCAGTGTGGTTGCAAGTAGTTAGTAGTAGCATAGTGGCATGCTATTGAAGAGGCCAGTTCAACAGTGGACAGGAACTCAGACTGAAGGAAACAGAAACTGACTGAAAACTCGTTGGCTGAATAGTCGCAGTGCGATTGTCGGGCAAGAGGACCCGGGTTCGATTCAGGTTGGGCAAAGTATTACTGGGTTTTTTAAGAAAATCTCAGTAATAGCACGGGAGTCTCAGTAGTAGCTCACCCCCTATTACATGGGACTCGTAATGTCAATAGTGAAAAGTGGGTGTTACATTTTACAGTGGCATTAAGTGCCGTAATGGGCACCTCTGCATACCCCTTCGAGGACAAAAGGCGTGATGTTATGTTGTTGTTTTACAATAACAACTATTGTTGAACAGGAGCATGTACGTCACTCGCAGGAAGAGTTAGTGTGACAAATGTACGCTGTTGGCACCACACATTTTAATAATCTAGTGTGTGATATTGTAATAAGGGACGAAATTAAATATGATGTAGTTGGTGGAAACTACATATATATTGTAAATATCAAACAATTCGTCTTCAAAATCAAAGAAATCAAGTTCTATTCAGCTGAATAGAACACTTTAATTCCACTGTTTGTGGCCCGTAACAAATTCGTTTGATGGGCCCACATTGCCAATAAAATACAGAGAAGTTCAGATAATATTCCATTCAGACAACCTCTGAATGGAACCCCTTCTAGTTAGGGGCCTGTGGCAAAAGTAATTATTATAATATATTTTCATTTAAACTTATAATAATGGTTCTGAGTAAAACTTAATTTACTTAAAGGTTTTCATTCAGTCATTTTTTAAAAGTACCTCAAAAGACAGAAATAGGGATTGATATCTTGATAAAAATGTACCTTCTTTAATTCCTGGCAAAGACAACTTAGCGAGACGAGGGAAGTCCATGTCCTCAATGGTGACCCAGGTAGGTCTTACAGTGACGGAAGCATCACGGATCTTCATCGGAGCACCTCTCTGGCCCCACCTCTTGCCAAGTTTACGATCTCGTTGCTTAAAATTGAAGAAAATGGATGATTAGAACTCCAGATCAAAATTAACATGTTAGCTGCCACTCGGGACACGGGTGACCAATTGTAGTGGACCACAGGTGAACGGTTTTTTGCTGTCAGTCATAGTTTTAATTTGTTAAGTTTACTACCTTATTAAACATCGTTGAAAGTTTATCTATAACAACATGATGGCATGAAATATAATATAAATAAATATAAAATTAATATAAATATTACATAATATTGTAGTCACATATGTAAATCTTAACTAATATTATAATTGTGAAAGTATGTTTGTTAGCTCTTTATACCTCACCAACTTAGCTAATTTGGCTGACATTTTGCCAGGAGTACGGAAGACATTAGCTATAACCATGCTAAGTTCTGAATAAAAGCTATAATTTTAAAATATGAATTGAATATACATGATGTTTTCAAAAACAGTAAACAATGGGTTTTCATGTTTCTTTTTCTCTATATGAATCTGTGACTGTTGGGAATGGTCAGTTAGCTTCAAAATTGGATAAGTAATTGGACTATTTTACCTAAATATTTCAAGTGTTCTCAATAACTTGAAATGAAAGCTAAAACTATATGACACAATACATTGTTACAAAAACAGGATGGTACAGTAAAAATTATGTAAGTTCTTGATATAGAGGGTAAGTGACTTACATTCCTCATGTAGTTGCCCTTGTTGAGGGTAGTCATGCCTCCAGGCGTACGCGCGCCCCTGGCACCGCGGCCCCTTTGTCCGCGAGCACGGCCACGCTGGTATGGAGGCTTCTGCACCCTTGTAGTGTCCACCAGATGGAAAGTACTCTCATCTTCATCATGGAAGTATGCGTACGACGAACCAGCGCCAAATTGAGAGGCATACTTATCTGAAAATGAATGAAACTCTATTAAAAAAGCAGTAAATTATGCTATTTTATTTGACTTGAGAAATTAATACCGAAACTAGACTAGGTTGTACAGTCATGATGTATTTACACAGATTTGTCTGTATGTAATGTAAACTCTCAGAAGTCGTCTCGGAATCGTCCACTGTCACTTCTATACACTATGGTTCAGCGTAAGACCGAGAAATGCTGTTGCAAAAAACGTCATCATAACCTCAAAGAATATTAACATTTTGAACAATATTTCGGCGTTATAAACAGAAGTTGTGAAAAGTATTAAACTTACTTTGATATTTCTTGTCCTGTACGACAGTCCAATCACTTATTTTACCCAAACGATCACCTTTACTGAAAGGTTGGTAAGGCATGTCTCGAAATTGCTCCGGCATTTCGGCGGGGCCCCATCCTGTGGGATTATCTTGAATTATTGGAGCTACAAATCTAATCGGCTCTTCGGCCGGTAACACATGCTCTGACATTGTAACTATTCAATAGAATATAAAATTTTAGCGATAATTCAACATGAAGATACACCAATGCCACACGACACTTTCGAAATGACTTTTTTTTTAATTAAGTTGACGGACAATATAAAACATGAAATGAGTACAAGTCTTTTTACTTTTGAAAAATTGTTGCCATTACAAAAAATATAGAATATAGAAAGTAACAGAACTGAATAAAAACCATAAAACTGAAATTACATTCAGATAAAATGTAAATTGTTTAGTGAATAAATGAAATGAAATGACTTTTCTCAATGGAGTTTCTTTTAACTCGTTCATCTCCATTCGAAACAACACTTTGGAACGAAACGCCTAGATTCACTGACAGACAGACGGACTGACGGACAATTCAAAATAAATGCTTTGATTTTGACAGTTTGTCTATTTATTAATGAAAATCAACGAGGGCGCCACAGGTCGTTAATACAAACCAAATAAAATTAACCTCTTAAGGTAATTTAAACAATTTTTATTTTTTTACATATAAAATCGTTTATTGCAGTCTGTAGTTAAACAGTAATACGATTCCCAACCGTCATAGCCACTATTCGAGCGACAACATAATCTTAATTCTGTCCAGCTTCTTGTTCTACTGAAATTCATTTTATATTTGAAATACAATCAGCCGAGCTTCACTCCGAATTACTCTTTTGCATGTTTAATGAAATTCTTCTAAGTTTTATTCACATAAATTCCAATCTAGTACCTTTTGAACATTAAAGTATACGCTAAACCAACTCGATTACAGCTGATGATCAATGTACTTTCATTGAGTGTTGCCATAATGGCATAGTTTTAATGTTGTTAGCTCCTCAAACATTCGACATCATTCCTAAAAAATAAACTATACTAAAGTATTCGGACTCTTACATTACGCTTTGAGAGTAGGCAGTAATTACAAATAATAATAAGCCTGCAGGGCACCTTGTGGCAAGGTGTCGGGCATTAGCGACCCCGCGGGCTACCATCATCCCGAGTGCTCCAGGGAGAAGTCACCGTTCCTTATTCTCCGGCTTGCCTTAATTGGCTGGGTGGAGTGAATGATGACAAGGTACAGGTCTCCCATCTCTGGCTTTTTTTTTCTCTGGCTTGCCTTCATTGGCCGTCCAGAGTAGAGTCGCGAGAGCAGTGATCCGGCTCGGAGGGTAAGCAACTATTCGTAAGTTGCGATTGCGAGTGGGCCAGGACTGCAGAAGGCTTCGGCTGGACCAGATGATATGAGTAGAAAGCGGTGGTAGTTTTTTAACCCTTCAGCTACTCACATTCTCGTTGTCCCTCTGTTGATATATCTAGCAACCATTCCCGGGGCCCGGTCGGTGAGTTGGCGGTCCTCCACTTGCCATTTTTACGTGTAACAATTACATTATTTCGGCAGGTGCCATAGTTTCCAATTTATCGATCCACAGCCCCATTTTTTCCATTATCTACAATAGTTCTACACTAACCGGGGACTGTCTTTGGGTGCATTTCCTTAGTGCATACAGGGATAGTTGCCGGTTTATGTGTCCATTACATTATACTTTTATATTAAAGTTGTCTAAAGGGCCTCTGCGCAGTTGGCTTCGGCCCCTCGTTCACCTCCCAAATGACCGGGTCCCTGTGGTCCCGTGAATGTTATAGATATGTCTTTACCCTTCTCTCCGGGATTCATAATAATAATAAATCGTATTACATAGTGATGTAGATAAAGTTGTGAGAGACTGGTTCTACATAATATGGTTTTGCATAGTTTAAGTGACAATGCAATGATGGAAGTCAGGAACCCAAACTAGGATAATCTGTGCTATGGGCTCCTGGCGTTTCCCTCTCAGATATGAATTTTATATAATTAAAATTAAAAAAAAATCAACGTACAAAATTTATAATACTACATAACATAACATAACATCACGCCTTATATCCCCGAAGGGGTAGGCAGAGGTGCACATTATGCCACTGTACAATGTAACACCCACTTTTACTATTTATGTTATGAGTCCCATGTAATAGGGGGTGAGCCTATTGCCATATACCGGGCACAATTCCAGACTCCGTGCAACTACTGAGATTTTTTTTAAAAACCCAGTAATACTTTGCCTGACCCGGGAATCGAACCCAAAACTCCTTGCCCTGTAGTCGCACTTGCGACCACTCGGCCAACGAGGCAGTCGCTTAAAAGATATTAAAGAGTGTTGATATTATGTATAACAAGTATCTATTGTTCTTTTGTTTATAATTTCAACATACATAGGTACTTGTAATTTGGGATATACAATAAATTCATTCTTTGTTAATCTGTAAATTCAGCTTGCACAATTCTAGGAACATTTTGTAGGAGAGGGAACAAACTTATTCATTGTTTAAAAAAAACTTAAGTATTTTTATGTTTCGTTTGAAGTCGAATGGATAATTTTAATGTCTCATATAATTATTTTGATTTATTTTTTTAAGAACAGACGGCACGGCGCGGCTGGGATTTTTTTATGATAAGTAACATAAAATATCATAATTTTCGGTTATTAATTAATTAAGCCTGTACTTTTAATTGAATGCTAAAGTTCTTACGTCATTATAAGTGCACAATATTTGTGACTTTATCAGTGGAAATGAAGTCGGTAAAAATATTACAATGCTGTTATCTGATATTTGGCAATATCTATCGATACGGTACATTAAGCGCAAACGCTGTGCGATCGGCAACTGTATTATCTAATTGTAGTTCTTATAGCTAAAAAAGGCAAGAAATGCAAATTTTTCCACACTCACGTTGTAGTGGCAAGCCAGTCTCAAACTAATGAGTTTCATCCAAGTATAATATTAAGTACCTATTTTTAGTAAAAAATAAAATATGCAAAAATTAACCTTGCCCAGAAAAAATCCGGCGAATAGGGTAGATGCCTAATTTTTATTTTAATGTCCGTCTGGTAGATTATTTTAAATCATTAGACACGTATTTTTTATTTTCTTACAGGAAGTAGGAACCAATACTTTCGAAGATATATTGATTTGAAATGTCGCGTGACTTCACTTCTATGTACATTTTATTCGTAGAAATGACGTTTTAGCTCCTAAACTTTTATTAGTTTTATCTAAGTATTGTTTAATTATACGTAAAAAATACATGTCTAATATTTTTTCGTTATCTAACTTACGGACTAATTATATTTTTAATTTTCATAACCTGTCACATCATCCCTATTGCGAGTTGAATTCAGACCTACCCTAACTCTAAAATACAAACCAAGATTGGTAACTATGGCTATAAAAGTTATGCAAGGTGTAATTATAATGTGACTAATCTAACAAGTATAGCAATCAGTACAAGATAAAACAATTTAGGGTCATGGTACACGATAGCGGTGTGCCCCGCCTTCATAAGCCACTGTGAGGGACTTTCAAAGGTGAGTTCATCAAAAAAGTCCCGGAGGCATCGAGATATCGTTTTTGGGGAGGTAACCTTTATATAAAAGTGAAACAACGTTGGCTTTATAATTAGTGTACTGTAGCCCTTTGAACTGGTAACATCTGCGTATTCGCAGGGTTCAGTGTATAAAGTTTGTGAGGAATTAAATTAGTTAAAAGTTTGTGGTTTATAGAGTTTCCTGTTCCTCGTACATCTTAAAGGTAGTTATGATAATATTAATTATAATTTTCTTTAGTGATATCCATATTCATTTATAGATACTGTCAAGCCCTCAATCTTCCATTAGGGTAGACAGATATAATCAAAGTTTTTTTTATTGTAATGTTACAGATTAATTCTCCACGGACTCTCGGTCCGTGCCCTTGTCATACATTTTTTTATTACAATACGTGTCATTAATTTTTAATAAGTAAACCTAGTTACACACTACAATTAACCACATCTATAATTATTACTAAAAGTATAAATTACATAATACCTATTATCTATTTATATCTATTTTGACGGCTCTACGAAATCAGCCCACCAACAAGATGGGAGAGCCGACCTGACCCAGCAGAAGGCACCCGTTCACGAGTATGACGTGTGTGTCAGCAATTAGTCCGGTCAACCTTTTTATTGGGAACGGAACAACCCAACACAAGGCGCCACCGACTGTAGGACATTTATGTGTGCATGACGCCTCAACCCTTGCTACGTTGGCCGATTCCAATAAAGCTTACAATAGTCATAATCGAAGTTTCAAACATAGGTACTTACATCTTTCGCTTCATATAAATAATTTTTCATTTCATTAAGTTCCAACTTAGGCAAACTTCGGAAAATTTTGGATAATTTTGCCAAGGCTTAGATTGATTAATGTTAGTAATGGTCATCGATTGATTAGGTCGTGGTGGGTTTTAATCTAGGATTGGGCATTTCTTATCATTGGGATAAATCTTTATTTAACCGACTTAAAAAGAAAGTTTTTAGGTTTTGATTTTTATTTATGTATATTTTTGGGCGATTAGCTCGCGATTGGCTGAAGCGATTTTGATGCGGTTTTCAGAACAGTGTTTGTTACACTTAGGAGAACGGTTTAGTATATTTAATTAACCGACTTTAAAAAAGGGGGGTTTAAAGTCGGTTTTTTTAAACGTAGTTTATAAAACAATTGTATTATTTAATTCTCAGTAGTATACATATATGCGTACGGCGCGTCGCGTTCCGCGCGCGCCTCAAAGAGACATCAGACCACCACAGAGGGCCCAATAGGGCTGATGCCGATACGGAGTCGCGGCGAACCTAACGGGTTTTCGGGCTCGGGCTGGAAGTGCAGGAGTAGGAACGGGGTGGTTTTTAGTCAGTAAGAGTCTGACACTCCCTCTCGCCTCTAGGTCTATAATGTAGTTAGTGGAGAGCGGTCCCCAGTGACCGCTTGGGGATAAATGGGTAGATAGGAATGCCTCGTTAGTTAAGCGGCTGTAAGCGCGACTGTAGAGTAAATGTGACAGCAGTTACATAACGTTAGAGACTGACTTAATAACATTTGTTTTGCAACAAATTATAACGTTATGTATATCTGCTGTGTGGGAGCACCTTAAGGGGGCCTCGGGTCGCGGAGAACCTAACGGGTAACCGGGGCTCCGGCTCGACGTGCAGGAGAAAGAACGGGGTGGTTTTTAGTCAGTAAGAGTCTGACACTCCCTCTCGCCTCACCCAGGCGGGAGAAGTCATTCGATGATTTTCACCCCTAAAAAAATAAAATAAAAAATGAGGCCCTCGGGATGTTTGGATTTCGACTTCTTTTATTGTAGATTTGAGCACAGTGTATGGTAATGGGCTCGCCTCCTATGACATGGGATTTAAAACCTCACTTACTGAAGATGGCTATTACATAAATATTGTGCACTTTTAACACGTTAAACGCCATGGCAGTCACCGGTGACCGACGTTAGCGGAGGATTTGCCTTCAATAGTTTTTTATTGGCAGCCAAAGCCTTAATCTAGATTCCTACAGGTTTGGTGTTATGTTATGTTATTGTGATTCATATTTTATTTAACGCGGAGGTATACAACATGGTATACAACAGGTAACAGGTAGCAAAAATCTTTGTTTGTGATGAGTTGTGTTAAGTTTATTTGGAGACCAGATGTAAACCCTCAACTTTATACGAATATCAAAAACACTCTTCTTTGTATACGAGCGAAAACAGATGGTTGTAAAAACATCTAAGGAAAACGTACATTAACATAATATGTATGTACGTATCTTCATATTAAGTAGATATAATCCGTATAATATAGGTACAGATTACGCATGTGTCTATTTGGTAGTTGTTTACATTAAATTCCTAATTGAAAACTCAAAGATACGCCGGTTATTGTACTCGGCATACTTAGGTACGTCTGAACGGGCAATTGCAAATTGCAATGTGTCATAGCCTGTCTGCTTTTTATAATCATTATGTCCTTGTGCTTCGAAAACTCATTCCATTTCCAAATCAGTAATAAACAAACGAGCGTCGAGCTCGGACGTGTTCCTAAGCATTTATTTTAGTTAACTAATTAAATAAATACGAAAACATCACATAAATGTAAATGAAACATCGCAAGTGTTTGTGTGTATAATGTTTCTGTAAAATTAAATTATTTATTTCATAGAGAATCACAAGATATGAGCTTAGTTTTTCGCACTTTATTGATAAGAGCGTGAGTACCGATTTTTATTATTTTGCTTTAACATGTAGAGTGATAAAGCTTCGGAACGGGAATTCCACAAACACAATTAGGGAATACCTACCTAATAGATAATATTTGTTTAGATGTTCAATTGTCCGTAGTTGAGTAATGGGAATACGATAAATTATCCCTATGATTTGACCTCTATAAGTTCTGGATTTTCGATATATTTATAGATAGTTTACATTATTTGTTCGAGGAAATCACTTATCTTGCCATCGGTGTCATAAAAGTCAAAACATAACCTCACATTGGGCCGGAGCCGACTGAGAAAAGCGGAATTTGACATTACTGTCGTTCCGTATCCACTGTTTCTGTTCCCGACCGCTGATTGCGGTTCATTGTCATTGTCAAGGTAATATAGTATTAATAATGCTATGGTTGATTTATCAAATGTACCTATTGCTTTAATTTTAATAGTGATTTACATAGAGTTCAAATTCGCAAGGCAATGGCATTCAATGGGATTTAGAACTTTACGCTACATGACATCGCGCTCCAGTTCTTTGCGTTGCAAGATCTTTAACATCATGTTCATTAGATCCTTTTAATGTTTTGCTACATTTTATTGCATTATGAACAGTGTGGAAATAAACATTACAATGTACCTACTGTAGGTATTTATCTATTATTCAGAGTTTGTTCAGAGCTTGTTTAATGGTTTTTTTATCCGGTCTGCGGGACAGGCATAAAAAATTAACAATCCAGGTCGCGTTCCAGTATCAGGAGAGTCTATCTAACTTTTTGTAAAATTTCGTACCGAATCTTTTACGGATTCGTGTTGAATCTGAAGTTATTATTAAATCTTGATTGGTAAAGTTAACTTTTATTTTAAACACGATACATTATTTTCTTCTATGAATGATTCACTCTACACAGTAACGTAGCTTAAACGCTATCAAAACTTTTTTGTCCATGCCCAATAATAGGAATTTTTGGAAGAAGGGAAAATCATCCAATGTCTTCTCCCGCCTGGGTGAGGCAAGAGGGAGTGTCTTACTGACTAAAAAAAAATCACCCCCTTCCTACTCCTGCTTTGAACGGTAACCCGTTATGTTCGCACCTACGGTGCAATATCGTCACTTATGCAATTTTGTCAAAACATAACTGATTATGAAAGAATACTCCAAATTCACATCTTTACTTGGTGCGTTATTGTCATTTGTGTAGTACACAAACTGTCCTCGTGAGAGGTTTACTGTCGTTACGGTTTTGGCGCTAATCTGGACGGGACTGGGAGAAACAACGTTTCATTGTTCAGTTGCGCGCGGGCCCCCGCACCGTACAGGAGGTACGTGTTGTCTGCAGCTATGATGCCGACTAGACCGGTACTGCGTATTACATACAGGATTGATACTCTTGGACTCTGGACTATGGGCGAATGGCACGGCCGCAGAGAAAGCCGACTTAAAACAACGCTTTCGTTGTGTTTCGTCGCGTGATTGAGGTTACCGGAGCCCCAATCACCCTCCCCAATTCCCGAATCCCCAACAATCTCAAAAGGCCAGGAACGCGCTTGTAACACCTCTTGAGGGTGTCCATGGGCAGCGTCGATTGTTTACCATCCGGTGATCGGTCTGCTACCGGTTTGTCCCAATTAATCTTCTATTTAAGTACTTTCTAGAATATTTAGGTGTCTTCCATCTATCTTATCTTAAAGAAAAAACTATTCAATTAACCAAATATTTTTCACGCAGATAATGGAGAACGGAAACAGAAAAAAGCTCTACTTGGTCACACTGTCAGGTAAGTTAAAGTTGATTGAGTGCTAAAAGATGATTTCAGTATTTTATTTTGCATTTCCTATGACTATGCGTAGTTTATTCTAAACTTTATCAAGAAAATAATATGATATTCAAGTCCGTGTAAATTTTTTCTCAAGTCAATTAGTGATCTCAAGTCGATCATGTCAATCATCAAGCCTTAAGTCAACCATGAAGAAGAACCCCTCTGTAGTTCAAAACTAGTAGAGCTTTTCTCACGTGAGTAACCCGGGATTTTTAGTTAATTTAGTATGTCTCACGATAGTTATTATAAAAACAAAGTCAATTAGTATTTATTTTGGTAATTATAGCAGCATAAAACTGATTTGAGTAGTGACAGAAACTAATAATAATAGAGCTTCGATCAACAATAGCAAGTTGTTATTGTTGATCAAAGTAATAGAGGAAGGGTGTAATTACAGGAGTTGTTGACATTATAATATGTTTGCAGTGTCCATGGCAATGATGACACTTGGAGTGTCTTCGGCCTGGCCGACACCAGTGCTACCGAAGTTCAAGAACAACGAGACCAATGTAGATATCAATGCGGTAAGAATATTACCTCTATATAAGTATCCTTTTCTATTCTTCCTTTCTAATGATGTTGGCGCGGTGGTTGGCCAACTGGCTGCCGCGCAACGTGTAGCGGGTTCGATTACCGCACGGAGCAACTCTTTGTGTGATCTACAGATTGTTGTTTCAGTTCTGGGTGTGACGTGTATGTGAACTTGTATGTTTGTAAACGCACACACGACACAGGAGTAAATCGTTGTGTGGGGTAACGCTTTTTTTAAAAAGAAACAAATAAATGTGCTCTGATTCATTTCCGAGCAAACGGATCACCTGATGGTAAGCAATCGGCGTCACCCATAGACACCTGGAACACCAGAGGCGTTACAAGTGCGTTACTGGCCTTTTGGGGATTAGGAGTATGAGGATCGTTGGGGATTCAGGAATTGGGGAGATTGGGGAAGGGGAGGGTAATTAGGCCTCCGGTAACCTCACTTATACGACGAAACACAACGCAAGCGTGGCTTCACGTCGGTTTTCTGTGAGGCCGTGGTATCACTCCGGTCGAGACTGCCCATTCGTGTCGAAGCATGGCTCTCCCACACTTAAAATGATTTCATTGTTTCGACATTTTGTTGGTTGTAGGTCTACTGTAGATTCTGGCTTACAGGCGCTACAGTGTTTTTGGAGGTTGTGGCGAGCTTCTCCCTAAAAAGGCAAAAGTACTTTACAAACATTGATTTCACATATATTTGCGTCCACAGAGATGAGGGACTGTTCTCCAAATGACTTAACTATATCCTGGGGTAGTCTTTGTCATCGTAAGCTATCCTATAATATTTTATTTTTTTACGAGATTAACCTACTTATATTAAGAAAAGATACATGACCGATTGTTACAATATTTTTTGTTGTTGGTACATACATAGATTTAAAAGTAAATAACATAACATCACGCCTTTTATTCCCGAAGGGGTAGGCAGAGGTGCACATTACGGCACTGTACAATGTAACACCCATTTTTTACTATTTTATATTATTATTATGAGTCCAATGTAATAGCGGGTGAGCCTATTGCCTAGAGCCCATATACCAGGCACATTTTCAAGCTCCGTGCTACTACTGAGATTTAAAAAAAAACCCTGTAATACTTTATCCGACCCGGGAATCGAACCCGAGACCCCTTGTCCAGCAGTCTCACTAGTGACTACTCGGCCAATGAGGTAGTAAAGAACTAGAACAGAGAAATAGAATGAAAGCTAAACTAGGAGCTTTCATAATCTTTAATTTGTTGGCATTTATTTATCGTATTAGGCGAGTACATTAATGAAACGTTTTGTATTCAAAATGGGCTAACGTGGCGTGGATAGTAGAAGCAAGTTTCATAATTAATTGTTTGCAGTGCCATTACAATATTATGGTCATTTGTCATACAGGCCAGGAAAATGTGCAGCTATTGATAGCAGAAGTTCTATGACGTCAATGATATAATACTTATGGTTACATGTTTGTTATTTAATAATATTATAATAATCTTTAATTAAAATATAATGGCTGCCTCATTGGGCGAGTGGTTGCAAGTGCAACTGCCGGGCAAGGGGTCTCGGGTTCGATTACCGGGTCGGGAAAAGTATTACTGGGTTTTTTAAATATTATATTCCATATGGGTGGCTTAATAAATTTCAGTCCAGGATATGATTAATTAATAATAAAAAAAATACTGTTTTTTCAATGTTTCACCGGTTTCATTATTAAACCAATTCCATTCCAATCGAAAGTATATAGCCCATAGAATATGGAAACGTTAGGTTGCCTATTGCTTTTCTGTCATAACTCTCGGGTCAGGTCTAAACAGGTAAATTGATAGTAGGATTTTGGAACAGTCTGACAATTAAATCAAATTTAAATTAAGATAAAGATTGTTTAATTATGAACACGGTGGTATAGGGTTGCTTGCGAAAAATCAGTCCTGAATTACGGTTGTCGAAGTTTAAAAAGAGGAATATTGCCGCGAGTGGCTGTTTGTCTGTGCAAATATATTAACTCGTCGAGTACCGGTTTTATAAACACAATTAAAGAACAATAGGTCGCGGTCACCGGTGACCGCTTGGTGTTTGACAGTTTAAGTAGGTAGTTACAAAATCTCAGGTCATACTTTGATCAAGATTTTAATTTAACCGGAATGCGAGCGAGACACAAAGTATTTTCTATTACGTCTCATATACAATTACTCAAGAGGTTAATAGATTAAAAAATCTATTAACCTCTTGAGTAATTGTATATGAAAGATATCTTTATTAAAAAATAAAGGTATCTTTTGGTGGACTGCAAATCTGGAAATTCAGCGATCCAAATCCCAAGTCGGCTTGCACGTTTGTTTGTTTTCGTTATATATATATCCAGGTGTATTAGAGTTCTGCTACATATTTGTGCATCTCCTGCAGAGTTGTTTACCCAACTGCTATTGGCAGTTGTGGCCAAATTAATCAGTTTAAAAGAAACGTTGTAGGTAGAACATATGGTTTATATTGCTTTACGTATGATATAGACATTCAGCAGCATCTGGCTGATTCGATGATCAAGATTTAGAAAACAACATTTATTTTACAAAGGGTTTGGTAGAAATTCAAGAAATATAGATGAACTAGCTTTTGCCCGCGGCTTCGCTCGCGTCACAAAAGTATGAAAAGTAGTCTATGTGACATATACCAATACACACAGCGCCATCTATACCAATACTTTTGTTTTCCCTCGGGAATTTCAAATTTATCCGGGTTAAAAAGTACCCTATTATTTAATCCGGAGTTCTAATTTTACGTCTGCAAAAATTCAAAGCAATCGGTTTAGTAGTTACGGCGTGAAAGTGTTACAAACAAACAAACACAAACAAAAAAACTTACTTTCCGATTTATAATATTAATATAGAAAGGATTTTGCATATATTTAAGCAATGACCTATTTTGTTTTCAGTATGAAATGTCAACGATGCTGGCAGTAAATCCCATAGGTTTTGCAGTGGGTACATTGGCTACTGGGTACCTGGCTGACAGGTTCGGGAGGCGAGCTACTATCCTGGGAAGTGCTATACCTATTGCTCTTGGCTCGGTAAGTTTTTTAATCGATTTTTAAAAAAAAGATGAGGATTTCAATTCGGTGTTGAGTTATGATATGACCACACCACAGGCTCGTAACGAAATGTATGTATCTCAATTGCCATTAAACGTGGCAATGATGCCAGTCTTCTGGGAACGTTCCCCGGTGATATTGATGCGGACGAGTAAGTAGTTATTTTGACGCCTATTTAAGGGTATAATTTTTGTTGTTTTCTTTTTATTCAATAGTTTAGTTGTTATATATATATATGTTCTTTAATTATTTTTCATTGTTGGTACATAAATAAGTTTTAGATGGTTCTTTTTTCGAGATTTATGTTATCCATTCTCTTTTGACGTGACAACGTCTTTTAAATTGGTTTGCCGGGTGACACTTCAAGAAACTGCGTTACGCTCCGCTCACAATGAGAGCGAGTGAGAGGCACGCGTCCCTTCCACTCGGGCATGGTTATCCCGCCTAAGAGCGAGACAGACAGACATAAAAAGGGAAAGGCACGCGTCCCTTCCACTCGAGCACAGTTAGCCCGCCTAAGAGCGAGAGAGACAGAGCGAGAGAGAGAGAGTGAGAGAGATAGGCATACACACCGGTTCATGTCTTGCGCTTCATTATTTCATCCTTCTTCCTACTATACGAATGAATAATCGCATTAAAATTATTTTACCACTCAAAGTCGTTGTCACGTAAAACTTTCGCCCGTATACCGACTCTACAGGCAACCAATTTTTGGTATTTATATGATATGGGTTTTAATGAACATAATTTTATTCAAGATTTGGAGCTTCTAAATTATCAAATTATCAATGAGTAGCTAGTACAAAAGAAAAGGACCTACAATTTTGTCAAACGCAAAAATTGAATTGCTTAAATAGTTGTTAATCAAAAAACTCAATGGGTTATATTATCTACTTATATTTATAGCCGGCCAGAGAACTATAGACCTACTTATCTCTACACTATATCCGTTAATAGTTGGAGTAACTATTAAATAAATTGAAGATGGTAATATTTAACGATGATATTGTGTACCTTCTGTGTTACCGACTGAGTCATCGTGCGCGGTAATACTTCCGCCATATTTGTCTATTCAACAATGGGTCGACTATTGAGAAGTAGCTGCCAAACACAGCTTGCTTATTTTATTCTGGTATGGAATGCGTGCCTACGTAGCTTTACTTTCTAAAACAAACTGACAGGAATCTTCTTTTACACCTTGATTCGACCTAAAATGTATATAAAAGCTATTTATTTTTAAATGTTATTCTGTACCATGTGCGTCATGGAAATTAAAACCTCGTATGCACCTACTTGGAACGTTTGATGCGCAACGCTAGACGCTCCTTATGATTGACAGCATTGCACATTGCACAACATCGAGGGATATTGGTAACTGGTAGTGTAGCGCAACATTTTTTTTATGGGATAAGTCGATAATCGAGCAGACGGATCACCTGATGGTAAGAAATCGGCGTCGCCCATGGACACCCGCCTTTTGGTGATTAGGAGTTGGGGGGGGGGGGGGAAATTGGGCCTCCGGTTATCTCACTCCCATGACGAAACACAACGCGTTGTTTCACGTCGGTTGTCGGTGAGGCCGTGGTATCACTCCGGTCGAGCCGACCCATTCGTACCAAAGCATGGATTCCCAACACATGATGCGTGGTTTATTGTTTGTCGAGCAGAGACGTGACGCGCAATAAACAATTGCCAGGAAAGGTAGCTAAACAAAATTTCGGCGCTGACTTCGTAGAGCAACACGTTATGCAACATGCCTCGCCAAATGTTGTCTAGTGAATACGAGGTTTTAGTTTCATACGAGACGCTTTATGTATTTTAAATTATGTGTTCAACACAAAACATTATACAAAAAAATAAATAAACGAGAAATCTATTTGTATGCAAAAAACACTCTTTACGTAACTCCCAAATGTGATCTATGTGAAACCACACGTAGGTAATAAACTATCTAACGTATAATACATTATTTGTTTCAATATTACATGTATTGTATAAATATTTTCAGATAATCGTCGTGTTTGCTCTAAAAGCATGGTTGTTATGCATTACGTCATTCTCATGGAGCTGTGGGACGGGAATGGTCAGCACAGTAAGTATATACTAGATTAAGTAATGTTTAAATGACTTACTTCGATTTTCGAGGATGCCTGACTAGTTTCAAGCTAGCCTGGGACCCTTAATCATGAAAACCGTTTGCCAAAATGTCGTTATTCGATGTGAAAGCTGTATAAAGTTAAAGTAATTGTATTTGGGTGCATTTATGAACAGTATTGTCCCAAATACTTCTCACAAAAACGCGCAGCAATTTGTGGAGCGCATACGCATCGCCCTGTAAAAAACGAAGAAACTGATAAGTTAGTTTTATAACAAAACATCACGCCTTTTATCCCCGAAGGCGTAGGCAGAGGTGCAACACCACTTTTCACTATTTATGTTATGAGTCCCATGTAATAGGGGCTGAGCCTATTGCCATATACCGGGCACAATTCCAGAGTCTGGGCTACTACTAAGAATTAAAAAAAAACCCATTAATATTTTACCTGATCCGGGAATCGAACTCGAGACCCCTTGTCCGGCAGGCAGTACTTGCGACCACTCGGCCAACAAAAATTGAATAGATGTTTAACCACCTTTCGTATTGTTTCCAGGTAAGCAATTACTACCTATCAGAAATTGCTGACAAGGATGTGAGGGGTACACTAGCAGTCATTACGGGATTCATGTTCAAGTTTGGGACACTTCTGACCATGATTTTGGGTCCCTTCCTCCCTTATGAGACCTTAAACCAGGTCATGTTGGTCCTACCCTTTCTATTCTGTGCTATGTGCTACTGGATCCCGGAGACGCCATATTTCCTTTTGAAAAATAACAACCTGGAAGGTGCTCGATCATCACTAAGAATTTTAAGGGGATATAAGGATGAGAAGGTAATTATATTATTTAGAAATCTACCATTGTTTTACGTGAAAGACGTTTTCGGATTTCAAACGTAAGCAGGAATTTTGATGGTAGAACTTAGATAAAATTGTATGTTACACTGAAAGCTGTGAGACTGTATGCGTTTCCCTACCAGTCGACATTTGTCCATATTAATAACTAGCTACTTCCGCGCGGTTTCACTCGCTCTGATCAGCTCTTATTGGTCGTAGCGTGATGTTTTATAGCCTATAACCATCCTCGATAAATGCGCTATCCAACACAAAAAGAAACAAACAAACAAACAAAAAAACAAACTCTTCCGCTTTATATAATAGAGGTAGTATAAGATGTAATAACATAAAGCATAATAATAATTATAAGTCTTTATTTACAAACAATTATTATTATAATAAATTGAAATCTGCTCTATTCTTCAGACAATAATAATTAGTTTTCAATGGTATTAATACTGTTTATCATTTAATGTATTTTGTACTTCATATTATATATTATTTTACAATATTAACTACATAATACACACTAATAAGATTAGTATATATGTAAGTATACCTACATCCTTAGTTTTTGTACCTATTGTTGAGGATCACAATAGGTATAGATTTAAATAAATTCAACAGCAGTTTATGCAGTCGATTTTCAGTCCTATTCCATAGACATAAACTATACTTAGCTATATTGAACGATGACACATAAGTAGGTAAATATAGTTCCTTATTAATATAATAATGAATATTAATTAATATTAACTAAAAATCGCCGGTTACTCACGTGAATATACTGTGAAAAGCTCCGTGAGTGAAAAAGTGAGTAACCCGCGATTTTTAGTTAATTTAGTATGTCTTACGATAGTTATTATAAAAATTAATTAACATTATAATACATACATAAACATAATGTATTAACATTAATGGTGTTATTGTACAAATGGGTAAAAGTGTTATAACTCCATATAAATATTTAAAATACATTGTAACCTTGGAGCTATCTATTGCAGCCTCTAGGTCAGGTTGTGGAATGGAAATGAGGTGCGAATGTGCGAAAACTATAGTTTTTTCGAGTTACATGTAGTTTCTAAAATTATCTATACACCATTGACAAACGGTGAAGGAAAATATCGTGAGGAAACGTGGGCTTATAATTTCTAATTATAAGTTTGTAATCGGCAACCCGCATTGAGCAATGCGTGGTGATCAATGCTTAAACCTTCTCCGAAGTGAGAAGAGGCTTTGCCCAGTAGTGGGCATATAGGCTGTTGGTGGTTAATTAGGCGCTATTGTGATCCTCTCGTTCTTCGTCCAATAGGGAATTATCCCGTGTTTCACCATAGGATGTTCACTATTAGACAGCAGCTGTGATTGGATAAAAAACTTTAGCCCCCATTTCAATTTATGCCTTGTGCACACGTGATTAAAGCGTATTCCTTCTCCGTATAAAAAGAGTTTTTGCCCAGGACTGGGAAAGTTACAGAGTGATGATGTGATGTGATGTGATGTTACCCGTTTCAGGTTTTAGAAGATGAACTGCTGGCGTTACAAGCTAATGTAAGAGATGAGATGAGGCACTCCAGCTCTGTGAAAGAGTTATTTACTGGAGGACAGTACAGAAGAGCTATTATAATATCTGTAGGTCAGTACAATTTTATTGATGATTTGACACACTCGGAAACCCAAAATAACGGCCTACCATTGGCAGATGGGCAGCAGCATTCTCGTAATGATGTTTTTGTTCAGCAGTGGCTGTGATTGGATTCATGATAATGATGACTGACATAACATAATATCACGCCGTTTATCCCCGAAGGGGTAGGCAGACGTGTACATTACGGCACTTAATGCCACTGTACAATGTAACACTTACTTTTCACTATTTATGTTATGAGTCCCATGTAATAGGGGGTGAGCTCATTGCCATATACTGGGCACAATTCCAGACTCCGCGCTACTACTGAGGATTTTTAAAAACCCAGTAATACTTTGCCCGACCCGGGAATCGAACCCAAGACCCCTTGCCCAGCAGTCGCAATTGCAACCACTCGGCCAATGATAACTGACTTTTTTCAATATCCTAAATGATAAAAAAAAGGATAAAAAAGGATTCGTTCGTAACTTGTTCTTCACAAAGATGTGATTTGGGACTTTAATATAGAAAAAACATTTTAAAGATCGATGTAATTTATGTTTAAATATTGTTTCATGTTTTCAGGATTAAAGTTGACACAAATGATGACTGGTGCTGTAGTTATAAGGCAATACTTGGGGTGGATCATTGAAGAGACCAAGTCGGATATGAAGACATCGCTCGCCCTCATCATCTATGGTGCAGTCTCTTTTGTTGTCGGTATGTACTCCACTGCCCGTCTGTTCTATTATGATAGTCGTTTGATTACCTGCGGTGATTACCGTGTTCAATATAATATAAACTCTTCAGTTTTGTAATATTAGGATTTTATTCAATTTAGCTCCTCCTTAGGCTTAAAGTATTTTAATTGATCGTGTTCTATAAATTAAAGTAAGTAATTACATACGTTTTTCAGGTATGATGTCTTCAGTGCTAGTAGATAGAGTGGGTCGTCGACCACTACTCATCTTCTCCTACATTGGCACTGGAGTTTCCCTGGGAGCCGTCGGCGTTTATTTCTTCATGCAAGAAGTCCTTGCGGTCACTACTAGCACCCTAGCCACTGTCAGCTTCATACCACTCCTCGGTATAATCCTGGCCAACGTCATCTCCACTGTAGGCTTCAATTCCCTCATCTACATTATCCCTGCAGAAATATTTCCTATCAATATAAAGGCTATTGCTATTACCTGTCTCAACCTCTTTTCTGCGGCTTTAGGATTCGGTATAGGGCTTGGATACCAGAGAGTCAAAGACTTATGTGGCTTGACGACTATATTTTGGATCTTTGCTGCCTTCGCGTTTGGTGGAGGCGTGTTCAGTTACATATTTGTAATGGAAACCAAGAGGAAGGATCTGAGAGAGATACAGGCAGAGTTACAAGGTGATAAATATAACGTTGTTCCCCAAAATGATAAGTTAGAAAGTACTAAGACTAAAGACGAAAGTGAAGAAGCCACTGAATTAAAGGAACTTAAAAGTTAAAGATACACCTTGAGGCTAACAATAGCAAGTATTGCTGTTTCTTATTTTATGTATGTGTTCATGCATCAATCTCTAAACAGTTGTGTAACTATGTCCATTGGAAACTGCAGCAAATTAAACGTAGCAGATTTTCTTTAGGCACCTTCAATGATGCAAAGGTTTCTTCTTTGAGTTGAGAGTTCATAAAAGACAGGACATAGTTACGCTTTTGTTTTACTCCGTAAATATCTCAACATCATCACCAAGATATTTCCTTACATCACATTTTTTTGTTGAAATAGTAGAATTAAGTGATTCATTGAAGACTGGTATAGATTTAAATAATCACAAACACAATGAACACAATAGATCTCTAACGCGGATTTGTTTCGTTTTTATACTAGTTATTTTTAAGGTCATACGTAAAAACGGGGTCTTGGGCTCGAGTTAAACCAAAGTTATAGTGCTCGAAGTTGTATCCTTAAAACAATTTGGTTGACCATCCGATTAATGTTCGAAACTAAAACCGATCAATCCAAATTCTCCGAATAGATTTAAGTTTCTGACAAAAAAAGAGATAACGAGAAGATATTTTGGCTCATTTTGGGTTGATATCGGTTGGTCATTAGAGACGTTAGTTGAACTGGATTATAGGGTGAATGAGCCCTAATTTGTTTTAGACCCGATGTCATATTAGGCTTTAAAGTTTTGCATATGTAATTACCTATACAATGTACTAATTTTGAAAAAAATATTGCCTAAATACATAATTCTGTTAAGTACTTCAGTAATGCATAAAATGTCTAAAAGTCGAAAAAAACCAACACCATAAAAATTTGGTAAGGTCTCAAAAAAAAACAACATTAAAGTATATGTTAAGAGTTAAGACTTTTTATATAATTATATGAACATCACAACATACAAATATACCTTTTTAATAAAAATATTACGTAATATGACTTGTATCACATATTGTATAGTTTATCAGATATATTATATAAATTGTATTTTATATTTATACACATAGAATTGCTTATAATTAATATGGAATTTTCAAAAAAGCTTGAGGCCATCGTATAACTATAACATAGATATAAGTAGAGTTAGATCGTTAGATTATAGGTTGTTTAGTATTATTGGAGTTCTCATACTTTTAGTTTCATTTTTTAGTTAGTCTTTAGTACCTACTGATGTAAGTATAAGTCCTATTCTGTCTCGACGTTTTTAACTTACTACCTATTTTAATTTTTTTATATTATTTTATTTTATAACTCTTTACGATTTTTATACATTTAAGTTGACATTACAATGAGGAACACAAAATACGTTGATAATTGCATTTAAAATTGGTATCAACGCTCTATTATAATAACTAAAATGGCTGACAAATCAGCCGCTCACTTATCGACATTAGCGCCGCACAGTAACTTTGATACGGCAGAGTTACGAACTAAAACCGCTAGGTGTAAAGTCTGTTGGTTTTCGTAGCGAACGGTAGATGGCACATTTATCGTACTATTTGTCTTGAGAGTATGCTCCGTATGAAAGTTCTATATATACAGTTTAAAATTCAATATTTTAGTTTCGAATTTCGTATGTATGTAAGAATATAAATATTGGTTTAGTACAGATATTGTAGTTATTGTTATACTTAGTATGAAAACTAAACAGTTACTGGAACAGGTAGCCAGTCTCTGGACGATGACATTGAAATAATTTTTATTTTCGTACCTGTATAGGATTTTTTTTTGTCGACTGTATATTGAAATATAAATAAATAAACAGATATTTATCTCACACGTAATAAAATATTGTTGACAAGCCATTGCCAGTTTTAATTCTATTTCTGTCAGTTTTTATTTTTGTCGTTATTATATTGTTCGACTTTTTTACCAACGCATTTAATTTTTTATTGTACTTAGTTTTTTTTATGTGATTTGTATTTGATGTTTCTTTTTAATTTTATGATTTTTATTGACGACTTTTTTGTAAAACTTTTAGTCAAGTGACTAATTAATCTACTGTATTGAAAAAAAAACATAATTTACACATAATCGAATTGTGTAAATTATGTTCTTTTTGTATGTTTTTCAAAGACACTGCATTTATATTGAATTTTTCTTAGTGTTTGAATCTGTTTTTAATGAATTAAAATATAAAAGTTTTCATCCGAATTTTGTGTTTTCTTGTATTACTTTCCTGTAGTTAATATAGGTACCTAATTGCAGACTCTGGTTAATATTACTGCATAATAGCAGGTCACAGGGGCTGGAAAATGTAGCATTTATTAAAAATTTAGGTTATTTATTAATATATTAGCCCTGTATAATAATATATATACACTATAGCTACCTACTACCTCTATCTCAAAAAAAAAACGAAACATGTAACCACAGGGGCCAGCAGGATAACCCACTTACTAGAAATCTATAAATTTTGTTTATTGGATTTTCGACTACATAATTGTATATCAGTTACGATGGTAAAGTTCAAAATCAATTTATGCTCGTCGCCGTACCTAGATACCTACCTACATACAAAAAAATTTGTTCCGCAAATCATTGACCTTGATAAACACGTGGGTCGTATAGCGATACTGCTTTTGTTTATCCGTTAGTCAATTATTTATATAGTCCTCATTGCTGAGGTACCGTTATTGCTACTACATAGTATTTTACTTGCTGCTGTACTCAGAGACAATACGGTATTTGCCAACTAGTCAAATTCAATACTTTTTTAGAACTCTCAAAAACGACAGTTTTCTATGAATTTTGTACGAGATTGTGTATAGTGACATCATGTTTTTTTAGCGACAAACAGCGTATTCATTTCTTAAAAATTAGCTGGAAAAATATTAAAATTAACTTGGTCATAAAATCAATGAATGAAAGTGTAATTATTTTTTAATATTTTATTTTATTGAACAGTCGAAATATTTATTACTTACTTAAACTGATCCTAAGTAAGAATTTATTAATTTATTTATTGCACAATGTACATAGAGGTATTACATACTACTACGGAGCAATTTAATTTAACTTATACTTGTATGTTTGTAAACGCACCCACGACACAGGAGAAAATCTTAGTGTGGGGCAACGTTTAAAAAAAAAAACATATTTAAATAATCAGTTTGTCTATTAGGTACATATCGTTAATATTATTTATTAAGGAAACTTATTTATAATTCAAGTGTGGGAGAACTATACTTCGGCACGAATGGGCCGGCTCAACAGGAGTAATACCCGTGGTATTACTCCGGTCAGAAAGAAAACCGACGTGAAGCAACGCTTGCGTTTTGTTTCGTCGTGTCAGAGAGGTTATCGGAGGCCCAATTACTCCCCTCCCCTTCTCCAATCTCCCTCATCCTTGATTTCCCAGCGATCCTCAAACTCCTAATTCCCAAAAGGCTGGTAACACACATGTAAAGCCTCTGGTGTTCCAGGTGTTCATGGGCATCGATTGCTTACCATCAGATGATCCGTCTGCTCGTTTACCGGCTTATACCATAAAAAATATATTTATTAAGGAAATAGATGTTAATGGCTGAGTTAAGTTGATATTTGACTGCATGGTCAGCGCAGTAACTGGGCAACTGGCTGCCGTGCAACGTGTAGCGGGTTCGATTCCCGCTCGGATCAACTATTTGTGTAATACATTGTTGTTTCGAGTCTGGGTGTCATGTGTAAGTATGTGAAATTGTATGTGTTTAAAAAATAAACAATAATAATAGGTACCTTTAAATGATTCTGAGTATGGCGGATTTTTTTATTTTTTTTTAGGGGGGAATATCATCGAATGACTGCTTCCGCCTGGGTGAGGCAGGAGGGAGTGTCAGACTCTTACTGACTAAAAACCACCCCGTTCCTTCTCCTGCACGTCGAGCCGGAGCTCCGGTAACCCGTTAGGTTCTCCGCGACTGCTTGATCGCCATTTGTGTGTATGTAGTTCAGTAAGGCATCAAAACTTCAAATTATGTCTCAGCTAAGTGTATCATCGAAAATTGTCAAAATTGTAGGTTACGTAATTTTATTTTGGATAATATATTCAAAAATGAATTATTAAAGTTAATGCTATTTTCGGCAAAAGAATATCCTTGACTTTTATTGTGACAAAAACATAACACAGGCAGCTCATCTTAACCGGATATATGACTAAATAAGAAGAATGAATAAAAAACCGTTTTGAATGAACTTAACTATGTATTGCGAAACAGTGAAACGTTTAAGTTGAATTACTCTTTTTTTTAAGGGGGGTAAATCATCGAACGACTGCTCCCGCCTGGGTGAGGCGAAAGGGAGTGTCAGACTCTTACTGAAAAAAACCACCCCGTTCCTTCTCCTGCACGTCGAACCGGAGCCCCGATTACCCGTTAGGTCCTCCGCGACTCCTAATCGGCATCGGCCCTGTTGGACCCCATCTGTGGTGGTCTGATGGCTCTTTGAGGCGCGTGCGGAACGCGACGCGCCGAAGTTGAACTCTTCGTTGCGATAAAGTACCCGATAAGTTTATTTTACCCTCATAATATTTTAACATTCATTATCTACGTCTAAAAGGCGTATATATACTTAATGACAATAATACAAACAGTCTAGTCAATTTAAGTTTTGGCTGCTGAAAAAATCCTAGTGAACCGAACTCCTACACACACTGCTAATTTTCGGTGAGTAGGAGGTGAGTACCAGCACGACAGCCGCCAAAACAATAATGAAATGTTCGACAGTACGAATGTACCACAAAGTGTCGCCGACTGTACATCGAAGATAAGGCGGTACACCGTGTGATACAGTATAAATAGAAATCATGTCTATATAACAGACGTGTCATATCGTTATCAAATCGACTACTTTATTTTATATTCTAAAATAGAAAACAGATTAAAAATATTTTTTTATCTGTGTAAAATTGTACTGTGTTTGTGAAGCGATTTGTGATTTGTTCTAAACGAGTTTAATGAATTTATGTGTAACACATCGCAGTGTTTATAATGAAGGACATATATAGATGATTTATTAATGTTGTTGTGATAGTGAAATAGTGATTTTGGATTAAAGGTGTGTGTAAATAATTTAAGTTATTAAAATGCCACAAAGTCATAGGATGCAGTATTTGGCGGCGTTTGCAGGTAAGTTTATCATTATTGTTGTAATAGAGCTCAGATGGTAATTAAAACCAACTGCCTTACGAATTTTTTGATGCTCTCTATAAATAGTCGTTTTTAGATTCCTTTATTTAATTTTCTCTGTTAGTTTTAGTGTATATTAAGTTCTACATATTTATTTTTAAGTTAAATACTATGTTCTTCTATATTTATTAAAATAAACTTTAAACTGTAGTTGAACGAGTTAGTCGACTGACTTAATAATAATTCTAAGTTATTGCTAAAACATTTCATATGTCCAAACTAGTTTTACTTATAAACCTGTGTCTCGGAAAATTTTAAAATATAAATTGATAGCTGTTCCCTTAGCGACTTCGTATAATAATGACTTCGGGCAAATTTTGGATTTTTTAATTAGTCTTCTCCAAGGTTAATTGCAATGCCGTGTAACAAATTTCATCAGAATCAATTTAGTTATATTTATTGTGAAATGTTGTTTATTTTCGTGTTTTCAAAAAAATAAACAATCTCACGAGGATTTTACCCGTATAGTATCCATTCCCGTGAGCTTTCAGTGATTAAAACTCCATTTGAATTCCAATCAAATACGTACAGCGGTTGAAAATTATCAGGCGTCATTTTCCGAGTCTCAAACTATCGTTGTACCGAATTGCACTCAGTTCAGTTCAGTGGTTTAAGCAATAGAGAGTCCCGGAATCTTAACGCATAGTTCCTGTCCCGTGAGATTTCCTTTCCAGTGCCAGTGTCTTGAAAACACTCGTTGAATCGTATTTCAATGCCTCTTTTTTTATTAAAACGTTGCCCCACACTAGGATTTTCTCCTGTGTCGTGGGTGTGTTTACAAACATACAAGTTCACATACACATGACACCCAGACCCGAAACAACAATTTGTGGATCACACAAAGTGTTGTCCCGTGCAGGAATCGAACCCGCGACACGTTGCACGTCGGCCGATTGCCCAGCCACCGCACCAACCGTGCAGCCATTCTTTGCATACCTTAATGTTGTATCATTAGAATAAAAAAATAAATTGTCAATAATCCATTGGCATGAAACTCACTTGTCAAAAATATGGCAGATAACATAGAATGGTATACTTAATATTAAAATTTTGTTTACGTCTGTTTGTTTTGTTAGAAATGGACGTGATTTTTTATATATACGTATAGTACTGTAAAATAACTTTCTTTTCATCTATAGTTACGTTGTTACTTTAATTAGAAGCTGGATATTAAATAGGTACTATCTTGAGTTAAGAGTTATTTTTTATGCGATAAGCCGATAAATAAGCAGTCGGATCACCTGACGGTAAGCAATTGGCGTCGCCCATGGACACCTAGAACACCAGAGGCGTTACAAGTGCGTTACCGGCCTTTTGGGGATTAGGAGTTTAAGGATTGTCGAGGATTCAGGGATTGGGGATTGTTGAGATATCAATTAAGATACATATAGACAAGGCCGGATTTAGGGGTCCAGAGGCCTCGGGGCAACAAAGGAGTGGAGGCCCCCTTGCCCCCAATTATTTTCCAGATTGAGATCGAGGACGCTCGATAGATTTCGAGGACGCTCGAAAACAATCGAGGACGCTCGAAAACGATCGAGGACGCTCTAAAACAATCGAGGATGCTCGAAAACGATCGAGGACTCTCGATTGATTTCGAGGACGCTCGATAGATTTCGAGGACGCCCGATAGATTTCGAGGACGCTCGAAAATGATCGAGGACTCTCGATAGATTTCGAGGACGCTCGATAGATTTCGAGGACGCCCGATAGATTTCGAGGACGCTCGATAGATTTCGAGGACGCCCGATAGATTTCGAGGACGCTCGAAAACGATCGAGGACTCTCGATAGATTTCGAGGATGCTCGAAAACAATCGAGGATGCTCGAAAACGATCGAGGACGCTCGATTGATTTAGAGGACGCTCGATAGATTTCGAGGACGCCCGATAGATTTCGAGGACGCTCGAAAACAATTGAGGACGCTCGAAAACGATCGAGGACGCTCGAAAACGATCGTGAACTCTCGATAGATTTCGAGGACGCTCGAAAACGATCGAGGACTCGATAGATTTCGAGGACGCTCGAAAACGATCGAGGACGCTCGATTGATTTCAAGGACGCTCGATAGATTTCGAGGACTCTCGATAGATTTCGAGGACGCTCGAAAACAATCGAGGATGCTCGAAAACGATCGAGGACGCCCGTTAGATTTCGAGGACGCTCGAAAACGATCATGGACTCTCGATAGATTTCGAGGACGCCCGATAGATTTCGAGGACGCTCGAAAACAATCGAGGACGCTCGAAAACGATCGAGGACGCTCGAAAACAATCGAGGATGTTCGAAAACGATCGAGGACGCTCGATTGATTTCGAGGACGCTCGATAGATTTCGAGGACGCCCGATAGATTTCGAGGACGCTCGAAAACGATCGAGGACTCTCGATAGATTTCGAGGACGCTCGAAAACAATCGAGGATGCTCGAAAACGATCGAGGACACTCGATTGATTTCGAGAATGCTCGATAGATTTCGAGGACGCCCGATAGATTTCGAGAACTCTCGAAAACGATCGAGGATGCTCGATAGATTTCGAGGACGCTCGACAGATTTCGAGTTTAAAAATTGAAGAATACCAATTGTTCACATACTGCAATTATTTTTTTTAATGGTCGAGACACGGAATGGAATAGCCAACCTCCGAGGTTGCGGGCAAGTACCATCCCACTGAGCCATTGAGCCATTGGGATACTCCCTCAAGATGGGTAGTAAATTGGAAGTGCTTATCAGAGCCATTTGAGATTTTGATATTTCACTGATTGCCTGATTGGAGTGAACAAATATAGATCAATGATTTCTGTTTCTGTTAATATTTAAAATTAATATAATCAAATAATCATGTATGTATAAAGTACTTTAGGCCGTAGGTAAAGGTAAAAGCGAAAAAAAAAGTATCAAAGAAAAGATGTTTACTAGGTTTACTAGTTGAAATTTGAAAGATTTTTTTTTCCGAAGTCTATTGTGGAGGCCCCCTGCTTGTGGAGGCCCCGGGGCTTTCGCCCCGGTTGCCCCCCCCTAAATCCGGCCTTGCATATAGATAATTAAAATTGATATGTAATGTATTAAAAATTATATAATGAAATATACTTGGGAGTGTAGTTGTTGTAAAAAGTGTAGTTTTGAAACACATAACATAACAACACACCTTTTATCCCAGTAGGAGTAGACAGAGGTGCACATTACGGCAATTATTGGTACTGTACAATGTAACACCCACTTTTCACTATTCATGTTATGAGTCCCTTAAAATAGGAGGGTGAGCTGATTGCCATATACCGGGCACAATTCCAGACTCCGTGCAACTACTGAGATTTTTTTTTTAAATCCGTTGTTGTTATGTAGTTGTGATACAGTATACCGTTAGATATCTACATAGTCACTACATTTAGGTGTTAGGGTAAGCAAAGATGTCATACGACACGTAAATGTTTGCAAAGTAACAGTTTTTTTTTAATCGAAACTGTTTAGATTAGGTACTTATGGTGTAGATATATTTTTTTAAACGTTGTCCCACCCTAGTATTTTCTCCTGTGTCGTGGGTGCGTTTACAAACATACAGATTCATATACACATTACACTCAGACCCGGAACAACAATCTGTGGATCACACAGAGTTGTTCCGTGCGGGAATCGAACCCGCGACACGTTGCGCGGCATTCAGTTGCCCAACCACCGCGCCAACCGTGCAGTCATTTTCAGTCAGTTATTTGTTTATTATTACAGAAACTTCAAATCTTGTATTTTAATGTCTTATATTACATTAATACATACATAACGTCACGCCTTTTATCCTTGAAGGGGTAGGAAGAGGTGCACATTATGCCACTGTACAATGTAACACACACTTTTCACTATTTATGTTATGAGTCCCATGTAATAGGGGGTGAGCCTATTGCCATATACCGGGCACAATTGCAGACTCCGTGCTACTACTGAGAGTTTTTTTTTAAAAACCCAGTAATACTTTGCCCGACCCGGGAATCGAACCCGAAACCCCTTGCCCGGCAGTCGCACTTGCGACCACTCGGCCAACGAGGCAGCCCATTAATTAATGTTATTTCGAAATAGATACTTTCTACTACCTACTAAAATGCTTCCGAAAAATCGGACTACAGCGCGAAAACCTAGCTCAAATCATGAGCAGACCAAAAAATGACAAGAACACGGACATTTATCGAGGGAGAACTACCAATCTTTATATATATAATTCTTCTGTGAGTGTGTATGTCACTGAACTTCTCTCAAACGACTGGACTGATTATGATGAAATTTTTTGTGTGTGTTCAAGGGGATCTGGCAATGGTTTAGATTCACAAATCAGCTCGGCAGATGGCGCTGCAGTCGGTTTTTAGTTTATTTATCTATACCTATTATTACAGGACAACGTCTGTCGGGTCCGCTAGTTTTAAATATAAAAATCAACGAATACTAAAATTTATTAAATAATTCGTGCTCGGCATGGCACTGCAACAAGATAACTAATAATATACTAGCTTGATATCTGTAAACAATATACATAAAAGTTACCGAAGCACGGAACACCTTAGTCAGTGCTAAAACACTACAAAAAGGTGTTTCCGAACCCACATGCAGGAAATATTGTGTATTTCTGTGCTAACATTAAGAAACGCACGAGATAAGACTATGATAAAAAGTACTTGACCTTTACACAAAGTAGAAAACGTCTGTTGTAGTAGATAAGTGATGTAGTGCAATAACTCAATGACAGCCTCATTGGTCGAGTGGTCGCAATTGCGACTGTCGGTAAGGGGTCTCGGGTTCGATTCCCAGGTAGGGCAAACTACTACAAATTATATCGCAATAGGCTCACCCCCTATTACCCCCTGTAATATCTCAACTTAACTCATAACAAAAATAGTGAAAAGTGGGTGTTACATTGTACAGTGGCATTAAGTGCCGTAATGTGCACCTTTGCCTACCTCTTCGGGGCCAAAAGGCGTGATGTTATGTTATTATGCAGTACCTCCTTTCGCAATCTGCGCCTGAAAATAGAGAAAATAATTTCCTGGCTAAAGGTCTAGGATCCAGTATTTGCGCAAAGTATTACAGGAGTTTATGATTTTGAAAGTTAATAAGTCAAGATTTTCAATTTCCTAGTATCCATTGCAATAAAGTTTAAAATGCAATAATATTTTACACTTACATTTTCCAGTGTCTATAGCTACGATGACGACGAGTACTGCCTATTTCTGGACTGCACCCATTCTACCCAAGTTTCACAATAATGAGACCAGTATTATAATATCCAATGTAAGTATAAATTAATTATATAAACACATGATTTTTTTTATGGCATATTGACGGATCACCTAATGGTAAGCAATCGACATCGCCCATGTACACCTGGAACATCAGCGGCGTTACAAGTGCGTTACCGGCCTTTTGGGGATTAGGAGTTTGAGGATTGTTGAGGATGCGGTGATTAGGGATATTGGGGAAAGAGGGGGGGGGGGGGTGTAATTGGGCCTCCGGTAACCTCATTCACACAACGAAACACAACGCAAGCGTTGCTTCACGTCGGCTTAGAGGTAGCTTAAAAATAAATATTTATACATGGTTTACATAGCTACAATGGGAATATCGGGACATAATTTCCTTAATAATTATTAAGGAAATATAAGACCCAGTAAAGGCTTCGTGAACAGTGCCTAATTGAAGCAAAAATGGCACTTGTCTTTTTGTCTAGAAATATATACCTCTATAATCATTTTGTTTGAGAAATTGTTCAAACATAATCTGCTGAATTAATTTATCAGTTCATAAATTACTTTTATAGGAAGTAAAAAACAACAGTTATTGCAGTATTGGTTCTTAAAAATATTGAATTATTTTTTGCAGAGCGAGATCTCGTGGGTGGTCGCGATGATATCGCCAGGCATGGTGACAGGCAGTCTGGCTGCCAGCGGAGTGTCAGACAAGTTCGGGAGGCGAGTCACTCTACTTGCTAGCGCTTTACCTTTTATTGTTGGCACGGTAAGTACGTGCTACGGATCTAATATAGCTACTACTGCGCGGTTTCAGCCACTATTTTTAAGTCTGGGAGAGCCATGCTTCGGCACGAATGGGCTGGCTCGACCGGAGTGATACCACGGCCTCACAGAAATCCGACGTGAAGCAACGCTTGCGTTGTGTTTCGTCGTGTGAGTGAGGTTACCGGAGGCCCAATTACCCTCCCCTTCCCCAATCTCCCCAATCCCTGAATCCCCAACGATCCTCAAACTCCTAATCCCCAAAAGGCCGGTAACGCACTTGTAACGCCTCTGGTGTTCCAGATGTCCATGGGCGATGCCGATTGCTTACCATCAGGTAATCCGTCTGCTCATTTACCGGCTTATGCCATGAAAAAAAAACTCTGCTTGGCGCCTATTAACTCGTCGAGTACCGGTTTTATAGACACAATTAAAGAACAATAGGTCGCGGTCACCGGTGACCGCTTGGTGTTTGACAGTTTAACAGTAGCATGATGTATTATAGCTAAAAGCCTTCCTCGATAAATAGGCTATCAAACACAAACAATTTTTTTCAAATCGGACCAATATCCTCTGAGATTAGCGCGTTCAAACCAACAAACACACAAACAACTTCAGCTTATATACAATAGTATATTGTATATAAGAAGTATACGATTTACCTACATAGGTCTAATATTCTCATGACCCTCTAATTTGACGCCACGGTTGATGTGGTGGCTGGGCAACTGGCTGCCGCGCAACGTGTCGCGGGTTCGATTCCCGCACGGAACAACTCTTTGTGTGTGTCGTTTCGGGTCAGGGTGTCATGTGTATGTGAACTTATATGTTTGTAAACGCACCCACGATACAGGAGAAAATGATAGTGTGGGGCAATGTTTTTAAAAAAAATATATAAAAATTAATCATTGGCAACGTTTCAAATAAAGCGCCAAAAACGTATCTACCAAAGAAGTCCGAATTAAGTTCAATAATATGATCGGTATCTAGGGATCGAACTGGACTCTTGTTATATGCGTCATCGTCATTGTGCTTGAGGATCTCCCAGCATTAAGAGATTATTGCAACATATAGTTTGTACTAAGAATTTTCTAAGTTCTGAGAGTTCAGTATGCGGTTCGGCGCTCTGATTGGCCGGCTTCAATGAACCATCCAATCAGAGCGCCGAATGCGGTCTCTTTACGATTACTTTTAACGTAAAATAAACTCGTACGAAAGTCTCAGAACTCAGAAAATTCGTACTAAGGCATCTGTAATAACTTGCTATCAAAGTTACGTATAAATTATGCACCTATGTGATTTTATATTTTTGCAGGCGTTCGTGTTGCACGCAACGAAGCCCTGGTTGCTGTATATCGGCAGGTTTTCGTGGGGACTCGGGTCTGGCATGATTACTACGGTCAGTCTTTATTTAACCTTCCTGAAAATACTTTATGTAGCGTAAACTTAACATCAGGCTGTTTAATCTCCGAAGGGGCAGGAGTCGAAGATATTTAGTAAAGGCAACCAGAAAGAGTTTTAACTCGTCGAGTACCGGTTTTATAGACACAATTAAAGAACAATAGGTCGCGGTCACCGGTGACCGCTTGGTGTTTGACAGTTTAAATACCTTTATAGGGTTTTAATCTTTTGTAAGGTGTCGCGGTGACCCGGAGGTTTAAGACGCCCACTTCTCATGCATGAGGGTGCGGGTTCGAAACCTACCAACGGCAAGTACCAATGTGACTTTTTCTATACGATATGTACTTTCTAAGATTATTCAGACACCACTGACAAACGGTGAAAGAAAACATCGACAGGAAACCTAGGCTTATAATTTCTAATTAAGTATAAGTTTGAAATCACCAACCCGCATTGAGCAAGCGTGGTGATTAATGCTCAAACCTTCTCCGTATGAGAAGAGGCTTTGCTCAGCAGTGGGCATTTATAGGCTGTTGATGATGATGAATCTTTTGTAAATAACAATTACTTACTACACTTATAACATTTTTTTGCAGGTTACAAGCGTATATCTATCAGAAATAGCAGATAAAGAGATCAGAGGAACTCTAACAGCTGGGACGAGGTTCATGTTTAGTTTTGGAGCTCTCTTAATGCTGGCCATAGGTTCCTTTGTATCCTATCAAGTGCTGAGTTACTTCTTAATAGTAATGCCTATTTGCTACTTCCTCGCCTGTTGGAGGATCCCTGAAACTCCTTATTATTTGCTCAAAGAAGGTAAGGTGGATGCTGCCAAGAAAGAATTGATGAGACTCAGTGGGAGTAAGAATGAAAAGGTTTGTATTAATTCCTTAATCCACGATTACGAAATATCCACAACATTTGTTCATATAAAAGTAGTCTCTAAGCATCGAAAATAAGGTCTATAATTGAGTAACTGGAGAGCGGTAACCGGTGACCGCTTGGGGACTCAGTAAAAATTAAATAGAAGTGGGTATGCATTTTAATCGTGTTTAATTTTGGTGATATAGTTACCCTTGTATTGTACTTTTTGCATGTTCAACAAGGAATAGAATCTATATTCGATGTACAGTCATACAGCTATTTAGAATGTACTATGTAGGTAAGAAAATAAAGATTGGTTCAGTACAGAGATAGTGAACAGCACCATCTATAAAATAAGGCACTCGGGGCCCGTACCCAAGGGCACAGGAAGACACATCCGAAGGACCGACAATTTCTACGACAGACACACCCGTTACACGTTGAGTGGTAACTGGCTGCCGTGCAACGTGTAGCGGGTTCGATTCTCGCACGGAACAAATATTTGTGTGATTCACAAATTGTGGTTTCGGGTCTGGGTGTCATGTGTATGTGAACTCGTATGTTTGTAAATGCACTCACGATATAGGAGAAAAACATAGTGTAGGGCTACGTGAAAAAAACATTGGAAATGGGCCCTGATTCATTGTCTGCCCAAGAGTCACGGCGTAGTCTAAGACGGCTCTGTAATTAAACATTAGTTTACTACTATTGGTTGGTAAGATAATAAAAAATACGTGTGTAATGATTAAACTCTTTGAGTGCCGTCATTATAGACACAATTAAAGAAGAATAGGTTGCGGTCACCGGTGTCCTCACGGTGTTTGACAGTTAAAAATAATCTACCAGACAGACATTAAAATAAAAATTAGGCATCTACCCTATTTTAGGTATATCATATTTTCTTGAATTTCGAATGTGATTTTGTTTTAAAAACGTTTAAAATTTTTCTTCTATTTTTTAGATGATTGAAGAGAGGTTATCCCAAATGCGGTCGGATGTAAGGAAGGAGATGCAGCGGTCTAGTTCAGCAAAGGAACTGCTTACTGGGAAACAGTATAGGAAAGCCGTTATAGTTACTGCTGGTACGTTTGAGAAACATATTGTCAAATCAAATTTTACATAAAAATATTACATCTTTTCCAACCTCAAAAGAAACCTATTAACTGTAATTATTTTTTACCAATCACGTAGGTATGTCTGTATGTTAGTTAAAACGGTTTTTTATAAACAAATATCTACTTCTGCCTCTTTGGCCGAGTGGTCGTAAGTGCGACTGCCGGGCAAGGGGTCTCGGGTTCGATTCCCGGGTCGGGCAAAGTATTACTGGGTTTTTAAATATTCTCAGTAGTAGCACGGAGTCTGGAATTGTGCCCGGTATATGGCAATAGGCTCACCCCCTATTACATGGGACTCATAACATAAATAGTGAAAAGTAGGTGTTACATTGCACAGTGGTATAATGTGCCCCTCTGCCTACCCTTTCGGGGATAAAAAGCGTGATGTTATGTTATGTTATATCTACCTTTCTATTACGAGACATTTTAAAATAGACAACATTACTTTGAAATAGAAGGCGAGCTACATACATAGTATACATTATTACATCTAACATTATATTATTGATAACCTTCGCTTAACCAATTGCTTTTTAATTCTAGGTCTTCGCTTCACTCAACTCTTCGCTGGCAGTATCCCCATACAGCAGTACATGGGTCGTATCATTCAACAAAGTAACTGTGGCTTACGAGTTTCGACGGCCCTCATTATTTTCGGAGCAGTAAGATTTGCAGTCGGTAAGAACAAACTTACTTGTGATCAAATATGCATTGGACTTTACCTTGCGGGAACTATTGCGCTAATGCTAACTCCAAGAGCTCTGACTTGAGCATTCATGAATGCAAATGAGATCGTGAGAGTTTTAGTTTATTGCTTCGAACTTATACCAGGTCGACAGGGGTTGGATCACCTGTCCAGGGTACTTGGTCTGCTAACTGGCTTTGTATATTTCCTAATAACTTGTCAATGTACACAATGAGTGATGCACATTGTTTATTTGGCAATTTCAGGTATCCATTGAAAATTTTAAAATAAGTTAAAATTACCTTATAAGGAGTGTATGCCCATCGGAGTATACTAATGGTATGTTAAGTTTCTATGCAAATGTCGATGATACTTATTGTCTTTTTTCCTCTTTCCAGGTTTGATTTCACCAATAATCGTTGACAAGGTGGGGCGTCGTCCACTGCTCATCTACTCCTACTTGGGCTCCTGCGTGATGCTGGCGATGGTCGGAGCTACTTCTTCCTCCAACAAGTCATCGGCATCGACGATGAATCCTCAAACCCATTCCGTTTCGTCGTATTTGTAGGAATTGTCATTTCTATAGTCATATCTAGTGTAGGCTTTGACACTCTAATATTTATTATTCCTTCAGAAATCTTCCCTTTAAACGTAAGATCAGTTGCAATGACTGTGTTAAATATTTACTCTGCTTTCATGACTTTTATTGTAGTGAAAGGGTATCAACCGATGGAGGACTGGACAGGGCTGTACGGAGTGTTTTGGTTATACGCTGTCATGGCGTTCACTGGAGCAATATTTACATACGTAATCGTTCCAGAAACAAAAGGAAAAAGTTTGAGACAAATACAAATAGAATTGCAAGGTAATATATACGATACACCTGATGATTTGAAGGAACAAGATGAAGAGATCAACGAGAACACAGAATTAAAAGATATTACGAGATGAATGGTTTTTTGACCTTTCGATTAATTGAGAAATACCAGTTGGTGTGTGATGCTAGGAGATATTAGCAATTATGGTTAATAAAAAAGTTGGAGCTTTAATTAAAAATTATATATTAAAAGAGTTGTGGTATTATTTATTTAGAAAAAATGGACCTGACTGTTCAACTCTAACGGATTATGATTAAATACGACTATAATATATTATTCATGTATTTTTTTGTTAAAACTTTGGTCGTACTCAAGTTTAAAGGTTCTGTTTGTGGTTTCAATTTGATAGTACAGAGTATTCTCGAAGCGAAGTAAGCGTAACAAATATTTTTTTACTATTTGACCTTAATGTTTTTATTCACTTCTATGAATTGCTTAAGCCGTAGCTATCGGCAATGTTGTAAAAAGTGTACCGCAAACATTTTGCATGTATGTGTTAGTTAGACACACACATTCTATAAAATTGAATGGTTTTAAACCGTGACGTCACTATTTTTGCTTAAACACTATTGAATAACATTACATAACTAATATGATAAGTTTTTGTTGTTGAATAACACCTTGAATAGGCTATATCAGTGTTAATAAAAAATATGGTTAGACTCTGGTATCACGGAGTTACGTAGGACCAACTGTTTATAGACATTTTCCAACTTTCAAATACTCAAACACCACTCAATTTTAAGGCAGTCTCAATATAATGTCTGTCACTACAAATCTTTACTCATATTAGGTAAAAAAAGGAAGCATGTGTGTTTGTAAAGAATAGGCTCAAAAAATACCGGACCGATTTAGGATGTTTCACCATTTGAATGCTATATTATCAGTGAGAAAAAGTGTACCGCAAACATTTATTATTTTTAGCAGTTCAAATAGACAAACACACATAAAGTTGAATGGGTTTTAAACCGTGACGTCACTATTTTGCTTAAACACTATTGAATAACATTACATAATATGATACGTTTTTTGTTGTTGAATAACACCTTGAATAGCTTATACCAGTGTTAATAAAAATATATTTAGTTACGCAGTTACTGTCTGTCACTAAATCTGTACTCATATTAGGTAAAAATAGGAAGCAGGTTAGTGTAAGTATGTTTGTAACGAATAGGCTCAAAAAGTACCGGACCGATTTAGAATGTTTCACCATTTGCATGATATATTATCAGTGAGAACCAGTGACAGGTCGACAGTAATTTATAAAATGACAATGATGACGTAATTTGAAAATTGAGGTGCAATTCAGTATTCGGTTGTTAGACTGGGGGATAATCTGGAGCCGCGGAAGATCTGGAGCCACGGAAGAATGAACGGGTTGCCGGGGCTATGAGGGTTGCCGGGCTTGAAGCAGAACTAGGAATGGGGTGATTATTAAGATTTGATACTCCCTGTAACCTCACCAAAGGCCGGAGTCATTGGATGATATTCCCCTCTCAAAAAATTAATGAAGGACAAAATGAATGAAGCCTAAAGGAGGCCATACACGCTAAGGTTTGCATGATGGTTATAACTTTGCATGCAAAACCGACAAGCATAACCGAGCACCGATGCACCGATAACTGTACAGTTTAATCATATATTCGCTAAGCCTTTTTTTTTTTTTTTATGGGGGGAAAATCATCGAATGACTGCTTCGGTTATGCATGCACGGCTAAAACCATCATGCAAAACCTAGAGTGTATGGACTCCTTTAGGCTTTAAAAAAAAACTGCAGGTTTCAAGCCATATTAAAGTAAATAGGTATGTTAATAAACCTGTTCGCAAAATGAGGTTTAATATACATATTTTTTGCGAACGACTAACGCGTTAATTACTCGTGAAAAATAATTTAAAAACAATGATTTTGTATTTTGAAATAACATGTCGATTTTTGTGTATAGAGTCCATGATCCAATGAGGTCCAGAGATCATAGTACAATTACTATTACCGTGTACCATTTACTCCATTCTTTCACAGTTACAAAAGTACCGTTTCATACGTCTATCTCTTTCTTACACATAAAAGCATAGTGTAGAAAAAACTAAGAGCCAGTCTTTATTTGACAGTGGGGCCTGTATTTTACTATGCCAAATTCCCGCCTATTTCTTTTGTTAAATCTAGAATTGTTCATAATATAGGATAGTGACCATTTAAAATCATTTGTTCAGATTGTAAGGTTTATGTCAGAAAAACTGCATTGAGAGCATGAATAAGAAATTTCTGATCTTATGAGGGACAGTTATCATGAGTACGTTTGTCAAGCAGTCAGGAAGTATCAAGAAAATTGCCTCAGCTGTATGATTTGAGATATATCTAAAAGATAAGAGAAGCCTTCACATATATTATTGTTTTAACTACAATTTAGCTTTCGGCCACAATTTTTTTATCTAGCACTTGAATTGATAATATGAATCATTCAGAGATTCATCTTACTAGCGTGTACTAGTGTGTATTTATTTGTTAAGATAATATTTAAACATATTTAATTGTACGTGAATGAACAGTACTCAAGGTTGCGATGGTTGGTTTAATTTAAGTCTTTTTTTGAGGACATAAGAGTTTGTTTTTGGATGAAGTAATTCTCAGTGAATTGGAACACACGTGATTGTTATGGAAAAGGGAAGAAGAGCTCAATACTTCGTGGCAGCGGCTGGTAAGTGTGTTTTTGTCTGCTTACTTGAGTCAAATTTAGTATTTGGAAATTTACCGCCTTTCTGATGACAGATCGATTTAATATTCGGTACACACTCACAATCTTCAAGATCAATCAATCTTCAATCAGGTTTATTGTTATAACAATGTACCTATGCATCCCCACAGGTTCTTAATCTTGGTGATCATACAATATTATCTCGTTTTTTCCACAACTACCTTCATTATACATACCTATATAACGTAAGGGCTTGATTTTTAGAATAGACCTCATTAAATCAAATCAAATCACTTTTATTTGTTAACATAGGTGCATACAGATATAAGTCTCATAAATGGTAATAAAATAGACCTCTATGCTATGCCCGGAGGCGTACAAATTGTGGTGGGCATAAGGTTGCAAATTAAAAAGAGAAAAATATGTTTTAAGAAAACATGCATAAGAACTAAAACTGTTCAACATAAAAATATAGATTATTAGGTACTTGTTTATACACGTATTTCAATTCCTAAAGGAGTAGGCAGAGATGTCAAGAGCGCATATAAAATGTAACATTCACTTTTCATCAGTTCTGTTACGAATTCTGTTTATTACTGACTTTGACTGCCTCGTTGGCCTAGTGGGCGCAAGTGCAACTACTCGTCAAGGGCTCTCGGGTTCGATTCCCGGGTTGGGTAAAGTATTACTGAGTTTTTCTCAGTAGTAGCACGGAGCCAGGAATTTTGCCCGGTATATGGCAATAGGCTCACTCATACATGGGACTCATAACATAAATAGTGAAAAGTCGATATTATATTGTGCAGTGGTATTAAGTGCCGTAATGTGCACCTTTTTGGGGGATAAAAGGTGTTATGCTGTGTTCTGTTTAATAGGAAGTGGGTTTGTTATTGTTAAAGTCTAATTTAACTGCCAACGAGTGCGATAATATTGTTATTGGTCAAAAGGTCGCCACAGTTGCAAGTAAGATTGTTGAACTTGAACCCTATCATATACCTATCGTATAATAAGTATACCTACACACTGATAGAGATAAATAAAAAAATATGCTTAGTGTTTGATTCACTCATCACTTTCTATCTAAAGACTGACAGTATGATACTACATAGTACACACGGTATAAACTGAACGTTAAATGTGCGGAAAGATGATGCGACGCGACACCAGGATAAACTGGTTTTGTATAGATTGATGTGTGGCCGTATATACAAGATAAATAATTGATTATCGAAGTGATATTTTATATTTACTATTGATATTACCACGATATTACTATTGATACTATTGATATTCTTTATATACTAATCATAATCATACTGACTGACATACATACTGCATGTACGGAATTCTTGCTATCGGAATGCTATACGGAATTTATGATTATCTGTACATAATGTCTGGGCCTGAATAATAGACGGAATTTTAATTGGATAGATGAGATTTGAGTCTACCTCTCCCCCCCTTAAGCATCTCACGTAATTTATGAATGCCCTTTTATATTAAGTGTAATGTTTAAGAGCTGTGGATATTGTGATAAATAAATAAATAAATTTCTATTTTTTTACTCCACTTTAGGATTTTCTCCTGTGTCGTGGGTGCGTTTATAAACATACAAGTACACATACACAATGACACCCAGACCCGAAACAACAATTTGTGGATCACACAAAGTTTGTTGGTTGCCCAGCCACCGCACCAACCATGCAGTATTGATAGTCAAAATAACCAAAGGAATGAGGTTCTTAATCTTTCCTATTTCTATCTTTTTATTTCAGTATCCCTGGCTGCTGTTGTAGCTGGAGCCACACAAGCTTGGAGTACGCCGGTCATACCGAAGTTCCACAACAATGAAACTAATATCGCCATTACAGACGTAAGGTTTATAAGTACCATCTTTATCATATTCTCAAGGTTAAACGGATATTTTATAATAGTGATAATAGTATGGTTCACGTCATACATGTTAATGGTATAGGGCAAAAAACCGCCGATGCTTGGGAATTGTTGTTTGACTATGAGTTAGTTCGTTTAATAACCATTTAACTATCGTTGTGCTGGTAAAAAAACGATACTTTTACGACTTTGTGGGAGAACTTTGTTAGGTATCATCGACTGTAGTGATACTCATACCTAAAACATACAAAAGGTCTTAGTCTGTACTCATTAACCTCTTGTCTGTCGATATGTGAGACACAATAGAAAACATATTGTGTCTCGCGTAGATTAGCATTCCGACAGACAAGAGGTTAAACAGTGCCTTTTATTTAAATGAGGAAAGAAAAGTAACAAATATGCATACAAAAACTGAGCAAAAACCCAGACAAGCGTCTAATACGATCCTAACATTCTTCCGTAGCGTTCATCATATTCATGCATCTGGTCATAGGAGTACCTACGATTGTTACAAGGCTTTTTACTTGTCTTTTACTTAATGATCCGCGTATGGTTTTCTGGACGACTCTATCCAGACCAGCGTTGTCAATAATCAAACTTTTGTAAAACCTGTATTTTCTTGTGTATATCTTCTCAAAATTTATTTGACCTTACATTGCTCCATTTTAGTCATATTTATAAGCATTAAAACATTAAGAGAATTTGTTGAAATGACTTTCCAGAATGAGATATCATGGGTGGCCGCCTTAGCGTCTCCTGGGTACATGGCGGGCAGTATGGCGACCAGGATTGTCTCGGACAAGTTCGGAAGACGGTCAGCTGTTCTGGGCAGCGCCTTACCGATACTCATTGGAACTGTAAGTTGATACTGCTAGGCTATTCTGTAACTGTGAATTCGATCTTTTGAAGTGAGCTCAATTGTTTTCTCGCCCGTCATTGGTTGAGATTTTTTTATAGGATAAACCGGTAAACGAGCTTACGGATCACCTGATGGTAAGCAATCGGCGTCGGCCATGGACACCCGAAACACCAGGGGCGTTATAAGTGAAAAACCGGCCTTTTGGGAATTTGGGGATTGTGGGAGATTCGGGGATTTGGGAGACTAGGGAGGGGACAGGGGTAATTGGGCTTCTTGTAACCTCACTCACACGATGAAACACATCGCAAGCGTTGTTGCACGTCGGTTTTCCGTAAGGCCAGGGTATCACAGCTCTCCCACACTTCTCACAACCAATGACCACATAATTAAACATGAGTTTATATGTGCAATTAAGTAATTATGTTGTGTGTTTTCAGACAGTAATTCTAACCACTGCGTCAGCGCGATGTCTTTACGTGACGCGCTACCTATGGGGCTTTGGTACTGGTATGATCGGAACAGTAAGTTGCTTTGGAAAATTATTCTGAACTCGTTCTTTCTAGCAGTAGGTCATAATATTAATTTAATGCAATATCAACTCTTCCTCGGTTATGATATGAATCCCTTGTAATAGAACACAAGCATATATTAAACAGCTCCAGCCAGAATCCATGATATTGCGTTGCGTACGATGAATCCAAGACCCAAACCCCACAATTTTATAATTTTTTCAGAGGTAACCATAATTATTTCATGGTATAATTACCCCTTTAAATACTTTGAGACAACTATATAGAACATTAATTTTTGTCTAATCCAAAAAACCAATTATTTCAGGTATCATCAATGTACTTAGCCGAAATAGCAGATAAAGAAATCAGAGGAAAATTAACAGCATCCATCCGCTTTATGTTAAGTTTTGGTAGCTTCATCATCATGTCAATTGGACCATTCATATCCTACAACGCTATAAGCTACATATTCCTAGGTCTACCTATATGTTACTTTGTTGCCTGTAGCTTTATCCCAGAGACGCCATATTTCTACTTGAAAGAAGGAAAAGTGAATGCAGCACGAGCTTCTCTAAAGAGATTGAGTGGAGATAGAGATGAAAAGGTGAGCATTCAAGAGAGGGAAAATAGAATTTTGAATAAAAGACATACATAACATAACATCACCCCTTTTATCCCCGATGGGGTAGGCAGATTTGTACATTACGCGACTTAACATTACAACACTATACAATGTAACACCCTCTTTTTTTGCTATTTATGTTATAAGTCCCATATAATATGGGGGTAAGCCTATTGCCATATACCGGGCACAATTCCAAACTCCGTGCTACTACTGAGATTTTTTTTTAAAACCCAGTAATACTTTATCCGACCCGGGAATCTAACCCCTTGCCCAGCAGTCGCACTTGTTCTATTGTATGTTGATGGTGCATACGGATTTATCGTGTGGTGACGGTAAAATAGAAAACATCTACAAACATTACTCCTGACTGAGGATGTTATAAGAAGCGAGTACACATAAACCAGACAGGGCAGACCCTCTGATCTCTCTTGAACCTTTTTGGACTGTTTCGGGCTGTTGATGTGATGGATTTGTCCAAAAATTTTCAGGCTATAGAAGACCGGCTATCAGCAATGAGGTTGGACGTCAAAAAAGAAATGCATCGCTCTGGTTCTGCTAAAGAGATGTTCACTGGGAAGAGGTACCGCAAGGCGCTGATCATTGCAACTGGTTAGTATGATAATATTAATATGATATTTGTATTAGTAATGACCATTTAATATACCCACAGTATATCAATAATATTTGATACACACAAGAGGATTGAAGGTTTAATGTTTAAGTTTGGTCAGAACAGTGGTTGGGTTCGACAAGTTTTGCAAAGAGTTGTTGATTCCTGCAGAAAACAATTTCTTGCGTAATTAAATTTTTGTTCCTTGTCATAAATTTCTTTCTAATATAACATTTTCAGGGTTGAAAGTGACTCAAATAATGGCTGGACCGATAGCCATCCAACAATACTTCGGCCGCATCGTTCAAGAAAGCAAAACCAACGTGGACATATCCATTGTGCTGATAACATTCGGAGCAGTTAAATTTATTGTCGGTAAGGAATCAAATTAGGAAATTATACTTAAATCTCCTTTAAAATCCTGAAGATGAAGGTTTGTATGTTAATCGTAACCTTTTTTTTTCATTAGTGTGGTATGGTTCCTATGTAATAGGGGTTGAACCGAATGCCATAAACCAGACATAGTTCCATATGCTGTGTTATTAATGGATTGTTTGTTACTCAAGTCAAAACGTAGGGACCGGGTTGAAATTTGGACCAGGTGTAGACAATGGTCTGGAATAATGCATGGGCTATTTTGGGCGAAGCCGCTGGCAGAGGCTAGTCTAAGATAATTTTCTACTCAAACTTGAAACTAAGATTAAAATTCATTATTGTTCCAGGAATAATATCATCAGTGATAGTGGACAAGGTTGGGCGTCGTCCTTTACTCATCTACTCTTACTTAGGCTCTAGCATAGCCCTGAGTGTTGTTGGAGCGTACTTCTTGATACAACCCACCAGCTCTCCATATTACACCTATATTCCGTTCATAGGCATCATTCTTTCTAGCGTAGTGTCCATTCTAGGCTATGAGCCAATGAACTTCGTCGTCTCCGCAGAAATATTCCCTCTTAACGTTAAATCAGTAGCAATGACCTTCTTGAACATTCTGGGAGGTCTGCTGAACTTCTTATGTGTAAAAGGCTATCAACCGATGAAGAACGTAGCGGGACTTACAGGAGTATTCTGGTTTTACGCCACCTTCGCATTCATAGGTTGCGTATTCTCATTTTTAATGGTCCCAGAAACAAATGGTAAGAGTTTGAGAGAGATCCAGATTCAGTTGCAAGGACATTTGTATGACGAAACTTACGACGAAAACTCTCATAATGTTATTGATAATGAAGCTGAGGGTACAGAACTTAAAAAGTTGAAGCAAGATGATACATGAGTGAGGATAACGGTCGGTGAGAGAAATAGAGAAATTGAATATAAATAGGTAGCCAATTAAGCCAGTGATAGTAGCAATACAAAGTTTAGATTTTATCAACCTTGACCATTAATATTTTATACCTACAGATTATGCAAATGTGTAATAGTAATGTAATTTATCAAAGGCATTTATACAAATGTGATATGTTTTATTTATAAACGTTTTTCATAAGACGCTGGATTTTTATTTGAAATAGGTTCCATCAAAAATGCATGTGAATGTCTAACGAGTTTAGTCAATGCGAGCAAACTGTGACTGTAGTTCGGTGTGATATTCACAAAATGTCACAATGACACAAAATCTCATATTCCTAGAACGCCATGTTTGTAAGTGGCGCGTTTCGGAAAATGGCTTCCAGTTAGACCTATGCAGATTGGACAGGAATTTTTAGAGGCACAAGCACTGTGTGGCTTTGATTAAAATACAGAATTGTGGTTACTATTCGAGCAAAGTAACGAGAAAATATTGCTTTGGCTGACGCCTCACCGTGACTCGTTTGATTAATACGAAACCAAAATGAATTACACCACAAGTGCACAACCCTTCGGACGTTGAGAATTGATGAACTAATTACCTTAGCGAATAATTCGATTACGGTTCCGTTTATAAAACGTGAGGCGAGTAATTTTTACGGACCCATTTATCGGATTAGGTTTTGTTGGGAGACAGACTCGATTAATGCGTATGAGCCCGGAGTTTGATGTAAAGGATATTGATGATGAGGCAAGGGAGGGTTGACAGCTTCCACACTTGATCGACAGCCTGTTAATTGCTATTTTGAATGTGTAAACACCGATGTGTACTGCTTGATGTCCATTTATTGGTGAGTTTGGAGATTACTAGAGGATCATAGGTCTTCTATCATGTATCTATTTATAGCTTCTTATAGCTATTTGAAAGTAGAGTTCAATAGAGTCATTGTGTAAATAAAAATTATTTCTGTCGAAAATAAAGAAAAAACAATTTATTTAGAACATAGTATGTCATAACATCACGCCTTTTATTTCTGAAAGGGTAGGCAGAGGTGCACATTACGGCACTTAACGCCACTGTACAATGTAACACCCACTTTTCTTTATTTATGTTATGAGTCTCATGTAATTGGGGGTGAGCCTATTGCCATATACTGGGCACAATTTCAGACTCCGTGCTACTACTGAGACTGAGAATTCGGCCAATGAGTCAGTCAATTTATTTAGAGATTTTCATCATAAGCAACTATGATGGTCTAAAAACTTTGTTTAACCACCTTCAATTGAAACATCTTACGAGCCATCGATAAACAAATGCCGTCTGTCTCGAACACTAGTGGTGTGCCGTGCGCCGTGCAAATATTTATCGATAGTTTAACCACGAACGTGCACCTCTTACCATTACCGTCACGTCCCATCGCATTGGGAATGCTATATTGTGCGAAACAACGCTACCAAGGATTGCGTAATGGGGTGAATGAATATAACTGTTATTACTGGTATGATTTTAGAATGGAACATAATGTGGGTACGTGGTTTACATTTATTTAACTGTTTGATGCAAAAATTGATTAGCAATGTGTTGTGCTTAATGGTGATTGGTTTGGCATTGATCGTGGTTCTAGATTAAATTGTGTACGGTTTTATTGAATTCTCGACTTAATTTCTAGAATGGTAAAGTCTAAAATGTATAACATGTGCTGGTGAACACAAATATTTTTGAATTTCGTTGCTCTAACCGTACAAAATAAAGCGCTCTGAATACATACACCTGAGGAAGTATGAGCCGATTTACTATACAAACAAAAACATCTAGAAATTGAACATAAAGACCAACGAAGATGGACATCTTTCCTTCCTTTATTTCTTTTATTTCCCTCGTGTCTACTGATCTGTTTTTTCTCAACGATAGAGAATATATTTTTTTCTTTGTTTTGAGAATAAATGCTCGATTGGTGACTAGATAAGGGCTTTGACAAATCACACTGTGACGCCAGCCGAGTTCGTGTGTTATTATCGAAACCGTTTAGTGTGGTGTAGCGTGGCTCAGCAGTGTCATCCCTAACTTTCATTTCGTTCTTGTAACACAGTAATCACTTTTATTCGTAGATAGATGAATATTTACTTAAGTTTTTGATATACGTCGGTTATTCTCATATAATGTTCATAAAATATTTTACCAGTACGTACGGTTACGGTTTGACGTCGGATCACGGTCATATCACGACGATAGACTCAGGCAGATGGCCTAAATTCCAGTAGCGGGAACACGTAAATCCAATTATATTTCGTCTGCAATTCAGTTTGTGGAATTTCATTAAATCTGAAATCAACAGGAGAATTAGCTGGGTGTGTTATGTACTGGGAATTATAATCAGTACACTAATTAATGAAAGCCTACCACTGCACTATTTAATGAAACATAGATCAAGTCTAGGTGATGAAGTATGAAGCGATTAGTGCACTATTTTTATTTATACATGTATAAGTAGGTACTTGTTGTAATAGATTATCAGCGGTATCTTTTTCTATAAAAATCAAATCCCCGCGATTGGCTAATCCGATTTTGAAGTGGTTTTAAGAAAATGGTTTGTTACACTCAGGAGAAGGTTTTAGTAGATATATTAATTAACCAACTTCAAAAAAAGAGGAGGTTGAAGTCCGTTTTTTAAAAGTGGTTCATAAAAGAATGATTTTACTTAATAATCGATTTCTGTCATAATCATTGTTAAAACTTCTACTCCGGAGATAAATTTCAATATAGGTAAAAAAAACACAATGTTGCTACATCTTCTCGCATCGATCAACATTTTCTCTGCCCAGTAACACGGAAAGAGGACAGTAATATTTTTCTTCCATATTATTTGTCGCAAATCCAATTATCGTGAGCTGGTATACGTTTTGATGCTTAGTCGTCTTAGGGCTCGTACACAAAACTGCGATGCGAATTCGCAACGCAAAAAATTACGATGCGAATTGCTGCGATGCGATTTCGTGCGACAAGGCGGCCCAGGGTGACCATTCCTTCGACGACTGTCAATCGTACTAAACGTATTTTAAATTGAAAACTAGGTCGTGACATGGATGAAAAATAAACAAGAAGATAGCATTTTGTTGCGCGATGCGAATCAATTCGCAAGGTCTTGCGATTCGTAGAGGGAGATCGCACATTTTCGCAGTTTTGTGTACGAGCCCTTTGTACGAGTGTACAAACAACGACACGTAAAGCTATAATGACCATTTTATCATGGTCCCGCTTTGTATGACCTTTCCAAACATTAAATGGTCAGTTTATACTGGTTATTCATAGCTTGATGTGTAGTTATGTGTACAAGCAAACTCGAGGAAATCAATAGTGCTTAGGGCGATAGAAGGCGGAGGGTGACTGACTCAATATGTCATCGCAATCTTTTAAGAATGCATTATAAGTAATGATTTTTGTTCTATTCTAAGATTTGTGTAGTTAGAATAAAGGTTATTTATTATTCCTTAAGTATCTCGACTGAGCTGTTAACTACAGGCAATTATTAGCAGACATTTTATTAATTTTCAGTTTTTTTACGACTGTTCCAGACTTTTGCGCTGCGACGCACCATGGGCTTTTTGTGTGTACCTGTATTCTTGTTGTGTGTCGTAGCGTAATAAATGGTTTTTCTTTCTTTCATTACTAACAAGGTATTCGAGTAAATGTAGTAACTTTTTAGTCTGCAGGTTTCAATTTGGTACGGCGGGAGGAGTTACCATCGGCGTCGAGACGACGATGAAGTATCTAGGACTCGTCCTCGACAGTCGGTGGAACTTCGTGGAGCATTTCCGACGTTTGGCTCCTAAGTTGGAAAGGACGGGGGCGGCGCTTAAGCGCCTCCTACCCAACCTCGGGGGGCCAAACGCCTCCTGCCGGAGGTTATACGCCGGGGTCGTGCGGTCCATGGCCCTCTACGGCGCCCCTGTGTGGGCGCCGAACCTGATGCGGCGGCCCGCTCGGGCGCTGCTCACATCACAGAGGGTCATGGCGATCCGATTGATACGCGGATATCGCACGATCTCCGGGGAGGCGGCGAACCTCCTTGCCGGATTACCGCCGTGGGATCTGGAGGCGAAGGTGTTCGCGCGCGTGTTTTGTTTGCGCGCGGAGGCACGTCGCCGGGGCGAAACTCCGCTGCCGCGCCAGATTAATGCGTGGCGGGATGAGCTCCGGCGTGATCTCATGGCGGAATGGCAGCAACGACTGTCGCAACCGAAGGCTGGGCTCGCTGTCATTGCAGCGGTAAGTCCCCTCTTTGAGGAGTGGCTTGAGAGACGCTACGGCGTCCTCACCTACCGCCTGACGCAGGTGCTTACCGGACACGGAAGTTTCGGTAGGTTCCTGTTTCGGATTGGGCGGGAGGAAACGCCCGGGTGTCATCACTGCGAGGATCGCCCGGAGGACACGGTGGAGCATACGGTGGCGGTGTGTCCTGCGTGGACTGAGCACCGCCGTGTCCTCAGGAATGTGATCGGCGACGGCGACCTCTCGCGTCCGGCTCTGGTTCAGACCATGGTACGGAGCGAGGGGGACTGGGATGCCGTCTCCTCCTTCTGCGAAGCAGTCATGCTAGCTAAGGAGGAGGCGGAGCGCGTGAGGGAACGAACCTCCTCACGACCCGGCCGTCGCGAGAGACACTCCGGGCGTCGGGGATCGCGAGACGATCTCCGGCCACCGTAAGCACGGGTCTGCGGACGGCGAGCATGGGTGACTCGCCGCCCGACCAGAACCAGGCCCGTGCGTACGGCGCGTCGCGTTCCGCGCGCGCCTCTAGGAGCCATCAGACCACCACAGATGGGGCCTAACAAGGCTGATGCCGATACGGAGCCGCGGAAGACTTAACGGGTTGCCGGGGCTCCGGTTCGAAGTGCAGGTGTAGGAACGGGGTGGTTTTTAGTCAGTAAGAGTCTGACACTCCCTCCCGCCTCACCCAGGCGGGAGAAGTCATTGGATGAATTTCCCCCCTCAAAAAAAAAAAAAAAAAAAAAGGTTTCAATTTGGTAGGGACTATTAATTAACAATTAATATCATAGAATGCTTACATTAAGTAATATAATTATCACCACAGGTGGAGCCAAGTAGGGCTGATGCCCGATATGGAGCCGCCGAAGTCCTAACGGGTTGCCGGGCCGCCGGCTCGAAGAGCAGGAGTAGGAACGGTGTGGTTTTGTCTGAAAAAACGCCGTGTGATCCTCTCTCCGTGAGAACTCATTGTTGTCAAGTCATTGAGAGCGATGATTTTGTCCCCTTAAAAAAAGTATGAATTATTATAGTTTCAGTACCAAGTGCAGATAAGAAACAATTGTCAAATTATTAATTATTTCGTCCCACTTAAGGGAGTTGAAATGTAATATAGGTCCAGAATTCCCACATATTGCTTCTAAGTATAATAGTATGTAGATTCGACGTGAGACTAAGTAAACGCAATATCCCAACTAATTGAATTCAATCTGCGCCTCCCTGGGACTGTCAAAATAATTCGATTACCTTCTAATTTACTTTGAAATTGAGTATTATAATGTCAGAAATTCCATCTTTGAGATGTCAAGTGCAACTAAAGAAGTGTTAAGTTCAACCTTCAGATGTTAGAAAGTACCCAATGCTTTGTTTTTATCTAAATTATGGCATAAATTATATTTTTTACTGTAATGTCAAAACCAATTTACTTTTTAAGGTTATAAGTACAGTCTCTGTTGCAATCAAGTGAGAATTTATTTAAATTAAATAGTTTATTTTACGCTACAGAGAATCATTTAAAAATCGAACGAAGACCAAACGCCAAACAACAAAATAAAGAAACAAAAAATAAGAAAAACATTTAAAAAACAAAAAAGGAACACGATGAAGCGAAGATTGGAGGGATTTTTTCCTGCCAGTAACACAGGCCGTTCTGTCCATTCTAATGATAATAAATCTGAGAACTTTTAAACTGAATCCATAATGAATCTGTGAATAAATCTGATCCTTTCAGAATACGTTTGCTTTCCTTATCGTACCTTTGAAGGATATTTGAATTTAAGAAATAGGTACCTACTAAGTGCCTACCTATTTATATTCTTAGATACCTAATAATGATAATTTAAAAACGATTTTTGTTTTAAATTCATAGATAATTATAATATTTTTTTCGAGCCACTGATGTTCAAAAGTAGTCTATATTTTAAGGAGTAGTTTCATACACTATATTAATGGTTTTTTCTTAAAAAAATACTACCCATGTAGAGTTTTAATTTTAAGATCACAATTGGTAAAATTAATATATAAAGATTTATAATGAAAACTGGATGGAGAAGTGAATCACAGTTGGTAAAGCTAGTACAAGGACTGAGCGAAGTGAGCAATTGACTATTCAAGCATTCACATTCAGAAACTTGTCCTGTGTTGCCATACTCCGTGATATTGAATTTATTATTTTGTTTTTATTGTGCATATGTATTGCAGAAAAGTTTTAAAATGAAACTATGAAAGCTACAGAGATTTTAGCATTCAAAAGTTAAAATGAAAAGCGTCTGATATTCATAAAATTGTGATTGAAAACTAGTAGGTCCCATTTCATAATACTGTTCAAGTGTGGGAGAGCCGTGCTTCGGCACGAATGGGCCGGCTCGGCCGGAGTGATACCACGGCCTCACAGAAAACCGACTGGAAGCAACGCTTGCGTTAGTGAGTGAGGTTACCGGAGTACCCAATTACCCTCCCCTTCCCCAATCTCCCCAAAACCTGAATCCCTAATGATCCTCAAACTCCCAATCCCAAAAGGCCGGTAACGCACTTGTAACGCCTCTGGTGTTCCAGGTGTCCATGGGCGACGCCGATTGGTTACCATGAGGTGATCCGTCTGCTTATTTACCGGCTTATGCCATAAAAAATACTTTTTATAAAGCTCTAGTTACCGATTAAAAATTACCACTTCAGCAAAAAATCTGATGTTTTGTCTCCTACTTGTCACATCGTTTTACATTCAAAATAACCCCAAGTAGCAGCAGAAACATCTGCATCCACATAACGACTAGAGAAAACGAATTAATTACCCGGCAATGCACTTCTGAGAACGAGCTAAGTTTTCATCTATTTATTAATGTCATAATAACAATCTCCCGCTCGGGCGGCGAAATGGGTCTTGCTTTAATACCATTCATTTCTTTCACAAAAGACGCGGGCCATCTCGTAAATGTGTTGCACAGATTAATTATGCGAAATAGAGACCTCCTTTGTAAGGACACGCTGAGCATAGAGTAGGATAATATAATCTGTGGAATTTTTGTATCATATTTTATAGGCTTGCTGTGCATTACATGGGGTTTACGAAATGTATGTGCATATTTGTTTAATTTTTATCCGTCAGAGTTAAAAAGTGCAATGTTAAACACAAATTATCAAATTATAGATATTTCTTTAGTTTTTGAGGCGATTTCCTTCATCGTGGGCAGATCCCCCAATAATTTACATAAATTTAATATCTAATATTTATATACACTATTATTGCAGCAAACTTCAATATACATTTACATAGTCCCAAATCAATTTCTTATTACCAGCACAAAAATACTAAACCGTTCCTTGTGACAGTTTAGCAAAGCGCTGTAAGAACCACCGAACAAAGTTTAAAGCGCTTAAGTCGCTGAATAACAAACTTGCGTTTTGTAGAGAGCTATATTTAAAAAAAACGCAGTTAAGCTGTACACGAGCCGGACGAACGTAATAACGATGCCTTTCACAGAGTGATTGGGAAAATAGCATTACTTGAGTCACAGGGAGTTCAAAGAGAATCCAGCCATATGCGATACTTTTCCGAGTACATACCATACGATGTAGTCGGCAAATAACAGCGCTCTGCGCTCCGTACTTGTTTTTATTTTTGCGATTTTTAGTCGCAGTTGTGGATTTGATTTTATATTTTTGCATAAAATAATTGTGTATGTATACTGTATGTAAACTTACTTTTGAATTACTTATGTTTAGATTTTTTAGTTGGTAATTTTGTCGATATCCTGTAAGAGAAACAAAATTATCAGCTCACTACAATGCCACTACAATCAATGTTTCTGATTGATAGCAATATTATTAAAATAACATAACATAACATAACATCACGCCTATTATCCCCGAAGGGGTAGGCAGAGGTGCACGCAGTTGTAACACCCACTTTTCATTATTTATGTTATGAGTCCCACGTAATAGGGAGTCAGCCTATTGCCATATACCGGGCACAATTCCAGACTTCGTGCTACTACTGAGATTTTTTTTAAAACCCAGTAATACTTTGCCCGACCCGGGTATCGAACCCGACACCCCTTGCCCGACAGTCGCTCTTGCGACGAGGCAGTATTATTAAAATAGTTTTGTTTTAATTCTTTTCAAATTAACCTGAGTATTGAATCCAGAAACTCAAACTCAGCACTAGTACCTACTCTACTGAATGAAAATAAAATTAGTAGGTATAGATAGGTATATCAAATTTAAAGCAAATATTTGTAAATCTCCCTATCAAACGAAGTTCATAAACAACATCACCAGTTACGAAAAAAAACAACAAAATATGTTCTATTTATAAACAAAAAACTGTCATCACTCACCGAACAACTTAGCAATCATATTTAGAAAACAACAAAACAAAAATACGCTATAAGTCACATAAGAGACAAAATACGCAAGTGGCCGACGTCGCAGAATACGTAATACGCCAATGTCTTCCCTTTCCAATTCGTCATGTCACTCAGCATAAGTCGTTGGTGAAATGTGAGTGACGTACGTTGACTGCACTTCGATTCGCAAGATAAGGAGATTGTGGGGCAAACGCTATAAAATATAATGCATTTGTAATACGAAAGGGGATTGTGTTCGGAATATAGGGACGTTTTTCCTAACTTTTAAAGAATTTAAAAGATGAAGATAGATTTTGTTCGATGGAAATTGCATTCGGTCGACATAAAGCTAGAAAAAGATTATAATAAGACTATAAAAAAGGTACAATGTTGAAGCACATCACGAAATGCAACGTGTATTGATTGGTCACTTTTTATGCTGTCATGTATGATTGGCTGAACTGTGATAGATGACATTTGTCATTAAATGGAGTGCGTCATGGATTGCATTGGGTGAAGCAGTGTTAAAAAGTAAAGGAACGTATGAGGCATACAATTTTCAACCAGTATAAAACAATTTTGTGCATAAAACATAAAAAAAGAATATAAGCCTCATTGGAATTAACGATTCCTTGACAAAAGACAATATCAAAAACTTCGATATAAAACATTAATTAACCTTACACGAACATCTATACCAACTAATATCACAAAACAAACATAAACAGATCTCATAAACAAGTATTTACGTTATTTCTATCGAGACGTTTTTATATTAAGAGTGAATCGCTCGTCAACATTAAAAATTAGATTGGTTGGCTCAGTTAATGTATCTAACTGACGTCTCTCGCCTTAATCCTGGGTTTGCGAAGCTTGGTAAACAGTAATCTTTGCCGACGCCTTCGTTCCAAAGAGTTTGTAAGTGTAGAATGATTTGGATCTCGTTTTGTACCTATTAGTTACTTAAAGGTTATTTGAAACACGACTTAATTACAGTTGAAATTAGTAGTATTGTCAAACGATATTTGATAAACTTGTTCCGTGATATTATTCATTACTTATTAGGTTTTATCGAGACACAATAAAACAGTTTCAGATTGACGATATATATCAAAACTTGGCACAAGTTGTTAAAAAAACAAGTCAAAAACTGGATTTTAGCTGATAAAAGTTGCTATGTTGCTTGCAAAGAATTGAGTCAACCGAATTCTGCAGCACTCAATCGTACGTCTTCTCAAACGTATCACAATTACAAGGGAACCAAAACTAGATTGCAATGTTGCGAGCATCTGCTTTTAGGCATAAACGTATCATTTCAAAGCAATATCTCATCTCTTCGTTTTCATCAAAGCGAATGGAACTCCATCCAGACTTATTTCCGGGGGCGCCCGTTTGGAATAAACAAATAGGCGACCTCTCAAATATACAAGCTGAAGCCTTGGTTCTTTCCTTATTGACGGCCGCGCTAATCGATGTCGTGGACAAATATACGTGCCGACTTTAAGAATTAATAAGTGTTTCAGATTTATAATTAGATTCTCATTATACTTGGCCGGTGTTTGCTATGCTTGTCAGTTTTGCGATATAGAAAGGTACAAAGTTGATTTGCACAAAATTACTTGAGGTCACAATATCTATCTAGATGTACTAGGGGCTGATTTCTGCAACGCTACATAAATTTTATCAAAGGAATAATTTAGAATATTTGACAATTCTTCCATAATAAAACCTGTCGAATAACAATTTTATTCTACAGATAAAAATATCTGTTGATTGCAAAATCAGCCCTTAGTATAAACGGTTCATTCCTAGAGAGCTGGTGTCCCTAGACTTTAATTAGTCGGTGGCGAGCACGTTTTTAATTATTTTATAATAAATAATATTTTATATCAAAAGTGTGTACAGATATTCTGTTATTGGTCTACGTGATTTATTCTAGGTATAATAATATTGGAGAAATGTGGGCGTTGTAATTTTCACTGTTTATCTTTTTCATTTCGGTGATATTGTTAACGGTTGCTCTATTTCATATTTTACTTATTGTTAGGAGAAAACTTAAGCAGAAAATGAATCTTTACTCTAAGTGTTACTAAAATAGATGATTTTGTTTGTCTGGGCACTACAAGGGTTGAAAACTAATTGAATGAAGATTTTTGCTTTCAATAGATGGCGCTACTAGGCTGTTATGAACCTTTCACATATTATTTAGAACCTCTTTTTATATTTTCATGTTGCATAGTGTGTACTACCGATCAACTTTACTGTAGCATCCCTTCTTCTATATAGTGCCAATATTAGCAAATTGGAATTTCAATGAGATATTTGTATGGTACTTGATATTTCGGATTAGTACATCTAAATAAACGAAACGTTTAGATTGAATTTGCAATTTATTGAATACCGCGTTAGTCGTTATGAACTAGCACTTCTTGAATGTATTGATTAGCTAAATTGAAAACTATATTATACATGGTGACTTGTAACTCGACGTATTCCTCTCGGGAGGTGATAATATAACCAATTTCATCCAAATTTAGCCCTGAGGTCTCTGGTCCGAAAGTGGCTAGTGTCTAAGATATTCAACATTTTCGGTTCTGGTCGAAAAATACCGATCGAACCTCAAAAACATCAATAAATAAAAAACTTCCGGTTTGATTTCAGTGATTTTTTTAAAATTTATTGTCAATACATCAATAAACATTTATTAATAGATACCAATATTGGTAGAAATATCATTCGTTTTAAAATAGCAAGTAAATCAGTATCAAATTTTGTTTTGAGTCACTAATTTGGCCAATAAAAACTGCAGTTTTCTTAAAAAAATATATAGAGGTATTAAACTAACCGTAACTACAAAGAACAAACTGTTAGAAAAACTTTCTTGGTTTATTAGCTACCCAAACAGTTATTACAAATATTAGTAACTACTTGTATTAAGACTGTTTTGTAACCACCGATTAGTACTTCAATCGGTGAGATATTTTTATTTGCTAACATTTAAAAAAATATTAACATTCTTGAAGATTTAACGAGAATATCGTCTATAATCAAGGTCAACAACCGCATATTACACACACAGATAATACATATAAATCCTCGTTTATATAAACATGACAGTAGCGATGTTGCATGGACGTCGCGTCGGCGGCTAATCTTCAATTAGTAGACATGTCAATTAGAAGACCATACAGGAACTATATCATTATATGCATATTATGTATGAATGCAGAGGAAATTATGGGATTCTGTTTAATTACTTGGATGATCTGATTGATTACAGTGAAACAATGGTTTATACGTCCCTTGTGTAATATTGCAATTACTGTTAAAAGGGATCGAAAAATTTGGGTAGATGTTTTACAATCTTATTATCGTATCTAGAGTATTTTTTAACATTCACAGTGTATTTTTAAACTAAAGGTGCTCCCACACTGCTGTTGTATAACGATATACCCACTACAAATTTTGTTATAATTTGTTTAAAAACAAATGTCAAGTCAGTCTCTAACGTGTTATATAGCGGGCCTGCGGACGGCGAGCAGGGGTGGCTCGCCGCCCGACCAGAACTAGACCCGAGCGTGTCGCGGAGAACCTAACGGGTAACCGGGGCTCAAGCTCGACGTGCAGGAGAAGGAACGGGGTGGTTTTTAGTCAGTAAGAGTCTGACACTCCCTTCCGCCTCACCCACGCGGGAAAAGTCATACGATGATTCTCCCCCCTTAAAAAAAAGACCCGAGCGTACGCGTACGCGCCTCAAAGAGCCATCAGACCACCACGGATGGGGCCCAATAGGGCTGATGCCGATTCGGAGTTGCGGAGAACCTATCGGGTTACCGGCACTCCGGCTCGAAGAGCGGAAGAAGGAACGGGGTAGTTTTTAGTGAGTAAGAGTCTGACACTCACTTCCGCCACACCCAGGCGGGAGAAGAACATCGATGATTTCCCCCCCTTAAAAAAAAAACGTGTTATTCATATTACGATAGAGACTGACATGACATTTGTTTGTTTGTTGCTGTGTGGGAACACCTGTATGCATTGAGATGTTATAAAACGACAAGGCATAACGATACATCAGGAAACGTTTCTAAGACTGAAACACTGAAAAAAGAGAAAAGTAAAGAGAAAGTGACGACACGGTTGATGTAGTGGCTGCCGCGCAACGTGTCGCGGGGTATATTCCCGCACGGAGTAATTCTTTGTGTGATTCATAAATTGTTGTTCCGGGTCTGGGTGTCATGTATATATGAACTTGTATGTTTGGAAACACACCCACGACATTGGAGGTAATTCTAGTGTGGGGCAATGTTTTTAAAAAAAGAAAATAAAGAAAGAAGAAAAATGATCGTTTAAATAATAATAACAATAAACAAACAACTTTAGAATTTATAATATTAGTAGATGAAGGAGGATCAAGTAAAGATGATACAGGCGTTGGATTATAAGATAATCTCTATAGACTTAGCCAATTCCGGGGATTGTCCGTACTTTAAGAGGTTGTTCGACCTGACTTGTTTGATTAGTTCATTAGCCTTTTGATTTTGAGTTATTTATTTACATCGCTGATCTCTTTTATATTGCTGAGTTAATAAAATGAGAAAATCTTAATAATATTTTAATCGATTATCAGGTTTTATATTTGCAATTTCTAGACCAAAAGAAGTTAAGGGTTATGGTTACATAACATCATACCTTTTATCCTCCAAGGGGAAGGCAGAGATGTACATTACGGCACTTGATGCCACTGTATAATGTGACACCCACTATTCTTATTATGAGTCCTATGTAACAGGGAAGCAGCCTATTGTCATATATCAGGCACAATTCCAGACGCCGTGCTACTACTGAGAATTAAAAAAAATATCCAGTAGTAAAATATCAAGTATAAAAATCAGGATTATGATTCTAAAGCAAGAATAGTGGTATCAATACCTTGGAAGAGATAATGCGACGTAAATATTGGAATCTGGTTTAATGATCTTACAAATAATTCAAAACGGTCATTACATTTTGTTCAAAGTATTTTTTTTTTACAAATTAAATGGTACAAATTAAAACTTACTTTACGCGCCTTGCCATAAAGGAGATAACTTAAAAAAAAGTTTTCAAATCAAGATTCTTCACATATAAACGCTATTAAAGATTAAAAATCTAATTATCAGCCAGTAACTTATTCAAAGTCATTTAAATTTAAAAAAAGAGTTCTTTAGGTACATAAACTTAACTTTATCTAAACTCCAAAATTACACAGCTGCATAAAATTCGAAAGCAATTCAAATGTAATTAGTATTTTTAAAAGAAATCTCAAACTTGATGATACAAAAATAAAAAAGTAAACAGAATTTTATATCAAGTTGTATCTTGTTAGCGTCTAGAGGGCGCCACTAATGAGAATTTAAATATTTCAGACGAAAGTAGGAAAAATCCGTTAATCCTTAAAGAGAGTTTCAGACTGTAATGTACGTAGCAGAAATAATTGCATTTCCTTACTAAGAACAGGTATTTCTGATAATTTTATTCGTAAGTCTGATTTAAATAAGTTTTAAGTAGATGAGACTATTTTATTGAAGTGATTACTTTTAGACTGCCTCATTGGCCGTGTGGCCGCAAGTGCGACTGCCGGGCAAGGGGTCTTGAGTTCGATTCCCGGGTCGGGCAAAGTATTACTGGGTTTTTTAAAAATCTCAGTAGTAGCACGGAGTATGGAAATGTGCCTGGTATATGGCAATCGCGGTCGCGGCGACGTCGCGCACGCTGCTCATGAAGAAGAACCCCTCTGTGGTTCGAAACTAGTAGAGCTTTTCTCAGTATATTCACGTGAGTAACCCGCGATTTTAGTTCATTTAGTTTATCTCACGATAGTTATTATAAAAACAATGAAATGATTGTTTATTTTTACATACTTTAATTGCAATTTTACATTTTATTTCATTTCCTACCGAAGAAACAAATTCTTGTGAGTGCTGTGGTGCAATATTGAACGTCGATCAATCTCCCTTCCTGTTCGACAGACGTGACGTCACATTTAACTGTTGCGGCGCGCCATCTTTATTCCTTTTGTTGTTATTCCTTTGTTTAGTAATAAATCGAAGTCTCGTACTTATGACCTTTCCGACATATACCTTACCATGATAATTTTTGTTCATTCATAATGTGTGTTTGCACCTTTATGGTTATATTTTTCAAATTTTAAAGTAGGTAAGATGTAACTACAAACATTGCTAAAATCTGAGTTATTAAATAGAAATAACAAAAAAAATATAAACTAAGAAGCAGGAGAGAAGGTGCAGTATTTAATACAAACCAATTTTAAGATTACTTTTCCTCATCAACCTCTTGTCTGTCGATATATAATATATCGACAGACAACACATCGTGTTTCGCGAAGATCTACGTTCCGACACTTCACAGAACCTGTCGTAAACACATCACGAGATTGCAAAATCCCAAAACGCCTCCATTGACCCGGAAGGCAGTGACCCATTCACCACACAGCTCTATACCTTACCTCTACCACTTTTATTTGCTCATTTACATACATATTTTAACACAGTACAACTGGAATGTGTATTATAAACAGGAACAATAAGTATAAAGAACACACCTCCATTGTAATTGTAGTGCTATGCAAAGTAACAGTATGTAGAAAATACCACTTAAATAGGTACACAGAAATGTAACGCGTTTTGTAACAGTTACTTTTGAGAATTAAGCCAAGCCACAGGGGAAAATGATGGCTATTTAAAGTCGCTCAGAAAATTCACATAGAAGATAAGCCCGTAATTGCGGCCGATCTTGTGGGAATGTCGGAGAAATTCCGTTGAGGCCGAATTTTTATCAATACCTATCTGTCTTTCAAAGTAAAATAGTGGTATTTGAATTCTTTTGGTATCGTGGAGGTGGGTCATTATGGCTCATCGTGCGAGGTCCCTTGGTAACGGTTATGCTTTGTATGTTTATGGAATAATGGAGCTTTGGAAATATTTTGATTGTCATACCGAGGTATTTATGAAAAGGTCTTTGCTAAGAAGTAAAGTGGTTTTGAAATTCATTGTTATATGAGTCAGAAAAACATACTTACTCTTGTTGTTTTACGAAAGTACAAATAAGTATGCAGTTTTGTAAACCGTTGCAGCTGTCGATTGATTAGAATAGGGATCAATTAGAAGAGAGGTCGATTAGAATACTCGTATGTCTTTAGTCTATAGTCTTGATTAAAGTAACGTATAATTCTTGTCTACATCATTTGTGTTTGAACTAGATTTGGAAAAGCTATGTGGACTGAAGAGTCGAAGAAAAGGAGAATGGAAGTTAACCTCCTACATAATCTTTCAATTACCATTAACTACAAAGCAAGATGAATTTAAACTGTCAAACACCAAGCGGTCACCGGTGACCGCGACCTATTGTTCTTTAATTGTGTCTATAAAACCGGTACTCGACGAGTTAATATTAGGTGTACATGAAACAATGTACATATTTATAGAACATATAAAAGTTAAGTAGGTACCTCGGGGACGTATTAGAGAAACCGCGTTCCTACCGCATTTGAATATTAAAGAAATAATTGTTAGTGTTATCTTCATGTTTAGATTGTGTAGGTAATTGTTGATGCTGTGTTGTCTAACGATCATTTCCAGTCTATGAAAACTTAAACTTTTTCATGTTTAATTGCATAAACATAACATCACGCCTATTATCCCCGAAGGGGAGAGGTGCACACAGAAGTAACACCCACTTTTCACTATTTATGTTATGAGTCCCATGTAATAGGGGGTGAGCTTATTGCCATATACCGGGCACATTTCCAGACTCCGTGTTACCACAGAGAATTTAAAAAAAACCCAGTAATACTTTGCCCGACCCGGAAATCGAACCCGAGACCCCTTGCCCGGCAGTCGTACTTGCGACCACTCGGCCAACGAGGCAGTCAATGTTTAATTATTTTCTTTTAAATCAGAATGCGTCATACCATTTATATTATAACTTTCGTGGGATATACTAAATTAATTATTATACTTTTCGGCTTACTTACGTAATTCTTTGACGAGGAATGGGACGTCCCGGGTCTTGCCGGGACGTGCTGCTTATGAATATGAGTGTCATTTCATCTCTGTACTCCCTAGTAAAGGTAGATTAGTAGAAAATGCCTTCAACATTAAGTCCGTCGATGTAATATAAGTTAGCATATTTTTAAGGGGGGGGGGGGAAATCATCGAATGACTGCTCCCGCCTGGGTGAGGCGGGAGGGAGTGTCAGACTCTTACTGACTAAAAACCACCCCGTTCCTTCTCCTGCACGTCGAGCCGGGGCCCCGGTTACCCGTTAGGTTCTCCACGACACATAAGTTAGCATAAAGTTACATGAATAAAACATTGGACTAACAACGGGGTCGGGTGTCCGTTCACTACACAGAGGTGATACAAGTGCGTTAGTGAGGGCGATGCTGATTGCTTACGTTTGTCCCTCTATCGTATAAAGTAATTCTTTTATAACCTACGTTTAAAAAAACTGCCTCGTTGGCCGAGTGGTCGCAAGTGCGACTGCTGGGCAAGGGTCTCGGGTTCGATTCCCGGGTAGGACAAAGTATTACTGGGTTTTTCAAAAAATTCACAATAGTAGCACGGAGACTGGAATTGTGCCCGGTATATGGCAATAGGCTCGCCCCTTATTACATGGGACTCATAACATAATAGTGAAAAGTGGGTGTTACATTGTACAGTGGCATAATGTGCACCTCTGCCTACCCCTTCGGGGATAAAAGGCGTGATATTATGATATGTTATGTTTAAAAAAACCGACTTCAAGTCCCTCTTTTTTGAAGTCGGTTAATTAATATACTTAAATAAGGAATTAACACAGAGAGCAATGAAATCCTTTCAGTGGCACGACCTTCAGAAATGAAGTAATAGTCTAAGATCCGGCTGAAGAATCAGTGTACCCATCGAGTGTTTGCTGAAAACCAAATTTTTACACATATTCATGATTAGGAGAATTTATATCCACCAGGTTGCCTATCAAAATGTGGCCGCTAGTGTTTTTAATTAAATTATTAATAATTCATAATCCGTAAGAAATTTCATTGACTTTTTTTTTTCAATGAAATGTCGTCTACTTTACGGCAACATCTATAAAGACTCTGAAAAATTATGGTTGCCGTTGCGCACCTGGCCGCACCTCTTCGCAGCCAGGTATACACAGGTATGAATTTGTTACATTTATACACCCACAACGTACATTTATAATTTATATATCAAATTAAAGCAATTTTTTTTCTGTATATTATTATATACGGTTGCTTAATTAAATCTGGCCGCCAATAAGGGTTGCTGGCTAATAAATATAGTAAATATTAAAAGTAGGGTGAAAGAGAGCTAGCGCGTAACACCACTAGTCAGACGAGGATAGCGATTGCCAGCTGTCGGACAGTTTAAAGCCATTGCACATGCGTCAGATGTTAGTGTTCTCAACGGATCAGTTGTGATTTTTATTTCAAGTTCGAAACAATGCTGTTTGGAGTACGTAATACACAACATAATATATTGCTGTTTTATTTTGCTGCATCGAAAAATTATCAATCTCATTTAAGATGAAGGCGTGTTTCCTGTGCGACCAAAAATGCAATGTACTAGACTTTGATAATGCTTCAGTCAAAAAGTGTTCTCTAATGTTATTGTTTCGTCGCAAAAAAAAAAATATAAATATCATGACATTTTATTAACACTTGAATCTACCGATGATTTTGGATATCATACAAAATGTTTGAAAAAAATTACAGTTTTAAAGCAAAAAGATAAAGAAGAATTCGAAAGTTTTTGCAAGACACAAACCGTAAGTAAAATTTTAATCGAACTTCAAAAATATAGGTAATAATTACGATATAAATAATACAGAGCTAACTTTGAGGTTATTTAGTAGAAATTATATATTTTTTTTATTTTTCATAAATATAGAAAAACGTGGTCACATAGTTCCACCTAGTAATACCTAGGATATTCAATTTCTTGAATACGTAGAATTCTTCATGTAGTCGAACCTTTTGAATAATCAATAAAATCATTCAGCAATATAGTGTAAAGAAGTAAATGCTATCACCGATTTTCTCTGTTAATCATGCTTTATATCATTACGAAAAAAAGATATTTTTGTCTATATTTAAAAAATTAAAAAAAGCAAAGATTACATATTTATATTCTTTTAGATCGACGTAATATTGCAATTTACCTTTTTAAAATACAATGAAAACTCTGCTGTTGAATGACAACGGAATATTTTACTGTAGTATCTCATTTCTTATAATTTACAGATTCCGCTATCGTCGTATAGCTGGCAATCGCTATCCTCGTCTGACTAGTGGTGTTACGCGCTAGCTCTCTTTCACTCTACTTTTAATATTTACTATATTTATTAGCCAGCAACCCTTATTGGCGGCCAGATTTAATTAAGCAACCGTATATAATAATATACAGAAAAAAAATTGCTTTAATTTGATATATAAATTATAAATGTACGTTGTGGGTGTATAAATGTAACAAATTCATACCTGTGTATACCTGGCTGCGAAGAGGTGCGGCCAGGTGCGCAACGGCAACCATAATTTTTCAGAGTCTTTATAGATGTTGCCGTAAAGTAGATGACATTTCATTGAAAAAAAAAGTCAATGAAATTTCTTACGGATTATGAATTATTAATAATTTAATTAAAAACACTAGCGGCCACATTTTGATAGGCAACCTGGTGGATATAAATTCTCCTAATCATGAATATGTGTAAAAATTTGGTTTTCAGCAAACACTCGATGGGTACACTGATTCTGCAGCCGGATCTCGTACTATAAGCGATCGAGAAGAAGAATTAATATACCTCTAGAGGTAGTAACCCTTCTCTTATGTGTAACAAACACTTTTCTGAAAACTGCATTCAAACTCGATTCAGTCAATCGCCAGATAACCGCGCACAAACATACATACACACATACATACAGGTCAAATAGTGAACCTCCTTTTTAGAAGTCGGTTAAAAAGATAGGACATGACATCTAAAGCTTCTGTCAGAAGCGAGAATCCAATATACTTCAAGTAAGTAAGTAGTAAGTAGTAAGTAAGTAAGTGTCGGAGAGCATGCTTCGGCACGAAAGGGCCGGCTCGACCGGAGTGATACCACGGCCTCACAGAACCGACGTGAAGCAACGCTTGCGTTGTGTTTCGTCGTGTGAGTGAGGTTACCGGACGCCCAATTACCCTCCCCTTCCCCAATCTCCCCAATCCCTGAATCCCCAACGATCCTCAAACTCCTAATCCCCAAAAAGCCGGTGACGCACTTGTAACGCCTCTGGCGTTCCAGGTGTCCAGGCGACGCTGATTGCTTACCATCCGTCCAGGTGATCCGTCTGCTCGTTTACCGGCTTATGCCATAAAAAAAGTCGGTTAAAAAGATAGAAGATGGCATCTAAAGCCGCTGTCAGAAGCGAGAACCCAATGTACTTCAAGTACCTACACGAAAGGATATACAACATAGGAGTACATGAACCGTGATGGCATTTCCAGACTCCGTGTTACCACAGAGATTTAAAAAAAAACCTAGTAATACTTTGCCCGACCCGGGAATCGAACCAGAGACCCCTTGCCCGGCAGTCGTACTTGCGACCACTCGGCCAACGAGGCAGTCAATGGTTAATTACTTTCTTTTAAATCAGAATGCGTCATATCATTTATATTATAACTTTCGTGGGACATACTAAATTAATTATTATGCTTTTCGGCTTAGGTACTTATGTAATTCTTTGACGAGGAATGGGACGTCCCGGGTCGCGGAATGCCAATATACTTCAAGTACCTATATGAAAGGCTGTACAACATAGGAGTACATGAACCGTGATGGCATTACTATGTAAACAGTTAACGATCAATTTGATAATGTGTGGCCAACGTATAATCGAATCATAATTACCTTTGTTGGCGGAGCTTATTGTATCGTGCGTAATTGGTTATTATTGCCAAATGCATTTCTATGTAGTGTACCTATGTATAGACTCTATGTAATAAGTAAATAATGGTGTGTAGCGTTCCAAGTGTCGGTTAAGTCATTGCATAAACAATCTGTAAATGCTTCAATTATAAAATGTTCATTTTGAAACTTCTAGATTTTAAGCCGTTATCTATTGAAAATTGTAGAATTTAAAAAAAAATGTAAAACCAAATTTTTTTTAATTACCTAAAAGTCGCGGGATGTTTCCGTATATATACTGAGAAAAGCTCTACTAGTTTATAATATAAACCACAGAGGTGAATAACCCGCGATTTAGTATGAGTAGAGTATGTTTCATGATAGTTATTATAAAAACATTTTTTTCTCATTTATTGGAACAAACAAGTTTACAATTCACTTTAATATTTAGACCTTAACTAATACAATTTTACTTTATGATAATATTTTTTGACAATTTTAATTTATTTCTTGACAATTTTAATTGACATCATTTTGACATACTTAACTTAATTTTTATTATTTTATTATTATTGTACAAAATTTAACTCAAATTGTAATAATGTTTCAAATGTATGTACCTAATATATTTGTATGTATATCACGGCAAAACATAGTGGACTATCTTTATATGTAAGACCTTATTATGTAAACTACCTTTGTTTAATAAATAAATGATTCTGATTCTGATTCTTTTTGCAAACTCAACATCAATGGTCATCTAAAATGTTAATAATTGACTAAATAATGAACTCGCACCGCAATATAATATAAATAGTTTCATAAGAAGTGTTACTACCGTGGTGAGTATAATTAAAACTCATGGTATTGGGTGGTATGACAGTAGTGAAAATAGGATGGTAGTTAATTAACACTAATTATTTTTCTTTAGGTACATCAAATATCTTGTTTTTTTTTTAATTAAAAAAAGTTGCCCGACATTAGGATTTTCTCCTATGTCGTGGGTGCGTTTACAAACATACAAGTTCACATACACAATGACACCCAGACCCGAAACAACAATTTGTGGATCACACAAAGTGTTGTTCCGTGCGGAAATCGAACCCGCGACACGTTGCATGGCAGCCGGTTGCCCAGCCACCGCACCAACCGTGCAGTCAACATGTTACATTGAATAGGCTCCTAAACTTTCAGATCTATTTGAAAATTCCCTTCGCCATAAGAAAGCTTACTTTTCAGGCACTTATACAAGCTAATTTAAGTTCCGATATATCTACGGTATATACTCAAGTGAAATCTTTTAATTTAATGTCTACACGGACGAAGCATCCGTCCATAAACACCGGAGTAATCGCATAACATACCTACACAAAAAAAAAAACATACCGACAAATTGATAACCCCCCTTTTTGGGAAGTCGGTCAAAACTAGTTCAGTATAAGTATCGTGAGTTGTTTAAACCATTACTCGTATGTATATATTGTACACAAAACAGTATTGTAAACAAAATTGCTGCAATCGAGGCGCACTTACTCTCCACTTCTGCCCTCGTTTACAGCGAAGCGGTGTTGCTAGCTTTTGAAACTAAATCTCCACACCTTATTTACTAAAGTACGTTAGAGTATCTGAATTTTAGTTAAATTCTACTTTGTCTATTAAAACAATATTGTAATTGAATTGGCCTCGTTGCCCGAGAGGCCGCAAATGTAACTACCGGATAAGAAGTCTCCGGTTCGATTCCCAGGTCCGGCAAAGTAATACTGACTTTTAAAAAAAATCTCAGTAGTAGTAAGGAGTCTGGAATTGTATCCGGTAAATAGCAATAGGCTCACCCCCTTTTACATGGAACTCATAACATAAATAGTGAAAAGTGGGCGTTACATTGTACAGTGGCATTAATTGCCGTAATGTGCACCTCTGTCTACCCTTTCGGGGATAGAAAGCGTGATGTTATGTCTTTATCGTTCTATAAAAGTAGGTAACCTGACTACTATTGTTTTTCAACAACGATAAACCCCAGGTACTAGAAGTTTGCTAGCAGTAAATGCTACTGTGATTACAGATCTATTTGTTTAGGTTAGGGATCAGCTAACAGATACCTAGTCTCGCTAGACCGTTCTAAGTGATTGTTTAAATATTTACAATTAGCACGCTTATTGTGAACAGTGTTGGAAGTATTTGATACGATTTTCTAGTAATATTTATCTTAATGGTTGAGATGAATTGATCATGTTGGAAAGGCATTAGAAATATACTGTACTAGCTGTTGCCCGCGACTTCGTCCGCGTAGATTAATGACTTCTGACAGAATTAACCAGAATCAATTCAGTGCCCAAGTAAGATTTACCTATTTTGAAAATGATTTATCGTAGTTTCAATTAATACATAATCCCGCAGGGATCTTACCAGTACAGTGCCCGATCACGTAAGGTTTGAGTAATAAAAACTATTCTATCGACTATTGTTGTACCGAATCTCTCTAGAATAAGTTCAGTGGTTAAGAGTTAGAGAGTCCTGGGGCATTGATGCATAGTTCCCGTTGTCGTGAGACATCTGTAAAAAAACTATCATACGTTACCCAGGTCCCAAATCATCGTTTTACCGAATTTAATTCAAAAAGAATCAATGGTTCTAAATTCAATGGCTAAGAAGATTTATATAAACTCTCATTCCCTATTTTATCCCCTTAGGGGTGGAATTTATCAAAATCCTTTCTAAGGAGATACCTATGTCATAGCAACTTTATGCATGCAAAGTCTCAGCCCGATCAATTTAAAACTGGCAAAGTATCATACAAACTTTCACCCCCTATTTTACCCACTTTGGGGTGAGAATGTTCAAAAACCTTTCTAAAGGGACGTTTACGTCATAATAATATCCATCTGCACGCCGAATTTCAACCCGATCGGTGTAAAACTGACAAAGCTTCATACAAACGTTCATCCCCCACATTACCCCATTGGAGGTGGAAATAATCAAAATCCTTACTTGGGGATGCCTACGTCATAACATCTACTTGCATGCCGAATTTCATCTGCATCGGTGTAAAACTGACAAAGCTTCATATAAACTTTCACCCCCTATTTTACCCCCTTAGGGGTGGAAATGATCAAAATCCTTTCTTAGCGGATGCCTATGTGATAACATCTATCTGCATGTCAAATTTCAATTCGATCGATTTAAAACTGACAAAGTCTCATACAAACTTTCATCCCCTATTTTACCCCCTTGGGGGTGGAAATTATCAAAATCCTTTCACAGCGGATGCCTACGTCATAACATCTATCTGCATGCCAAATTTTAACCCGATCGGTTTAAAACTGACAATGTCTCATACAAACTTTCATCCCCTATTTTACCCCCTTGGGATCAGAAATTATCAAAATCCTTTCAAAGCGGATGCTTAAGTCATAACATCTATCTGCATACCAAATTTCAACCCGATCGGTTTAAAACTGACAAAGTCGCATACAAACTTTCACCCCCTATTTTACCCCCTTAGGGGTGGAAATGATCAAAATCCTTTCTTAGCGGATGCCTATGTGATAACATCTATCTGCATGTCAAATTTCAATTCGATCAATTTAAAACTAACAAAATCTCATACAAACTTTCATCCCCTATTTTACCCCCTTGGGGGTGGAAATTATCAAAATCCTTTCACAGCTGATGCTTACGTCATAACATCTATCTGCATGCCAAATTACAACCCGATCGGTTTAAAACTGACAAAGTCTCATACAAACTTTCATCCCCTATTTTACCCCCTTGGGGGTGGAAATTATCAAAATCCTTTCACAGTGGATGCTTACGTCATAACATCTATCTGCTTGCCAAATTACAACCCGATCGCTTTAAAACTGACAAAGTCTCATACAAACTTTCATCCCCTATTTTACCCCCTTGGGGGTGGAAATTATCAAAATCCTTTCACAGTGGATGCTTACGTCATAACATCTATCTATGTGCCAAATTTCAATCCGATCAGTTAAAAACTGACAAAGTTTCATACAAACTTTCATCCCCTTTTTTACCCCCTTGGGGGTGGAAATTATCAAAATCCTTTCTTAGCGGATGCCTACGTCATAACATCTATCTGTATGCCAAATTTTAGCCCAATCTGTCCAGCGGTTTGGGCTGTGCGTTGATAGATCACTATGTCAGTCAGTCAGTCAGTCAATCACCTTTGAATTTTATATATATAGATGAACTTTTTGAACTGATTTCACATTCATCTATACGTACAATGGTTGATTAAGCTTCTTCAAATTTATATTAGATGATAGAGTTGTGTGGTGTAGATTTGATGTCCAATAAAAACAATAATAATTTGTCTGAACTAAGAAAGCGCGTATGACTGGAATTATTTATATATGTTATATACATAACATAACATCACACCTTTTATCCCCGAAGGGGTAGGCTGAGGTGCACATTATGCCACTGTACAATGTAACACCTAATTTTCACTATTTATGTTATGAGTCCCATGAAATAGGGGGTGATTCTATTGCCATATACCGGGCACAATTCCAGACACCGTGCTACTACTGAGAATTTTTTAAAAATCCAGTAATACTTTGCCCGACCCGGGCATCGAACCCGAGACCCCTTGCCTGGCAGTCGCACTTGCGATCACTCGGCCAATGAGGCAGTCTATGTTATATATGTTATATTAATAATTCCAGTCGTCGTATTATATGTTAATTACAAAACATTAGTCTTACTAATATTATACATAAATGTGAAAATTTCTTTGTTTGGATGTTTGTCCGTCAATTACGCTGGAACTACAGCACGGATTTTGATGAAATTTGGTATATAGGCAGGGTATGGGCTGACTTAGGTGATAGGACTACTTTTATCCCATGGGATAAAACATGAATCATATTGTACGCGAACGAAGTCGCGAACAACATCTAGTTAGTAAAAACTCTGCGATGATTTTCTAAGTATTTCTATCGTTTGGAACGTACGTCGTAGTACATTGAGGCAGCTGCCAGACGCTGCACTGGCGATTTCTATTATCGTAAACAACAAGGGTAACTTGGCATAGCAAGGTTTCCCAGCAAGAAACTAATATACTGTTGTAGGAAATGCTAGAAGTACATTCTACCTAAATTTGCATAAAATTGTTTCTAACAAAAACAGAATTCTAACAGAATTGTGATGATGACAGGTAATGAAAATTAAAAATTAAAAAATTTTAGACACGTATTTTTCAATTTTGTCATATAATAAAACAATACTTAGATAAAACGAATTAAAGGAGTGGGGGCTAAATTAAATCGTCATTTCTACGTATAATCTGTACATAAAAGTGACGTCACGCAACATTTCAAGTCAATATATCTTCGAAAGTATTTGTTTCTGTAAGAAAATAAAAAATACGTGTCTAATGATTTAAAATAATCTACCAGACGGACATTAAAATAAAAATTAGGCATCTACCCTCTTCATTTGTCTTCTTTTGATAATAACTGGTAGAAAGTGCAAAACATAATAATAGCTAAGTAGGTACCTATTATGGCCACAACCGTAGTTCTGAAAAGAGTAATAATGCGTTGTCCGATCTAAACCACACAAGACTTAAATTACATAAATATATCTCTGCTGCCTCGTTGGCCGAGTGGTCGCAAGTGCGACTGCCGGGCAAGGGTCCTCGGGTTCGATTCCCGGGTCGGGCAAAGTATTACTGGATTTTTAAAAATTCTCAGTAGTAGCACGATGTCTGGAATTGTGCCTGGTATATGGCAATAAGCTCACCCCCTATTACATGGGACTCATAATATAGATAGTGAAAAGTGGGTGTTACAATGTACAGTTGCATAATGTGCACCTCTGCCTACCCATTCGGGGAATAAAAGACGTCTGTTATGTTACATAAATATATTTCATAATTTTTTTCTAATTTCTAAATTGCTTGTAAAAATTACCACTCATCAGTGGAAAATTCCTTACCTGGCAACCCCATATGGGTGCTTTATTTCTAAATCACCTGAGGCGAATTTAATATTTTATAAGCAGGTAGCGGACGTCAAACGGGGCGTAAATTTCGCACACCCTGTATAAACGGCCCTTAGTTTTACTTGCCCCTTTGCTACATCATGGTGAACGTGGTGTTTTTAGAATGTAATGTTTGTAGCTACAATATCTTGGTGTTAATTTATTCTAGACCCTATTTCTCAGTTCGTTTTGAGTTCCTAGAATTATGTTTCGTTGTTATTTTGTAGCAATGTTATGTAAATGTTATACACATATTGAAATATTTAATGAAAAAAATATTATATGTGTGAAATAAACAAGATAGTCAAGCTACACTGCATATCCTTACTAATATCCTTACTAATATTATAAATCGGAAAGTGAGTTTGTGTGTTTGTTCCGCTTTAACGCCGTAACTACTTAACCGATTGCTTTGAATTTTTGCAGACGGAAAGTTAGAAGCCTGGCTTAAATAATAGGGTACTTTTTATCCTGGAAAAATTTGGTACTCTCGAGAGAAAACGAAATTATTGGTATAGATGGCGCTGTGTGTATTGGTATATGTCACATAGGCTACTTTTTATCCTTTTATAATGCGTGCGAAGCCGCGGGTAGAAGCTAGTATTTCTTAAAAAAAAGAAGAACTTAAACAAGTTTCCACTCTTGAAGGTGGCCAGCTTACCACAGATAATATAAACCAGCCAGATATATAACAGTTGACTAATGTAAAAACTAAAACTGTAAGGTTTTAACTTAAGTGTGCTGCAGTGTTTCCACTATCGCAGTTGATATTGCAATGAAACTTTGCCTCTATTTAGATTTTCTAACAACATATAGCTAAGTGTCTCATAGTCCAGCTTATTTATTATTGTGGGCTTGTTAATGAACTATAAAACCAGTATACAAGATAAACTAAATCGTTGATTAAAAAATACAAGAAAAAAACATAAGTCCGAATAGTCTAAACTCCAAATACTAATACATCAGCTCTGGACACGTAACCAAAATTGCATTCTAACTTTATAACATGTTGGCTTGTTCGGTAATCCAGGGAAGATGTACAGAGATATTATTCGTTCCGGCACACCTGTGTCACAATCCGATTGTGAAGTTAGTTGCATCTATTTCATGGTCTACGGATCAAGTCATGCGAGGTAGGGTTGAGCTGATCTTTATATTGTCTCTATCTTATATTTTAAATGTTGATAATAATAAATCTCCCGATGGGTTTCGATAATGGTGGCCATTTTGTATAACTATCACAATACTGTAGATATTATAGTGCACTACTATAGAGGTATTATAGTGACTACTATACTATTACTATATACTATTATAGTGACTGCCTCGTTGGCCGAGTGGTTGCAAGTGCAGCTGCCAGGCAAGGGGTCTTGGGTTCGATTCCCGGGTCGGGCAAAGTATTACTGGGTTTTTTATAAATTCTCAGTAGTAGCACGCAGTCTGGAATTGTGCCCGGTATATGGCAATAGGCTCACCCCCTATTACATGGGAGTCATAACATAAATAGTGAAAAGTAGGTGTCACATTGTACAGTGGCATAATGTACACCTCTGCTTACCCCTTCGGGGACATAAAGGCGTGATGTTATGTTATATAGTGCACTAGTGTGTGCGCAAACATAAGTGCACTCTCAGTTCCCTTGCTCTCTGAACCCGATGGGACGGCAGACCGATACGACTGGTGAGAGGTAAGGCGCAGGAACAACGGCTTTACGTGTTCTTCGAGGCATGGGGGCGAAACACCGCCAAACTTCCAGCCTCATTTTACTCGAACAATGTTCGAGTAAAATGACCATTATTAGCCCGGAGCCCATTATCACTTTTTGGCCGGCGCAGGATTCGAACCCGCGACACGTTGCAGAGCCGTGCAATCGATATGTACTATAAATACAGAACTAATGTCTGCTCTGTTGACAGTCGTACCTAACTGTAGTACTAGTTGAAGTTCAGTAGTAAGCGTAATGTTCTACTTCCTTAGTACAAAACCAGGTGATAATAATTGTCTCTTGTTTCTTAAAACCAAAATGGCGGGATCCGAACATCTGCTGGTAAAAAATTCAACAAGTGTGTTTTATTATATTACATTCACAAAGAAAGCAAATTTTCTGAAACAGCAACTGTAGCCAAATGCCATCTAGCACTTGTCTAATTGTAGAGTAGAAAACCAAATTATATGGAATTGACGTAAATTTTGACACTTGTCAGTGTCATCCCCATACATTTTGTTTTCTATTCTCTCGGTAGATAAGCGCTAAAGTGGCGTTTGGCTAAAGGCACAGGATACAAATGGAATTGGTTTGTGCCAACACAAAAAAAAAACAAAGAAAAAAGTTGTTAAAATAATTCTTAGCCACCCCTAACATGTCAGCCGGACTAGGGTTGTGTGGGGCTTACACTGTCGCCCTCCTGTTAACGCTTACACAGAAAACCTTCCATGCATGTGCATACGAACTGCGACCTAAAGCTCTCGACGTAATTGTCAGCTACACTCACTGGCTTAACTGAAAGTAAATAAACTAGATTTGTTAGAACAGCAAAATTGGATGAAAGGAATTAGGAAGTCTAAAGTCACAGGACTTAGTGTATTTATTATTGTCGTCGGTAGGCCCTGAACTTAGGTCGTTCAATCGGTCAATCTGGAGGCCTATGTTCAGCAGTAGACGACTTGTGGTGAGTATGATAATAATGATGGTTTGTCAGTGGAGGGGGTCAGAAATCAATGTCAATAATTTTATCATTGTTTTATGAGATTGTAATAAAAATGGTTTTTTAAGGAGGAAAATCACAAATTTGTTCTCTAGCTTGGGTTAGGATTCCTAGGATATAACGATAACTTCTTTCCTAACTTAGGAAAGAAGTTATCGTTATATTTTATAGTTTCTAATTAAGAAGAATTTTAATTAAGAAGACTGCCACGTTGGCTGAGTGGTCGCAAGTGCGACTGCCGGGCATGGGGTATCGGGTTCGATTCCCGGGTAGAGCAAAGTATTACTGGGTTTTTAAAAAAATCTTAGTAGTAGCACGGAGTCTGAAATTGTGCCCGGTATATGGCAATTGACTTGACTGCACGGTTGGGTGCGGTGGCTGGGCAACCGGCTGCCGTGCAACGTGTCGCGGGTTCGATTCCCGCACGGGACAACACTTTGTGTGATCCACAAATTGTTGTTTCGGGTCTGGGTGTCATTGTGTATGTGAAATTGTATGTTTGTACACGCACCCACGACACAAGAGAAAATCCTAGTGTGGGGCAACGTTTTTTTAAAAAAAATAGGCTCACACCCTATTACATGGGACTCATAACATAAATAGTGAAAAGTGGGTGTAACTTCTGTGTGCACTTCTACCTTTAGGGATAAAAGGCGTGATGTTATGTTATGAAGAATTTTAAAATTGGATGTCGTGTTCCACTTACCAGGCGTTCGATGATGACATATCATATTATCTAATAGTTCCTCGTAACCATAGTTTTAACACACGTAATCCAATCTTATGTTTTAAAATGACACCATGCTCAAAGTAATGCTCACAGCTCCAATATTCCAAGAGACTTCGAAGACACTCCGCGGAATGTTTTAAATTAAATTCTTTCGCAAACTAAGAAAGTCCTAGCACTTAGTGCAGTTCCTTTTTCTAATCTAATAGTACCTCTGGAACTTGATAGTAACATTGTTACTTTAGTAGAAGCTGAATATTATATAGGTATTATCTTAAGTTAAAAGTTATTTTTATGCCATAAGTCGGTAAACGATTAAATAGATCACCTGATGGTAAGCAATCGGCGCCGCCCATGGACACCTGAAACACAAGAGACGTTACTAGTGTGTTTCCGACCTTTTGGGAATCAGGAATTTGACGATCGTTGGGGATTCGGGGATTGGGGATGGGTTGCTTTGTTATGAGTTGATAATCTTATGGAGAAAATGAAATGGCAGCATAGTAAGTGAAGGGAACTGTGTTTTTTTTTGCATAATATGAATAGATTTTTTAGGAAGTATTTTTATTTGTTTGTTTTGAGGTCCTGCAAAATAGGTTGAGCTGACACTGAGTTTTAACCAGTTCTGATAGTGGCATCATATGTTCATCAATAAAATTTACCAATGCCCAGTTCGTCTGTCAATCACCAATACAAAAGAATAGACTCCTATTTCACAAAAATAATAGACGTTTATACCCTAGATTAGCGATTCAAAATGTAGGTAATGACCCCAGTTGACGTCCGTCGCAAGTGCCACTCGATACCGTCCAAACAAATGGAGGGTGCTTGACGTCACGTCGGGGTGTACTCTTTATCTGACAGCCTGACGCTTACGTCACTCGAAAGGGTAATGAGAGCGCATTTTTTATATCCCAACCGGCTATTGGAACTCTTACCCTAAGTGGATTTCAATCATAAGTGGAGGATTAGTTTTTGATTGATTGATTTCCTTTTTTATTGTTTTTAAAAGATTGTTTATGATTTGATTGTTATAATTATCACTGTTCGAATATAGGAATATTAAAAGGCTGGTAAGCCACCTGTGACTCCTATGAGGTTGCGGGTTGACCATGGACGGCGCTGATCGCTTACTATCAGGTGATGCGTATGATCGCTTGCTTCCTATTCCGTAAAAAAAATATTATAAAATTCGAAATTTAATAACAATTCCGTACATGGACGCGAACTGGTGGGTGGTCGCGAACAGGCGAACTTTCCCTTGTCAACACAAAAGCAGAAACATCGTACTTGTTATAAAAGCACTCATATTAATGTAAGCTTAAACTCATTGAGTTAAAGTACAATGTTCTAGTAGACTAGGTAAGAGGGGTAACAAGTGCTCATTTTTACCCTAGAAGAAAGTTTTTAGCCGTAAACTATTCCTACAAGTTAGAACGGAAGAGAAAACTTTTTTATGAAGAAAAACGGCTTCCGTATTTCTTATTCTTCCAAAGAGTTTTTATTAATTAACCCGTAAATATATATAACATGGGTATGGGTAACATGTGATGGTACAAGGTCTCGGGTTTGAAATCTGGAGCAAATAATTATTATGATTGAAAGTTCGGAGAGAGGAGTAGTAAGGTCTTTCCACGGGTCCAACCCATTAATGTTATTGTCATTTAAATCATCATCATTATCATCATTAACAGCCTATAAATGCCCACTGCTGAGCAAAGCCTCTTTTAACACGGAGAAGGTTTGAGCATTAATCACCACGCTTCCTCAATGCGGGTTGGCGATTTCAAACTTATAATTAGAAATTATAAACCCAGGTTTCCTCACGATGTTTTCCTTTACCGTTTGTCAGTGGTGTCTGAATAATCGGAAAAAGTTACATTGGTACAAGGCGTTGATAGGTTTCGAACCGGCACCCTCATTCATGAGAAGCGGGCGTCTTAAACCTCCGGATCACCATGTCATTTAAATATGAACTTTAAATCGTATGTCGTATGACATATTTCATAACGTCAATATAAAAAAAGGCTGTAATCGTGGCGTGCTTATACTTTTTTTGTATTGCGCCGGAGCCGTGCCTGAGCCGTATTTATTAGTGCGCGATGACCTGAACATTGCTCTTAACGGTTTTATAAGGGACTAATAACAATTAAAATGGCATCAGTATAACTGCAAAAAGTGTCTGTATATATTCGCTTTTCTATTCGGCGTGATGTTATGCTACGGTTTATAAGACAGACAAGGCTTGTTTACCTAATAATCGCTTAATGTGCATATCTCGTGCTTTGTGGCAAATTATCAATTTAAATGAAGATATTTCAATAATCCTGCATATATTACAGTAATACGTTTATATAAACTTAACATCACGCCTTTCATCCCCGAAGGGGTAGGTAGAGGCATACCTCATTAAGTGCCAAAATGTGCATATTACGGCATTTAATGGCACTGTGTGACACACACTTTTCAATATTTATGTTATGAGTCCCATGTAATAGGGGGTGAGCCTAGTGCCATATACCAGACACAATTCCAGATTCCGTGCTACTATTGAGAATTAAAAAAAAATTAGTAATACTTTGCCCGATACGGTAATTGACTCCGAAACTCCTTGTCTTAATACGTATACCTGTCTATGTATAAAATACAAGGTTACTACAGTTTCAGAAGTAGGATAAAATTATTAAGTGCTAATATCAAGTATGAGCCACCAGGTTCATTCCTCGGGTTTGTGGCATTAATAAGGTTTTTAACGTTGTTGAGTTTTAATCCATTTACTATAAATTAACCCATTGTTATCTATTATTAAATTTGTTCAATAGTTTCGTAGAACTTGATTGTCAGCTATTCACATTCAATCATCCACTTTGAGGATATCGTCCAAATAGGCAGTATTCCACGGTTTTACATGCGTTGGAAAGGTCTCGGGCTCCGTGAGGTTTATAGTAAAGAAAATTCAGGAAACAAATTTTTTTCTTCATCTTTTAATCACCTAACGAAATGTTACATAAAACGAAGCCATTTGGTGGCGAAACGGAGTTCGCCGGGTTTGCTAGTTTTTTATATATAAGAATCTATGATTCTTTTATATTCAAACCGGCCTACACAATTATACATTCATAGTTTCATAAAATCTAAATACATGTTTTTGATTGTACTTACGTCCTCATCACCAAGAGAGATGGAATGAGCTCCAACTTGATACCCAGATTAACTAGTGCAAAATAAAAACAAAAGACATGTCAATGACGTAAGACACAAAATGACAAGGGCAGAAATGTATCGAGCTCTCTTTCTAAATCCAAATTATTGCCGCCTTCAGAACAATGCGGAATAAAAACAAATGACATATCAATGACGTCAGACACAAAATGACAAGAGCAGAAATATATAATGTTCTCTTTCTAAATCCAAATTAATGCCGCCTTCAGTGTTCAATACAAAATTAAAAATAAATGATCGCATTCTTTTTTTGAAATCAAAATATTGCCCGCCTTTAGTTAAACTGATACGAACTATTGTTCTTGTCATAAAATTCTTTTAAATAGATATATCCCTAGTTTTGAATGGTCACCGAGTCTACATATAAGTGCCAAATTTCATAATGATATAAAAAATAGAAATAGAATGAAATGTAATTCAGATTCGTAGATTTCATAACATAGACTGTTTCAGGTGAACCAAATAAAAGCGTATTAAAAACCTAGGTCTGTTATCTAATCTAGCAAAGTACGATTGCGGTGTACACAGGACAGTACAACACATGGTATCTTGTTCAACTTGCGTTGTATAGTCAACATCTCATAGTGCCCATCAAACTGTACAAAACCAGTTTATAGTAGTCTCGCTTTATATGATCGTTCTGTACACACAACGATCAGTTTATACTGGTTATATAACATGATGTGTGAGTGTAATATACGTCCTAAACCAACAATCAAGTGTGCATAACTGAGGAAATGCTGGGACCAACAACAACCCAGTGTTTTGTTATTGTGTGGTCATAATGAACGAAATGTATATGTTTGGGAAGGCTTGACAAACTGTTATAAATTGTATAGTTGAGGTCGCACGTGTTTTGAGGTTAGGTTTTTAATAGTTTAGATCTTTTTGGGAATTTGAGAGGTTAATAGTGATAAACCTTTCTTTGCATTTGCATTTGCAAGGTAAGTAATGTACTCTTAAATGAAAGAAACAAAATGATTTAAGTAACTAAAATTCGCGGGTAACTCTCGTGAAAATACTGCAGCACGCCATGCATCGCCGTGACCGCGCACGCTGCTCACGAGGAAGAACCCCTCTGTGGTTCGAAACTAGTGAAGATTTTCTCAGTATTTTCACGTGAGTAACCCGCAATTTTTAGTTAATTTACTATGTCTCACGATAGTTATTATGAAATCAAAATGACGTCCATTGAGGCATTTGTTATTGTATGCGAACATAGACATTTTTACAAGCCAAATGTGCAATAAGATTTGTGCTATGGTTGATCAACTTAATAGATATGAGATTTCAGAACTGAAATGCAATGAAAACAAAATAGGTAGGTATGTTAAAAGACCAAAAATATCTTGAGCAAAACTTAGCATAGCAAAAGTAGAATGTACTTAAATAAAAATTAAAAATAAAATACGATATTACACACTCGTTGAGTTCGGAAGCGACGCACTGGGCGCCATGACAGCAGGAAATTAATTCTAACGCTCGACTGACTTGCTCACGCGTCGCGGTTTTGACAATTTGACACTACGCCCTCTTTGACATTTGCAGTCGACGCCAACGATGGTTCTCGAGGAAATTCATAGTGGAGACACGTATACATTTTAATTATATTATGATGAAATATTGACGGCTTTATTGTTGGCATAGAGTTATATTGTTGTTTTCAAAAGTTGTTTTTAAAATAGAGAAACATTGTCGAATATGCCAGTATAATAAGTTTTAGTATTGGTAACAAATCTACTACAAACTGCAATTAATTAACAGACCATTCTATTTTATATTAAATAACGAATATGAATACTAAATATTTGAAAGAGAAACGTAATTAGGAAGGGGAGCCATCTTAGTGAATTTTCGCTAATCCAATAAGCTAAGGTCCCGAGCTGCAGGATTAAATTGGGGATATAGTCACAAACTGGGAAGAAGGAACATCTAAATTAATCAGGTGACTTACTCGCGGCCGAAAACCGGAGAATTTAGCTCCGAAATTATAATTTATCGTCCATTATAATACCTAAGTTATTAAGTCTTTTTTAGAATATATTTTTACAATGGATAACTTTTTTATATAATATTTTGGTTTTAGGCATTATGGTGTGTTAATTATAACAAAATAATGCTCATTAGTTTGTAGGTCTTTATTATTCATTAGTAGTACAGACGACAGTATGTGACAGCTTTAATATTTTGTCTATAGTATATTTTGTCTATGTTTGTCTATGGAAAATAAAAATAAAAAAGTCGTTGCTGTGAATTAAAAAACTGCGTTTTATTATGGTTTACATACTAAATTTATTATGTACACCATTTCAAATATATTCAAATACAATTCAAAAATAGGAAATTACCTACTTTATGTGATTTTAAATACATAAACCCATAATATATGTAATAGTTTTAAATACAAAATGATAAAACTAAAGTCTTTAAAGAACAAAATTCTTTTCTTCCTTTCTTTGACATTCTGGTTCCAGCATAAAAGGAGTACAAAATATGACGCAAAAGATCACCTTATTCTACGGATTTATTATTGTTAATTGTCTCTTTGACTTATTACATTGATTAGTATTAACTGATCATGATCTCTCAATCAAAGCATCCTATCATGGATCTACAGTATAATGAACACGCCATTCAACACTAATGACGTAGCCAAGGATACATTCCGTACCACAATTTACACCCCTATAATTAATCCATAATTACTTCGCTGTTCGTATTTTGTAACGAATCAAAACGAAAATCATTATATTCGTTTGCAATTCAAATGTTTCTTTGTAAAGTTAGTTCGAACAATCGTTAATTAAATTAGCTTAAATTCAAAGAAGTTCTGGAACATTCCATAATGGCGAATGACGATAATTTGCACGGATAACTGGTAACATTTTATTTATTGTTATTATTGTTTCGCGCCATTTTTTTATATTCGATTGCGTCTGGTGTTCGATCTTTTATGGCAGCTTGCTCTTTTTTAATCTGTGGTTTTTTTGTTTTTTTTTTTTGTATTCTATGGTTATTGCTGAGGTAAATAAAAGCTATGAGATTGAAAATACATGATTAAATATCTTGGCTAATTGTGGTTGTTTAGACAAAACCACAGTCTAGGATTTATAAACATACATTTTTTAAATTTAGGAGCTATTTTCAATAAAATAACTATAATGGCTGAATTTATTTACTTCATCAAATATTAACTTGTACGTATTTGGTCAGCTATGAATATCAAGGTACTAGAATGTTCTGTTTAACTGTAGTTAAGTTGACAAAGAGACAGGTTACCTCGTCGTAGTTAGCGTATGTGTTTAAGTGTTAACTAGTTGGCCAAGTTTAGAACATTGATTGGTGCAACCAGACCATGTCAATTTGCTGTGTTGTGGAGACGCTGTTTGGTCTCATTAGTACACAATGACGTACGTAAGATTCGACTATCACTGTATTAATTTTAGAAGGACTTCATTTTCATCATCATCCTTAGCCAGAAGACGTCTGCGCGTCTTTAGTTAGGTGTTTTAAGTAAAGGTAAAAATAAACTATTACAGTATTAAAATATTAGCTCTTACTGTAGAACTGTATAATATAAATAGCTCCTTTACTGCATCAATACTAAGAATGACTCATTGTCTCGTTGGCCAAATGGTAGCTAGTGCGATTGCCAGGTAAGTGGTCTCGGGTTCGATTCCCGGGTCGGGCAAAGTATTACTGGGTTTTTTAAATTCTCAGTAGTAGCACGGAGATTGGAATTGTGCCCGGTATATGACAATAGGCTCACCCCCTATTCATTATACATGGTTTTCATTATATATAGTAATACACGGACTCCTAACATAAATAGTGAAAAGTGGTGTTACATTGTACAGTGGCATTAAGTACCGACCCCTTCGTGGATAAAAGGCGTGATATTATATTATGTGACTCATTTACAACTAAGACAATGTATCTCTTGTTGGCAGAATGTTCGTGGAGTAGGTACCTAGTTTTATCAGTTTGTCAAACTCCAAGTTAGCCGGACAGTTTGTCCTAGGTAAGGCAGATTTGATTGAAACTTAACAATGAAAGCAGAGCTCCACTTGGCACAAGACACCATTGTAGATATTAGAGCTCTATTGGGCACAAATTCAGACTTCGTAGTACCTAACTATTGTGTATACCTAGGAATAGGCAGAGACGTTTAGATTATAGGAGACCCCTACGATTCAAGAGGTATCGGATACAGCACTGTAGGTAATTAGAAATGTGGTCTATGTTTGGCTATATACAATCGAAATGGCTATGAAACGCCAGTTTCTACGATTCTTACATACCTCTTTCGCTTCATCCATACATTTAATCAATAAATTAATAAGGGATTAAATATAACCTTACTCATGGAGAATCGCACCCCATAATTATTTTAGGCACCCGTCATCTGTACACCAACAAACCACATACCTTTGTCGTAAGCATAAACCTAGCAGTTTGCACGAAACGAATATCAGCGTTCAATATTAATAAATTGTAAGCAATGTACCAGGGTTTCATGAATACGAAACGGTGCCATTACATTGGGGACGGTCCTAAGCAAACATGTACACTCGCCAATAACACAGTATTGGTTTAATGACAATTCGTTTGTTAATTGAATAGAATGTCGACCCTTTTTTATGTTGCAAGCATTAATTTATTTTCAGTGTCTGCCTTTTTTGGTCCGAAGTCCATGGAAGGTTTGTTTATATTTGATATGATTTGGCTTGATTTGGGTGTGAATAGTTGAACATATTTAATACATTATGCATCACAGTGGCAACCCTTCGGAAGACATGTCTGATTTAACATCCATAAATTATTACTAATAGTGCCTTCTTGATGTCGGTGTTTACAGTAACTGGACTAGCAAACTGCACGTAAGACGTCACAGTGTACAAAAATGAGTGTAAATACAGATGTGCATATTTACATTAATTTTCGTAATTTTCCTCATTATTTTGTTTGTGAATACAGACGTCAGCACAAAATGCCTCATAACATTAATTAATTTCCGACTGTATTTAAACTAATTTTGTAAAAACGTCGAAAACTTATTGGTAGTTTGATAGAATGAGATACCACCTTCGGTCAGACAATTTCAAACATTATTATTTTGTAAACAACGTTGATATCTCATTGGGAGTTTGTCAGAATGTACCGGTGCTAGTACACGTAACTAATATCCGTAAAATATCGATCCTCCCAATTTATAATTCCTTACCCACCTTTATACCGCCCACGGCAAGTGATGAAGTGCTTTGTCCTTAGGTAGGACCGTACGACAAATAACAATTAAACTATAATTAACTTAACCCCAATTTAGCTGGGAGTTTCTGTAATAGAGAGCTATTACTGGGTCCTCCTGCTAAATTGGTTACTTTTCTAATGGTTCATGTCAGGATTGGAGGCTGGTTAACTTATAGCGGTATGGGGGCTTGGTGCTCCTGTGATTAAGAGTGAATGCAAGAACGGTTGGAAAAGAGGTTCAATGGAAAGAGTTTATAAGTCTCTACCTACATAGCCTATGACCTACATATTCCAGACCATAATGTACTCCTGTCCTAAATTTCATCTCGATCCGTTTAGCCGTTTGACGTAAAAGAGTAACAAACACACACACATGCACCCTCACAAACTGTCGCATTTATAAGAGACAGGATTATGAAGAAGGTCAATTTAAAGGTTTATTACTTATTTTTTTTATAGATATTTGAAAAGGCGTGATGTTATGTTATGTTTATGTTATGTGTAAAAAACATCAGGAAGATGATTTTATCACCGCTTATTATAATTTTATTGAGTGTGGAACGTAATATAGAATCACGTTTGTACGACACTACTGGATGCAGAAAGCATGGCTCATAGAAATTTCTATTCCGAGAAAGCACGTTTCGCCGAAAACTTTATTGTTAGAAAATATTGTTCGTAGATATCTCATTCCATAGAAAGCACTAGCCATAGAAATCTTTATTCCTAGACAGCTCGTTTTGCCGAAACCTTTGTTGGTAGAAAATACGATTCGTAGATATCTCGTTCCATAGAAAGCATTGTTGATAGATAATTCTGTTCATAGATAGTATTTTTCACATAAACATCGTCTATAGAACAGCTTATTCCGGAAACCTTGATTCACAGAAAGCAAAGGTAACTATGAATATGCATATGAACAAAATGGAAATAAAGGTATTTGTTTGTTTATCCTAAAAAAAAAAAATTGTCATATGAATAAATCTGGTTTGTTTTTTTGTCTCTGAGAAAAATCCGTAATAAAACACGACGCTCATACTATAATACAATTTTAATAAAACAAAATATACAGTCTTCAGATAATAAGCTGCACTGTCAGTTTCACGTAGGTTAGGTGATATTCTGATAGAAATAGCAACTAAAAATGAAAACAAATAATTAATTATAATTGTTGTATTTTTGAAATCCGGGATAGGAACTCAGCGTTAAAATTTCGGAGTGCAACTCTGTTGAAATTTGTACATTCGGACAAAATACTACCATCTAGATATCATTTCGTCGTGTTTTTTCTTAAATAATGTGATTGGCTATATGCAAATGAGTTCACATGGTCACAAACGCTAGTGATCATGTCTTCTACGATTACCTTCCTTTAATTTTTGTGGCGGTCTCTGTAATCGTCTTCTATGATAGTGCTGTTGCAGTACTTATGCAGTTTTAACTATAGTTTTGTCGCGTATTGCGTCGCTTGCTCGTTATAATATTTATAAGTTAATTGCAATTCTTTGGTGTATCCCGATTCAAACATCTGTTTCTCAGCTCACCAATTGAGCCCCTACTCTCTACTACTTCCTCATCGTTTGAGAAATCATCATTCAAAAATTATATTGGATATAATGTTTTTTTTTTCTTTAATTCTGTAAAAGCAACAAGGAGTATAATTATGCATAACATAATAGTTTAAAAAAAACAGTAAAATAAATGTACGTATATAACTTAGATATGTGTAATTTGATGAGAGATTGTACCTACCTAGTCTAAACTGTACATTTAGTTGTTAATAGATTATTGAATAAGCTGTTCATATTTTAAATTAAATTTAACCATTTTATAGCAATTTTAAGATTTCGAATATTGTTTTATAATAAAACCGTTGGTAAAAGTGTCATTTGCATATACGTTCTTTTCATATTTTTTCTGTAGAATAATGTTTTATGCGTACTTGCGGACGAAAAAATACAAAACTTTACGTAGTAAAATGTACTAAGTTTATAAGAAACTGGAAAAATAGGGGATAAAATAAGACAAGTGCTATTAGATACCGTAGTGTTATATAAGTTATTATTAAAGTATTTAGTTCAGATTCAATTTCTAATAAGTAAGCTTTGGTACTTCGTAAAATAGTGTTTTATGTGATTGTGAATACTGTCTTTGTGGAAAATTAATAAAACATCGTGTAAATTGTGTCAAACCATTATATACAAGAAATTTCATCAAATTTTGGGTATTCATCGTAACAAACACCACACGCTGCTACTTCGTCGAACAACGTTACTTAGGATGAAGTGACACGGCACGCTAAATGCGCGGGAGCAAGGCGGAGAATATTGTTGTATGTGATCATGCGTAGTTATTTTACGTAGTCGGCGCGGATAAAACTTTATTCGAGCATTGTATCTTTTGAATTAATGGATAAAAATATATAAAAAAATAGTATTAATCGATAGTTTACTTTATAAGGATGAAAAATTTACCATAATATGAATTTTGTCACATGTGATAATAACACTTTATTCTTCCAATGGGACGAAATGCTAAGCTGCATATTTGTTTTCATTTTTAGTTGTTATTTCTATCAGAATATCACCTAACCTACGTGAAACTGACAGTGCAGCTTATTATCTGAAGACTGTATATTTTGTTTTATTAAAATTGTATTATAGTATGAGCGTCGTGTTTTATTACGGATTTTTCTCAGAGACAAAAAAACAAACCAGATTTATTCATATGACAATTTTTTTTTTTAGGATAAGCAAACAAATACCTTTATTTCCATTTTGTTCATATGCATATTCATAGTTACCTTTGCTTTCTGTGAATCAAGGTTTCCGGAATAAGCTGTTCTATAGACGATGTTTATGTGAAAAATTCTATCTATGAACAGAATTATCTATCAACAGTGCTTCTATGGAACGAGATATCTACGAATCGTATTTTCTACCAACAAAGGTTTTGGCAAAACGAGCTGTCTAGGAATAAAGATTTCTATGGCTAGTGCTTTCTATGGAACGAGATATCTACGAACAATATTTTCTAACAATAAAGTTTTCGGCGAAACGTGCTTTCTGGGAATAGAAATTTCTATGAGCCATGCTTTCTGCATCCAGTAGTGTCGTACAAACGTGATTCTATATTACGTTCCACACTCGTTAAAAAGTATTATGTATTTTATTAGTTCAGTTTTGTCTGTTAGCACAACTGCCTTAGATCCTGCCTCGTCTTTAGAATTTAAAAAAATGTTTTTTGATTTTAAAACACTTTATCTTTCAATATTTTTCGTTGGTACTGCAAAGTTCATCTAGTTCTTATGGTTTGTCAAAATCAAAAACTCAAACGGTCAGAAAAAAAAGTACTGCAAAATAAGAAAAAGATTTATTATGGTCATTTTATTCTTTATTGTAATCTTCTTTGATCAGTTCCGATCCTCTTTCACCCACCATAATGCAAGCGCCATTGATGTTGCCACTTATGGTAGAAGGGAATACTCCAGCATCGATCACACGTAGGTTGCTCACACCGTGGACTTGTAGCCTACTGTTCACTACCGACGTACTTATGTCAGATCCCATTTTACAGGACCCCATGGGATGGAAGATGGAGGAGACTAAGTTTTTAGAAATACACCTCCAATAATCTTCACTGTCCAATTCATACTCATTACATTCCGGCACGTCCATCCTTCCCAAAAAGGCATTAATCATCTTAAAGTAGGGAGTGTCCAAAATTTTTGTTGCCATTTTAATACCAGCTACTGCAACATCTAAATCTCTGCTGTCATCGAAATAGTTCGCGTAAATTAGAGGTGCGTCCTTTGGGTCGTTAGATTGCAAAGAAATGTTACCTTTGGAATAAGGATGCAAAAGTATAGCCTCGAATAAATAAATCGCGTAATCTTTATTCAGATCTGCGATTGAAGCTAATACAGTATCATTGTAACGGAAAGTTGCCTGTAAAGAGTATTCAAGTGTATTACTGTTTTTGTTTACGATTGTAAGATGAGTTTCAATGTTAGGATAGGTAGCATCTTCCACTGTAGAATAAAATGCAGCAACATCAGATATAATACTGCTTTGTGCAAAAACACCTTCTTGTTTTGTAGCATATTCAGTGACATCACTTATCACGTCAAGTAATGTTTTTTCTCCAGGTGCATTGCCATAAATTGTTATTGGCAATAAAGCATGGTCTTGAAGATTTTGTCCAACCATCGGAGAATCAACTAAAGTTTCTATGTTATTTGATTCAAGATGCTCTTTAGGGCCCACACCAGACAGCATTAAGAGCTGTGGAGAACTGACAGAACCAGCGCTTAAAATTATTTCTTTAGATGCGTAATAAACCTTTTTTTGGCCGTCTTTCTCGACTTCAACACCGTACGCTGATAAAGTATCATTCACCAAAATTTTGGTTACTAAGCTATCTGTCATTATGATTAAATTTGATCTGTCTTTAATTGGCTGTAAATACGCTTTATTAGTGCTCTGTCTTACTCCGTTGGTCGCCGTAGCCATTATTACGCCTGAGCCTAAGAAATTTGTTGCTCTGAAGTCAGAAACTTTCTTAAATCCGATTTTGTCCCACGAATTAATCACAAAATCTGTATAGGTGCGCTGTGTGTGATTGAATCTGTTTATTTTTAATAGACCATCATGACCGTACAGATCTTTGATATTTGGATCTTGCAACATATTCTCATTTTGAAGACTCTCTAATTTCTTGAAACATCTGTCCACATGTTCTAAACTCCATTCTTCGTTTCCTGCGTCATACCAGTTTTGGTAGTCTTGGGTGTTACCTGGTACATACGATAAAGCATTTATGCTACTACTGCCTCCAAGCATCTTCCCTTTTGTCCATGCTACGGTACCATTTATGAGTCCTTGACTTGTAATACCATTATTTACTGTTGTGTATTGCCAATCATTTTCAGTTCCGTACAAAACAGTTTGCAGCCCAGGTATCTAGAAATGACAAACTGAATATTCAGAAGATTGTAAGTAAACATAACAGTCACAACTGAAACTTTTACTCAAAAATAATAAATATTACGTTAACGGAAGATACGAATATACGATACGAATAGTTACAAATAATGATTTATTGGACAAATTTTTGGATTGCTATTTAAATAATATACATACATCAGATGCAATTGGCGGGACTCCTCCAGCCTCTAAAAGCAAGATCTTCCAGTCTACTATTTCACTTAATCTGTTTGCAACTACGCTTCCCGCAGATCCCGCACCAATTATTATGAAGTCAAATTCACCGGAATCTTAAACAAAATTTAAAAATAGTATCAAACTACATTTAAACATATTATCTGAAAGTTATCAGATCAGGGGGCCTATGATCTGTATAATATGTCTTATCGTTGATATGATAATAATGTATGGGGATGGATGACCCTTCTTAACATTTTAAAACTGCTATGAAAATTGGTAATTGATAGTGGTAGCCGTGCAAACACTACTGTCTACTTACTATTTACTTCCAGTAGGCGGTGGAAATACATGGAGTGCAAGATGATAATTGTTGAGAAGACCAGGACATATATTTTCAGATACCAAAAAGGATTGATATTTAATAAGTTGTAGGTAAGGGTAAGTAATAAAAATAGCTTACCATAGTCAGTTGAATAATCTGGTACCGAGTTGTCATCTAATAAAAGTAAATTAGCAGCTGCAAAACACTGAAATACCGCTGCTATTGTACTGGGTGTGATTCCAGCGGTACTGATCAATTGTGACCAACACGGTGACGTGGTGATGCTGGAAATTTATCATAGTTAGTGGAAAACTGATCTCAAATTTAAAAAATATAATTACGACCACGAATAAAACTTACTTTAACGACATTTTGCTCGACTACATTGAGTAGACAAACATCGTTGCCTTATATTACGGTCTCGTTTGTCCACATTATAGGTATTGTGACGAAATTTTGTTTTAACATAAAACTTAATTTACCTATGGTTGTTACCGCATTGGCGGATATCGATAATCGATGTAATTGGATCGATGCCTACAGTCCTACATACAATACAAAGATTTTCTCTAAGAATGTTCTATCTTACTTCTTGGCCTTGCTCAAACAGTATTTTATATTCGTGATAGTGTATTGGTGCCTCTGTTTTAGTGTTCGTACGAATCTCATAATAGTAAGTACAGATTTTAGTCCACGAGGTTGTCGATATGTGGAGTGTGGATTCGGTTATCATTATGCCGATAATCGTGTCGGCCAATGGGTTAATACCTAAAAGCCTTGACATTCATCTTAGGAGGCTAGCGTTAGGTGGATGGTTCAAGGGACTGATACAGAAAGCAGTTCTCCTACAAACGGCACGTATTGTGAGGAAGTCTCTGTCTCTAGAGCCCTAACCACCGGTAGCTTGGACTATGCTCCTGTTACTGGTCGGCTCCTATATTTTTAATATTTAATTTTTTGTTAAGTACTATTTAAAAATGTTATAGAGAATTTTAAATAAATATATAGATCAGTTTTATTTGGTGGTTTATACAAACTCTTCGAAATCATGACAGTTGATAACATTTTTTTAGTGACTTGACACTCTTGATAGTATAGCTTATTTTCAAGGTGCCATAAAATTTTTTAGTTAAATCATTAAGCCAATGAAAGAACTTTTATCATTCTAAACTGACGGTAAATTGACGGAACGGTTGGTGCGGTGGCTATGCAATTCGCTGCTGTGCAACGTGTTGCGGGTTCAATTCCCGCACGAAACAACTCTTGTGTGAACCACAAACTGTTGATCCGGGTCGGTGTCATGTGTATGTGAACTTGTACGTTTGTAAACGCACCCACGACACAGGAGAAAATCCTAGTGTGGGGTAAAATTTTATAAAAACGAAACAAAAAAATAAATAGAAGAAACCTCTTTAGATTTTTGTGGTTATCGAACGTAAACTTTAAGTTTATCGATAATTTTCATTTAAAGTGAATGTTGACGACACATCATCAAAAATTTTAATTCCTAGTATTCCTACTTTGTGTTTAACCAAGTGGTGCATCGTAATATTTGTGTAAATTTCAGCAAATATTTAAATTATTACGTTAACATAATTATTTTTAAGAACAGCGATAATCGCACTTTTTTTTGTCGGGTGAAAATCATCCAATGACTTCTCCCGCCCGGGTGAGGCGAGAGGGAGTATCAGACTCTTACTGACTAAAAAATTGCACCTGCATAGTGTATACTCTCTCGTTTCTTCAATATTACGTAAAAATATTTATTATTTAGGTTTACTTGGGAGCTAAGAAACGGAGCCATGAGTGTTTTTTAACCGATTTCAAAAAAAGGAGGTTCACAATTTGACCTGTATGTATGTTTGTAGGTATATATTTATGTGTGTTCGCGATTATTTCGCGGTTGGCTCAATCGATTTTGATGCAGTTTTTAGAAAAGTGTTTGTTACAATAGGAGAAGGTTTTAGTATATTAGCTGATTTCAAAAAAAGATAGGATTGAAATCGGTTTTTTTATGTAGTTTATTGAGGTATAATAGTAAAGTTGTTGATAAATATTCCTTGATACAAGTATTTTTATTAATTCGTAACGTATGCCGAATAAAAGGCAATTTACTTATCTTTAACATCAGAGCATTTTACTGCAAAAGGAATATTTTTCTAAAGATGTAGGAGTTTCGATAAAATGAAAAAAAAAAAAAAAAAAAAACTCTGCTCCTAAGTGTACCCATGTTACGTAATTTACATTGAATGTAAGTAGAGAATAGAAGTCGCAGAAGGACGAAAAAAGATATGGAAGTCATTGGGAGACCTATTAGTCCAATAGTGCACGTCTTGTGACTGGCATGACGATGACACTTGTAAATTATCAGCAACAATTCCATTAAATAGTACAAATGAAATATCACTGCAATTGACCTGGGAGTGATTCCAGCGTTACCGTTCTATAGTCTCTGCCTACCCCTATGGGAGACAAGCGTGAAGTTATTATTTTAGCATCAATTACAATTCTACTATTAAATGGAATTGTTCTATTGAGTTGAACCATATTGTATGTACTATATGATGATATTCTAAAAAGCCCTATATATAAGTCTAAGAAAACTTAATTAGTATACCTACTTCATTAAATAAAACTATAACATTTATATTTCAAAATAATTTTCTACTTATAATATAGGCGAAATGAAATTATGACCCATAGAAATCAATCGTCTAAGTCCGAGCAAGAACTATTATAAAACAATATTGCTACATGTTAAATTTAGGCAACATAATTAAAGATAATAGCAATACAACATACTTTACAATTGCTGTAAGTTTTTCCAAAGCAATTAACACTGCTGATACTAAAGTATTCAGTCATTTACTGTACCCAGAGACATCAAGAGACATTTACAAAATCCAACAAATCACGATGTTACAAAACAAACCAATTTATCTCCAAATTACGGACACCAAACAAAATATCCAGAGAATTACATATAAATAATGCAAAAACAGTACGGTTTGGTTGTAAATCCGTTCTAATCGGTCCCGCAAGAGTTCTGACCCGGATTCCGGGTACCTTTGGCTATTTTCACATGATTACAGCACCGAAGATTATATACAGCGATGTTTGGGGTTCCACGAGCTGACTCAGGAACTATTGGTCCTAAGTAAACGGCTCGGTTAGCAACCCGTAAATATTTTAACAATAGCGAATAGCGCACACGTAGCGTAATCTTCGCAAACATGAATGACAAACGTTTGTTTGGCGCAAAAGTTAATTTTTGGTTCGTTTGTTCTACGATGCCGGCCGCAGATTTGGTACAGTCACCATTATTTGTGGGGCTGGTCGTTCATCGGCATTGTTTCTGGCAACAGGTAAAGTATAATAAATTAGCATATAATAGAGCAGTGAGTGTTTTGTGGTGTTGTTTTACTTAATTACTACGGCCTTTATTACTGCTTGTGTTTGTAACTTTTGCAAAATTGTCCCCGCTTTCCAGTTTCTATGGAAGTTGAAAATAACATTGTGTAAGTAAAGTATTCATGGGACAAAGGTGTCGTGACGTAATGAAAAGATTAAAATGTTTATTTCTGTCTACCTGTTTTGGGAAAGGCAGGTGTCATGAGTTAACTCATCGTAACCCACCATTTCGAACCCTTTTGATGATATAGCAGCTAGGGCTTTATGCAACTCAGCATTTACTCAATTTACAATTGCATTGTATAATGACATTAGATAGCCAGTCTAATCGCGATCACCAGCTAAATAACATCCTGTATTGACTAATTAATATAATTAAATTGTAATTATTAAATAAATCTTTTTTTAATCAAAATCCCGACCGCCGAAACATAACTGGCGCAGTCGGTAGGATTCGCGACGCTCGAATTTCGAATATACCTCTTCGGGACAAGAGTGACGGTTCTTAAATCGTTCCTTCGCGATCCGCAACGAACCTATCGTGCGGTCGGACACCTTTATAATCATCGGGATAAATCTTCCGGAGAATTGGAGGAAGCTGCGCTGATTGAGAAGAGACTCGACAGGAGATGCAGTGGCTATTTTGGTAAGTACTCTCGTTTTACCAAGTGTCCTTGCTCTATTTCCCGTCTTAGTTTATATGTGTATTTTATTATATTGATAAGTGTCTGTCTATAAGCTATAATCGCAGTAGGCAACCACTCGTAATTTCTTAGAATAAACTCAGGTGTAGAATTACTCACATTGTTTCGCACCTAGTGCCACTAGACAGTTAAGTTACAGAAGTACAATGTCGCTCAGAGATTATGATGCGAACTATAAACCATATAAACTTATTGCAGATTTAATGCCAAAATATGATGGTAATCCTAGATTATTGAACTATTACATTAGAGAGGTAGAATGTCTATTAAATTTAACTAGTGAAGCAGATCGTTCACATCCAGCATTAATATGTTTAATTAAGAGTAGGCTCAGTGGTACGGCCTTGGATGCAATAGCATATGAAGATAGTCTTAATTCGTGGATCGCCGTTAAAAATGCGTTAATTAGACGTTTAGGAGAACCACGCAATGAAATCCAGGTTATGCAGGAGCTCACTAGAGTGCGTAGGGCTAAGACAGAGGATGCCGAGACCTTCGGTAAACGTCTTCGTGAGTTATTAGATACCCTTTATTCTGTAGGTGAGCACGGCAACAAATCATACTATGAGAAGATGGTTATTGAACAATACGTCAACCAGTTAGACTTCCACGTGTCTCTAGGTGTAAGGATAGCCAAACCAGACACCTTCGAAGCAGCTATCATAACGGCTAGGCAAGAGGAGGCTAGGCTTGCATACAATAGACAAAGCTATTTTAACCCTTCAACGTCTCAAGCGAAACCAAAGGAGTTACCTAAACCTCAAACTAATAATAACCCCCTTCGTAACCAAGTAAATCCATTCGCACAGACTAACTTCGCTAATCAACCAGTTACCCCATTTATACCCCAACCGAATTTTGTACCTCAACAAAATAACCTTACCCCCGAGCAACGTCAGCAGTGGATTCAATCCATGTTGCCATGGAAGAACAGACCATCATCAGGTAATTTCAGACCAAATGGTTCAGGCAATTTTAGGAGCGGAAACTTTAGGAACCAGCCTAACATTCCAAAACCACCGGTTCCCACGCCCGTGTCATCTGACGTTACAATGCGTACGGCAGGTAAGCCAGAAAAACCACAATTTGCTTCTCAAGAATTGTTCTACATGCCAAGTCAAATAAACGCTCAGGATCAACTAGGACCCAGTGATGAAGATTACTCCAACCATGTCACTGATGGTAATGACTTAACTAGCTCATACCAAAATATGACCTTGGATGAACAAGAGGTAAGTTACGATCAGGATTTTACCTTGGATATCAACCAAGTCAACCGAAGCTAGTATCGATTAATTTTCAAGACAAGAAATTCCTACCATACATTATAATACCAGAGTTCGACGGTAAGTTTCTATTAGACACAGGTGCTAGTCACTCTACCATAGCAACAGACGTTATCGCAGGTACTATATTCGAGTACTGTGTTGAAACCGAACTCTTTCTTATTAAAACGGCTCATAGTTCATCAGTTCACGATAAGGTAGTGTATCTTCCGTTACCTCCCGCGTTTAATAGTGATATAACACATAAATTTTTAATATTCGATTTCGACCCTAAGTATAAAGGAATTATTGGTTGTGACCTTCTACAGAGATTAAAGAGTAACATTGATTTAAATAATAACGTGCTACGTACATCTACAGCGGAAATTCCTATACACTTTACTTCGCCACCCCGTAAGATATATGTCGACTCTAGATGCGAAAAGTTAGTTAAGGTGAAAACTAATTATTCGGACGGACAATACTTACACGATGACTTTGTATGGTCAGACGGTCTAGTATCTCCCGCAGCTATAGTTAACGTTATCAACGGTTCTTTTAACACATCGGTAATTAATTACAGTGACCAAAAGAAATGTATTCCGGTTAACCCGTCAATCGAGCTTGAGTCATATTCACACTCTAATAAAATTAATAATTGCGATATTAACAGCGCACAAATACAAACTGATATTGATCAAATATTAGTTGAGAACCTTAAGAAAATTCAGACAGATCACATGAACGAGGAAGAAAAACGAGAAATAACCCGGTTATGTTATCAGTACAGGGAATTATTCCATTCGGAGGATATTCCACTCACCTTTACCCACGCTGTCAAACACGAGCTTAGACTAAGTGATGAAACTCCAATATTTGTACGAAATTATAGGCAACCCCCTCAACAACGTGAAGAAATTCGTAAACAAGTAGATAAACTTCTCCAACAAGGTGTAGTACGAGAGAGCATATCTCCTTGGTCATGCCCCGTTCATATCGTCCCTAAAAAGCCAGATTCATCAGGAAACATAAAATGGCGACTTGTTATAGATTATCGTCGTCTTAACGATCGAATTATTGAAGACAAGTACCCCTTACCCAATATACATGATATATTAGATAGATTAGGGCGTGCTCAGTATTTTACCACCCTTGATCTCGCTAGTGGATATCATCAGGTTGAAATGCACCCCAATGATATCGAAAAAACTGCGTTTACTACTGAACGAGGTCATTACGAGTTCCTTAGAATGCCCTTTGGACTTAAAAATGCACCCAGTACATTCCAAAGATTGATGGATCACATTCTAAGAGGCATCGATAATGTTTATACGTACTTAGATGACGTAATAATAATATCCACCTCATTACAACAACACGTAGAAAAACTTAAACAAGTATTTGACCGATTCAAAACACATAACCTAAAGATTCAACTAGATAAATCACAGTTCTTACAAAAACATGTTAATTTTCTAGGTCATGAACTAACAGATGAAGGCTTAAAACCAAACAAAGATAAGATAAAAGCCGTATTAAATTTCCCGCTACCAAAACTCAGAAAGAAATCAAAGCTTTCTTAGGTTTAGTTGGCTATTACCGAAAGTTCATCAAGGACTTTGCCAAACTTACCAAACCAATGCCTTAAGAAAAACAGTAAAGTGATACATTCCCCTGACTTCTTAGAAGCTTTTCATAAGTGTAAACAAATTTTAACTAACGCACCGATACTGCAATACCCCAATTTCGATGAACCCTTCATACTAACTACTGACGCATCCGATGTAGCTCTAGGTGCAGTGCTATCACAAGGTGTAGTAGGTTCTGATAAGCCAGTCGCCTTTGCGTCTCGTACACTTTCAGATACCGAATCCCGGTACTCTACAATAGAAAAGGAGCTTCTCGCTATTATATGGGCAATTAAATACTTTAGGCCTTATCTTTACGGCAGAAAATTTACAATCTATACAGATCATAGACCACTTACCTGGTTAATGTCACTAAAGGATCCTAATTCTAAATTAACGAGATGGCGTTTAAAGCTCGCGGAATACGACTATAATGTTGTATACAAGAAAGGTCGTCAGAATACCAACGCAGACGCTTTATCAGTTTAAAATCTTTCACGGTAGTATGGATTCGTTAGCGGTTAATCTAGATGATAACGATGATGACGAAATCATAAATAGAATATTTGAAAACGTACGTAGGGAAGCCGAAAATGAACAAATGGAAATAGTACCTAACGAAAATGTTCAACCACTTGACCCAAGTCCCGCATCTCATATGGACACAGAATCAGATAGCATGAGTATAGTGTCAGCAGAACCTGAGTTAGTCTCTACAAGACATACCCAGCCTGACAACGAAAACAGAGGTATACCCATAACTACGGACGCTATTGATAGGCAACTTAAACAATTTCATATTCGATCAACCCCCGGTTCCACTTACAGAGTAGACAACAGGTCCACTAATTCTAAAATAGTTATAAAAGATGTTTTTATCCCAATCAATGATACAGAGTCAGAGATAGTAAGATTCCTTAAAGAACATACTATAGCTGATCGCGTATTCCATTGTTACTTTCATAATGAAGATTTATATCCTGTATTTTCGAGAGTTTACACTACAATATTTAATGACAGAGGTCCCAAATTATTCAAATGCACTTCTCGCGTAACTTTAGTCGAAAACCAATCTGAACAACAAGACCTAATTAAGAAATACCATGAAGGAAAGACAGTTCACCGCGGTATTCAGGAGACATACAAGCAGTTGCACAGAAATTATCATTGGCCCAATATGCTTCTTACTATCCAAAAATACGTAAACCAATGTGATACATGCTTAAAGTCCAAATATGAACGCAACCCTCTTAGACCACCATTAGCTATTACTGACACCCCGCGTAAACCTATGGAACACATATTCATGGACTTATATTCTACAGGAGGAGCAACATTCCTTACAATTATTGATAATTTCTCCAAGTACGCTCAAGCAGTCCCATTAACAGCATCAAGTAGTGTTCACGTAGCTGAAGCATTACTAAATGTCTTCTCAGTGTTAGGTCTACCAAATAAAATAACTACGGATTCCGATACTAAGTTTGATAACGATGTCATTAAGGAAATATGCGCACTACATAATATTCATATACATTTTACTACCCCATACAACCCTAATTCTAATTCCCCTATCGAACGCTTACACTCTACACTAGCTGAACTAATTAGAATACAAAGAATGACTAACAAAGATGATCCTATTCAGTTAATAATGAAGTATTCTATTATAGCTTATAATAACGCTATTCACTCAGCAACTGACTATACACCTCACGAGTTATTATTCGGACATACAGCATCTAGAAATCCATTAGAGTTGTATTACCCAAAAGAGTTTTACCAGGATTATGTTATTAAGCATCGTGCTAATGCCGAGGCTGTTCAAGAGTGCATCACAGCACTCATGTCTAAGAATAAGGAGCAGGTAATTGCTAGGCGCAATCAAGAAGCAGAAGAAATAAGATTTAAGGTAGGTGAAACTGTTTATAAGCAGGTAGCCAAGACAGCTCGAGCAGATAAAACCAAGCCCGTCTTCAAAGGACCTTACAAGATTCTGCACTTACACCCTAACAACATAGCTGAGATAATAGGTAATCATCCCAACTCTAAATCTATTAGAGTTCACTTTAAGTTACTACGGAGGCCTCATCTTGTTACAGGACCTTCATCGCCGGAGCCCTCGTGCTCAACACAACAGCAATCGTAACCCTTGACCCTGTAGGAAATGATAATGGTATCCTTCTCCTCAAACAAGGTCAACTCCTTAAACAGGACAACTACTTTAGTCTCGCTTGCGTATACAACATAAGTGATTTGCATTTAACATCTATCGAACTTATGTCATTATATGCGAGTACAAAAGCAGCTGAAAGTACAGAGTCTGGAACGTTACATAAAACGTACAGAAATCAAATAGAATATAGTTTTAGTATTATAGGTAGAAAGATTAAGTTTTTAACGCCGCAAGTTAGGAAGCGACGCGGTCTTATAGATGGATTAGGTACTGTAGTTAAGTCTATAACAGGTAATCTGGATCATGAAGATGCAGCTAAGTTTGAACTAGAAATATCAAACATAAGGAACAAAGTTAAAACTACTCAAGATTTGCAAAGAAAGTCTTTAATTTTGGCTCATAATACAATAGATGAGTTTAGTAAGCAGTTAACTAAATTAAATAATAACCAGAAAAATTTGGCTAATCTATTGAGAAACATTACTAGTAATTCCAATGATGTATCTAACCACTTACATTTCTTAGATATTTACGTACAGATAGATTTTAGTTTACAGATTATTCTTGATAGATTAATGTTGTTAGAAGATGCCATGACGTTCGCTCAAATGGGCACCATGCATCCTAGTATTATAAGTCCTCAGAATCTTATAGAAGAACTAAGGAACTTAGAGAGTATGTTTAAATTTAGACCAGTAGCTAGTATTAGCCTTAGTAATATGTATACGATAGAACGGTCGATTAAGGTTAAAGCTTACAGTACAGAACACTCTGTCAATTTTATACTTGAAATCCCTTCAGTCGCCCAAGAAACCTATGACCTTATTCATCTCTTTTCTATCCCAAATAAAGACAACCTAACTATTATTCCTAAGTCCAAATACCTTGCACTTGGCAACGATGAGTACGCTTACCTGGAAGAAGCCTGTCAGCCACTTACAGACAATATCCAACTGTGCAAGCTCCTGGACACCAGAAGAATTGAAGATGCAGATGACTGCATACCGTCTCTCATTCAACATCGCCCAGCAAACTGTACACACGCTAAGATGAACTTAAGAAGAGGAAAAGTTCAGAAGATTGGAGATAACAACTGGCTACTTGTTCTCAAAGAAGATGAAGTTATCAAAACTCTATGTCATACTAAAACAGACTACAAAAAGTTATCTGGAATCTATCTTATCACTCTCACAGAAGATTGCCAGATGAACGTCTTAAACAAAACTCTGCGGTCTCACACGGACACTGTCGTCATTAATGAAGTCATACCTTTACCGGAGCAGCATCAAGTTTTGCAACAATCTATACAGTACGAGCTGCAGTTAGAAGACATCTCACTGGATAGCATCCACGAACTTATAAACAAAGCAGGCGACATCTCCGTGCCAGAAGATGACGATTGGCCAACTATCACAGCATCACCTAGCTGGACCACAATCGTACTCTACATACTACTGATATCTGCAGCATCCTGGAAGCTGTATCAATGGAAAATCTCCAATAATAAGAAAATCCCGGAGGACACCAAGGGCAGCGAGGACGCAGCCAGAAGCAAGAGTTGCTTCTATCCTATGGAGGGAGGAGTTAACTCATCGTAACCCACCATTTCGAACCCTTTTGATGATATAGCAGCTAGGGCTTTATGCAACTCAGCATTTACTCAATTTACAATTGCATTGTATAATGACATTAGATAGCCAGTCTAATCGCGATCACCAGCTAAATAACATCCTGTATTGACTAATTAATATAATTAAATTGTAATTATTAAATAAATCTTTTTTTAATCAAAATCCCGACCGCCGAAACATAACTCATGTTATGATAAAGTTTAAAATTTTGCACCTGCCTAGAGACGAAGTAATTTACAACAACATGACCCTTTGTTCTAAATAAACTTTGGACCACGGCGGCGGTCAGTCGCGGCCGCAAGTTACGTTAGCGATACGTGGTCGGCTAAACCCTTGTGGTACACCGCAAATCTCTGAAGCTTACATCCACTTCTGCGAATATCATATTAAACTGTTTTAGTTGCGTACTACGGACTCTTTTTAAAAGAAATTAATGAGATGCAGACTTGTGTAAGTATTTTTATCAGATTACGTCGTTGGTGATTGCAGTGTTATTTTAAAAAGTAGAGACGGATGAGATTACCGCAATATTTGTATGTTTTTTAAGTAATTCGAGTTTTAGAAGCGATGTGCATGTGTTGACGTTTTGTTAGTACAGAAAAATTATGCTATTCGAGTTTCATCAAGAAGCTATGGTTAAAAAAACATTAATGTTAAATGAACGCGCCGCGACCGCGCACGCTGCTCATGAGAAAGAACCCCTCTGTGGTTCGAAACTAGTAGAGCTTTTCTCAATATATTCACGTGAGTAACCCGCGATTTTAGTTAATTTAATGTTAAATTAAGTATAAAAGTAATTTTGCTTTATGCATTTCGGATATTTAGTGCATAATGATACGTAGTTAGATATACCATAAATAGAACCCAAAGACTGCCTCATTGGCCGAGTGGTCGCAAATGCGACTGCTGGGCAAGGGGTCTCGGGTTCGATTCCCGGGTCGGGCAAAGTATTACTGGGTTTTAAAAAAAATCTCAGTAGTAGCACAGTCTGGAATTGTGCCCGGTATGTGGCAATAGGCTCACCCCCTATTACATGGGACTCTTAACATAAATAGTGAAAAGTGGGTGTTACATTGTACCTCTACAGTGGCATAATGTACACCTCTGCCTACCCCTTCAGGGATAAAAGGCGTGATGTTATGTATGTAGAACCCAAATTCAAAAACTTAAACCAACTAAAATGACATTACAAAATGTGTACATAATGATATTCAATCTCAACGTTTATGGCCGCAAAGAGGTCAATTGTAGGACCTGATCTGCGGTCAATCGGGACCGCAAACAATATAAACGATACATGATCGCTATCATATGACTTTAGGGTCACCCTTGTGGGACCCCGCAAACTTCGGACCTTTAGCTCGATCAATGAATTGCTTGTGACCCCTTGTGCAAGTTTAAACATGTTTTGGGGTAATTTTAGATGAAAAGTGGGAATGAAATTTAATAACTTGTACGGTCTGCAGAGTTGTTGGGTATTTTTGGCTCATTCATGCGATATATTCCTATAGGAACTGGAAAAAAACAATACTATCAATAAATTGTTTCATAGTGTTTCTTGAGTTAAAAAAAAACATTAATTTAATTATTTATTTTTATTTTAAGTGTGGGAGCCATGCTTCGGCACGAATGGGCCGGCTCGACTGGAGCTACCACGGCCTCACAAAAAACCGACGTGAAACAACGCTTGCGTTATGTTTCATCGTATGAGTGAAGTTACCGGAGGCTCAATTACCACAAATCTCCCCAATCCCTGAATCCCCAACAATCCTCAAATTCCTAATCCCCAAAAGACTGGTAACTTACTTGTAATGCCTCTGGTGTTCTGCGCGACGCCGATTACTTACCACCAGATGATCTGTCTACTTTTCTAATTCTCTAATTTGTTTACCGACTTATTTCATAAAAAGGGCGTAGGTATAATAACGATCAAAATGGCCGAAAAAGCAATAAATAAACACCAAATATAAACATTTTATCAGCGACACGTTTTCCAAAAGGGCTCAGAGGTCTGACAGAGTTTTATTCTGAACTTTCTTTAGAACAACGTTCGTGACTGTCCTCCTATCTAATCTAGATTAATCTTTGGTATTACACGATCTCTTAAGAATACCGTCCGCAAACTTGTTGTTTGTAAATCGCGGTGAGAATATACATTGCTTGCTGTCTTTGTTGACAGTACCAATATTATTTAAGAGGTAGTTTGTTTGTCTTGGTTCACGTTAGTGCATTACCTACATAATTATGTATTGAGACAAGGTTCTATCCTCTGTGTATACTGTGTACTATCTTATCCTACTTCCTACTAACATTATAAATGCTAAAGTATGCGAGAATGTATGTGTATGTTTGATGGACTAAAAGCATCACAACGTGGAAAGGCCCGGTAGGAAAAAGAAAAAGAGGTAGACCTCACAAAAGATGGGACGACGAAATTAAACAAATAGCTGGATCAAACTGGATACAAACTGCGAAGTCAAGAGACGATTGGCAAAACTTGGAGGAGGCCTTTACCTGCAAAAGGGTTCTCGCTGACTAAATACAACAATTTACCTAACACAATAAGAAACAAGCAAATTAGTTAATAAATACTAAGAAACAAATTTTGTATATTGTCTTAAGAGAAATACAGGCTTTTTTATTTTTTTTATTTATTTATGTGTATGTTTGATACACTTTCACGTCGCATCGGCTGAAGGGATCGAGATGTTATTAGGAGCAGGAGTGGATTATGGTCTGGAATAACAAATAAGCCACTTTTTATAGCACGGAAATGCGCGCGAAGTCATTGGCAGAAGCTAGTCTGCAATATAATTGTCTACAAGTTCAATATACTATATATCAATGTGTTAATTATATCCTTTTTTGTGAATATTATATTTTACTTTTTGGCTTCTTTTGATTTAGGACATGCATGATAAGAAATGACTAAATGACATATAGCATACCATCACGCCTTTTATCCCCGAAGGGGTAGGCAGAGGTGCACATTATACCACTGTACAATGTTATACCCACTTTTCACTATTTATGTTATGAGTCCCATGTAATAGGGGGTGAGCCTAAATGTTCACATAATAATCACGAGCAAAGCCACAGAAAAGTACTATAACTACTTTATATAAACTGAACTATAGAAGTCGACACTAAATTTATAGGTGGCACTTTATCAAATGATCTAACTTTGGATCTAAGTTCAGATCTTCATGGCATTATCATTCTTATCACGTATTGCGTTATTGACTCAGGTCTGTGACTGAATTCAGTCGAGTGCCGCATGAATTATGTTTAGCATAATGAAACAGTTCAGATGGATAATGGACCCTCAGTTAAAGATACTGGAGGTTATAAAGGAAAAGGGGTGCAAATAGAAAATAGGGATTATGACAAAATTAAAAATCTATTTATTCCGCAAGTTAGATAGTGAAACAATATTAGATACGTAGTTTTTTGGTCGAAACGAATCAAAGTTTAGGAGTGGGAGCTGAAACGTCAGTTCTACGTATAAAATGTACATAGAAGTGACGTCACGGGAACATTTCAAATCAATATATCGTCGAAAGTATTCGTTTCTGTAAGAAAGTAAAAATACCAGACGGATATCAAAATAAAAATTAGGCGTCTACCCTATTAGATTCTGTGGACGGGGTCTGAGGGAATTATTCTTATTTATCTAAGTATCATTTTATTATAAGACAAAATAAAAAAATACGTGTCTAATATTTTTTCATTACCTAACTGACGGACTAATTAGATTTTTAATTTTCATACCCTGTGACTGTGAGTGGTCGCAAGTGCGACTGCCAGGCGAGGGGTCTCGGGTTCGATTCCTGGGTCGGGCAAAGTATTACTGGGTTTTAAAAAAAAAATTCTCAGTAGTAGCACGGAGTCTGGAATTGTGCCTGGTAAATGGCAATAGGCTCACCCCCTATTACATGGGCCTCATAACATAAATAGTGAAAAGTGGGTGTTACTTCTGTGTGCACCTCTGCCTACCCCCTCGGGTATAAAGGGCGTGATGTTGTGTGTGTGATACCCTGTGACCATCCCAATTATTCCCATACTTAATTAGCAAAAATAGATGTTATTTAAAATCATTTCGATAAGCATAATTATATAAAATATGTCGGCCATCTAAATGATTACCATACAACGTATTTGTCTGTTCATTTAGCATTTGGATTGATTCTTCCTTATAACGTGTATCAATCAACATAATGGTGGCACCGAGGGTCACCACTGAACCGAAGAAGACTTTAAGTGCTTCTTAGAACAATCAATGATGAGATATATTATCCATAGGTAGGATTTCCTTCGATTTTTCTTCCTTTAATATTTTTTTGTGAGTATATCCAGGTTCCAGCTTTTTTGGCTTAATTTTTTGTAGATTCGTTCATAAATACCAAAATTCCATTATAAAGCAGTACGTCTAAAGTAATGTTGTACGCCAATTTCATTTTTAACCGACTTCAAAAAAGGAGGAGGTTATACGTTCGGTCGGTATGTTGCTTTTTTTTCATATCAATACTTTTTGTTTCAATTAGCTATTTTTTCTTCCTGTTCGGCCACTAACTAGTTTGTGCATTTTTCATTTTGTACATTTCAGTCCGTATAAAGGAATAAGTAAGACAGAAAATACGGAATTATTTACCTCGGTCACAGATGAAAATGTTCCATAATATTAAACCTAAGACTGAGACAGGATTGGACTACCTATCTTTGCATACTAGAATATTGAACGAGATATTCAAAGTTATTATAAGCGAACCCACGCTACTAATGTCAGTCAGAAAAGTACAATAACAAACTTTCTTATTTAAATACCAGACAATCAATAATAAAGTCATTTATAAAAATAACAGAATCATTATCGTAATAAACCGCGTAGGGGAGCAAATAAAAATAGGAAAAAAACACTAGGAATGGTGGAATAGAGAAATGGGAAAATAGCGACCGAAGCGACGGACCACTGAGTAAACTTGAAAAATTTTCATATCATTTGTCTTTTACCCCGGGCATGATCGATGTCAAAGCGGAAAAAACACGGACGATTTTTCCCAACGGTTTTTGGTGGGCAGGTAAAAAATCCTGCTAGTCATACTGCCTGGAAATGTCACGGTTCACGCTTGATCGGCACTGTCACTTCACGTCGGTCGAAATCTATGTTTTGTGCTAAATAAATCTATCATTGAGCCCCAGTTTTTTAAGTGATATATTGACGTAGTTGCTAAGAAGCGATAAGTGTAGTATTTAAATTTAAAAATGTAAGTTCAATGTTTAATTTTCTGAGGATTTAATCAGTTATTTCATACAATGGTAGGAACTTGAATTATATCAAAAGCCTCATTTTCGAATAATATTCGGTTTGTTAATTGGCATATTATGCCAATTAACAAACCTTAATTCGAGAACTTTTGCTCGACAACCAGTCGTTTATCAAGATCATTAAATTACTTATACTTACGTCCTATTTCACTCCCATTAAACATACATATTTATAACAACGCGAAGACTTCTCGTAAATCATAAACTAGTTAATAATTTATACAACAACAGAAATTATTACATCCATTGTTATGTACATACGTGACTATGGTTACTTGAATTTGTCTGGGCCATGAATAAAATTATTTCTGGTTGTTGTTAGGACCCTACAAGAGATTAGATTATACAACTACATCAATATATTATAGTCTCTGCTAGTAAATTGACTTTAAACTTTGATGCAGATATTATTATTGTCTTAATATCCAGGCTGTTTTAAGTATTGTACTCGTAGATCGATTACCATTCTTGGTTTTTTAACCATCTACTTACTTGTTAGGTTTTTAATAAGCATTTTATAATCAAATCTCATCTAATAGTTAATCTATAATCCATTATGAATATCACTGCCAGTTAATTTGAGTATGCACATAAATTAATGTAAATAAACAAGGAAAGGTATGAAAAACCTTCTTTCATTAAGTCTAAAATAAAAAAGGGTATTTAAAAGTTCCTGGAAACGGAGAAGTACTAAACTTCTTGCTTTTGTTAGATAATAAAAATTCATACTATAACAGACGGAAATAAAAGCAATTCTTAGCCTTTCGCTCTGAGGAAGTTCAAAAAATTATTCATTGTAGCTACTTACTTACGTAACAATGTTACAAGAATTCAAGGAAACCTTTTTCTTTAACAAAATTTATTTTCATAATAAAATGTTTACCTTTTCCTAATTAACTAATAATAACATTATTACACAATAAGATTGTAAGACTTGGACATAATTTAGTAATTTTGCAGATATCCGTATCTGTTATTTACATGAAAATTGGCATGGTTAGCTAATTTAGCATTTCATTGGTTTCCGTATACAAATAACAGACTAAATCGCTAATCATTAACATTATCAATTCCATTAAAACACTTCAAAAGCATAAATTCTATTTAAAATTAAAATATTCTTCCTTAATGAACTCTGCAGCTCTCTCAGCTACCATGATACAGGGTGCGTTAATATTACCACTAGTTATTTCTGGCATCACACTGGCATCCACCACTCGCAAATGTGATACTCCATGGACCTTCAGTCTACTGTTCACAACTGCTGACTCAGGATCAGGGCCCATTTTACAAGTACCTACAAGATGGCTCATAGAAGTCACCAAATTCATAGAAACACATTCCCAGTAGCCTTCACTATCCAATTCAAAAACATTGCAAGCTGGCCAGTTCATTCTTCCTAAAAATCCTCGTATACTCTTGAAAAAATTGGTCTTCACTACTTTAGACGCCATTTTTAGACCTTGAACGGCCATTTTCAAGTCACTTGCGTCGCTGAAGTAGTTTGTAAATATGAAAGGTGCGTCTTTTGGATTATTTGTGTTTAAAGAAATGTTTCCTCTTGAATAGGGATGTAGAAGATTGAAACCAAAGAAGTAAAGTGAATGGTTCTTATTAAGTTTTGTCATAGAATCTATAATGGGGTCTTTGTATCTGTATTGATATTTAAGCATTCCTTCTAAGTCAGTTGTATTCTTTGGTACTATTGAAAGGTGAAGTTGGAATTCTGGATGAAAGGGATTATTCTTAGTAGAATAAAATGCTGTTATGTCAGTGAACTTTGCACTTTCAGCTAATCGTCCAGTTCGATCTAAAAGATAGTTTGCAACATCTCTATGGGTTTCTTTTTCTGGCGGTTTTTCAGGTCCATCACCGTAAACGGTTATTGGAACCAGAAGATGATCTTGAAGATTCTGTCCTACCATCGGAGAATCAACTAGACAGCTAATATTCTTAGCTAGTAGGTGATCTTTAGACCCAATGCCGGATAACATCAGCAGATGTGGTGTGTTTACGGCTCCAGCACTCAAAATTACTTCATGAGTGGCATAGAAATTTAGAATTTTACCTTCTTTTTCTACCTCAACACCGAAGCATAATTTCGAATCTTTTGTTATTAACAATTTTCTTGCACGAGTATTTTTAAGGATCTTGACATTCCATTTGTTCTTAATGGGCTCCAAATACGCTGTATATGTGCTTTGTCTCTCTCCATTAGTGGCCGTGGCCGTAACAATACCAGAACCCATAAGACCACCCATATTCAAGTCAGGAACGTATCTAAATCCCATTTCATGCCAAGACTTAAGGATATTGTTGGCAATATCCCTATTGGTACTATTAAACCTATTTAATATTAATTGTCCTTTATCACCGTAATATTTATTAATGGCAGGGTCTTTTAACATTTTCTCGTTTTGCAAATTTTCAATCTTTTTGAAACATCGGTGGATATCGTCGTGAGTCCAGTCGATGTTTCCAGCGTTAAACCAGTTTTGGTAATCCCGGTCGTGTCCACGAATGTAGTGCATTTCACTGAGGCTGCTACTTCCTCCGAACATTTTGCCTCTCGATAAGTTTATGGAGCCGTTAATAATGGCTTGATTTATAATTCCGTTGTCTACTGATAGATAATTCCAGTTGAAAACATCATTAGTCATTGAATTGTCTAAGCCTGGAATCTGAAAATTGGGAGTTAAAATACTCGTAAATGACCAAAACATAAAAAAATATTACAAATATGTCAAATTTAATTTACACAAATTTTTGTTGTCGTTTAGACATTTAATTCCAATACCGACAGGCTTAACATAGTAAATTATGAACCAAGTCGCGTCCAAATATTATTAAGAGTCGAATCGAAGTCAGAATATGATGAACAAATGATGAAGTTGATATAAATGTCTATCATATCAGTATTAGGTGCCGGTTTGATATCTATACTAGGTATACAGTTTAATGGATTTTTCACTGGCACTTACATGAGATTCAACAGGCGGGTCGCCTCCAGCCTCTATGAGCAATATGTTCCAATGTTTAACTTCACTAAGTCGTTTTGCAAGTACACTCCCTGCTGTTCCGCCGCCGATTATTATGAAATCAAAACTTTGGAAGTCTGAAAGAGATATTATTAATATATATATATATTTAATACGAAACTAGCTGTAATAGTGAACGCCGTTGGAAAGGATCTTTTTAAATATTTTTTTTTCTTGAAGGTCATCACATCTTCAGCCTTCTACAATCCATAGCTAACCACTTCTCACACGGAGAAGGAAGGAGCATTAATCACTAAAATGTCTCAAGGCAGTTTGGTTTCTGAATTTAATAAAGTCGATCGGTACATACTTAGAATGGGAGTATCAGGAACATTCTGATGACTGAGGAGACACTGTGCTGCTGCGAAGTATTGGAGCGTGGCAGCAAATATTTGTGGACTTGCCCCAGTCGTGGGCGCCAGACATGACGCATTGTTACTGGAATATTAGTTAAACAAAATTATTTACGCCTGTACGTGTTATTTGTCAAAATGTAAGAGAACTTCAACTTTTCGTTACCTGCGTACTTGGAACTAAAGGTTTTGTTAAATTTCATCCAAACCTCTACTTTGTAAAAAAATATATATTGCATACAAGAAAATGTCCTTACTTTAAGGGCAATTCAATTAAATTGCGAAAAGTAGATAGACGATGGTATTTGTTGCATGAAACGCTGACATTTAGTTGGATCTAAATATAATTCAGTGGTGATAAAAGGCAGTTTCCTAAATTATAATGCCCGTCTAGTAGATTAAACATTAGCCTCGTATTTTTTTTCTCACAAAAGTAAATATTTACGACAGCAAGTTGTGACGTAACGACCTACCATTCTTAAACTTAACGCCATTTTATCAAATATTGTAACTTTACATGAGCAAATAAAAAATAAGTATCTAATATTTTTTGATTATAAACTATAAACTGATGGACTAATTAAAAATTTCAATATTCATACCCTGGGAACTGCCTTATTGCGAATGTGTGACTAATAAATAATTCTAGAAATACTCACCACCACGTCATGTTTTCAAGAATTACACCACTATCACTTTCATGGAGAAAGACTGAACAACGATTGAAAAACAATACATTCATAACCAACTTATAAGAAATCGTTCATATTAAAATATACACAAAGCACTTACAAATACTTACTCTTTGAATAGGCGCATATATGCGATTTGTCAAGAATAAAATTAAAGTAAAACATTATAATATACCTCAGCTAGCCCGCAATGAGCAAGCGTGGTGATTAATGCTCAAACCTTCTCCGTGCGAGAAGAGACCTTTGGTCAGCAGTGGCAACTTCTAGGTTATTGATGTGATGTTTGTGTATGATGTGATATGTTTGAAGAGTATGTGGAATGCACGAGTGTGTGTGACTGTTTTTTTATGGCATAAACCGGTAAACGAGCAGACGGATCACCTGATGGAAAGCAATCGGCGTCGCCCATGGACACCTGGAACACCAGAGGCGTTACAAGTGCATTACCGGCCATTTGGGGATTAGGAGTTTGAGGATCGTTGGGGATTTAGGGATTGGGGAGATTGGGGAAGGGGAGGGTAATTGGTCCGGTAACCTCACTCACACGACGAAACACAATGCAAGCGTTGCTTCACGTTTATTTATAATTCTTTCTAATTTTGATTTGTCTTAGCTTTTCTAAGGCCACTCGCCTGTTCATTTACTAGAAGTGCGAAAGCATCGCTACAAAAATACCTAGTCGTGGGTGGGGAGGGGAGCTAAGCACCTGCCTAGCCCTAAGAGTGTACAAAAGGAAGAGCTTTAAAATCAATTCTGGTTGCCTCAAAAATGCGGGAGAAGATGAAAAAATATAATTTAAAAACAAATGTTCGGTAGTTATAATGCAATTAAAAAACATTTATTTAAATTCATCTGTAACCACATTTGATTCAGAGGTATACGGCAATCGATTCTGATGTACCACTTTACTTCAAAATCTATGGGACATCAAATTATGGTGTGCAGTGAAACTTAAATAAATACTGGAGTGCCAAGCGCTCACCATTTATTTGATTGAGTGTGTATTTTATTACAAAAGAAAAAATACATGTTATTATTACAGAAATAATATTATTCGACATAATGACAGGTGTTTCGCATAATTAGCATTCATAATAATTATCATTATATACAGGGTGCATGTTTGAACGATTTCGTACTGAAAAAAAAACAAATAATTACTAATAGGGGCAAGTCCCTTAACGCCGGACGGCACCTATCGCCGGACACTTGTATTATCTCAATAAGTAAAAATGCGAGCGATTCAATTTTTAGCGGGATGTCTCCCAGTGGCAGACACCTAAGATTTTAAGTAAAAATTGAATCGCTCGTGTTATCTATTATGAAGATAATACAAGTGTCCGGCGTTAGGTGCCGTCCGGCGTTACGGAAGTTTTCCGTACTTGTTATATTGGATTTTACATTTACATTTAAACAGTATGGAATGTAATGATACCAATTTTGGATTATATTACAATAATACGATAACAAAAAATATATAATTGTCAATGCAGATATTATAGAGGTACAATCCAGATGACATCAATATGTTAATGCTCTGAATTCAATAATTGGGAGCGTAGCCAAATTATTAAAAGTTTGTTGTACCTATTTAAGAATTACATTTTCCTTGGGCATACTTTCCATATGGTCGACTAACTGCCTCGTTGGCAAAGTGCGACTGCCGGGCATGGGGTCTCGGGTTCGATTCCCGGGTCGGGCAAAGTATTACTGGGTTCTTTCAAAGAGTCTGAAAATGTGCCCGGTATATGGCAATAGGCTCACCCCCTATTACATAAGACTCATAACATAAATAGTGAATAGTGCGTGTTACATTGTACAGTGGCATTAAGTGCCGTAATATACACCTCTGCCTCCCCTTCGGGGGTAAAAGGCGTGATGTTATGATGTTATGTAATACTTTCTATACATATTTAAAACACTACTTATAGAAAATCTACAAAGTCCTAATGACGCACAAAATTGTTTAAATAAAAAGATGATATTAATAATTTCATATGCACAGCTGCTAATTAAGATTAAATTAACAAATTGGTATAAAAAGTAGTCTTTCAAGGACCTCCTCCTTTTTGAGAAGTCGGTTAAAAATGTTCGTCGGTCATCGGTCATCGCAACCTAGGTTACGTAGTACCTATAAAATCAATGATCGTTGACTACTGAAAAGCACCTCCACCACCTCCCTAAACCGCTGCGATTCCTGTAAGCCAGGATCTACAGTAGATACAACCATGAAAACACCGGAACACTGAGGTCGCGTCCCAGGGACATGAATAACTGTCTGAATATGAAGATATTATAAGAGAAGAAGAAAAAAACCCATGTAATAAATAAATAAAATAACCAGCCTTGCTGGCCGAGTGTTCGCAAGTTCGTTTGCTGGGCAAGGGGTTTTACCCGGGTCGAGCAAAGTGTTACCGGGTTTTTTAAAAAATTGTCAATAGTAGCATGGTGTCTGGAATTGTGCCCGGTATACGGCAATAGACTCTCAATTACATGGGACTCATAATATAGAAAGTGAAACTTGGGTGTTACAATCTACATTGGCATTAAATGCCGTAAATGTTCGGCCTCTGCCTACCCTTTAGGGAATAAAAGGCGTGATGTTATTTAAAATAAAAAAGCCATTTATTTCTAACATTTAATTATAATTTTATTCTTACTCTTAGTATTGTTAGTGTAAATTAAATAAATCTTAAAGTTAATTGTTAGTGTTGGTTAGTTCGCATCCTATACGAACCCCTATTGAGTAAAGGACTATGTAATACATACTTAATTTTATTCACATTCATAATCAAAATATTGACACACCTATTAATATAATATACAAACCTAAACATAATTTGGCGAACATTTCCCTTTTACTAGGTCCTTAATAACCTTAATTAATTGATACTTCCTTTCAAGTCATACCAGAATTTATCTAAGAAAATATTAAGACGCAAAATACATTTCTCGAAGGAAATATTCTTATATTTCCTGTCCATCAATCAATTCTGAAAATACAGGAAGAAAAATGTTTTTGGTCATAAAGCGAGTATAATAGAAGGGGTTAAAAGTTATTACGGGAACGACAAAAGGTTGAATAATGAACGAAACAAAAGCTACGTAGGCTAGCTACAAATACGATTATGCGAGCCCTGTCTACCTTACCGCGGAGTAGGAACCAATGGAGGGATCTTTTTAAAAGTATCAAGTAATACTTGCTAAACTAACACATATTATTTTCACCTTACTCACTTCCTTGAGAACCGACGCGTCGAGTGTTGTGGAATGCTGCTCATCAGTATGGAACCCTGGAGTGGCTTGAAATTAGTCGAGTTCCTTGTCAAACAGTTACATGAGTAAGCTGAAAAACATAATTAATAATTTAGTAAGTCTCATAAAAGTTAAAATATAAAAATACTTGGTCTTGTTTGTTTCTGAATTTATCTTGAAATCTAAAGCAAAAAGATGTAATAAAATACTTTCATAAACCAATAGCAATTGCAAAATAGGTTGGATTGCTATTGTTTAAAAATATCAACTGTATAAAGAATATATTATTTTAACATTGCAATATTATTTTTTGTTAATGATTGCTAGTAAATTTTTTTCCCTTCACCTGTTTTGTATTATTCAACTACATATTATTATATATCGCCATACAAAAAATGTCAGACATTCAACTATACAAATATAATAATAATAATATAAAAATAGATATTCTGTTTTTATTACATTAATTTATTATATTATACTATAGATATTATTATAAAAATAGATTAAAAAAATTTGATAGACTGCCTCGTTGGCCGACTGGTCGCAACTGTGACTGCCGAGCAAGGGATTTCGGGTTCGATTCCCGGGTCGGGCAAAGTATTACTGGGTTTTAAAAATCTCAGTAGTAGCACGGAGTCTGGAAATGTGCCCGGTATATGGCAATAGGCTTAGCCCCTATTACATGGGACTCATAACATAAATAATGAAATGTGGGTTTACATTGTACAGTGACATTAATGCCGGAATACTGAAACGTTACTCAATTTTAAGTCGTGCTCAAATATCGTGCCATTTCTGTCATTTTACAAAGAATTTGTAGAGCTATACTTTAAATTGAGTAGCGTTTCAGTATTCCGGCATTAATGTCGACATTAGTGCCGTAATGTGCACCTCTACTTTCCCCTTCGGGGATAAAAAGGCGATGTTATGTTATGTTAATAAAAATAGATATAAAGGATAATCATGTATAAAAGTTGATCAAACAATCACCACAGAAGTGTGTTCAATTGAATAAGTTCAATTAAACAATTGTGGACCACGTGAATACATAATCAAGTGGAAGATTGTCCTGAAATGCGTGCTTAATATTAAATCACTCGAATATGAATGTTGAGCAAGCATTTTAGGGCAATCTTCAATCAGAAATAATTTTAGAAAATAGAACTGGTCAGGAATTGCTTTTTCCTTATCCTGATACTTGGAATCATCAACTTGAAACAGGTTGTGAGAGCCCACTGCAGGACTACGAGCCTCCTCTAATTCAGTTAAATATGTCAAACTGTCAATAGATTTTACACTTTTTTACAAACTCATAAAGTTAGGAATTATGTTCACAATCAAAATGAGGTTCTTTTAGAAATCGTTCCGTGAAGTGGCTGGGGCCTCCATTAGTTACTACTCTGTGTTTCTCAACAATAAATTATGACAGGCTACTACCAGAGGTACAAAGGTGTTGGTAATTATTAAATTCATTCTAAAATTGTGAGGCGTTATCACTTGGGGTGTAGTTTCACTTGCTTAAGCCTGGATATTCACACTTTCACGTTTCTAACAATATTGTACACAATGTCTATCGAAAATGTGTTTTAGTTGCTAAGCAAAGGTAATACGACTATAGTATAATCTTATCGTGACTATTTAGTCGCGGAGAACCTAACGGGTAACCGGGGCTCCGGCTCGACGTGCAGGAGAAGGAACGGGGTGGTTTTTAGTCAGTAAGAGTCTGACACTCCCTCACTCACCCAGGCGGGAGCAGTCATTCGATGATTTCCCCCCCTTAAAAAAAAGTGACTATTTATGATTCATAGTTATCTTTGAGTCAAACAGAATTCATAAAGAAAGTACCTAGCAGTAAGTTAATTGGCAAGCATGCACTTTTCAAACCATTTCCAAAGCATCTAGGGTACCACAAAATTGCTAAACGTTGCCAACAGATGCACACGAAACACAAAAAACTACTGCGAGCATTAAACTTTTGCAAAAAATGAAAATGTATTCATTTTAATTCAAGTTTCAACTCAAAGGTGTCACCAACAGAAATATTCCTCGGTGCTTTTTAGTTTTTAAACTAGCTTCGCTATTTAGTTGAAGTCAACAAAGTAGTAGATTCATAGGCGTGGCTCATTCCGTGTCTAAACGTTGTTAAAATCTATGTTTAGAGTCAGACTTTACTCAGGCAACGTAAACAGACTTGTTCATGAAAGAGGTTGAGGCGCGGCAGTATAGACCAAGAACTAGACACCATTAATGCGAAAACATCGTCTTATTAAATTTTGATATGCTAGTTAGATTGATATCTGTGAAACGGGTAAACGTAATTGTATTTTGATAATGCTTGTGTGAAATAGAGGTTATAAATGGAAACATTATCTTCAGTTTCTGGATCAATAATCAGACAACGTGGTTAGGTTTCAAATGCTGTAAATTATACAATCCATCAACATATCAATTAATATTAGTATTGAAAACAGATGTATTTATAAAGTTCGACCAATTAATGAACGGTTTTTAATTACTTTAGTCGAAAGAAATATAATATGTTCATGTTTACTTTATCACTATTTATTTTGCGTCAGTAGAAGACCTTTTCTTTATTTTTTCTTTATTATTCTTTAATAAGTGCTCAATATGCAGATCAGCTAATGTATGTATTTCCGGACGAAAATTAACTATGTGATTATGGAGTCTAAAATAATTATTGCTTATATTATTGGATTTAGAATAAAGAAAAAAACACAAAATATGCATATAGCAGTCGAAAAGAGGAAGAGAATTAGCAATATGCAACAACAATGCTCAATAATACCATATCGAAATTCAATTTCATACAAAAAAATAAATATTGCAATAAAAGTTCGTGGCCTCCGGGACTGCGGTCACGATTCCGGCCATTCACGTGGCATCGCAAGAGGTGTGTTCCGCACGGCAACCCATTAGGTAATTGAATTGACTACTTACCAACTGGAAGGGAATATTCACCTTATTCTAGTCTTTTTTACACTTAGTTGAACTTTAATTAGGGAAATTTCAAAGACGGGGTATCAATTTCATAGTCAGGAAAACCTTTTTTAGCAGTAGTGTAGATAGAGGTTAATTTTGAGTCAAGAAAACTAGGTAGGCATTCTTTAAAAAAATGTGCAATTATTTCGTGTACAAATAACAATTCGTATGAACAATATACACGAAAAATTTAAGATATGTTTCTCAAAAGTTAATTCTGTGAGATGAAACTGCCAATAAAGTCCTAAATTACATTACGTCTTATAAATTTTGTCGTGTTTAAAAAAAGTATAAATATTATACGGACCACTCTCATCTGAAATGTATGCTTTCATATAGGAAAAACACAGAACAGCACAGCGTGAAAGTTATGAAAGTTTCTTATAAAATTGTTTGTACATTCAATGTCTCATTAACTTGGCCAAACCAAATGCTTCGTTTTATTAGTATTCAACACGCAGTATGAGTTTGCGTTGATAATTTGTAAAACCCTAAAGGCATTACACACCTACCAAGCACGGCTCCAGCCCAGAAATCAACTTATCATTTAAATTTGAACATTGCATCTTATGTAATATGACATATTTTATAACGTCAATATATTATAAAAGCAGAAAAAAGCTGTAAGCGCGCTGGCTGCGCGCCGCCCGCGCACCAACAGCGTACCGTCAGCGGGCTTACAACCTTTTTGTATTGTTTCGAGACCAAGAAACCGAGCCGTGCCGGAGTCCTGCTTGTTAAGTATATATGATTATCTTTAATTCTACGTTATTTGCCAAATACTCATACGCTTTAGTTTATTTCACAGACCACTAAATTAATACATACATATTTGCGTTACTAATCTAAATATTAGGGGCTAAAGTAAATATTTAAATAAATTAATGAAGTTACACTCTAGTACCTAATTAAGTAGTAGAGATGTAGTTTTAATCTTAATGAATATTTTATAAGTGACTTCGCATTATTCAATTAGGGAACCTAGACAGTAGACCTACGCTTGTGAGATAACAGTCCTAATTTGTATTCTATGTAAGATCCATTTTACATCGTCTGTCTTTTTTTGTTACACTTTTCACGTCTAGACAATCAAAATTATATGACAAAAGTTTAACAACTTGATGATTTCATTAACGAAAAGAAATGTGAAAATATATTATACAGGCGAGAAAATTGTATGAAATTCCTACTGATAGAAGTGAAGTATGATTACAACCACAACATATGACCTTGATTATTAAACGTAAATTTATTTAGTGATTTAAGATTGTACGCTTTTTTTAAGGGAGAAATCATCGAATGACTGCTCCCGCCTGGGTGAGACGAGAGGTGTCAGACTCTTACTGACTAAAAACCACCCCGTTCCTTCTCCTGCACGTCGAACCGGAGCCCCAGTTACCCGTTAGGTTTTCCGCGACAAGATTTATGCTTAGTGTCGTTTCTTTTTATACAATACACAGAATCAATACTTCTATTCTCCAAAAAGGTAATAGGGTAGTTTCTTAAATTTTATTTTAATGTCCGTCTGGTACATTAATTAAAAACTTTAGACACGTATATTTTCTTTTCTCACAAAATTAAACACTTTCTACGATAAATTAATTTGAAATATCGTGTGACGTCACAGCGTGCTATATTTTAGCACGTTATGACGTAACGACCTCCCACTCCTAAACTTAGCACCATTTTATCTTATTGCAACTTAATACGAGAAAATAAAAAATACATGTCTAATATGTCTAATATTTTATTATCTAACGGACGGATTTGATACCCTGGAAACTACTCAATTGTGCGTAAACAAATGTACACTTTGTCTTTTCCTCTAGATCAAATTCAATTTACATATAAATGCGGAGTTGCAGGTGAACTCAGTTGATTCACTTGTAAAGTATCAACTGCAGTTCGGTGGATTTGACTTCTTCTCTTCAAGAATGTTTGAATGTTCTTGGTAGCAAGATCTACCGTGGTCACGCTCAACTTTCTACCAAACTTCATGTTTGAACCTGTGTTTTTGATCAACTTTGTTTCTATTCTAGAATTTAGTTCAGTCTTCTCTTTGTAAGGGTTCGTAAATATTGCTTTGTGCTAAAATAATATAACATAACATCACGCCTTTTATCCAAGAAGTGGTAGGCATAGGTGCACATTTCGGCACTTTAAGCCTCACAATGTAACACCTACTTTTCACTATTTATGTTATGAGTCCCATGTAATAGGGGGTGAGCCTATTTCCATATACTGGGCACAATTCCAGACTTTGTGCTATTACTGAGATTTTTTAAAAACCCAGTTATACTTTGCCGGACTTGGGAAACGAGCCCGGGGCTCCTTGCCGAGCAGTCGCGCTTGCGATCACTCGGGCAACGAGGCAATCGTGCTAAGATTTGAACCGTTAATGTATTGTTGTACGATTTGCGCTTCTATCACATAATCACATATAGTTACAACATAATTTAACAAGAGGATGTAAAAATATAATTTTGAGTTAGTTAAAAAAACAATACATTTTTAAGGTACTTTTAAAAAACTCTCAGTAGTAGCCAACCCCCTATTACACGGGACTCATAACATAAAATAGTAAAAAGTGGGTGTTATATTATACAGTGGCCTTAACTGACGAAATGTGCACCTCTGCCTATCCCTCCGGTGATGGGAAGTCCGGAAAGGGCGCGATGTTATATATTCTCAAATTACTACTAATCATTAACATGAAATTCAAATACAGTAATATCTAGTGTTCGTAAAATTTACTGCAATGCAGTTATTAAGGTTCTAAAGATAAAATAAAAAATATGGCTGAGTCTGAACTGTCAGTAGCAGGTATCGTTACAACATAGGGGTGAGAAAAATCTCTACTAAGAAACAGGCGATTTATATTTTACACTGGTAGTCGGGCAGTTTTCCTAAGAAAACCAAGGCTGAGATTTCCCTTTTAAATTGCATCCTTTTAATAACATTTTTCTAGCGTTTCCTTTAAGAATAATTACTCTGTAAGTAACAAGAAAGTAATATCATAGAGGTCAAATGTAAATTAGATCTGTTGTTTCTCTAAGGTGTATCCATTGTAGGTTTTTTTTAAGGGGGGAAAATCATCGAATGTCTGCTCCCGTCTGGGTGAGGCAGGAGGGAGTACTGACTAAAAACCACCCCGTTCCTACTCCTGTACTTCGAACCGGAGCCCCAGTAAGCCGTTAGGTTCTCCATGACGCCCATTGTAGGTGGTCTTAATTTCTTCAAATTTATGCTTTTACTACCAATTAGGCCTAAGTCTGATTACGAATTGTGTGTCGTGGTGGCTCCGAGGTTTAAAACGCCCACTTCTCATGCATCGACGCGTTCGAAACTTACCAATGGCATGTGCCAATGTGACGTTTTTCCGAGTTATATGTACTTTCTAAGATTATTTAGACAAAACTGACAAACGGTGAAGGAAAACATCGTGAGGAAACCTGGGCTTATAATTTCTTATTATAAGTGTAAATGCGCCAACCCGCATTGAGCAAGCGTCGTGATTAATGCTCAAACCTTCTCCGTGTGAGAAGAGGCCTTTGGTAAGCAGTGTCAGTAGGCTGTTGATGTAATTACGAATTGGTACGTTAAATCGAATCACTATTTTCAACTGTGATACTTGATGGTAATCTTTGTGACGTGTAATGAGTATAGGTCCGGTACTTTAAAAAAGGCTTGCCTTTTGACAAACATAACAAAAGCCGGACATAATAACTAACTGATGGGTTACTTTACACAAACTTCTATTTAATTCTTCCAAAAAAACGACGTAGCTATTTCCCAACAAAATGAAATATGTAAGCAATCTTAAAAGAAACTACACAGGAACAGGAATCCATATTCATTCTTTCGCTAAGCGACGCTGAAGTTCTGTTAAGTAGTAACAAACTCTACGTAACTCGGTCGCTGTTTGAAACACCTCCACAAACTGCTTCACTCTTAGTTACAGTGACAGTTTCCAAAACGAAAAGATTTTCAAAGATACTAAGAAGTAAGGAAGCGTAAGACTTGTAACATTGTTGTTACAAGATACATAATATAAGCCCGCATTTATGTACGTTCAATATTCCATTTTGTGTTCTTGAAAATTTTAATAAATAAATATGTTTATATTCCCCAATCAAAGTCAAAGTCAAAGTCATTTATTTCAATTAGATCAGAAAAGCATATTTGAACATTAAAAAAAGAAAATTAAAAGTGAAGGCATTTGCTCATTTCAAGGCGTAGATTCCTATGGAGAAGAACGAGCGAGAAACTCCATAGGTTACTCTTTTTCATTCAGGTTCACAATACAATACGCTACCCAATCCCTGAATCCTCAACAATCCTTAAATTCCTAATTTCCAACCGGCCGGTAACGCCCTTGTAACGTCTCTGTTTCAACTGTCAATGGGCGGCACCGATTGCTTACCATCAAGTGATGCCTGTTTACCGACCTAATCCTTTAAAAAATCTGTTATCATTAACATGGAGTTTCGATTTGTGCCTGGTATGCAAAATAGGGTCATTCCACGATGGTATACGTATAACGTAAGTTAAGAAAATCAACCGTTATTACAACCTTATTCATGTATTCCAAATTATTTTGCTACTACTGAGAATGACTACAGATATAAAGACTTACTGAAACGGAAATTTTTCGAAATATCAAAAATATCCTTGTAAGTTTTCATTTGACTGGGGGGACTATTAACCGAGGAAATACTCTGCTTTAATTGTTAATGTTAACAATAAACAATAACTAAAAATAGCATTGTTATATTTTTAGTAGGTATGAGAAGTCTTTATAAGGCACAATACTGGAAAGCCTACAAGAACAGACATTACTTTCTCCTGGCATTTTCCCAAGCCTCAATTCGGTTGGTTTGGCACTAAATCTCAGTAAATTTAAGCGCTTCTGAATACCCTTAACACGCACGGTATTAAGAATTGAGAATTCGTACAATAATACCAGTCGGTAACTGTTTTACTCTTATATAAATAAAGTAGAATTGAGTATTGATTCGTGCGGTTACTCGGATTGTTTGATTAGTGATTATGGCTTATAAACATAACATGTAATAACATCATGCCTTTTATTCCCGAAGGGATAGGCAGGTACACACAGAAGTAACACCCACTTTTCACTATTTGTGTTAAGAGTGCCAAGTACCTATATAGGCCATCGATGCAGTCATATATTATAAGGATTATATTGTTATCAAAGGTGCCAAAATGTATTTTTTTAAAATAATTTAATAAGTAGGTACTATAATTACCTGGAAACCGATATAATGGTTGTCGTATTATCATCAGACAAGAAAGAAGAAAGTGTGTTAATTCTGCACCTAGCTTCGCTGACGGACTGACTGACAGACTATTATTTATTTTGTAATTGTTGACGTTTAGAAAGTACCAAATTATGATTTAATACAAACAAATGCTTTGGACTTTGCATTTTCAAAACGACATAAGTACATGTATAGGTCGAGAACAGCTTTCAAAACCGTAGGTGGATTTCACAAAATCATTATAAACAGTTAATGAGAGTTAATGACATCTTTCGTAAAACAAACTGCCAATTACCATGCAGCCATCAGCAAAATTATAATAATTAATGTCACTTTCATACAACAACATATTATTAAACACATACATAATACCACTGTAACAAATGAATACAGCGGTTCATTTCAATTCATAGCTTATTAAATTCACCATTTATACGGTAGTTTCCGAGATGAACGTATAAAATAAGGCACAATTTATAATCACCGAGTTCCCCGGGGATTCGGGCGTTTGTTAATTATCCGAGCCGCTCCTTTGGGAACCCGAATTATTTGTTATATTCAATATTTTCGACTGCAATGTTATCAATAAACGTGCGCTATTGTGTACAAGTGATGATTGTATTGTATTATTGTTTGGGATAGATGTATTTGAGTTAATGTAGGTTTTCGTGTTTAGTAAATATGTATTGTATATTGTATTTGTCACTAGGGTAGGAGACAGTGTATGATAATTCAAAATGTAATTCAGTTCGTCAGTTAGATTAGTTAAGTCGGTTCTTACGTCATCTGTTATCACCATACAGAACAGTGTATTATCCTAAATTTTATTTTAATGACCGTCTGTTAGTTTGTTAAATTAAAAAAATAGATATCACAACTCTTCTCAAACGGAGAAGGTTTGAGCATTAATCTCCACGCTTGCACAATGCGGTTGGCGATTTCAAACTTATAATTAAAAATTATAAGCCCAGGTTACCTCACGATGTTTTCCTTCACCGTTTGTCAGTGGTATCTAAATAATCTTAGTATAACTCGGAAAAGTCACATAGGTACTTGCCGTTGGTAGGTTTCTAACCTGCACCCTCGCGGTATGATCTCCGGCCACCGTATTAAGCGCGGTCCTACGGACGGCGAGCATGGGTGGCTCCCCGTCCGACCAGAAACAGACCCGAGCGTACGGCGCGTCGCGTTCCGCGCACGCCTCAAAGAGCCATCAGACCAACACGGATGGGGCCCAACAGGGATGATGCCGGCCGATTCGGAGTCGCGGAGAACCTAACAGGTTACCGGGGCTCCGACTCGACGTGCAGGAGAAGGAACAGGGTGGTTTTTAGTCAGTAAGAGTCTGACACTCCCTCCCGCCTCACCCAGGCGGGAGCAGCCATTCGATGATTTTCTTCACTTAAAAAAACAAACCTGCACCCTCATGCATGAGAAATGGGCACTTAAACATTCGGACCACCATGACCTACGTATTATAAGTTGTTATAGTAAGTTTCTAAATTACTTACAATCTTACATGAAGATTAAGTACGTTACATTTAATTTAAAAGTAGCGAGCACACCTAGCACTACAGGGTGTTAACTTTTAACTACATAGTTGGTGCTCCGTTTACGAGCGGGTCCCTAAGGCTTCGTTTTATATCGAAGTATTTCTAGTACATAAGTTTAGGTAAAGTGATTTCCAGTTCCGTATAAATAAACTGAAAGTGATTGAGTTGGTAGTTGAATGTAGTCGAATAATATTGTTTAACATAATGTTTTAACCTTTTAACTAAGTAAGAGGACGGTAGAGATGCATATATTATGCATTTTCAATTTCGTGTAACACGATTCCGTTTCAAATATTTTGAAATTATACGTTAATTAAAATCATATTATCTGAAAAAATTCTGAGACCACTTTCCTAAGCTACAACTGATGATCAATCACTACATTCATATCAACACTTCCACCTCATTCAATTCCCTATAGACACCCACACATAATACACATCAACTCACTCACTCACATACACACGCACTCACACTAAATTGTTACACACCCACAGTAAATACTCACTCATACAATGTTGTCCATTTTATTTAGTTAAGTAAATACTTTATATTGTTCAATGTCTCCGGGGGTCACCCGGGCCTGGTGATCTGTAACACAGGTTATACATTTAACAGACACCAGTCTCTTAATTGTAACATATTATATAATTTGTAACCGTAGAGTATTTTTGAGAAAATAAAGATTTTTTATTATTATTATTTATTATTATATTTTAACGTAAATAGCATGTCGATTGTTCTAACATGTTTTGATAAATATGTAAAAGTAAATATAGAAATAATATATTTATTAACTAAAATAGCGGGTTACTCTGTGAATATACTGAGAAAAGCTCTACTAGTTTCGAGCTACAGAGGGGCTCTTCCTCATGAGCAGCGTGCGGCGGTGTTGTTACTTGCGTTGCAAGCCTATTACAGCCTCTGTCAAAATCCACGCAAGTGCGTTACGTTTACCAGTGGCGTAGGGAGTGCGTTCGATTCCGGGTTCGGCACAAAGTACATTTAGAGTCGAGTTATACGATTATTTTAGTACATTGTAGTTGTAAATTTGGAAGAGAACCCTAATTTTCTAGGGTTATTAATGAATACTTAAGAAAGTGCAGCAAGCTAGACTATGCTGTTGATTTACGACTGTAGCATGATCATAAAAATAATTTTACTTGATTTTATAGCTTATATTCTGGCGAGAGATCTATACTTTACAGACAATCACTACATAGGTACTATCACTACATAGTATAAAACAAAGTCGCTATCCGTCTGTATGCCCCTATGTATGCTTAGATCTTTAAAACTACGCAACGGATTTTGATGCGGTTTTTTTTTAAAGATAGAGTGATTCTTAAGGAAGGTTTATACGTACAATACAGGTATATAAATTGCACCCGTGCGAAGCTAGGACGGGCCGCTAGTAATAAATATATTAAAGTAGAAAGACAAGATTCTAAACTGTCTAAAATTATACTATTATTTGGAAATTATAATGTAATGCCTCGATCGTTAAATCCTATCATTTATTGAGCAGTTATACTAATTGCGTATATAAGTGTATAATATCTATATTAAGGTTTCCTGGAATAGATCCTGAAATAAAAAAAAATAAATAAAAGTCTTACAAAATCGGTTCGGCCATTCCAGAGATTAGTTAATACAAACAGAAAGAGACAAAAATTGTAAAAAAAATGTTATTTTCGTATGTGTATCGTATGTATAAAAAGCAGTTATTTTAATATAGGTATCAAACAGACACTCCAATATTATTTATCTGTATAGATATTCGGATTAAGTTTACTCTAACAAAAGGTAAAATAAAATTATTAATAAAACTCGGTTGCACAAGTGACAGATTTAACTTTTTATTATACTATAGACAAACAGAGCACGGTACATAAACTATAGAGGTGGAGTCGCGGAGAACCTAACGGGTTACCGGGGCTCCGGCTCGGCGTGCAGGAGAAGGATGTGGGGGGTGATTTTTAGTCAGTAAGAGTCTGACACTCCCTCCCGCCTCACCGAGGCGGGAGCAGTCAATCGATGATTTTCCCCCCTTAAAAAAAGACTATAGAGATAAATGCAGTGGTGTATAAATTATTTAACTATTATTTTGATATAATCTATAACACTTATGTTTATTAAATCATTGAGGAATAAAAGAAATTCAAATCTCAATAATAAAACCCTACCAAGATTTCGCCGGAAAAAGCACTGAATCAGTCGCTGAAACTTATCCATGTAAAATTTTCACAGCAGCTGAAGTCAATCATACTGATATCTCCCAAGCCAGTGAACATGGAACAGATTCAGGCATTAGTTTGTAAAAATATTTTATCCTGAAATATGATGGAGATTTTCCAAATTACGGGCATATCGATGTATTAAAATAGGCGACAAAGATTGTAGTAAGTTGTGGAGGCTGTATGAGTCTTATTTTTATAATGACTATAGTGAAACATATTAAATTAACTAAAAGTCGCGGGTTACTCACGTGAATATACTGAGAAAAGCTCTTCTAGTTTTGAAGCACAGAGGGGTTCTTCCGTATGAGACTTGTAATTACAAGTGTGATTATAAGAGTGTTAGTTTGTTCGTTATTACGATTTATTAATTGTAATTTTTTTAATAGTTTTTTAAAAAAGAAGTGTTGGAATGTTCTAGCATTATACTAACGGGTTTGGGCAGTTATTGGGTATGGACATATACGTAAATGTGTAATTTGATATTTTTGTTGGCCGAGTGGTTTTACAAAAAAATCTTAGTAGTAGCACAGAGTCTGGAATTTTGCCCGGTGTATGGCAATAGGCTCACCCCTATTACATGGGACTCGTAACATAAATAGTGAAAAGTTGGTGTTACATTTTATAGTGGCATAAGTGCCGTAATGTGCACCTCTGTCTACCTTTTCAGGGATAAAAAGGCGTGATGTTATGTCTGACGGACATAGCTATAGTTATAATGTAACTATCGTCATAGTTATTTTCGAAAGAAACCTTTATATAATTGCAGTATTACGACAACAAACTTCAGGGAAATGTAAAATTCAAAGTCGATTTGGACATTTAAAAAAATATTCGATCCTCAAACGATACTTCACTAACATATTCACCTTTTAAAAGGTCCACTAATAATGGACCTTATATATTCTCCAAGGGACCTCCGAGACATCTGGGGATGTCATGAGAATGATAAAAAGAACATCTATTTTGTACGTATTCACAAAAATAGGGTTGTCAAAAAAGATGATTGATATGTATCGGCGTTCAAATAGGACTTTTGATGTAAAATATTTTTGTTTGTTATAATGGCATTTTTTCTAAATTTGAATAAAATATTTGACGCACTTCTTTAAAAATATTACATATCACGTAAAATAAGGCATTCATTCATAAGAGTGTTTACATATTTTATTGAGAATGTAAATGAACGTTTTATTTACTAGCAAATAATTGAAATTTATTTAAACCGCCTGCTGATGGACTGTTATGTACACATGGCTACACATCGAGCTTTAAATAACCAGTATAACCTGAACGTTAAATGTGCGGAAAGATGATGCGTCGCGACACCAGGATAAACTGGTATTGTATAGAGTGATGTGTGGCGGTGTGTACACTGTTAACATCCTGGAAAGCAGTTTTCTTTTAATTATGAAACAGGCATAATCTGGTACTTTTGACCTCTAATCGAAACTTGAGAAACTACTACGGTCCGTTTTTCACAAACTAGTTTGTAAATGTTTATTTCATACAAGGTTAAGTGTGGGAGAGCCATGCTTCGGCACGAATGGGCCGGCTCGACCGGAGTGATACCACGGTGTCACAGAAAACAGACGTGAAACAACGCTTGCGTTGTGTTTCGTCGTGTGAGTGAGGTTACCGGAGGTCCAATTACCCTCCTCCCTAGTCTCCCGAATCCCCGAATCCTCCACAATCCTCAAATTCCTAATTCCCAAAATGCCGGTAACGCACTTGTAACGCCTTAGTGTTTCAGGTGTCTATGGGCGGCGCCAATTGCTTACCATCAGGTGATCCGTATGCTAGTTTACCGGCTTATGCTATAAAATAAAAAATATACAACGAGATCAAATATTTTACTACTACATTTTCGTGGTAGATAAAACTTATAATATCGTGCGAAAATATTATTTCTTCCCAAAGTAATAGTATTGAATCGATTTACTAAATAATACAAAACAGATGGGCCTACGAAAAAACCCTATTATAAGTTTATACAATGTTTTGGAACACTCTTAAAGTTGCGAAAGGGGTCCAAAGTTTGTGTACCGCCTCACGTCATTATTTATGAATAGTTTGACAAAATATATGCATATGGAATATGAAAATGGGTTTATATTATTGGGTTTTCAAACTGAATTTATTAAGAGTTTATTTATTCTTTTAGTAAACTTGAATAGTTAGAGATGCCTACTTTAAAAATAAAGTTTGATTGATTTTGGTAACTTCAATGTATTCTATGTTTGAATGAAAGATTATACTTAATGATTGGATTTTGAGTTAAAGAAATTGCAATACATTGTATCAGTGCAATTATCAACAGAAGTCACTGCTAAGTTATTGTTTATATGTACATTATGTACATTCTGTCTTTCTATTTAAGTTATGATACTAGGGAACTCACACTTCGGACGAAAACAGACTGCGGTATGCATCTTTGTTTACCCTAAAATAGAAAATTTTGTGCAGGTAATAATATCACGTTATTGGGTGCTTCCTTTTTGTGTTCACGAATTATTTGTTGGCGTATACAAAAAGCCTGCAAAACAGCTATTTTTACGTTCAGGTTGCTGTTTATGTTTGTTAATTTAAACAAAAGGCGTTTCCCCAATTTAGAATCACTGTTTACAGCATAAAATCATAAACAGACCCATTCAGGGAATAACTTCAAAGAGTAAACGTACTCTCGTACATTTTACGAAACGTTAAAAAGAGTTACAATATAGGTACATTTCACCCTCGTTTTGTTGTAAAAACACATTAATAAAATTGTACGAATGTACGTTTGGGCGTACATCAAAAAATCCGTCCCACCGTATCTAATAAATTCACATCGTTCACTGGAATACATCGCTTAATAAGGTCAATTTCATTGGCGTTCCAATTACTAAATCATTTCGCGCCGTACAAATAAAAAGGCAGAGAAAGGCACCCTTTTCAGGCGGCTTGGCTGAATAATTTGTTGTGACAAATTGTCGGCCTATTCAAAACAAGCGACCGTCAGTGCCTGATTTACGTGGCTTTTGTGAGCCTCTGGCAATTCTGAAGGCATTTTTCTGTGCTTGTAAGCAGATAGCAGGCTTTTTGTATCTGTTTGTTGATAGAATTGTACGGAGATTTGTGTGAGTTATGGAACCATATGTGTTGTTACGAGGGTTAAAGTTGATCGGAATTGTTTAAGAATTGTAATAGATGGCTGATAAAATGGGACATTCGTTGTAATTTTCGTAGTAGGTATTGTGTGATTTTTTATTCTTTTGGGTTTTCATACTATAAAAGAGTATCAATTTATATTACATACATACTTTTAAATAATAAAGGAGAACTATAAATTAGTTTATTACAAAGTTTATATTGATAAACATTATCGAACTTACATATTATTAATATTTTTTTCTGGTTTCTTTTGTAAAAGGTACGGATACCCCATCCATCTTGTGCAACCCATAACCATAATGTAACAAAGATAATATACAACTGGGAATATCCGTATAAAATATTACAGGTTTTTCTAAAAATAAAAGTAAACTTTCGTACTTATCTTACAAGATATTGAAATTGTAAAACTGATAAGCATTAACACGAACTTATTACTTTACACATTGTAGGAAGATACCTGTAATGTATTAATGAAGTACCTTGTAATTTTTCACTTTAATTTTTCTTATTAGCTAGGTACCGTTTTTATTTTTTAAGCGGGAAAATCATCGAATGACTTCTCCCGCCTGGGTGAGGCGGAAAGGATGGAACTAAAAACCACCCCGTTCCTACTCCTACACTTCGAGCCAGAGCCTCGGTAACCCGTTAAGTTCTCCGCGGCTCCGTATCGGCATAAGCATAGGTACGATATAAGCAAACTGTACATTTACTAAAAAGCAGTAATATAGTCTAACTAACAAATAAAGTACTTTTGAAAGTCATGAAACTAAATATTAAATGACTAGCTGACCCGGCAAATATCGTATCTTTTAACCATTCCCTTGATTTCCACGAACATTTGCAGATCAAAATTAGCCAAACCGGGATAGCCGTTCTCGAGTTTTAACGAACGGAAATTCATTTTTATTTACAAAGAAGATAGATAAAAGAGCCAGTTTGTCGGTCCACCTTAATGAACATAAGTGTTAGCTTTTTTTTACTTATTAGAAGAACGACTGAGAAATTATCTACATCTAACAAAATGCCAAAACATATGAAATGTCAAAGTTTGAAGATGCAAGCTTCTGCCAGAATGCTAATAAATTATATTGGATGCCTTCCAAAACCTTCACTCGATGTATATTTCAAAGTTGAATTTGTTCGTTAATACTTTTCCGCAATCGATATGTATGTGGTACAGAGTTTCAGTTCTTTTCTTTTTAAGTAAACTTCACACGAGATAACTCTAATAATATGTTTTTTTCATATTCATAACTTTTTTTTATATATATGATGGGCCGACGTTTGACCACTATCTCGCCTGGTGGTAAGCGGTGATACGGTTTACGAAGGAGCACGTCGTCCCATAAGCAACCTATCATATATTTCAGGAAATATAGACTGGCAATGAATTCCACTCTTTAGCAGTACGCACAAGAAAGCTTGGTGCGAAGCGCTTCGTGCGTGTGGGTGGGACATCTACCATGAATCGGTGAAGCTTGACCGATTGTCTTGTGGTACGATGATGGAAAGGACTAGAGGGAATCAAGTTGTATAATTTTCCCGCGCACACACCGAAATTTATCCAGTAGAAAAGTATTCTTTAAAAGTTGTAAGAATTTATTTATTTTTTAAGTATCAAAGTGTAATTAAAACGTCAAGAATAGAATAGGTTTTACCATATTCTCCACTGGCAGATGGATTGAAGATCGCAGGTTCAGGCTTACGAGAAATCGCTGCTGTATGGTCTCTGACGAATATGTAATCCTTTAGTCAACTGTACGATACTAGTGGGAACAATATTTGTTTCTTTAAAGGTGCTCCCTCACCGGGAGCATTCACGTGTAATGTAACATTATAGAATCGACTTTAAGCATTACATTGCAATAATACCTCCCTGACTAACGAGCATTTTTTTTTTAAGCGGGGAAAATCATCGAATGACTGCTCCCGCCTGGGTGAGGCGGAAGGGAGTGTCAGACTCTTTGTGACTAAAAACCACCCCGTTCCTTCTCCTGCACGTCGAGCCGGAGCCCCGGTTACCCGTTAGGTTCTCCGCGACGCCTAACGAGCATTTGCGTGTAAAGTAACATATTGATTCGATTTTGAGCATTTCATAGCAAGATGTCAGACGAAGCGGGCGGGCTGGGGGAAGTGGAGTGCATTGATGTTACAAGCTGTATCCAGATATTATACATTGTATCATTACAAGGTGCGCATTGTAATGCTCGGTTCTCCTCTGTCACTGGTGTAATGCTCAGATCTGTTACATGCGAATACTCGCGGTGAGGAGGCACCTTTAGGCTTGATGGACAAAAATATATACATAGGTGGGTTTAATGCCATGGACATTCTCTTTAAGCCAAACCTTTGAGTGATGCAGAGAGCATAAGTAAAATGAAGAATAAATAAAACTGAATACCAATACTTGTAATAAATCATCTACACTGAATATACCTAGTGCTTTTTACATACCATGTTATATTCACATACAAAATACAGCAGCTTGATAACAGACAAGCACAAAGACAATATCCCTTTGTCAGATGGAGACACGATGCATTTACTACGTTTCTTGCTAATGCATTCGTCTATAAGGCGCTACATCTGTGTTAGTAACGCGTTGTAATTGAGACGTGTATGTCACAGTAAGATGAGAATATCAGGAATTTCACAACCTCCCCGTTAATGTTGAATATTCTTGTTTATTGTGGCTTCTTACTAAAATTATTAAGTGATATAATCTTTGACAATATAAAGGTAAAAAGCAAATCCATTCCTGTGAACTTATTTATACTATATTTAATTTAGTGAATTGACTATGATTTGTGACTTTATAGTAATGTTTTGTTATGTCAGTTCTCAAATACCTAATACCAAAAAAAGAAAGGCAACCATTGCTTGCATCAGATGATATACACCCTCGTTTGCCATCCTATCATAAATATCACTAAATAGTTTTAACAAGAAGACATAATAAGTAACATCATTCGACATCTAACGGGAGTTTGGGATATCCTCATTTCGATATCTATGTTATGAAATGCCTAATATCTTCATTGCCCAGCGACATAGACATACACATGTAGTGTTCTAATTGCTAGATAGGGTTGTGTGTGTTGGCCAACGTATTATTGTTGTGAGACTATGTATTGTTTATGTATTCCTTATGCTCCGAGTTTGGTTGAACTATTGTTTATGGAATGTTCTGTGGTGGGAGATTTGTTTGTAAAGGGCTGTTGCTTTGTTATGTATTCAATTATTTATTCATTTCTTTAAGTGATATTTTAAACCGACTGCCTCGTTGGCCATAAGTGGCCAGGCATGGGGTGTCGGGTTCGATTCCCGGGTCGGGCAAAGTTGGTTTTAAAAAATTTATCAGTAGTAGCACGGAGTCTGAAATTGTGCCCGGTATATGGCAATAAGCTCACCCTATTACATGGAACTCATAACATAAATAGTGAAAAGTGGGTGTTACATTGGCCCCTACCCCTTCGGGGATAAAAGGCGTGACGTTATGTATGGTATTTTAAAATAATATTTTAAAGAACAACTATACGTATAGTACATCCCGACAGTGTTTTTTTTAAATAACTACCGTAAGACATGCTGAATTAACTAAAAAATACGAGTTACTTACGTAAATTAGTAGAACTTTTCTCAGTATATATACGTGAGTAACGTTCCGACTGATTAACTAAAAATCGCGGGTTAATCACGTGAGAATACTATGAAAAGCTTGCTAGTTTCGAACCACTGAGGGGTTCTTCCTCATAAGCAGCATGCAGTGCAGCGGGTAGTTATTATAAAAGCATTCCGACCGATTTTAAATTAAGTGTTTTTTGTATGTGTGTATAGTTGCAGAATGCAGATTAAATACATCATTTATGTTCTATTTGTCGACTCTTAAGCATAAGGAGGTCATGAAAACGTACAGCAAATACTTGTGCTATGTTATTAAAAGATTCATCTCGAGCACAAAACACCCTGATGTAGGTAATATGCAGCTCTACGGTTAAGTTCGAGAATTCAGTGCTAATAAATGGCAACGGCATAAACGAAACAAATTAAATGTTTAATTCCTAAGTTAAAATTCTTTCTTGAATCAGAAAACACCATTTAGGGCCGAAACACATAACCGCGTTGCGTCGCCGCAACGCTAAAATCGGCGTTTGCGTTGCGGCGTGCGGCGTCATGAAAAAGAGAGTTTTATTGTCGTTTGGTAGGGTAACCAGTTCGTCGTGATTTTTATTGTTGATTAACGTGTCTCTGCCATGCACCATCGTGAAAAACTTATTGCTTATTTGTTATTAAGAAGACATTACTCTGCTATGCTGGAACGAGCTCTGCGTTGCGGCGCCGCGACGCTTAAATCGGCAGTGACGCTACTGTCGATTCTAGCGGCGCGGTACCGCAACGCCGTTATGTGTTTTGGTCCTTACAGATGAATTTAAATTTCATTTGTTTACCCTAAACAAACTAATTATATTTAAAACAAGGACTATATCTTGTTTCAAATAAATCTAAACGTAGATTCTCTTTTATACTATACTTTTTGGCATTAAATGTGTTTAACTCGTCGGTTGAAATAAAATCCTTTTTTCGATGCTACCTTTATATTTATTAACGTCTTTAAGATGTTCAGGATTTAACGTAGGTAAAGTTAATTTGAAAAAATACTCTCACCAGTGAAGTAAGAGTGAGAGAAAGGGCGAGATAAGAGTGGGAAGCGAGAGTAAGTATCTGACGTCAATAGTCAAATGAGAGTTGCAGTGTTCATGTTTTAAAATAAATCAAACAAGGCCGATACAATACAGTTATCATAAGCTAACAGCAACATTAGATGACACCATAAGATTGCATTATTGCAATAAATAATGTGACTTCGCTATCTCGGGAGCAGCGACTTTGGACGCAGCCGGCAAGCTCGGGTCCTACAATAAATCCCACTTGTGGAAACTACAGCAAAATATATGTTAAGTTTCTAGTTTGTTAGCACAAGACAATATTTTAGAGATTTCTTGATGAGCGTTGTTTCCATAATCTTAGGTGTTAACACTGGTTTATAAGTGTGAAAATTATTTTCTATGGATAAGGTGGGCAAAATGAACAGACAGACGAGTACTTCCTTTAAACCTTCAAGAAAAGAGCGTATTCCTTTTTAAAAGGAGGGCATCGCACCTGTGACTCTTCCGGTGTTGCGGGTGTTCATGGGCGGCGCTGATCGCTTACCATCAGGTGATCCGTTTGCTCGTTTGCCTCCTATTCCATAAAAAAGTAAGTAATTAACGCTGACCAAAGACATCCATAACAGAAGAGGAGTTACAATTTACTATAAGATTCTTATTTTTATAGTAACACGACTGCAGTCTAAAATTATGTCTAGTGACGTAAACATCCAATTTAGAATCAGAGTAACATTAAATTTAGGCTTATTTTTTTAAATCTAATAGTTTGGCTTGATAAAAATACATTTTTTTTTTGAAATAAACGTTGCCCCACACTAGGATTTTCTCCTGTGTCGTGGGTGCGTTTACAAACATACAAGTTCACATACACATAACACCCAGACCCGAAACAACAATTTGTGGATCACACAAAGTGTTGTTCCGTGCGGGAATCGAACCCGCGACACGTTGCACGGCAGCCGGTTGCCCAGCCACCGCACCAACCGTGCAGTCATACATTCACGTGCAGAATTACATTCTTTTTAGTAAAATTTAGTTCAGAAACATTAAATACTCTGACAATTGAATAAAAATTTAAAAGAGATCATTGCTAAATCTCATGCAATAACAATTTAGTTGGGATTCTTTGAAAATGTTGCAGATTTACCGTTTTCAGCACAAACACCTTTTTAGTTTTCAGGAAACAAGTCGTAAAGAATGTCTAACGACACGCTAACGAGAGTATGAGAGAGGAAACGAGAGAAAAACGGATAAACCCAGGATACAGATGAGTACAAAAGATTAAGGAAATAAATGTGATTTAGCACCACTGACCCGAATTTAACGGTAGAAAGTTTTTACAATAGATAATTAGCAATTTATCTCGAAATGTTTCGTAGAATACGCTGTTTTGTAGATATTATTATAAGGTTTACCTTTTTCTTTTGCTGCGAAAATGAGATGACTTTCGCAAAATATCACGGAGTTTATCCTACAAAGTGTTAGACATTCTATGTAACACCCACTTTTATCAGTTACAGCGATCACCCCATCTAAAAGAAGGTGTCCTTGACGACGACGTAAATGTCGTGCGCTACTAAGTACATAGTTAATTAAAAAAAACCTATAAAGTATTTTTGTCGACTCGGAAATGGGTATGTATAAACATCTATGCATGAACCACAATATTTGCCAACGAAAACCCAATTTTTGGGCATCCAATCATAAAAATCGCATAAAAGAAACCATCAAAAAAGTCACCCAACTTCGGACATCGACAGCGCCATCTATCCAAGACCATTGTCGGTTCCCTTCAGCACATCTCGTTTGTGAGACAGTCCAGTTATATTGAAAAAGTTCGCACTCACGCCATTCTTCCAGCAATATATCAATGTGTCCTCAAACTTTTTTGACAGCTCAGCAATAGTTGAATTCCTATTCATTTTATTGGATCCCTCTTTACAACTTTAGTTAGGGCTCACCGGAAAATATTTTGCATCGCGGAAGCGTAATAAATTAGGGTTCTTATAATATATTGGGTTGTATGCTGGCTTTATGTGTGTGAATTTGTGGGAACCCTGAGCGAGAATTGTGGTGAGAGGTTAGTATGTTGAATAGTTTCTTGTGCTTAGGTTATAAATTGTGCAAGGATTCGTTATTAGTTCAAGATGATGATCAATTGTAGACGGCGGTTTATGAACTGGATGTTCCACAGATTTTAAAGCAACGGATTTTCACTGATAGATTTATTTTTTTAGTTTTTCTTTGTCTCAAATAACATTGTTAAGTTTGAGTATTGTATATGCATCCTAAGGATTTCGAAAGCAGAATTTAATCTGTATCTCAAAAAGTGCAAATAAAACCAATATTTACAAAAACTATGTAACGATGATAGCACTGAGGGGGCAATTTAAATTGATCAGAGTAAAAGGGTGTTGTGTTGCATCGTGAGCGGCTGGTATCTATTTAATTACGATGAGGTGGTCCATTGATGTGAGCTCTCCATATTGCAAGCTGAAATTGACACACATTGTGGGGACGAACGATTAAATATGCGCCATGGAATACTCTCCTTTGAAGAGGCGATGATAGTGGTATAACGTGAGGATATTGCGAATAGTAAAATTATTTTCCAATCATAATATATTTTTTACAAAAGCTTATTATTGAGGCTATTACCTCTATATTACTGACTTGTTAACGCTATGCAAAATGAAATAAATATTTTCATCGAGTTTTCATGGGCATGTGTAGATACATAGACCGACCAATATCTGTTTGATTTTCATTTCGTTTTTATAATGTAAACTAAATAAAATGAATAGTTAACTAGGCTGAGGTTGCAGTAGCGTCTGAACTAAGGATAATCTTTCTTTTGAGTGAATAGTTTTCTAAAAAAAACTTCTTAACAACTTAGCATGTAGTCTTGGAGTAACCAGAATGAGTTTGAGCGAAAAATTTACAAAATTAGCGAATACAAATGAGGCCATCGGTAGAGGGCGACCTAGATGGACATATACGGACCAGATTGGCGATATATTAAAGAAGGGCCAAATTAAAAGTACCCTTAACCGACAAGCATGCATGAAAAGACTGATGACTGTTGATGAAGCGAAAGAGTTATGTAAGAATCGAAGCAATTGGCGTTCCATAGTTGCTGCCTACTCCTATGCGAGACAGGCGTGAGTTTATGTATGTATGTATGTAGGAGTTTTTTCTGGATCATTTGAAATCAACTATTAACACGACTGCAGCTGCACCGAATGTGGAATATTGACTTTTTTAGTTCGGTTCATATCGCATTGTCGTCCTCCCGCAAATTGTCCCGTGGTCACAAAACGCCTCATCCACGGAATGCCCAATTCCCACAGCATCCAATTCAGAGCCGTTCAATGGTGTTCCAGAGCACGCGTGTGATTTTTTTCAGCGTTAACAAGGCTACGCTTTGTAGGGTTTTTCTTTGTGTAAAACTTTCATTAATTGGGTTTGGACTTCTTTTGTTATGTTGTGAACACGAGCAGAAAAGAGAAGGTTATGATAAGTTTTTAACAATAAAAATAATAAATGTTGAAACAAACCTTTTTAGTGAAATTGTAACATTTAAATTGCTAAACCAACTAGAGGTACAATGTATGTTCACTGCGTACAGAGATAAATACAGAAGAGGATTATCCGTTTTTACTGCGAGATGAATTCGTATGCCCGTCGTCGTGGTGACCCGGAGGTATAAGACGCCGGCTTCTCATGCATGAGAGTGCGGGTTAGGAACCTACCAACGGCAAGTACCAATGTGCCTTTCCCGACACCACTGACAAACGGTAAAGGTAAACCTGGGCTTATAATTTCTAATTATAAGTTTGTAATCGCCAACCCGTATTGAGCAAGCGCTGTTATTAATGCTCAACCCTTCTCCGTGTAAGAGAAAGCTTTGCTCAGCAGTGGGCATTTATAGGCTGTTGATGATGAATAAATTCGTAAGCGATATCATGATTGCAAGTTGCAGTACACAACACAACCCGAAACCGTAAAATGTTAATAATAATAAAACTTTACATTTTATTAAAATTTTACCATCAGATTGCCAAAGAACAATAATTGCACATTGCCACAGATTTTCATTTTTTTTTTTTTTTTTTTTTTTTTATTTGGTTCACAAAACTGAATACAATCTAACATACATATAAAATACCTCAACAAACTTAATTAAGATTATATCCTACTAGATGTGAACACGGCATGCATAATAGAAAAATCTTACATTACTAAATGGAAACAAAAACTTTAGTTCAAAGTGTGTAAAAAGATCTTAGCTTCTTCTTGAAAGAGGCAAGAGAATCGAGACGGAAGACATCAATGTCTTTACAAATGTTATTAGAATAACAACACATACGGTACATGGGCGAGTGCTGGCCAAGATTTGTCTTAGAATGCGGTGGGTGAAAAGTCTTTCGATTGCATATCCGACTACCCGCTCGCGGTACAGAAATAGCCACGCGTTGCAGTATATCAGGAGAATCGGTAAGGTTGTGTATTAATTTATAAAGAAACATAATATCGGCTATTTTTCGTCTTGTGCCAAGAAGTTCCATTTTGTATGTTGACAGGCGTTGTTCATATGATTTTAGGTTTTGGCATCTTAAGTCATTATATGTTAGGTGATACAGGAACCTCTTCTGAATACGTTCTATTCTATTAATATGCACTTGGTAACTAGGATTCCAAACCGTACTGCAATACTCAAGAATACCGCGAACAAACGTATTAAATATTAAAATTGTGAGACTTGGTTGCTTGAATATTTTCATCTGTCTATTGATAAAACCCGAGATTCGAGAGGTCCGCTTTGTTATGTCATCTATGTGGAACCTAAAACTTAAAGACCTATCCAGAATTATTCCCAGATCACGGATGGTTGTCACTTCTGTTAGAGGGACATTATGTATTGTATAAACAGTGGGGTGAGTATTTTTTCTTCTCGTAAATTTTATATGACAACATTTTTCCAAATTCAAAGACATGTAATTATCAAGGCACCACTTGTAAACATTATCAAGATCAGATTGTATTAATTTGGCATCAGAATTATTATTGATTGCACGGTAGATTTTTAGGTCATCCGCGTATAGTTTGAAGTGAGATTTGATAACGTTCTTGATATCATCGATATAGATCAAGAAAAAGAGCGGACCCAAGTGAGAGCCTTGAGGTACTCCTGACGGAACCCTGCACACATTCGATTTGAAGCCGCAAACATAGACTAATTGTGAACGATTACATATATATGACGCACACCATCTAAACAACGAACCATGTATACCTTTTTCGGCAAGTTTGGCCAGAAGACGATTGTGGTTAACCAAATCGAATGCCTTCCTGAGATCTGCGTACACTGCATGTACCTCACCGCCACCATCCATCACATCTACAATATCGCACACATAACTTACTAAGTTTGTGTTGGTAGATTTACGAGGTAGGAAGCCGTGTTGATTTGAGTCAATGTATTGTTGGAAATGATTCAAAAGCTTTCTATTGACAATTGCTTCCAACACCTTACCAGATGCAGATAAAATAGAGATTGGACGATATTTAGCAACATCGTCCAGTCTGCCTCCTTTGTGGATGGGCGTTAGATGTGCAATTTTCCATCGTGTAGGAAAAGTACCAGTCTGTAACGATTTATTGTAAATTATTGTTAACGGTTTACTTATATTGTGAGCACATTTCTTTAGGAAGATAGGTGGAATAGAATCTGGACCCGGTCCTTTGTGTATATCTAGGGATTTCAACCTATTTAAGACTTCATTTTCAGTAACTGTTATATTGTTATATATTGGTCCGTTCCAATCGTTATACTGGGAGGAAGAACTATTACAATTAAGATTACTATTGCAAGTGTAAACACTTTGAAAATGTTTAGAAAATAAGTTACAAATTTCCTGACCCCCCCTAGCTGTTTCGTTATGCAGAATCATTTTGTTGGGTAGAGAAATACTATTAGACTGTCTATCTTTGAAAATTTTCCAGAAGTATTTTGGATTGATTTTCAGGTGATTAACAGACTGTTTCTTAAAATTTGAATAGCATTCTGAGATCAATGCATCACACCGGTTCCTGGTGATATTGTATTGCAGTTTATCCATGAGATTACCATATTTTTTATACCTAGAGTGATATTTCCGTTTTTTTTTTTTTTTTAACGCCTTCAGCAATGTTTTACTAAACCATACGGGATAGTTATCATTTCGCTGTTTGCGGAGCGGGGTGTGATCACTGATTATAGGATTGATCGTGTTGTAAAAAATGTCTACCATCTCGTCCACAGACAGCGAGCACTGGAGTAGATTAGACCAGTCAACCAGCTCCAGATCATTGTTCAGTGCTTCATAATCGCATTTGTGAAAATTGTAAGTTGGAGCGGAACAAGGTCTAACGTAACTCTCTTTTGCTGTCTGTACTTCGATATGTAATGGAGGATGGTGTGGATCCGGTGGAACTAAGCAACTACCAGCTGGCGAAACTTGTATATTGGCTGAACCATTGCGCAGCACCAGATCGAGAACTCGCCCATTAGTATTGGTTATATGATTGTGTTGGTGCAAATTACAAAAAGCTAAGGAGTCGATAAAGATATGATGAAGCGCACCATCAGGTGCAATGGGAGCCAATTGAGAAGAGTCAGGATCTATATGCCATTCTATATCACTCGCATTGAAATCTCCAACGATAAGGAATAGACGCTCAGTGTTAGCTTTGGCACAATTATTTCCATCACTGTGAACAACTTGGGTTACATTTTGAAGAAAAGCTTCAGTATACTCAAGAGTAATGGGGGGAGGCATATATACACCACAGATATTTACTACAGTCTTACCAATTTTTAAGCTAAGCCACAAATCCTCGCATGTTGACTCCCAGGAATTCATTCTTAAAACTTCATATGATTTAAGAACTGCAACTAGCACACCTCCGCCGTCCCTTTTAGTTATATAGGATCTAGTGGAAGACCTATCACGCCTAAATACATTATAGCGATGATCTAACAATTCATAGTCAAACACCGTGTCATTAAGCCAAGACTCTGTTACGACTATTATATCATAGGTGTTTTTCAATACTGCTAGATAAAAGTCTTCCGTCTTGGTTCTCAAGCCTCGGACGTTTTGGTAATATATGTTTAGTTCGAATTTTAATAACATTAATTTAAGATTATAGTTAATTACAATAATATGTGAATATTACAGCTTGGCCAAGCAATCTAGTGATTTGATTATTCTGTGATCAGATGAAATTTCTTTGCGAACATAAATGCGACTGTTCCGTACCCACACAAATTTGTAATTTTTCTCCCTAGCAGCCATTCTAGTTGCAGCGTGTAGTTTTTTATTTTCTGGAGATAAATGCTCGGTTACGAAGATAGCTTGTTTATTGCCAGAGAAACCAATGTGCGTGCTGTTCAGTTTGACATTATCGCTAGTCCTGTTAAACATTTTGACTGATGCCAAAAAATTATCACGATTACGTTGGCTGCTTAGCTTGACTACAATGTTGCGAGGACGGCTTGACTCCGGATTCAATTTCGAGACCCTGTGAAACGACTTAACTTCGGTGTCTTGCAGGTTATACGATACGGTTTTAGCGATCTGATTAATTATGTTAAGTAGATTTTCACTTTTATGTTCAGGTACTCCTTGAATTTCAATATTAGAATCTCTGGCATGCTGTTGTATTTGGAGAAGATTTTTATCGAGTTCAACTAGTTTTCGATCAAATTCTTTGCTCTTGACGGACTGTTCAGACATACTCACAGTGAGTTTGTCGTTTAGTTTCATTTGTTCGTCGTGAGAGTCTGACAAAAACTGAATAGTCTTTATTGCCTCATCTAATTCTTCTCTCATTTTTGAGTATTTGATCCCCAGCTCATTAAAATCGCTCTGCACCTTACATAACATAGAGTTGAATTTTAAAAAAGTAGATTGTTGATTTTCGAATTTGTCCAACATTTCCTGGCGTAGATTCCGTATTTCAGTTAAAATTAGATTTTGATCAATTTCTAAGGATACCATGCTATTTAGAGGACTATTCTTAGCTTGACTTCTTTGTAATGGTGTAGAATTACCATCGTCAACTTTTTGCTGAGCACAAATAGAACAAATCCACTTCGAACGTGTCGCCGTTGATTCATTAAACTTCACACATTCTTGATGATAATGGTGATGGCAATTTTGATTAGTACACTTAATACGCTTGTGCGTTACAAGAATGTTCGACTTGCATTCAGAACATTGCACCATTTTGACAGTTCAAAGTCGCACACTAATAAAGGCTAACGAATAAAAATACAATTTCTAGTAGTCCGCCGAGTGATGAAATTGCACACTAATAAAGTCCTTTGTGAGGTCACCTGAGGGTACACTTATTATTGTCACTTAGTGTTCGTATTTTAATGCGTGTTTTTTGTTATTTGTCCAACACTAAACACGAATTCCACTCGTGTATCAATGCACTATATCAGTCTCAATCACAAATACGTATCGCTGCAGTTTGTTATGTACTTTAGACAGAGAATATGAATTTAGATTGAAGAGCAATAAATAACACAACTATTTCGATTTCGTTCCACCGTCGAATCTGAACATTCGTTCGTTCATTACACACTTCTTTGTTTTCATTCATTTTCGAAAGTTTTTAATTATTAACAGAAGTCGTAACAACAAACAGAGTGCGTAACCGCCAAAATAAATGTCCCCAGACTATACACGGCGGAAATTAAACTTTGTAACAGCATGACAGTTTAATTAAACTGTTCCTACATATAATGCACATACCACATTGTATGAAACAAAAGTAGCCTTACTTTATATAGCTACTAGCTTTTACCCGCGGCTTCGCTCGCGTCACAAAAGAATAAAACGTAGCCTATGTGACATATACCAATACACACAGCGCCATCTATACCAATACTTTTGTTTTTCCTCGGGAATATCAATTTTTTCCGGGTTAAAAAGTACACTATTATTTAATCCGGACTTCTAACTTTACGTCTGCAAAAATTCAAAGCAATCAAAATAACAGTAGCAACATGTTACTTATATCATTTATAAAACCTACAGCCAAATGATGCAAACCAAGCTTGTTATTTAACAAATTTACAAACTTATTCATGTACTATATATAAACTTCAAAGCACAGTGTTGTAACAGTTTCCGTAAAATAAAATTTCACTAATCGTATTTTATCCTTAATCTTTTGGTGGTCGGTGTGGTACAACTCCCTTTGAATTTAATTAAACATTTAAAACTACTCGGCCAACTGCTGGAATAGTTTTACATAGAAATCTTAAAAATGGAAAAGTTCTGATTAAAAATAATAATAATTAAGTTTGAGGCAGGATTGTTCGACCAGATTCACGAACGTGATGGAAGCTAATGAATTATGTTAGCATTGTAGTAGGTGGCGCTCTGTAGTAGATGCATTGTCCTAAGAGATAAAGGTGTTAATATATCTGGTTCAACGATAGTCTCTGAAAACAAAAAAAACATGAGAACATTCGACTGCGCGCTTGGCGCGGTGGGTGGACAACCGGCTACCGCACGACGTGTAGCGGGTTCGATTCCCGCACGAAGAAAGCCTTTATGTGATCCACAAATTGTTGTTTTCGGTCTGGGTACCATGTTTACATGAACTTGTATGTTTGTGAACGCACCTATGATACAGGAGAAAATCCTAGTGTTGAGCAAAGTTGTTTTTAAATTATTAGTTTTGCACAAGTTGACATTTTTTTTAAGTTTTCAATATATAAAATAGTTACAATTGGTTTTCTTAACGAACTCATAAACAGGTTTAACTTAAAATAACCATTGACTACCAATGTCTACTACCAACCTATATCTTTTTCAATATATTTCCATTCAAAACAAAGGTGTTCAAAGTTTGCTGACACATTAATTTGTTGTTATCATCCAAATAGGCTGTATTCCAAATAGTTGTAACCTTTTTACACGTTACATGCATAATTGTTCAAAAAAAAACAGAAAATAAAAAAGGTTTTATTCTGATTGGTTCGGCTCATCCAGCGTCTCTAGTTCCAATTAGCTATTTGTTTTCGTCAATCGAAACCGCAGGCGTACTCAGCTAGGCTTTTATCTACATTTTCTATATATTTATGTAAAATCTAATTTCAATTACTAAAGTATTTGTGAGGTTGAGTGCTATTTTTCAAACTTTTTTGATTTCAGATTAATCAGCTTTTTATTTGCATTAGAGTATCACCTTTGGTATTGGAATGAAATTAGATTTTTTACTATTTCAATATTTATCGTGGAGGACTAAGGGGGAGGGCTTTGTCCAACAGTGGAAATCTTCCTGTCTGTCGATGATGATGGAGTAGTAGAGAATCTAGGAGCGCTTGTAAGTTCTCTTCTGGCGTTGCTGTTTATATGAGTAGTATATGTAAAGTAATGAAATATAACAAAGTCGTGCCAAGTCTAAGGTTCCTTTGCGATTTCGTTATTATTGATGTTGTGTGACTTGGCCGTTGAAGGGTAACACCACGTTTACCAAGTGGCAATTTTCCACCGTCAATGGGTAGCGGTTCTGGCCACAGATTGGTGCAATGGTGTCATGGAGTACCTGGTTTTGTACCCTTGTGTACTCGATTATATTTCAATAATCATTGTATCATCATTGTGCACGGACCATGAGCCCGTGGAGAATTAATATTGAATATAAAAAAAACTAATTGTCCTACCTTAGTAGTAGTAATACAAAAGTCAATATAGACGTTAGAAAACCTAATGTTCTCACTAGCTCCTTTATTATTGAATGAATTTGTAAATTCTAACTAATATTCTGACTTCAATAAACTAAAAACGACTAACTTATGATATGCAAACAGTAAGAATAAGTTCATAGGTCACGATAACCGCTTACCATCAGGTGGGCCGTGTGCTTTTTTTGTCACCGTCGTGGTATAGAAAACGAATAAGTAAAAATATGTTTAGAATTTTAGAGCAGATGATAGAAATTATGTACCTATTGTTTGATGTTCCTATAATAATTTTATAGAAAATAATTACTTACCTGAGCTCGATCCTGATACACAATGCATATGTCAAAACTAAACCAAACCAAAACCAAATATCTCAATGCTAATTTTATATTTCCTAAAAGATGAAGTTATTTTCGTTTCATTTTTCTGAGGTCACGAAGTGATAATATATTTGTACTGTTTAGAATTGCATCGACCTTCTGAAACCATAAAAAATTGACGAAACTAATCCAATTTTAGGCCTAACCCCTTTTTGCTTTCATCCGAACTCCTATGGACATTCTACAGCAGAATATACATATTATTATCTCCCCTCAAAAAACAACATGCTTGTTTTCAACAAGCTCCCAGTCTTAACTTAAAGTGATCCGAACCATGAATACATAAACATGTTACAAAAACATCTACAGTATGGACTGTCACCTGATTTGCATTATTCAAGTTTCAACGAGATTTTATAATTTATCCGATCTATAGAAGAATCTGTTGAAAGCCGTTTGAATAATATATGGAGGGATGAAGGATAAAGCGAAATTAATATTTTATATTTTGTTTAAGTATTATACGGGAAGGGTGTTGGGACAGCAAAGATTGTGTTTGCTACATGGATGTTAATGGAGTGGTGTAATGAATTATTTATGCCCGTGCCACACTTGATTGGCGATTAAAAGTTTATCAAGTTAAATATTCTGATCGACTGAGAGTGTGAAAGTCGGTCATGTTTTTATTAATAGAAGGACGCGTGAAGAGATTTGCATATGTGTTTTTATTCTATACTGAGTTGATATTTATTTAAAATATTTTTGCTGTGCCAGACAGGGTTCTTATTGATCGAAAATTCTGAATGAATAGAACGAAATGCCACGACAGAAATTTCGTAGAATTGGAATGCAATAAAGTTGACAATGGATTAAGTAAATGCTACTGCTGTGTTAGCCGAGGTGAGTCTCGTTGTAATATTTACTGATACTAAGTGATAACAATATGATTAACAAATAAATTTACTCAAAACAAAAGCATACAATTCCCTTTCACGATAAATCGTCACGGAATATCACGCGCAAATAGTTTAACATTACATTGACCAAGTATGTGAGTCCCGTAACTAATTGAATGTTAAATCAATCAAGGTTGACTGGCAAGTTATTTATTAAACCACAACCGCAACTGTGATTAATAATACTGCCACATCTACCAAACCAAACGGTGTGTAATGAAATTAAGCGAACTCATCAAATGTGCTAGTTCAGATCGCTTTGTTGATTCACTTTGACATGTGGCTTTTTTGACGTATAGAGCTATCGGCATCGGCAAGGAAAACGATCCTTTGGCATCTTACATGCAAGCGCACACTGTCGGAAACTATGCTTTAGTATGCTGAAACGTTCTTAGGAATGACGAGGTGTCCTTAAGCATACCGCACCGTCCTAAAGCATACCGAAGCGTCTCAATGTCGTATTTCTCGTCATAACAGTCTCAGAGTAGTTACAAGCTAGTTGTCTGAGTTGTATTTAATATGTTGGACTGGGATCTAGTGCTCATAGCAGCTCTTGCTGACGAAGAAGAGAAATCTAATCAATCAAGCCAGCGGCCGCCGGCCAGAGGATGCCGAGGCATCCCGAAGCATCCCGAAGGATTCTCAAGGATGCCGATGCAGCAGTCTCAAGCATAACGAAGCGGTAGGTATTTTTGTTATTACGACCATATGCACGGCAATTTCTATATTATTGCCATTATCTTTATGTATATTGCTATTTCTCACTTAAAATCCTCAAAGGTGCAAATGCAGATAGTGGGCGCCGGGTCTAGATCACATCGGATTAGATTGGCATTCTAGAAGTTTTTATCACAGTCGACTGATATTAGTGTTTTACTTGGGACGAGTGTTATTTGCGGTTTATAACCTAGCACAGATTATATTGTATTCTTATTGGGCATACATTATTGGCCTGTCGACTACCTATAATTACTTTCACTGAACTTTGTATAATAGTAGAGGTATGTACTGTACAACAGGACACATCCTTGTCCACTTTACATATGATTACATTTAATTAAGAACCTTAATAATTACAGTCTCTGAAAACAATTAAACATTTTAACGCAACTGTTTGTTGCAGAAGGGACTTTCAAAAACAAAACTCCGATAATCTTCGTTCCGTAAAAATTATAAGAAAAACAAACGACAGTATCTTATTTCGGTCAGACACCAACGTCGAGACGGGGAAGCGATCCTCGGCAAAAAATTGTAAAGTATTCACGAAAAGACACTGATAAATTACTCCATGTTTTACAGACACATCTCACGATTTATTACGGCACCCACATACAAATATACACGATAAATACGAAAACATACGCTCACAGAATACCCAACATATCTTGGCATGCTCGCGGTGGCGCTGCTCGTGAAGGAATCTGTCAATAAACTGTCAAATACGGTACACTTAAATTTAGTTCCGAATTTTTCCGTGTGTCAAGTCTGGCTGGTTCTCGTACGTTAATACGGGTACATCGACATGCGTAGAGTAAGCAAAGATCGATGGCTCTGTACACGGTATGGGGAATATTTCATTCTGCCTCATTTTATTTTCATTAGACCTGATTTTGTTGGTGACAATTTATTAGGGTGTGTTTATGTTGATCGGGGATGTTACATACATAAATAAATATAAATTTTGTACCATGGATTTTGTTAAACAACCCGTCTTTTCATCAAAGCATTATCATATGATAGGTTTCATAAATGTACTCTGGGAATATTATTGACTCAGAAGTCTTGAGAGATTTACCAAACTAAAACTTTGAAAGCTAGTTTCAGTGGTTTGTTGGACTTGAATATTTAGAAGCCTTTTGGGCCTTACTAAACTTAGTTAGTAGATTATAAAAATATGACCTAGTTCAGATTTTAGAAATTTCAATTTAAATATTGTTTATTGAAATCTGATAGACAGTGAGTAGCTAAAGACTGCAAATGGAAGTGTACTACTAACTACTAATGGAGACTGAATAAAAAAAGGTCCTTCTAAAAGTCTAAATATAAAATCACAAAACCCAACACAATTCCCACATTCCTAGCACACCTGTCATTTAGCAAAGAGAAACATTCGTATTCTCAACAAGACTAGAAAACGGCAAAAAGCCGCCGTCATTTTTCTCACTCATTTCCACATTTTTGTGCGCTAACTTAGTTGGCAAACAAAATGCTTTGTAGAGTGAGGGGGGAGGGGGGAGGGGCAGGATCATCTGTCAAGGTCCGATCCACACTTAGGTCCCTACTAAACCCTTTATGCTCTGTTGTACCACAGCGAGTAGTTACCGGTCCCTCGCAGCAAAAGAAAAATATCCGACCACAAAAAGGTCTTTTCTCCACCCGGATGCGTCTGAATAATTTATTAAGAAGAATTCTCTAAACAAAAGAGGTTGAAGTGTTTTATGGACTGTTTGCATAATAGGCTTATTATGTGTGATACTAAAATGTTTATGTCCGGACAGCGTCGCAACAATGAGGGTCTAGAATGAGTGAGTGCGAAACTAGTTCCTATTTTGGAATTGTTTGTTTTATGTTCATTTCTAGAATAATTTTAGTGAGTGTTCTGTTGGAATGAATACATATTACATTATTTTATGTAGTCTACACTTTACTTTTACTGAACCAGTGAGTTGTTAGTTGAACTAGTAAGAAGAAAGTCAAGGACTGTTATGGTACAATGAACGTACGTTTTGACACAAGAATCAAACCTTTACTGCCTCGTTGGCCGAGTGGTCGCATTTGCGACTGCCGGGGCAAGGGTAATATAATACTGATTTTTTTTTCAAATTCTCAGTTGTAGCACGTAGTCTGGAATTGTGCTCGGTATATGGCAATAGGCTCATCCCCTATTATATGGGACCCATAACAAAAATAGTGAAAAGTGGGTTTTACATTGTACAGTAGCATTAAATGCCGTAACATGCACCTCTGCTTACCCCTTCGGGGACAAAATGGATCAATATTATGGTACGTTTTAAAACCCTTAAAAATATTTCTATCAAATAGTTATACAGAAAGCCTTGAAGTTGATATTTTTATGATTTTTTGCAAACAACAATTCAACAATTCGATTGTATTTTATTAATACTATTATCAGTATTGAATGGTTCATGTAAGGTTGATATGTTTTGCGTAATATGGCATTATAATGAGGCATCAATTAGCGCTTGTACCATTGTTATTAATAATTAAAACGAGCTGTAGTAATTATAATTAAATATCCCCAAAACCCGAATTAACCGATTTTTAATTTACCTCTAAGTAAATGAAATGAAATGGTATTACCTAACTAGAAAGAAAATTAATTAATTTAATATACTAAATTGTCTTTGTAGTCAGTTAACACGTTAAACGCCATGGGGGTCATCGGTGACCGGCGTTAGCGGAGGATTTACCTTCAACAGTTTTTTATTGGCAGTCAAAGTCTTAATACCATACAATTGATGGTAACTAGTTGCAAGTATACCTACTGACCATAGGCCGAAGCCGATTCGGAGTCGCGGAGAACCTAACGGGTAATCGGGGCTGCGCCTCGACGTGCAGGAGAAGGAACGGGGTGGTTTTTAGTCAGTAAGAGTCTGACACTTCCTCCCGCCTCACCCAGGCGGGAGAAGTCATTCGATGATTTTCCCCCCTTAAAAAAAGATACCTGTTTTGAAATTCAATCCCGTATCGAACAAACTGTTATTGGTACTGAAGAATACGAGCATAATATATTGTATTTCGGTAACTGTTATGTATTTGGTGTATAATTTTCAGGTATTCGTAACATAAAAAGAAATAGACGATTTTTTGAAATGAAAAAAAAAGAAAACTAATTATCGATTCAATTTTGAGAACTTCTTAAAATCGAACAACTACTTAATGACCCGGAAATCAAAGGCCCATGATATTAACAGTCACGTTTACAATTACACGACCAAAAAGCTAACACTAGGTATTATATATACATCCTTATAATAATAGTACTGTACATACCCTTGAGCTGTCCTAAGTAGGGTTGAGCTTCGAAATGACTTATTCATGCATGACACCTGTCATATTACTGCTGACCCCTTATTCCTACAAAGCTAGTACAGACGTGTGCTAGATGGCTGGCACGTAATCGGCCACTTCAATAAATGTCTGGTCTTTGTGGCAAGTTTGACCTTGGCTTTCTTTTATTTGATATTTATGTTACCTGTCGGGTCAATATGTTTAGACGCCATGTTGTAAGTAAAATAAATATAAATTATAAAATTAATGTTAGTAAATACGTATGATTGTCAGGTTTATGTTGAATGGAACGATAATTAATTTTAAGGTTAACTTTTGTGTTATTATGATACTACCAAACTGTTTTTTTTTTGTGTAATTATAAAAAAGTATTGATTATAAAAAGTTAATAAGCTACATACAAGTTTTCAATGCACTGAAAGCGTAGCAAATATCTATAGCAAACTTGCAAATGCTGATAGCTTACTACGCCGTAGCATTCGTAGCCGTAGTTCGTAGCATCCATACAAGTTACAATTTTTTTTTAAAGTGTGGTTCTATCTCACTACTCGTTTGAGCGTCAAAAATGTTATTTTACTTGCATTAGTAATAAGAAATGACCATCAAGAATCGGAGAGTGTTAATTTAAAATTTAACCAATCATTCCCCGAGCAGGACTGACTTCAAAAATTAAAAAGCAATTTTGTAGCGAAACGAAACGCGACTCGGAGGACCACTCTTTGGCGACAGCTAATCATAATAATGAGATAAGAATTTAATGGACTGCCTATCTGGCCCTGAGGCTGTGGCCTAACAAAACCAGTATAAGTTGACTTTCGTAGCAATCTAATAATACAACATTCTAAAGAAGTACAGAGGTCTTTCCTTATGGTTAACTCAAGTTATTTAAGAAGATTACGCAGTTTCATTGGACCTATAAAACACTAATGTCTTGTCGCCTGTTCTGCAGATACAGCTTTGTATAGTTCAGAAGCTGTCTGCTCTTTGATAATGATGACATTTATAAGGTAGTTGACATTTGACCAGACTTCATCGTGATCCTTTTTTAAATGAGGTAAAAACTGAGACAAACATAATGACATTGCAAGTTAATTAACGATACCATCTAAGTTACCTATGTGTATTAAAACAATTTTGCGTGATGTTTCGAAAACGTCGATGGAAAATTGTAAACTTGTAAAATCATATCTTTTAAAGGAATTATGTTGATAGTAATAACTAGCAGTATCATCTAAGAGTGAAATTCGTGTACACAATAGAATAGGGTAGACGACTAATTTTTATTTTAATGTCCGTCTGGTAGATTATTTAAAAACATTAGACACGTATTTTTTATTTTCTCACAGAAACGAATAGTTTCGAAGATATATTGATTTGAAATGTCGCGTGACGTCACTTCTCAGTACATTTTATACTAAGAAATGACGTTTTAGCCCCCACTCCTAAACTTTGATTCGTTTTATCTAAGTATTGTTTTATTATACGACAAAATAAAAAAATACGTGTCTAATATTTTTTCATTACCTAACTTACGGACTAATTATATTTTTAATTTTCATACCCTGTCATCATCCCCATTCAATAGATGCTTTCATTAAGGTACAAAGAAAATAAAACCTTTATGTACTTTGGAAAATTTAAGTGTATTTTGTAGTAAACACACCGTGCTTCGAACGTAACGTGACACTAACGCTTCAAAAATTCAATTAACAAAAAAAGCATAAGATAATTATTCATTTTAATGAACACCATTAAACCTCCTGCCACTTAGGACCAAAATTCATAAATCTAGACTGCTAAGTCTTGATATTTTAACTAATTACATTTACAACAAAGCCCTCATGAGCAGGGCGGTAAATCTCGGAGAATAATTAACGGAACTCATTTAATAGAAACGCTAAGTAATATTTAGTGGAGGGCCCTTGAGTGTTGAAGCAGAAAGAAAATGTTTGCTTAGGCGCCTTTTATTATGAGTACGAAATAGGACGTTCCTACAGAGGCAATTTACGTGAAAACGTACGGGACATCAGACATATGTAACAACATGTGTAACGCAATTAATTTTATTCACATGTAAAACAAATATAACATGACACCAATATTTAAGATAGTCATATCTCTATAATAAATACTTTTATTTAATTTTTTTTTCATAAATAGTGAAAAGTGGGTGTTACATTGTAGTAGCATAATATGCACCTCTGCCTACCCCTTCGGGGATAAAAGGCGGGATGTTATATATATGTAAATTTTTTCGCAATAATTATGCAAAAGTGAAGAATGAAAATTGTTTTAATTTTGCTTCAAAGTTTTAGCATCTCCTATGTCTTTTCTATCATTTTTAATCCGTGGTTTCTTTTAGGAAATACAAATTGTCCTGAATATTTCTATAAAAAGCATGTCATGGTTTCTAATTACCAAAGCTTTTCACTGTAATCCAATGTGTTGTCATTATAGTTGTTCGGATTCCAATGTAAACAACACAGTGTTATGTCTTGGTATTAGGCTTCGTGTTTGCGGGGTCTGGATACTATCGTTAGTCTAATTTATGACCCCTGGACCATGTCCAGTTGGATGGTGGGTCACCCAATCTACGGTTTATGAGTTTACAGTATGGCATCGTTGACACATTTGGTCATCCTGACCGAATTGGTAAACATGTAGCTTAACTGTCAAGGAAATCCGAGGTTTACATGCATTCGTGAAAATATCCTCTTTGGACGTATGGTGGTTAGAACGGCAAGTATTTACAGAATACAGTTTTATGTGTTTAATGCCGGAATACTGAAACGTTACTCAATTTTAAGTCGTGCTTAAACATCGTGCCATCTCTGTCATTTAACAAAGAATTTGTAGTGACAGAACTATACTTAAGCGCGACTTAAAATTGAGTAGCATTTGAGTATTCCGACATAAGTTTTTAATTATTTTTTTTTGGAGGTCATTAGGATTTGCAATGGTATTATTAAGAGATCATTGACAATAAAGAAGATCTAATTTACTTAATGTATTTATTTCAATTTTAGGAGTTGCAAATCGGGGGACTTATAATAGAGGAGCCATTTTTGCAGCAGAGAGCCGGAAATTTATGTCAGCAGTTTAGCCAAATGGGATGATATTACGGACCTTAGTTGGTAGCTGCACGTTACATCGGCGTCAGAAATTAGAGAAAATGGGTGTGCATGCATTAGTCTTAATTAGAGCAAGATTACAATTAGTACCGGAACATGTTAAGCTGTTGGTGCTGGATGTCATGGGCCAGGAACAACTATGACATTTGTAACAGCTAGTCAATTAAAAAGTTTTGTGAGATTGACTTTTCAAGGGTGGGTATGTTAGTAGCTCAACCAAATTGATAAATAATTGTCGATTGTCTGAGATCGTGGTAGGTGTTAAATTCTGAACTGTTTTTAACTAAATTGACTTCTTAAACAATTAAATGGCAATGTACTTTTGACATTTTATTTTAAAGTTTTGATTTTAGAATTCTATTGATTGATTCTGTAAATATAACTGTTAATAATGTATAAGGGACGATGGACAAACTTACATTTACAACTAAAAGGGTTGATCCAACTAAATTTAATTATTAATAAGATAATTAAAAAGTATTGAGACTCATGAGAAATTCGAAGAATCGAACGCTACGTTTCTATTTAATAATTCATTCATTATTACATCTAACCCAGCTGTCTTTGATAGTGGTATAAAACGCTAGTTGAATTCAGTAGTAAATCGAAAAGTCAATCTAAAGAGTTCAAATATTTATTGTATAGTAAACTTCACGGTTTTGACAGTATCAGAAAAGTGCGAGGGACAACTTTGATCCTTAAGACATCCAAAAATAACTTCTAAATATGGTACGCAATAAGTTTTAGCACAATATAAATTAAAATTATCAACAAAGTACAACTATCACATAAATACTCCACTCCATGGTATTGTGGAAATTTCGCAAAAAGTTCAAATAGGTTTCTGAGCCGCGACGCTTCAAGGCCCTTTTGCATTGTTAGATAAATTCCTTGCGCCGATTCCTTAAGTTCTTCCCGGCCATTTCTTTTACTAATTATTACTCCACGAAGGCGGCACAGTCGGAAATGGGTGTAATAAGATCTTTTGTAATCCCATTTATTAATTTTCGCCTCCCATTATTCTCGTCTCCTTTAAGCATGCGGCTGGCACACCCTAAACAAGTCTGACGGTCGTTCCTGTGTTGTTCGCGTTCTGAAATTACTCGTTATTGTATTTTACTCACACAAATGCGATATTTTTTTGAAACATAACATAATAATTTTTAGTGATTTCTGTAAATTACGTATGAGTGAAGTATGGCAGAGCCATGCTTCGGCACGAATGGGCCGGCTCGACCGGAGACGGCCTTAGAGACGACCGCCGTGAAACAACACTTGCATTGTATTTCGTCGTGTGAGTCAATCTAACCAATCCCCGAATCCCCAACAATCCTCGAATTCCTTATCCCTAAAAGGCCGGTAACGCACCTCTGATGTTTGTACCGATTGTTTACCATCAGGTGATCCTTCTGCTTGTTTACCGGCTTATTCCATAAAAAATATATTGATTTGATTCTCAGAAATATGTAACAGTAAGATTTCAGTGAGTTTCAGCTCTAAACTTTGTACAACTGTTTATAAAAAAACTTTCGTTATCTTTTTATTACACAATTAACAGTAATAATCGATCTAGTAAATTGCAGGCTTATGTAAAATGTACTTAGCAAGCATTCATTAAATTTTGATTCTCAAGTCTTTAACCACAATCGAACCACAAGTTCAAATACAAAGCAATTCTCTGCTATCATTGTAGCCGACTAATTACCGACCAACTTTACCTATCTCTGATGTCTCCCTAATCTGTAGTATGCTCAACTTGAAGATCCAGACTTAGTTTATAATAGGTACTGAATGAACTCGCTTAGTGTCGTAATTTGGATACTAGAATTAAACTGTCTTGACTGGCGAGACGGTCTTAGTGATTGCTAACGAATACTTAACATAATCTTGTATTGCAAACGTAATTAAGGATACGGACTACTATAGGACTACTTTAGGATAATAGGAAATTTGGTCCCCGTTTTATAAGGTGTTAAAACAAGTATTAGGCTCACCTCCTATTACAAATAGGCTAATAAATAAAAAAAATATATGATATATGTCTGGTTGGCCGAGTGGTCGCAAGTGTAATATCGGGGCAAGGGGTCTCGGATTAGGTAATCGGGTCGGGCAAAGTAATACTGGGTTTTAAAAAAATTCTCAATAGTAGCAAGAAGTCTGGAATTGTGAAATTGAAAAGTAAATACGAGGATAATTTATGAGCTGCCACTGTGGTAATTAATGAAAGAGTTTGTTAATCATAGTAGATACACTTTAAAAACGATGTGATATCAGTTACACAATTCGATTGCAATAAAATAATAGATAATTGTATATTAGTTTACAAATCATGTATTAATATTTGTCAGTAGTTCTGTGAAAATGTTTTCACTGAAAGTGACAAGTCACAGCAGCTGTTGTTTTATGTTAACATTTCCCATAACACCATATAATTTATAGCCACATGTAATGAGATTAAAACGACAATGAAAAAGGCCATGTATTCTCTGCAAGCAAAATGATAAGAGAATGAAAACTCTCATTTATATTACACAGAGTAACCAATTAATTCATGTGCGTGAAATGTAATGGTGCCTAATTATCTGGATTGTATCGTGTCGCCTTGAAATGCTAAGAGCTTATACACACGTGCAATATGTTACCAACAGCAGAGGCAACTGTTGCCGTCGATCGACATGTATCAACGTTATAGCATAGGATTCAGTTGACTCCTTTATGATGGTTTAAGACCCCTGCTTCTCATGTCCAAGAGTGCTCATTAGAAAACTCAACAGTCAGTACTTTTTTTTTTCAAGGGGGAATGTCATCGAATGACTGCTCCCGCCTGGGTGAGGCGGGAGGAAGTGTCAGACACTTACTGACTCAAAACCACCCCATTCCTTCTCCTGCGCTTCGAACCGGAGCACCGGTAATCCGTTAGGTTCTCCGCGACTCCGAATCGGTATAAGCCCTGTTGGGCCCCATCCTTGGCGGTCTGATGGCTCTTTGAGGCGTGCGCAGAAAGCGACGCGCCGTACGCTTGGGAACAGCTAGTACTAAGGTGACTTTTTCATGTACTTTCTAAGATTATTTAGCCACCGCTAACAAACGGAGAAGGAAAACATCGTGAGGAAACCTGGGCTTATAATTTCTAATTATTAGTTTAACATCGCCAACTCGCATTGAGCAAGCGTGGTGATTAATGCTCATACCTTCTCCGTGTGAAAAGAGGCCTTTGGTCAGCACTTCAGGAGTGGTCACTTATAGGCTGTTGATGATGACTACTATACCATCACAGACTTAGTAGACGATAACCGCCGATATCGATGGCAGAAGTTGCCTCTGTCGTTAACAACATGACGCTCGTGTGTAAGAGCTCTTACTGCTACCTCGGTTACGTGGGTTTCGGGTAAATACGGGGAAATTAGCATCACTCACCTTTAGATTTACATATGTATTTACCACCGAGTTTAGTATGAATAGCATAGTATATCTGTTTCTTCCTTGTTTCGTATTCATTCATCTAAATACGAAGGTTAACCCTAACCTCTATCTTTTGTAGCGAGGATAGAGATCGTAATTTAAAAGGTTCTGGTTTTTCAGAGAGTGCTAAACTAGACATGGTAACAACAAACTAGGTGAAAACTTATGTTTTGAGAAGAAAGAGTCAGTAAGAGTCTGACACTCCCTCCCGCCACATCCAGGCGGGAGCAGTCATTCGATGATTTTTCCCCCTTAAAAAAATACCGATCAACATTTTCTTCTACCTCAAAAAAATCCTAACAGTACCATCAAACGAATAAACTATTGACTGCACTATTCAAATATCAATCAATTTTAATTTTGTCCAAATATCCCTCAAATAGTCTGAATGAAAAACAATTATGAATGGCAAGAATTTTCGCAACAATCAGTTTGCAATTGAATACCAATAATAGTTTGTAAACGTGCCCCATAAAACTGGATTGTCAGATTCATAGTGAACATTTGTACGAACAAAATGTTTCACAAATAATAAATGCGCAGCATTCTGCAATTGTTAGCAATGTTAACAATATGATTATTTCGTTTAACTACGATTTTTGTATGACCTTTAACAATCAAGATAAATAAACAAATAGTACTATTCAGACTATAAAACTATACATACATTTTCAAAAAGTTTATATCTACACCTCTACGTTTCTTTTACAATCTCACAAGTTAAGCAAAAGATTATAACTATATGGTTACTCCAATCCTTTTGTTAGCTAGGTATCTTAATTTTTTAAGCAACAAAAGCCGTATGATGGCAGCAGAATAGTACAGTCCTCGCTATACCTACACGTCCTCTGTGTGTCACAGGAGCTGATTAAGGGATCACATTAGTTGGCATAACGGAATAGCACGCCATCTCTAATAATCCTGAACCTTTTTAACTACAATATCCAAGCAGCCTGTTAAACGTGAAGATTGCGGCCACCTATATTATGTAGAGGATTCCATGAAGCGCACCCAAATGAAGCACACCTAAAGTATTATATTGTTCCTTTTTTTTTAATGAATATCTTCTTCTATCGACATTTTTATTTCTTACTCCCCGCACTATTCGAATTATATTTGTAGGTGTCCTTCGTGAAATAGAATTTACTTATTATACATTTTTATTTGAAGTCCATCTATGGGTGTGCTAAGTAGGATACTATAGGTGTGCTTCGTTTGGGTGCGCTTCATAGAATACCTCTTGTAGTGGACTAGCACGGCCATTGATACGGTGGTGGCAATTCAGAGAGATGTAAACTTTTTTCCTTAGTAAAACGAGATAAAGCTAGTTCTACAATTCCGTTAAGCATTGAAAACCATTTTTATCCTTCATTGCGCTACTATTTTCATACAGAATGCGCAATCTCTAGCAATTCAGTGTTGCGCGTAACTCAATTGTCATATGTTCGGCAGTTGTTCAGGCCAAACGTTTTAAAGTAACCTAATGTGTGCACATGGACTATATTTGTGTGACAGGGTTGACAAATCGATGTAATTTCGTTGACATGGTAACAAATATGAAAATGGGTTATAATTTAACTTTCAGTGTAGTGTACACTGTATAGATCACTTCACTACGTTTAGGCGTGCAAGATTTCGAAATCCACGCCTAAGCCGAACAAAAAAAAAACTAGATATATTAGACCTCTGCATCAGTCAAGTTATAAGTAACTAATAGTACACCAAATACACAAATGACACTATATTTTTGGAAGCAATCAAAGGTCCCAATAAAACTTATCTCGGAATTTGAATAAAAATCGCTACATCCATGGACAGTCAATACTCCACTGCTAGTATCAAAATACAACATTGCTAACAAAATCCTTACCCTGGAAAGCTCTAGTACCACAGCAGTGAGAATAGTAATGCTACATTTTGCCCAACCCTGTATGTAATCGGCCGAGCGCACGGAGACGTCAATTGGGTTTGGGTTCCTCGCTCGATATGCAGATGGCCTCTCGTTAGCTGTCCGCTCTTATGTACCCACCTTTACAAAGTCGTGGCGCCTAATACATTTACTTGTAGCGAAATTGAAACATGCTGTGTGTAACTAGCCTAAAAGTGAGTTAGACTGAAGATGGTAAATAATTGATTTGCATGTTGATGGAATTGTTACGTGTGCCTCATGACAAGAATATTTTTGTACCAGTAATCACGTCATCTTTTTATAGAAGTCATGGCATCAAGATGAATACATATTGAATCGTATACAATACACTCTATTATATGTATATATACTTCAGGAGCTTTTATTATTGACAAGTAATGTAACGTAACGCTAATGTGGTCATATTATTATTAATCAAGATAGAATAAATTCAAAATTGTTTTAATTTTGGTCTAGAAATCGAGTGCGAATATTTAGTTTTAGCATTATAACATCATGTGATTACATCTATACAGATGAATTAAATTGGAGTGTCTGTTTGTTTAAAGTAACCGCTACATGCATATAAATATACATACATGATTCAGTAGGGTTAGTCTAAGATAATAAGACTATAATAATTAGGTAAAAACATAAAGTATTGTGTGTAGTGATAGTGGTAGGCGTAGCATGTAAGATATTTATAAAAAAAAAATATTTGACCACGAATATTGTATACTTGTAACATGACAAGGGCACGGACACGAGTCCGTGCAGTAATTCACTTTATTATTTATTACACATACCAACACAAATTCTTTTACAATTTTTGTTTGTCTGTGTGTCTGTTAGTACTGGCTAATCTCTGAAATGGCTGAACCGGTTTTGCATACGTAAGTAACAAAAGCTACTTTATTTTGGGAAATTTAAAAAAAGGTAATTTCTAAAATTCATATTCTACGCGGACGAAGACGCGGGTAGCAGCTAATCTTCAATATAACTATGTATATTGAAACCTAACGAGGTTACGAGCAAACGTGCTACACCGTAATAGGATTACATACATTTTGCCAAATTCAGTCTCAAAATTAAATATAACAATAATAATTTTTATCGCTTCATCTGCTCGCTTGTACCAAAACCAAAGCTTTTGTTTGAATCAGCATTTATTCCATAGTTCTGTTTCGTTATTGAACGTAAAACATTGTACCTGGTGTTTCTATCATAATTACTTTTGTCGACTGAAAACATCTTTGTTCTAACAGTTTAATGAAACCCGTTAACAATATTCTCAAGTTATTATTAAAATAATGTTATTTTAGACCAGATTTTACTTCTTATTTTATTCTGCGCTTGGACATGGAAGTAACTTGTTCTAATTTAATGAATGAAGTTCAAATTAGAATTTTACAAAATAATTGTCTGTAGCTCAAAATACTATTAACTTGTTCCTTGATGGAAACTGTTGGTGCTTCAGTTTTAGATTTGAAGAATTCTCCCTAATAGTCTTGACTTTGAAACTCGATTTACGGTAAGCGGTTCATCCTGTCTTAATGGGACTTTCGATCCTACGATCTAAGTAGTTATTCGGAAATTATGTGACGTGATTGTTAATATATCACTACAATTTTTCCTGCAAATCTACTAAAATTATGGTCTATTGTAAGCCTCTCCCATAACCTAAAAAGGTCGTACACCAAAAATATAAATTAAAAAAAAAACATTTCATTAAATAAAAGCGCCAAAAATAAGCCTTCATTATTTAGTTCTTAACCCTTCACAAGCTCACGCGAGATCGGAATACCCATGTCACCCGATAAATCGGATAGTTCTGACATCCCGTCAGTTGTGAACATAATAAGCCCCTTTGTAACGACGGCCACTTAATCCCTAACACGTATGTGAGGTGGAAATGAAAAACTAATGGCTTCCTTCATGTTGGTCATCTGGTTGGTGACTAACTATCTACAGATACCAACATCTACACTAACCTTTACCCATTTAAATAGTATTACCTCCATACTAGTGAATCAGCTAATGATATCTCAGATGATGGAATCACGGTGTATTTTTGAAACCTGCCAGAATCCGTTCGTATTTTTTAAGAGAAGAACATTATCCATTGTCTTCTCGTACCCGGGTAAGGCGAGGGAGAGCGTCTGAATTAAAACCACCACCACACCACCAAACCACCACCGCCACAGCTTCTGCTTTACGAGATAGAGCCCAGATAACCAGTTAAATTTTCTGCAGTTCCAATCCATACGCTTCGCAGTCGAATTGGATATCGCAGTATAAAAGGTTCAGGTTAAATACAGAGCGCTGTCTGCTCGGTCCCTGTCAAATGTGTAGTCCCTTAGTCGGTTCTAACGAGCCCCACGCGTAGATTAGGTTTAATAACAAATGTTATTCTATATTGCCGCCAATACTGGCTTCAATACTTTGAGTATATTTATACTTGTAGTTGTAGGTTAATGAATAATTGATTTTAATTAAGCAGTGGACGTGTAACGCCTGTTTGTTGAAGGCAATTTACTGGAAGATAATTAAGTGGTCAGTTCGGTAATCGCAATTTATAATCTGCAATAATTATTGTAGACATAATTGATGAATGCAGTAGATAATGATCTAGAGCTCTAGAGCTCTAATATCAAAATAATCGCTGTGTCAAATGCTTACTTAGTAAAATAATTCGTAACGCACACCAACCAATCACAAGTTCTCATTTTCAAATCAAAATCAACACCCTATAAGAGCTCACTGCTGACCAAAGGCCTCCTGTATTACACCAAAAAGTGTGTAGCAGTTTTTCATCATAATCATAACTAGATGACTGCTAGTCAAAAGTATCTCTTTAGGGGTTTGCCATAATCCCCTTGCTTGGTAGGTGGCTTTACTTTTACTTTACCGATACGAGGCGTCTGGTCACAGTCTTCGAAATCAATATATCAATTAAACAGAATAAAAAAGTATAAAAGCGTATTTCATTTAAATCATAAACAAGTTCTTTAAAAAAATATCTTTTTAAACTTTATGTTAAGGTTTACTCTCAAATTCGAATACAAAAAATATTGTTTGCATTTATTCGAACTCGTCAAGACAATTTTGAAAAAGTGTATAACCCATAGTTGATGCCTTTGACCATTGCCAAAATATCGCAGTAGCTGGACTGTATCACATGATTATTTAGAACTATTTGGGGCTGCCACAGAAGTATCTGTTAGCTTTGGTAGGAAAATGTAAGCATTTGCATCATTTACAAACTTAAATCTGCCATGCCTAATCTCGCAGTTTCTTTAAGTAAATCTGCAAAGTGTCGGTACTTTTGGAAGTTTTCAAACATTTTAATGTCAATGTTTAGACTAGGCTTCTTCTTTTTCAAAGTTTTTGTATGCCAAACTAGTATTTTTGAGCAATTGTCGGCGAGAGGTTCAATTTCGTCAATTTTTAAACCGAGGCTTACTAGAAACTTGTCTTCTTCTAGTCCGGTTTTGTACGGCATGTCAACGGTGTCCTTCAGAAACTTAATGTTGAGGGCAAACCCCGCCATATCCACGGGGAATGTTCTAGAGTTAACCCACGAGTCGAAGAAGGCTATCACCTTCCCATCTGTGACGACCGGGCTGGAGACTCCATAATCTCCGATCAGACCGACAGGAAACATTGAAACTTTCTTCGTATTCCTGATTTCATCGAAGAGCTGCAGGTCTACCGTATTGTCGTCATCTCCAAAGTACAGGACTCCCTCATGAACGTTATCTCTAAGCCAGGCTAAAGCTGCACGTCGGTTCGACACTCCTCGAGGAAAATTGCTGATTTGATACTTGAATGGTTTGGGGCTTGATATGTGCGTGTAAGGCAATCCCGACCGTCTTAGTATGTCAAATACGACATCGGAGCAAATTGGTTGATCATCAGCTACAATCCAATGTAAGCGCGGGACGTGCATCAGCGTGTGGGCCAGCCTAGTTAGTTCTGGTACCTGCTCCGGCCGAGGGTACGTAGGTGTCACAAAGTATATCATCTTCAAATCCAACGTTTTGTCCACATAGCTCCTCTGGTCCTTGAAGTTCACGTGGCACAGCTTATTCTTCACATTCAGTGGAATTTCTTTCAACATCCCTGAGCTGAAAAGTTCCATGTTCGTCAAGAATAGAAAAACTATACAACTTACAATGGTCGCCATTACAAATGATTTTTTAAACATTTTATAAGATGCCATGTCTATAAAAACGCTATATTAGTTATTGCCAATCGTTAAAACTACATTTAAAAAAAGTCCTGCACGACCGGGGGCTCGTGCATTTTGCTTGACAATGACTGATGACAACTTATATAGACAACGACAACTTTGTTTTTCTTCTTGAATGGCAACCGAGTATCTAATTCAATGTTATCGACTATACTGCCAGTGTCAAGTGGTGTCGGCCGATTAACAAACCGTCATACTATAACTTGTTTTGGAAGTATATTTGTTAGTAGGTTTAAAAAATAAACACACAAAACGTAAAATATTTTAATGTAGATCACAATAAGCACTCTAAAATTGATTACAATCGATAGAACCGATATAGACACGAGAGTAACCTTCACCACTACCGACTAAAAAAAAAGAAAAAAACTCGATACTGTTTTGGACCACAGTACAAGTAGATTAAACATTCCTTCGCTGCATTCATTCATAACGAAATAATTTCAATTCTTTGTATAATTGCCATTGGAATAATTCAAATTGTTTGTTTGTTAAAATGTCATCGTACAAGTTACTTACTAATTCCGTAAATAGTGATATCAATTGTTAAAATAGTGCAAATCTTACTGTTTTGTATTTTGGACAAAAGCTGGTGTTTTACTGCATGTATTGTGAATGATAATAATCTTAGGAAGTACATATAATTCGGAAAAAGTCAAATTGGTACTTGCCGTTGGTAGGTTTCGAACCCGCACCCTCAGGCGACAAGCGGGCATCTTAAGCCACCACGACACCACTGCTTATAATTTCTATTTATAAGTTTGTAATCGCCAACCCACATGTAGGAAGCGTGGTGATTAATGCTCAATTTATTTATTTATTTATTTATTTTTAACAGTCACAACGGCATAAAAATCCAATAACAGTAACTGATACAACAATAAAACACAAACAAAAGAAAAGTAAAACTTAGTTAAAACAAGGGTTAACACCATTCATGAGTTTCTCTCGCAGTACTTCAAGCATTCTGATAAAATCTCCTTCCATCCGTCCGCAAACAGATCACTAGTTGGATTGGAATCCAGGAGATCATTGAGCGCGGCCAGAGTGCGAGGAACAGGTGAATTAGTGCGTGCGACGGTACGACATGAGGGCACGGCAAATAGCCTGTGCTTTTTACCCCGGCAATAGTTATCTGGGACGTAAAAGCGCGATAATGACTCCAGTAGATCTGGAGCATCAATAGTGCCACGGAAAGTTTTACAGGCTACTGCAAGTTGGTTTCTTGCCCTCCTTACCTCCAGGGAGTTGTAACCAAGACTACCCAATAAAAATTTTGTCGGATAGAGGTAAGGATAGGCTCAAACCTTCTCCGTGTGAGAAGAGGCTTTGTTAAGCAGTAGTGATGATGATTGTGACTGAGATTACCGGAGATCATTGTTTATATAATTTTTTGAGGCAGATTTCTATACCTTATTCATTTAAATGTGTAAGAAATTAAATAAGATAAACAAATTCAGACACTTTTGTAGACGATTTGGAGTTTTATTAATTCGCAATTCTTCATAAAAAATAATGATTCGCAATAAAGAAAACATCTGACGAATACAACTATACTTCATTCTCAAACATTATCAGAATCTATAATGGCGGATGAAATACAGAAACAAACACACACATATACAGTTACGATATTAAAGGTGATGTCTTACGTCCATTCAATATCTCAAGCATCTAAAGACATTATAGATATTAACCTAAGAAGACATGAATCATAGTATTAGTCTATGCCATGATTAATTATACCTGTCTTTGCCATATAATATTCCCACTTAACTGTTTCAGCCATTCACTGTTTTGTATGGGACAGACAGACATACGTACACATACTATTTATAATGTGACTTGTAATATATCGAATAATAAAATATTATGATCTGTAAGTAACACGAGTAAGGATAAACAGTTATCTATAGAGAATGTCCTTTAAAAGTGATGGTCTTTTGACATGCCCTTAATAACTTTAAGCGTAGCTATAAAGATAATAAATGATTCCCTAAAATTATAACAGGTTCTGTGCTTACCATACTTTTTTTTGAGGTAAGCTCGTAACCTTACTGATGTGTTACCTGATGGTAAGCAAAAGCAATCGATGTCGCCCATGGATACCTAGAACGTCAGAGGCGTTACTAGTGCGTTACCGACCTTTTAGGGATTAGGAATTTGAGGAGGAGGCTCCGCTTGAAAATTAATTCCTGACTTTCTATTGTTTTTCCTGCTATTATAGAAGAGCTAGAACAAGCTATGTTGCTGTCCTTATCATTTACAGCGTGACGTCACTTACGTGTCATTTGTTCTACTTTTATGTTTTAGGTAAGAAGGAGAACACACTATGCTTATGTCCTTGTTATTTTGAGTCTGATGTCACTGATTTATCATTTGTTTTTTATTTAATTTTGTATTCCGAACTATTTTAGTAGCGTACATGTCATAAGAGGATTTAAAAGAGAGAAAGCCAATGTATAAGAAAAAATGTAAACATCTTTTTATCGAAGATTTCTATGTAAATTGGTACAAAGATAATTTTATCAAATTGAGGTATAATTATTCATGGCAGTCGCCGTGCCGTGTTTCGCAGAATGACGCTAAAGAATATGTGCCTTTAGCCTGACTTGACACTATTCGAGTTCCTAATCAAATAGTACTCACGTAAACGTTAGACGAGGAACTAATATACCGAAAAACATAATAATTAGTTTTGTATGTCTCACGAAAGTTATAACACAAGGGAAGACTGACATGTGACACTAATCAATAAAGCAAAATGACCACTAACAATGAAAAAAAAACCTTAAATTTATTTAACAAACCTAAATTATTAAGTTTAACTCACACTATTCTCACTGTCCTACTTTCTATACGAGTTGTGAGGACCGTGCCCACTAAACTAGTTATTCTCACGCGAAGCTGAAGTCAAATAGTTAATAAATCCACATACTTGCGAGTTTATGGTGACACTATATTAGAAATTTTATTTCCGTGTGTGAAACTAGAACGTGAGGCGTGTACGTTACACCTATATGTTCCGCTAAATACACATTATGAGTGACTCTGTGAAATTATAAAAATAATATAGGATAGTTGGTTATTAAGGTTCAAATTGGAAGCTACGATTCTATTTTAAGGTCAGTGTACTTTTGAGTTTGGAGAGAGATAAAGGTCTTGACAAATGTTTAGTATCTAAAGAGTTAAGCAACACCCATATTTTCATAAAGTCTAAGTCAAAGTCAAAATCATTTATTTCAATTAGACCAGAAAGGCACTTTTGAACGTCAACAAAATATTAAAATTCAAGCTATTTGCTCATTCCAAGGTGAAGATTCCTATGGAGAAGAACGAGCAAGAAACTCCATCGGTTACTCTTATTTCCTAGGTTCTTCAATCAGGTTCACAATACAATTCTCTAGTTACACAGTTTTGTTGTTTGGATTGTGTGAGAACAATGTAACACTAACATCCAGTCAAAGAGATCGAAAAAGAAAATAACCTTAAGGACAATAAATAATACAGTCTGGAGCTGACCAGTCCCAGTTAACGGCGCCCGTTCACGATCATGACACGTACACCAGCACCGCCCAACTTTTGTTTCATATGCATCCCATGAAACAAAAGTGGGCCCTGTTGCCATTGCATTGGGCACAATTCCAACTCAACGCTTACTTGTAATAATTTGGAAAAAACATCAAGGATTTTATATCATTTTGCCCAATCTAGGAATCCAATACAAGATCTCTTAGTAGTCGCATTAGTCACATTTGTGATCACAAGCTTATCGAAAGCCGTCAAAGAGGAATGGATGGCTGCAACCGCAAGCAAAAAGTTTGCAACAAATCCTAATCGAAATAGAATCATAATAATTGTCTCATTTAATAAGATAGTAAACATATATTGTTTCCGAGCAACAAATACTTACCTATATAAATATAATGGCACGTGGGTACCAGTATCAGAATCGCTCATCTTAAAGTGGGTAATCGCGCAGGGTATTTTTATTGAAATAATTAGACAGGTCTTCGATCAGCAGCCTTATAATAACAATTCACAATGTAAATCACAATAATCGCTTAATTTAACGCAGATGGAAATGGATTTACACTTTGGATGAAAGCAATCCGTCGTAACCGTCTAGTCCACGCTATCGTTGCAATCAAAGTCAACGAGTCCGGTGGTTGTTTGACGTTTATGACGTTCCGCCAGAGTGACAACACAATTGTCACTCTCGTCCAATCAGTGTGATTTGTTAAATCACATAATAGATGTCAAAATGGGTTTTCAGTATTTCTACTAGATGGCGCCAAGGACGCGCCTTCACGGCCGGACTGACAATCGCCCGTCCTCGGGCGAATATGTATTCCTGCAATAAGAAGATACCATACTGTTAGTCGAGCCACCATGCTCGTCCACCCTGACATTAGCCAGGGCATCTTACTATAGGTCACAGCCTATTTCGAACTCACTCTGGCAACTGGTAATACTTTTTTTTTTTTTTTTTTCATTCGATGCGTAGCTCGGACAAATGCGTCCCTTCGACTTGCACCAAGTGCAAAACCAACCAACACCATCCCTTCGACTAGCCATCGGCTCACTCATGATGCGCAGCCCGGACAAATGCGTCCTTACGACTTGCCCCAAGTGCAAGACCGGACAGCACCGTCCCTTCGACTCGCCATCATTCACGTCAACGAACTAGATTCGTACGTCCCTTCGACTTCGACCAGCACGACTAAGCCCGGACAATACAATCCATTCGTGACACACAGACGCATGCGTCCCTACGAACCTGCTAGCACTCTAGTCAGGACCGGACAACATCTCATCTTTGGATTTGCGTCCTTTCGATTTACCAAACAATAGGCAAAACCGGACAACAACACCCACACGTCATCATATATCACATAATATGAACTTACCTTAGGTTCTGAATATTATGCTCGGTGAACGTCTACGTCTACGTTAAAAGTCATAGGTCCCTCATCTTCCGAATCATCACCGGCTGTTTCAGAAGGGGCTGTGAGTGTTTCAGAAGATGCAGTCAGAGTAGCGGAATCTGCAGTCAGGGTATCAACACTGCGAGCCGACATAGTCTCAAAATCGGCATCAATAGTGCCTTCCGACTGCATATCTACCGCCTCCACGGCTTCCTCGTTGTATTGGCCAGGGCTTCGCAGGAAAAGACTCAAAGAATACTCAGCAAGTAGAAATTTAATGAGGTGTTAACTCAGCGAGTACAGCACAGCAAGTGAAGAGATTAGCGTCGGTACATACAAAATAAAATAATACAAATACTTAATTGCTAACATTATACTAAGCACACGTCGTTGCTATGGTATATCCATCAGGCGCTCGTACATTCCCCCGGGTTTTGAAAGCGTTGGTTTCAACAAGATTCATCCGAAGACACGGGCAGTGGGCAGATCCTGTTGAACGCCCTCCGAATGACTCCCATAGACGTCTGGATGTCAGCTACCCGAACAATGCCGTCTGTTCCTGGGTGAACAGCCACAACTCGTCCTAGTCTCCACTTCAAAGGAGGAAGATTGTCTTCCCTAATCACCACCAAGGTGTTCAGCCTTAAAGCATATTTGGAGGAGTGCCACTTGGTCCGCACCTGCAGTTCGGATACATACTCCTTGCTCCATCTGCTCCAGAAGTGCTGGCGTAGTTGCTCTATTCTATGAAATCGAGACAGATGGTTCATAGAATGATTCCGGTAGTCAGGCTGCGGTAAAGAAGTCAAGGGTCTCCCAACAAGAAAATGACCCGGCGTCAGTGGAGTAGAATCTACAGGATCTGATGACAATGGCGTTAATGGACGAGAGTTCAAAACCGCTTCAATTTTAGTGAGTGCAGTGTAAAGCTCTTTAAACGTCAAATTACAATTGCCCAACACTCTTTGCAAATGATATTTTGTTGACTTCACTCCTGCCTCCCAGAGTCCGCCGAAATGTGGAGTGTATGCGGGTATAAAATGGAATTTCATTCCATCATTCGCTGCACTTTCAACCAAGGACGAGCTATTAGCCTTTAAAACTTAGATAAGTCGTTGTACGCACCAACAAATGAGGTACCATTGTCAGAAAATATATTACTTGGTTTACCTCTTCTAGAAATAAATCGATGCAAAGCTAGTAAGTAACTATTGCTAGATAAATCACCAACAAGCTCCAAGTGAATCGCCTTGGTCGTAAAACAAATAAAAATTGCGATATACACCTTTACTAGCCTGCATCCACGGCCTTGACGACTGGCACACATGATAGGCCCGGCGTAATCAACACCAGTGCTCTCAAAGGGATAGCCTGGACGAAGGCGTTCCGAAGGTAAGTTACCCATAATGGGAGTGACGACTTTACCCTTCAATCGTCGACACAGAACGCAATTATGATAGCATAATCTTGCCAAATTGCGACCTCCTACTGGCCAGTAAGATTCCCTAATGGAAGCCAGTAATAACTGTGGACCAGCATGCAATAGCCTCCTTTTAAAAGGATGAGTGGACTGTATTACAATGGGGTGTTTTTTATTAAAATTAAAACTAGAATTATCGAGACGTCCTCCTACTCGAATGATATTTTTGTCATCTAAATATACGTTTAACTTGAGAAGGACGCTCTTCTTAGGTATTTTCTGTTTATTTAAAAGTAGTTGATATTCAGGAAATGATTCACGCTGACTTTGTGTGATCACAATATTGAGTGCATCTTGCAACTCATCCTGAGACAAGTAACTTGTCGCTGCATATTGTTTCCTACATGACTTAATGAATCTTAGTACATAAGCTACAGAACGTAAAACTCGTGAATAATTAGAAAATCGACTAAAATCCATAAAACATGAAATCACGATACATATCACCAAAACCAGGCTTAACTTTTAATCTACGCTCTAATGACTGTAAACAGTGTGTAGCTTTGTTTAAGGAATCACCTAGAACCGACGGGTTGTTCTTTAGGGGTATACGAACACAAAACCGACCATCAGATAATCGTGTCGTATTTTTGACAAAATGTTCCCCGCACGATTTCTCTTCTGACATGAAAGAACTCAAAGATTTCGGGTTTACTTCCTCTAGTTGCCAAAATTTTGTTAAATCGGTTCTAAGTTTTTCCCAGTCATCATTAATAGGAACAGTACTACTTAAATTACATTTTAAATTAGTTGAAAATGAAGATTTACAGTTTTGAGTAATTGGACCGGAAACTATCCATCCTAGGCGAGTCTCGAATAACATCGGTTTTCCGGTACCTAAACTTAATCTTTGCGATCCTAGTAAATCCCAGAAGAGATCAGCACCAATTAAAAGATCTACATCAGCGGGCTTATAAAAGTTAGGATCAGCTAAAGTAATATTCGGTGGAATATTAAAGTTACTAATATTTATCTCACGACACGGAACATTACTAGTAATGTATGGCAACACAAAACAGTGAAGTTCGAATTTAAAGTCATCATTTAACGATTCTATTTTAAATCGACATTGTTTGCCTACGTTGGACGTGAGATTATTAATACCAAGTATACACCTATTTACCTGGTTAGTTTGTAAGTTTAATTGTCTACATAACCGGTTCGTTATGAATGACGATGTGCTGCCGCTATCGAGGACTGCGCGAACGAGATGCACACAATTATTGCGGTCGCGCACCTTGACCAGAGCGGTTGATAACAACACGTCTCGCTGCATATGACCACTAGAGGATGCAATATGTGCTGATAACGCGATGTTATTTGTCTCAGTGGAAGCAGACGGTAACGAAGACGAGGTAGACAAGTTATTAGCAGTGTTATTATCATTAAGTGTACCCGAAATAGTGCCTTTAAAATCTGTGTGAATCAGTGTGTTATGCCTACGTTTGCATAATTTACAACCTGGCTTCTTGCATTTGTTAGCGTAGTGACCCGAGCGAAAACAATTGTAACAAATTTTATAATTGGGTAGGAATTTAAGTCGAGCATCATTTGTTAACGCGAGAAACTGTGGACAAGTATTTAGCGTGTGATCAGTGTTGTTACATTTAGGACATACTTTAGAAGTTAATTCAGTGATAGAACTAGTAGGAGACTGTGTAGCTACCATAGACTTAATTTTAGGACCTGTTTTAACTACCGTTTGGGAATTATTTGTGCGAGATATTTCTAATGTCTCGATTAGATCGGCTCGACTACGTAAGAATTGCATAAAGACATCAAATGTAATCGGGCTGGCTTTGTCTAACCTACTTTTACACTCTTCCCACTCACGATACGTCTTTTGGTCAAGCCTACGAGTGACAATGTAAATGAGCAGCGTGTCCCACTGCTTTACTGGCTCCCCTAAAGATTCTAAAGCTCGTAAATCTTTATTCAGCTGATCGATTAAACTCTTTAATGCAACAGAAGATTCCTTTGAGAGCGACTCAATATTAAACAGGGCAGATACATGATTTTGTACCAGTAATCTTTTGTTGTCAAATCGATCGCGTAACAACTTCCATGCCACAGAGTAGTTGCTCGACGAAAACTCAACAGATTTAATTACTATCGCAGCAGTACCTTCGAGAGATGCTCTCAGGTAGTGAAATTTGTTGATGTCGTCGATGTCATCATTAGTATGAATGAGACTAGCAAAGGTGTCACGAAATTCTAACCAATTAGAATAAACCGCTAAACTTAGGCAATTGGATCGTAGGCAATTTGACTGGTTTGTGCATGCTACCAGGTGTACTGTTACAGCTTGCCATCGATTTATTATCCTTATTAAAGTCTGTCAAAATATTTTGGGCTCTAGACAGGGATTTATAATAAAGAGACTCGAAATCAGAACGCTCAGAAATTTGTAATTTTATATCGTCGGCCATGCATTCCAGACGCAACTGTACCTCATCATATTGTTCATACAACGACTCGATCTTGCCCATGCGCAATTGCAGTTCAGAAGCATCACAACTAGTTAACGGTTTGTCCTTAAGTGAGTCCAGGAAGTTGACGAAAGCAGTCAAACGGCCTTTGAAGCTTCCTCGCTTTTTGATTAAATCCCTTTCCTCGGACATACTGGAAGACGAGAGTGTAGTCAACCTGAAACTGATACAGATCTACTTGTAATAATGAACAATACAATTTACATATACACCTAACTGTTTTATACACTAATTAACAACCTTTGCAATTAATACAATTAATGATATTGCAAGAAAACCAGTATATAAACCAGAAATCCAATTGTTAACAAAGACAATGTAATTTTATTTTTTAATTGTACAAGTACCTACAATTCTAAGGTTGTAAAATAAAACTGATTTGCTATAGAAAAGCCAAATTTTAAGCATTAATTATTATTTAATACATGTACAACTGATAATAATCCTTTTGATTACTAATAACTTTACTAATTTAAACAATGACTTGCAATAATATCTACACTCGAATGAAATGTATTGCGGGTAAGCTACCTACTTGTGACAATTAACAAGTCCTCTAAAAATGTGAATTAGCTACAGCTTTATGGAAATTAAGCAAAATAATGTAGCAAGGCTAACTATACTATATTAAGTATGAATTTAAACTTAATTAACACTGTGAAAAATGCTAATCACAAGTAACAAGTACCTAATGACTAATGACTGCAAATTGCACGAACACAATACTGGTAGATAAAATTATAAAAAATGATACTGGCCTTTTATTCAAGACGACGACCTTATCTTATACTACCTGAGTGTTGGGTGACGATATTACTTAAATTAAATGCTTTACACCGCTAAATCACTGCTTGAGTTTAGTCCAATCCAAAATTGCGATGTCACGCTGGATCCTTATTGATCGATACCCAATATCCTCTATTTATATGCGCTGATCTTCTGTATATAATGTATCCGGATCGTAATGGACCATGTATTGGCCAGGGCTTCGCAGGAAAAGACTCAAAGAATACTCAGCAAGTAGAAATTTAATGAGGTGTTAACTCAGCGAGTACAGCACAGCAAGTGAAGAGATTAGCGTCGGTACATACAAAATAAAATAATACAAATACTTAATTGCTAACATTATACTAAGCACACGTCGTTGCTATGGTATATCCATCAGGCGCTCGTACACTCGTCATTCATAATACCTTCAGCTAATTCTACTAAACCCTCGTGACCTCCCGGCACCAAACGCAAGTTTTCGTGGGAATACTTTAACGTACGGCAAGGACCATCTACGCTTTTTAATTCATAGCGGTCATTTTCCAGAACGTTGGTGATCACGAAAGGTCCTCTAAACTTTCGGTCGAGTTTCGTTTGATTACGTTCTGAACTTTTAACGAAAACGTAATCTCCTTTATTAAATGGCTTTACTTTAGCTCTTCCGCGATTAAAACGAATAGTCTCAGCTTTAGCAGCTTTCTCTATATTCTTGGATGCATTTAAACGTATAGCTTCTAAATTTAAACGCTCGGGTGGACCATCTCCAGTTGAAATCTTGGAGATTCCTAAAGAGTACGATTGAACTCCAAACATTAATTCAGTCGGGGTATATTTCGTGACAGTAGACCTTGTGCTATTTAGAGCAAGTTGTACGTTGCCTAACTCATCGCGCCAATTTTTATGCGGATCATTTTCAATAATTGTAAGTAAAGATTTTAGGGTTCGCATTACCCGTTCGACCTGACCGTTTGCTCTACTTGAGCCAGTGGCGATGAAGTGAAGATCAATGTGATGTTCCGCACAAAATTTTTTGAATTCACCACTAATATAGCAGCGACCCTGATCAGCCACAATTCGTTTAGGAGCACCGAACAGACAAACAGCTTTCTTCAGTGCCCAAATGGCACTCACCGCATCTAAAGAAGTGGTGTGTTCCAACAGGACGTATTTGGTAAACGAATCAATGATGACAGAACAGTACTCTTTTTGATCACTCTTACCTGTCAATTTTCCAGAAAAATCTATGTGGAGTGTGTGCCAAGGGGTTGGCTCTTTCGGAATGGGGTGTAGTCTAACTGGTTGGGCACCTGAGGGTCCTTTCGAGGCTTTACATATTATGCATGAGTCGACAAACCGGCGAACACTTTTCGACATCTCGGGGAACCAATATAGATCGTAAATTTTGTCGAGAGTCTTATCGGGGCCCAAATGTTGAATTTCCGAATGAATGTGACTGATCAGAGTCCATACCAATGAGCGGGGTACTATAGGTAACCAAGAAACGGTTTTATTGCGGTTAATTTTCCGGTAAAGAACGCCATTCCTAACGTCATAAGTTTGTGCTACATTCTCCGGTAAATCACCGTCCAAAAATTTCTTTTGAATGTCTTGAATTTCAGCGTCGCGCTTTTGCTCGACAGACAACCAACCAGCATGCAACTCTACAAATTTAACTACTTTCTTTGCAGGACTAGGGGAGGCCTTAAACTTATCTGAACAATTTTCCAAAGTTGGGTCAGTGTCAGCTGTCAAAGTGGTCTCAGGTAGGTGATTTCGCGATAGATAATCGGCGTGTTCCATGCTTTTCCCTTCACGATAAACAATATCAAAATCGTACGCTTGAAGCATGGCCCACCACCTATGAACGCGGGGTGTCAAATCGACCTTTGATTTAGATGCCTTCAACGAGTTACAGTCGGTATAGACTGTGAACTTCCGGCCATGCAAATAGTGACGAAAATGTTCGACCGCTCGCACGACTGCCAGAGTCTCTAGTTCATACGAATGATAACGAGACTCAACCTCAGTCGTGCGGCGGCTAAAATAAGCCACTACGTGTGGCAAATTGTTCTTTCTTTGGATAACTATAGCCCCGTATCCCTCCGAACTAGCGTCACAGTGGAGCTCTACTGGCAGTTTTGGGTCGAAAATTGTCAAAACCGGCTCTGACGTGAGAACCCGAATAACATTTTGTCTGATCTCTTCGTGTTTCTCGGTCCACTTAATGCCTCCCTTTAACTTTGTAAGAGGGTATAGCGGACCAACTATCTGAGTATAACTAGGGATAAATTTCCTAAAATATGAAGATAGGCCAAGAAATTGGCGAACTTGAGTTGCTGTCTTCGGGGGAGGAGCATTGGCCAAAGCCTGAATTTTAAGGGAATTGGGTCTAATCTCGCCAGCTTGGATAGCATAACCTAGATAGTTAACTTTGTTTTTAAGAAACTTACACTTACGTAAATTCAACGAAAACCCAGCTTTCGTCAGAGCTCCCAGACATTGGTCTAACCGTCGTAGACCCTCTGTGACGTCAGAGGAATGGCAGAGCACATCGTCCATATACACTAGGGGTCCATCTTTCAAATATTTAAGTGCATCATTAATGCACCTCTGATATACCGAGGGTGCATTGCGTAAACCAAATGGCATTGCAACATATTCGTATTGTCCCTCGGGCGTCACGAAAGCTGTCTTTTCTACGGATTCTGGGTGGATCAAAATCTGGTGGAAACCAGAGGCCATGTCTAAACACGAAAAGTAATAAGCTCCGGTGAGCTGGTCTATTTGGTCGTCTATAAGTGGTAGGGGTAATGCTCAGGTCGCGTGTTTGAGTTGAGTTCTCTGTAATCGACACACATTCTATCCGTGTCGTCCTTTTTCTTTACTAATAGAATCGGACTAGCAAACGGCGAGGAACTCTCTCGAATAACACCAGCTTTCAATAACTCCTGAACCTTATCCCTCACCACCTGTTTTTCGATGGGAGATAAACGGTACGGTCGTCGTTGGACTATTTTATTAGGGTCAATAAGTTCAATTTTCATTACACCCGTATTAACACGTTTAGTTGGAGTACCACTTATAAAGTGATCAGTATACTTCAACAAGATACCCAGTAAGGCTTCCTTCTCGTCCCCGACTAAATCTGTATCTAGGGCCGCGACGTCAATACCTTGTACACTTTCGCAAAAATTTATTTTCTCATTAGTGGATATGAAGAGATTTTCGTTATCAATCTCAACACGTACTCCATTTTCCAGTACGTCCCTACCTACAATAACGTTTTCTGAAATGCAGTTGTTTGGAACGACATGAAACAAGAGAGTCAAGCAAAGATTATTAATTTGGACAGTGCTAGAAATTTGTCTATCACACTCAATATCGTCTCCCCCAATGCCAGTCAAATAAACGGTGTTATTGCGTTCAATGCCAGGGAAATCCGAAGACACAGATTCCTTAATCAAAGAACAAGAGGAGCCACTATCAAAAAGGAAACAGATATGCTCACCAGATGCCGTCGTTAGTTTACCTCTCGAAGTCTTGTGCTCGCAGGTGTTGACCTCCCTGACCGCTGCGCCGCCTTTCTTCTCAGGGCACGACGTAGATACGTGGCCAGGTTTCCCGCACGAGAAACAGGTGATTGGTGCCGACTTGTCCTTGATCTGATCCGTGGAACCATCAGCGCGATTAACTGAGTCGTCACGTCGCCTTTTACACTCTGCTATTTTGTGTCCAGGAACTCCACACCGATGACACTTCCCATTGAACTTCGAGTCTGACGGACGAGGTCTTTTTATCTTATTATCACTACCATCATTATCTTCACTACGCCGCTTTAAAGAGACCCCACCTAGTGTCCGGAAGAGTTGAGCACGCGTTGTGATGGCATAGGAGTTCAGTTCACGACGAATCATGTTGTCTTTCGAGCTCAGAACGGAAATAACGAACCCAGTGATTGCCTCTTCTAACATCTCGACTTTAGGAATTCGCTCGATTAGTGCCCATAAACGCATAGCGGATTCACTAGCAGTCTCCTTTGTTCCGATCTGAAAGCGCAACACTTCATCGAAGTAGTCCTGCATCAATTTGGGCTCTGCAAATTTCGCCAGCAATGCTTGTTTCACAACTTCCCAGGTTAAGTCTTCCAGACGCAGTTTAGTCAGAATAGATGCTGCTCGTCCTTTTAATGCAGTTGTCAGAGCTACCAAAAGTTCCACGCCAATTAAATTCTTGCTGTGTATAATCAACTCCGAAACACGGCACCAGCCCTTAACATCAGCATCTTCGTCATCTGGGTCGAACTTGATTAACTGAACCGCGTTAGTGTTTGCTACAGGCTGCGATGTTTGCTGCGGCATTGCTAACAAACGGGTTAGCAGGGCTTCCATATTGGTAAGCAATCCACTATTGCTAGGTTGATTGTGGGGCTGAGTATCTTGATCCGACTGTTTTTCGCATCCCACTTCTGATAACGGCACGTGGGTACCAGTATCAGAATCGCTCATCTTAAAGTGGGTAATCGCGCAGGGTATTTTTATTGAAATAATTAGACAGGTCTTCGATCAGCAGCCTTATAATAACAATTCACAATGTAAATCACAATAATCGCTTAATTTAACGCAGATGGAAATGGATTTACACTTTGGATGAAAGCAATCCGTCGTAACCGTCTAGTCCACGCTATCGTTGCAATCAAAGTCAACGAGTCCGGTGGTTGTTTGACGTTTATGACGTTCCGCCAGAGTGACAACACAATTGTCACTCTCGTCCAATCAGTGTGATTTGTTAAATCACATAATAGATGTCAAAATGGGTTTTCAGTATTTCTACTAGATGGCGCCAAGGACGCGCCTTCAAATACAATAAGCAGCTTATGAAACAAACAATACATAAAAAGCAATATTTACGCGTAATAGCATTTAGGAGGGCGCGGCGTAGGAGGGCAGAGGGCCTAACGAGGATTGAGGAGTACAACAATAGCTATGTTGTGTTCCCTTAAATTGTATTAAATGGCGGAATATATCTTAAGGAATATTATCCTGGAATACATTAATAGATGGCTATTAATACATTTTAGTTATGATATTTACCGTGTTGTTATGAAACTGGGATTCAAATCGGAGTTGCACAAACATTATGTTCGGCTATCTGTTTACTTCATATAGGTGTATATAGATTTTGGTAAGCTGCATAGCAGGCTTAAGTAAATACAAAAAGATACATATAATGAATTATTCAAATAAAAAGCATTGTATTCTATTTACTTACACATTAGGTGCATATTATAAAGTCGAATTTTGGTATGTTTCCTTAAATATAGAGGTAAATAAACATTGCGCTTCCCTAAAGATTTTGTATCGTTCTCTGAACAAGGAAAAAGATCAAGAAATCGGATCAACACGGCCTTACGTTGGTTATGCACGAAATCAAAAGTTTGACCTGAAGCAAAGATTGAGGTGAACCACGTCCATATCGCTATTTGACTAATATTTTTATCGCAAGGTAATATAGACTTTATTGGATTATTAGTAACTTTGGATTTTCGTCACCCATATATTCGGCCTTAAGACCAGCTAATTTTAAAAACGAATAGATTAAAAAACGATTAAAATGATTATGATAAATTAGACTCAGTGTGGGTGAGTCGGAGTTCGGCCCATATGGACGGGCTCGACCGAAGTGATACCAATGCCTCACAGAAAACCGACCTCAAATAACGACCTCGCCACGTGATTGGGGTTACCGGAGGTTCGAAAACCTTCCTCCCCAATATGCTCAATCCCTGATTCCTAAACAATCCACAAATTCTTAATCCCAAAAGGCCGATAACACACTTGTTACGCCTCTGGTGTCACGGGTGTCCATGGGCGACGCCGATTGCTTTCTATCAGGTGATTCGCTAGCTCGTTTAGAAAAAAAAACGTTCTTTCAATATTAAGTTGTCGAATTTATTTCAGACTTACAAAAAACCTATTATTGCACGAACCGTTCAATAAGCAAACCTTATTATAAGCGAGGAGATTTTGGAAAACTCTCTTCTATAAGGCCCATTGTCTAGCAATAGATTGTTATGAGTTGTTGACCATTCGCTAAACTAACAAAATGACTGCTACGTTCAAAAAATCGATCATATGTCTAATATGTCTAGCCCTTGTCGTGACGTCACGCGATACGTGCAAATTAAGGGCGGACAGTCATTTGATTTGTGTTCAAAGTTGACTGGAAAAAATTTCCACTTTATCGGTACATTTTTTAAGGTGAAATTGGGGAATGTCGGCTTGCGTTTCGCTGCCCATTATTCGAAGGGGAAGACTCTCACCGATTTGCTTTACATTCTTTTTTCTTTTTGAATATTAAGTGTCATATTTTTGAAGCGCTTATTGCAAAAGAATACTTAAGGAAAATCCACGTTGGTACAGAAATATCTGATTATTATTATTTTTGTTATTTTTTCTGTTATTGCAACATTTGTCCTGGTATTCATTAGGCATTATTCAGAATTCCACGCAGGCGTAGTAACCGTACATGGAAAGTTAGGCTCAAATGTTTAAAATTCAAAAGCATAATTAAATACTAATTAAAAATCTATCAAGTACCTAAACATCCTAATTATAACGTATGATGACTGTCATTGGTGAGCTCACATGATTATAGTTCGCATCGATGAAACCGCTAATTCCAGTGAAGTAGTCTGAGAGTGACAGCTTCGAAACCTATTGACAAATATGGACGAAATCCAATCAAATAATCATTATCGAAATCATCAATTTATGTTACTTTCTCCATTACTCTCATATTGTACAACGGTTTTATTGCTACTATAGTGTAGCTTAACTTAACTTAATTTGGAGATTTATGTGTTGGAAAACATGACAACTGCTCCAAAAACCGTAAGGTAAGGCTTTTTTGTCCAATCACAGCAGCTGTCCAATGATGAGACACTTTTTTTTTAAGGGGGGACAAATCATCGAATTACTTCTCCCGCCTGGGTGAGGCGGAAGGGAGTGTCAGACTCTTACTGACTAAAAACCACCCCGTTCAAACTTCTTCACTTCGAGCCACAGTTCCGGTAACCCGCGCCCGCCGCGATTGCGGGCCCGTAGCCTTTGTAGAATACAGATAATTATGTATGTAAAAATTTTCACGGCGCGTTTTACGCCTACGGCCGTGAAAATTGCTCCGTGAAACCGTTGTGGCTAGCACCCGTGCGCTTTGCGATCGCTTGGCGCATCGCAATTGGACGACCGACCGATCTGGAACTCAACTGATTGTTTAACCGCCCACCCGTCTTGCGATAATCAACCGCCATCTTTGCGGGCTATAATAGCAACCGCGGTGGCTGCGGAATCGTAAAAAGCTGCGGTTTCGTGGGTTTTTAAGGGGGCGGGTGAGGTTCGCGCCGTGAGTCCTTAACCTTAATATGCGTCCTTCGTCGAGTAATTATTACATTGAAAAGTCCTTGCACTGGAAAATGTGTCTGTTTATTCAATAATGGTTTAACAGGCGTAATGTTATGTTAAATTTAATCCAATAATGCAATGAAACATTTAAAGTATGTGTTATTTGCAAGTGAAAATTGTCGCTGCTTTGTGTCGCGCGATATTGAAAATACAACGCTTCAAAGGGTTATAAAAAGTTATTGTTTTTTAATTAAATACTTTGGATACTGCGGATATGAATAAACACATATAATACTCAACATCAAGCTTGGTATGCATTGAAAGAGAAATGCTTTTGAGGGTGGTTGAATATCATCCAATGTCTTCTCCCACTTTTGATTAAGCGAGAGGGAGTGTCAGACTCTTACTGACTTAAAACTACCCCGTTCCCACTCCTGCTCTTCGAGCCAGCGAGCCCCGGCAACCCGTTAGGCATGCAGTCCCTACCTATAAACAACTTACTCACTCGTGACTTGAGAACATCCAGGATTAATCTTCTACAAACATAAACAAAGTACTGATAGAGTAACAGGGAGCGCTCGAAAAAATTTCACAAAGAATTTCTAAATGAAAATTCCTAATATTTTCGAAGGGTTGCCCAAAAACCAAAACTGATAATTATAAAAAAATTAAGATCTTTCTTCTAAAAAAACATAACATCTCGCCTTTTATCCCCGAAGAGGTAGGCAGAGGTGTACATTATGCCACTGTATGTAACACCCACTTTTTACTATTTATGTTACAAGTCCCATGTAATAGGGGGTGAGTCTATTGTCATATACCGGGCACAATTCCAGACTCCGTGCTACTACTGAGATTTTTTAAAAACCCAGTAATAATTTGCCCGACCCGGGAATCGAACCCGAGACCCCATGCTCGGAAGTCGCACTTGCGTCCACTCGGCCACCGAGGCAGTCTTTCTTCTCTTTTAGATAAAATATTTTTATTATTGTTTTAATGTGTCTATGCTCAATACCAAGCATATAAGCAAGTAAAATAAAGTAATACGGCTGTGTAGGTAACTTAGTCCAACAATGTGTGTCGGCCGTCATAAACACGCGTCCTTAGCGAACAGAAGGTGTTGCGAGGGCATAAAATATTAATATATTATTCCTCATTTCTTTTATTTTTCTTGGCAATACTACACATTTGGTTTTCTTGACCTTTATGTACATATATGACCTGAGGACGTTTATAGACTACGTGTCTCGAATATTCTTGGCCAATTGCAAATTAGAATAATAATGTGTGGTAATAAAAAACAGAAAAATATATAGAAAAAGTTGAATAATATATTTCTACCACTGCGTAGCGGTTAATTAACTTATCAAACTGATGATGATTATCAAACAAGATTTCCCAAAATGATAGGACAATTAAGCATTTCATAAGACGGTTAACAACGCACTTGTGAGTCTATGATATTGTAGGATTTCTTAGGCCACGACGACCGCTTATCATTTAGCGATTCATAAGTACCCTAAACAATATGGACATTAAGTATATAAAAAAAACATTCAGAAAAGTAATCAGTACAATAGTGTTGACACAACAAATTACGTAGACATTCGTAGAAGCTATTGAAGCGTAGTACGAGCTACGGCGTAGCAGTTCGTAGCATTCTGTAGCGTTCCAACAATCAACTCGGAAGTCGTTTCATTAAAGATTGTGTTTACTAAACTTTGTGAAGAAAATACATAAGTTTTCTTCGTTTTGCTCCTTTTTGTGTAGAAGAATCGTCAATTGGCCACACTTTTAAAATAAAATAAAGTGAAGCATGAAAATATTTTAGTTTTTTTTATAATCAGAGTAGTAAGGATTAATGCTTAGAAAAGGTACTCTACATACATACTGTAACTGTACTGTAGTGGCAATTACATTTTATTTAAGTTGATAAGATTTGTGTTAATGGATAATGTTACTCATCTGCATACTGCACATGCATACTCAAACAAGGAAAACTGGCGAACCCATACCAGGTGGCATTTTCAACGACATTATCATGACCGGATACATTTCGGTAAGTGTGCGGGGGAATTGCACAACTTGATTCCCCCTAGTCCTTTCCATTATCGTACCACACAAGACAATCTGCGAAGCGTCACCAATTCATGGTAGATGTCCTACCCACACGCATGATTCGCTTCGCATCAAGCTTCCTTGTGCGTACAACTAAGGAGTGGAATTCTTTGCTAGAATCTGTATTTCCTGAAGAGTATGTCATGTCCTGGTTACGGGACGATGTGCTCTATCGTAAACCGCATCACCGCTTATCACCAGGCGAGATAGTGGTCAAACGTCAGCCCATCAAATATAAAAAAAGGAAAAGATCTCAATATCTATGTCGAGAGGGAAGTGGCATATAAGAAGATGTAGATCAATTTGTGATCTTCTTTTGTGATCTTCTCAGTCATACAAAATACGCTTAATTCCGATTGACAGTAGAAATTCAAAGAGCCAAAAATAAAACTACAAACACACGCTACTAAAATAAACAAAAAACTATACTCTGTTGAAACAGCCGAGGTTCTGAGAACAATATACTGATTTTCATGTTTGTCTCAGCGGAAATTGTTAAAAGGGCTTCAAGCAAATATTTTGTCGATGCTGAAACAACAGTGTGGGCCTTTTTATTATGTAAATCTGTGTGAAGAGTTGAATCGTACGATTGAGGCAAGGTCGTGTGTCTTGTATGGTAATGTACTGTGCGAAATTTTATTCCTTTCTACAATATTTTTAGTTTTTGTTTACTTTTTTTGGTGATTTGTGTTGCCTTGTATATTGATGTTAGATTTACTTCCTGTAGTTATCCTTGTTTTCTTTTCCTTGTACCATTTAAGCTAAATTGTCAGTATTTTGGGCGATTTATGTAATATTTGTAGTTGTTTTACGTTTTTTACGACCACGCCCGTGGTCATCTGGAACACCAGAAGCGTCACAAAAGCGTAACCGGTTTTTTGGTGATGAGGAATTTGAGAATTGTAGGGGATTCAGGTATTGGGCCTCTAGTAACCTCACTCACACGACGAAACACAACACAAGCCTTATTTCACGTCGGTTTTTTGTGAATCCGCGGTATCACTCCGGTCAAACCGGCCCGTTCGTGCCAAAACATGGCTCTCCCACACTTAAAAATAAAAGTACGTATGTATTTATTTAATTACTAATGCACATAGTTTTACTGCATGATTGATGACTGCGTCAATCACCCACTGGGCTGGAATGAAAAAAAATCTTATTTTCATTAACATATATCATATACCCACATTAAAATTTTAACAACATATCGTGGCATATGACATTCTGAACTCCGAATAACACTCAAATAACAAATTAATAAAAAGAACTCCTACAAAACCTACCTTGAAACTATTTCAAAATACTAAAAACAAAAGTCAACCACCGCATTAGAGAGAGGCTAGGCAAAGCGCCCATGAGGCTCTCGTGTGTGTGTTTACTAGTATATTTAAGAGTCGTAAAATAATAGTTGAGTGCTAACTTTAATTGTAGCCGAAAATGTTCTCAGTTATAAATGTGAAAACTTTAATATTTTACTTGGAAGTTTAAACGATCAACTAGGGATTACCTTGGGTTAATTAGCAGCACGTTCTTCGTGTTAATAATAACTGTTCATCATCAAATGTTTGAGTTGAATTAGAGTTAAAATTGTATATTTTGAACAATTGAGAGATATTTTGCAGATTATACGTTTATTATTGTACTGTTTGTGGACGGAATAGTAAATATTGTGGGGGTTTTGAAGATTGTGGTTTTAAAGGACGTCAAAAATTGATGGAAGCTCCATCAATTTGACCTGTATGTATGTATGTATGTTTTGTGTGCAATTGGTTGAACCTATTTTAAAGCGGTTTTTAGAAAAGTTTTTGTTGCACCTAACATAAAATCATGCCTTTTTTATCCCTGAAGGGGTAGGCAGAGGTGCACATTACGGCACTTAATGCCACTGTACAATGTAACACTCACTTTTACTGTTTATGTTATGAGTTCCATGTAATAGGGGGTGAGCCTTTTGCCATACCGTATACCGGGCAGAATTCCAGACTCCATGCTACTACTAAGTTTTTTTTAAACCAAATAGCACTTTGCCCGACCCGGGAATCGAACCCGACACCCCTTGCCGTCGCACTTGCGACCACTCGACAAACAAGGCAGTTCCACCTAGAAGAAAATTTTAGTAAAACAAAGTCAAAATCATTTATTTCATTGAATGTGGGAGGGAGTGTCAGACTAAAAACCACCCCGTTCCTTCTCCTGCTCGTCGAGCCCTAGTCCCGGTAACCCGTTAGGTTCTCCGCGACATTATCCAATAGCATAGCATTACAATATAAAAAACATGACTTAATATTCCTATTTTAACTCCGTCTTGACAAAAGTTGAAACGTCCAGACAAAAAAAGGTAGACTACCTTTTTATAAAAGGCCATAAAATGCTAAAACGCCTTTTATAATACAAAGGTAGCTATATAAGTAAGCTATATGGCGCTTGATTCATGGTAATAGGTTTTATCTTTATTACATACATGGCACATATAACATAACTGACAATATGTGAATGTTACAACATAACATAAAATCATCCCCGAAGGGGTAGGCAGGGGTGCACACAGAAGTAACACCCACTTTTCACTATTTATGTTACGAATCCCATGTAATAGGGGGTGAGCCAATTGCCACATACCGGGCACATATCCAGACTTCGTGCTACCACTGAGATTTTTTTTTAAACCCAGTAAAGCTTTGCCCGACCCGGGACCCCTTGCCCGGCAGTCGCACTTGCGACCACTCGGCCAACGAGGCAGTCAATGTGTTAAGTCAAAGTGAATATTAGGTACCCTGTGTATCCCTAGGGATGTGTCGTAAGAGGCGTTGCACCGTGGAGGCTCCGGAGCAGGTCTCTTTTAGAGGACCCGGTGCCTCCATTCAGGTGTTGAGGGTGGCCACCGGGGTGATTTGAGTGAGGTAAAAATCCCACACTCTCTAGTCTTTTATCCCCCAAAAAGGCTGGACGCCTTTTGAAGGTTTCCCCCCGTCATCAAAAAAAAGGTACCCTGTATATAAAACGTGTATCTGCACCTATAGAGCACCTAAAAAGGTGTGTTACATGTTATACAGTTCACTACTATTAAAAGAGAAGAACACCATATAAAAGGCCTTATTATCTAAACGACGAAAGTTAATTCCATATATACGGAGGTACATTTTCCCTCCTCCATTCGACCGCGTACTATCCACGTTCAAATTCAAACACGTTCGGCTCTGTGTTTCGACTTTGTATAGAAAGGTGCAAAGTATTTGAAATCCTAACTTTTTGTTTAGTTTCACTTCGTCTGCATTGTTAACCTTTAATAGCATAGCGAAAACTGCATGTGGCTTTTCCCACTTTTCCCTCATTTAAAGGAAAATTGACTTGTATTTTGGTAGGATTATACGCGAATAAAGCGGTTATTTGATACTGAATTTAATACTCTATTAAGCTTTTAGAAAGATTGTTTCGTTGAAATTAATTTTAAAAGATAATAGAGAAACTAAACTAATGACTTTCGAGGTTGTATGTGCATATAGATTGAGTTATTCAAATGCTGTTAACTTCTCAATGTCCGATATTGAAAAATCTACAACGTTTGTGCATATAAAAGTAATCTCTAAATATCGGAAATAAGGTCTATAATGGTGAAAGTGGAGAGCGGTGACTGTGACCGGTGACCGCTTGGATCTTGACGATTAAAGAATGATTTGAATTTAAGATAATTTAAACGAAACCTTTCATTCAGTTGCTCTTACTACAATTTTATATTAATACCGATTTTATTTAATGTCTACCTTTATGGAGATATTTTATAAATAATCAATTATATTCAATGTATCTTGATTGGCACAATAATGACAAAAATCTCAGTGCGGAGTGGAAATTTGTGTCCGATGTTTGGCTATTTTTTTTTCTATCGTATTATGTCTTTGTGGCCCGCAGGTTTAAGACGCTTGCTTCTCATGCATGAGGGTGCATTCGACACTTACCAACAGCAAGTACTAATGTGACTTTTTCCGAGTAATATGTACTTTCTAAACAAGGAAAACATTTTGAGGAAACTTCGGCTTATAATTTCTAATTATAAGTTTAAAATTGTTAATCCTGATTGACGTGGTGATTAATGCTCAAACCTTCTTCGTGTGAGAAGAGTCCACTTGTAGGCTGTTGATATTGAACCTCGTTTTGAAGAAATGCATGGCGTTTGTACTTTGTATATTATATATTAAAATTCACTACCATTCGGTTAATTCACACCGTAATCTAAAATGGCATGAACATTTTAGCTAAAATGAAAAACAAGAACTCAAAGTCACTAAGTAATTTTGCGCGTCCATCAACCGAAAATAGGTTACACGGCGTTGGCAACGCTCACAACAAACTGTTAGTGCTCTGCATTACTGCAAGCTGGACAACATCCCCCACTATACGAAGCCTTTACCAATTTATTATATTAATGAGTGAAAAGAGGTCTAGTTAGAAAGCTCTGAAATGTTACTCATATACTCATGTATGTAGGTAACTAGAAACGTTTCTTTGTATCTTTTTTATGTCTAAACTTCTATATCGACTTTGATATGTGGCGACACATGTCAAATAAATTACAGTTCACGCACATGAGACTATCAATGAATAAAAAAAAAAAAAAAAAAAATACAAATAAAATCAGCGCCGTGGGCTCGAGCCTCTGTGCCCGGTCCACGGTATTAAGCTGAGCTCCAGCCTTTTGCGCTGCGACGCACCATAGGCTATTTTTTGGGTTTCTAAATTCTTGTTGTGTGTCGTAGCAAAATAAATGGTTTTTCTTTATTTCTTTCTTTTTTTTCTTTACAAATGAAACAAATTAACGGATGACGTCACAAAAATCCGACATCGCACATGTGAAGTTTACATGCAAATTAACACGGATAGAAAATCTCAACGAACAACTGTTGGGCAGAAAGCCCGCCGGGATCACCTCGCCTGGTCGGAGGATCCTCCTTTTCCGATCTTAGAGAACTATACTCTCAGTTCTCTAAAGATATGTAGGCTTGAAAAGATTAAAACTACGGCACCACGCTTGCGTTGTGCTTTCATCGTTTACGGAAGGGTATCGAAAACAGTTGGGCCTTCTAAAAATTGGACACCCCACTTATTTTACGTCCTATTTTGAGTGTGGCCCTGATTACTCACGATGTTGTTGTTGCCTCTTATACAATAAAATCCCAATAACACAATACTCCAATGGCCATAACAGTCTCAAGCCAAGACAATTATGCAGCCGATGCAAATGGCCGATTATTGTTGGTGAATTAAGAGGAACCCTTACGGCTGATCGTGATGATACAAATACAATCCATAAGATAAAAATATTTTCCAAACATTGAAGTTCTAGGAAAAAGACGTTTGCCTACTTCCAACCAATATCTATGATAGACAGTCTACACAAATCCAATTATATATATACGTATGGTTATCCCCAGAGAGAAAAAACGTGTAACTTTAAGAAAAAATATTTGCCCACTTTCATTCTACCTCTATATAACCGTACATCATAATATTACTTTTCTCAAATTTATTTTGAAGAAATAAAAGCAAACAATACATCTATCCGTTCAACTTATGTTTTGAGTGATAAAATATAAAGAATTCCGGAGAATTTTTCGTTTGAACGGAATATAATCCTTTTTGCTATCAAATATTAGTTTCTTAGAAATAGATAGGAGAATGTTTTATTCGGACTCTGCTGATATAGTACTCGTAGTTATTGTTTTATGACGTTTTTGTTTTGTATGTTTATCGTGGTTTCTGTATTATTGTATCTCGTGTGTTGTAGTAGATAATTTATACATCACATCTTCAAAGATGACTTGGACTGTGTGGTTCGCAATTCGATCTGTGGTTCAGAAAGGACTATGTTATTGATTAATAATTACCGATTTTACTTATACAAATAATTATGTATTAACTTTTAACTCTGAATACCAAAAAATTTAAACCACTGAATGCCATCAAGATTTCAAAATATATAAGAATTCAGTCATCGGTAGTAAGTAACTATATATGCATTAATATTTTCCACATGACTATATTACCTGAGAAAACGAGTACAAACTATACATACCAGCAAATGTATAAAACTCTACACAATTGTTCCCTGAACCCTACCCTTTCACACAAAAGATTTTGTCGCATTATGCACACATATCGAGCTACAATAAAACCATTTTATTATGGTCTCGCATTGTATGATCTTTCTGCGCATTCGACGGTCAGTTTATACTGGTTGGTATAGCTTGATGTGCAGTATGTGCGTATGTTTAGAGACCCGCGACTGTTTAGGGAGATTCGAATCGTTAGGGCATCGCTTGAACATCGGAAAGAGAGGAGTTTTGACTTAAGGAGCGTTCAACCCGGTGAATATTATGCCTTATCTCTATAACCGCAACAGATAATATAGAGGTGAAGGTTAACTGATAGTTCAATGTAAATAAAATGAATATTTTGTGCTATTCCGAGAATTGGATACTAAGTTTATCTGTAGAAGGATGTTCACAAAAATATATATCGAAAAAAATTCTGTAATTTGGCGTGCAACGTTATTTATTTTATCCGAGCCAATATTTCAGCTCTACTATTTTAAAAATATTCTATTGAAAGAATATAAATACGAAACACGGGAACAAACATTCGCTTATTAAATTTTCCGTTCAATAAAGTTGGAACCGCACAAAAGCGCATATAAATATGCTTTAACGAATGAAGTTATTTACAATGCAAATAAAGATTTTCATGTCAGCTTTTGAGACAAAAGGAACAGAAACCACGAATCATGGTACATTCAATACAGGCTTATATTTTCACATTGCAAACAAGCTGATATGTAACCTAACTTTGCCATAGTTATTGGTACCTTAGGTGATGTTTGACAGGACTTGATTGGCAACTACACATAGAGTTCAAATTCCAATGACTAGCTTTCTAGCTTCGTATTTCGATTTTGAAGTACAGTTTACTTTGCTTTCATGTAGTTCTGGTCTCTGTTAAGCTTTTGAGGCTGTACTATCGTCTGTTTTGCATTTACCCCATGGGACTGTTATTTGTCTTCAGTTAGCAATGTGTGTAAATTTAACCCTAACCAGCTGTTCCCCGCGACATCTTCCGCGTAGAATATGAATTTTAGAACATAACTTTTTTACTGTTCAATTTTCCAAAATAGAAGTAGCCTATGTTATTTCCTAGTACACCAGCTACTCTTTTATATTTGGTGGGTCAACGTTTGACCACTATCTCGCCTGGTGGCAAGCGATGATGCGGTCTACGATGGAGCACGTCGTACCATAAACAACCTAAATGTTTTGTAAAATCGGTCCATGGTAAATTCGCATGGATGCAGTATAAACCGATTATTTTAATATTATAAACTGACACTCCAATTTTGTTTACCTGTATAGGTGTTTTCATATTGATATTACTAAATACAGAAAGTAAAGTTTATAAAAACTATTCTTTTGCCAATATTCTATTTAATTGTCAGGATTATCTATTACAATAAATCCATACCATTTAATATGTTAACCAATAATAAAATCAAGAAACGCATTATTCAATTTTGAAACATAAACTGAACGATATAAGTCTGAATTTTAAATGAAGTTTTCACAACTGGTGTGTATTTGATGTTAACAAACTGTTCATAAGTTTTCCCAAAGGTCGACCGTTGAAAATTATTGCTGTTCATTTTCTTGGATCTAGTTTGAAAACTTGTGAATGGCAAACATTTAAACCTTGAGATAACGATCGACTGAACTTTCTTGCAATAAAAAGAACAGCTTTAGTTGAATCTCTTGCAAATGATTGCTATTCTGATTGTTTTTGATGACTGTTCCTAAAAACAGTAGTTTTTACACATTATTTTTATTCGTTAAATATTTTTTTCGCTTAAGTGAAGTTATTATGTATTAAGTATTTATATTTATATCATATTATTTATCTCTATATATAAAAGAAAGTCGTGTTAGTTACACTATTTATAACTCAAGAATGGCTAAATCGATTTGGATGAAAATTGGTGGGGAGGTAGCTTAGCACCAGGAGACGGACATGGGATACTTTTTACCCAATTCTTTTTTTTTACTTTTTACCGAAAATCAAGAACGGGAACGGGAAATATCGGGATTGCGCGTACGAAGTCGCGGGCAGAAGCTAGTTTATAATATATTTTGTTTTAGTTTTTTTATTTCTTATTGTAATTTTTCTTTACTTCGTGTCTCATGTTTTTATTACATTTTCTGTCTCAGCTCTACTGGAAGAAATTCCAACAGGAATAAGTAGCACCTATGTACTCTTATTTTATAAATGTGTTATCCTCTATACTGTTTGTGTGTACGTACATAAATCATTAAATAAATAAATTAGTCAATATTTTAGAGTAAGTAATTCTGTCAGCATAGATCCGATGTGATGTGTGTGAAGTAATTTTATTGTAACTTTTCATAGACAAGATGTATTTAGTTTTATACGTTATAAATACATCAATCACTAAAAAAATATCTTTATCTCCTTGAATACTGGTTTCGAAGTTTTCATGTGAAAGAAGAAGTAATGTTTTATAATTCGACCCATTTAACACAAAACTTACTGTGGCACGCAGGCAGCTGAACCTTGATTTCTTTAATTCATAGTGGGTACCTATATGGTCCTTAATATTTGGAGTAATTTGTGCATCATTATAGATTGCCTGTGGTTTAATAAGTAATTTTAGTACTGTGTTAGCATGTTTCTACTTTCTGTTACTAATCGTGAAATCCAGTAATTAGCTTCTTGTTGCATACCACATTCTATTTAATCAAATTGTATAGCTGTTGGTTTTCCAAATTTATAAATAAATTAAATTAAATAAATAATAATTTCAATAGAAATTCACATTATCACTAATTCAAACATTCGATACTATCGTATTGTTTATTTTAGTCTCTCAGAAACGCCTACATATTTGTATTAGGAAAATTCTATGACCCAAACTCAATACATTTAGTGTCACACGAAGGACCAAACAATAACATTGTCTATTACAAAATATTGAAATGTTGACACAATTCGAGAACCATTTGATATTTATCATCCCTTGATACATTTCGATAGGCCGTGTATTACGTCAAACAAAAGTATAAAAAACTTTTCTTTTTACATACTTACATTTCTAAGTTATAACACAATACTAAAGTTTTTCTAGTTTCCGTGTATTATGAACTCGCTGTGCCCGCGACGTCGTTCGCGTGGAATAGTGACTATGAGCAGCGTTTTTTTTTTTTAAATATATACTCACGACGTGGTTCTTTAATTTGACATAACTTTTTTATTTATGAACCGATTGACATGAAACAAACACTAAAGCATAACTGAAGCATACCACAATATATTCGTGAAAACTGCATCCAACTCGGATCAACCGTTTCTGAGATTAGCATGAACAGACAAACAGACAAAAAAAAAGTTAATTACATTTTTGGGTTCGACATCGACATAACAATAACCCCTGCTATTTTTTTTATTTTTATTTTCAATGTACAGACAGCACTTTTCTACAATTTTATTATATGTATAGATAGATATAGATGTAGGGAGTACGTGAAAAATATATTTTGATTTAAGTAAAGTAAATACACGTTTTATCGCTAGCCCCTGTATAAAGTTAGGGTGGATGATTAATGGCCTGTATAACAAGTCAGGTTCATATGTACCAGAATCGATTACCCTTTGATGAACTGGAAAAATTGCTTATACGTGATGTGTATTGGTCGCTTTATTTCGAAACAAGGTCACAGGTTCGTCGGTTTTGTGGTCATTTTACTTTTGATTGGGGTTATATTTTATTTGTTTTTATTGTTGGATAAAAAACTACGTCTACTAAAATAAGCGAATAATAACATCCCTTGAATATTTTAGAACGACAATGAGTAGATAAAGGTATGTACCATTACCCATTGTAACCAAGCCCATGACTCATGCTTTTTTGTAACTTAAAAGTATTGAAAAAATTTAATCAAATCATATTTCGTCACATTTTGTCATCACTGAAAACGCGCTTACAACATTTACTTTACAAAAAAAGCCTAAGTAAAGAAATAGACCAAAAATTAATCATTTGCCGTTATAAAATACAGCAATATACTTTGACATTGACAAAAGTTCCAATTAAGGCACTTCTCAAGTTGAGAACTTCTATATTTTCAATTGTATCCTGTAAATCGTATAAGTTCGTAGTGCTCAGGCCTTTAGGCGGCAACTTTGGGCATTAAGTGTCACCTGTGGCTTTATTTACGTCTTCATACCTAAGAGCAAGTATGTGTAGGTATCTACCTAAACTGTACTAGTATTTACCTGTGACTTTGCACGGTACAATATTGGTTTATAATATTAGATTTAACAGGGAGGAACTTCCTAAACTTTCAGTGGACTCATTCGAATAAAATATGAGAATTACTTTTTTGTCCACCATAAGTAATTAGAAGAAACACACAGAAAACCTACGTGAATCAACGCTTGCGTTGTGTTTCGTCGTGTGAGTGAGGTTACCGGAGGCCCAATATACCCCCCTCTTTCCCCAATCTCCTCAATCTCTGAATCCCTTACAAAACTCAAATTCCTAATCCTCAAAAGGCCGGTAACATGTAGGTGTTCATGGGCGACACCGATTGTTTACCATCAAGAGCACCTGTCAATGGTGATCCATATGCTGGTTTATTTTTTACTTTTATTCTGATTTCCACAGAGGATAATATCATGCTTGCGATGATGTTGATGATTATGGAGTTAGGTGGCCTGATATGGATATAATTCCTCTCCAAACTAGAGTTTTGCAGGAACATTTTTGAAATTGAATTACTGTCTTACCTTCAATAAGAAACATTCTCCGAAAGATTAACAGAATACCTATTTTTTGCCAGTTATTTAGATCACAGGAATCACGTGTCGTACCTTAGGTACAAATTGAGGACACGAACTGGTACTGAGAATTTCCTAATTGGATAAAAGTATAACTCGTTGCGTAAGTTTTTTTGGTGACTGGCTTCTCGATATAGCCAAATGTGGCTGTCAAATAATCTCTCAAGCTTTCAAGTTCGATTCCTATTTTTTTTGGGGAAAAGCCGGTCAATGACCAAACGTATCACCTATCACCTGATGGTTAACGATTTCATTTACCTTTACGTAAGTAGTAACGGAAGTTTTACCTTTACTAAATAAGTTCTTAAGTAGATAAATACATTATCGGATATCGAGTAACGAGAATAAGTTTTGTTGAAGTTGGCTACCTATTGACTACTCTTGGAGTAATCTTGCCAAGCCTACATCTATCTAGCTAGCTATCTAGCTCATTCTTTGTACCAGTATCCTAGAAGATTGATTTCAAAGTAATACGAGAAAACCTTTGTCAATGCCGTTCACTTACGAGTTATACCCGTAGGTAGAGATGCGATCAAAATTGTATAAGTACGTATCTTGTTGCGGGCTCCGTTTGTGTACGAAATCTTTCGGATAACCTCGAAATTATTAATATGTGTTATAAATAGGGGTTTCTACTAAGAGTCACACGTACTTCTGATATTCTTAAAGTCAGTGTAGGTTCTGATTTAAAATCATAAGGTCGAATATTACTTCTGAGGTAGCCAAGGAAATGATCTTCGAGTCGAAAGCCAAATAATTTTATATTCAGCGAAGTGTGTAATCCTTTTACTTAGAAAACTATACATACATAATATCACGTCTTTTATCCCTGAAGGGGCAGACTGAGGTGCACATCACGGCAATTAAAGCCCCTGTACAATGTAACACCAACTTTTCACTATTTATGTTATGACTCCCATGTAATAGGGGGTGAGTCTATTGCCACATACCGAGCACGGTTCCAGACTCCGTGCTACTACTGAGAATTTTTAAAATACCCAACAATCCTTTGCTCAAGCCGGGAATCAAATCTGAGACCCCTTGCCAAAAGAAGACAGAAATCGTGTTACATTTCCAGTTCTATAAGGCGTCGCAAGCGTAACTACCAATTCAGCCTCAGGTTAAATACATGACGAAAGACTTCGATGTTTGATTATATTATGGACTGCCTTGTCGGCCGAGTGGTCGCAAGTGCGACTGCCGGGCAAAGAGTCTCGGGTTCGATTCCCGGGTCGGGCAAAGTATTACTGGATTTTTTAAAAATTCTCAGTAGTAGCACGGAGTCTGTAACTGTGCTCTGTACCCCTTTCAGGATAAAAGGCGTGATGTTATGTTATGAGAGTCATGATATAACCCTAAAGTAACGGAAGCTGTTGACAAAGATAGTCCAAAAAAGAAAATATAGAAAGATAAAAAGAAATCTGTGATAAATATCTCCTTTACTCGCATACGTAAGATATGATAAGGTTGACGTCATGAACGCTTGTGTCAAGATTTCCTCGAGATTAACATAATCTGCAATAGTGACGTGTGCTGCAGATAATTTATGTTAATCTATGTACAGATATATAAAACTGGAATGTTTGTTTGTAAAATAAAAATAACCGCTTTTTACTACATGCATACGATACACATACCAAAATATATTTTTTTACAATTTATGTCTGTCTGTTTGTTTATACGCATTATATGGCTAATCTCAGGAATGAATGAACCGATTTTGCATGACTTTTATCGATAGGTAGCTGATTTACTAAGGAATAACGTAGGCTACTTTCATTTTAGAAAATTGAAAGAATAAAAGTTAACATGGTCATATCCTAAGTGGACGAAGTCGCGGGAATCAGCGAGTAGAAATTATATCCTTAGATTTTATCTCCTTAGACAACAAGTACACGGATTGTTTAGGTGGATCTCTGTTGATTTGTCACAAGTTTTTTTTAACCGACTTCAAAAAAAGAAAGGAGGTTTTTAGTTTGGTCTGTATAATTATATGTATGTATGTTTGTCTGCCTCGTTCCTCACCTCGCGACCTCGCAAGGGGTCCCGGGTTCGATTCCCGGGTCGGGTAAACTACTAATGGGTTTTAAAAATAAATCTCAGTAGTAGCACGGAGTCTGGAAATGTGCCCGGTATATGGCAATAGGCTCACCCCCTATTACATGGGTCTCATAAGATAAATAGTGAAAAGTGGGTGTTACTTCTGTGCACCTCTGCCTACCCTTTCGGGGATAAAATGCGTGATGTTATGTAATGTATATTTGCGCGCAATTATCTCGTGATTAGCTGAACTGATTTTGATACGGTTTTCAGAAAAGCGTTGGTTACACTTAGGAGAAGGTTTTAGTATGTTACCGACCTGAAAAAAGAGGGGATTGAAGTCGGTTTTTTAAGCGTAGTTTATAACAGAATTATCTTTTTAATGGGTCGACGTTTGGCCACTATCTCGCCTTGTAAGCGATGATGCTGCCTACGATGGAGCAGTGAAAGTATTGAAAATGAGAGCTTGAAATGAATTCTACTTACTTTTAAACTTCGTACTATTTGGTATTTTTTCAAAATAAGAATTAAATATACAGAGTGCTGCCATCGAATTATAAGAAACTGAGACTGGAACTATCACAAGCATTGTAAGCCTACAGAGTTATTATAATATTAAAAAAATACAACCTATTTATGTATCATTCAGCCAATCACAACTTACAAGAAAAAATGTAATCTGATCACTATTAAAAAAAAAAATTAGAAACAAAAATATCTTTCAATTTACCTAGTTCACCTCAATTTATTTGGCCTCTATTTTATATGCCTTCTGTCAATCGGACCCGAGCAGTTCCTAAGAACTCCCCGAAGTACGTAACGTAATGGATTTGGTAAAATAATACGAGAATTCGTGTGTACTCTTTACATAGAAAGGGTTAGGAAAAGGTCTATTTTTTGAGGTTCGTTTAAAAATGTTATTGTTTATTATAGACATAGGTATAAAGTTCAGTTTTATTTGCTTTTTTGGAAAAAAAAATGTTAAAGAGGTTGGTTGGAGAGTTTAATAGCTTTATTCTTCTTTCTTTGTTTCGCATTGTGGGGACCGATTTTAAAGGCAAATCTATTCAGTTCAGTTTTAATATGGATACAGTTCTGTTATGAAAACTTTCAATATCTAATATTTGACTGCTTTGAAAATCGAGTCCAATAGGTAGACTCTTATGTTCTTGTCTAGCTCTAGTCTGTTTGAGATAAATACATTTCATATGAAACAATTTTTAGTAGAGTTAACCAAAGGTATAAAATAAATACTAGCGATTTAAATATAAATGCATCATTTCGTCCGAATTTATTTTACATAAGGACATGAACTATAAGTTTCCATTTTCCATTACATTACCTGTACCAAAAATAATTCGGTAAATCTTGCAGGTTTAGGCTGAATATCTGAATATCTTTCATCTGATATGTATCGATTTTCACTTTGTCTCTATATCGGCGGACAAATTGCAAATCATAACAGAATCTATGTTTTTGATACGGCTCGGTATCGAATAGATTTGAATCAGACGTCGCTTGGTATAATAAATAAATAATATAATGCTGGTTGTTTCTTAAAGGGTATGCAGGATAGGGAAGTAGAAACATTGAATACAGTTTCTTAAATGCATTTTTGATGATTATGAATTTTGATAAATACAAGTTTGAAAGTAAATACGTAGACTATCGGTTGTTTAAGTGACCTAGTTGCTTGAAGTTTGATCATCCATTGAATTCACTTAACACTTTAAAAACACACAAAGCCTTTCACTCAAATGATTAGAAGATTCAATTTTCTGTTATTTGTAAGGAACAAACCTGTTCATATGTTATCATTACACCTTGACCTTTAATTTGTTTTGATGTTTGAAATCCAAAATATATTTATACTTTTGCGGACCAATCGCAAGTGACCTATGTTATTCAAATGTCAATGTCAGTTTGCAATCTCGATATATTATGTAAATTAACAAACCAGTTCTAATCACGGGACATAACATTGAAGTAATATACAAACAATGTACTAAGTACTTTACACTAACGCGAAACGTTTACGTTCATTAAACTTAATTTTAAAATCTCCATTCTTCGTTCAGATTTATCATATTTTGCTACAAGCGAAAAGAAACAAGAATTTTATTCTAATTAGTCCACTTCATGAATTTTAAATAAGTTAAAAATGTATACGAATGTATGTAAAAACAAACTCCAAAGTCCATTTCCTTTTGTACGAATGCCCCAACATTTCCACTCGATGTGATATTATTATTTACGGCGCCTGCTCGCGTGTAAGGAATAATAATGTTCTGTTGTAATAATTTTACCGAGGACACATTTATCATTGTTTTATTTACTATTCTAGGTATCAAGAGGCTATTTTGGAACAATAAATACCTGTTTTCGTAATGCCAGTTAATTTCCACCGTATTTTAATCTAATTAGATTCGTAATTAACCGAAGTTTAAGATCGCATTTTGGTTACACCATTATTACACAAAGTTCCCTGGTTTTAATGAGTGGAATTGACGATTAAAGTATTTTACCGCCATTTAAATTCCATCCTCAATGTTCGATAGGGTCGATCTCATCGATAAACATTTTTAATTATAACAAGACTCTCCCTAATTTTACTCGAGGGAAAAGTAGGAAGGGTTTTCATTGAAACGTCAAGCGAAATTGATGGGCTCGCCGTGTGCCGTGACCAATAGTCGTGGGGCGTTTGTATCGTTGGGTCGCGTCAGTCGAACGTCCGGAGTCAGTGTGGCCACACGCTTGTTTACTGTGGACACGTCCTGTCACGCGGTCACCACGTGGACGTCGCACGTGACATACAAACTTTTAATAAAAAAAAAATTGAACGCATATCCGAGCTTCGTGTTGAGAATTTTTCATTTGTCAATTTTGGCGCGTAAAATTTGATCTGTCAAAGTGAAAGCTAGTGAAGTTGAGTAGAGTCATGCGAACGACTGTGTTAGTTTTTAGTTCGTAGTTTTTGAGTAATGAACAAGATGTGTGGTGTTTGGTACCTCGTCCTCGGTTTCCTGGCGCTCCCGGGCCCTTCCTGCAGCAACTCAGATAATTTAGGTTCGTGTTAGATTTATTACTATCATAATTGCCGGAGTATCCGCAGCTTGTGGCTAATGGCGCTTAACTTAATAATACTCGTTGACAACGCTTTAATGCTTTCAGATATGTTTGTTTGGAATATTAGCGCTATCACGTTTTGTTAATTGCCGATTTGAAGTGCTTACATTATTTTGTAAGAATATTTATTTTTACTTTTACGTCCTTGCTTACTTAGATATGATTTTGGAGCTTATATCATATTTAAAATATTTATGTTAATTAGAATCTGGCCAGATAAGTACACATACTTTATCTCTTTAATAAAATCAAGTGGGAGGTAATTAGTATTTGATGCGAATATAGGCTTTAAAGTGCTCAGAATAAAAGTTAAAATTGCTTGATACTTGTGAGTTTTAAAGTTTTTGTTTATGTTCAAAGGGGATATTTTGTTATCTAATGCTCATTATAGAAGGCTGGTGTTAGGTAAGCTTGGTACTTATCTAACAACCTAATTAGAATTGTAGTTTACATTGTAGCGAAGCGTTTGGTTACAATTATTTCTACAAAACTCGGTTAAATATTTAAACAATCTGTTTGCTTTGTGAATGTTTCAGTAACTTATTCGTGTTCATCTGTAATTTTATTTAAATCTTTGCTACGCTACAAGATAAATATAATAAACTCAGGTTTTGCATGTTAAGTAACTACACGAATTTAAGGATAATAGTCTGAGAGACAATGTTCAGCATAAAAATGAGACTATATCCACATAGTAAATTAAACAAATATGTGTTTTAATTAAAACAGCTACCATAATTCTAGCAACCCTAGCCTAACATATGCTCCGCTATTTTAGCTCAGTTAACAACATCGTGTTTTGGCAACAGAAATTACGCAAACAACCTCACTGGCGCGAATTAAAACGTTTGCCAGTAATTCGTAGCAAAGCCTTTGGATAATCACAACATTTGCTACGAGCGTAGCGCTACGAATCTTTACTACGGCGTAGCGTTCAATTGGGCGGCATGCGAGTTACGATCTTGCATAATACTTAGTTCCATTAACTCAAGTGGAGTTCCAGTTTGGAACTCAATTAAACTTTTCTTCTATTATGTTAATGAAGCACGCATACTAAAAAAGTGGCGAGTTCCTTCTCCAAAGTTAATAAATTGTAAGATAAGACGTTTTATTCTGTTCCAATGCTAATTGTAAGGAATATGTTGCATTTTTATGAGCGAGACGTATAATGAGAATATACCTTTAGCATTCAAAATGGTTTTTGTGGAACGTTCCTTTTGAAATCAATCTTGTCACAACGTGAATTATATTAAAATTAATTGAGTGATCGACTTGTTTTTTTATTTGAGACGGTGTTAATATTCCTTTTGATAGAATATTCCAGATTGGATTGTCTGATAATAAGTTATTGATTTCAATCGAGTGGTGTCGACGTGATCTCTTCTTGTTGTTTAAATGTAGGTAGATTATATTTCAATGATTTTATCTGAGAGAGTTGGACTCGTGCTTCCTAGCACAGTTAACTTCAGGCTTTAGTCAACTGACTCACCTGGCAATTGATGTACTTTTAATAATTTCTGAAGCTATTTAACTTGATGAGTCTTATTAGTACTCTGTGGTAGACAATTGGTAAATAAGACTAGTATTCACATTATTAGTGGGAGATTACTCTCAGGCCTAAAAACTAGGATAATAATTGATCACATTACATAATGATCATTAAAATCACTTCCATACATTTAACGAGATTTCCAAACTGTACAGAGAACAGTGTAGTCATTAAAGCGTTGTTTCCTTTGAAATTGATAGGTTCTATAAAGTTGAGGCCATACTGGCCTTTGGTGAAGGCTGCCTAACAAAGCTTTGATGTTGCCAACAATATAAACACGTACGTTGTTGTGAATGTTCATGAATTGCCAATTAACGCTCCGACCCGTTCTTTTGTTTAATAAACAATTATTCCGATGCTTAACTTAAATGTTCAAAATCAATTGTTAGCAGAAACATTGAATGTTCTGATGGAATTTATTGAAATGTTTTATTCTATTGTGTGTTGTTCTTGAGGTGAGCGCTAATTTAAATTGCTTTTTCGTTGTTTCTAGAAAGGTACGTGAGTGAGCCCTCTAGAGTTATTGTTTTGTTTCTAATTTCCGTCTTGTTTTGTTTGCTATTGTTTGTTCTAACAAGCCTATCATTGGATACACAGACCATCCAATAACCGGATTGCTACTCACCGGTCTGTCAGCGAATTCCGAGAACTGAGAACGCGATTCTTGTTTTGATGTCGTAAAATGCCTTTTGTACATAAAACAAAACTTTGTATTATATATTTAACAACTCATGCAATTATATACTTTGTTATAAACAGAAAGAGTCCAAATCTTTTTAGCAAATGGATCTACATTAAACTTTTTATTTTCGTAACTTCTTAGCCCTTTTTTCTCTTTGACCTTTACTAGATTGGATTCTTAGCTAAATTCAGCTAACTACCAGTAAGACGTAACGACAGTTTTAAGCGCTTGTATCTACAAATTGCTCGTCATGTTAAAGCTGAGTACCCATCAACAGACCGACCATGTTAAGTGTAGATTAGCCTTAGAATCACTTGTCTTAAGTTTCTTATCCAATGTCTCATTGACCATGCTCTCTGTGTTAACTTATTATTCAACTAGCTAAAGTTGACTGCAACTTCGTCTGCTTGAAATAGTGACATGGCAGTTTTTTTCGATAAAATCAGTATATGTTGTTCAGTAAAGATGTAGCTTTGTTTCAATTCAGCTTTAGTTCGATAGTTTTTGTGTACGAAAATACATACATACAAAAACACAAATGTTTCCTTTTTATAATATCAGTATAAAAGTGTGGAATAAAATATTTCTATAAAGTTAAGATTGCAATGACCGTATGTATGGTAGAGGTTCATTGTTTAGAAACTCTGAACTTTCTTTTGGCTTTTAAAAACTTCAGCGAGAAAATACACTTAAGATTTTCCTCTCATTTTGAGTTTCTGTTAACTTTAAACGCAAGCCCAAGAGGCCAGTAACATATCTTTGCATTTTACTGAGAAAAACTTTTCAGTAATGTATTTACTGCTTGTTTGCACTTTATTTTTCTAAAATAAAAAATGCATTTTGTTGCTTTTCTGGTTTACATTTGTACTACAGTGTATAATGGTTTTTGTACGCTTATATGTAGATTTTTACTTCTAAATTTTTAAAGACAATTGTCACTAATGCAACCGACCTGTTTTTATTTACATATCCAACCTATCATAACGCATTTAAATAAAATAAAATAGTGATTTTCCGTTGATTAACAAGTACAAGTATGTTCCAGTCATAAATGTTCAAGTGAACAAATATCCGCAGTTGCTCATAAAAATATTTTCTACTACCTGCACTTACTGCAGAGCAGAGCAAAATTCGCAATAAATATCATCTACCATCCGTCCTGAATAGAATGCCCCAATTCGACATCAATCTAAAAAATTGCTCACTGAACGATCTCCAAACCGGACTGAGACTGCGCCCAACACAATTTGTCCGGTTAATTTAGCTTTACAATGATGAAAATGTAAATGTAAGTGCTCACTGGCTAAAGCCCCGTTAATTGATGAATTTCACATAAGCGGACAAAGGTTATGCGTGATACCCGGAGCCTCGCCCACTCGTAAATTAATTAAAAACGTGACAACCGCGAATTTAGCCCTTTTCATGCCGTGACTGACTCGAGTAACGAAACAATGGAAGTAATGTGCTGGGGGCAAAGTTTAGCATGATTTTAGTTGTGATAATGTTCGACGTGAACATTTTGTGCGAAGGTTATGACGTGTTTTTGCTCTGTGCAGATAAAAAGGGTTATGAGTTTGCAGTGAGTGTCTGGTTCAAGGTCGTTCTGTTGATATTTTATAGAAATTGTGTCTAATGCATTATAATTTGCAGACTTCAAAATTATTCACTAAATAGTGTCTGATAAATAAATAATTATTTTGTTGTCATGTTTCTATTTTTGACGTAATATGAAAGACAAAAATCGTAGTGGTTCATTTATATTTCGTGCATGCTCCATACTTATTTAAAAAAACAAAAAATTAACTTACGAACAGCAATAAATAGACGAAACTTATTTAGTAATGACCATCAATCATATGTAAACAACCCTAACCATCCTATGATTATACTTTACCCCTGTTAGCAACGCACATGGTCACGCGCAATAATCAAATACGAATTTAATGAGTCAAAAATGAATGGCGTTATTGAATGTATAGTTCTCTCTCTTTCTCTCTCTCTCTCTCATCTAGAAATTATAATGAGTCTGTATAATAACTACCGCGAAATATATTAAATAAAAAAAATCGACTTATGTCCAAATACTCAAAGGTCACCTAATTATAAGACGTGCTTAAAAATGACAGATGTCGATATTTAACTATAACTTCAAATATGTGACCGTTCAGTATTCGGGCGTTACGTGATAATATATTCGAGAAAAATCCTACTAGTTTCAAGTCACACCGGGACTTGCGCTGCGTGCGCTGGACGATTTATTATGGAGTATGTCAAAAAGGGATAGCAATACACCTTGTATTGCTCTGTTTCTTTCTAACATGTAAGATAGTAATGGTAGATCATTAATAGATATAACAGTAGGCCTACTGTTTCTAATTACAAACAGGTCACTGTGGGCAGATTTTATGCCCGATTATTTGGCCTTTTTTTTAGATTTATGTCCTTTGGGGCTCGTGTGGGTTAAATTAAAAGATCTGGCTTCTATTTACGGTTTACTTTGTGCCACCAAAAAGTATCTTATTTATTTTTACCAGATGTATTATGATCGAATAGAAGCTATCTTAGTATTGTAAAAGGTTTGCAATGAAAAATAAATAAAATAATATTAATTATTTACTTGTGACGTTTTCTGAGTTATATTTTATTGTTTCTAAAGCTAAGACCTCACAACACGATCTTCTCCCGCGATTGCGAAATGGAGATTTATATTCAAAACTTACGAAACCGCAGATTTTTGCGGTCCCGTAGCCGCCGGCCGCGGTTGCGGTTATCGCCCGCAAACTCGAGAGGCGGCGCGGGCGGTTAAATAATCAAGATGAGTTCCAGACCGGCCCTCCCATTGTGAACGCCCGCCAACCGATCGCAGAGCGCGCGGGTGCTAGCCGCCGTGGCTGCTGGACCGCGGCTGCACCCGCCGGTGGTGCAGTGGGAGCCGCAAACAATCGCAACCGCCGCTGGCGTAAAACGCGCCGTGAAATGGGCTTTGATTTTTACATAAATACCTGTATTCTACAAATGCTGCGGGCTCACAACCGCAGTGGACGCGGGGAAAAATCGCGCTGTCAGTCCTTACCCTAAGATTATTAAGACGCCATTGACAGACAATAAAGGAAGATATGACGCGAGGAAAACTGGATTTATAATTTCAAATTATGAGTTTAAAAACGCCAACCCGCTTTGAGCAAGGTTGTTGATTAATGCTCAAACATTCTGTGTGCGAGAAGTGGTCATGGATATTAATAATTATACATGTTGTATAATTATTACTGAATTCCATAATATGATCGTCTGAGTACTTATATGTACTATCATTATCGGATCGGTTCAAATTGCATAATTATTTGGTTCGTATACACCAAGACGATATACGTAAACGTTTCGTGGAATTATATATATCTATGTAAACACCGATAACTATCAGACAATATAATACATGCGTACTGCTATGTTGGTCCAATTACATGTCTGTTTGTTTTGGACAGCAACCGTTCTATGTTGATTTCAATATTACAATATTCAGCGAATTCCATATAGTATTACTTCACCAAAATTTTGCTAGAGTCTGAAATATTCTTGATCGACATTCGATTAAGCAATACTCTGCAGTACAGTACCATTTGGTACGGAATATGTGAGTGAAACACTTCTATATCTTAGTACCTATATCGTTTGCTATGTACTACAAGACAGATCGCTTTCCAAGAATAAATGTAGATCTATATTTATACCTATACTTACTAACTAGTACGTCGAAAAAAAGGTCTTTTGAAACAACGATTGTGGCACCTGGTTACTATAGACTTACACGCAGAACATACACACATTGACACGAAGGACATCGGTCATTTTCTTAAGTCTGGTAACATGGAAACCCATTACACACGCACACATAAATAACCTACTGACATTTTGGTGCTTCAATCATTACTAAGTGACATTATGACTGCTTTTTTTCAATGTCCTTGCCAAATAACATATGTCTTGTATATTTTTCTGTTAAAGCTATCGTGAGACATAATTAATTAATTACTCATATTACGAGGTTACTCAACTGGTTTCAAGCTACGCTAGAGTCCACAGTCATGTACAGTAAGTATAGAAATATGAATATTAAATACAATATTTAAATTCAGCAACATTTTTTATGTCTGCGTAGGTACATTGCATTTTAATATTACTGAATGAACTTTGTAAGGCCCCTAGAGAATCAATGCACGAGACGCTAGAATGTCTTAACTTTAATATTTATGTTCATACAAAGTTGCAAATGTTAGTGAAATATAAAAATATTTTATAACAAAAAAGTTTACATTGAACAAGTTCCAATACGTTTCGCTTTAGCAAAATACACGTATCATCGCGTTTTCCTTCAGTGACTAAACAGATTCGAGAAAATGATCTGTAGCAAAAACTGTGATAAATCTCATTCCTTATAGACGGCACCATAATGGACAGAACGCGAATCAAACAAAATGTCTGGCATAATAAATAATTTATGCTGGAGCCAAATTAGCATTACTTTCATCTTTAAGAGAATAACAGGTCTCTGCCATTAATGCTAAACAAAATTTATCACAACCTCATTTCTTGAAATTTTACTTTAAACGACAAAGGTAAAAGAAAATATAATTTGTTCGGCGAACTTAATACGGTGTCTGGAAAAACAAACACTTATACGAAACGTGACAATTTGATTACGAATATCGTGATAACATTAGCTCGTCTTTATACACGGCGGTGGATGAAAAGTATACATATTTTATTATTTATTTTACTTTACACGAGATGTGCGACATCTTTCATCAAATCTTATAAATATTTTCGTGTCTTTGACTAAAGTTTCATATCAAAACAACGCTGGTAGGTATCATTCTACTAAAAACATTTTCCTCTCTTCTACTTTTTTAAATTAAAACTTAATTTGTTCACATTTGCTGACACGTCTAGTCTCGGTGTAACGTCCTGCAGTATTGCCTCACACTAGATTAGAGAATAGAGTTGTGAATAATACGAATACATTAAAATTTTGGTCATAACTTGCCAAAATATACGACGAAAATAAATGGAAGAACTTTGTAAGGTGTGCAGTTAAAAATAATTATGTTGTAAACACTAATGAGCAGGTTTGTATTATTCTTACTTATGTACGTACTTAAGTTTGCACCCTTTTAAAATGTTGTTTGCTAACCTCGCTAGTACACCCTACGGCCGTTTATGGATTGAGATCCACGAAGAGTGCCTACGCATGACATATTAAAAAGCATTTTTAACTTAAAAAACTTCACAATTTATTCGCTTTTCCTTTGTCTTTTTATACAATGTTGAAAATACAGAAAAAACTACCCATTCTTTGCTGTCCATTGACGCTCGTTCGCATAATAAACAGAGCTTTAAAATCCATTATTGGACTCTATACCACAGAAAATAGAGTTAAAAATCTTAAAGCACAATACAAAGCTTATAAGGGTCGGGACTGAGGTCCCGGGATTATAATACGATCAGCAATTTGCTAGCTAGGAGTGGTGTTAATGGCGAAAATGCATCAGAAATAGGGTAATCCTAGGGCCAACGTCGTGGAAGACTTACAACTTAGGAACAATGGAAAAGCTTTCTACAGTTTATGTGTTCACAAAAACAAATTATGTGCTTTGCCAGTCTAGTTTAAGATATCTGTTTCATTCCTAGGTCGGGATAAATATTTCGATTTTTAATTAAAATATTCCAACACAGTTTCAACCACTTTGTTGTGTTTCTGATGGAAAGAATTTACCATTGTCTATAGTTATCTGCATCACCGAAATAGGGATGATGACGGGGTATGAAAATTAAAAATCTAATTAGTCCGTAAGTTAGGTAATGAAAAAAATATTAGACACGTATTTTTTTATTTTGATGTATAATAAAATAATACATAGATATAACAAATCAAAGTTTAAGAGTAAAGGCTAAAAATCAATATATCGTCGAAAGTATAATTTGTTTCAGAAAAAAAATACGTGTATAATATTATACAATAATCTACCAGACGGACATTAAATAAAAATTAGTCATCTACCCTATTGTCGTGCGTTGTCTATGCTCTTAAAACATTTCTACAATTCACAGGCGCTGACTCCGAAAACAAACGTCAATTACGTTATATTTATAAAAAATAAAGGGAAAAATTTGTACAAAAATAAAATGTAAATATGACGAGAACCGATGGCAGTGTTTGTACAATTTATTGATGTTGGCAATGGTAACGGGTACGGCATTCCTGTGCGGTTCCAATGTATCTCTAATTGTGTTACCAATCGTAACTGTGTCGTGGTATACAACCTCTTTTATAAAATAAATTGACAGCAGCAAACACATTTAAATGTTATACAAAGTTATACGTTGAAAATAAAGGCGGTCTTAATGTCGCTTAAAAACGATTAAAGCACCAAAATGTCAGTGGGTTATTTATGTGTGCGTGTGTTACCAGATTTAGGAAAATGACAGATGTCCTTTGTGTCAATGTGTGCATGTGCTGCGTGTAAGTGTATAGTAACCAGGTGCTTCAGTCGTTGTTCCAAGAGGCTGTGTCCGCCTTTTTTCCACATTCTTGGTTACACAAAATATTATATTCCCTTATAAATAAATCGTCCTTTGGGACATAAAACATGTCTATCAACTTTTTATTTTTCTTCTAAAAACGAATATAAGTTTTGTAACAACGAGACATCGTACGAACACTTTAAAAGTGACATTTTGACACTAGAAGTGACATGCAAACAGAACTCAATACTGTGCTCACATCCAGTGAAGTTGCACCTTCTAGTGCAAATAAATCGTTTACGGTTTTTAAGTTGAGAACCATTTTTGTGTAGAAATATTTTCTATTATGCTGTTTCCGTAAATGAAATTATAAAGTTCTTTGTTTAATTTGAATTTATAATAGGTAACCTACTTTTATAAGCGTGGAGGTTAAATATAAACTATTAATACTGGTTGGCCTACATAATTATGTGCATAATGGGGTTGTCGTTGTTTTGACCCTGATTATATTTTTAAGCCTTACTACCTATTCTGTGGTTTCACTCGCTTGTTGTGTTTCTATTACTTTAAGTATAAAGTTATTATTATTTTTTCTGATTCGAAAATGTATATGTGAGGTCTCTGGTTCGATTCTCGGATCGGGCAAATAAATACTGGGTTTTTAAAAATTCTCAGTGGTAGCACGGATTCTGGAATTGTGTCCGGTATATGGCAATAGGTTCACTCCCTATTACATGGGACTCATAACATTAAACTGTCAAACACCAAGCGGTCACCGGTGACCGCGACCTATTGTTCTTTAATTGTGTCTATAAAACCGGTACTCGACGAGTTAATAGTGAAAAGTGGGTGTTACATTGTACAGTTGTATTAAGTGCCGTAATGTGCACCTCTGCCAACCCCTTCGAGGCTAAAATGTGTGATATTATGTTATGTAAATTATAAAGCTTTTTTGTTAGTTTGTTTGTACGTGCTAAACTCCAGAACTTCTGGTCCGATTTGAAAAATTCATTTTGTGTTGGAAAAACCATATTTCAGGCAAAGGTATAGGCTATAAAACATCACGCTACGATTAATAGGAACCGAGCAGAGGAGGAAACTGCGCGGGAGTAGCTAGCAAGTAGGTACAATACAATCGAAAAATCACTTTCTGAAAACTAGATGTTGAACTAAAAAATATGCACCTCTGTTTATCCCTTCAGGGATTAAAAAGTTTGACGTTATGCCATGTTATTTTCAACTGATATCATTGAGATGATAGAGGTTAAGGTTCATGTTAGATTAGCTCGGGTCAGATAATATTTGCCACTGGGATTTTCTATTATGAATAATGAAGTAAAACGATATCTAGTACTATACGGAACTACGGACCAATAGCCGGTGTTTTCTAATTTGATCTCTCTTGATATACTGATAGACAGACAAACATAGGTAATGATCATTATTTTTTATTAGTTTTCCGCTCGTGATTCCTAGTAGTCCCAGTCTCTCCAGATAATAAAATCATATTGTAAAAACGCTTAGTGACGTTGCATTATTAGTAAAGTCAAAGTCAAAGTATTTATTTCAATTAAACCATAATATGGTACTTTTGAAACGTCGAAACGCTTGAAATCTATACATATAATAAAATCGTCGAAAAGTAAAAACTGTATATTGAATATTTTTTAAACGAATGCTTGGGGTGTGATCTACAAGCGATACCGAAGCTAAAAATATGATTTTTAGAATTTTCTTCTGTTTGTCTGTAAGTATGTCCGGGTTAAACTCAAAAAATACTGCATGGATTTACTTTAAATTTTGCATGAATATTACTAACAGGTCCAGTCAACATATATACTACATATTATTACGCCCTCACTTACGGGGGAGGAGCTGTGAATCACTATTCCATGCGGACGAAGTCGTGGGCACAGCTAGTACAGAATAAAAGTGCACGTACACATACGTCGCGGAGAACCTAACGGTTTACCGGGGCTCTGGCTTGACGTGCAGGAGAAGGAACGGGGTGGTTTTTAGTCAGTAAGACTCCCTCCCCCCTCACCCAGGCGGGAGCAGTCATTCGATAAGTCAGTGTGTCAGTGTGCTTACCTTCTTTTATTCAGGTTGACTGCTATAAACGGCAGTATGGCGGCACTAACGCACACGCACACATTTAATCTTACTGCTGTGAATAACTAGTATGAGTAATAGAGGAAATGTAGCTATCAATCGTGATCGTACAAACAGGCCGGGATCAAATCTCGTCTGTTCCGTCTTAGATAAGGTCTAAACGGAGAACAAAAATAATATTGGCTCATAAATACATATTACAATGCTGTGAATAAAAATTTCTTGCATAATTTTATTCTTCCTAGGTTGGTAACACATTCGTGATGCTTCTAATATAGCACTTAGGCACGTAGTGTACTTAGGTCGCGGTAATCGGTTTCACATTAGTCCTTCTGTAAGCTTAGTTAGAATTATGTAGTGTAGAAACAAAGATAATTATTTTATAAACTACGTTTGAAAAAATCGACTCCAACTCTCTTTTATCAGCTGATTTGAAAGCCAAAATACAAACAGCCAATGAGCCAACCACGAAATAATCGCGCACAAACATATACAAACATACATATACACATTTTTTTATTTTAAGGGGGGGGGGGTTACTCTGACTGACTAAAAACCACCCTGTTCCTACTCCTGCACGTCCAGCCGGAGCCTCGGTAACCCGTTAGGTTCTCCGCAACATACATACACGCATACCTGCTCAAACTGAGTCCCTCCATTTTTTCTTTTTGAAGTCGGTTATAAATATTTTCGGCATTTATTGTACGAATTTAAAGTGAAAAGAAAAATTGTTAATCTTATACTATTATATAATCTTATACTATTATATAAAGCGGAAGAGTTTGTTTTTTTGTTTGCTTGTTTGAACTCGCTAATCTCTGTAACTACAAGTCTGATTTGAATAATTCTTTTTGTGTTGGATAGCGCATTTATCGAGGATTTATATAGGCTATAATCCATCACGCTACGACCAATAGGAGCTGAGCAGAGCGTGTGAAACCGCGTGGAAGTAGCTAGTTATTACCATAAAAGTACGAGTTCTTCTGTAAATACGTCTAGGTACTAATGATTCCATGTTTGTTTAACCAAACACCAAGATGTTAATTCATTTGGTTTAATCTCATACACTCGTAAATGACACCCAAAGGAATTAAAAGGAAAACAGGAAGGGATTTTCCTTATGGAAAATTACACAGCTGCGCCTTAGTTATCTACATATGTATGCTATTGCACTCACGTCCGTATATTTACGGTATTTTAAAAGAAAATATCGTGATACGTTTGAAATGTGCCCTTTGCGACGACCGTACCCGGTGGGACAATAAAAACCCGGCTAAAGTAAATAGGTATTCTGTTCGGTCGGTATGTTAACATTCAGGAGCACCTTTGTATCCCGTGGGATAATACGTGAGGATAATGTCAGGCTATGTTATTATATAACAAGGATGATTCTGTTACTTGGGACTGGCTTTGCGAAAACTTTAGCGGTCGACGCGACGCAAGCAATATTTAGATTATTGTGGCTTATTTTTGTTACATTATTTGTGTTCTTTACGATACTGTGGCTTGATTTGTCTGTACATAAATGTGAATCTTAATAAAGATAAATATTTTTAGAAATATTTGTTGGTTTTCTTTTGACACGTAAAATCTAGGATTTACATAAATAATGTTAAATAAATATCGATTACCGTAATGTCTCTGTATGATTCATATAGTTGAAATGAAATGAAATAAAATGAAAAGAGTTTTATTCGGTATACGGCATGAATGCAAGCAACAAAAAATAACAATACAATACAATTTGATAAAATAACTAAAAAAAATTTTACACAAGAGAGTGTGAATAAAAAGATAAAAGCTAAATTATAAACCTAGAAGATAATAAAAATAGTTTGGTATAACATAAGTTCTGCGCGATAGTTCTTATATGTAAGTAAGTCTTTAATTGATAGTAAACATTTTTTAATTCGTATTAACTTAAACATCTACAGCAAGTAGATGTTTAGCCGACTTCACAAAGAGGGGGAGGTTATCAATTTGGCTGTATGTTGCTTTTTGTGTATATTTCCCAATTTTTTATACTGTATTAGAGAACCTTCATTCAAAGTTATATATCTTTAAACACTATGTTCAACTCGGTCAATTCTAAACTTTATTCCAAGATTTAGGTGACATGTAACAAGTAAGTACGTAATCAAGTTTTCATCGAGTGAGGATAAAATTCTTTACGTATATTTTACGATCAAGATATTTACGAGAAAGCTTCATGTTTGTAGCAAAAATTCTACAGAATTACAACAGCACATATCGCCCGTAAATCCTATTTAAAATCGACGATATTCGAACTCCGACCCAGAAAATTTATCACTCTTCAAAAGCTATAAATTTAAGTTGGTCTAACAATGCCCTGTCGAATGATAATCTAGGGCTCCGAAACCCATTTAAGGACTTTGGAAATTAATTATTCAATTATCCAAAAGAATGCATACGTGTTTTATAATCGATTGTTATTATTTTGTTTTGAATGTGATTTATGATGGAGATTAATTTTTAATCTTAAAAATATCAATTATTAAAAGATTAAAAAAAAACATATTTAAAATTATTTATTTATTTATTCATGCACACAACACAGACAAAAAACAAAGGTACATAGGTAATACATTACACCTACAAAATTGTATATAAAAAGGTCCTACTAAATAAATATATCGTAACATCAAAACTTAATGAAGAATATTCTATTTGAAAGCATTACCACAATGCATGGGCGTTAAATCCACCATTTACAGTTTATTCAAAATACAGAAAAATAGAAAACTTGCTCAACCTTTTTTCTTTAAACAGTTGGACAAAATACCTGCATAAACAGCAGGTGTAGTCCTTTGTTTTAAAATTTCGCTACTATCCCCTGTGTCAACGATATACAGTTGACATAAGCCAGGGGTTCACTTGCAAATATTTACCTGTGTGCAAAACCCAAATAAACCTGCCACGAAACACCGTTCCCTAACATATATTTGCGTTCTTATGTCCAAGTCCTTATTAACACCGAAACCAGGCAACATACCACGCGTTACAAATGTTCTGATAAAGGCAAAATGGACCCAAGTATAGGGTACTGTAGTTAGAGTGTCCTCTAAACTTGGCAGTTCACCCTAACCCAAATTCCACTCCAATTAAGCTCTAAAAACTGTTAGTTGCCCCCGAAATCCTAATTTTATTTATATTTTTTGACCTTCAAACTTTTAGAAGCCTTTTCGTGTTAACAAGGTAAAACTATAATGTATAGAACAAACAAAGTACGGGAGGATTTGTTAAGTAAATTGTAGGTATATCATGCTTATTGTGACAGTTTAAGGTGTCCTAACTAAACAATTTTATGTAAGTTAAACTCCCTTTTGTTGTGTCAATTTGTTAAGTACCTTTGTTGGTAGAGAAACCTTGGGTTAGGAAGAAAGAAAACAGTTTATCTGCTGTTTATTGTTCCGAGTCGGTTGTAAGATTTAATGAGGGCAGTGGAAATGGAAATTATTATTTCTTTGCAAACAAAATAATCATTATTTTGTCTAGCTTTAGATTGAACTGCTATTGATAATGAGGATAAACATGTATTTTATTTTCCTTTGACATCGTTAAAAGTTTTGCTAATATAGTTTCGGTAACTATTACCTAGCACCCAAATTGTTGGCTCAATTTCGATTAATGGTATTGAGTTCAAGTATTGAACAGTATCAAAGAGAGCGATTGCATCTGCTATCCACACACATTACTTGATACACAACATATATGTTACAAGTGGTTGGTACACATTTAAGATTTTGTTAATATACTTGAGAGAAGTATATTTAGAGATTGACTATTTGGTTAGATGTTTATGTAAAAGAGTTTATATAAAATTAAAAGTACCCTTAACCGACGAGCATGCATGAAAAGATTGATGAAGCGAAAGAGGTATGTAGGAATCGTAGTAATTGGCGTTCCCTAGTCTCTGCCTACCCCCATGGGAGACAGGCGTAAAGTTATGTATGTATATATATAAAAGCACTTAGTATCAATTTTACATTTATACGATACGTTTTACCTTGTGGACAAATATACATTCAATTAAGTTGTGAACTTCATGTAAAATAAGTACATAAGTAAATAAAACGAAAATTTTGTCAGTACATAACACCGAAAATCCACTTAGAACGAAATCACACGAAATATTTACAAAAACATTTCATTATCACACAAAAAGTTCAATCCGATTGAAATTGAATTCTATTCAAATGAGAATACGGTGGCCCATCTATTATTGCTAACAATGAAGGAGTATTTAATAAACTCTACAATAGGTGTTTTATAACCATTCCGTTTGTTTGGTTATTTCGTTCAGAAATTTAGTTAAAAATTCATTCTAATGTTGCTGAAATGAATATTACGGAAACCATTCGGTTTAAATTGATAACTTTTATCGTGGTTTAGTTTTATTAAAAGAAGATTAGACACAATCATGTTAACAACTTTCGTCGTGATTTGTCGTGTGAGTCAGGTTACCGGAGGCCCAATCTCCCCAATCCAAAAGGCCGGTAAGACACATTTTTTTTTAAGGGGGGAAAATGACTGCTCCCACCTGGGTGAGGCGGGAGGGACTGTCAGACTCTTACTGAGTAAAAACCACCCCGTTCCTTCTCCTGCACGTCGAGCCGGAGCTCCGGTTACCCGTTAGGTTCTCCGCGACCCGGTAAGACACTTGTAACGCCTCTGGAGTTCCAAGTATCCATGGGTGACACCGATTGCTTACCATCAGGTGATCCGTCTGCTCGTTTACCGGCTTATGCCATACAAAACTAGTCACTAAGCCAATGCACCATACGCATAAATAGTACGATACAGGCTATCTCATAATATATGATGTAACTAATGACAATTTGTGCCCGGTATATGGCAATAGGCTCACCCCCTATTACATGGGACTCATAAACAATCAACATAAATAGTGAAAAGTGGGTGTTACTTCTGTGCGCACCTCTACCTACCCTTTCGGGGATAAAAGGCGTGATGTTATGTATGTAGATACAACTTCTGAGACAACCAACTTACTTTATGTAGCCGTATCTCTATTTCCACTTAAAAACTAATTTTCAAGTTCCCAATGACTATTAGACTTCAACTTTAGTATCTAAACATTCCAGTGCTTACCTATATCAGGCGACCTAAATGTGTTTGAAGGTTTCCGCATCGCTGCCGGCGCATCAGATTTCTGGGAAATGGCACCCAGATATAGGAATACTAATGTGGATGTTAATGTGAATGCTATTAAATTGAATATATTATACAGATGTAGATAGTCAAAGAGGTAGGTAGAGTGCATTGAATGTGATACCTAATTATCATTAATACACATATCTTAACAGTTGTAAAATGTCTTGTATGTATACAGCGTGTACTGTAAAGAATTACATAGCTTCACGTTTTTTCATCCCCTAAGAGGTAGGCAGAGGTGCACATTACGGCACTTAATGCCACTGTATAATGTAACACACACTTTTCATTATTTTATGCTATGAATTCCATGTAATAGAGGGTGAGCCTATTGCTATATACCGGGCAAAATTCCAGACTTCGTGCTACAACTGAGATTTAAAAGAAAACACTATTACTCTGCCCGATCGGAAATTGAACCCGAGATCCCTTGCCCGGCAGTCGCACTAGCAACCACTCAGCTAACGAGGCAGCCATAACATATAGCTTTGTAAAGAATTAATATTTTGATTAAAATACTAACAAAACCTGGTACCTACCTACCTACCTACTAATCATTCTACAACACAATTTTAGGTACAGTACTTGTTCCAAAGATTACTGTATGCGTGGTGAATTAATTAATTTTTTTTGCTGAACAAATAGTCGTGATGGCTGTATTTACAATTGGGATGATGACAAAATATGAAAATTAAAAATCTAATTAGTCCGTAAGTTAGGTAACGAAAAAATATTAGACACGTATTTTTTATTTAGTCGTATAATAAAAGAATACTTAGACAAAACGAATCAAACTTTAGGAGTGGGGGCTAAAACATCACTTCTACGTATAAAATGTACATAGAAGTGACGTCAGGCGACATTTCAAATCAATATATCGTCGAAAGTATTCGTTTCTGTAAGAAAATAAAAAATACGTGTCTAATTATCTAAAATAATCTACCAGACGGAGATTAAATTTAAATTAGGCATCTATCCTATTGATTGATGATGCCCCAATTGCATTTTATTTTGTTAACCGATTAAAATGTTATGACTTTCCATGTTATTAAATCAACAACACATAATTTTAATAACACGGTTCAAGCAAGCCGTTGCACATAGATCTCAATATGGCACGTAGACAAAATGCCTCATGCCTCGGCATGGAAACGAGGTATAAATATTCGAGTATATTAAACTCAACGAGGTCAGAACAAAACAGTAGCCGGTAAAAAGCTTTCGCAAATGAATTACCATAACTATACGTTTAAAAAAATAACCTATTAAAAAGTAATGGAGGGAAAATATTCGTAAATAGAACACGTTCAGTTACTGTAATGGCTGTCAAATGAAAAAAAAAGAATAAATTAACAGATTATAAAGTACTTACCTTCTTGCTTGACTTGTTTCAATATGTTTTAAGGCACAAAATATGTTTGCGTAAATGTAGGTGTAGTGTAAATGTTTATACATTTTATTAAAACATTATTTTTGAATTTTTTGAAGTCTATGACAAAATGATAATAATGTTTGTAATCCCTTAAGTCTCAAAGTCTAATGGCGTATTATATTACAGGCTCAATGTGGTCATAAAATAAATAAATTGTGTTGTTATATTTTTACTTTAATATAAAATTACAACATACTTTATAGCACACAGTCCTAATTTATATTTATACATTTTAAGATAAGCTAATTTCTTTTTAAGAAATAATTTAGGCATAGAAATATGTTTATTTGATACAATATTAAAACTTTCGTGGGACATACTATATTAATTATTATGTTTTCGGCTTACTCACGTAACTGTTTGACGAGGACCTCGACTAGTTTCAGGCCACGCTAGAAGCTCATAATCATGAGTAGCAATCTTCGACCAGCGACGCGACGACAGTCGCGTTGCTACTGAGCAGTAGCTAGCTCAGTAGCTGAGTAGCTAATATTGATCAGTAGCAGCGCAAATATGAGCCTCTAGCATGGCTTGAAACGAGTTGAGTTCCTCGTCAAAAAGTTACGCGAGTAAGCCGAAAACATCATAATTTGATACAATTTATCGATTCATCGATTTTTTCCACCAGAATTTCGCTAATAGAGCTAGTTCTTAACAAACCTACAAATGTCGACGCATTCTGATTTTATACAAACATCGGAAAGACAAATTAAATTGATTGAAACATACAGTTTATTCACTTCAAGCAAAAAGCAATAACAGAACAAATATTACTTTTTCATACTCCGTTATCATCTTTCATTGAACGTCAAGTTCCGTAGTTTTATAGATATAGTTTGGAACAGACGTTTCTGATGAACTACGAGCCTCCTAATTGAAATGAACGGCAATGCAGGCTGCACATATACTCCATATTCCAATCATCTGGCTCGCAAACTTGATTGGTACTCACAGAATCCAACTGGCTTTGTTTGACTGATGGAGGTTCATAACTACTCTTGTTTCAAGTGCAAAGTAACATTATTTAATAATTTTTTCTATGGTGTTTTGTAAGAAGGATCTTAATTATAAGCTAAATAAATAGTCTTCTATTAAGAAATCATGCTTTAACAAATAAAAATGTTCCTATTGCCTCTTAACTGGCGCATTGGTTGAGTAATTTTATAATTATGAAAGGTTCTCAGGCAAAGTACCATTGTTTTTATAATAACTATCGTGAGACATACTAAATCAACTAAAAATCGCGGGTTACTCACGTGAATATACTGAGAAAAGCTCTACTAGTTTCGGACCACAGAGGGGTTCTTTCTCATGAGCAGCGGCAATGTCAGTAGGCTGCGTAGACATCGCCGCGACCGCGAACTCTGCTCATGAAGACTAGTAGAGCTTTCTCAGTATACTCACGTGAGTAACCCGCGTTTTTAGTTGATAAAGTACTTTTGTACTGAAATTATTCAAAAGACTATAGCCTGTGTGCCTAAGCACACGATCCTTTATTACATCCAACACATACCATAATTATGGTGAGAACTATTTAGGTATTTAATGTTATCTCGTAGGTATTCTAACACTTTGACCGTCGCGAAGCTGTTCGACATTAGCAGAGAATTAGCCATCAACAGATTTTTTTTATGGAATAGGAGCCAAACGAGCAGACTGATCACCTGATGGTAAGCGATCAGCGCCGCCCATGGACACCCGCAACACCAGAAGAGTCACAGGTGCGTTGCGCGTAAAAAGGAGTACGCTCTTTTCTTGAAGGTTTGAAGGTCGTATCGGTTCGGAAATACCGCCGACGACAGATCATTCCACAGTTTTGCTGAGCGAGGCAGTTTTCTGTCGACCGTAAATAAATTTCTCACCATACCTTTCCTTACAAAACTCACAATTAATTAATAAAACCTTATCATAAAGTACGAACTAAACAAAGTAGACTTTATATATGCAAGTTTATGACAGTAATTCCAGTAAACATGTTCCCGTAATTATTTCCATGCCGTTTATTCGGGATGCATTAAAATGGCGGCGTAGTGTTAAATTAAGCTGTATCATTGCCCTATATTTTGTTGGGGTAATAATTTCCACTGCTAATTACTGACACTATACTGTGGCATTGTGACCCTGTTTAAGTTATTTAGACAACCATTTTGAGAAGGTTTTGCGAATGTTTGTGGTTATATTTTTACAAATCCTACTAATGTTATAAATACGATAGTTTGTGAGGATGTATGTGTCTGTGTTTGTTACTCTTTCACGCAAAAACGACTGAAGGGATCGGGATGAAATTTGGAACGGGAGTAGATTATGATCTGGAGTACCGAGTAAGACACAGGGTACTTTATATTCTACCGGAATGCCGGCCACCCCGATAGCAGAAGCTAGTTTTTTTAAAACCTACTCTAGGATTTTCTCCTGTACGACACAGGAGAAAATCCTAGTGTGCGTTTACAAATATACAAGTTAGAATACACATGATACCCAGACCCGGAACAACAATCTGTGGATAACACAAAAAGTTGTTCCGTGCGGGAATCGAACCAGTGACACCTTGCGCGGCAGCCAGTTGACCAGCCACCGCGCCAACCGTGCAGTTGTTAATTATAATATAATTCGTTGGTGGAGTTTCAATTCGTACCGGGACTCATCAAATGAAGAGTTTACGGTATGTTCAATCAATTAAGTATGATTCACGATAGTTATAACACAAAAGTCTTAAAAATCTATTCCAGTGACGTTCTACTCAGTAATTAAAAATGAAAAACGTTCCGCCATTTTATACATTTTTTTTCTTGAAATCTGCAAGCTGGCTATACAAATTAATTATTTTAATTACAGCACTCTTGTTACAAGCCTTGAATAGCGTAAAAAAGATCAAAGAAAACTGTTTTCAGAATATTTAAGTGAAGAGAAAAATGTTGGTTCCTGTAAATAGGACTGTTGTTGATATTATTCTATTGAACGCATGTGTGCATACACTAATAGATCTGTTACGTGTAATGGTACTTACTATAGCCGTGATTTGTTTGTATTAGCAGTATAAAAAGTGTCTATATATTATTCCCAACTATTTCTGTATGCAATTATGCCTCGACTAGACTGCCTCGTTGGCCGAGTGGTCACAAGCGCGGGATTGTAGGTTCGATTCCCAGGTTGGGCAAACATATACCTGAGTTTTTTTAAAAAGTGTCTATAGTAGCACGGATTCTGGAATTGTGCCCGGTATATGGCAATATGCTCACCCCTATTACATAGGACTTATAACATAAATAGTGACAAGTGAGTGTTACATTGTACGGTGGCGTGATATTATGTTATTATCTATTCTTTCTCTGTGTGTTGAACACACATCTATAGCCATTTTTATGTGTTTCAGTGACAACTATCTATTAAAAACTTTGCATCTATCATATTATTAATATACAAAAATGTAGAAGGATCTTTTATTAGTTACATTTATTAAAATTATGTTGTTGAGTTGATCTCTTTATTTATTGTATTCAACGGGTTCTAGTATTCTAGTTATTTTTTTGTTTGTTTTGTTTGTTTGAACGCGCTAATCTCCGTAACTACGAGTCTGATTTTAATAATTCTTTTTGTTTTGGATAGCGCATTTATCGAGGATGGCTATAGCCATAAAACATCACGCTACGACCAATAGGAGCTAAGCAGAGCGTGTGAAACCGCGCGGAAGTAGCTAGTGTTACATCAACATACATTCATTTTATGTATGTTAATTAATATAAATGTTCCAATTAACATTTTACAATAAAAATGCAATTTTATTGCTTATGCGTTTACAAATATATAAATCACAGTTCACAATAAAATTACGAATTTGACCAAACAATGAACTTTTGTTTATGTTCAGTGATTTGGCATGTTTTGTGAACACTATTTTATGATCAAATTAGAGGTAACACTGCGTGTATGAACATTATAATCTGTATACACAATGGACTAACATTGCCAAAACACATCAAACCGCATTAGATAGTTTGGCAACATCATTTTGAGTACAATAATAAAATTACTGCCTCATTGGCAGTCAATGGTCGAGTACACAAATGCAGCTGGTGAATATAGGATGTTTTAGGCTACGATTCTCTGGCTAAGCAAACCTATCCTTAGTGTTTTATTGATATTCAATATTTTTAATTTTTAACATTTTTGATATGGATTTAAGGGGAAAAATCTTCGAGTGATTTTTCACACCTGGCTGAGGCGGGAGGGAGTGTCAAACTCTTACTGACTAAAAACCACCCTGTTCCTACTCCTGCACTTCGAGCCGGAGCCCCGGTAACCCGTTAAGTTCTCCGCAGCTCTGAATCAGCATCAGCCCTAATGGGCCCCATCTGTAGTAGTCTGATGGTGCTTTGACGCGCGCGCGGAACGCGACGCACCGTACGCTCGGGTCTTACATTTAGGAGAAGGTTTTAGTTTATTAAATAACCGACTTCTAAAAAAGGGAACAAAAGCGAACAAAGTCAGCTTTTTTAAACGTATTTTATAAAAGAATTATTATTGAGGGTTTTGGTTTGTCCCTAATTTACAGCAACAGCTTTCGTGCCTGTCTATAACGGGCAAAAACAGAGAACGAAATTGTAATTAACTGACAAAATCCTGTACAAAATCAAAAAGTTATCAGCTTCGAATCAGCTGACCATTAGCCGCATCTCTTAAAGTACCGAATGCTAACTACAAAGCCTTGAACGCAACGTAATTATGCAAGCTGGTCTACTAGAGGGTATGAGTGACATGAATGTGTGCGCAGTTGATCGGCTGAGCGTTCACCGATTACGAACATTTAACCAGACGATGTCGCCGTTAATCGAGGCCTGGACTTGGGACCTCGTTAGATAATTATTAATGAACTAGGGATGCCCTAGGGCGCACTGTAATCGATATTCATCTCCGGCTAACTAACGGTATTTATAGGAGCTTGTTTTTAGCTGTATAGTGATGACACGATGACTGTAAGTTCATAATGTGAGGTGTAGAATTCATGAGGACTACTATTAATTTAATTTATTAGGAGTTTTCTGGGGATACAGGTACATCGTTCATTAGTTAAGTATATTTTTATCAGAATGTGTGGTGTTCCTATCAAGTTAATGTTATACTGAAGATTAGCGTTGATTGCATGGTTAGTGCGGTGGATGGGCAACCGACTGCCGCGAAACGTGTCGTGTGTGCACTGCATAACTCTTTGTGTGATCTACAAATTGTTGTTTAGGGTCTGGGTGTCATGTGTATGTGAACTTGTATGTTTTTACGTACCAACGTAAAAAAATGACACCAAATTTTTTTTATAAAAACTTTTCCCCCACACTAGGATTTTCTCCAGTGTCGTGGGTGTGTTTTTCACAGCTAGCATTGTATATGTCGACATACGGAAAAACAGCACTGCATCAAAAGAATGAATACCTTTTGTTCTAGCTACCTTACTGAATTTACGGTCATTACATTATCCCCAGATACTCGCCATTGTTTATGTCATGTTATGGTACAAAAATCGGGGAAACTCGGGGCACACAGTCCCTTAGTCTCACATCTCGGGGGCCCTCCAACACCTTTATTTCGCAATATCTGTCACTATTGTGCCCCACAATTTCACATGCCCTGAGTGTGACGACCCATCTTTTATCTCTTTCCCACAAAATGGCCTCTTTGATAGTTTTAAAAGGAAATGCGTGTTCGGTGTTTTTCGTGTTTTATTTTTGTTGTACAACTCTTTGATACGAATTAATGTTGCATTTAAAGATATGTGTGATTGTATAAAATCGGTTGGGGATGTAGCAAAATGCATTTATTGAAATAAAATAACTGTCCACAAAATTGTGAATTAGGTACCTATTAAGGTTTTAATGAATAATTTTGTATGGAACTTATGGCACCGACTTCTTACCTATCAGTGGGTGGGTAACCTATCAGTACTAATAATAGTTATTTTTTGCTTTTTAGTATTGACTTTTTGTTTGTTATTAGTTTTTGGATTTTTGAAGTCGGTTTTTTAAACGCAGTTTTTATATTATTATATAATAATAATAGATGATCTGAGTAGAAAGCGGTGGTAGTTTCTGAACCCTTCAGCCACTCACATTCTCGTTGCCCCTCTGTTGCTATATCTAGCAACCATTCCCGGGGCCCGGTCGGTGAGTTGGCGAGTCTCCGCCTGCCATTTTCACGTGTAAAAATTATATTATTTTATCATTTTCAGTGTAAAGCTACATATACCCGTTTTGTTACCTCTAATCTACATAGGTGCAAAGTTCTAATCAATACAAATTATACAAGCCTAAACACAAGGTAGTTACAGTATACCGTTGAGGAGTTCCCTTAACAATTACACTTCTTCATCATCAGACCCTTAATGACAGCCCTACTCTATCTAGGTGTAAAGTCCTCATCAATACAAATTAATCAAGCCCAAACACAAGGTAGTTAGTATAAACCGCTGAGAAGTTCCCTCGACTGTCTATCGGCTTCATCATCAGGTCGACTCCAGACCCTTATCAAATTGTAGTGTTTAAAAATCCTAATTGAAAAACATAATAGACGCATCACTCGCCCATATAATTTTCGAAAGTTCCCCTTGGTTTCCCTAGGATCCCATCATCAGATCCTGACCTCATGGAAATGGGACCATCTTGGGAGTATACCCTTTCCAACAAAATAAAAATTTTGCAAATCGCTTCACGCATCTCAGAGTTATGCGCGTACATACATACAAAAAAAAAAGCAACATACCGACCGAACGTATAACCTCCTCCTTTTTTGAAGTCGGTTAATAAAAGAAAATGACTTTTTAACACGGTGTTTGTAGTGAGCTATGAAACTTATTTCTAATTAAAAAGGAACGTGTATTTCTATGTATGTATGTAAATATCCGTAGCATAATTACGTATTGTGTGGGCGTGTATTCAATATAAGTAAATCGAAGACCATTTTAATACCACGTATTCTAGACATTGTTATATATTATCCTTACTAATATTATAAATGGGAAAGTGAGTTTGTTTGTTTGTTCCGCCTTCACGCCGTAACAACTCAACCGATTGCTTTGAAGTTTATAAGTATTGGTATAGATGGCGCTGTGTGTATTGGTATATGTCACATAGGCTACTTTTTATTCTTTTGTGACGCGAGCGAAGCCGCGGGTAAAAGCTAGTATATTATAATTGTGACATTGTACTCGAGCTAGCGCTGACAAAGTCCAGGTTACATAAACGAAAGGTACAAAGTAAGTAAATTGTTTCCATTGCTAACGAAAGGGACGTGATATTTTCGATACTTGCAGAAGTTCGTATTATTGATTGTGTGGGTAATGTGTATTCTATACATTTTGAAAAGAGTATAATGTTCTCGTTTTGACAAATTTTAACAAAAATATTAATTTTCCCACATATATATTAAAAATATAAATTAAACAAAGATTTAATCATTTAATACAAACTAATGAATAAAAACATAAAAAAGTCACATTTATTTATAAAATTCCCAACAAAAGATTACAAAGGCGTACCGTCGGTGCGGGGTTTTATTAAAATCTCCCAGTAGGTACTACGGGACTCATGAAGACAAATTGATGTCACTGTGTCCCGTGGCCCAATTAATAGGGTTCACCGTAACGTCTATCACGGCCTAATGACCAACGCCACACATCCTAATGACATCACTGCTGAGAACCTTGCGGTTTGTACTCCTGAGCCAACTCATTCCGTCAATTGTTATTGAGAGGTGCCTATTAGGACTTCAATTACGTAAATGTATGAAGATATTTGGCCCAAAAATCCCTGTATCACATGAGTGGCTTGTATGATTATAATGGCCGAGGCGAAATTATTTATTTCTAATTTTAAAGTTGAAGTTATCAATTTTAGACTGCCTCGTTGGCCGAGTGGTCGCAATTGTGACTGCCGGGCAAAGGTCGGGTCGGGCAATGTATTACTGTATTAAAAAAATACCAGTAGTAGCATGGAGTCTGAAATTGTGCCCGGTGTATGGCAATGGGCTCACCCCCTATTACATGGGACTTATAACTTAAATAGTGAAAAGTGGCTCTTATATTGTACAGTGGTATTAAGTGCCGTAATGTGCACCTTTTAATAATAATAATAACATCATAACATCACGCCTTTTATCCCCAAAGGTGTAGGCAGAGGTGCACATTACAATATATCACCCACTTTTCACTATTTATGTTATGAGTCCCATATTACAAGGGTGATTGGTACTATTGCCATATACCGGGAATTTAATTTCAGACTCCGTGCTACTACTGAGATTTTTTACTTAATCTAGTAATACTTTGCTCAACCCGGGAATCCCACCTGAGACCCCTAGCCCGGCCCGAGTCGCACATGCGATCACTCGGTCAACGAAGCAGTCATGATAAAATGACGATAATATTATTAAAACACTTCATTATTATAGTTGAATAATCAGCAGCCAAAATCGAGACCAAAAATCTATTAAGTAACAAACTGGTTATAAACAATGGTTCCACATTTTGGTTAACATTTTGTATAGATATGCCAGCGATATGCCTTATCACTGGTACAATACAAGTACAAACAAAGTAGGAATTACAGGAAAACTCAGTTGGGGTCCCTTTACTGGGATACGGATATGATATTTAGGTAGGTTAGGTATGATTATGAAAAGGTGCGCTGTTAATAGGTACCTACGTCTCTTATCATACTAGCAGATTGCCAGCGTCTTCGTAATGCCAACGCAGTCGCTTCACAATGGTATTGAATACAGTACAAGCATAATGTTAGTATGATTTTTTAATTTATTGTTTTGTAATAAGATCGAACATTAATTGTAAAAATCTTTGTCAGGTTGTGGTAAACGTACTATCAAGTCTATTTGTGAGAGTGACATTGATATTCGAGGCGTTATGCCTAAACTTAGAAAAAGCTAATATAGATGTATACTATATTATGGATATATAATATAATATAGATGTATGTGTGCGAGAGCCATGCTTCAGCACGAATGGGCCGGCTCGACCGGATTGATAGAAAACCTCACAGAAAACCGACGTGAAGCAACGCGTTGTGTTTCGTCGTGCTCGTAATACTCAAAAGGCTTATGCCATAAAAAAAAATAAGTACACTGACTTTTCTATTCGATATTTGAATAGCGTTTAAATGTTATGTTTGTCTAGTCTTGGTTGAAGTTTATTTCGATTTCACGGGTCGATTACTATAAAAAAAAGTTTATTGTATTAAAATTAAATAATGTTTAATAGTTAACTTCATAAGTGATGCTTTCAAGCATCTAATTTATTTATTTTTGCAATAACCGTTTTGTTTATTGGTGTCATAAAAATATGAATAATGAGGCTCTTAGTTGAAAAAGTTTCATTTAATACTGTGTTATGTGTTATATTTTTTGCTTGCTAAGTTTTAAATATTTTTGATTAATGTGTTTGCTTTTAATATAATCTATTACTTTATTGTTTTGTAACAAATGCATGGATTCAAACTAAATAATCAGTTTTCTTTGATATTTCTTCTAACTTTATATGCAAAACTTTGTGTAGACTGTAGATACAGTAGATGTTTTTATAAAAACGTCTCTAATTGAGCAGTAATAAGGTGCATCTGATATACGTTCATTAGTTCCTTTATAACAATGATAAAAGCAATAAAATAAATGTAGATTTTTTGGGAGTTTGCAAATAGCGATCTTATTGGATAGAATTTAATAGAAGAGCAGATGTATGTTAAGATAGACATCGTCAAAAGGCCATAGGGTCTAATTTCCCAAAGGAGTGCCCGTTCAAGCGTACGTAGTTTTGAATAGATTTGGATGTATACTTTTCTTTTTGACTCGCATTTGGGTAATCATGTTCTTAGAATTTTAGGAATTTTCTAAGTAATCTAATGTACAAATTTTGTATATTTAAATTACTAGAAATTTTACTTTTTATTTACATAACTTTAAGTAGAAGATTCCTAAAAAAATCTAGAATGAGGTAAAACATTATGAAATGGTGTTAGACCTCGTAGCTGAAGTATTAATGAAGCCTCTGAGACATTCCGATGATCAATCATGTCTTCCAGACATCACCCCACTACCTACTACTAATTTAGGTCGCTCAAGAAAAAAATATTTAAGGAACTCATTGGAAAAGTCTTAAAAGGGAAAACTGGATATCGTACTGGAAAATATAAGCTGTATGCGACTGCATAGTATTTGTTTTGCATTCACGGTACAGAAAAATCCTAGTGTGGGGTTCCGTTTAATTAAAAAAAATATGTAGGCAATATAAAGGCCTTTTGCACTGCAGTGGGTTCATGCTGAGATCATGGCTGAAATAAATAATAGTAAATAACAGTATAAAGATCTCAAAAAGACTGCCTCGTTTGCCAAGTGGTCGCAAGTGCGACTGCCGGGCAATGGGTTTCGGGTTTGATTCCCGATCTGGGCAAAGTATTACTGGGTTTTAAAGAAAAACCTCAGTAGTAGCACGGGCTCTGAAATTGTGCCTGGTATATGGCAATAGGCTCAACCTCTATGATACATGGGACTCATAAAATAAATAGTGAAAAGTAGGTGTTACATTGTACAGTGGCATTAAGTGCCGTAATGTGCACCTCTGCCTACCCCTTCGGGGATAAAAGACGTGATGTTATGTTATAATTCGGTATTTTCTACGGGTACCTTAAAGTGTTCATGTGACGATAAGTATGTCTATCGTGAATCTCAATAATGTAATCCAAGAACCTAACGGGTAACCGGGGCTCCGGCTCGACGTGCAGGAGAAGGAACGGGGTGGTTTTTAGTCAGTAAGAGTCTGACATTCCCTCCCGCCTCACCCAGGCGGGAGCAGTCATTCGATGATTTTCCCACCTTAAAAAAAAGTCCTAATACCTACCTACCTGAAATCTAAACCATATTAGTATTTACCCTAGCTAGACTGAGCGTCAGGTTATAGTTAGTTTAGTGACATTAACATGCATCTTCAGACTCAGTCAGGGCGCTCATCCACGTGTTCTTAAGTTTTAAAGTTGTGTCGCACGTGGAATAAACGAGGATGTAAATTGTGCTCTGACGGGCTCCTATATACAATATGCAGTTGATGCATAACGCACATTAAAATTTTGGAAATATTATACGTCTTGTTGTACATAATGGATACTTTTTTCTGTTTTATTTAATGAAGGATAAGTGTCTTGCAAAACACAGACAGAAACAGTCTAAAACAGACTTTGTTTTAAAGAGTAACGAATGGAGTTTCTTGCTCGTTCTTCTCCACTCGAATCGACATTTTGGAACGAGCGCCTAACTTCACTGACGGACAGACTGACAGACTATTATTTATTTCATATTTGTTGACGTTTCAAAAGTATAAAATTATGGTTTAATTGAAATAAATGCTTTTGAGTTTGAGTTTGCTATATTCTGGACGTAATTACAATAACCACCACCATCCATCCCGGATACTTACCACTCTGCCTGGCACAGGAATTTAACCCTTCTTCCTTCCAAGGTAGGTACGACTTTCGAGTAAGATTCTCATCTTACGACTTGTATGAGATCGTACGTACTTTCAGCAGCTTGGCCAAAGAAGCTAATGAAGAGAGGTTTTACTGCATTTTCAAATAGAAAGACAGACTCTATTATTAATGCCAATATTGTTTTTCAGATTCTAACAAGGGGTCATCCATAAATGACGTCACACGAATTTCATGATTTTTTTGGCCTTCCCCCGTCCTTGTCACAGCTAGTCACATTTATGAGTCTTCCCCCCCTAGTGTGACGTCACATTCTACAGTATAGAAACTATTTTTTATTTTATTTTTATTTCCACGTAAATTACTTTAAAAAAATATAAATGTCAAACCAATTAATCTGTCAAACACCAAGCGGTCACCGGTGACCGCGATCTATTGTTCTTTAATTGTGTCTATAAAACCGGTACTCGACGAGTTAAGCAAAATAAAAAAAACATTAATACAATTATATTTGGTATTTTAACGCAGATTATAATAGTTTTTGAAATGTGACATAACAAAGTTTTGGATCCCTCCCTTCCCCTTGTTACACTATGTCACACTTCATCGACCCCCTCCCACCCCCTTAAGTTACGGGTTTTTTTAGGGGGGGGAAATCATCGAATTACTGTTCCCGCCTAGGGTGAGGTGGGAGGGAGTGTAATGTAATCTTACTGACTAAAAACCACCCCGTTCCTTCTCCTGCACGTCGAGCCGGAGCCCTGGTTACCCGTTAGGTTCTCCGCGACAAGTTATGGAATAATATATGGATGGCCCCCAATCACCTACGTTTTCATTTATTTCCAAAAGAACATCGTTATTGAAGTTTAAAGTAAAGAAAGGAACTTTAAAATGAGTTTGAAAGCATTAGAAGTTTTAAAAAATGTTCACACGTAAAGGATCATCTTTCTTGTTAATTATGATTCAGTGAGTGTTAAACTTTTGAGTGGGTTCCGAAACTTCAGTTAGGTTTAAACTTAAAGTTGTTAGTGAAACTTTCTAGAATTTCAACACTTGAGCCTCGACCCTGGATCTAGCGGTCTTTTAGTGTTTATTTTTTATCATATTTATAAATTTGTTGAAAATATAACATAATATCACGATTTGTTAACCCCGAAGGGGTAGAGGTGCACATTTCGGCACTTAATGCCGCTGTACAATGTAACACCCACCTTTCACTATTTATGTTATAAATCCGATGTAATAGGGGGTGAGCCTATTGCCATATACCGGGCACATTTCCAGACTCCGTGCTACTACTGAGATTTTTAAAAACCCAGTAATACTTTGTCTGACCCTGAATCGAATCTGAGACCCTTTGCACCCCTCCCACTTGCGACCACTCGGTCAACGAGGCAGTATGGCAGTCAGCAGGGAGCAGAGCAGTGTGAAAATATATAATGTATTATTGTTATTGCATTTACTTATGGCACATTAAAGGTGTAAGGGTTAAAGTATTCGCTAAACTGTCGTTTCAGTACTTATGGGCAAAAAGTATTTAAGTTATGATAATGTTTATAAAATGACTTAAAATAATTAAAGTATGAAGAGATATTTAAGTTTAAAAATTTACGTAAAATGTGTTTTACGTTTTAATGCGTTGATAATGTAGACATTGTCAATAAAATTAATATTCACTATTACTAAATGAAAATATAGACAACTTAAAATATAAATAACTATGAACTAAAATATTTACACCTTAAAAAAATAAAATAAAAAAGCTATAATAAGGCATCAAAAAAAAATTTCCTCATCGTTATCGTGAGGTAGGGTTAAAATGTGTAGTTTTTCTTTGCATAATGAAACGCACTCAAAACAATTATTATTTTCTTTATCTTTTATTAAAATGAATAACAAACACCATTAAACCATTAAGGAAGCATATTTTATCGCACCCCACGTGATAATATTGCTTTTAAGCGCATGAAAGTTCCTGAGATCACCGATAGGGGGCGTTGCTGTCACTACGAGCATAAACTACCGACAGCATCGATATATCGGGACTTGACACTCCATTAAACAGCTTTGTGCACGCTTATAGAAAATGTTATCGCCGTGTTAATGTTAATAGTAAAATACATTAGTTTTGAGACTTGAAACATAGGTCCTTAGATCTAGAAAGTAGAATTATTTATTTGAATATTTTATATTAAAACTTTCGTGATTTAAAAGGAATAATAATAAAATAATAAAAATCTCTGGATATACACCAAGTAGGTAAGCAAGTGTTGCAAGTGTTAGCCACAATCAAAAAACATTTTTTTTTCTTTTGATGCCTTATCCCTTTGACCGTCATTATAAACACAATTAAAGAACAATAGGTTGCGGTCACCGGTGTCCTCGCGGTGTTTGACAGTTTAAGATAGCTTTTAAATAATAATTAAATTAATATTTTTGAAAAGGACCTGGGTTACTCAATAACACAGCTCTTTAACCCTTTTAAAATATATTTGTGTTAATACACGTAGAAAATGAAAATCAATACATATTATATTATAAATGTCATCTCTGTATAAAAATAAAAATTAATCCCTTTGTCCCTTGGTCACGGCATCACGCGTGAACGGCTGGACCGATTTCACTTATTCTTTTTTTGTTGTATTTGTTATTATTAGTAGAAGGTTTTTATGACAGAAAAAAATCCAAATCCTGGAAACCCTACGGGAACGAGAGTTAATGGGATTGTGCGTACGAAGTCGCAGGCAGAAGCTAGTAATATTATAAATGGAAAAATATGTATGTCTGTTTGTTTGTTCATCTTTCACGGCAAAACAGAGCGACGAATTGCCGTGATTTTTTAAAGGGAGACACAGTTGAAAGGATGAATGGTGACATAGGCTAAACTGTGAAACATCACGCTACGATTAAAAGAACCCGAGCATTGTACACCCGCGCGAGAGTAGCCAATATTAAATATAAAGTCGGTAAAAACGAATCAATTCAAAATAATCGTAGTCAATATATAATCGGCACTAGCAATATCACGATTATTACATTACCTAATGCGATATCAGTACTAATGCGGTGTGACTTGTAAGCTGATAATGCCTTCGGCAACTAGACCGTCCCTCGCAGGCTTAAGCTGACAACGTGCCATTAATGTCATAATACATTGTAGAACCAAATGGACATTATTTGGATTATCATTTTGGTACTATTTTAGCGTTATAGCTGAAGATTGGATAAGGAGAGTTTTTCCTGTTGGCTGGTTAGTTTATGAGCTCCATGTTATAGAAGATGTAATAGAAATGCTTTTTCGAATCAAGGCAAGTCAAGGCTATTGAAAAATGGTAAATTATAGTTTTGAAATTTTTAATATACCCAAAGTTTTTGTCACAATTGGAACCGATGAGGCAACTTTATTGTATAACTAGCATGTTGCGCGCGGTTTCACCCGCTCTGCTGGGCTCCTATTAGTCGTAGTGAGATGTTTTATAGCCTATAGCCTTCCTCGATTAATGGACTGTTTAGCACAAAAAGAATTATTAAATTCGAATCAGTAGTTTTGGAGATTAGCGCGTTCAAACAAACAAACAAAAAAACAAACTCTTCAGCTTTATAATATTAGTATAGATAATAATTATACTAATTGTACAATCGCCTGTAAGACAAGGGCATAAATGCCAATATCCCTTAGTATCCTTTCCACAATCAGATTTATTCAAAGTACGATATGTACTTGCGAAATTTGGGTAGGTACATACCTAAAACATTTCGACCAACTACACAAGGTTTATTAAATTACAACAGGTAAACGAAAAACTAACAAAAAAGAAACCTTTTCTTCGAAGAAAGTAAAATAAATACACCTTTTAGCAGTCAATAAATTTTTCCTAAATAAAGTATTACATTCACACCTAAGAAATTTACAGAACCTCCTGTATATTATGTGAATTAATGTTACCAATACGTTAAATATGTATAGCAAACCGTCTAGGCCTTTGCCTGTCTAAATTTGTTACTACATTATTTACCTTGTGTAATGTTGAATAGATACTATTTTAGTTTGTAACAATATTTAGAGACGTGTAGGAATGTCTATTTCGTTTGAACGTATTGAAATTGTTTTATTTGGTCGCTTTTATTTTTAAGTCTGTTTCTAGGAATATGTTCTATTGACGGCCAATTCCATTCGAAAATAAATTTGTCTAATCTAGAATGTCTGCTTTTTCATTTCTGTCCCATTTTATATTAAGTTTATCCAAACCTGAAGACTTTTGACTCAACCTAGAATTAAATTTACATACAAGGCAAGCATGAAATCAGAGCAAAAATGTCACCAAAATCTTTAACATTCAGTTTCCTTTTTGGCATACAAATAGAACGATTCGATAAAGTACGTAGGCTCATAGATCACATGAACCGGACATATGAAGCAATATTTTCGTACCATCATGTCATGTATGTTAACATAAATAATAAAAGGTGTGTTCTCTGTAACATTTACTATTATTATACATATATATGTATATATACGTACACGTGTATGTGTGTCTAATGCTTTCACTAAACACGCAACCTTTTCATATCAAAAATGTCAACGTGGTCCTTTAGTAACCTAATTAAATGTTGACCTAATTAGTTCACTAATTTGAATATTTATGTAGCTATTTGTAAAGTAAAAATGGTGGTTATGCTAGAAATTTAGGCTTGGTATTAAGCTGGTGTTTTAATTATAAGTTAAGTTCAACTCTTGATTAAAACTAGGCTTAAAAAACGACCTTATAATAAACCGTATTATACCTACTAACTAAAGTTAAAATAAAATCTCTTTCTTAAGTATACTGTTGAAAAATAATTTTGAAAAGACAATAAGAAAACAAAAGTCATTCCCAAAAATCTATGTTCTTATTTCAATTTCTCTAGTCATCGTCTTCTATCCAATTGTTAGTTTGTTTATAAAGAAAATATTGGACATAATACAAATTCTATTACACTCAAGCATTCGTATCACGCATAGAATAAAAAGAACAAAGAAAACAATGCTGTTATTAATCCCGAAATTGCTTTTTCGAATGACAAAACGAGTGTGGCAATAGCCCAAACAACTTATAAGCATCAAACTTGAACATTGTAGTTTACGAAAGTTTCGAAGCTAATCTGAACAAAACATATGTCATTAGAGTATCAACGTCCTCCCGACTATGACGTAATCAGTTTCTCGAAACTTCTTATTTGTTGCCCGTTGTTTACGAAAGCTTTGATTATTATTATTACTTGATCACGTGTCTGTTTTTCCACGTGTACGTCGGCTCCCCAAGGTTGTGTTTTACTGTCCTTATTTCTGTCGCAATATATTAGAACAGCAGTCCTGAATACGGCCCGGTTACACGGATAATACGCAGCCTTTCTCTGTATTTGTTTCGTTTATGAAGTGAACACCTGAACTATATGGAGATTCGTTTGTTTCGCCAGGATTAACTGAGCAAAATCCTGTCGCTTCTGCCCAACTTTGTTGGATGTTTACAGGTAATTTGAGTGTGTGACGTTCAGGGACAACCTCCTACGTTTCCCAGGAAAATATATTTTCGTTTTCGTATCTGTGATGGTATAAAAGATTATTATTCACCCGTACACCGTCATGTAATATGTTAACTTATGAATGAGCCATTTTGGGTGTATCACATCGCATTTGCGTGATTTCTGGCAAATAAATTGGCCCCATTTTTGGTTACCAGGAAAAACGACTAAAGGTTTGTTATGTGAAGCCACACAGTAGATATATTTGTGGACTTTTGTTTGCCCTTAGTGTTCATACATGATATGGAAAGAAGATATGATTGAATGCTATATTTTTGTAAATTATTTTTTTTCTTACACCATCTATTGTGTATGTACACTGTCTATGAAGCAATAATGTAAGGTAGCATTAGAACAAACTGTCAGTTTTTAAGGACCTCTTTCTCCATTTGTTACAGCACTTCTCTTGGACACTCTCAAGATAATACAGAGGGCAGTTTGCAACGACGAGACGGTAGCCCTAGCATGTCCCCGAGGCACCACCATCAGCATACAAGTAGCTCAGTATGGAAAAGCTGGAGAGGAACAAGGATGTCCAGCTTTGAGTACTGAGCTGGCCGAGGAGAACAAAAATTGTAAGAGGCCAAATGCCATGCAGGTTGGTTTGAATTTAAAAAATATTTCGATTTTATTTTGTTGGTGGGGATTGAAATAATAACAATTGATTATTTATCCTTCTTTAAACAACAAAGAGTATGGAATAACCTTATTTTGTGGAATCTTAGTAAAATATTCAGATTTCGATTAGAATGTTTTTTTTTATTTGTGTTTTTGCCTTGTTGGCTGTGTATCGGATTCCCGGGTTGGGTAAAGTATAATTAGGTTTAAAAAAAAATCAACAGTAGTACAGAGTCTGAAATTATGTCCGGTATATGGCAATAGGCTGACCCCCTATTACATGAGACTCATAACATAAATAGTGAAAGGGGGTGTTACATTGTACAGTGGCACTAAGTGCACCTCTGCCTACCCCTTCGGGGAAAAGGCGTGATATAATATTAAATGTATTCTGTATCAATTAAGAGTATTACGTGGTAAATAAGCAATAGTTATAAAGATAGAAATAGTTATTTTTTGTGCTACTTTATTCGATTCTGATATTAATCATGTCTGCGAAGTTTCGCTAATTAAAACTTACTTTTTCTTGTCTATAGGACTTGATCATTTGTCCATCTTTATTCAATAATTTCGTTGCTAGCCTTTCTCTAGTTATCCAACTTCTTGGAAAGGCTTGCTCACTTTGTGTGAATCTGTAGGAATCTTCGGAATTTTTTACAGTAACTAACAAAATTAAACTGTCAAACACCAAGCGGTTACCGGTGACCCCGACCTATTCTTTAATTGTGTCTATAAAACCGGTACTCGACGAGTTAAACCTTAAAAACTTTAAATACTGACTGCCTCGTTGGCCGAGTGGTCGCAAGTGCGACTGCCGGGCAAGGGGTCCCGAGTTCGATTCTTGGGTCGGGCAAAGTATTACTTTTTTTTTTAAGGGGTGAAAATCATCGAATGACTGCTCCCGCCTGGGTGAGGCGGAAGGGAGTGTCAGACTCTTACTGACTAAAAACCACCCCGTTCCTTCTCCTGCACGTCGAGCCGGAGCCCCGGTTACCCGTTAGGTTCTCCGCGACCCCGAATCGGCATCGGCCCTATTGGGCCCCATCTGTGGTGGTCTGATGGCTCTTTGAGGCGCGCGCGGAACGCTACGCGCCGTACGCTCGGGGGGCAAAGTATTACTAGGTTTAAAAAAAAAAAAATCTCAGTTGTAGCACGGAGTCTGGAATTGTGCCCGGTATATGGCAATAGGCTCACCCCCTATTACATGGGACCCATCACATAAATAGTGAAAAGTGGGTGTTACATTGTACAGTGGCATAATGTGCACCTCTGCCTACCCCTTCGGGGATAAAAGGCGTGATGTTATGTATGTATGTAAACTTTTAAATACATTAGAATTTAGCTTGTAATTATTAAGTATTTAGCTGACTTCATAAAAAGGAGGAGAGAATTTAACCTGTGTGTGTGTGTATGTATGTGTGTTTGTGCGCAATAATCAAGCGACTGGCTTGATTGATTTTGATGCGGTTTTCAGAAAAGTGTTTGTTACACTTGGAAAAAGGTTTCAGTATAATAATTAACCGACTTCAAAAAAAAGGATTGAAGTCGATTTGTTAAACCGTAGTTTATAAAATAATTTATGTTAATTTGAGTTTATTCAGTAACTAGCTACTTTCACACGCTCTGCTCACCTCTTATTAGTCGTAGCGTGATGCTTTATAGCCTATAGCCATCCTCGATAAATGCGCTATCCAACACAAAAAGAATTATTCATATCAGACTTGTAGTTACGGAGATTAGCGTGTTCAAACAAACAAACAAAAAAACAAACTCGTCCGCTTTATACATACTTATAATAGTATAGGTAAGATTTAATTTTATGTACTCTTTCCGAACAAATTAGTTAGAAATATTTTATAAACATCGAAAAATACACCATAAAACAAGATTTAAATTAGGTATAACACTATCGGAAATTGTTTTAAATTCATACATTTATTAAAACTATTCAATATCGGTTCCATTCAATAAACCAGTATAAACCACTTATTGAAACATTAGGATGCGATTACACTCGCCGCGCCGTGCGGATTGTTACCAGCCCACGATTCACTGGCTCGGTCATATAACGCATTCTGATTGGCTGGCGCAGTGTGAATCCTAATTAGGTAATGAAATGAGCTTGTATGCGGACCGCGAACAAATGTAATGTCCTCTTTATACATATTTTGAATATATTTGAATTTGGAACAGAACAATTTTTGTAATCAGTAGGTATTATATTTTCATTCATCTGTATTTTTTTTAAATGTGAAGGGATATTTAGTCGTATGTTAGCAAGTATAACTTTTTTGCTGACGTTACTTACCTACTCACAAAAAACATACATATTTTACATTAAAAATTACCAAACCGTAGAACAGTTTATTGTTTGATCATGCCTTTTATTCCCGAAGGGGTAGGTAGAGGTGCACATTACGGCACTTAATGCCACTTTACAATGTAACACCCAATTTTCACTATTTATGTTGAATCCCATGTGGTGTGACTCAACATAAATAGTGGGTAAGCCTATTGCCATATACCGGACTCAATAAATTCCAGACTCCATGCATATAGTGAGTTTTTTTTTTAAAACCTATTAAGACTTTCCCCGATCCGATAACCGTTTCATTACCCATAGTTTCATTACTCAACATATAAAAAAAAATTGGGCATTTTATTATGCTCCAACAATCCTTTACCACATCCTTATTCCAGAAGAAAAAATTAACTCCTCATCCCATAAAAAAGAAACAGAAATCATAAGATTTCTTGTCACTATTATTGAAGTGTTAATAAATAAATCAGTACAATCTTCTTAAAAAAACGAGAAAGAGGTCTATTCATGAAACATTATTTTGCAAAGGTGTCGAAATAGCGGATGTCTACAGGCTATAACAAGCACTTAACATCAGGTGCTCCAATGGGCCGTTTGTAATTTTTCACATAAAAAAAGAAAGATGACTTTAATAGGAAACATTAGATCCCCTTTTTGCACTTAAAGCGATATTTTTTCCTTGAGGCACTTTCAAATTCGATGATGTATGTCGATCTTTTAGGGTAAAGATAATTTATTTCTTTTGAATAGATTATAGTTTAAAATAGAAGATAGTTATATTGTTTAGGTACACGTACCATAGCCACAGATTTACATTTACATAGCCACAGTAAATGCTAGATTAGATAGTGAAGATATACAAAATTGTTATCCATGATCAATAAATTGTTCTAGTATTTAAGTGTGGAGTGCCATGTAGCACGAATGGGTCGACACAACCGAAGTGATACCACGGCCTTGCAAAAAACCGACATGAAACAAAGCTTGCGTAGTACCCCCGCCCCCCTTCCAATCTCCCCAATTCCTGAATTCCCAACAATCCTCAAACTCCTAATCCCCAAAAGGCCGGTAATGCACTCGTAACGCCTCTGGTGTTTCAGGTGTCCATGGGCGACGCCGATTTCTCATTCAGGCGATCCGTCTGCCCATTTACCGGCTGTTCCCATAAAAAATAGTTTTACATTAATCAAAGATTCTTTCTACACAAAGACCTATCATTGATAGGTATACCTATAGACAAAAGAATTTTAAAATCCATCATATCTGTCTTAACCCATAGATCCCCAAGCGGTCACCGGTGACCACTCTCCACTAATATAACATTACATTATAGACCTTATTTGCAATGTTTAGAGACTACTTTTGTATGACCAAATTTAGGGGATGGATTTCAACGGGACTACAAATCTATATTTATAAAAATGAAACCCGTTTCCCGTTGTCACGCCATAACTTGAGAACGGCTAGACCGATTTGGCTGATCTTTTTATTAACAAAACCACTCAAGCACAGAACTAACAACATTCCCTTCTCTTCTAGTACTCATTACTGCAGACGGTGGTGGAAGCTTGCCAGAAGAAACCACAGTGCAAGTTCAGTACGCTACCAATGGCCGGGCTTGTAGACCCTTGTCCGACGCAGAGCAAGTACGTTGAGGTCGCTTATAAGTGCCGTCCGTGTGAGTATTACAATCCATATTAGTCTTACAATCATCATCATCATCATCAACAGCCTATAAATGCCCACTGCTGAGCAAAGCCTCTTCTCACACGGAGAAGGCTAGAGCATTAATCACCACGCTTGTTCAATGCGGGTTGGCGATTTCAAACTTATAATTTGAAATTGTAAGCCCAAGTTTCCTCACGATGTTTTCCTTCATCACCGTTTGTTAGTGGTGTCTAAATAATCTTAGAAAGTACATATAACTCGGAAAAAGTCACATTGGTACTTGCTGTTGGTAAGTTTCGAACCCGCACCCTCATGCATGAGAAGCGAGCGTCTTAAACCTCCGGGCCACCACGACATCAATTAGTCTTACAATAACATTAAGTAAATGTGCTGTGAACAATAATGAAAGGGAATGATTAATTAAAAAATATAAGTTGATTAAATTAGATGAGTGAATGTCGTGGTGGCCCGGAGGTTTAAGACGCCAGCTTCTCATGCATCTAAGGTTATCTAGACATCAATGACAAACGGTGAAGGAAAACATCGTGAAGAAACCTGGGTTTGTAATTTCTAATTATAAGTCTGTAATTGCCAAGCCGCATTGAGCAAGCGTGGTGTTTAATGCGATGGGGTTGATTAGTACATTTTTGCGGATATCCTTACCCCGAGTATCATAAATGTCGACTAAAACCGGGAATTGCATCGTTTTCTGATTTATAAACCTGATCCTTCTAGTATTAATCTGTAGTTTAAATTAGTTGTTTTAAAACTTTGCCACACACTATATTTTCTACTGTGTCACAAAAAAATGCTTCAGCGGGAATCGAAAGGATACGGCAGGCAGTTCCTCAGCCACCACACCAACCGTGCAGTTGAGTAAATCAGAAAGATAGAGTTACCTCTTATTAATTTTATATCGGCCACATCATCACTTACCATCAGGCGAGATGGCGGTCAAATGTCGACCTATAAAATATAAAAAAAAATGCTACCAATAAGCAGGGATCCTGAAATCGCGATATTGCTTTTTTTATAGAATTAAAACATTTTGCCCGTACCATTTTAGCTCTAAGTTCGATTTTACTTTGTCTTCAAACTTTTTTACCTTCTTTGTATATTAGCAATGTTAGACAGTTCCTAGTTTACCCTCTTAACTCGAAATGCACTTTTTACTTGTTCAAAATTATAATTATGAAATCTCGTACTTCTCCTATGCTTTGAATGTATTTTAAGTTAGTAATGTAATATTCTAAGAAAATTGAAGTACGGCGTTTAAATTGTATTATTTAAGTTCGACTCTACAAGTTTGTTTCTATTTTTATACATACTATAGAGTGAATGTTAAAGATGACATAGACATAGTATCTAACCAATAGGCCAAATTTAAAATACCCCTCTATATCAGAACCCAACGGGTTACCGGGGCTCCGGCTCGACGTGCAGGAGAAGGAACGGGGTGATTTTTAATCAGTAAGAGTCTGACACTCCCTCCCGCCTCACCCACACGGGAGCAGTCATACGATGATATTCCCAGCTTAAAAAAAAACCCGTCTATATCATTACCATCACCAACATTTTAACTATAAGCCGTCCACCAATACCCATATGCACCCCTAATAACATTCAGATTGGCCGGTTGGAACCGACTTGCATTTAGCGGCTCTCTGCGACCCTAATCTGATTGACTACTTACTTGTGTAATTGCCAAGAAAATTTGCTATTTTATAAGTACACCATAGTAGGTCGTAAGTATGGTCCATACCAACTGATCCATACAGTATGGATCGGTCACGCAATCAAAGCGTCTAGAAAGATACTAAAAGAAATGACTAGGATTGATTTGGTCGCTGACACTGATACCTATATTACTCGATGTCCACTGGATTTCTACAACATGTAGACATCAAGTGACATAGCTCCATGTCCTGTACACATTTAACTGGTTGCGCGACTTACCGTACGACACAAGGCTCAAAACACTGTTTCTTATACCTAAAGTACTATGTAATATTCTCATAACGCTCCCACTATTACTTTTACGACTCGATTATTTTGCTGCATAAAATTTGCGCTTGTAGAAAACTGAATTCAGCAAGTTGTGAAATTATTAACTGTGTTCGTGAGGTCGGTAATAGCTCAATGAATTAAAGTTTTAGTTGGAAACGCTACTAATCATTTTGTAATAGTTGAAAAGGAAATTAACACTTTAGTTAGCTACTCAGTGAATGGAGAGTGAACAAAACGTACTATTTATAAACTAGAAATAAGTAAATTATTTAAACTTTGGATATCTTTTGTATTTAAAATTTGTATTCGAATTATGAAGAAAATAATGTACTTGTGATTTCAAAGTAAGATGTTTACGTTTTTAATGATATAAGGGGGTAAACGAGCAGACGAATCACCTGATGGTAAGCAATCGGTGTAGACGACTGAGACCTGAAACACCAGAGGCGTTACAAGTGCGTTACCGGCCTTTTGGGGATTAGGAATTTGAGGATTGGATGTGGATTCAGGGATTGTGGAGATTGGGGAAGGGGAGGGTAATTGGGCCTCCGGTAATCTCAGTCACACGAGGAAACACAACGCAAGCGTTGTTTAACGTCGGTTTTCTATGAGGCCGTGGTATCACTCCGGTTGAGACGAGAAAAGTTTTGTTGCATAAAAAATGTAAATTCGATCTTCGGGCTGAGCCAAATTTCCATTGAGTAATCCAGTAGCCCAGAGTTTTAAACTTTTCACCTAGGTACTGCTTAATAACACATGCTAAAGTACATTGCATGTGAACTTCTCCCCATTTCCTTGTTATATTATTGTTTAAGTACTAAGTAGTTGCTTCATGTCGGCAACTATCAGGTTAATAGGTGCGAACATGATAGCTGAACTTCCAGACTTCAAGTGTCGAAAGTTCTCATCAAGAGAGTATCTATTATATTCTAGGAAGATAGTTAGGGTAGGTCACAGTATTCAAAATGCAAATAGAACACAATGGATACAAATTGATTAATAATAATTTGGTACTACACTATTTTTAATCTAATTTGTAAGTATTAAAAGAGTGGGCCAGTGTCTTCCTCTGTAATATTGTCTGCTGCGTGGTGTATATGAAATAATAAATATAATTAATATAATCGCGTTAAAAACTGACTGCCTCGTTGGCCGAGTGGCCGTAAGTCCGACTGCCGGGCAAGGGGTCTCGGGTTCGATTCTCGGGTCGGGCAAAGTATTACTGGGCTTTTTAATATTCTCAGTAGTAGCACGGAGTCTGGAATTGCGCCCGGTATATGGCAATAGGCTCACCCCCTATTACATGGGACTCATAACATAAATAGTGAAAAGTGGATGTTACATTGTACAGTGGTATAACGTGCACCTCTGCCTACCCCTTCGGGGATAAAAGGCGTGATGTTATGTTATGTTATAATCGCGTTAAAAAGAATAAACACTCAAGGAACTCTTTTGTTGCTGGCCCTGTCATTATCGAATGTAGAAAGAAAATACACGGAATTTTTTTGAAGTAGGTACTACACCAAACGGGATAGAAGCCAAGGATTTAAAAAAAGGCTGACACTGTCTCCTGATACGATTGCGGCATCTGGTTGAGAACCACCACTGAGAAAAGCTCTACTAGTTTCTACGACAACCTACGACGTAGGCTGCGCGATATCACCGCGACCACGCATGCTGTCCACGAAGAAGAACCTCTCTATGGTTCAAAACTGGTAGAGCTTTTCTCAGTATATTCCCGTGAGTAACCCACGATTTTTAGACAAATTTAAAAGCTATAGGTATTGTTGTATCGAATCGAAAATTCGAAGTAAAATAGCCATAATGATTCGTTCGTATCAAACTGTTTTTACAGTAACCCTTAACAATACTATCAGAGTTCCTTTTACTGGTCAATTGAAAGCGATCGCTTCGATAAATGCAGGGACCTTTAAATACCAACGAACGTTTATTTACGTGACTAGAAATGCAATAAATGCACTCCTAAGAGTTTAAATTGTTCATAATATAAATTCCCTCTCCGTTCTGTATTCTTAACAGTTCATAGTAATAAGAAGACCTTTTAGTAAAAACATGGAGGACTATCTATTTTGTACTAAGTATTAGCTTTCTGCGTGAGCTTAGTTCGCGTAGTCAAAGTATGAAAAACTAGCTTCTGCCCGCGACTTCGTACGCGCAATCCCGTTCTTTCCCGTTCCCGTTCGTGATTTTCGGTAAAAAGTAAAAAAAAGAATTCGATGAAAAAGTATACTATGTACGTCTCCTGGTTCTAATCTATCTCCCTACCAATTGTCATCCAAATCGATGTAGCCGTTCTTGAGTTATAAGTAGTGTAACTAACAAAACTTTCTTTTATATATATAGATTAGCTACTCCCGCGCGGGTTTTGCCCCTCTGCTCACACAAACAACCCAAAAGGAGCCCTTTTGGGTTGTAGTGTGATATTTTATAAAAATAATTATTCAATTTGAACTACTAGTTCCAATTATGGGCGCGCTCAAACAAACAAACTCATCAGCTATCACACCAACTATTGGGTAAAACTGCACAATATTTGATCAGTAGTTTTTTAGCTTATTGCTTTCAAACAGATATACGCCGAAAAGGACGTCTTTTTGCATTATATTATCTTAAGATTGGTAGTTTAAGTCTTGATTTTATTTTCCATTTTTCCGTTTCCTCGTTCTCCATTAAGGATTTCCTAATTATTCAGTGAAGACCGCGACGTATTCTAACGACCACTTGTAAAATTAATGAGTTTGCTTCATCGAAGTAAGGAGAAGAAAGCTGCTTTGCTTTTTAGGTCACATTAATAAAGTACTTTAAGCTTTTTGTAGGGTTTTTATTGATGAATGCATAACAGTGAACTTACTTTGGAGTGTAGTATGAACATATATTTAATATCGACATGTACCCATGGAGTAAACTTGTTGATTGCTTTCTGATTTATTAATGTATCTGTACTATCCAACAGCATTTTAAAGACTATTCTGCAATTAATCGAAAAGTCACCATAATAAAACTTTTTTAAACTCTATTACCGATGAAAGATCCTTAAATAACCACAAATGAATCTATCCATTACGAAAATTGGTTTGCCCAAAAAAACAGACATCCTTACCGATAACATGCCCTCTAAAACAAAAAAGAGGGTAGAATCACCGATCGCGTGACGTAACGTTTTTACTCCTGGAAGTGTATTGAAGTGATTTATGCCCAGTTAATAAATTCCTGGACGGGGTGAACGGCCGGGAGTAAGGGTGTGCGCCCTATAGGAGCGGCGTCATAGGTGTGGTTCATGCACATTAAACGGAGCAGACGAGCGGTTCGAACGCTGTGATTAATAAACGCGTTGTCTGTTACATTTCATCGTAGGTTTTAATTCCAAATTAATAAAAATGTATTCATAAATATATTGATTGGACATTAAAATTGTTTTAGTGCAAAAGTTCAGACGACTTTGATGAATAATTCAACTTTTTAAATTTAAAACATTCATTATCATTATTGTTTAAGAATAAATAGCGTACGCTTAAGAGGTATTTTAAGGGGCATTACAGTTCATCCATAAAACATGTTTGTCATGACACTCATCAATCAACAATAATAAATACAAAACGACTTTTGAAAAATAATAGATACAAAGTCATTGCTGCCTTTTGAGAATAAAAATAATATACTTTTATAAGGCTTTTTTTATGGCATAAGCCGGTAAACGAGCAGACGGATCACCTGATGGTAAGCAATCGGCGTCGCCCATGGACACTTGGAACACCGGAGGCGTTACAAGTGCGTCACCGGCTTTTTGGGGATTAGGAGTTTGAGGATCGTTGGGTTTCAGGGATTGGGGAGATTGGGGAAGGGGAAGGTAATTGGGCCTCCGGTAACCTCACTCACACGACGAAACACAATGCAAGCGTTGATTCACGTCGGTTTTCTGTGAGGCCGTGGTATCACTCCGGTCGAGCCGGCACATTCGTGCCGAAGCATGGCTCTCCCACACTTATTTTTATAATGAACCTGATGTTTAGTGCGGCTTTTTACATGTAGGTTTATAAAAGAAAACCAACACAATATTATTATCATAAATACATAATTGTCGTGGTGGCCCGGAGATTTAAGACGCCCGCTTCTCATGCATGAGGTTTCCAAACCTACCAACGGAAAGTACCAAAGTGATTTTTTCTGAGTTATATGTAGTTTCTTAGATTATTAAGACACCACTGATAAATGAAAGCGAGCAATGACAAATGGTGAAGGAAAACACCGTGAAGAAACCTAAGCATATAGTTTCTAATTATAAGTTTGAAATCGCCAACCCGCAATAAGCAAGTGTGGTGGTTAATGCTCAAACCTTCTCTATATGAGAAGAGGCTTTGCTCAGCAATGGGCACGTATAGGCATACGTGCCCATTGCTGAGCAAAGATGATGAATAATATAAGTAACAAGGAAGAAAAAACAAACAGATAGAAACAATATGTTTCGTGTTCTTATCCAATTTCAATGCCATTGTAAATGATTTTTACAAATCAATTGTCTGTGTTTTGCCTAAAACAAAAAAATATTCATAATTTCAAAATAATTATAGTGATAGACGAGAACAAAGCTTAGTTTGAATTATTATGAACTATTATGTACGCTTCTTAAAAGGGTTTACGCTTTTGTAGTTGGCAAGACTATCTTATGACTTTAGACGATTTTATGTTTTTTTAATAGATTATGTGATAAAAAAAACCACAGTCAAAAAGTTTTATAATATTTTATGTAGGTACTTAAAATTAAATTACATTTTAGTAGACATAAAGTATATAGTTAAATAGCTGAGAAATTAAATTAAAAACATTTTTTATACATTTGTCTAGCTGTTGCCCAAACGCGTAGAATGTGACCCATCCTATTATATATTACAGATTTTTTCCTAAAAGAAGTACCGAATTTTCCTGACCTTTATACACTCTCATTGAGCTACACAAGTTCAAAGACTCCTCAAATTTTCACAAGTCAATATTTTATCATAATTTAGTAGCATGACGTTGCATAAAATGTAAATCACTTACTAGGGATGTGACGTTCCAACCGTCCGTCTACTCCCGCCATTAATATTAGTTAAAGCTTCCTTATGCAGGCGTGAGCCACTCGGACACTCGACTAATTGATACGCGAACACTCACCGACGCTTTTATCGTATTGGTGGTTTTATATTACACACTAATGGACAGAAAGGGTTGTACTCAAAACAAACGGTGATATCGATACGTCTGAGCTTATCACTTCACTAATTAGTGGCAAAGGTGATTCAATTATCGTTATTAAAATCTGCATCGAGAATCGAGTTGGGGATTAATGAATTCGATATTTGCGTTAGCGGATTTGCTCCAATAACTTAATGTTCGAGATGGTTTTGATGTTTCCATTTGTTGATTTTCAATTTCATTTTGTTTGTTTGTTTGGCAAATGTCTATTAGTGGTTCTATCGCGTATATGATATTGTTTGCAGATTGGTTTGAACTATTTTATTGTGTTTGGTCAAGTGATTTTTGTTAGACTTTAGATTGAATCGCAGGGTCAAGTACACATTAAGTTTAAGATTTCGAAAATTAAGAAATATTGGTTTATAAAACCTAATGTTACTTTGTGTTATGATACAATTTGCTGTCTGGCTCTCTAGTAAAGTCTGCTACAAGATTTTTTTCTAAATAACAAGGCAGGCTTTAGCCCTTTTTAATTAGCAATGCGATAGCCGGTGGCTAATGAATAATATTTAGTATCATGTAATATCTCATCTTATGAAGGGCAGTGACACAAATAGTTACTATGATAACGATAACTTATAATTACTAAAACACGATGTATGTTGTATTATAAGGTTTTCTATAGTTCACCTGACAGTAAGCAATCGGCGCCGCCCTTAGTCACCTAGAACACTAGATGCGTTACCGGCCATTTGGGAATTGGGAATTTGAGGATTGTGGGGGATTCGGGGATTGGGGAGATTGACTAGGGGGGGGGGGGGGGCTAGTGGGGACTCCGGGAACCTCACTCTCACGATGAAACACATCGAAAAGCGTGTGTGAGGGCGTAGTATCACTCCGATCGAGCCGGCCCATTCGTGCCAAAACATGGCTCTCCCACACTTAAACTACTTTACTATATTATTATTTTGCTCATTTTATTTGCAATAAAGATTATTATTATTACTTATAAGCATTTCTTAAAATATTCTTAGTTTTACTGCTCTGTTGGACTTCAGTCCTTCTTTTTATAGTATGAGGTGAACCGTAATTCATCACACTACAACTGTGTGCACGCCACGTGCGATGAAACCGTTTTTAAGAATAATGTTGGCTAAGTCAACTTTCTCACAAATTTTCCTTGTCATAAAGCGGCAGGGATTCTTAATTTATGTTTTGTTTTATTCATAGATTTTTTTCACATGAGAACTCACTATCTTATTTGCTAGTAGCTGCTAGAGTTTCTGTATTCAAAAATATGACGTACTTAATTTGAACCTTAAAAGTACGTCAGTTATTCCAGCTACTTACAATGTCATACTATAACATATATTATATATCTTTTCATATTTCCTGCCTCGTTGGCCGAATGGTCGCAAGCAGGACTGCTGGGCAAGGGGTCTCGGGTCCGATTCCCGGGTCGGGCAAAGTATTACAGGGAAAAAAATTCTCAGTAGTAGCACGGAGTCTGGAATTGTGGCCGGTATATAGCAATAGGCTCACCCCCTATTACATGGGACTCATAACATAAATATAGTGAAAAGTGGGTGCTACATTATACAGTGGTATAATGTAGCACCCACTTGTTATGTTATGTCATATTTCCTTTTTATATATAAAACCATTTTTTTTTCTTATAATTTTTGTCATTGTATCTAAATCATAAAATAAAAGCATAAAATTTTCCACAGATGAGTTTCGAAGCAGAACTGGCTGTGAAGGTGAGATGATCAAACTGAGTTGCAATCCTCACTCCAGGATCGCGATCTTCGATGCTCAGTACGGCAGGACAGCTTTTGAAGCAATCACATGCCCTCAGACACAAGGCGTTCCGGATGAAAGTAAGTACATTATGAAAAATCTAGTACTTATTTATTACTTAGTATTTAAAATAGTTAGTAGTTAGGCCGAGTGGTCGCAAGTGCAACTGCTGGGTAAGGTGTCTTGGGTTCGATTACCGGGAGATGGGACTCATATCATAAATAGTTAACAGTGGGTGTTACATTGTAAGTTGTATTAAGCGCCGGCCGTAATGTACACCTCTGCCTACACCATCGAGGATAAAAGTTACATAATAATGTATAGATATAAATAATCTTGACAATAAAATACACAGACACACGAAAAGAATTATAATTAAAGAAGATGGAATATTATAAATTTTTTCTCAAAAAGGATACACGTGCTTACTCGTCTAGCGATGAGTAAATCTATTATGAATACACAATAGATTTACTCATTATAATGTAATATTGTACCGAAATATATTAAGTACTTAATTGAAAAACCATCTTATCTGATACCTAGATATTATCCTATTTCCTACTGATCGTATCTTTCTAATATTATATATATTATAAATGTCGTGTGACGTCACTTCTATGTACATTTTATACGTGGAAATGACGTTATAGCCCCCTCTCCTAAATTTTAATTCGTTTTATCTAAGTATTGTTTTTACGACAAAATAAAAAAATACGTGTCTAATAACCTAACCTAACCTAACTTACGAACTAATTAGATTTTTAAATGTCATATCCTGTCATCATCCCAATTGTAAATGCGAAATTTTGTGAATTTGTATGCTTGTTATTATTTTATTCAATGACGTCAAAATGGATAAATGGATCTGGTTGAAATTTGGTACAGGGATAGACTATGGTCTGCCATAACCGCTTAATACATAGTCTTCTTTTTATTCCACGGTAGCGCGGGTAAAACTGCTGACAGGAGTTACTACAAAATATGTTCTGGTCTATTTTGTACTCGAATCAAAACAAGTTGCGCAGTACTTAAATCAAAATGCCTTGGCAACAATGCCGACACTAAATAAATGCAATTCATTTTTCTCTTTTCGATTTTTTTTATGTCTTCAAATTTTCATCCACTGTATCAATCTTGCATCCACTTTTAGATTTGCTACCAAACATTTGTACTACCGAAGCTCCCATTTTCAAACATTACAAAAGTAGGGTACTAAGTTCTAAGATGCGAGAATATTAAACTGTTTTGAGGCTTACAAAGAACATAATCATTTGGAGAAAATAAGGCGAAGGAAAGTCTCAAAGTTCTTAACAATTCAGGAGACACAACTAAATGAGGCCCTTGATAAAGTAGTAACAAACTGACGGATAATTAAATTAGTTCTTATTATTTTATTGACCTTGAACTTGGAAAGGGACTCTTGATTTATATCAAAAGACAAAACCTTCTAAATATCGAAGGCTGGTTGGTAAATTAACTTTATCTATGTATTACATATCATAACATCACGCCTTTTATCCCCGAAGGGGTAGGCAGAGGTGCACATTATGCCACTGTAAAATGTAACACCCACTTTTCACTATTTATGTTATGAGTCCTATATAAGGTGAGGCTATTGTCATGTATCGGGCACAATTCCAGACTCCGTGCTGAGTTTTTTTTTAAGAACCCAGTAATACTTTGCCCGACCCGGGAATCGAATCGAAACCCCTTGCCCGGCAGTCGCACTTGCGACCACTCGGCCAACGAGGCAGTCATGGATTAATGTATTAATGTCACCACAGATATAATAAAGATATTTCTGTGAATGTCACCTATGTATTAATGTTTGATATACAAGACATATTTATATATATAATTATTCTAAGGAATATAGAATGTCCTGGTGGCCCGATTCTCATACATGAGAGTCCGGGTTCGAAACCGACCACCGGCAAGTACTAATGTGATTTTTCCCGAGTTATAAGTACTTTCTAAGACTATCTTGAGACCACTGACAAACGGTGAAGAAAAACATCATATCCTCATGATATTTTCTGGGGTAACTGGGGCTTATAATTTCTAATTATAAGTCTGAAATCGCCAACCCGCATTGAGCAAGCGTGGTGATTAATGCTTAAACCTTCTCAGTGAGCAGTAGCCACCTATATGCTGTTGATGATGATGAAGGAATATATAAAGGCCAAACCGCTTGAATAATTGTTAAATTGTATTTATCGCATAAGAAACAAATATGTCTTGGTTAATGTTCTATTCTTGTAGACATTTTAATGAATTAATCACATAGCGTTAATTGATATTTAGATTAATCATAGCGTACAGTCTGTGACGCATTGGTGAGGTATGTTCCGTAGTCGTCCTCTGAATTAATAGACTATTTAGTGATGTCAGGATGTCAATTCCTTTGTTTGATGACTTTTGACAGCTGTGTACAATGTACATGACCTAAAGACGCAGTGGCGCCATCTAGTTTGCTTAAAGTTAGAAATAATAAATGAAAATAAATTGGTAGCAAGGTGGCATATTGTGTTCAAGAAAAATATTTTATGTTTACAGGTAAAATATATTTTAGTGTTTTAGGAAGGTATCAGTAAAAGTATTTTAGTTTGAATATATTTATTATCAACATTAACGTACTTGGCGTTAAAATACACGTAACAAAGAAATAAACAATAGTGATACGTAATTTTATTCAAAATTACGATCCAAAATAAACTACGTACATAAAAGTCGAATAATGTTCGTGGAAAATGTGTGACGAGTTACAAAATTGTGTTAATTTCATTTGTCAACGTTAACGGCAGACGGGAGTGGCATTGTCCTATATTAATGTGTGACTAGCTTTCATAATTTGTTTTAACAGAGTCCGAATTTGGGGAATTATTATGACATATTAAATAAAAGATATGATAATTATAACTACGGTATATTTGGTACACAAATTGTATAAGGAAAAGTAATGAGTGGTGAAGCCCTAACATAAGTAACAGCCTCGTTGGACAAGTGAGCGAATTACTAAGTTTTTAAAAAAAATGACAGTCATAGCACGGAGTCTGGAATTGTGCCCGGTAAATGGTAATAGGCTCACCTCCTATTACATGGGACTCATAACATAAATAGAGAAAAGTGGGTGTTACATTGTACAAGGGCAAGTGACAAAACGGATCTATGTAGCTTTACACTGAAAATGATAAAATAATAAAACAAAAACTGCGTTTTAAAACCGACAAAAAACCAAAACTAATAACAAACAAAAAGTTAAAACATAATGTGCACCTCTTACCCTTCGACGATAAAAGGCGTGATGTTATGTTATGTTATTTAGAACTATCGTGAGCCACATTAAATTAATTTGGCATTACCACTCATGTAATTATTCGAGGATGTTGCTCAATTAGTTACAAGCCAAGATAGGGCTCATAATGTAATTTATTGATTTTATTGTAAAGTAACATTAATATGGATTTCTTATACAATACCTATATTTATTAGTTTCTTAGTATTTAAGTCATAATTTTAAGATAATGGGAATAACACAGGTGGATGAATTAATATTATTTAATGTTTAGTTTTGTCTGCAGCATGCGTGACTCCTCATGCAGTGAAGACAGTCATCCAGCTCTGCCTCGGAAGACGCCGGTGTCAGATACCCGCCAACAACAGAACGTTCAACTCATCTTGCAATTATTTATCGAGGCCATATTTGAAAGTCGTTTATGCTTGTGGTAAGAATTTTATCAATTTTTCTGTCAATTCCTAAGACCAATTTTAAGAAACATATCATACACAGTTGTCTTGCTTTGTTCGTTTAATAGTCATTAACATGGCTACCCGTTAAAATAGGGTTCGATCCCCGGGTTTTGAAAAGTATTTTTTTAATTTTCACTTTCTACAACTAACAATTAGCATGGAATCTGAAATTGAACCCAATCGAAAAAAAAAACTCACACAAAATTCAAAACATAACTTGCAAAGCGTTATTGATATAATGCTTATAAAGTTATAAAAGACATGGAGATACATTATGTTAAGTCAGAACCTGATAACTATGTACTACCTCAGCCATGCTGTATATTCGGAACCGTTTCGAATTGTAAAAGCAATAATACTTGACCTAACCACTCACCAATCGCGCTAGTGACCACTAAATAAATGAAGCAGACATCGATACCTAATTAGCTTTTGGATTACAATTTAGGTTCACTATTTTGATCGTAGTGTAAATCAGTATTGTCATTCATACTAAGGACTTTATCGATACTCAAGTTTTGATTAGAATACAGGTTTTAATTTATATTCTGGTTGTGTAAAGTGTCATTGTGATCAAAAATAACGTGATGGCCCGGAGGTTTAAGACGGCCTTTTCTCATGCATAAGAATGCGGGTTCGAAACCTACCAACTGTGTAACAACAAGTACCAATGTGACTTTTACCGAGTAATATGTACTTTCTTAGATCTAGACACCACTGACGAACGGTGAAGGAAAACATCGTGAGGAAACCTGGGCTTATAATTGCTAATTATAAGTTTGTAATCGCCAACCCGCATTGAGCAAGCGTGGTGATTAATGATCAAACCTTCTCCGTGTGAGAAGAGGCTTTGCTCAGCAGTGGGCTTACTTACTTACAGGCTGTTGATGATGTAAAGTGTCATTGTACATTTTGATTCAGACCGTTTCAGTGACAATATACATAGATCATACTCACAATACTCGATTCATGCGAATTAGCTCGCCACCCATTTGCTAACGGCGTAATTGGTGTATGAAGGATAGACTAACCAATTAAAATAAGTAAAAGTAGGTAGCGATGTCACAATGTAATTCTTCATTTTTCCTTCTATCTCTAAATGAAGGTTGTTAACCTTAGCAAAATTGGCCACTGAACTATAAACTATTCACAAATTGTGTACTAATCAGTGGATAGCTTTATCTACAGCATCTACTCAATTCATGGAACCCCGAACAACTCTTGAGACGTTCCAACCCGTAATTGCGTAACTTGTTCAACTTTTGAACTACCCTGGTGCATCTTGCAAGTTTTAACAATACAAATCTCTATTTTACCTTGGAACTTTGCTCTTTACGCCATTGTTCGGTGTGAAGAACAAGAATCTATGGCCGTTTTAGTGTTATCATCGTCTTTTGCGATCTTACCTCTGCAATTTGGTGTAAAAGTTGATGTTGTTTTAAATAGATTGAAAGCGAAGAGTTTTTACACTTGAAATTTCGGCTGCTTGAGTATAATGGGAATATTTATATAAACATAGGTATTCACGCTATTATAATGTGTTCAATAAGTCTAGTAGGGGCGCATCTAAATATATACATCCCAAGCAATAATGTTGTATACCTATAGGTACCGCACGTGTGGAGTGATAAAAGCTATGAATAAAATTGACCTAGAACTATTTTTGCAGTACCACTGGGTGTTCTATCAGAAAAATATGAAAGTGCAAGTGAAGGGGACGAACAAACTACAAATTTTGACCACACCAAAGCACTTTTTGATGAATCAGGTAAAAAAATAACTTATAAAAATGTCGAATAACAAAGATAAATTATATGGCGGATTTAAATATTTTCTTTTTGCTGCTTAGAAGAAGCTGGTGAGAAATGGGGAGAGCCGAACGCAGATCGAGCCCTACAACCATCCATAAGTGATTATAATGTTCCTACAACACGCCCAGAAGTGGAAGTAACAACCATACAACAACCAAAAAAGACTGCCGACAGAAATGAAGGTAAAATTAGTTATTTTCGAATTGTAGGAAAAAGGTAGATTACATTTTTACAGTACCAAAAATAATAATTAATTTAGTATGTCACGTTGTAATACATATAAACACAGTACCAGAGGCGTTGTAAAAAAAATATTTTTAGGAATTTGTGATCTAGTTTGCTTTGATACATATTTCATCCCCAAATGCTATCCATTTTCAAGTACCTATTACACTTCCAACAAACATAATACATCAATGTGTTTGTGCCAAACCGAAACTAGAACGCATTAGTTAATTTCGTACAAATATTCGCAGCTTGTATTAGAAATAATTTGTTTGTTTCAGAACCACCGCGCAGTAATTCGATATTGGTGTTATCCGTTAGTATAGGACTGCTTATTTTCATTATCATAATTGGGGCATTCATTACTATCAGATGTTACATTAATCGCAGAACGAACCTTTCCAAAAATGGAGATATGTACACAACTGAAGCCCCAAACGTTTTCAACGATGCTTTTTCCGATATTGACAATGACGCAGATATTAGCCACATATCTGGGACGTTCCACGATCCAATGCACCCCGACATGATTTTGTACAAAAATGTCCCCGGCACCAGAGGTACTCTACGAGCTATGAAGCCGCTGTGTACAATTTATCCTTCTACAGCAGAAGCAAATATGTACGGTAACGTAGACTATGTGCCTTCACACACAACTGCACCTAGGTTTACTAGGAGCAGAAGTAATGAAGAGGAGGTAGAATCTAATGTAATGACGAGCCCAAGAAGTTTAGGAGCGCATTCCACGAATTATTACTATGGCTGACAACACGACGACGGAGGCAAATACGATGCCTCTCGGACATATTGCTTTTAGTGTAATATCTAAGTGCACAATGGAACAGAATGCTTATAAAGCAAAAGGATTGTGTAAAAATGAAGGTTAACAATATTGGGAACTGTTAAAGACTAAAGGGTTTGTTTATAACATTTTAATTGTTACATTATATTAGTTTAAGGATCTTATAATTGTTCTGTAAGTTCTCTTGTTCATTATTCAATCTGTCACGCTCATTAGAGATGCACCTATGTATCTACTTTTGCATATCGTCAATTCAGCACTTTTATATTTCAAACTATTACTACAATCCCATCTGTGATGGTTAATTAAATTATCCTCTACAAGTCTAAATATAGAAAATATTATTTGTATAGAAACTGAAGCTTCATTTATGACGTCATCATCGTCCCACACTTAGAGTAATGTAAATCCTTTTATACTTATTTTTAAATAAAAATGCGGAAAATCTGTGTTTTATTTGGGGGAACTAAAAAGAATACAACAAAAATAATGGGTGGGTCATTAACTACAGTTATGCGATATTTTCTCTTGTTAAAATGCGATGTAATGGTCGCGTGGCTGATGTCATTATCTATGGAAATGATGGGGAGATTTCGGTGGCTATCACTCAAGAAGTTAAATAGGGGAAACGGATAATGGCAGGTTGTATAATAATAAAGTTATACATATAACAATGAAATTATACATACAAAAAATGAAAGCAATAGATGATTGGAAATTGACGTGTTTTTGGAGCCAAGAACGTGAAATTGAGCGGAAAACATCTTATGGCGGTATAAAGATATATTCTGATATTTCTGTATTATGTGTGAAATGGTAAGTATTTTTTTGGTAGGAAATAAAATTCACTCTAGAAAAATATGATGCGAACATAATTGAAGTAAACCATATGCCGTTAAAGTGCTTGTAGGTATTTTTAATAATGCGTCATATGCCATGAGCATTTATGCACTTTTGACGGCATAGGTCGGCACACAAGGAAGATCACCTAATGGTAAGCAACTAGTACCACTCATGGACACCTGTATCAGAATAAGTCACGCCCAAATAAGTAAGCAAAGGTGCACGAGTAGATCATGTAACAAGACCAGTTACGTTATGATTCCTAAGTTACGATACTTTTCTACAAACCACATCAATATCAGTTCATCCAATCGCGAAATAATCGCGAACCAACATATGTACAAAACAATCATACAGGTCCAACAACAGAAACTCCTTCTATTTTTAAGTAGGAAAAAAAATCTTTTGCTACGATTTTAAAGACAGAAACAAACTGGAACTTTTTTCTTGTTTCGAAGTTGGTTAGCAAATAAATAATCTTTTGCTACGATTGTAAAGGCAGCAACAAACTATTGATAGAAAATTAAATCGGCTGAGAAATGATGAAGTAACACGGTTGTGCCATCGATACGAAACCGTAAACAAGAAGTTTGTACGAAAGAATTGTATTATGAACCTGGTTGAAAAAGAGTAGGTAAACTATGGAGTTTCTTGCTCGTTCTCCACACCTTTGAATGAGCAAATAGCTTCACTTTAAATTTTTTTGTTGACATGCAAAAGTGTCTTCTTGACGTAATTCAAACAAATGATTTTGACTTTGATTTTACTAGTAGTTACTATTTAAGTGCCAATAAATGCTTAAAACTAATGTGAAAGCAACCTTGTCCATCAGTCGGCTTAAATCGCTTTCATTCTAAGATGGCAGATTTTTATTTAATTGATTTGTATTATACTAACTATTATAGTCTATCAAAGTCAGGGTGCACGAACATTTTAGGCAAAGGTTTTTATTAAACAAAACAACCGTCAACAAAAACAACAGTCATAAATTGTAATAATTTATGACTGCTCGGTTGGCGCAGTGGCTGGGCTGCTCCACAACGTGTCGTGGTTTCGATTCCCGCACGGAACAAATCTTTGCGTGATCAACAGATTGTTGTTCCAGGTCTGGGTGTGATGTGTATGTGAAATTGTACGTTTGTAAACGCACCCACGACACAGGAGAAAATCTTAGTGTAGGGAAACGTTTTTATACAAAAAGAAAATAATGAAGGGAATAAAGCCTTCTCTCTTATATTAAAACGAGACGTGGCAATCACAAAACGTAAGTATCTATAAGAAAAATTAAGCCACCTTAGCAATATTCATGCTGAACTTTTATTATCGAGTAAGAAAGGTGATAAAAAATTTATTGAAGAAGAAAATCTTAGAAGCCATCTTGAATTCAGAGGGAGGAATCTGCATAATTTTACAACTGTAATCCGGGGCTCGGAACTTTAGTAAGATATCAATAGTTAAAGCATTAGTTTCTTGCGTAATCTCTTCAATAATTCCCATTGATTACTTCGGGGGCAAGATGTGGAATGTCTCAGGTTGATTTATCTAATATAATTAATAGGATTTAACGATCAATTTGTATTTAATTAAGATTTTTGGTTGATTTGTTGTTGATGCCAGTTACTATGAGTTGGGTTGGATTTTTGTTACACAATGTATTAGGTAATTAGGTAACATTTTGGGATTCCGAAACATAACTGTATAATTTATGGTTTTCTGTTCAAAAACCTGTTTTTATAGGTTCTGTGAGTACAATTCTGTTTATACTGCTCGGGAACAATAAACAACGATACACGAGCGAGCATTCTGCTGATATTATAATAGGACCTTTGAGAGGGAAAATAAAAAGAATAACAATATAATTATCTGTTCCTGACAGTTAACATTTTCCTCAAACAGTATTAAAAATTAAGGGAAGTGAAATTAGATAAAACACATTCATGAGTAATGAGTATAACGTTTAAATATTCGCTTTATTCCTTTAACACTAGAAAGACGGAAAAAATCATCTACCTACAAAGACGGCGAGCGGTCAAATGACTGCTCCAAGTTTTTTGATATTTTTTTTATGTTTAAGTGCTAGAAATGGTACCTATAGTATTAAACATGGTATAATATACTGTTAATTAAGTAATATGTATAGAATTTCTAATTTTATCATTTTGTTTACATTACAAAAGCCGCAAAGTGGTTTTTTGCAATTGTCGCATTCTTTATGGGTTTTGTATTTGCATTTGTGTATATAATATTTTGGAATTTACTGGATTTTGTGCAGAAGATTGAGAAGCAAAAGATCTAGACTATTCAGGTAAGGATTCAGTTTCAGAGAGTATTCTTCAATTTATACTTTGCTTCTAAGTTCGCCCCCTGAACTTAGTATAAATAGCCTTTGTTTCATGTAATATTCTACATTTTCCTATACCAAATGAAGGAATTATATCTAAAAAGGAAAATTATCTAAATTATGTAATATCTTTGCTAGGTCGCATATATGAAAAAAAAAATGTATTTCACCTTTGAGATGTTCGTAACATTTTGACCAGTACTTGCAAAAAGTTTCACAAGACGCATCGGTATCAACGGATTCATCGACATTTGACCAATTAGAGTAGATGCCATTTGAGGTGTGTACAAGATACAGTCGATAGTTGTGAAAAGACTTTGATGCTCAGGATCTTCCAAACTCCTTTCACAGCCTTTATCACTACCACAGCAACGACTACAACCACGAGAACCCGACCTGTCAACGTCTGATAAATTTGCTCGAAGTATCTGGTCTTTCAGGTCACTTCCGTCCGTAAAGGAATTCTAACTGACAAGTAGTACAACATAATCGTCTTCACTATCACGTTTTGTATTTTTAGAGTCAAAATCAGACTCATCTTCACAAATATTTTGGAAGTAACAAACATTTTTTCATTTTCAAGACTCCAACACGTTGCGACCACAAACTACTTTCAATAATTGCGTAAAAGTTCACAGGCACTTGAAAGATACGGTCTCATTTGATAAACAAACTATAAACAATGAATTAGTGTATATAATTTGTATTCTACCCTCTCATATTACACTTATAAACACTCATTGGTCGTCAGCAGTCAAATGACTGCCGCCGTCTTTGTCGGTAGATCAAGATTTTAAATAATAAATAAAAGAGTTGTGATTTATTTTCATACATAGTTGCATTTAACTAGTAAAATAAATAAAAGTCACAAAGTCTCAGTTTAAAAACTCAAATAGATTTCAAGTCATTCAACATTTAAAATCAAATTGCGGTCAAATGACTGCTCCCGTCTTTCTAGTGTTAAAATAAGCACAAAAGGCAATGTGCTTTGACTGCCAGGCAAAGTTCCATGCCAAACATAAATCGTTCGCAATAAAAACTATAAAAAGTTTGAAAATGGCGGCAAGTTTATCCCTAGTTTGTCAGAGCAGGGCGAGCTACAATCTACACAAGGCCAGTCGTGCGGGAAAACTACATTATTCAGGTGCCAAGTCCTGTTAGTTCACTCTGTTATCTCTAGATGGCGTTGTACTCAATTCACTGAAGTGAGAGAAAAAAATTCAATGAATCGTTGTGATATTTTGGTTTGTAATAGAGATAATAACTGATTTACATTTATCTTTACATAAGTAAGAATTTTGCTGTATAATTTAGTAAAAAATGTGAATATTTATTGAAAAGCTGACTTATTGTAGTAGAGTAGCTACGAGACAATAATGATTTTCAAACAACATAACATTACATCACGCCTTTTTATCCCCGAAGGGGTAATGCCACTGTACAATGTAACACCCACTTTTCACTATTTATGTTATGAGTCCCATATAATAGGGGGTGAGCCTATTGCCATATACCGGGCACATTTTTCCAGACTCCGTGCTACTACTGAGATTTTTAAAAACCCAGTAATACTTTGCCCGACCCGGGAATCGAACCCGAGACCCCTTGCCCGGCAGTCTCACTTGCGACCACTCGGCCAATGAGGCAGTCTTTATTGTATTTAAGGACATAAATTGTAGTATTCTAGTAGTATTTTATTCATTATGTTGTTGAATACAAAATTCTAATAAAAATAAACTTAAAATAGAATTATTAGGTAGCAACTTAATTATTTACTTATTGACACAGGTACAAAGCAAGTTGAAAATTCTGGAAAGTCTGACGTCAAGAAATCGTTTAATTTTCTTGCTTGAAGTAATCCATTGAATAGTTTTATTCAAGCATTCAGGATACCAATTTGGCCTTAAAAGTTAGGATTTCTCTTTGAAGAAGGGAGTTAATTTTCTAAGTATTTAATATTGGGAGTTGATTAATACAAAGCATAGGTAAGATCTTTTAATGACCAATGTTCACGCATAAAATAATTATTTGTGCGATCCGAAACTTGTTATCCAGGTACGTTGTATAGTAATTGTAAACCAATCATCGAAATTTTTTTATGAGATAAGCTGGTAAATGAACAGATTGATCACCTGATTTGATGGCTAGCAATTGGCCTCTCTCGTGGACAGCTGGAACACCAGAGGCGAAACAAGTTTTCGGGATCAGGAATTTGAGAATTGTTGAGATTCAGAGATTAGGAGAATTGGGAAATGGAGGGGGAGGTAATTGGGCCTCCGATAACCTCAGTCACATAACGACGAAACACAACGCAAGCATTGTTTCACGTCGGTTTTCTGCGAGGCTGTGGTATCACTCATATCTACATCGTATCATTCAGTGTCATAGGAGCAAACCTTAGTTTGCTGTTGGCTATTAATTTTAAATGCAGTAGGAATTCGATGCACGTCTTTATGAATCATGACACATATACCTAAGATGAGATATACCATTATGATCTACATCTTTGACTACGTTACCAACAACGGGTCTGGTGATGCTCCTAAAGCATCTCCAAATAAAAAAGGCGAATTGTAAAGAAGCGAAACGTTTGCTATCGAAGCAATTCCTTCAAAACACGGTTCGTTTGTATCCCATGTCGTTACCGCACTGATTTATGATTATGGGATCCATTTGTTTCTTTAGTATGCATGTAAATCCCACAAAAGATTACTTATACAAAAAGAAATTTGTACGTGCAACGAATTCTGTTTTTGTTTTCTTTTAAATTTTTTGGGAGTCTTCATTATTTGACTGCCTTGTTGGCCGAGTGGTCGTAAGTGCGACTGCCGGGCAATGGGTCTCGGGCAAAGTATTACTGGGTTTTTTAAATATTCTCAGTAGTAGCACGGAGTCTGGAATTGTGCCCGGTATATGGCAATAGGCTCACCCCCTATTACATGGGACTCATAACATAAATAGTGAAAAGTGGGAGTTACATTGTACAGTGATAAAATGCGCACCTCTGCCTATCCCTTCGGGGATAAAAGGCATGATGTTATGTTACGTTATGTTATGTTATGTTATGTCTTCATTATGTATTGATTGCTATTTTTTTAATTTCATTATTCCTTATGAGAGCGATGAGTGATGAAGTGAAGTGATGTTTTTTTTGTATCGAATAAAATGCTTTGTTTTAGTTGAATAGTAAATGAAAATTGGAACCTAGATTTACCAGACTACTAAGTCAGGTTAAACAAACATTTTGTAACATTTAGATTAAGATACGGTATCATCACTTACGATGAGATTAAAATAAATGCATAATAATATGTATTTTGTAAAAACCGCCTGTATTCTCATTCATACCTACTTACAGCTAATAACAATATTAATTATTAACTAAAAATTACGGGTTACTCACGCTGAGAAAAGCTCTACTAATTTCAAACTTCAGTAGGCTGCGCGACATCGTCGCGACGGCGCACGCTGGTCAAGAGGAAGAACCCGTCTGTGGTTCGAAACTAGTAGAGCTTTTTTCTGCATATTCACGTGAGTAACTAGCGATTTTTAGTTAATTTAGTATGTCTCATGATAGTTATTATAATTATATGAATTATTTCTACTAATTGTTAGTATTTCATACGTATTTATTACATCTCCCTGGTTTGAATAAATGATAAAAAATCAAGTTGAACTCGTGAACTTTGAAGTGTGAAATAAAAAAAACTTCAAAGGCGTCTCATTACTCAGCTGAATAGACAATGTTATCGATACGAGAACAATAATGGATGGAAATCATTATACTTGTACTTATTTATACGAGAAAATTTTCTGTCTAGACGAGGCACGCAATCTGTGATTGTCAAAGAGTAGACAGCTCAATAAGGTTTAAAATGGCAAAGTGTGACAGACCTCAGTATTTTTATTTATATACGATATCATATATTTATTATAACATCATAACATCACGCCTTTATATCCCCGAAGGGGTAGGCAGAGGTGCACATTTCGGCACTTAATGCCACTGAAAGTACAATGTAACACCCACTTTTCACTATTTATGTTATGAGTCCCATGTGATAGGGGGTGAGCCTTTTGTCATATACCGGGCACATTTCTAGACTCCGTGCTACTACTAAGATTTTAAAAAACCTAGTAATACTTTGCCCGATCCGGAAATCGAACCCGAGACCCCTTGCCCGGCAGTCGCACTTGCGACCACTCGGTCAACGAGGCAGTATATTTTTAATGTAAATGACAAAAATTCACTTTTAACTACTCCGGTGGTAAAAAAACACATAAGGTCACGGGCGCACTTCTAATCAATGTGGTAGTAACAAGAGAATAACCATAAGAATATTGAACTGAAGTCCGATGCCTCCCTAGGATATGGACCACACTGTTTTGGATTTTATGAGTGGACGAACTATTCACTATTACTGAGAATTGTGCAATATATGCTTCTTTTGATAGGCTCACCCCCTATTACATGGGACTCATAACATAAATAGTGAAAAGTGGGTGTTACATTGTATAATGGCATTAAGTGCCGTAATGTGCACCTCAGCCTACCCCTTCGGGAATAAAAGGCGTGATGTTATGTTATGTTACGCTTCCTTTGGTCTCTAGACTTAAATGCTCAGTGGACATACAGGAATAACATATTTATGTGCTGTGCACTTTTTACCTGATTAACGCGGGCGAAGTCACTAGCATAAACTAATCCTCAACAAATACGACATTGCCCTTATTAGGAGTTAGTTCGTGTATACAATAACCTTTTAGTTCTAGACAAGTGTTCGGCTTTAGCACTGACGTCAAAGTCAGTACTTCTCTATTCGTACCACGTTCGCGGCTACGAAGTCATAAGCCCCGTCGAAAGTTTTCAAAACTCTACCGACGCGCGACTCCAGACAACCTCACGTAAATGGCAATCTTAGGAAAATACTATCTCCAACATAAAACTTAAGTTGTCGACTAATTCTTTGTAACTTTTTATGAAGTTTGTTTTTAAAGACGTTTTATATTTTTTCGCTTATTTTGTGGATAAATATTGGTAGTTTTTTATAGATTTTCTGGCTAGTACCGTACGTTAGTTTGGTTTTAAAGGCTACGTTATTTGCTTGCTAATCGCTTACTTTTCATACAAGTGACTGTTACTGCAGTACACATACATACAGTTCTTAGTCCGATCGTAGTTCGAAGTACGAGAACTGTTTATCATGAGGATCAAGTTGTAACGTTTTTTAGAGTAAAGCTGCGCATTTCTGTGTTACCTTGACAGTACCTACTTTTTGTTTTGATATTAGCACCCAAGTGAATGAACACTAACAATATTTAGTTTGAGAGCTATGCTTCGGCACGTATGGGCCGGCTCCACTGGAGCGATACTACGGCCTCACAGAAAACCGACGTGAAACAACGCTTGCGCGTGTGATTGAGGTTGCCGGAGGCCCAATCACCCCCTTCCCCAGTCTTTCCAATATCTGAATTCCCCACAATCATCAAATTCTCAATTCCCAAAAGGCCGGTAACGCAATGTAACGCCTCTAGTGTTTCAGATGACCATGGGCGGCGCGCATTGCTTACTCAGGTGACCGTCTGCAAGTTATCGCAAAAAAAATTACACGTATTCAGTTCTTATCACTATGCAGTACTTATACGCCAAACATATCTTATTTTGTTACCACAAATCTGAAGATTAATCACGTCGAGCAAAACTAACAAACTAGATAATATACTTTAGAGTGAAACTAATAAATTTAATGTTGTATGTGGGTTTAATACGTGAAGTTCTCATGGCAACAAGATTCTAACTACATACTAAATTTGTGAAATAAATGTTTGATAAATGTGTCATAATTTCATAATTCAATTACACATCAATATTCTATAAGTGGCCATTGCTGACCAAAGGCCTCCTTTACACGGAGAAGGTGAATCCCCAACAATCCTCAAATTCCTAATTCCTAAAAGGCCAGTAACGCACATGTGACATCTTTGGTGTTCCAAACGTAGTAACAGGGTGGTTTTTAGTCATTAAGAGTCTGACACTCCCTTTCACCTCACCCGGGTGAGAGAAGTCATTGAATGATTTTCTCGCCTCAAAAAAAATAGACTCATTAAAATAGTTAAAGCCAATGATACAAACATGACGTACGAATTCATGGAATGCATTATTTTTGTTGAACAATGCGTCCTCTCTAACTTTCGTATTTATAAAGCAACACAGCTATAAGAAAGCTAAAAGTACTACAGAAAACTGTATTATATAAAATTAGCATACTTTCGAAGTTTAAACGGCTGCTAGAAACTTCTGCTCTACTTCAAACTTGATTAAATAAAACATCTGCTAAGTCTAGCATTTACAAGCGCGACTGCAGATCGTAAGGTTGTAGATACGATCTCTGGTTGGGGCAAGTGTTATTACATTTTTCCATTAGGAAATTCTCAGTAACCTGGCGTCTGGATTTGAGCCAGGTTAATCGAAATAGCTTCACTTCTTTTTATTTGAGCTTATTATGGCTGCATTTTGGTGAACACTTCAATCTTCATCCTACAACCCTCTTTCGAACTTATTACTTAATTCAGTTTAAGTGTGGGAGATTCATACTTCGTCGGGCCGAACGGAGTGATACCACTGCCTCACAGAAAACTGACGTGAAACAACGCTTACGTTATGTGTCTTCGCGAAGGTGAGGTTACCGGAGGCCCAATTACCACCCCTGCCCAGTCTCCCCAATCTCCAAATCTCCAACAATGCTCAAATTTCTAATCTCCAAAAGCCCGGCAACGCACTTGTAATGCCGATTGCATACCATCAGGTGATCCGTCAGCTCGTTTCCCGGCTTATCCCATAAAAAAAGTAGTTTTCTATAAAATCACAGATTTTCAAACAGAAGATATTTCCGTCTCCATCTGCATTAATCACTTCAAGAATATTCTTCAAATTAGAAATATATTTTAGTTTCATTAAAAAGTGTTTAACATAAAAACACAAGTACTCACACAGGCAATTTCTACTCTGTCAAGTTCACAGAATCTTCTACGTCCTAAAATAAATAGACAGTCAAAGAATAATATATTTCTTTAGAAGAAAACGTTTTCCATGCGATCACGTACGAAGGACTCCAAATTGGTATGTAAGCTTCTATTTGTGGCCTGTGGCCGTGACTTGGGCGATACGTGTTCCAGACTAATCGACATCTTAATGATCAGCGAATGTACGCACCGTGTTATTATCTTCAATTTTGGGTGTAATTTTATTATGGCCGTGTATTTACAACTACATTGTTAATTTGAAAACTTACTTTGTATGGAGATAAAATCTTATATCTATGGAAAATCTTCTATATCTATATACCTATATAAAAGAAAGTCGTGTTAGTTACACTATTTATAACTCAAGAATGGCTAAATCGATCTGGATGAAAATTGGTGCGGAGGTAGCTTAGAACCAGGAGACGGACATACGATACTTTTTACCCAATTCTTTTTTTTTACTTTTTACCGAAAATCAAGAACGGGAACGGGAAATATCGGGATTGCACGTACGAAGTCGCGGGCAGAAGCTAGTATATATATAAAAAAGAAAGTCGTGTTAGTTACACCACTTATAACTCAAGAACGGCAGAATAGATTTGGCTGAAAATTGGTAGGGAGGTAGCTTAAAGCCAGGAGACCGACATAGGATACTTTTAAACCAATATTTTTTTTTACTTTTTACCGAAAATCACGAATGGGGACGGGAAAAAATGGGATTACGCGTACGAAGTCGCGGGCAGAAGCTAGTTCAAAATAAAAAAAATAAAGGACAAATAAAGGGTGTTACATTATAGTGAGCCTATTGCTATTTATAGGGAACAAATCTAAACACCGTGTTGTTAAGGAGTATTTATTTCGAATTCTATATTGCATATATTTGAAAATGGAAGCCAGGACCCTTTACTTGGCAGTCGAACTTACAACTGCTTGGCTAACGAGGTAGTCATAGTATGAAATATAGTCCAATTTTATTTCTATACAGTATGTAATTTAAGTTGTTTTTACAGAAAATACCAAGTCAAAACGTACCTACAAAAATATTTTCAATAGTTTTGAAGTATAAAGCTAATTCTTTGAAATTGACGCAGTAATATAAGTTGCTTGGTAAAGTTGTAAAGACTAAAGATACTACACATTTCATTTTAAACATTTAAAATCACAAAGTTAGAAATAACATACAGTTTCATAGTAAAATAATGTCTGAAACATAAATTAATTCTTAGTACATTATGAAATGAAAGAGTTAGTTCTTTCATCATGAAAGTTCATTAGTATGTTTGTAGAAATTTAATTTACGTTGAAGACTAAGTAGTCTTCAACTGAAGTCAGTTTTGTGATAATATTTTGAATTTATTCTTAAAATCAAGGCTAACCGGATTAAAATGTAGGTATGAAAACTCAAAACTGAAAACTGAAAAATCAATAGTCAAAAGTCAAAAGTCAAAAGTCAAAAGTCAAACGTCAAAATCAAAACTAAAAACACATAACACAAAACTCAAAACTCAAAACTCTAAACTGAAAACTCAATACTCAAAACTCAAACCTCATAAGCATTTATTTTAATTAAATCATAATTTGGTCATTTTAAAACGTCAATAAATACAAGATAAATAGTATTCTGTCAGTCTGTCCGTCAGTGAAACTAGGTGGCTATGGTACTAGCTACTGCCAGTGGCTTTGCCCGGTTTGCCGTGGGATAAAAAGCAGCCTAGATGTGTTATTTCTTTTGTCCCGATTTCTTTAGCGGTTTTGACATGAAGAAGTAACCAACGCATTTATTATAATATTATAGGATACTTATTGGTAACTTCTGGTTTTATTTGTAAAATACAACAATTATAATTTTGACTAAGCAGTCTGTGGTAAATGTGTAGAGGTTATTTTTCACTACGCTTGTTCTTCTCATGGGTGACAGCGGGTATTGCACGACACATCAAAATACATGGCCGATGGCACTCTCTAATAAGACGAAATCTCTTGAACTGATGTTAATATGTCATGTGTCATGACAGGGAACAATGTTAACTCTATTCTTCTATTTGCCTTCCTTACTTATAACATAATCAAAACTTACGCTTGTATGAATTTCCCGAAAGAATACTAAAATGCATAGTCTCTTCAATTCTGTTTGCAACCAGTCATTCTTATGATGTATGCAATAAAAGTCAAGATAAGCACAAATCACTATAAGGCAGTCAAAATTTTAAAATAAATTTTGAAGATACGTAACATAGCACGCCTTTTATCCTCGAAGGGGTAAGCAGAGGTGCGCACAGAAGTAACACCCACTTTTCACTATTTATGTTATGAGTCCCATGTAATAGGGGGTGAGCCTATTGCCATATACCGGGCACATTTCCAGACTTTGTATTACTACTGAGATTTTATTTAAAACCCAGTAATACTTTGCCCGATCCAGAAATCGAACCCGAGACCCCTTGCCTAGCGGTCGCACTTGCGACCACTTGGCCAACGAGGTAGTTACACAACAACCTTAAAATTCCATCCACATTTTTATTTAATAGCTATAGTATAAAATATAAATAATCTGTGTAACGTCAGTCACATATACACAGCTCTAAGCTTAGCTGAAACAAAGTACTAACTTATTTTGCTGTAGCTTGCATCTAGTACATGCTGAGGGGTGGAGCTCTGTGTAAATGGAAGTAGTCGTCGTGTGGTAATCTCGTCGCCATGTTTTAACCCACTTTTTACGACTATGCTGTGGTAGTAGTAGTTTTGCATCTTATAATTGTGTTGCTGGCTATTTTTTGATAGGGCCACTTGTTCCGATTGATGAGGAATAAAAAGGCTGATTGACAAAACTTCTTTGTTTTGTGGGACTTGAGGTTATTGAGTTACATTATTATAGCGGCCGAGTGGTCGCAAGTGTGACTGCCGGGTAAGGGATCTCGGGTTCGATTCCCGGGTCGGGCAAAGTATTACTAGGTTTTTTAAAAATCTTAGTAGTAGCACGGAATCTGAAAATGTGCCCGGTATATGGCAATAGGCTCACCCCCTATTACATGGGACTCATAACATAAATAGTGAAAAGTGAGTGTTGCATTGTACATTGGCTTTAAGTGCTGAAATGTGCACCTTTGCCTACCCCTTCGGGGATAAAAAAGCGTGATGTTATGTTATGTTATTATTATAGCGGAGTGCGCGTACATTGTGCGGAGATGGATGGACGGACGAACGCGTGAGTTCTCTACTTGGTAATAATGTTAAGTTAGTGTCAACTTATTTACTAGTAGTTAACAATGTCAGTCCTTGTTAACACGTTAAACGCCATGGGGTCGCCGGTGACCGGCGTTAGCGGAGGACTTACCTTCAACAGTTTTTTATTGGCAGTCAAAGTCTTAAATCGAAGGCGAAGATATATCTCAAGTAAAGTGTAACTACAGAATTCGTTAATGGCATTAATAAATCGTGAAATTATGTACCTCATAATTATTTATCCGATGAGAAATTCACCTTGAACAACTAAACATTAACAATAGCCCAAGAATAACGAATAAATCTACTAATCCAATATCTAAGTCCACTTCAAGAATTTTCCAACTGAACGAAAACGCCATTTCCACTGTGTCAAGGCTAAGTATCACCAAGTCATTTGTAGAAGGTGTCAAATGGAAAGCTTTTCTCGGTACTGTGTTGTACAGCGCGGACGTGCGCGCTGCGTCGGACCCTCTCTTATTAACAGTTTACGATCCTTCGTACGTGTCTGCAGTTAAACTCGTGGAAGTATTTCGATTTCTCTGTCTCACAAAGATGCTTTAGTTTTCTTATCTGTACGTACTTTTTCTTGTATTTGGTCTACTTCTTCGTTTTTACCGTTTTGATTTGGTTTAATTTAATTCAAGCTGGAAATGTTTTTTTAATGGTGGAAAATCGTCTGCTCCCACGTGGGTGAGGCGAGAGGGAGTGTCAGACTCTTACTGACTTAAAAGCACCCCGTTCCTTCTCCTGCACGTCGAGCCGAAGCTCCGTTAGGTTCTCCGCGACAAGCTTGAAAAGTTAGTGGCTTTTTCTTGAGTTCTAAAGACGACAATTGCTTGAGGTGCCTATAGCTGTTCTATAAAAGAAAGGAAAGCAATAAGTTTACCCTCAAAATCTTGTGTAAAATCTCATAAGGTTTTAAAACACTTTTAGCGTCATGATTAAGTCCACCACATTGATCAAGCAGCGGTATTGAGAAATATAAGACTGAAATACTAAAGTGAATTCTGAGAACAGCGATCAAATGTTCGGATAGTCACCTAGCTAATCAGAAATCGAGATGAAATCGAACAAAAGTAATATAACTTTCCTTATTGAGTATATTAAGTAAAATCGGACTCTGTCGAACGTATAATTAAGGAACCTCAAAGTTGGTTTAATATAATCGTTTTCTCCACGGATTGTCGGATTAGAAAGCTCCAAGAATTTGTGCTAGAGGATAAAGTCGGAATGGTTTAGATTTATTTTGAAATAGGAAGAAAATTGGATGAAATTATATCGTGATAGAGAATGAATTGAACAGGCGAAACTCTGAGTTTTATTTGAAATACATTACGTATCTATTGGTAAAACATATTCTCCGTAAATGTTTGAATCGACCTCTTATTGCACCCATATATAAAACTAGACCTTTCAAGTTAAGAACTACTATATATTAAATAATCAATAAGAAAGCTTTTTTTTTAAGGGGGGAAAATCATCGAATGACTGCTCCCGCCTGGGTGAGGCGGAAGGAAGTGTCAGACTCTTACTGACTAAAAACCACCCCGTTCCTTCTCCTGCACGTCGAGCCGGAGCCCCGGTTACCCGTTAGGTTCTCCGCGACATCTATAAGAACGCTACATAAAAAATATACACATTAATTTAATCGTGTTGTTTGTATCATGCTATTATTCCTGGTAGCATATCTTATTGTATACTTACCATTATATAAAGCAGAAGTTGTTTTTTTGTTTGTTTGTTTGAACGCGCTAATCTCCGTAACTACAAGTCTGATTTGAATAATTCTTTTTGTGTTGGATAGTGTATTTATCGAGGATGGCTAAAGGCTATAAAACATCACGCTACGACCAATAGGAGCTGAGCAGAGCGTGTGAAACCGCGCGGAAGTAGCTAATAAAATATAATTATATCTAATGAACCTAACAGATAATAAATGTATTCATTAAAACTATCATTAAGCCTAGTTACTAAATAATCATGAGTAAGGAAGTATATTCTTAGCATTATAGTAAAAATTCGCCAATTTGCTGCTCAAATATTAGAAAAACATTTGTCATTTCAAGAGCAAACGAGAAAAATATCATAAATCATCTGTCAGTGATGTTTATATGACTTAATTTGATTTAGATGGGTATTTGAAACGGGATCATAAAGGTTTTTTGTCATTATTCATTTCCCTGATCATTTTGCAAGTAGGTAAATAAAAATGTAGGCTTGCGTATTTGTGGTAAAATGCACGTGTGACAATATTCTCGTAAAATACATTTTTTATGGCATAAGCCTGTAAACGAGCAGACGGATCACCTGATGGTAAGCAATCGGTGTCGCGCTTGGACACCTAAAACACCAGAATCGTTACAAGTGCCTTATCGGCCTTTTGGAGATTAGGAATTTGTGGATTGTTGGAGGTTTTGGGATTGGAGGAAAGAGGGGTAATTGGGCCTGCGGTAACCTCACTCACACGACGAAATACAACGCAAGCGTTGTTTCACGTTGGTTTTTTGTAAGGCCGTGGTACCACTCATTTCGAATCGGCCCATTTGTGCCGAGGCATGACTCTCCCACACATATATACTTATTTATATTTTTATTAAAATTATGGCAAAACCTCTTGTATAAAAGATGACTATAGTTCATCAGAAGTGTGTGTGTGTGTGTGTTTCACGGGCTATTGGTGTCGATGACATTAAAAATGAAAAAGTCTTAGCCTCGCCAAATAATAAAAGTAAAAAAAAAATATAAACAAAAAATCTATAAGCCAAAAATGTATCATTATTAAACACAAAGTTATGTTAAAATAACAACATCAGTTTCACAATACCCCTTCGGTTATGGAATTAAAACTCGGTGAACCGTGTTTTGTGCACGGTCGATTGTGCACCAATGTACCATGATAAAATATTATGTGCATAATATATTACTCAGCTGAAGGAAAACAATGAGAAGGAAGCCACACGTTCTCAATAACATTTGACGTGTGTGATGCATGAGAGAGCCGGTGTACCGTCATTTATTCCTAGCTCAGAATGAAAGGAGTAATGCTTTCGAAATAGCGAGGAGTAAACAACGTAATATCTTAGTGTTAGATAAAATTCTGAAAGATGATGCATGATATTTTATGCACAGTTAGTCAAGTGATTTTGTAGGTATGCAGGTAGAAAAATAAAAGTTAATTAACACTTTGAGTACCGTCATTATAGACACAATTAAAGAACAATAGGTGTGCGGACACCGGTATACTCGGGGTGTTTGACAGTTTAAGCTAAACATTGTTTAATCGATACAGTTTTATATTAATGGGTCTCGGGTTCAATTCCCGGGTCGTCCAAAGTACTACAGGGTTTTTAAAAAAATCATCCCAGCCGGAGCACAAAGTCTGGAATGTGGCTGGTATATATCCCCTATTACATAGGACTTATAACATCATCAACAGCCTATAAATGCTGAGCAAAGCCTTTTCTCACACGGAGAAGGTTTGAGCATTAATCACCACGCTTGCTCAATGCGGGTTGGCGATTTCGAACTTATAATTAGTAATTATAAGTCCAGGTTTCCTCACGATGTTATTCCTTCACCGTTTGTCAGTGGTGTCTAAATAATCTTAGACAGTACATATAACTCGGAAAAAGTCACATTGTTACTTGCCGTTGGTAGGTTTCAAACCTGCACGCTCATGCGTGAGAAGCGGGCGTCTTAAACCTCCGGGCCACCAAGACACAACACTTATAACATAAATAGAGAAAAGTGGGTGTTACACAGACTGTACAGTGGCATTAAGTACAGTAATGTGGAGTTCTGCCTGCCCCTTTGGGGATAAGAGGCATGATGTTATGTTATGTTTTATTCAGTAACCATTTCATTGGTTGGCTATCAAATTGTCAACGTAGATATTTGAAATGTTTGCACGATTGGCGCTTTGGCTGGGCAACTGACTGCGATACGACGTGTCGCGGTTTTGAATCCCGCATAACTAATCAGTGAGCTGCGCGACGTCGCCGCGACCGCGCACGCTACTCATGAGGAAGAACCCCTCTGTGGTTCGAAACTAGTAGAGCTTTTCTCAGTATATTCATGTGAGTAACCCGCGATTTTACTTAATGCATAACTTTTTGAGTGATCCACAGATTGTTGTTTCGGGTCTAGGTGTCATGTGTATGCGAATTTGTATGTTTGTAAACGCACCTATGATACAGGAGAAAATCTTAGAATGAGACAATCTTGTAAAAAAATAAAAATAAACGTGAAGCAACGCTTGCGTTGTGTTTCGTCGTGTGAGTGAGGTTACCGTAGGCCCAATTACCCTCCCCTTCTCCAATCTCCCCAATTCCTAAATCCCCAATGATCCTCAAACTCCTAATCCCCAAAAGGCCGGTAACGCACTTGTAACGCCTCTGGTGTTCCAGGTGTCCACGGGCGACGCCGATTGCTGACCATCAGGTAATCCGTCTGCTCGTTTACCGGCTTATGCCATAAAAAAAAATATTGACAAACATTTACATACTGTTACATGTATGTTTAGTCTGTATCAACATCACTAATTAGTGAGTAGTGGCCCTCTCACTATAATGTGTTATATAAGGTAGGACACTCATTATTAACGTGGCTGTCTATCCGTCATAATCTAGTGTGTGTACACGTCGCGGAGAACCTGACGGGTAACCGGGCTCCGGCTCGACGTGCAGGAGAAGGAACGGGGTGGTTTTTAGTCAGTAAGAGTCTGACACTCCCTTCCGCCTCACCCAGGCGGGAGCAGTCATTCGATGATTTTCCCCCCCTTAAAAAAAAAAAAGTGTGTGTACACGTCGTGCGCCCTGCGCATTATTGTAATAAATCCAAGTAAAATAAATCCGACTATAATTTAATGATCCACCAACATAACACGTACAATTGTCTCATTCAAAGCTAAGCTAAGATGATTATCTAATCATCTACTGCTTACCTTTGTTCTAAGTTAATAGATGTCAGAACAGATTAACACTGCTCAATTTTTCTCATCGTCCCCAATCATAATGTCTTTATATTTCTACCCAGTGAAACATTATCACTTAATTTAATAGTCAGTGTAATCTCAAATATTGAACCTCACACTTTTAAAGACTTGAAGTACCATAAATTCAGTTATAAACCGAATTTAAGTGCCATTTTATGGAGTATAATATATAGGGGGTGATGCACTTTTCATAAGATTAACTTTATGCTTCAGTTTACAGCTTGTTCGAATTTGGTGATTGTTTTATTAGTACCTACGAATACTGTCGTATCACTTTCTCAAGTCGGATAAAGTATTATTTAAGTTAACCCGCTCTGCTCACGTCCTATTTCTTGTAGCGTGATGTTTTATAGCCTATAGCCTGTCTCGATAAATAGAATAACTTCAAAAAAATATTTTTCAAATCCAACCAGTAGTTCCAGAGATTAGCGTTTAAACAAACAAACACACAAACAAGCTTTTCAGCTTTATTTATTTATATTTTTTTATTTTTAACAGTCACAGCGGCATAAAAATGCAATTACAGTAACTCTATGTAACTCAGTTATTCTATATAATAATATAGAATAACATAACATAACATCACGCCTTTTATCCCCGAAAGAGTAGGCAGAGGTGCACATGACAGAAGTAACACCTACTTTTCACTATTTATGTTATGAGTCCTATGTAATGGGGACTAGACTAGACTCCGTGCTACTACTGAGATTTTTTTTAAAACCCAGTATTACTTTACGCGACCCGGGAATCGAACCCGAGACCCTTTGCCCGGCAGTCGCACTTGCGACCACTCGGCCAACGAAGCAGTCTAGTCTAGTCTAGTAATATAGCATTTAGGATTTAAAATATTATATCAAGTGTTGGAGAACTATGTTTCGACACGTACCTATAGGCCGGCTCGACCGGAGTGATACCACGGCCTCACAGAAAACCGACGTGAAACAACGCTTGCGTTGTGTTTCGTCGTGTGAGTGAGGTTACCGGAGGCCCAATTACCCCACTCCCCAATCTTCCCAATAATCCTCAAATTCCCAGTCTCAAAAGGCCGGTAGCGCACTCGTAATACCTCTGGTGTTTCGGGTGTCTATGGGCGGTGCTGATCGTTTACAAAAATGTTATATGTCGGCTCGTTTCCCAGTCTATCCCATAAAAAAATAGTCCAAATAACTATTTAAATTTGGTAACTATTTTTATCTTGCAATAAAAATTGGTCAACATTATTAGACCACTAAATTAAAATTTCCACTTCTCTACTTATCTAGCAAAATAAAAATCTTTAAATATATGTTTGCATTTTAATTAGGTACACAGTTTTAAAACCATCTACAATAAAAACACGAAAGAATATTCCGCTTTGGTTCATTCAGCGAAGTCCCCGAAATACAACATTTTACATGCGGTAAATTCATAAGTTCCTTTCAGCTTACCCTGGCCAAAGTAAATGAGATTTAATGCAACATCTGAAAAGATTTTTTGGGCAAAACGTACTAATTGAACGAAATGTTTACTTAGGATGGTTCGTAGTCTCGCGTAATTAAAATTAAAGTTTTCATATTACATATTATTTCTTTGTAAGTGTGACGGGTTTTATAAAAATAATACTAAAAATATTGAGTTTAGTAATCATGCTTTTACTATATTTAAGGTAATTCTCTAATTATGAAGTAGGTTTTTCTAATTTTATTATAAGATAGGTTCTAAAGTCGCTGGTAGACCAGCGGATTCGGTCGTGTTCCCGACTCTCTCTCTCCAGACCATAGTGTGTTCCAAATCCCATTCTGGTGACTTTTCATTTTCTTTCATTTTCATTTCTTTTCCCCCTTAAAAAAATATCTCCGAGGATGTTTTAAAAAACATTTATTCTTACATAGGTAAAAGGTACGCAGTACCTATCTAAGTCGATTACAGAACACTGTCACGTCAACTTTAAACCACCGCTTACTTATCTTTCGGTCCCTAAATTACAATTTCTGAGGTACCTCAATATCAGTCATTGACCTTTGTCATTCATCAAGCTGCAAACGGAAAAGTGAAAAACGGAGATGTAAGAATTTAATACATAGAAGTGACATTAATGATTTTAGTTTTGTTCTTTTGTCTTTGCATGGTCAAAAATAAATTAGGTACTTTGGTTTTTCAGTCCAATTAAATATTGAAAAATAGTTACACTTTCATTTATTGATTTGCCGATATACTTAATTTTCGATTTATTCTAGTATTTTTTTTAGAGATAAGTGTGCTATTTCACGCGAAAATATGATAACGTCATAAGATGATATTTCGTACAAAATTCATAGAACAGTATCGTTTTTGACGTTTCGATAAAAGAATGGAGTTTGACTTGTTGTCAACTGCCGTCTTACTTTTTCGAGGGCACGTCTGGTAGAGGAGTATCTGCTACTGCTGCCTCGTTGGCCGACTAACAGACTACTTGTACTTACTGTCTCGTTGATCGAGTGGTCGCAACGTGTAACTGCCGGGCAAGGGGCCTCGGGTTCCATTTTTAAAAATTCTTAGTAGTAGCATGGAGTCTGGAATTGTGGCCATTATGGCAATAGGCTCAGCCGTCCTGGTATATGGCAATAGGCTCAGCCCTTACTTAGTACGTGAGACTCATACCATAAATAATGAATGCCGTAATGTGCACCTCTGCCTACACCTTCAGAGAATAAAAGGCGTGATGACAATCTAACGTATAATTATTGTCACATCCAGTAATTACAGTTCTAGTTAGCCATCACCGTCCGTATGCCTGTCACGTTTTTTATATGAATTTAGCGTAAAGGGAGAAGAGTTTGTGTCCCCCATTTTCCTTGTCAGTAGATCTCGACACGCTGAATTTATGTATTTTGTACGTCATGAGCGTTTTGACTAGTTTTAGACATATCTACGTTTTTATTTCGAAAACCAAGACGAATGTAGGTACTATTTTATGGTTTGAATTGATAAAGAACTATTTTATGTTATATACATTAAGTTAAGTTATATTAAAAAAAATATTTAATAAATAAATAGTTAATTTTAGGTAGTAATTATATTTATTCATTATTGTATTATTTGTAAATAAATCAAAACCAAATTATACTGTAAAGTATTCGATTTTATTCTGCGACATAAAAATTGTTTTCGAGTCATCAAGTTTAATTTAAATTATTGAGCATGGAGTTTAAAATTCACTTCTCTGGTCAGTAACATACACACGACAGCATAAATTACCCTTCAATAAAATAAACAAGAATGATCTGGAATTTACTTATAAAAAATGAAAACATAAAAAGTTTATAATATTCTTAACAACATAACATCACGCCTTATATCCCCGAAGGGGTAGACAGAGGTGCACATTATGCCACTGTACAATGTAACACCCACTTTCCACTATTTATGTTATGTCCCATGTAATAGGGGATGAACCTATTGCAATATACAGGGCACAATTCCAGACTCCGTGCTACAACTGATTTTTTTTTTAAAACCCAGTAATACTTTGCCCGACCCATGAATTCAACCCGAAACCCTTTGCCTGAAAATTGCACTTGCAACCACTCGGCCAACGAGGCAGTTTATACTCTTCTTATTTTTATGTATTTCTCTTAGTCACAGATCTTGAATACGCTTGCAAGAAGAATCGACCATTATTTTTGTCTCTGCATCACCCAAAGGTCTGGCTGGAGGAGAATGCCCATGACATAAACCCTCCTTGAACATTAGTGTGTGCACGAAGCCTTTTAAAAAAAAATAGTGTTAGTAGTAAAGTAGTGCTAGTAATTCTACCTCAAAGCAGTAAAGGCTAACTGTTAGCAGTCAGTAGCCACACAGGATGAGCCAGCAACTAACTTAGCAACTTTTGACATGCGTAACTTCACGATAGTACTGAAACTACATCTAGCTGAAATTGTACTCAGTACCCAGCTGACTAACTTTGTTTTTGAAATTCTGTCAGCGAGGATTTTTGTCTGCACTGACGCTTGCGATGGGAAACATTTAAAATACTGATGACGGTGCATTGGATTTCGTTTTCTATTTTATTTGTTTTATGAGATAAATTCGATCGCAATACTCTTTTGGAAACCAATTTAATTTAAAATTATACTTTTTGTTTCCATATCATAATTGATACACTCAAAATGAATGCAGAATAAAATTTAAGATAGAAGAGGAAGAAGACAGCAGAGAGTAGATAAGTATTTTTGTAATAATTACAATTTATTGTATTTAAAAAGACTTAAAACAAAACGTTGCTCCACTCTAGAATTCTCTCTTTGGTCGTGGGTGCGTTAACAAACATACAAATTCACATACACAATGACACCTAGATCCGGAACAACATCTGTGGATCACATAAAGAGTAGTTCCGTGCGGGAATCGAACCCGCGACACGTTGCACGGCAGCCAGTTGCCCAGCCAACGCTCACGGTGCAGTGCAATTTAAAAATATTATAAACAAAAGTATAAATATCTATCTATCTATACTTATAATAAATCTGTAGAGAGGTCAATTCTGTACATACAATATATTTAAAAAATAACTATCAAGGGGTGGTTAGGGATCGCTACTGATGCCAAAAATGCAATCAGTAAAATTTTTGTCTGTCTGTCTGTCTGTCTGTATGTTCGTTATGGAAACAAAAACTACTCGATGGATTTTAACGAAATTTGGCACAATTATTCTTCATACTCTTGGGCAGGTTATAGTATACTTTTCATTACGCTACGATCAATAGGAGCAGAGCAGTGAAGGGAAATATTGGGAAAACGGGAGAAGTTACTCCATTTTTAAGCTTCCGTCGCGTGTGCAGGCTTATAGGTTAAAGCTACATAGAAATCATGTACGACGGAAATATTCTCCTTAAAATTATATAAAAAATATTCCTCGACAGCATATGTCTATCTTTTATGGTTGACTCACAATAACACGTGAAACTCCCGATAGCTTAGCAATTCGGTGATTTCTGATTGTATTTGTCTACTCTAACGTTTACAATACTCATTCATAGACTTTACGCTGTAACTGAAAGGCCAATGGTTGAAATTAGCTTGACTCGATATTATAAATGAAAATATGTGAGTTTATGTGTAGGTTTGTTACTCAGTCATATTAAAACGACTGAAGGGACCGGAATGAAATTCGGAACAGAGGTAGATTATGGTCTGAAGTGATACATAGGCATTTGACCCCTGAGATCGCGGGCGAAGCCGCTGGCAGAAGCTAGTGTTTAAATAAATTGTAGAAAGACGAGCAGTTGAGGTTATGATTTCAATTCAAGTTTTAAGAACTTTTAATTGCATCAAGCGTTACATTAAAAAAAACATTAATTTCGAACGCTTTTCATTTCTTTACAATTTAGAAACCACACGTTAATAAAATAAAAATACTTGAAGCCACTAGACCAATGACAAATGAACAACTTACTTAAACCTAACTTAGTTACTATCGTATTAAGTTTGTGTACCTAAATACAATATAGTTAAGTCTAAGTAATAGGTTTCTCGTTAGGAACATAAAGATGGTAAGGATAAAATGAGACAGAATACTTAGGCTATCTATCTAATTTAGATACATCTGAAGTGGCATTAAGATTTGACCCTCACTTTGGATAATTCAATGATATTTGTAGGGTAAATGGTTGCTAAACCATTTTTGTCTCACAGGTTTATGTGACTGCTGGAAAAAGGGACAACCTTGCAGATTATTCGGGCTTTGGCTCGAAGCAGGCGTAGGAATAGGAACGGAGCGGTGTTCAGTAAGTTGCAGTGTGACACTCCGTCTCGCTTTACCGTGTATATACTTTCCAGGGATAAAAATTACGAAATGTTGTGCGAAGGATAATAAAGTATAATCACGTCAAGTTTCATCGCAATCGGACCGGTAGTTTTTGCGTCATGCGTGAACATACAGACAGACAGACAAATTTTTTTTAACACATTTTTGTATCTATTTATTAAAACCCCTCCACTATTAGTATTGTCAATGTACAGTATTAACACTTCTATAGTTTTATTATATGTATAGATCGCTTTTATAAGCGTAACATAACGTAACGTAACAATATTCGCGCACTTACCTCTAATACGCATTTTACAAAATTCATTAATTCAATCATATTTCACACTACAATCGCTTACACTACAGTAAAGCTGGTATCTAGGCATAGAAGACAATATTATTGAAATTTACGCAACACACCCAAATACCGCACCCAATCAACAGCGAAATTGACGGGTCTGTTACAAAATTATACAGCTAATCGAAAATGTGACCCAATATTATGAATACAGAATTATTTACAAACGTAGATTGGTCTAGACGTTATTGGAATGGAAGATCAACCTTTGGCATCACTTAAATTGGTTTCTGATATTTTGTTATTACATTTTCGGACGTTGATTTTAGCTTGGCTATAATTTATCTTATGTTGTTTTATGTAAGGTGTGTTTTTGTTAGCTAGAACTTTGGTATCACGCGTTTATTGAAGGTATGGGCTGATTTTGATAATTTCAGTACCTTATCTCATTTCTTTGTTTGGAAAAAGGTATGTTAGTAAATATCAACTGAAAAACCAAGATTCTTAATTTTTTCTTTTCTCTTTAACCAACTTCAAAAAAATAAGGAATGAAAAAGGAGGTTTTCACTTTAACCTGTATGTAGGTATGTACCCTTACCTTGACCTGTCTGTGCACGATTATCAAAAAAAAGGGGGTTGAAGTTGGTTTTTTACCTTCCGTCTGTCGTACAGTCGGAGAGAAAATTCTCTTGCTTTTTTCAAAGCTTAACTTTTTATCGTTTACGTTATTAAATATATTGTGTTAAAGTTTATGCTGTATAGGTAATTTTTTGACTACAGAATCTAATCCCAGCAATACTTTATTTGGCGTTCAAAATATAATAAATTAAAACAAAAAACAAACAAAACACCATCATCAACAGCCTATAAATGCCCACTGCTGAGCAAAGCCTCTTCTCACACGGAGAAGGTTTGAGCATTAATCACCACGCTTGCTCAATGCAGGTTGGCGATTTCAAACTTATAATTAGAAATTATAGGTCTCCTCACGATGTTTTTCCTTCACCGTTTGTCAGTGGTGTCTAAATAATCTTAGAAAGTACATATAACTCGGAAAAAGTCACTTACTTTAGTACTTGCCGTTGGTAGGTTTTGAACCCGCACCCTCATGCATGGGAAGTGGGCGTCTTAAACCTCCGGGCCACAACGACATCGACAGAAACGATCACGAGATATTAATAGAAGAAAGACCAGGGTGCTTACTCTTGAAACCAATCTCAATGTCAATACAATTATAATCCAATAAAATCTCAATATATTTCAATGTCAAAACTATACAACCCCAACCATAGCTGTTACAATAGCATTCAGAATACGGACTATAAAGCCAAACTCAATACCATTTAGTTCTTTTAATATCCACGCAATACGGATGCAATGGGCGCTAGTATTGCAACTCAATGAGTCATAAATTTCACAATACCAATGTCAATCGGTCGGAATTGGATTCAAGAGTAAGCCCCCAGGTACGAGGAATAGTAACTTTATTTTTACTTGAGAGTCTAAACAACTAAGAATTTTCTTCCAATGCAAGAGTTTTCTGGTTACTTAAGTTCAATATGGAAATGTACACAGTTTCTTTAAACTGTGGCTGTTCGATTCGACTGCGTTCCTGTTCGTATCATTATTTATTGTTATTGTTTTCATTCCACGTTCACTGCTTTTGGTCCAGACTCTGTTACGGGTCCGTTGTTTATTTTACTTAGGCCATGGATTTCTGACATTTATTCGTTGAACCAAGTCGAATTTTCGCCTTATTGTGAGTAATATCGCCCCATTATTGAACCTATTGAGGCCTCCTAGATGATATATTGATATTACTTAGCTAAAGTTTTTTGGTAAGGGATCGGCACGGTGTAAGTTATGGCGACAATGTCTTTATTTAAAATGCTTTGGATATTGTTACCTTTTCATTTTTTAACCGACTCCAAAAAAAGGGAGGAGGTACGTACGCGCATAACTCTGAGATGCGTAAAGCGATTTGCAAAATTCTTTTTTTGTTTGAAAGGGTATACTCCCAAGATGGTCCCATTTCCATGAAGTCAGGATCTGATGATGGGATCCTAGGGAAACCGAGGAGAACTTTCGAAAATTCTATGGGCGAGTAATCCGTCTATTATGTATTTCAATTACGATTTTTTAACACTACAATTTGATAAGGATCTGGAGTGGACCTGATGATGGAGCCGATAGACAGTCGAGGGAACTCCTCAGCGGTTTATATTGACTACCTTGTGTTTGGGCTTGATTAATTTGTATTGATGAGGACTTTACACCTAGATAGAGTGGGGCTGTCATTGAGGGTCTGATGATGAAGAAGTGTAATTGTTAAGGGAACTCCTCAACGGTATACTGTAACTACCTTGTGTTTGGGCTTGATTAATTTGTATTGATGAGGATTTTACACCTAGATAGAGTGGGGCTGTCATTGAGGGTGTGATGATGAAGAAGTGTAATTGTTAAGGGAACTCCTCAACGGTATACTGTAACTACCTTGTGTTTGGGCTTGTATAATTTGTATTGATTAGAACTTTGCATCTATGTTATGAGTAACAAAACGGGTATATGTAGCTTTACACTGAAAATGATAAAATAATAAAATAAAAACTGCGTTTAAAAAACCGACTTCAAAAAAACCAAAAACTAATAACAAACAAAAAGTCAAAACTAAAAAGCAAAAAATAACTATTATTAGTACTGATAGGATACCCACCCACTGATAGGTTAGAAGTCGGTGCCATAAGCTCATACCATAATGATATAACTTAATGTCTACAAAATTGTGAATTAGGTACCTATTAAGGTTTTAATGAATAATTTTGTATGGAACTTATGGCACCGACTTCTTACCTATCATTGGGTGGGTATCCTATCAGTACTAATAATAGTTATTTTTTGCTTTTTAGTTTTGACTTTTTGTTTGTTATTGTTTTTCTTTTTTATTTTAAAATTATTGTCCCACACTAGGATTTTCTCCTGTGTCGTGGGTACGTTTACAAACATACAAGTTCACACACACATGACACCCAGACCCGAAACAACAATTTGTGGATCACACAAAGTGTTGTTCCGTGCGGGAATCGAACCCGCACAACATTGCACGGCAGCCGGTTGCCCAGCCACCGCACCAACCGTGATGCCCATTCACATTCCATTTAAAAACAAATACACAAATTCTTCGTCTATTTGTTTTTTAAGTGCATACAATATGTTAACAATGATTAATTTAGAATTAGGTTAAAGACTCAGTTTCTTTGCTCCCAAGAGCATAATAGAGGTAATAGAGAAACAACAAAATATTATTCTTATTATTATTCTATTCTATTAACGACTGAAAAAAAAACCAGTAAGAGTTTTGTTAGGTCAGTAAATTGAATAACATTCTACTTTACGGCCAGTCACATAAATTAAATAATTGATCATTCATTATTTTATATTTATTTGCATAATCCCAATCTCCCCAATTCCTGAATGCCCAACGATCCTCGAACTCCTAATCCCCAAAAAGCCGGTGACGCACTTGTAACGCCTCTGGTGTTCCAGGTGTCCATGGGCGACGTCGATTGCTTACCATCAGGTGATCCGTCTGCTCGTTTACCAGCTTATGCCATAAAAAAAAAATTATAAAATCAAGTACGGTCGCCAGCAGGTTCCCATTTATCCCCAAGCGGTCACCGGTGACCGCTCTCCACTAATACACTAGACCTTATTAGAGACCTTATTTCCGATGTTCAGAGACTACTTATGTATGAACAAATTTATTTCAACCTATCCGTTTCTAACAAATTCTCTATTGCATTTACAACTTTATTGTATTGTAATACAGGGCTTTAAAAAAAAATCTTAGTCTTGAATTGTGTCCGGTATATGGCAATAGGCTCACCCCCTATTACATGGGACTCATAACATAAATAGTGAAAAGTGGGTGTTACGTTGTCTTGTGGCATTTAGTACTGTAATGTGCACTTCTGTCTACTTCTTCGGGCTAAAAGGAGTGATGTTATGTTTTAATGTTTATTGTACTTATTGGTATAAAGTCGAAAATACAATGGATATAATTGACAGTTTAGAGTGGGTTACTAAACAAAGCTTCCTGATGATGTATGTAAATAAAATACAATTGTAAAACGGGTACGTTTATATCTGTAATTACATTTTTAGAAACTGCTGTTGATATTGAGAATCAATGATTTGTTGTGAATCATGAGGGGTTTGATCACATCATTATAACTGCCTCACAACTGCATCGTACCTGCGAAAAAAAAACAACATTATTAAAAAAATATCACTAAGTGAAATACTTGAACATGTTTACGTAAAAAACATAATAGATAGGTTGGAACTCTTTTTACAATATTTTTTCTTTGTTTACAGTATGATGTAGTTCGTCCGCGTAGAACATGATTTCTGTTTTATCCCATGAGAGAATTTAATATTACGTATTACCTAAGTTAGCCTATGCCCTGCCTGTGTTTCAGTGTAAATAACGGACAAATATTAAAACATTCCAACAAAGTAAAATTCATCATCATCAACAGCCTATAAATGCCCACTGCTGAGCAAAGCCTCTTCTCACACGGAGAAGGTTAGAGCATTAATCACCACGCTTGCTCAATGCAGGTTGGCGATTTCAAACTTATAATTAGAAATTATAAGTCCAGGTTTCCTCACGATAATCTTAGAAAGTACATATAACTCGGAAAAAGTCACATTGGTACTTGCCGTTGGTAGGTTTCGAACCCGCACCCTCATGCATGAGAAGTGGGCGTCTTAAACCTCCGGGCCACAACGACGAGTAACATTATAATATAGTTATAATATTAATAACATACCATCACGCCTTTTTATTCCGAAGGGGTAGGCAGAGGTGTATATTATGCCACTCTACAATGTAACACCCACTTTTCACTGTTTATGTTATGAGTCCCATGTAATAATAGGGGAGCCTATTGCCATATACCGGGCACAATTCCAGATTCCGTGCTAGTACTGTGATTTTTTTTGAAAAACCCAGTAATACTTTGCCCGACCCGGGAATCGAACCCGAGACCCCTTGCCCAGCAGTCGCACTTGCGACCACTCGGCCAATGAGGCAGTCAATATTAATACTAATGTTATAAATGTGAAAATTTCATATTATATTATTATACGATAATAATGTGATTTATAATTAAAAAAACGAGAGAATTAAAAAAATTGAACACAACAACTTTATATTACCTGTATTCACAAAAAAATATTTGATTTGAACAATTTATATAAAACTTCTGTCAAACTAGAGGTATATGACAGGAAAAAGGCTTTGTAACGATTGACCCGATTATGATTGTTTTTTTACTAAGAAAGATATATTGTTTATCAAGAAGTGATATAAACATACATACTAATGTTATAATAGGTGGATAGCTAATGTTATAAAAAAGTATATAGGTATGATACAGGAAGCAGTAGGTACGACTTCTTTCAGAGCCCTGACCAACGGTAGCTTAGACTTCTCCCGTTACTGATAGGCTACTGCTTTTTGTATTATTAACAATTATTTAAAAGTATATTATTAAAGTAAAAAAAAGATAAACTTACTAGTAGTCGTCACGTGGAATGCAGTAACCAGCCTTCCTATAATATCCTTCTGGACAATCAACGATTTTTATCCCCCCGGGAACGGCGAGAACAGTTGAAATTATTGCAACAATAACGGCCAGAGCAATGAGGTAGAACTTCATGTTTATAACAATATGTCCAGTTATCACGACTGCTGGTAATTATATACTATAATTGTACTGTGTTATTCAGTTGACTTAATCTCATTTACGACTGCAAATGTATCTACTTATAGATATCAGTCTTCATTTGAATGTTAGTCATTCTGTCCGAACATTTGGTAAGTTGTTTGTGCAAATGATGTGTCAAAATTTTTGTTTTCTTTATTTAATATATACTTAAGGGTCCGTCCGTGACATTCCGCAGTTCTACTATGATGGGAGGTTTGTCATAATCTCAAGGTGTCGGCAGGCGGATTGGAGATTGAAATTTAATAGTTTTAAAAGTTTCAAGTTCATTAGAGTGTGCTACTGCCCAGTCTCAGTTAGATGTAAAGTCTCTTTGCTGACTCCTACAGCATTTGGAACACTCGGAAAGAACATAGGTAGTAGTAAAAATTAATGAATTTTTACACCACCACTCCCACTTGGTAATAAATTCATTTTGGCAATGAAAAAAATATCAAAAATTAAACGACACAAGCGGGTGTCAATAAGAAATGATCAAGTAAATCTATATTATAATATGTTTAATGATCAAAGACACGGGTTTAACATATAGCAAAAATGTTATAATAATTATTATCGTGAGGTCACGTCATGTGACACTAGTAATCTGTAGGAAAGAGCGAGAAGAAATTAGATACTTATTTTTATGATTCCGGGTCGTCCTGAGGAACGTGTCGTAATGTCTTTCGATGTAATTAATTTATACTGAAATATGTACAAAGGGAAAAAACAGAGCTTGAGATTTTTTTTTTGAGATAAGCCGGTAAACGGGCAGACGGGTCACCTGATGGTAAGCAATCGGCGTCGCCCATGAACACCCGGAACACCAGAGGCGTTACAAGTGCGTTACCGGCCTTTTGGGGATTAGGAGTATGAGGATTGTGGAGACACAACGCAAGCGTTGTTTTACGTCTGTTTTCTGTGAGGCCGTGGTATCACTTCAGTCGAACCGGCCCACTCGTGCCAAAGCATGGCTCTCCCACACTTATAAGACTGATAGAGAATCACGGTACGGCACGAGTGGCCTGGTTCCACTGAAGTGGTACCACGGCCTGACAAAAGCTGTGGCGTGAACAACGCGTCTTGCGTTGTATTTTGTCATGTAGAAAACACAACCAAGTCTTCTCGCCACAGACACCTCAAAGTCTGAAGACAATTAAATCCCATCATAAACATTCTGTAAAAAACCAGCCAAGTGTCGATGGAGCTGCTAGGTTGTCTCTAACTAACTACTTCCGCGTGGTTTCACACGCTCTGCTCAGCTCGTATTGGTCATAGCGTGATGTTTTATAGCCTATAGCCTTCCTCGATAAATGCGCTATCAAACACAAAAATAATTATTCCAATCAGACTTGTAGTTCCGGAGATAAGAGCGTTCAAACAAACAAAAAAAAAACAAACTCTTCTGTTTTATATAATAGTATAAGAAAAGTAATAAAATATAACGAAGTCGTCGAATTCTAAGGTTCCTTATTGCGATTTCGTTTTTATTGTAGTTAATGTTGAGTGGCTTTGCTGTTGAAGGGTACACAAGGGTACAAAACCAGGTGCTCTATGACACCATTGCACCAATCTGTCGCCAGAACCGCTACCCATGACGACGATGGAAAATTGGCACTTGGAAAACGTAGTATTTAAAAGGTAGTTAAAAGTAACCAATCTCAAAAAAAGATTGGAGGTACTTAGTTTGTACGTATGTATGTATGGAAGGTACGTCTATCCTCGATTACCTTTCATTGACTAGACCAATGTTGATACGGTTTTCAGAAAAGTATTTGCTACATTTAAAACTTTGACTGCCAATAAAAAACTGTTGAAGGTAAATCCTCCGCTAACGCCGGTCACCGGTGACCCCCATGGCGTTTAACGTGTTAAGAACAAGTTTTGGTGTACTAATCGACATATTATTAACCGAATTAAACAAAAAGAAGGAAATTGAAGTCGGTGTTTTAAACACTTAAAATTTAAACAATCTTGTGTATCATTTGTATTGTCGATAAAATATAAAATAAATGTTTTAAATAGAAAAATATCAATCAGTATTTGCTACGTGTCGCTTCGCAAACAAACCACGGAACTGATTAGCGGCTTGCAACTAATTTCATTACGTTCGGGCATTATTCTAAATTGTGATTGCTTCGTTCCAGTTCAATTTAGTCCCTCAGTACCTGCTATATTTTCGATTTCCGGAACTATCATTTATAACGTGGAAACGATGCTCGGTCCATTTTGATGGTGTAACTAACACATAACAGGTTAAAAATCAATCAAAATCAGAAATCAGAAATAATTTATTTGCCAAAAATAATGTAGGTAACAAATAATTATGTCACTTATGGAGAGTCCCGGTACATTTTGCCTCACGCAATATAAAATGTTATTGAATTAATTGAATACAGTGTCTAAGTTTCTACGTTTACATCTAGTTAGCATTTCTATAATTATGTAGGTATATGAAATTGAGACACATATCGACATAGAATTACAATTAACAGTTAATCGAAAATAGCACTATAGAGGTATAATTTATTATCGTAGTGCAAAAAAACATATGTGTGTGGTTTTAAAGCCACGTCATTTTTTAGGAGGTAACTCGGCTACCGATTTGGAGTCCAAATCTAAACTAGCTTTATAAAGCGGCTTAACACACACAAACTCAAACACGTAATTGATATTATTCCTAATTCCATAAAACTCCAATAAGAAACACTGCTGTCGCTTATTCTGAAATATTGTCGAACGTAAACGATTTATTATAGCCGTATTTTTGACTATTATCCCGAAATTTTCTCTTACATTGAACCTTTATGACATCTGTGACATGCCCTGAAAAATGACATGGCTTCAAAACTACACCTTGTATATAGCTAGTATAAAGACGACGAAAAGGAAATAAGATAAATAATAAAAAATCAATTTGTGGAACGTCTACATTTAATTCTGTAATTACATTTCTACAAACTACTGTTGATATTGACAATCAATGCGTTGTTGTGAGACATGAATGGTTTTAACACATTATCGCAGCCATAGATAATCAAAAACTTCTTCGTCAGGCCTGCGAAAAAAAAGTAACACTGTTTAAAACAATTAGGTGAAATGGAACTGAAAAAAATATACATAGAGATGTATTCTAGAGAATATTTGTTTCTTATTTTTTTATAAAGTATTAGCTATTTATTGCCCGCGGCTCCGAATGCATTAAATTCGACGGTATTATGTATAATTGATCTCCCTTGATGGGGGGTTTGCGATGTTTTAAAGATCTAAGTATGCAGACACTCAGATTAGAGAGGAAGCTACTTTATTTTATACTTTGTATTGAAGTCTTATAGGAGCAAAGAGCTAATAATCTTATGATAGACTAGCTGAGCCCGTAACTTCATCTGCGTTTTAATAAAATAAAAGTAGCCTATGTTTCTCTTTAGTACATTATCTACCTGCCAATAAAATCAGTTCAGCCATTTCAGAGATTAGCCAGTACAAACAGACGTCAGACAGACAAAATTTTTAATAAATATTATTTTGGTACATATACATATACAAAAAGCGATTATTTCAATATTACAAACAGACATTGCAATTTTATTTATTTGTATTGATGTATAGTATAATAGATAACAAAGTTTTCGAAGTGCTTGGGCTACTAACTGCTGCGTAATGTGTCGCCGGTTACAGTTTCGCCCAAACGCGCAAATGAAAATAGAAATACGCAACAATAAACAACACTCTTTTTTAAACGCCTTTAACCAATAGGCTACGTTAGCCATATAAATATCGGGCTCGCTGCCATTGCAGTGGTAAGTCCCCTCTTTGAGGAGTGGCTTGAGAGACGCTACGGCGTCCTCACCTATCGCCTGACGCAGGTCCTCACCGGACATGGAAGTTTCGGGGGGTACCTGTGTCTGATGGGGCGGGAGGAAACGCCCGGATGTCATCACTGCGAGGACCGCCCTGAGGACATGGTGGAACACAATGCCCTGCGTGGGCTGAGCACCGCCGTGCCCTCAAGGAAGTGATCGGCGATGGCGACCTCTCGCGTCCGGGCCTAGTGCAGGCCATAATGCGGAGCGAGGGGAACTGGGGTGCCGCCTCTTCTTGCGAAGCAGTCATGCTAGCTAAGGAGGAGGCGGAACGCGTGAGGCAGCGAAGCGCTGCCTCCTCGCAACCCAGCCATCGCGTAGGACACACCGGGCGTCAGGGATCGCGAAACGATCTCCGGCCACGGTAAGCGCGGGACTGCGGACGGCGAGCATGGGTGGCTCCCCGTCCGACCAGAAACAGACCCGAGCGTATAAAGAGCCATCAGACCACCACAGATGGGGCCCAACAGGGCCGATACCGAGTTGGAGTTGCGGAGAACCTCGTTAGGTTCTCCGCAACTCCGACTCGGTTACCCGTTGGTAACCGGGGCTCCGGCTCGACGTGCAGGAGAAGGGACGGGGTGGTTTTGAGTCAGTAAGAGTCTGACACTCCCTCCCGCCTCACCCAGGTGGGAGCAGTCATTCGATGATTTTCCCCCGTAAAAAAAGCCCTATCAATATACTTTGTTGCAATATACTATGTATTCGAGAAGCTGTGGCTGGCTTGTCTCAAGAAAGAAATATATAGTTGAAGAAATGAACTTACTTAGGAAGGCATATACCCAAAAATTTATCTGGAATGTATCCAGGCGGACACAACATTCTCGCTAGTCCAATATTTGGAGCAGCAAGAATCACAGAAGCTACTGCGATAAGCATAACTGTAGCAAAGAGATAGAACTTCATGTTTGTATAAATTATTGTATGTCCAATTGTCACGACACTGCCACTGAGACTGCGAATTATGCACAATATGAAACCCGTTTTATACAATGTTTATAGATAACAATCAAACAATTTATATTATTATCTACCTAATCACTATAGTTATTAACATTATAAGTTTGTTGTTCTGTTTGTGCTGCTATCAAACCAGTATATTTAGGTAGGTACAATTTAATATTATCATTTATACTCAAAAATTATATTTTTAAACACAGACCCGTTATATCACTTATAACTCACATAGGTACAAACTTATCCATATAACGTAGATTAATCAAGTCCAAACACAGGGTGGCTACTGTTAACCATTGAGGAGTTTCCTTTATTATAACACTGCTTCATCATCAGGCCCTTAATGACAATCACAGCTTATCTAGATGCAAAAATCAATACAGGCAAATTAAGCAAGGTAGGTAACTAATCATTGTTAACTTTTCCGGAGGAATTCCCTCGACTCTCTTTTAGCTCCAACATCAGATCAACTCACTCAAAGTCACGGGTTAAACATGTGTAGTATAAAATGATAAACATAGGTTACTACATCTGACCTTATGAATTCAGAGTAAAACAAAGTCGCTATCCACCGTCTGTCTGTCCCTATGTATGCTTAGATTTTTAAAACTACGAACGGATTTTGAAGCGGTTTTTATTAATAGAGTGATTCTTAAAGAAGGTTTATATGTATAATACATGCATAATATAGTAGTGAAACAGTGATAAAATTAGAGGTTTCTAATGTGATGTCGTAAATAAGCTCGTTTTTTTTGCGCTAATATTGCAAGTACAGGCTACGAGATGGAACAAAATAATTTATTTTTAGGTGAGATGACCATATTTTTTGTATTTTTTCTATACTACTCGGTCGATACTGTTCTAGACTCGGAAGAAGCTGTTCATGTTCCTACAGAACCCTTCTGGACTCCTCATAAAATGATATTGAAAGTAGGTTGTCCTGTTATTTTATTAAGAAACCTGAGTCTTCCTAAACTTTGCAGTGGCACACGTTTACTGGTGAAATCAGTTAAAAGTTTCATAATAGAGTGCACAGTACTCACCGGATGTGGTACCGGAGAAGATGTATTAATTCCCCGAATTCCTCTGATACCACCAGGTTTACCGTTCCAATATAAACGCCTACAATTTCCGGTAAAGATATCTTTTGCATAACATAACATCATACTTTTTTATGCCCGAAGGGGTAGGCAGAGGTGCACATTACGGCAATTAATGCCACTGTACAATGTAACACCCACTTTTCACTATTTATGTTATGAGTCCCATGTAATAGAGGGTGAGCCTATTGCCATATACCGGGCACCATTCCAGATTCCGTGCTACTACTGAGATTTTTAAAAACCCAGTAATACTTTGCCCATGCCCAATAACATTATCCCCACAACAAATTGAATCTAGCCCCCATAATAAATGATAGTCATGAAAAGAGCTTTCTATAGACATGTCTGGTTGTTATTGGTCTGTTGGTCGGTAGGTACATACATTCTGCCCATCATCCTGTCTTTATTATATTTTCAACTTTATTGTATTGGTATAAAGTCGAAAATCCAATGGATAAAATTGACAGTTTGGAGTGGGTTACTAAACAAAGCTTCCTGATGATGTATGTAAATAAAATACAATTGTAAAACGGGTACGTTTATTTCTGTAACTACATTTTTAGAAACTGCTGTTGATATTGAGAATCAATGAATTGTTGTGAATCATGAAAGGTTTGATCACATCATTATAACTGCCTCACAACTGCATCGTACCTGCGAAAAAAAAACAACATTATTAAAAATATGACTAGGTGAAACGCATAAATATGTTTACGTACGAAACATAAAAGTTACGACGGAAATCTTTTCACAAAAATTTTCTTTTGGGTTTACCTTTTTTAAAGGGGGAAACATCATCGGATGACTTTTCCTGCCTGGGTGAGGCGGGAGGGAGTACCAGACTCTTACTGACTAAAAACTACCCCGTTCCTACTCCTGCGCTTCGAGCTGGAGCCTCGTTTACCCGTTAAGTTCTCCGCGGCTCCGGATCGGCATTAGCCCTATGTGCAGATGTAACTATCGTGAGGCATAGGCCGGGATGAATAGCTAGTGTAATGTAATAATAAAGTAAATCTAGAGACGCGGTAGCGTGTCAAGCCAAGTTCAAGAACTCTTTCTTGAACTGGCGAGCCGCACCGTGTGTAATATAGTTATTTCCCACTTGCTTTACATAGACAATCACAAATTGTTTGCTCCGAACATGAAACAAGTGATGGAATTACTAAATCTAAACTGAAAAAAATTGTGGTTCCATCGGAATGGAGTTTGGGATTGACAAGTATGCGGTGCGAGGAGGGATTGTGGAATCTGTGGGTCTAGAACTCTCAGAAACTGAGATCACTCTCCGCAGACGATACATATAAGTACCTGGGTATGTCAGAAGGATTAGGCATAAATGGACCGGACATGAAGCAATCGTTACAGGAGCGCTTCTTTGGCCGCCTGAACAAGGTACTGAAAAGTTCTTTATTAGGTGGAAACAAGGTCTTTCGGCATACTCAAGTGGATTCAGACTGAACTTTGTCAAGTTTAGGGTGTTCCCTGGATAGGCGAGTCCGGACACTGCTGACTGCAAATCGCATGCATCACCCTTGTTCGTCGGTCATGAAGTTGGAGATACCGCAGAAGTGTGGAGGTCGAGGCTTACTAAATGCTTAGGGGTCTTAGCATTTAGTAAGCCTCGATCTCCTCCTCCTGAAGGGTTTCACAACCGTGAGGTGTGCAACCTCGGGAAAAATTTTCTGATAGTAAACGAAGGTTTGCATCGAGAAGTGGCAACAGTGGACGATGGATTCACTCCACCATGCCTGGCAAAAGAGAACTGGCGCAAACCTGTAGGTACGTACGTTACGTGCGCAAGCCGAAAACACAATAATTTATTTAGTATGTCTCACGAAAGTTATAAGTACCTATTTAAAAATGTACTTTTTGAAAATTTTAAATAATTATATTGGAGTTAATATTAAACTTACTAATAATCATCTGGAATGCAGAATGGACCACTCTTATAAAATCCATCTGGACAATGTCTGTCTCTTATCCCCCTGGGAACGGCGAGAACAGTTGAAATTATTGCAACAATAACGGCCAGAGCAAAGAGGTAGAACTTCATGTTTATAACAATATGTCCAGTTATCACGACTGCTGGTAATTATATACTATAATTGTACTGTGTTATTCAGTTGACTTAATCTCATTTACGACTGCCAATGTATCTACTTATAGATATCAAGTCTTCATTTAAATGTTAGTCATTCTGTCCGAACATTTGATAAGATCTTTGTGCAAATGATGTGTCAAAATTTTTGTTTTCTTTATTTAATAATATGTACTTAAGGGTCCGTCCGTGACATTCCGCAGTTCTACTATGATGGGAGGTTTGTCATAATCTCAAGGTGTCGGCAGGCGGATTGGAGATTGAAATTTAATAGTTTTAAAAGTTTCAAGTTCATTAGAGTGTACTACTGGCCAGTCTCAGTTAGATGTAAACTCTCTTTGCTGACTCCTAAAGCATTTGGAACACTCGGAAAGAACATAGGTAGTAGTAATATTAATGAATTTTTACACCACCACTCCCACTTGGCAATAAATTCATTTTGGCAATGAAAAAAATATCAAAAATTAAACGACACAAGCGGGTGTCAATAAGAAATGATTAAGTAAATCTATATTATAATATGTTTAATGATCAAAGACACGAGTTTAACATATAGCAAAAATTTTATAATAATTATTATCGTGAGGTCACGTCATGTGACACTAGTAATCTGTAGGAAAGACCGAGAAGAAATAAGAGACTTATTTTTATGATTCCGGGTCGTCCTGAGGAACGTGTTGTAATGTCTTTCGATGTAATTAATTTATACTGAAATATGTACATAAGGAAAAAACAGAGCTTGAGATTTTTTTTGAGATAAGCCGGTAAACGGGCAGACGGGTCACCTGATGGTAAGCAATCGGCGTCGCCCATGAACACCCGGAACACCAGAGGCGTTACAAGTGCGTTACCGGCCTTTTGGGGATTAGGAGTAGAAGGATTGAGGGGGATTCGGGGATTGGGGAGACTGGGGAAGGGGTTAATTGGGCCTCCGGTAACCTCACTCACACGACGAAACACAATGCAAGCGTTGTTTCACGTCTGTTTTCTGTGAGGCCGTGGTATCACTTCAGTCGAGCCGGCCCACTCGTGCCGAAGCATGGTTCTCCCACACTTACAAGACTGATAGAGAATCACGCTACGGCACGAGTGGCCTGGTTCCACTGAAGCGGTACCACGGCCTCACAAAAGCTGTGGCGTGACACGTCTTGCGTTGTATTTTGTCATGTAGGAAACTCAACCAAGTCTTCTCGTCACAGACACCTCAAAGTGTGAAGACAATTAAATTGCATCAAAAACATTCTGTTAAAAACTAGCCAAGTCTCGATGGAGTTTCTCTTTTATCTCTAAAAAGTAATGAAATATAACGAAGTCGTGCCAACACTAAGGTTCCTTATTGCGATTTCGTTATTATTATAGTTAATGTTGAGTGGCTTTGCTGTTGAAGGGTATACAAGGGTACAATACGTCTATCCGCGATTGCCTTTGATTGGCTAGACCAATGTTGATACGGTTTTCAGAAATATATTTGCTTTTAAGAACAAGTTTTAGTGTACTAATTGACATTTTTTAACCGACTTAATCAAAAAGAAGGAAATTGAAGTTGGTGTTTTAAACACTTAAAATTTAAACAATCTTGTGTATCATTTGTATTGTCGATATAATATAAAATAAATGTTTTAAATAGAAAAATATCAATCAGTATTTGCTACGTGTCGCTTCGCAAACAAATCACGGAACTGATTAGCGGCTTGCAACTAATTTCATTAGGTTCGGGCATTATTCTAAATTGTGATTGCTTCGTTCCAGTTCAATTTAGTCCCTCAGTACCTGCTATATTTTCGATTTTCGGAACTATCGTTTATGACGTGGATACGATGCTCGGTCCATTTTGATGGTGTAACTAACACATAACAGGTTAAAAATCAATCAAAATCAGAAATCAGAAATAATTTATTTGCCAAAAATAATGTAGGTAACAAATAATATGTTGTTATGTCACTTATGGAGAGTCCCGGTACATTTTGCCTCACGCCATGTAAAATTATTGAATTAATTGAATACAGTGTCTATAAGTTGCTACGTTTACATCTAGTTAACATTTCTATAATTATATATGTATATGAAATTGAGACACTTATCGATCGACATAGAATTACAATTAACAGTTAATCGAAAGTAGCACTATATAATTTATTATCGTAGTGCAAAAAAACATATACAAGGTGTGGTTTTAAAGCCACGTCATTTTCTAGGAGGTAACTCTGCTACCGATTTGGAGTCCGAATCAATAAAAAAATTGGAGGTAAATATTTTTAAGTTTTCTGAAATTATGGAAATCCGTAAGTGCGAAGTACACGCCGCCGTCTCGTAACTAGCTTTATAACGCGGCTTAACACACACAAACTCAAACACGTAATTGATATTATTCCTAATTCCATAAAACTCCAATAAGAAACACTGCTGTCGCTTATTCTGAAATATTGTCGAACGTAAACGATTTATTATAGCCGTATTTTTGACTATTATCCCGAAATTTTCTCTTACATTGAACCTTTATGACATCTGTGACATGCCCTGAAAAATGACACGGCTTCAAAACTACACCTTGTATATAGCTAGTATAAAGACGACGAAAAGGAAATAAGATAAATAATAAAAAATAAATTTGTGGAACGTCTACATTTAATTCTGTAATTACATTTCTACAAACTACTGTCAATATTCAAAATCAATGCGTTGTTGTGAGCCATGAATGGTTTTAACACATTATCGCAGCTATACATAATCGATAACGTCTGCGTCAGGCCTGCGAAAAAAAAAACAACAGTTTAGGTGAAATGGAACTGACAAAAATATACATAGAGATGTATTTTAGAGAATAGTTGTTTCTTATTTTTTTTATAAAGTATTAGCTATTGCCCGCGGCTCCGAACGCATTAAATTCGGCGGTATTATGTATAATTTCTCTTGAATCATTCTATCTCTTAAAAAGCCCCCCATCAAAGTCTGTTGCGATGTTTTAAAGACCTAAGCATGCAGACACTCAGATTAGAGAGAAAGCTACTTTATTTTATACTTTGTATTGAAGTTTTATAGGAGCAAAGAGCTAATAATCTTATGATAAACTAGCTGAAACCTGAAACTTCATCTGCGTTTTAGTAAAATAAAAGCAGCCTATGTTTCACTTCAGTACATTATCTACCTGCCAATAAAATACCTGTCAGCCATTTCAGAGATTAGCCAGTACAAACAGACAGACAGACAGACACACAGACAAAATTTTTAATAAATATTATTTTGGTACATATACAAAAAGCGATTATTTCAATATTACAAACAGACATTGCAATTTTATTTATTTGTATTGATGTATAGTATAATAGATAACAAAGTTTTCGCAGTGGTTGGGCAACTCACTGCTGCGCAATGTGTCGCCGGTTACAGTTACGCCCGAACGCGCAAATGAAAATAGAAATACGCAACAATAAACAGCACTCATTTTTAGACGCCTTTAATCAATAGGCTACGTTAGCCATATCAATATTGGGCTCGCTGCCATTGCAGCGGTAAGTCCCCTCTTTGAGGAGTGGCTTGAGAGACGCTACGGTGTCCTTACCTGCGTCCTCACGGCGCGATCACCGGGAAGTGATCGGCGATGGCGACCTCTCGTGTCCGGGCCTAGTGCAGGCCTTGATGCGGAGCGAGGGGGACTGGGATGCCGCCTTTTCTTGCGAAGCAGTCATGCTTGCTAAAGAGGAGGCGGAACGCGTGAGGCAGCGAAGCGCTGCCTCCTCGCAACCCAGCCATCGCGTAGGACACACCGGGCGTCAGGGATCGCGAAATGATCTCCGGCCACCGTAAGCTCGGGCCTGCAGACGGCGAGCATGGGTGGCTCCCCGTCCGACCAGAAACCGACCCGAGCGTATAAAGAGCCATCAGACCACCACAGATTGGGCCCAACAGGGCCGATGCCGAGTCGGAGTCGCGGAGAACCTAACGGGTAACCGGGGCTCCGGCTCGACGTGCAGGAGAAGGGACGGGGTGGTTTTTAGTCGGTAAGAGACTGACATTTCCTCCCGCCTCACCCAGGCGGGAGCAGTCATTCGATGATTTTCCACCCTTAAAAAAAAGCCCTATCAATATACATTGTTGTAATATAGAGGTACTATGTATTCGCGAAGCTATGGCTGGCTTGTCTCAAGAACGAAATATATAGTTGAAGAAATTAACTTACTTAGGAAGGCATATACCCAAAAATTTTTCTGGAATGTATCCAGGCGGACACAACATTCTCGCTAGTTCAATATTTGGAGCAGCAAGAACCACAGAAGCTACTGCGATAAGCATAACTGTAGCAAAGAGATAGAACTTCATGTTTGTATAAATTATTGTATGTCCAATTGTCACGACACTGCCACTGAGACTGCGAAATATGCACAATGAAACCCGTTTTATACAATGTTTATAGATAACAATGAAACAATTTATATTATTATCTACCTGATCACTATAGTTATTAACATTATAAGTTAGTTGTTCTGTTTGTGCTGCTATCAAACTAGTATAATTAGGTAGGTACAATTTAATATTATCATTTATACTCAAAAATTATATATTTAAACACAGACCCGTTATATCACTTATAACTCACATAGGTACAAACTTATCCATATAACGTAGATTAATCAAGTCCAAACACAGGGTGGATACTGTTAACCATTGAGGAGTTCCCTTTATTATAACACTGCTTCATCATCAGACCCTTAATGACAATCACAGCTTATCTAGGTGTAAAAATCAATACAGGCAAATTAAGCAAGGTAGGTAACTAACCATTGTTAACTTTTCCGGAGGAATTCCCTCGACTCTCTTTTAGCTCCAACATCAGATCAACTCACTCAAAGTCACGGGTTAAACATGTGTAGTATAAAATGATAAACATAGGTCACTACATCTGACCTTATGAATTCAGAGTAAAACAAAGTCGCTATCCACCGTCTGTCTGTCCCTATGTATGCTTAGATTTTTAAAACTACGAACGGATTTTGATGCGGTTTTTATTAATAGATAGAGTGATTCTTAAAGAAGGTTTATATGTATAATACATGCATAATATAGTAGTGAAACACTGATAAATTTAGAGGTTTCTAATGTGATGTCGTAAATAAGCACGTTTTTTTGCGCTAATATTGCAAACACTGGCTTCGATATGGAACAAAATAATTTAGTTTTAGGTTAGATAACTATATTTTTCGTATTTATTCTATACTACTCGGTCGATACTGTTCTAGACTCGGAAGAAGCTGTTCATTTTCCTACAGAACCCTTCTGGACTCCTCATAAAATGATATTGAAAGTAGGTTGTCCTGTTATTTTATTAAGAAACCTGAGTCTTCCTAAACTTTGCAGTGGCACACGTTTACTGGTGAAATCAGTTAAAAGTTTCATAATAGAGTGCACAGTACTCACCGGATGTGGTACCGGAGCAGATGTATTAATTCCCCAAATTCCTCTGATACCATCAGGTTTACCATTCCAATATAAACGCCTACAATTTCCGGTAAAGATATCTTTTGCATAACATAACATCATACTTTTTTATGCCCGAAGGGGTAGGCAGAGGTGCACATTACGGCAATTAATGCCACTGTACAATGTAACACCCACTTTTCACTATTTATGTTATGAGTCCCATGTAATAGAGGGTGAGCCTATTGCCATATACCGGGCACCATTCCGGATTCCGTGCTACTACTGAGATTTTTAAAAACCCAGTAATACTTTGCCCTTGCCCAATAACATTATCCCCACAACAAATTGAATCTAGCCCCCATAATAACAAATGATAGTCATGAAAAGAGCTTTCTATAGATATGTCTGGTTGTTATTGGTCTGTTGGTCGGTAGGTACATACATTCTGCCCGTCATCCTGTCTTTATTATATTTTCAACTTTATTGTATTGGTATAAAGTCGAAAATCCAATGGATAAAATTGACAGTTTGGAGTGGGTTACTAAACAAAGCTTCCTGATGATGTATGTAAATAAAATACAATTGTAAAACGGGTACGTTTATTTCTGTAATTACATTTTTAGAAACTGCTGTCGATATTCGGAATCAATGAATTGTTGTGAATCATGAGGGGTTTGATCACATCATTATAACTGCCTCACAACTGCATCGTACCTGCGAAAAAAAAACAACATTATTAAAAATATGACTAGGTGAAACGCATAAATATGTTTACGTACGAAACATAAAAGTTACGACGGAAATCTTTTCACAAAAATTTTCTTTTGGGTTTACCTTTTTTAAAGGGGGACACATCATCGGATGACTTTTCCTGCCTGGGTGAGGCGGGAGGGAGTACCAGACTCTTACTGACTAAAAACTACCCCGTTCCTACTCCTGCGCTTCGAGCTGGAGCCCCGTTTACCCGTTAAGTTCTCCGCGGCTCCGGATCGGCATTAGCCCTATGTGCAGATGTAACTATCGTGAGGCATAGGCCGGGATGAATAGCTAGTGTAATGTAATAATAAAGTAAATCTAGACACGCGGTAGCGTGTCAAGCCAAGTTCAAGAACTCTTTCTTGAACTGGCGAGCCGCACCGTGTGTAATATAGTTATTTCCCACTTGCTTTACATAGACAACCACAAATTGTTTGCTCCGAACATGAAACAAGTGATGGAATTACTAAAACTAAACTGAAAAAAATTGTGGTTCCATCGGAATGGAGTTTGGGATTGACAAGTATGCGGTGCGAGGAGGGATTGTGGAATCTGTGGGTCTAGAACTCTCAGAAACTGAGATCACTCTCCGCAGACGATACATATAAGTACCTGGGTATGTCAGAAGGATTAGGCATAAATGGACCGGACATGAAGCAATCGTTACAGGAGCGCTTCTTTGGCCGCCTGAACAAGGTACTGAAAAGTTCTTTATTAGGTAGAAACAAGGTGCAAGCCTTTAACGGTTGGGTCGTGCCAGGCCTAATGTGTTCTTTCTGCATACTCAAGTGGACTCAGACTGAACTTTGTCAAGTTTAGAGTGTTCCCTGGATAGGCGAGTCCGGACACTGCTGACTGCAAATCCCATGCATCACCCTTGTTCGTCGGTCATGAAGTTGGAGATACCGCAGAAGTGTGGAGGTCGAGGCTTCCTAAATGCTACGACCCTTCACAACCGTGAGGTGTGCAACCAGGGGAAAAATTTCCTGAAAGTAAACGAAGGTTTGCATCGAGAAGTGGCAACAGTGGACGATGGATTCACTCCACCATGCCTGGCAAAAGAGAACTGGCGCAAACCTGTAGGTACGTACGTTACGTGCGCAAGCCGAAAACATAATAATTTATTTAGTATGTCTCACGAAAGTTATAAGTACCTATTTAAAAATGTACTTTTAGAAAATTTTAAATAATTATATTGGAGTTAATATTAAACTTACTAATAATCATCTGGAATGCAGAATGGACCACTCTTATAAAATCCATCTGGACAATGTCTGTCTCTTATCCCCCTGGGAACGGCGAGAACAGTTGAAACTATTGCAACAATAACGGCCAGAGCAAAGAGGTAGAACTTCATGTTTATAACAATATGTCCAGTTATCACGACTGCTGGTAATTATATACTATAATTGTACTGTGTTATTCAGTTGACTTAATCTCATTTACGACTGCCAATGTATCTACTTATAGATATCAAGTCTTCATTTAAATGTTAGTCATTCTGTCCGAACATTTGGTAAGTTCTTTGTGCAAATGATAAGTCAAAATTTTTGTTTTATTTATTTAATATATACTTAAGGGTCCGTCCGTGACATTCCGCAGTTCTACTATGATGGGAAGTTTGTCATAATCTCAAGGTGTCGGCAGGCGGATTGGAGATTGAAATTTAATAGTTTTAAAAGTTTCAAGTTCATTAGAGTGTGCTACTGGCCAGTCTCAGTTAGATGTAAACTCTCTTTGCTGACTCCTAAAGCATTTGGAACACTCGGAAAGAACGTAGGTAGTAGTATAAATTAATGAATTTTTACACCACCACTCCCAATTGGCAATAAATTCATTTTGGCAATGAAAAAAATATCAAAAATTAAACGACACAAGCGGTCATCAATGAGAAATGATCACGTTCATCGATATTATATTTAATGATCAAAGACACGGGTTAACATATAGCAAAAATGTTATAATAATTATTATCGTGAGGTCACGTCATGTGACACTAGTAATCAGTAGGAAAGACCGAGAAGAAATTAGAGACTTATTTTTATGACTCTGGGTCATCCTGAGGAAAGTGTCGTAAAGTCTTTCGATGTAGTTAATTTATACTAAAATATGTACAAAGGGAAAAAACAGAGCTTGAGATTTTTTATGAGATAAGCCGGTAAACAGGCAAACGGGTCACCTGATGGTAAGCAATCGGCGTCGCCCATGGACATCCGAAACACCAGAGGTGTTACAAGTGCGTTACCGGCCTTTTGGAGATTAGGAGTATGAGGATTGGGGGGGATTCGGGGATTGGGGAGACTGGGGAAGGGGGAAATTGGGCCTCCCGTAGCCTCACTCACATGACGAAACACAACGAAATCGTTTTTTCACGCCTGTTTTCTGTAAGGCCGTGGTATCATTCCGGTCGAGCCGGCCCATTCGTGCCGAAGCATGGCTCTTCCACACTTACAAGGCTGATAGAGAATCACGGTACGGCACGAGTGGCCTGGTTCCACTGAAGTGGTACCACGGCCTCACAACGCTGTGGCGTGAACAACGCGTCTTGCGTTGTATTTTTAACCGACTTCTGTCATGTAGCAAACTCAACCAAGTCTTCTCGTCACAGACACCTCAAAGTGAGAGGACAATTAAATTGCATCAAAAACATTCTGTTAAAAACTAGCCAAGTCTTGATGGAGTTGCTCTTTTATCTCTAAAAAGTAATGAAATATAAAGAAGTCGTGCCAACACTAAGGTTCTTTATTGCGATTTTGTTTTTATTGTAGTTAATGTTGAGTGGCTTTGCTGTTGAAGGGTACACAAGGGTACAAAACCAGGTGCTCTATGACACCATTGCACCAATCTGTCGCCAGAACCCTTACCCATGACGACGATGGAAAATTGGCACTTAGAAAACGTAGTATTTAAAAGGTAGTTAAAAGTAACCAACCTCAAAAAATGATTGGAGGTACTGAGTTTGTACTTATGTATGTATGTAAGGTACGTCTATCCTCGATTACCTTTCATTGACTAGACCAATGTTGATACGGTTTTCAGAAATGTATTTGCTACATTTAAGACTTTGACTACAAATAAAAAACTGTTGAAGGTAAATCCTCCGCTAACGCCGGTCACCGGTGACCCCCATGGCGTTTAACGTGTTAAGAACAAGTTTTGGTGTACTAATCGACATATTATTAACCGACTTAAACAAAAAGAAGGAAATTGAAGTTGGTTTTTAAACACGTAAAGTTTAAACAATCTTGTGTATCATTTGTATTGTCGATGTAATATAAAATAAATGTTTTAAATAGAAAAATATCAATCAGTATTTGCTACGTGTCGCTTCGCAAACAAACCACGAAACTGATTAGCGGCTTGCAACTAATTTCATTAGCTTCGGGCATTATTCTACATTGTGATTGCTTCGTTACAGTTCAATTTAGTCCCTCAGTACCTGCTATATTTTCGATTTTCGGAACTATCATTTATAACGTGGAAACGATGCTCGGTCCATTTTGATGGTGTAACTAACACATAACAGGTTAAAAATCAATCAAAATCAGAAATAGTTTATTTGCCAAAAATAATGTAGGTAACAAATAATATGTTGTTATATCACTTATGGAGATTCCCGGTTCGGTTCGGTTCGGTTTCCCGAACATTTTGCCTCATGCCATGTAAAATTATTGAATTAATTGAATACAGTGTCTATAAGTTGCTACGTTTACATCTAGTTAACATTTCTATAATTATATATGTATATGAAATTGAGACACTTATCGATCGACGTAGAATTACAATTAACAGTTAATCGAAAGTAGCACTATATAATTTATTATCGTAGTGCAAAAAAACATACAAGGTGTGGTTTTAAAACCACGTCATTTTCCAGGAGGTAAATCGGCTACCGATTTGGAGTCCGAATCAATAACAAAATTGGAGGTAAATATTTTCAGTCTTCTGAAATTATGGAAATCCGTAAGTGCGAAGTACACGCCGCCGTCTCGTAACTAGCTTTATAACGCGGCTTAACACACACAAACTCAAACACGTAATTGATATTATTCCTAATTCCATAAAACTCCAATAAGATACATTGCTGTCGCTTATTCTGAAATATTGTCGAACGTAAACGATTTATTATAGCCGTATTTTTGACTATTACCCCGAAATTTTCTCTTACATTGAACCTTTATGACATCTGTGACATGCCCTGAAAAATGACACGGCTTCAAAACTACACCTTGTATATAGCTAGTATAAAGACGACGAAAAGGAAATAAGATAAATAACAAAAAATCAATTTGTGGAACGTCTACATTTAATTCTGTAATTACATTTCTACAAACTACTGTCAATATTCAAAATCAATGCGTTGTTGTGAGCCATGAATGGTTTTAACACATTATCGCAGCTATACATAATCGATAACGTCTGCGTCAGGCCTGCGAAAAAAAAACAACAGTTTAGGTGAAATGGAACTGACAAAAATATACATAGAGATGTATTGTAGAGAATAGTTGTTTCTTATTTTTTTATAAAGTATTAGCTATTGCCCGCGGCTCCGAACGCATTAAATTCGGCGGTATTGTGCATAATTTCTCTTGAATCATTCTATCTCTTAAAAAGCCCCCCATCAAAGTCTGTTGCGATGTTTTAAAGATCTAAGCATGCAGACACTCAGATTAGAGAGAAAGCTACTTTATTTTATACTTTGTATTGAAGTTTTATAGGAGCAAAGAGCTAATAATCTTATGATAAACTAGCTGAACCCTGAAACTTCATCTGCGTTTTAGTAAAATAAAAGCAGCCTATGTTTCACTTCAGTACATTATCTACCTGCCAATAAAATACCTGTCAGCCATTTCAGAGATTAGCCAGTACAAACAGACAGACAGACAGACACACAGACAAAATTTTTAATAAATATTATTTTGGTACATATACATATACAAAAAGCGATTATTTCAATATTACAAACAGACATTGCAATTTTATTTATTTGTATTGATGTATAGTATAATAGATAACAAAGTTTTCGCAGTGGTTGGGCAACTCACTGCTGCGCAATGTGTCGCCGGTTACAGTTACGCCCGAACGCGCAAATGAAAATAGAAATACGCAACAATAAACAGCACTCATTTTTAGACGCCTTTAATCAATAGTCTACGTTAGCCATATCAATATTGGGCTCGCTGCCATTGCAGCGGTAAGTCCCCTCTTTGAGGAGTGGCTTGAGAGACGCTACGGCGTCCTTACCTGCGTCCTCACGGCGCGATCACCGGGAAGTGATCGGCGATGGCGACCTCTCGTGTCCGGGCCTAGTGCAGGCCTTGATGCGGAGCGAGGGGGACTGGGATGCCGCCTTTTCTTGCGAAGCAGTCATGCTAGCTAAAGAGGAGGCGGAACGCGTGAGGCAGCGAAGCGCTGCCTCCTCGCAACCCAGCCATCGCGTAGGACACACCGGGCGTCAGGGATCGCGAAATGATCTCCGGCCACCGTAAGCTCGGGCCTGCAGACGGCGAGCATGGGTGGCTCCCCGTCCGACCAGAAACAGACCCGAGCGTATAAAGAGCCATCAGACCACCACAGATTGGGCCCAACAGGGCCGATGCCGAGTCGGAGTCGCGGAGAACCTAACGGGTAACCGGGGCTCCGGCTCGACGTGCAGGAGAAGGGACGGGGTGGTTTTTAGTCGGTAAGAGACTGACATTTCCTCCCGCCTCACCCAGGCGGGAGCAGTCATTCGATGATTTTCCACCCTTAAAAAAAAGCCCTATCAATATACTTTGTTGTAATATAGAGGTACTATGTATTCGCGAAGCTATGGCTGGCTTGTCTCAAGAACGAAATATATAGTTGAAGAAATTAACTTACTTAGGAAGGCATATACCCAAAAATTTTTCTGGAATGTATCCAGGCGGACACAACATTCTCGCTAGTTCAATATTTGGAGCAGCAAGAACCACAGAAGCTACTGCGATAAGCATAACTGTAGCAAAGAGATAGAACTTCATGTTTGTATAAATTATTGTATGTCCAATTGTCACGACACTGCCACTGAGACTGCGAAATATGCACAATGAAACCCGTTTTATACAATGTTTATAGATAACAATGAAACAATTTATATTATTATTTACCTGATCACTATAGTTATTAACATTATAAGTTTGTTGTTCTGTTTGTGCTGCTATCAAACCAGTATATTTAGGTAGGTACAATTTAATATTATCATTTATACTCAATAATTATATATATTTAAACACAGACCCGTTATATCACTTATAACTCACATAGGTACAAACTTATCCATATAACGTAGATTAATCAAGTCCAAACACAGGGTGGATACTGTTAACCATTGAGGAGTTCCCTTTATTATAACACTGCTTCATCATCAGACCCTTAATGACAATCACAGCTTATCTAGGTGTAAAAATCAATACAGGCAAATTAAGCAAGGTAGGTAACTAACCATTGTTAACTTTTCCGGAGGAATTCCCTCGACTCTCTTTTAGCTCCAACATCAGATCAACTCACTCAAAGTCACGGGTTAAACATGTGTAGTATAAAATGATAAACATAGGTCACTACATCTGACCTTATGAATTCAGAGTAAAACAAAGTCGCTATCCACCGTCTGTCTGTCCCTATGTATGCTTAGATTTTTAAAACTACGAACGGATTTTGATGCGGTTTTTATTAATAGATAGAGTGATTCTTAAAGAAGGTTTATATGTATAATACATGCATAATATAGTTGTGAAACACTGATAAATTTAGAGGTTTCTAATGTGATGTCGTAAATAAGCTCGTTTTTTTTGCGCTAATATTGCAAACACTGGCTACGAGATGGAACAAAATAATTTAGTTTTTGGTGAGATAACTATATTTTTCGTATTTTTTCTATACTACTCGGTCGATACTGTTCTAGACTCGGAAGAAGCTGTTCATTTTCCTACAGAACCCTTCTGGACTCCTCATAAAATGATATTTTTTTTAGTTTTTTTATTTTTAAAAAAACGTTGCCCCACACTAGGATTATCTCCTGTGTCGTGGGTGCGTTTACAAACATACAAGTTCACATACACATGATACCCAGACCCGAAACAACAATTCGTGGATCACACAAAGTGTTGTTCCGTGCGGGAATCGAACCCGCGACACGTTGCACGGCAGCCGGTTGCCCAGCCACCGCACCAACCGTGCAGTCGATATTGAAAGTAGGTTGTCCTGTTATTTTATTAAGAAACCTGAGTCTTCCTAAACTTTGCAGTGGCACACGTTTACTGGTGAAATCAGTTAAAAGTTTCATAATAGACTGCACAGTACTCACCGGATGTGGCACCGGAGAAGATGTATTAATTCCCCGAATTCCTCTGATACCACCAGGTTTACCGTTCCAATATAAACGCCTACAATTTCCGGTAAAGATATCTTTTGCATAACATAACATCATACTTTTTACGCCCGAAGGGGTAGGCAGAGGTGCACATTACGGCAATTAATGCCACTGTACAATGTAACACCCACTTTTCACTATTTATGTTATGAGTCCCATGTAATAGAGGCTGAGCCTATTGCCATATACCGGGCACCACCATTTTTTAAAAACCCAGTAATACTTTGCCCATGCCCAATAACATTATCCCCACAACAAATTGAATCTAGCCCCCATAATAACAAATTATAGTCATGAAAAGAGCTTTCTATAGACATGTCTGGTTGTTATTGGTCTGTTGGTCGGTAGGTACATACATTCTGCCCGTCATCCTGTCTTTATTATATTTTCAACTTTATTGTATTGGTATAAAGTCGAAAATCCAATGGATAAAATTGACAGTTTAGAGTGGGTTACTAAACAAAGCTTCCTGATGATGTATGTAAATAAAATACAATTGTAAAACGGGTACATTTATTTCTGTAATTACATTTTTAGAAACTGCTGTTGATATTGAGAATCAATGAATTGTTGTGAATCATGAGGGGTTTGATCACATCATTATAACTGCCTCACAACTGCATCGTACCTGCGAAAAAAAAAACAACATTATTAAAAATATGACTAGGTGAAACGCATAAATATGTTTACGTACGAAACATAAAAGTTACGACGGAAATCTTTTCACAAAAATTTTCTTTTTGGTTTACCTTTTTTAAAGGGGGAAACATCATCGGATGACTTTTCCTGCCTGGGTGAGGCGGGAGGGAGTACCAGACTCTTACTGACTAAAAACCACCCCGTTCCTACTCCTGCGCTTCGAGCTGGAGCCCCGGTAACCCGTTAAGTTCTCCGCGGCTTCGGATCGGCATCAGCCCTATGTGCAGATGTAACTATCGTGAGGCATAGGCCGGGATGAATAGCTAGTGTTATGTAATAATAAAGTAAATCTAGACACGCGGTAGCGTGTCAAGCCAAGTTCAAGAACTCTTTCTTGAACTGGCGAGCCGCACCGTGTGTAATATAGTTATTTCCCACTTGCTTTACATAGACGACCACAAATTGTTTGCTCCGAACATGAAGAGGGATTGTGGAATCTGAGGGTCTAGAACTCTCAGATTTCACAAAACTGAGATCACTCTCCGCAGACGATACATATACGTACCTGGGTATGTCAGAAGGATTAGGCATTAATGGACCGGACATGAAGCAATCGTTACAGGAGCGCTTCTTTGGCCGCCTGAACAAGGTACTGAAAAGTTCTTTATTAGGTGGAAACAAGGTGCAAGCCTTTAACGGTTGGGTCGTGCCAGGCCTAATGTGTTCTTTCGGCATACTCAAGTGAACTCAGACTGAACTTTGTCTAGTTTAGAGTGTTCCCTGGATAGGCGAGTCCGGACACTGCTGACTGCAAATCCCATGCATCACCCTTGTTCGTCGGTCATGAAGTTGGAGATACCGCAGAAGTGTGGAGGTCGAGGCTTACTAAATGCTAAGAACCTTTACAACCGTGAGGTGTGCAACCAGGGGAAAAATTTCCTGAAAGTAAACGAAGGTTTGCATCGAGAAGTGGCAACAGTGGACAATGGATTCACTCCACCATGCCTGACAAAAGAGAACTGGCGCAAACCTGTAGGTACGTACGTTACGTGCGCAAGCCGAAAACATAATAATTTATTTAGTATGTCTCACGAAAGTTATAAGTACCTATTTTAAAATATACTTTTAGAAAATTTTAAATAATTATATTGGAGTTAATATTAAACTTACTAATAATCACTTATAATAAACTTACTATAAATCGGCTGCTTTTCGGGGTAGTTTCCGATATGCAGCTTCTAAGTGCTGGAACAATATACCTCCGCCAATCAGGAACCTGCAAAGCACTTTCACTTTTAAAAGAAAACTCAAGGAGTTTATTATTAACTCTCAAATTGAGAGTGAATCTATTAATATTGACATTTCGTTTATTTAATCTGACATTTATCCTTCTTTTTATTTTATTCGTATAATTGGGTACACAAATTATGTTAGTCACATTTTCATATTTATTTATTTTTATAATTATAATTATTTATTGCTTTCATTATTAATGTAACGTAGGATATCTCACATACTCACCCTCGAGCCCCTTGTTGTTGCGTCAGTGCTGGCGAAGTGTCGACCTGCTCGCTGTAACCTCTCGCAATGAGTGTCGGGCTGCGCGATAGCTTCACGACCACAACCTACCCACACTATTTTTAATTGTCGTGATATATGTGGTTTATAATGTTTTTATTTTTCTTCTCTTCGGTGACGGTACACGTAGCACTAGTTTATGTATGTATACTTATTTTTTATTTATTTATTTATTTATCGCACAATGTGCACACACAGAGGTCTGTGTTTAAATAATATCTTCCTTTTCTTTTATTGTTTTAACATGAGTTATGTATTCCATTATTTTCCTTTAAATAATTTTTCGTTGCCTCCGTCCGTGCGTCACTGCAGGGGTGCCAACTGAAAACCAGTGTTGGGTACTTACTGTGCCCAGCTTATGCTGAGTTGGCGGGCCCTTTCGTAGTGGACATGCTGCCACCCGGTCTCTTTTTATTTTGCTTTTTTTTTATATAACGTTTTTTTTGTTTTATTGTTTTTTTTTTTGTTATTTTATGTTTTTTATATTGTTTTATTTTCGGTGGTCCATGTCTGACGACGAATAAATTTATTTTTCTTTCTTTCTTTCTTTCTTTCATCTGGAATGCAGAATGGACCACTCTTATAAAATCCATCTGGACAATGTCTGTCTCTTATCCCCCTGGGAACGGCGAGAACAGTTGAAATTATTGCAACAATAACGGCCAGAGCAAAGAGGTAGAACTTCATGTTTATAACAATATGTCCAGTTATCACGACTGCTGGTAATTATACTATAATTGTACTGTGTTATTCAGTTGACTTAATCTCATTTACGACTGCAAATGTATCTACTTATAGATATCAAGTCTTCATTTAAATGTTAGTCATTCTGTCCGAACATTTGGTAAGTTCTTTGTGCAAATGATAAGTCAAAATTTTTGTTTTATTTATTTAATATATACTTAAGGGTCCGTCCGTTACATTCCGCAGTTCTACTATGATGGGAGGTTTGTCATAATCTCAAGGTGTCGGCAGGCGGATTGGAGATTGAAATTTGATAGGTTTAAAAGTTTCAAGTTCATTAGAGTGTGCTACTGCCCAGTCTCAGTTAGATGTGAAGTCTCTTTGCTGACTCCTAAAGCATTTGGAACACTCGGAAAGAACATAGGTAGTAGTAAAAATTAATGAATTTTTACACCACCACTTCCACTTGGCAATAAATTCATTTTGGCAATGAAAAAAATATCAAAAATTAAACGACACAAGCGGGTGTCAATAAGAAATGATTAAGTAAATCTATATTATAATATGTTTAATGATCAAAGACACGAGTTTAACATATAGCAAAAATTTTATAATAATTATTATCGTGAGGTCACGTCATGTGACACTAGTAATCTGTAGGAAAGACCGAGAAGAAATTAGAGACTTATTTTTATGATTCCGGGTCGTCCTGAGGAACGTGTCGTAATGTCTTTCGATGTAATTAATTTATACTAAAATATGTAGGTACAAAGGGAAAAAACAGAGCTTGAGATTTTTTTATGAGATAAGCCGGTAAACAGGCAAACGGGTCACCTGATGGTAAGCAATCGGCGTCGCCCATGGACATCCGAAACACCAGAGGTGTTACAAGTGCGTTACCGGCCTTTTGGAGATTAGGAGTATGAGGATTGGGGGGGATTCGGGGATTGGGAAAAGGGGGGAGGGGTAGTTGGACCTCCGGTAAACTCACTAACGCCACGAAACACAACGCAAGCGTTGTTTCACGTCGGTCTTTTGTTAGTCCGTGGTATCACTTCGGTCGAGCCGACCCATTCGTGTCGAAGCATGGCTCTCCCACACTTATGCATGTGTAATATTACAACTAAGCACTTCGATTTTAATATATGTATATTATGCCTCGACTGTATATTATGACTGCCTCGTTGGCCGAGTGGTCGCAAGTGCGACTGCCGGGCAAGGGGTCTCGGGTTCGATTCCCGGGTCGGGCAAAGTATTACTGGGTTTTTTAAAAAAATCTCAGTAGTAGCACGGAGTCTGGAATTGTGCCCGGTATATGGCAATAGGCTCACCCCCTATTACATGGGACTCATAACATAAATAGTGAATAGACTGGGGAAGGGGGTAATTGGGCCTCCGGCAACCTCACTCACACGACGAAACACAAAGTAAGCGTTGTTTCACGTCTGTTTTTTGTGAGGCCGTGGTATCACTCCGGTCGTGCCGGCCCATTCGTGCCGAAGCATGGTTCTCCCACACTTACAAGACTGATAGAGAATCACGCTACGGCACGAGTGGCCTGGTTCCACTGAAGCGGTACTACGGCCTCACAAAAGCTGTGGCGTGACGCGTCTTGCGTTGTTTTTTGTCACATAGGAAACTCAACCAAGTCTTCTCGTCACAGACACCTCAAAGTGTGAAGACAATTAAATTGCATCAAAAACATTCTGTTAAAAACTAGCCAAGTCTCGATGGAGTTGCTCTTTTATCTCTAAAAAGTAATGAAATATAACGAAGTCGTGCCAACACTAAGGTTCCTTATTGCGATTTCGTTATTATTATAGTTAATGTTGAGTGGCTTTGCTGTTGAAGGGTATACAAGGGTACAATGCGTCTATCCGCGATTGCCTTTGATTGGCTAGACCAATGTTGATACGGTTTTCAGAAATATATTTGCTTTTAAGAACAAGTTTTAGTGTACTAATCGAAATTTTATTAACCGACTTAATCAAAAAGAAGAAAATTGAAGTTGGTGTTTTAAACACTTAAAATTTAAACAATCTTGTGTATCATTTGTATTGTTGATATAATATAAAATAAATGTTTTAAATAGAAAAATATCAATCAGTATTTGCTACGTGTCGCTTTGCAAACAAACCACGGAACTGATTAGCGGCTTGCAACTAATTTCATTAGGTTCGGACATTATTCTAAATTGTGATTGCTTCGTTCCAGTTCAATTTAGTCCCTCAGTACCTGCTATATTTTCGATTTTTGGAACTATAATTTATAACGTGGATACGATACTCGGTCCATTTTGATGGTGTAACTAACACATAACAGGTTAAAAATCAATCAAAATCAGAAATCAGAAATAGTTTATTTGCCAAAAAAATGAAGGTAACAAATAATTATGTCACTTATGGAGAGTCCCGGTACATTTTGCCTCACGCAAAATTATTGAATTAATTGAATACAGTGTCTATAAGTTGCTACGTTTACATCTAGTTAACATTTCTATAATTATATATGTATATGAAATTGAGACACTTATCGATCGACATAGAATTACAATTACAAAGATTCGAAAATAGCATTATATAATCATTATGATAGTGAAAAAAAAACATACGTATTGCTAGTATAAAGACGACGAAAAGGAAATAAGAAAGTATGTTACTGATGTTCTTTTGAAAATAAAATCCAATTGTGGAACGTCAACATTTAATTCTGTAGTTCATTAGATTTCTACAAACTACTGTCAATATTCAAAATCAATGCGTTGTTGTGAGCCATGAATGGTTTTAACACATTATCGCAGCTATACATAACTCACATAATCGATAATGACTGCGTCAGGCCTGCCAAAAAAAAAACAACAGTTTAGGTGGAATGGAACTGACAAAAATATACATAGAGATGTATTTTAAAGAATAGTTGTTTCTTATTTTTTTATAAGGTATTAGCTATTGCCCGCGGCTCCGAACGCATTAGATTCAGATGTTTTAAAGATCTAAGCATGCAGACACTCAGATTAGAGAGAAAGCTACTTTATTTTATACTTTGTATTGAAGTTTTATAGGAGCAAAGAGCTAATAATCTTATGATAAAATAGCTGAACCCTGAAACTTCATCTGCGTTTTAATAAAATAAAAGTAGCCTATGTTTCTCAGCCATTTCAGAGATAAGCCAGTACAAACAGACAGACAGAAAGACACACAGACAAAATTTTTAATAAATATTATATTGGTAGATATACATATACAAAAAGCGATTATTTCAATATTACAAACAGACATTGCAATTTTATTTATTTGTATTGATGTATAGTATAATAGATAACAAAGTTTTCGCAGTGGTTGGGCAACGAACTGCTGCGTAATGTGTCGCCGGTTACAGTTTCGCCCGAACGCGCAAATGAAAATAGAAATACGCAACAATAAACAGCACTCATTTTTAGACGCCTTTAATCAATAGGCTACGTTAGCCCTATCAATATACTTTGTTGTAATATAGAGGTACTATGTATTCGCGAAGCTATGGCTGGCTTGTCTCAAGAACGAATTATATAGTTGAAGAAATTAACTTACTTAGGAAGGCATATACGCAATAATTTATACAGTTTGTGTCCAGGTGGACACGACACTCTCTCTAGTTCAATATTAGGAGCAGCAAGAACCACAGAAGCTACTGCGATAAGCATAACTGTAGCAAAGAGATAGAACTTCATGTTTGTATAAATTATTGTATGTGCAATTGTCACGACACTGCCACTGAGACTGCGAATTATGCACAATGAAACCCGTTTTATACAATGTTTATAGATAACAATGCAAACAATTTATATTATTATCTACCTAATCACTATAGTTTTTAACATTATAAGTTTGTTGTTCTGTTTGTTCTGCTATCAAGCAATTTAATATTATCATTAATTATACTCAAAAATTATATATTTAAACACAGACCCGTTATCACTTATAACCAGGGATCGGAAAAAGGTGAGCTGACCTTTTTCCGATCACTGCTTATAACTCACATAGGTACAAAATTATCTATATAACGTAGATTAATCAAGTCCAAACAAAAGGTAGCTACTGTTAACCATTAAGGAGTTCCCTTTATTATAACACTGCTTCATCATCAGGCCCTTAATGACCATTGTTAATTCCGGAGGAATTCCCTCGACTGTCTTTTAGCTCCAACGTCAGATCAACTCACTCAAAGTCACGGGTAAACATATAGTCAAAAATGATAAACATAGGTTACTGCATTTGACCTAACTATAGATATTAGAGATAAGCTGAAAAAATCGTGATTTTTTTTTGACAACTTCTTTGTAAGGCGCACTGAACAAACAGTTTGTAAACTTTTTTTAAATTTCGAATTATGTACCTACAATGAGAAGAAAGATAGTACCTATATCAGCGTCATGCTTCAACACAAGTACGCCAGTTCGAGCGTAGTGAAAGGTACCACGTCCTCACAGAATGTTTCACGCCGGGTGAAACAAAATTTTAGTTGTATTTCGCCATGTTAGTGATGAAACCGGTGGCTCAATCCTGCCCTCCAAGGCGGGAGCAGTCATTAGGCGGGAGAAGTCGTTCGATGATTTTCCCCCCTTAAAAAAAACCCTGCCCTCCACTCCCAAATGCCCAGAAGGACAAATGCCCGGATACGCATTTGTAACTTCTATGATTTTCCATCCGTTCATGGACGACGACGATTACTTGCCTGGCAGTAAACGAGACGGCAGTTTACCACCTGGGTGCTTACTTTTAAAATCAATTTCAATGTCTATGCGATTTCAAGCTAATAAAATCTTAATATTTATTCAATGTCAAAACTATGCAACTCCGATCGTAGCTGTTAAAATAGCATTCAGAGTCGGAATATAAAACCAAACTCAATACCATTTAGTTCCTTTAATATTCAAGCGATACGGATGCAATAGACGCTAATATTGCAACTCAAGAGTATCGAAAGCATGTTGTGAAGAATGTACCTGGCGACCAATAACGACCAGACGCTAGATAGCTTTTTTCATGGCTATCGTTTGTTATTATGGGGGCTAGTCTCAATTCGTTGTGGGGAAAATATTCATTATGGAGATAATAATTATCACATGAAACCATATTGAGGAGAAAAACAAGACATTGAAAGTTCAAAGGTAGTCAAGAAGCTTGGACGCTGAGCTGTAATCAATCATTAGCACGATGATCCGGCATCACTCCGTCAGATACGCCACACCATCAATCAAACGGGAACTATTCAGGATACAGAGTAACTAGATGAGCTACTGACTTGTCGTATTGAGCTTTATGGTATTTTAATAGATTTTTTTAGGAATTTAATTGAATTCTCTTCTGTATCTTCTGGCCATGAATTTTATGCTGGTGTTTTGAGTGAGTTTACAGACACTCATTTTGTACTAGCTTCTGATGGGGCTTCGCCCGAGTCCTCAAAGACAAAAAGTGGCCTATGTGTTATTCTACACTATAGTCTATCCCTGTTCTAAGTTTCGACCCGATTCCTTTAGCCGCTCTGACATGATTGAATAACAAACAGACATCGCATTTATGTATAATATAAGTTAGAATATTATTAGTTAGTTCCTAATATGGCTGCCTCTTTGGCCGAGTGGTCACAAGTGCGACTGCCGGGCAAGGGGTCTCGGGTTCGATTCTCGGGTCGGGCAAAGTATTACTGGGTTTTCAAAAAATGCTCAGTGGTAGCACGGAATCTGGAATTGTGCCCGGTATATGACAATAGGCTCACCCCCTATTACATGGGACTCATAACATAAAATAGTAAAAAGTGGGTGTTATACGGTACAGTGGCATTAAGTGTCAAAATGTGAATATCTTTACCCCTTCGGGGAAGAAAGGCGTGATTTTTTTTTTTTTTTTTTTTTTTTTTTTTTTTTTTTTTTTTTTTTTTTTTTTTTGCAAATGTTATGTTATGTTACATCATTTGTCATTTGAATACTTGAAGTTGAGTACTAGAAATACGCTCTATTTGGATAACAGACCAACAAGCAAACGAACAAACGTGTGCATAATAATGTGTTATGTCAACTATAGGATTTTTTTTATACTTCCTAAGTTTTGATACGATATTATTCCAAAATGACCTCGACAAAGAGTCCGAATAGATTCCGATCAAACATTCCAGTGTATTTAGTGAACCAGAAACGTTTTGATGTACGAAGTAGTCTTCCACTTAATTACACAAAGGGTGTATGTGGAATCATGCGAAATAGAGGACGCTGTTGATTTAGTCAATATCCCGTGTGATCGATACGAACGAAGCATTTTGAATTAAATAATTTGAACATACTTTGTAAAAAGGTTCTTATATGGCTTTCAAAAGAAAAACTTGTAACTACTACTACATAACATAACATAACATCACGCCTTTTATCCCCGAAGGGGCAGGCAGAGGTGCACATTATGCCACTGCGCAATGTAACACCCACTTTTCACTATTTATGTTATGAGTCCCATGCAATAGGGGGTGAGCCTATTGCCATATACTGGGCATAATTCCAGACTCTGTGCTACTACTGAGATTGTTTTTTAAAAACCCATAAAAAAGTAACTACTACTAATAGATAAAATATTTATTTTGACTGTATCTTTAATAATTATATTATTACTTTTGTACATTTATTTATGTTTATAGTCACAATGGTTGGAAAAAACCAATTACAGTAACTGGAGATAATACCGCATTTTATTATGCTTTCGTTATCAAAGGGTAAAACCAGGACCCAGTTACTAAATCACCGTTGTCCATCCATCTGTCTCGCTTTAAAACTGGTCTTTAAAACGTTCGTATTAGACTTCATGACTTACAACGTTTCTTACATCTATGCTAAATGATAATTTGACAAAAACAGGTGCTGTAGTAAGATATTAAATACATCTCTAAAAGCAAAACTTTACTACCTCGTTGGCCGAGTGGTCGCAAGTGTGACTGCCGGGCAAGGGGTCTCAGGTCCGATTCCCGGGTCGGGCAAAGTATTACTGGATTTGTAAAAACCTCGGTAGTAGCACGGAGTCTAGAAATTTGCCCGGTATATGGCAATAGGCTCACCCCCTATTACATGGGACTAATAACATAAACTGTGAAAAGTGGGTGTTACATTGTACAGTGGCATTAAGTGCCTCTGCCTACTCCTTCGGGTATAAAAGGCGTGATGTTATGTTATGTAAAACTTTAAATGAATTTGTAAAACGTCACTTCCAGTATACATACAAACATAGTTCTGTGGCTGAGTCGGTACTGACGTACAATCAGATGATCGCAGCGTGTTCAGACTGCACATGAAAGCATACGGTGCCGTCCATAGTTAGCAATTGGATGCTTAATTAGCCTGTCTACCTGTCGTATCTTTATAGTGCCATCGTCAAACTGTTAGAGATGAAAGCGGGGAGGTTCTGTTGCTTTAAATGATGATTCTATACGTCTTTGCATACAAATAAAGGATTTAATTGGCTTTTACTTAAAGAAATCGGGCGAAAGAATATTGTTGAGTTGTTTTTTGTCTTTTTATAATTACTATCACGAGGCATAAGTATATCATGTTTGCACAGTTGGCGCGGTGGTTGGGCAACTGACTGCCGCACAACGTGTCGCGGGTTCGATTACACGGAACAGCTCTTTGTGTAATCCACAGATTGTTGTTTCGGGTCTGGGTGTTATGTTTATGTGAGCTTGTATGTTTGTAAACGCACCCACGACAGGAGAAAATCCTAGTTACTATTAAATAATCAATTGATTATTTAAAAAACGTTGGGTGCATTTTAATATTAATAAAATTATTAGTTAATTATATTAATTAATCAATTAACTAATTAGTATGTTAAAACTAAAAATTAGGCTGCGCGACACCACCGCAACCGCGCCCGCCGCTCACGTGGAAGAGCCCCTCTGTGGATCGAAACTAGTAGAGCTTATCTTAGTATATTCACTTGACTAACCCACGATTTTTAGTAATGTCTTTGTTATTTTTTCCATCATATTTGTATAGTATGAAGTCAGTTAAAAAAAAATCTCATAATATCAAGATTTCAAATCTCGCAGATTCCGTAACTAAACTGATAATATCAAACCTCAGCTTAGTGTTTCATCAACAGCCTATAAATGCCCACTGCTGAGCAAAGCCTCTTCTCACACGGAGAAGGTTTGAGAATTAATCACCACGCTTGCTCAATGCGATTTCAGAAATTATAAGTCCAGGTTTCCTCACGATGTTTTTCCTTCACCGTTTGTCAGTGTTGTCTAAATATTCTTAGAAAGTACATATAACTCGGAAAAGTTACATTGGTACTTACTGTTGTTAGGTTTCGAATCTGCACCCTCATGCATGAGAAGCGGGCGTCTTAAACATTCGGGCTAGCTTAGTGTTTGGTAGTTATTAAAACAAATACTTGAACAACGAGACAATCTAAGCTTGCATAGCTAAATAAGAAAAGAAAACCTATTTAAAGTAAGGTGCAAACTGGCTTCGATAGTCTAGTTAAGATTTATCAACTTTATGAATAGTTTAAAGAGATATAGCCGACCTGGATTCTCTCGCATAATGTTTTTTAAACTTTTGAAAAAGTTCCTCTTACAAAAAGAACGCTAAGATTCTTATTTCCGTTCGAATCGTGAATAATCTATCTAGAGTTGTTGGGTACCATCCAATGTAGTTTATTCTCGATGTATTCCTTTTTATAATGCAGCTACTATTCTTGAATTTAAGAATGTTGTGGTTTTAAAGATGAAGATTATTTATAGTTCAAAATCAAATGTTTGAAGTATTCGGATAGGTAAAGTGTCAGTTATTAGTTAAGTAGAAAATAACAAAACTTATATTGGCCTGTCGTCGGCGGTGTTACCGAACCGATACGACTTTCAAACCTTCAAGAAAAGACCGTATTCCTTTTTAATAGGCCGGCATCGCACCTAGGTATATCCTCTGGTGTTGCGAATGTCCATGGGCGGCGCTGATCACCATCAGTTGAACGTTTGCTCGTATGCCTTCTATTCCATAAAAAACGAGATTTTTTTCAATATTATAACTACATGCAATGTTAAAAATAAACGTATATACGGTCGAATTGAGAACCTCCTCCTTTTTTGAAGTCGGTTAACAAATAAGCGAAAATTGCTACATGAACAATTTCACGAAAATGTTCTTCTAAGACCAATCTCATAATTTTATGTGACATGAAATTCGTTCGGCGAACTAACGCTCCCAAATGTAAGGGACATAAGAGGTTGACTTTATGGCAGCTTAAAGTGCTTTCTGACCGTCGTTTTCTTTTTCAATCGAATTAAACTAGCCCCAAAGGTCGATAGGCCACCTGCGACCTTTGCATGATCCAATCAAAACCTTCTTATGTTATCTTTGACCTTTTATTGGCTAATAAGTTGAAGCATCTATCTATAGGTCAAATTACAATAAGTTTTTAAAATGGAGATCATATTGATCGAATTCTTTCAAGTACGATTGTGAAGCTTTTAGTCCGAAGGCAAGAAGGTTTTTGAGTATCTGACTAGTCCTTTTGTATTAAATACCACAGAGGTTCAGTAGGCTGCGCGACATTGCCGCTCATGAGGAAGAACCCCTCTATGGTTCGAAATTAGCAGAGCTTTTTTCAGTATTTTTAAGCAATTTTTAGTTAACTTAGTATGTCTCACGATAGTTATTATTGTAATTCTATTGTTAAGAAAGTTGAAACAAGAATCTTCTTGAATAACATCCATAAATTGGATGACGTAGTACCGGCAGATCACACAGCTTGTTCTTGAAACCAATCTCAATTTTAATGCTATTTCTATTCAATAAAATCTCAATAATTATTCAATGTTAAAACAATCCATATTATTGTAGCTGCAAAATAAAATTTAGAGTAAGGAATATAAAACCAAACTCAATACCATTTAGTTCATTTAATGTCCATGCAATACGGATGCTACGGGTACTACTACTACGATACGGGTGCTAGTGTTGCAACTCAAGAGTACGAAATTTCATAATACCAATGTCGATCGATCGGAATTGGATTCAAGATTAAGCCCCCTGATAGGTGTACCAACGATATCACTCTTAATAATTTTTTATACGATTTGATATAAATTTGATACGAGTTGTTATTTGTTGTCAGGTATTTTTTTTATCGAATGGCTTCTCCCGCCTAGGTGAGGCGGGAGGCTCTTACTGACTAAAAACCATCCCGTTCCGTTCTCAGGTATGGCACCGAAGCGCGTTTTTTTTTTGTTTTTCAGTAAATGCCTTTCTGTTAAGGCTATTGCTAAATACTCGGTGAAACAATTACAAACTTCATGTTAATGGGTACTGTAATAATTTTAACATAATGCACACTGTTTTCGGCAATTAATTTATGATGTCATACTAATTTTATGGGCGGTTTTATGACCTTAAGCAGCTTAAATATGGGACCATTTTCAGTTTCATTATAATAATATTTCATTGTATTTTCCGTTAATATCTCGATGTAATAGGTTTTAACTGCTATAAAAATTACTCTGACATGAAAGAACTTTTTAGATATACGTGTTGTATATGTCTCATAGAAGTTGAATCTGTAATTGCAACTCATCTTTCTTCTGGTCGTTCCCCATTTACCGACTTCGAAAGAAGGAGTAGCCTTATGCCGCCGACGTCTAATCTATTAGTGGGTGGGTAAACTATCAATACTAATAATAGTTATTTTTTGCTTTTTAGTTTTGACTTTTTGTTTGTTATTAGTTTTTGGTTTTTTTGAAGTCGGTTTTTTAGAAGCAGTTTTTATTTTATTTGAATAGGATAGGTTGTGTATCAGTATTTTACATAGAAATACTATCATCAACCCACCATCACCATGACCAGCTAGAGGTGACATCAAACTTATCTTTATTTACTTATTTTTATTTAATATGCTTCATGCACAAAATGTACAAATAGGTGGACTTAATGCCGCAGGCATTTTCTACTAATCTGACCTTTGGGTGATGCAGAGAAGAGAAAATGGTGGGTCAAGAGGCAAGTAATGATTTTATTTAACAAATGAAAGATAAACTAGTATATTTTAGAGATGTACGTAAATAACTATAATTATAATATACATATAGGTACCTACACACGAGTACAATAAACGTTCATACATAATACATAACTATGTACTTACTTACTAATACACAGTGGATAGTTACTGTGATGATTCAGCCAACCTCTTTAAGAGAAGCTCACGTACTTTGTGCTTAAATGTTAGACAAGTCGAGTCCATCCTGACATCCAGGGTATGCGCATTTCTCAGCAAAATTACTTGTACGAAAAAGAATAAATGTAATAAGTCAGTGCAATGAGTGGGACATTAGAAAAGACGGTTTCGAGAAGAACAAAGATTTTTAGTGTGGTTTGCGTATAAGTATTGAAAATAAGGGGATAGATAACTGGGTGAAGAAAGTGAAGAAAGAAAGGAGAATAGAATGGTTAGCGCCCTTTGCTCCCTATGCTGGTGTATGGGCAGCCACTTTAGTTTCAGCCGATGTGCAGAAACATCATCGTTGTTATGCAGGTTGAAAATGAATCAATCAATCTTTAGACCCGACTCAGCATTTTTATGACCAGCATCAGTGGTTGCAGTAACAGTTTTTTTTTTAAGGGGGAAAATCGTCGAATGACTGCTCCCACCTGGGTGAGGTGATAGCGAGTGTCAGACTCTTACTGACTAAAACCACCCCGTTCCTTCTCTTGCACGTCGAGCCGGAGCCCCGGTTACCCGTTAGGTTCTCCGCGACTCCGAATCAGCATCGGCCCTATTGGGCCCCATCTGTGGTGGTCTGATGGCTCTTTGAGGCGCGCGCGGAACGCAACGCGCCGTACGCTCGGGTCTGTTTCTGGTCGGACGGGGAGCCACCCATGCTCACCGTCCGCAGGCCCGCGCTTACGGTGGCCGGAGATCGTCCTGCGAGATGTAGTGTCTAGGGTACATTTATATGAGACAAGTAAAACAACCGTATGTTGGAAGCCGACTGGCTCATATTTATTACATACTAGCTTGTGCCTACTACTTCGTACACGCAATCCCGTTTTCTTCTGTTGCAGGGTTTATAAGAAACTTCTCCTGATCATAACAAACGCAACAAAAAAACGGTGGCCGGAGATCGTCCTGCGATCCTCGACGCCCGGTGTGTCCTTCGTGATGGCTGGGAACAAGGTCTTCGCGTTTGTCGCAATGGTAATGGATTAACATCACTAATATACTCTAACAACATTAAATCTTCAGCAGGCACATCAATTTATCTTTAATCATTCTGTTCATCAATCATTTCCAGTTCCCTACAAATGAGACAATTCACATGACCATGAAGTGCTTGAACACAGTTAACGCTATTGAGTGGTTTACGTATATTGGCACTAAACGGATCGTTACACGTGTTGACAATTGATAGCCGGTCAAATAGTCTGTGGTTATAATCATTTTGTGTTGGAATTTAATCTCTGATTATTCAGATTAGTACGGTACTGTTTATTCGATGTTTTGACACGAGAATTCTGCTGTGTAGTGAATTAAAATGATAAATTTGGAGGCCTAATTGACTTGAGTGCCTTATTGGGTAAAAGTATTTGTGGATGACAAGTAAGAATTTTGATATTTTGATGATCAAATGGTCTCATTTTGAAATTAACACGCTCAATGTAGCCATGGAATAAACTAAGATATATCGGTGAAATAAACTACATTTAGAAAAACCGACATCAAGCCCCTCTTTTTTTAAGTCGGTTAATTAATATACTAAAACTTTCTCCTAAGAGTAATAAACACTTTTCTGAAAAACCCATCAAAATCTGTAGAGGCAACCGCGAGATAATCCCGCACAAACAAACGTACATACATACATAGAGGTCAACCTGGGAATCTCCTTTTTGAAGTCGATTAAAAACAGTCTTATATGCACTTGGAAATGTGACTTTAACAATAACACTTGACCGGACTTGACCGGAGTAATACCACGGCCTCACTGAAAACCGATATGAAGCAACACTTGCGTTGTGTTTCGTCACGTGAGTTTACCGGAGGCCCAACTACCCCTCCCTCCCTTTCCCCAATCTCCCCAATCCTCAAATCCCCAACAAACCTCAAACTCCTAATCCCCAAAAAGCCGGTAACGCACTTGTAACGCCTCTGGTGTTCCAGGTGTCCATGGGCGACGCCGATTGCTTACCATCAGGTGATCCGTCTACTCGTTTACGGATTATGCCATAAAAAATAGTTTCTACTAAGCAAAGGTTTATCAAATTTCTGTTAGCATAATGTATTCAGGGACTTCTAATATTGTCGAAGAAAGAAGTGTCGAATTCTTAGGGACCTTAAATGGGGACCCGAATATTTACATCGATATATGAAATGACCTTGTTGACCTATGTTACTAGAGTTTATCGTTAGCTTTACATATTTGACAAGGGATGTTTGAAGTCCTGGGTTGTAAAGGATTGGATACTGATGGAATCCCTACAGGTATATAGGCACTTGAAGTTTTAGATTGGTTAGCAACTGGTTTTACTCAATTTTTTAAGGTAAACTGTCAGAGCTGAAAACTGTATATATACTCAACTGTTGCTCAATCTATTATAACATAACATCACGCCTTTTATCCCCTGAGAGGTAAGTAGAGGTGGACATTGCGGCATTTAATGACTCTGCATCATGTAACACCCACTTTTCAATATTTATGTTATGAGTCCTATTCTACTCACTATTTATGTTATCGGTCCTATTGCGGCCCACCCCCTATTACATGGGACATATACCGGGCACAATTCCAGACTCCGTAGTAAGTACTACTGTGATTTAAAAAAATCCACTAGCACTTTGCCCGACTCGGGAATCGAACCCGAAACCCCTTGCCCGACAGTCGCACTTGCGACCACTCGGTCAACAAGACCATAAGTACAAGTAGTCTGTTAGTATATAAGTAGAAGGAGATACAAATTAAGATACTGATAGAAAATACGGTGAAACTACAATCTATTCTGACTTTGAGTTTTTTATAGATAATAGAGCTAGCAGACAGATTACCTTCATTTAATAGACATAACAACATTATGGGATTTCCATCAAGTAACATGCAAATGTACTTTCTTTCTAAAAGCTTTACTAACCAGGTTGCGTTAAGGGACTAGATTCACTTCTATACATCAGTCAATTTATTCACTTTCTGTATTTTTCAAAGGCTGATGTGATTGTGAATACCTTTTCATTTCAAATATCAGAGTGAAAAATTGAAAAGCGAATAATCCGCGTAAACAAATAAAGTCTAATTTCGCGACCCATCAAAAACTTAAAATCGAACAACAACGTGAATTCAAACAAAATAATAAATTGAAAGCAAGAACTTAATAACTCAATTACGAAACTTTTGAACTTAATAAATACGTTCGCTTGGAGAATGAATGTTTCAATTTCAGCAGGCATTTCTCCCATACTGGGGCACTTTACGACAAATACTCCCAAGTGCTACCTCTTAGTAATCAAGCTAGGCTGGTCGACTTGAGCAAGATTAATTAAACCAACAGAGCATCAATCATTGAGCCGGATTCCCCATCGCGGTGGCAGACGTTTCACCAGTTGAGTTCGTAGGTTACCAAGATTGTTTCTACTTTGGTGTTTACGCACTAGGCCAATTTGACGTCGCATTTATTTTCATCATCATCTATATATATATATATACAACATACACATAACATCACGCCTTTTATCCCCGAAGGGGTAGGCAGAGGTGCACATTATACCACTATACTATGTAACACCCACTTTTTACTATTTATGTTATGAGTCCCATGTAATAGGGGGTGAGCCTATTGCCATATACCGGGCACGATTCCAGACTCCGTGCTACTACTGAGAGTTTTTTAAAAAACCCAGTAATACTTTGCCCGACCCGGTAATCGAACCCGAGACCCCTCGCCCGGCAGTCGCACTTGCGACCACTCGGCCAACGAGGTAGTCATAATATACAGTCGAGGCATAATATACATATATTAAAATCGAAGTGCTTAGTTGTAATATTACACATGCATAAGTGTGGAAGAGCCATGCTTCGGCACGAATGGGTCGGCTCGACCGAAGTGATACCTCGGACTAACAAAAGACCGACGTGAAACAACGCTTGCGTTGTGTTTCGTGGCGTTAGTGAGTTTACCGGAGGTCCAACTACCCCTCCCCCCTTTTCCCAATCCTGAGTCCCCTACAATCCTTAAATTCCTAATCCCAAAGGCCAGTAACGCACTTGTAACGCCTCTGGTGTTCCAGGTGTCCATGGGCGACGCCGATTGCTTACCATCAGATGATCCGTCTGCTGGTTTACCGGCTTATCCCATAAAAAATATAAATATTCTTATTTTTTTACAATTCTTGTGTGTCTATATCTGTCCTTTTTGTTCTGGCTAACTCGTACACAATCACCTGATATAAACAAAAGTAGTCTCTAAACATCGGAAATAAGGTAATTACGTAATCCACAGTACCAGAGGCGTTGTGGATTACATAATTTTGAAACATATAGAAACAGTTTCTTAGTCAGGTACGCCATTGTTTTCAGAGAACTGTCCTTCCTGAAAGTACTTGAAACTGTTCAGTTGCACTATTGTGATGTGATGCTTCTCGGGTCAAACAGACCTATCGGGTGTAAACTTTTTTTTTTGAGGGGGAAAATCATACAATGACTTCTTCCGCCCGGGTGAGGCGGGAGGGATCTTCCGTGTCCGATAAGCACCTGCGTCAGGCAGTAGGTGAGGACGCCGTAGCGTTTCTCAAGCCACTCCTCAAGTCCCCTCACTTACCGCTGCAATGACAGCGAGCCCAATCGGGTGTAAACCTTCGGGTGTAAACCTAGAACCATAAATTAAAAGGTCTATAAAATTTCTTATATTTTGACCTTGATTTTTTCTTATCAAAATGAAATGACATCGTCGACGCTACGTTATCCTCACTTAGTGCGTAACCTGGTTGATTGAGAGAATATTACATCAATCGTTCCCTATATATATTTATATAAGTAATCACGTAAATGTATTTAGTAATTTCATAATTTATATAATGCAATACAACAGCTGTATTCGTGACTTTGTCCGCATGAAAAAAGTAGCCTAAGTTACTCCTAACTGCCTCAGCTACCCGCCATTAAAAGTTTCGTCAAAATCGGTCCAGCCATTTCAGAGATTACTCAGAACAAACAGATAGATAAACAAAAATTGTAAAAAATGTTTTGCTATATATATCGTCTGTATATTCAATACGCATGTGGTAAGAAGCGGTTATTTCAGTATTACAAAAGGAAATTCAATTTATTTATATATATTTATACGTGGTGGCTGGGCAACATGTAGTGGACTCGATTCCCTCACGGAGTAACTCTTTTTGTGCTTATCTACAAACAATTTTTCGGATCTGGGTGTCATGTGTATGTGAAATTTTATATTCAAAAACGCACCCTATACCTATAACCTCCCTGAGGACACGGTGGAACACACCGTAGCGGAATGCCCTGCGTGGGCTGAGCACCGCCGTGCCTTCAGGGAAGTGATCGGCGATAGCGACCTCTCGCGTCCGGGCCTAGTGCAGGCCATGATGTGGAGCGAGGGGGACTGGGATGCCGTCTCCTCCTTTTGCGAAGCAGTCATGCTAGCTAAGGAGGAGGCGGGACGCGTGAGGCAGCGAAGCGCTGCCTCCTCGCAACCCAGCCGTCGCGAAGGACACACCGGGCGTCGGGGATCGCGGGACGATCTCCGGCCACCGTAAGCGCGGGCCTGCGGACGGCGAGCATGGGTGGCTCCCCGTCCGACCAGAAACAGACCCGAGCGTACGGCGCGTCGCGTTCCGCGCGCGCCTCAAAGAGCCATCAGACCACCACAGATGGGGCCCAGTAGGGCCGATGCCGATTCGGAGTCGCGGAGAACCTAACGGGTAACCGGGGCTCCGGCTCGACGTGCAGGAGAAGGAACGGGGTGGTTTTTAGTCAGTAAGAGTCTGACACTCCCTTCCGCCTCACCCAGGCGGGAGCAGTCATTCGATGATTTTCCCCACTTAAAAAAAAAAATACCTATAACCTAACGGGTAACCGGGGTTCCGGCTCGACGTGCAGGAGAAGGAACGGGGTGGTTTTGAGTCAGTATGAGTCTGACACTCCCTCCCGCCCCACCCAGGCGGGAACAGTCATTCGATGATTTTCCCCCCTTAAAATAAAATACACAGATGAAATAATTAACGTCGACGGTTAATAATAATTGAGGTCGTGATGGCCTGAAGGCTTAAGCCGCCAGCTTCTCATGCATGAGGATGTGGTTTCGAGCAAGCGTGGCGATTATTGCTCAAACCTCCGCCATGTGGGAAGAGGCTTTGCGCAGCAGTGAGCATTTATAGGCTGTTGATGATGATGATGATGACACAGGAGAAAATCCTAGTGTGGGTTAAGGATTAAAAAAATAATTAGAAAAAGTATTTTTGCATCTTGTAACAAAACCAACCATTTCACTGACATCCTGAATGCCCATTAATTTCGTTAAACGACATTTTTTATTAAATTAACAAGAATGAAAGGAAAACGTGATTCATTAGGCGGATAATAAAGGTATTGTTTGTCTAACGTCTTAATTAGATTAGAGAATTCAATAAACGGAACTTTATTGTGCAGCCAGTCTATTACGAAAGCTTATTTTGTTTACAAAAATTAACCGACTTCAAAAAAAGGATGTTCTCAATTTGACCTGTATGTATGTATGTATGTAGGGTAAAACCGGGATGGATGCCTCAGTAGGATAGATGCCCCATTTTCTAAAAACCTAACTTCCTAAGCTCGCGATTAAGAAACAACCGTATAACTAAAAGCCGCAAGCACCCAGCACCTAAGTTAGCCACGCACCGTCAAGCGGTGAGGATGCGTTTCGTTCGTATGTGAATTCATCTCCGCGGCGAAATTACCAAATGCGTAAAAATTTTAAAGGTGAGTATTTGCTGTTGTGTAACTTTTTAAGTAGACATTAATTCCGTCATATTTTTTATTACGTCAATATATTGTTTCATGAAGTATACATTTTGATTTAAATAGTCACTTTTTTCTTTTTTATTTATTTAAAAAATACTTGGGCAGCTATCCCTGCCAAAAAGGATAGTTGCCCTGATTTTTAACGGGATAGATGCCCCTAGGGGCGTCTATCCCTCCATACACCATGTATATCCTGATTGTATTATAAGTGCTTTGAATATATATTTTTAATATATTTTTGTGTTGTTTTATATTTTTCATGTGTTTATGTATAGGTATTTATACTTTATATTGATTTATTTTTGACTAAGTTTTTGGTCTTTTTACTGATTATAGCAGAACTATGCCACGAAAATACAAAATAAAGGAAAAATAAAGGAATAAAGGAAGGAGGTGCGAGCTTGAGTACCTATGTTCTTGGACAACAGAACAACTGCAGCCAGCTATGGAGAAAATGGACAGAAAAATCATGGGGATAAAAGTTTGCTGGTAAAGAACACCAAAATTGATGGGCGGGATGGGCCTAAAATATAAATAAATTAACTGCATAGAATGTTTTGAAAACTTTGAACAAACGAAGTCTAAATCCGACTGGATTCAATGTGTAGGAATGTGTCAGTACTGGTTACATGAAACCTGTACACTTTTCAGAAATAGATGCTCGAGATGTGGAAAACTTAAAGCACTGTCCGGTTAAATATTATGATAATATTTATTAAGTTATTTTAATTTTTAAGAAAGAATGACTTTTATGATTTTGCTTGTTGAAACTTAATTAGGTATTAATATTTCATAATAAGGATTTAAAATGCATATTATTATTGAACAAATACTTTTAGAATTTCATTGTTATAATTTTAATTAAAATTTATCTTATAATGACAATGACAATAAAAAGATTTTAAAAACTGAAAAATACTTTTCATTTCAAATAAAATAAAGACAAAAAATATATAAATAATATTAACATAAAATACTTATATAGTATGAAGGGCATCTATCCCGCACCGAAGGCATCTATCCTTGTTAGTATTTTCAAGGTGGGGCCACTATCCATAGGGGTAGGCATCTATCCCCAAAAATGGAGGTCTACAAAAAGCTAAAATCTGCAAAATGTGTAGTTTATAGGTCCAAATAGACCAATCACAGTAAAACATAAAGGATTAAACTAGTTACATTCATAGGTATTATTTATGTAAAACCAATATTTTTAAAATTAGAAGCATATTTCAAAAAGTGGGGCATCCATCCCGGTTTTACCCTATGTATGTATGTACGCAATTATCTCGCTTTGGGGAAAACCGATTTTGATGCGGTTTCCAGAAAAGTATTTGTTACACTTAGGAGAAGCTTCAAATATATTTAAAAAAGGCGAGTCTGATTAAGTGTAGTTTATGAAAAAAATATATTTGTTTTATACAACATTACTCGATTAATTTCAAGCCATTACAGGGTCCATAGTCATTACAGATGGAACATATTGCTCCGTTGATCAAATGCTCTTACTGAACTAGTGATGTCTTGTTCCATTTCAATTCCTCATTCAGGCGAAGAAGGTAGGTATGTATTAATGAGAATGTTTTGATTTTTTGAAAATTTCTTAGTGTAAAAATTACTCATGTGTCTATTTTTGTGATCATAAGCTAACCAGAACTGTTGACAAATGGTTTTGTTAAAATGTAAACAATATATCTCATTGTGTACTTTCCCAATGCCGTATCTTTTTGAGATGTCTCAAGTGACATGTCATGACCTAAGTTAGATATGAATATGATTATTTTTTAACAACTGCGTTTTAAATAAATATACGTATTAGGACGCATGACTTTGATTAACCGTATTTTTTTAATAACTAATTTACTTATTCGACACATTTTGTATGAGACTTTTGTGACACAATTATATCTTTTAAAAGTACACAAAATTATTTTTTTTAAGGGGGAAAATCAACGAATGACTGCTCCCGCCTGGGTGTGGCGGGAGGGAGTGTCAGACTCTTATTGATTAAAAACCACCCCGTTCCTTTTCTTGCACGTCGAGCCGGAGCCCCGGTTACCCATTAGGTTCTCCACGACTCCGAATCGGCATCGGCCCTGTTAGGCCTCATCTGTGTGTCTGATGACTCTTTGAGGCACAGAACGCGACGCGCCGTACGCTCGGGTCTGTTTCTGGTCGGACGGGGAGCCACCCATGCTCGCCGTCCGCAGTCCCGCGCTTACGGTGGCCGGAGATCGTCTCGCGATCCCCGACGCCCGGTGTGTCCTTCTCCTTTCGATAGCTGGGTTGCGAGGAGGCAGCGCTTCGCTGCCTCACGCGTCCTGCCTCCTCCTTAGCTAGCATAACTGCTTCGCAAAAGGAGGAGACGGCATCCCAGTCTCCCTCGCTCCGCAACATGACCCGCACTAGGCCCGGACGCGAGAGGTCGCCATCGCCGATCACTTCCCTGAGGGCACGGCGGTGCTCAGCCCACGCAGGGCATTCCGCTACAGTTACAGTGTGTTCCACAAAATGATAGATCTCAATGATCTTAATGACTGGCCGTTAGCCAAAGTCACAAATGCAAGTATGAATTGGTCGACCATGTTGTGTATTGACTAGTTTTGTAGTATTTTAAAATAGTAGTTTATATTTGTTCTTTTATATTCGCTACACTTACACGTTTGTTTTGTTTTGTTTTTATTTGTTTATATGTATTTACGTACTACAAGGCGCTCTAAATAGCTTACTTTTGGGTTAAATATTGTTTGTAAGCGAATTATGTCTGTGATTCTTTATGAGAAATAAATATTACATTCTAAACCTAAATCTACATTACCCAAGGAATATCACACCCTTATCCCCGTCAGAGTGCTGACACTTCACTCCTCGCCTCAAATGCATACAACCCCGTCCTATACAAAAACAGTCAGTCGCATTCCATCTATAATCCCGTGCACTCGTGAGTCACACTCGAAATTATAATACCCTTTAATTTGTGAAGTTAAATAAAAGTTATTTTCATAGTTTCGTAAAAGTATATTTTTTACATAAAACTCAATAAACATCAATTTAAATATATTTTGTAGATACATACCCCTAGAAAAAATTGATACTTTTGAAACGAATCTGGTTTTAACAAGTAAATAAACCAGATTTGCTGCTCTGGTTCTTCTGCAATCTTCAGAAGTTTTGCGACTGAGTAACAAACACACACAAACTCACCAATTTTCGCATTTATAATAGCGATTCAAGCTAATTTGAGTATCGTACCTACAATTACAGCGTATAGTCCACTGCGGGTCGTCGCGGAGAACCTAACGGGTATCCGGGGCTCCAGCTCGACGTGCAGGAGAAGGAACGGGGTGGTTTTTAGTCAGTAAGAGTCTGACACTCCCTTCCGCCTCACCCAGGCGGGAGCAGTCATTCGATGATTTTCCCCGCTTAAAAAAAAAAATAGTCCACTGCGGGTAACCCAACATTCGACAAATTTATATTTGCGTTTGGTATATGGTTTTAACAATAGTCTTGCAGTTTTTAGTTTTTTAGTTTTATTCTCCTCATTAGGATTTTCTCCTGTGTCGTGAGTGCATTTACAAACATACAAGTTCACATACACAATGACACCGAGACCAAAAACATCAATTTGTGGATCACACAAATTGTTGCTCCGTGCGGGAATCGAATCCACGACACGTTGCACGGCAGCCGGTTGCCCAGCCACCGCACCACCCGTGCAGTAAGAAACGATGTAATAAAGCATATAAAAAGTCTAAAAATAAATTATTATGTTTTCGGCATACTCACGTAATAATTTGACGAGGAACTCGTCTAGTTTCAAGCCATGCTAGAGACTATTATATAGAGGTATAGAGCGAATTATTACGTGAGTAATCCGAAAACATAATAATTTATTTAGTATGTCTCACGAAAGTTACAATACAAATTTAATAATTTATAAAACTAATAGTAATTTTTATTTGAGGAAAAACCACAAAATAGTAATCATTAGAATAATAATATTTACAACTTGTCACGTTTGTATTGATAGGCGTATAATTATAACTTGTTATAATAGCTGTGCTCTTCCAGACCACAATCTACATAACATAACATAACATCACGTCTTTTATCCCCGAAGGGGTAGGCAGAGGTGCACATTATACCACTGTACAATGTAACATCCACTTTTCACTATTTATGTTATGAGTCCCATGTATGTAATAGGGGGTGAGCCTATTGCCATATACCGGGCACAATTCCAAACTCCGTCCTATCACTGAGAATTTTTTTTAAAAACCCGGTAGTATTTTGACCGACCCGGGAATCGAACCCGAGACCCCTTGCCGCGGTGCCTCGGTTTGATAACCTACTGCCTCGGTGGCCGGATGATCACAAGTGCGACTGCTGGGCAAGGGGCCTTGGGTTCGATTCCCGGGTCGGGCAAAGTAGTACCGAGTTTTTTTTAAAACACTTGTGCTCAGTGTACAATCTACCCCTGTTCTAAATAACAGCCGTTGTGACGTGAAGAAGAAGTAACATACAAACAAACAAACTTTCGCATTTATAATAAGTAGGATATTAATGATAAAACATTAAATCTGTATAAATAACAAATTATTTCTGGTTCAGCGCAGTCTCTGTGGCAGTGTCGTATCAAGTGGACATACAATAATTTATACAAACATGAAGTTCTACCTCTTTGCTGTGGTTATGCTTATCGCAATAGTTTCTTTAGTTCTTGCTGCTCCTGATCCCATAAGAGATGGTGATATGTGTCCACTTGGACACGTTAGAGTAGCAAATGATTGTATTCGATTTGATTCCTTTGAGTAAGTAATTCAAAATTTTTATATGTGTCTTTTTGTTGTATCAAGTGTGCTGTGCGACACTACATTACGATGCCCTGTAATGGAATGTCGGTAATTAAGAACATGAATGGGGATGATGACAGGGTATGAAAATTAAAAATATAATTAGTCCGTAAGTTAGGTAATGAAAAAATATTAGACACGTATTTTTTTATTTTGTCGTATAATAAAACAATACTTAGATAAAACGAATCAAAGTTTAGGAGTGGGGGCTAAAACGTCATTTCTTAGTATAAAATGTACTGAGAAGTAACGTCACGCGACATTTCAAATCAATATATCTTCGAAACTATTCGTTTCTGTGAGAAAATAAAAAATACGTGTCTAATGTTTTTAAATAATCTATCAGACGGACATTAAAATAAAAATTAGTCGTCTACCCTAATCTTTATGCTTCTACTGATTTAATAATCAAATTGAAACTGATCTATTCAACTTCAATGTTTGCCGACTGACCAAGATCTTGTGTAACGTGCTCGTATTTTTTATGGGATAAGCCGGTAAACGAGCAGACGGATCACCTGATGATAAGCAATCAGCGTCGCCCATGGACACCTGGAACACCAAAGGCGTTACAAGTGCGTTACCGGCCTTTTGGGGATTGGGAGTTAGAGGATCGTTGGGGATTCAGAGATTGGGGATATTGGAGGGGGGTAATTGGACCTCCGGTAACACTCACACGATGAAACACAACGCAAGCGTTGTTTAACGTCGGTTTTCTGTGAGGCCGTGGTATCACTCCAGTCGAGCCGGCCCATTCGTGCCAAATCATGGCTCTTCTATACTTTTATTTTTATCAAATTTTAATTCAACCCTTTTCAAATTATACCTAACATAGATAGTGCCAATTTTTCAATACGTTTTGTAACTCAGTGATCTTAATTCTAGGTATATAATTATTTAATATAAACTAATATCTCCTACATAACATATCACCACGCCCTTTATCCCCCAAGAGGTAGGCAGAGGTGCACATTATGCCATTGTAGAATGTAACACCCACTTTCCACTATTTATACTAATAGGGGGTGATCCTATTGCCATATGCCTACCGGGCACAATTCCAGACTCCGTGCTTCTACTGAGTTTTTTTTAATACTTTTCCCGACCCGGGAATCGAACAAGATACCCCTTGCCCGGCAACAGTGCCGGTCGCACTTGCTACCACTCGGCCAACGAGGCAGTCTATTATATATATAAACTAATACTACAAAATATGAAATGACTTACATCAATAAAAACCTACTTGAATGTTATTGCATAATGTTCATTATTGATTGATATTGTTTACTGTCCATTTAATAACGTTATTTTTTTCAGGGATGCAACGAATTCGACAGATTTCGATTTTAACTAAACTTCAAGTTTGGACCATTTACGACTGACAAAGAAATCAATGAGTTTATAATTCTGGATACATTACATTTTTTTTCAAAAAGGTTTTACGTACCTAATATATTAGAATAAATGTATTAATATATAAATTTGTAATTTTATTTACGTTATTCGTATTATTAATGAAAATTTTGGGATCGAGAAGGCTCAAACATCAATATTATTTTAACCCATAGATCCCCAAGCGGTCATCGGTGACCGCTCTCCACCAACTACATTAAAGACCTTATTTCCAATGCTTAGAGAATACTTTTGTATGAACAAATTTAGGCGATGAATTTCAACGGATGGTCAAAATACTATTGATGAATACATTAATTAACCTAAAATATATAAAAAATAAATATGTAAATGCTCACTACAGTCCGCACTGACTAAGTTTTTGAAACATTTGTTTTCATAAAATACATACATGTATACTCTGTGACCTTAACCTTTTATCTGTTGAAACACCGGCTCCTGGTATAAAACACATTATACCTACAACTTTCAACATACAAGAGATTAAGCTTAACAATCTTATTATGTTTTCTATTTAGACTAGTTTCAAGCCATGCTAGAGGCTCATATTCATGAGCAGCATTTCGCGACCTGCGACGCGGCGTCTGTCGTGCTGCCAGCGCGTAATTAAAAAAGTAACCAATAAGTAGTTACGTGAGTAAGCCCAAAACATAATGATGTATTTAATATGTCTCACGAAAGTTATAATACTTAACAATCTTGCCAATAAGATAAGAAAGGCAATTTATTTATTTAACTTGATTGCACGGTTGGTGCGGTGACTGGGCAACCGGCTGCCGTGGAACGTGTCGCGGGTTCGATTCCCGCACGGGACAACACTTTGTGTGATCCACAAATTGTTGTTTCGGGTCTGGGTGTCATTGTGTATGTGAACTTGTATGTTTATAAACGCACCCACGACACAGGAGCAAACGCTAGTGTAGGGCAACGTTTAAAAAAAAAAAGTAGCAGTAGTAGTACGGGCTCTGGTACTGGGCCCGGTATATGGCAATAGGCTCACCCACTATTACATGGGACTCATAACATAAATAGTGAAAAATGTGTGTTACGTTGTACAGTGCCATTAAGTGCCGTAATGTGCACCTCTGCATACCTCTCTGGGGATAAAAGGGGTGATATTATGTATGTATGTAACTTTTATAAAAATGATGAGCTTTAAAACCAAATCAAAGGTATTTTATTTTAAAGCTCATCAAGTTTATATTGCCTTTCCAATAAATATGTATGTAGGTACATACTTATACAGGACTGATTAATAAAATGCTTGCCTTGTAACAAAATTTTTATCAATAAATGGATAAAAGCCAGCGGAGCCGGAGTTACCCTTACGGGTAACTAGAAAATTACAGACTAGCGAATTACAATATACATATATACAAAATCGGGTTCAATTCCCGGGTCGGGCAAAGTATTACTGGGTTTTTAAAAATCTCAGTAGTAGCACGGAGTCTGGAAATGTGCCCGGTATATGACAATAGGCTCACCCCCTCTTACATGGGACTCGTAACATAAATAGTGAAAAGTGGGTGTTATGTTGTACAGTGGCATTAAGTGCTGAAATGTGCACCTCTGCCTACGCCTTCGGGGATAAAAAGGCGTGATGTTATGTTATGTATATATAACATCGGTTCGAGTTATTTCAACACTTACCCATGGAGTACGCGACAACTAACACCGACCGCTACCCCAGATCCTAAACCAACAGAAAAGCTATCTCCAATCAGTAACTGAAGTGGTTAACTCATAGATAAACGGTTATACTCTGTGATGAAATTTTGTGATGTCGGTGTAAGTAAAGTTTATTTATTTATTCACAACACGTAGACAGTGAAATGCTTAAATATATATAGACTAGCGGACCCGACAGACGTTGTCCTGCATATAATATAATAATATTATTTTTTCTTTTTTAAAAAACGTTGCCCCACACTAGGATTTTCTCCTGCATCGTGGGTGCGTTTACAAACATACAATATCACATACACATGACACCCGGACCCGGAACAACAATCTGTGAATCACACAAAGAGTGGTTCCTTGCAGGAATCGAACCCGCGACACGTTGCGCGACAGCCAGTTGCCCAGCCACCGCGCCAACCGTGCAGTCAATTATAGATAAATAACCTAGATATTGACTGTAGCGCCATCTGCCGAGCTGATTTGTAAATCTAAACCATTCCCAGGTCCCCTTGAATACACACAAAAAAATTCATCAAAATCGGTCCAGGCGTTTAAGAGAAGTTCAGTGACATATACACTCACAGAAGAATTATATATATAAAGATTGTACACACGGCCACACATCAATCTATACAAAACCAGTTTATCCTGGTATCCCGTCGCATCATCTTTCCGCACATTTAACGTTCAGTTTATACTGGTTATGTATAGCTCGATGTGTAGCCGTGTGTATTCACATAGTTACATCATATTCTAGTTAGATTTTTTCTTCCAATAAGTTCTTGTGATATGGATCACAACAGGTTTTTCATTTAGATTAAACGCCTTTTAAAAGCCTTTTATCCCTGAAGGGCTAGGTAGAGGTGCGAATTACGGCACTGCCAATGTATACAAATATAACAATATAATATAACAGCCACTTTTCACTATTTATGTTATGAGTCCCATGTGAAAGGGGGTGAGTCTATTGCCATATACCGGGCTCATATGCAGACTCCGTGTATAGAGATTTGAAAAAAAAAACTCGGTATTACTTTGCCCGACCCGGGAATCGAACCCGAGACCCCTGTAGGTGCCTCGGTTTGATAACCTACTGCCTCGAGGGCCGGGTGGTCACAAGTGCGACTGCTGGGCAAGGGATTTCGGGTTCGATTCGCGGGTCGGGCAAAGTAATAGTGGGTTTTTAAAAAAAATTCTCAGTGGTAGGACGGAGTCTGGAATTGTGCCCGGTATATGGCAATAGGCTCACCCCTTACGACATGGTACTCATAATTAGTGAAAAGTGGGTGTTACATTTGTTGTACAGTGTCGTAATGTGAACCTCTGCCTACCCCTTCGGGGATAAAAGGTGTGATGTTATGTTATGATTCTACCAATAATCATTAAATAATAAGATTAGATGAAGTATCTATTGATAACTAAACGAAAATAAATATATATTTGTTTGTTCGTTTGATTCTTGGTGAAAAGGTGTCACACTTTTGGGAAAAGCAGAAATAGTGTCAAATATAACAAATATATAAATTAATTTAGCTATATGTACCTTAAAATTGATAAAACGCTAAGCTGAACAAACCACAAAGGTAGGATAAAACCAGTAAATAAATTGTTCTAAATTCAATACAAACCAAATATAAACCGAATCACATCGAAGGGGAACATAATAAACATAAATTACTTCGTAAAATGCCAATTGTATGGATTACACGTACAAATCCGGCCACGATAGGATCTGCAACATTTGCTTGTTCAACATATTGAATGTATTAGGTCTGATTTCGCTAGATGATTATAACAATAATGTATTTATTAGAAACGAAGGCGCAAGCACCGCCTGTTGCAGATGTAGTATCTTTTGCAAGGGGGGTAAATCATCGAATGGATTCTCCCGCCTGGGTGAAGTGGAAGGGAGTTCCAAATTCTAACTGACTAAAAACTACCCCGTTCCTTCTCCTACACGTCGAGCCGGAGCCCCGGTTACCCGTTAGGTTCTCTGCGACTCCGAATCGGCATCGGCCCTGTTGGGCCCCATCTGTGGTGGTCTGATGGCTCTTTGAGGCGCGCGCGGAACGCGACGCGCCGTACGCTCGGGTCTGTTTCTGGTCGGACGGCGGGAGCCACCCATGCTCGCCGTCCGCAGGCCCGCGCTTACGGTGGCCGGAGATCGTCCTGCGAGATGTAGTGTCTAGGGTACATTTATATGAGACAAGTAAAACAACCGTGTGTTGGAAGCCGACTTGCTCATATTTATTACATACTAGCTTGTGCCTACGACTTCGTACACGCAATCCCGTTTTCTCCTGTTGCAGGGTTTATAAGAAACTTCTCCTGATCATAACAAACGCAACAAAAAAAAAAAACAGCCAAATCGGTCCAGCTGTTCCCAAGTTATGGCGTGACAACGGGAACATGACCGGGTCTAATTTTTATGCATATCACAATCGACATTGCATAGTGCATCTGACACTTTTAGGCTCTAGGCCCACACACATTTTACCGAATTTATTTCTTTGTGCGGATCTCCAGACTGTTATCAATTCTGAGTTTCTTCTGTATCATAAGTGATTTTACAAACATATCTATACATTCACATACTTATCACACCTATATATTCCCAAAACAATAATCCGTGCCGGAATCAAACACATAACATTTTGAGCAACAGCCTGCTGCCCAGCCACAGCAAATGTTCTGAATAAACAGCGAAGTTGAATGAATTACAAATACGACTTTATTTAGGTACATACATCCACGTGCAGTTAATCCTCGGTAAATTGAAACCGAGAAGACAGACTACCTCACAAACTAAACGGGGGTTAAGTTATTCGACAATTACACAAATCTGATTCTATTAATTACAATTCAGCTTAAGTGTTCCAGTTGACTATAGTAATTACAGCGCAGTTAATTATACGGTTTAATTAACTGAAGCAATAACGGTAAATAGGAGTTTAATTGCGTTTATCTCCTTTCTTTTGGTGTTTTACATTCATTTATATTTGCTTCAGGTATTGATTTTCTATGTAATTAATATTTGTTAGATGTTAATTTTCTTATTCAGCTTCGATTGTTGTATAAGTATTACAGGATTTCAAAAAAAATCACAGTAGTATCATGGAGTCTGGAATTGTGCCCGCATATATGGCAAGAGGCTCACCCCCCTTATACATAACGTAAATAGTTAAAAATGGGTGGTACATAGTACAGTGGCATTAAGTGCCGTAATGTGCCCCTCTGCCTATCTCTTCGGGGATAAAAGGCGTGATTTATGTTTTGTTATGTTTTTATAATAACTATCTTGAGACGTACTAAATTAAGTAAAATCGCGGGTTATTCACGTGAATATACTGAGAAAAGCTCTACTAGTTTCGAACCACAGAGGGGTTCTTCCTCTTGAGCAGCGTGCGCGGTCGCGGCGACGTCGCGCAGCTCACTGCTCTGTGGTTCGAAACTAGTAGAGCTTTTCTCAGTATATTCACGTGAGTAACCCGCGATTTTACTTAATGTTTTGTTATGTTAATTCTCTTACTAAAGTATTAAATGTGATCTTTCACATCGCAACAGAGTGTTTTGCACGCAATTAGTGTTTCAGAATCCAAAAATGTTACGCGTTTGGCACTTATGAGGCATCTCTACTGGACACCGCGGCCTTCCAAAACCATTACATCTAACGCTTCTGGTATCGCGTGTGACACCAATGACTTACCATCAGGTGACTCGCAAGTTCTTTTCCCGTTCTATTATATAAAAAGTCCTATAGCTAGGTGTTCGATTACTAAATTAGACCTTGTTAGTGAATCCAATTACCTCTACCGTTTTCAAGGTCACCAGGGAACTTAAATCAAACAACTTACACGTTCCTTCGCTTCTAGGAACTTAACGCTATATATTTAACGTTTCTCGTTAAGTAAACACTTATGCCTCACACATTTCGAAATTACAAACCCGGTTATGAATACGTTGTTCCCAAAGTATGCTAAGTTCGCAAAATTTTCCCATTCAACTTTTGAAGCTTCGCAAAGTTTTAATCAAAGTTCTGTTGTGTTGACATTTTTGGGTGTTCTCTTTTAATAATAAAATACCCACACGTTTAGCGTTACTGTAGAGTCTTTGTTACTTATCATGTTTATTGTACCTACCTCTTGTTCACGTGTCTTTCACACATAACATAACATCACGCCTTTTATCCCCGAAGAAGTGCAGAGGTGCACATTACGGCACTTAATGCCACTGTACAATGTAACACCCACTTTTCACTATTTATGTTATGAGTCCCATGTAATAGGGGGTGAGCCTATTGGCATATACCGGGCACATTTCCAGACTCCGTGCTGCTACTGAAGTTTTAACAAACCCAGTAATACTTTGCCCGACCCGGGAATCGAACCCCAGACCCCTTGCCCGGCAGTCGCACTTGCGACCACTCGGCCAATGAGGCAGTCTTTCTTGTACGTGTCTTTCAAATGTATTACATTAGCCTTAAACAAACCTGCTTTCATTTAGCATCAGTTCAATCTGGTAATAACCTCCTAAAACTGGATGTTCTTTAGAAAATTCGAACGTGTATTCCAGGATCAATATACTACATAAGATTTCTGAATGAATGATTAATTATAATGCATCGGTTACATCTTAAATTAGTTCAACAAAATTTCAGTTTAACTTTAAACTATTAATTAGAGATAATCGACTACAGTAATCACAAAGGCAATTAAAATCCCAGGTAAATTAGTGTTCCTGACTTCTAAAACAATTATGGGACGATCTTACACATTGTGAAGTGACTTCCAACTAGGGCCTGAACAAGTTTCCTTTGCACGATGCCCGACTTTGGTCTGTGAGTTATGACTTACTTTGAGTTCCACAAGACAGCGGTAATGACTTTGAGAAACTGGACGTCCTTGAGAAATTATAAACTGACCATATTGTTGAGGAAATATGTTCATTAGAGAACGTATTTAATGTATTATAGGCCAACGACTTGACCTCTGTCATTAAGATAGTATTCAGTTTATCATATGGTTATTTCGAGGATGAAATCAACGACGTAAATCTCCAAAATAGAGGAAAATACTAATATTATGCTAGTAAATAAGCCACTGTTTGTTCGTTTAAAAAGTTAATGTCTATTCTTGATGTAGTTCAGTTTTGAAAAAGAATATACTTAACTCGTCGAGTACCGTATTTATAGACACAATTAAAGAACAATAGGTTGCGGTCACCGGTGACCGCTTGGTGTTTGACAGTTTAATTTACTAACTAAAAATCGCGGGTTACTCACGTGAATCTACTGAGAAAAGCTCTACTAGTTTCGAACCACAGAAGGCTGCGCGACATCGCCGCATCGCACACGCTGCTCATGAGGAAGAACCCGTCTGTGGTTCGAAACTAGTTGACCTTTTTTTATGGAATAGGTGGCAAACGAGCAGACGGATCACCTGATGGTAAGCGATCAGCGCCGCCCATGGACATCCGCAACACCAGAGGAGCCACAGGTGCGTTGCCGGCCTTTTAAAAAGGAATACGCTCTTTTCTTTAAGGTTTGAAGGTCGTATCAGTTTGAAAAAACCGCCGCCGACAGATTATTCCACAGTTTTGCTGTGCGAGGCAGAAAGCATCGTGAGAAGCGCACAGTTGTGGCCTGCCAACCAACTATATGGTGGGGATAAGGTTTCCTCAGTATATTCACGTGAGTAACCCGCGATTTTTAGTTAATTTAGTATGTCTCACGATATTTATTATAAAAACTTACTTAATGTATGCCATACATAATATATGACTTGGTTTTTTACATTACACTCAAAGCCAGTTACTGCACTTTATGAACAAGGAGATTATATTGTATTACATTTAAAATTACAAGCAATAAATATTAATCTATATAATATATAAAAGAAAGTCGTGTTAGTTACACCACTTATAACTCAAGAATGGCAGAATAGATTTGGCTGAAAATTTGTAGGGAGGTAGCTTAGAGCCAGGAGACCGACATAGGATACTTTTTAACCCTTTTTTTTTACTTTTTTCCGAAAATCACCCAATATTTTTTTTACTTTTTTTCGAAAATCACGAACGGGGACGGGAAAAAATGGGATGATACGCATACGAAGTCGCAGGCAGAAGCTAGTTTAATTTTAAAACTAATTTAAGTATTACAAATAAAACAGTTTATTGATACATATTAAATTGATTATTCAATGACAATAAGTACTTGGTTCACAATTTCTTCATAGATGACTTCATCAAAATAAGAAAGTATAAAACTTTAAGCGTATTCAAGCATTCATCAAACATCTGTGTATTATTCAAAGATATTATTTACATAATGGTTTTGGGGATAAAAGTAAATCTACATACATACATACTAGTATCATTGTGTATGCTTTTTTCGGTCAATGACTGCAAATACGTCACAACGATTTAAAGATGTTGAAATGAAAAATGTGATAGACAAAGTCGACATAGATTTTTTTTAAATAATTTTTGCCCCGCTCTATGATTATCTCCTGTGTCGTGAGTGCGTTTACAAACATACAAATTCACATACACATGACTCCCAGACCCGAAACAACAATTTGTGGATCACACAAAGTGTTGTTCAATTCGGGAATCGAACCCGCGACACGTTGCACGGCAGCCGGTTGCCCAGCCACCGCACCAACCGTGAAATTTCTACGAATATTCAAAATGGTTAGCAACAATAACATTTTGAAAACATTAAAATTGACAATCATCATTTTTCATAATCAAGAACAATCCTCTCGCATAAACCGTAATCTATTAAAGAACCTATTAACAACAAAATTAAGATCAATACCCCTTATTCATAATTTCATAACTGACAGCTTAAGCAATTAAGAGTATTCTATTTAATTCCTCAACCATTAACCTTGTCTGTGCCTAAACATTCGAGTCAGAGAATTAAGAGAAACAGTGTCGGAATACAATTCTGTACTCTTAATAGGCAGAATTTCGATTAGGACTGACAATTAGCGGGGAACAGTTAGAATGGTCATCTAACTTGAGAAATTGAACTATAAATTACGGTGGCACCACTCTCTTGACAGAATTACTTGGCATAGATTGATGTGCCACGGAATACGAGAAATATCGTACGCCATTCGAATTTATAGGGGCCTTATAAACAGATGTTGAGAATAGGAAATTTATGAGATGCGTGTTTTGAAGGTAGCGGTAGCGTAATATGCCGAACGATGGGTGAAAAACTGTTATTGATAACTGTTTGCATAGAAAAGATATTTTAAAATTTGTGCTGTTTTTATTATTTTTTTTGGTATTTCGCTATATTTGCCAGTTACCATCGTTTTTTTCTTCTTCTCATCTTATAATATCTTTTGATTCACTTCGTTGCGGGAGCCAAGACAGTTACTCATGTCCCTGGGACGCGCCGGACTTCAGTGTTCCGGTGTTTTCATGGTTGTATCTACTGTAGATCCTGGTTTACAGCAAATGCAGCGGTTTTGGGAGGTTGAGGCGGGCTTGACCCAACTAAAAAAAAAAAATGTTTGCCAGTTTGAAAAGTTCTCATGTAAAATTCGTTTAGGTAAGTACTTTTAAGTCCATCGTTTTTTTACTAACTACTAAGAAAGCTCGTGGTTCGTCTGATTTTATGCGGTCAAAATAGGATAGCATTCTAGATAGATAGACCAACCTCATTTAAGGTTTTTCATTATCATTTTCTTTCTCATTATACCAAGTTGGCTACATAATATTAGATTCTAATAATAAAAGCATTAGGTACATTTTACCGCTTTTTTAAATACGAGATTAGATTTCATTAATAAAAAAATTACAATTACATGAAAGGAAAATGAACACCAAACAGATTATAAAAGGCAGATGATGATCGAGCCCTGAATAAAAAAAAATGATCAAACGCAAAATATTTTGTCAAATATAAACGTTGAATACAATGGTAATTACAATGTTAACCTTCAATAAAAGAGTATTTTTTGGGACACAATTGCTATTTTTATAGGCGACCTTGATAAAAGGCTTTGATGGGGGTCTTCATTGTCCAATAAAGTGGCTCTTCGATAAGTCCATTATTATGGTCGTAAGGAAATCGTAAATACATTAAAGGTCTTTGTTAAAAGCCTTAAGATGTTGTCCGATTTTGTTATCGGGATTTCGTAGTTGTTAAATATTGTTTGGTTTTAGACTTGGATTGTATTGTATTATTTTTTAAGGCCGATAAACGAGCAGACAGATGGTAAGCATACAGCGTTGCCCATGGACACCCGGAACACCTGAGGCTATACAAGTGCGTTACCGGCCTTCACAAGCGTTGTATCACGTCGGTTTCCAGTATCACTCTGGTCGCGCCGACCCTTTCGTGCCGAAGCATGGCTCTCTTACACTTGCACTGTTATAATCTCTACATTTTGTATTTCTATTGTAATCAATATTAAGAAGAGACTCAGCGGTTCTCCACTACTAGATTATTGTACTCCTCTATATAAGGTTCACCATAAACACCACACATAATTTTTTCATTTTTTAAGAAAAACGTTGCGCTACATTAGGGTTTTCTCCTATCGTGGGTGCGTTTACAAACATACAAGTTCACATACACGTGACACCTAGACCCGGAACAATAATCTGTGGATCACACAAAGAGTCGGTCCGTACGGGAACCAGGCCCAGCCACCGCGCCAACTGTGCAGTCATTTATCTATAGTAAGTCACTGATTTTATCTAATAGTCAATTTCACTACAGTTATTTTCTCCTGTGTTTGTGAGACAGACAAACAAACAAAGAAAGCTATTAATAAATTAACGAAGGCCTAAGATAAATCGGTGTAAAAAATATTGTCCAGCTTAATACGCGTCGTGTCCAATAAAGTAGCGAGACTCAGGATTATCCCTTTTTACCTTATGTCACGCATAATTTAATATGCCACTTCACTGCCACCCTCATCTATGTCTTTATAAGAAAAATGTTTATCCTTCACATGCTGTGAGAATAATATAGGTTTATATTATTATTGAATAACATAACATAACATCACGCCTTTTTATCCCCGAAGGGGTAAGCAGAGGTGCACATTTCGGCATGCAATGCCATTGTACAATGTAACACCCACTTTTCACTAGATATTTATGTTATATATAGTCCCATGTAATAGGGGGTGAGCCTATTGCCATATACCTGGCACAATTACAGACTCCGTGCTACTACTGAGATTTTTAAAACCCCAGTAATACTTTGCCCAACCCGGGGATCGAACCCGAGACCCCTTGCCCGGCAGTCGCACTTGCGACAACTCGACCAACAAGGCAGTCACGAGTATTATTATTGAATAATGAAATGGAATTTGGGGTTTGGTTTCCGGAGTACGTTCATATGAGGTAGTTTTAAAAATATACTATTTGGGGATTTGCAAGTGGTTGCAGTGGTTGGTATAATATTTGTAAGTCATGACTGAGAAGAACATTACATATTTGCCACTACCTCTACTCTATTTGAGGATTTTGTATAGCCACCTATGGGACATGGGACTACATGTTGGTACAGACCGGGGAACAGTGCTCTCTAATAAAGCTGTACTTTTTAAACTGTGAACTCCGACCTACCTACCGATTATATCCTATATAAATATTTACAACTTAAAATTAACTACAACTAAACTATAAAATAAAATGAAAGTAAAAAAAAGGAAACAACATAAATTATACATATATACTAGCTTCTGCCAGCGGCTTCGCCCGCGGTCCCAGGGGTAAAATGCCTATGTATCACTTCAGACCATAATCTACCTCTGTTCCGAATTTCATTCCGGTCCCTTCACTCGTTTTATTATGACTGAGTAACAAACATACACATAAACTCACATATTTTCATTTATAATATCGAGTCAAGCTAATTTCAACCATTGGCCTTTCAGTTACAGCGTAAAGTCTATGAATGAGTATTGTGAACGTTAGAGTAGACAAATACAATCAGAAATCACCGAATTGCTTAGCTATCGGGAGTTTCACGTGTTATTGTGAGTAAACCATAAAAGATAGACATATGCTGTCGAGGAATATTTTTTATATAATTTTAAGGAGAATATTTCCGTCATACATGATTTCTATGCAGCTTTAACCTATAAGCCTGCACACGCGACGGAAGTTTAAAAAATGGAGTAACTTCTCCCGTTTTCCCAATATTTCCCTTTACTGCTCTGCTCCTATTAATCGTAGCGTAATGAAAAGTATACTATAACCTGCCCAAGAGTATGAAGAATAATTGTACCAAATTTCGTTAAAATCCATCGAGTAGTTTTTGTTTCCATAACGAACATACAGACAGACAGACAGACAGACAAAAATTTTTCTGATTGCATTTTTGGCATCAGTAGCGATCCCTAACCACCCCTTGATAGTTATTTTTTAAATATATTTTATGTACAGAATTTACCTCTCTACAGATTTATTATAAGTATAGATTATAATTATTTAGGCGTCAAAGTATTCGTCCGCATCACTATCACAGGGGAACGTTCCCAGGAGACTGGCAGCATTGCCACATTGTATACTACCATATACATATTCACTACCATAACTATAGATATGTATTTAAAATTAATCATAACCATTATCATAATAAATAGTAATTTAAATATAGAAGATCCAACAGTCAAACTATTTACATATATATAGTTTTGTTGGAAATGGCTTTATTATTAATAAATAAATAATTATAATATTAATTCAGCAGTCGATTAAGACAAGCTGCCGAATACCTACAGGGTGTAAACGGAACGCAATTTTGTTTTTCTACAATTTTAATCAAAACGATTAAATTTGTTTTTACAATTTTTATTATGTTATTCATGCAGTACCTATCAGCATTGAGCAGTTGATAAAAACTATTATTACATAAAAGAAACTTTTTTTTTTAAAAGTCATGAATTTCATTATCTATTTTACTTTAATGTTAACTATTACTAAATGAAAATATATACAACTTAAAATATAAAATAACTATAAACTAAAATATACCTTGAAAAAAGGTATAATAATAATAAAGATGCTACCTTAAGGCATCAAAAAGTCGCGGAGAACCTAACGGGTTACCGGGGCTCCGGCTCGACGTACAGTAGAAGGAACGGGGTGGTTTTTAGTCAGCAAGAGTCTGACACTCCCTCCCGCCTTACCCAGGCGGGAGAAGTCATTCGATGATTTTCCCCCCTTAAAAAAAAGGCATCAAACAAAAAATATCCTTGACTTTTATGAAAACCAAACTTATTTTTTACCATCCATCACCATCACCTTTGCCTTACTCCTCTGGGAGTATAAGGCGTGAGGCTACGTATGTGTGTATGTATATTAAATAGTCATATTTTAGTTTGTCAGAATTATGTCAAGTATTATGTTTGTAGATAACATAACATAACATAACATCACGCCTTTTATCCCCGAAGGGGTAGGCAGAGGTGCACATTATGCCACTGTACAATGTAACACCCACTTTTCACAATTTATGTTATGAGTCCCATGTAATAGGGGGTGAGTCTATTGCCATATACCGGGCACAATTCCAGACTCCGTGCTACTACTGAGAATTTTTAAAAACCCAGTAATACTTTGCCCGACCCGGGAATTGAACCCGAGACCCCCTGCCCGGCAGTCGCACTTGCGACCACTCGGCCAGCGAGGCAGTATGTTTGTAGATATAAGAATGTATTACAATTAAATTATAATTATGTTAGATCTACTCTCGCCTGTGACACAGGATTATCGTAGTACAGGCACCTTACCATGTGAGATCTATTTTTCTTACCCAAGGAATATTTTTGTATCTGTGTCCACTTACATTTCTGGATAAAGATTATTTATTATTATTATTTATTTTACCATCACCTGTCGGCGTTTCGATTATGCAGGTAATACTGTAAAAGGGCCACGGCGCGTCGCGTTCCGCGCGCGCCTCAAAGAGCCATCAGACCACCACATTTTCGGCCCAATAGAGCCGATGCAGATTCGGAGTCGCGGAGAACCTAACGGGTAACCGGGGCTCCAGCTCGACGTGCAGGAGAAGGAACGGGGTGGTTTTTAGTCAGTAAGAGTCTGACACTCCCTCCCGCCTCACCCAGGCGGGAGCAGTAATTCGATGATTTTCCCCCCTTAAAAAAAATACTGTAAAAGGGCAAACAGCATGCAATACGCATTCATTAAAATGTACACACTGCTTACGTAATAAATTATTTAAGTACTAAGTACTACACAACCCTATTCATAACTTATTCCCGACTTCCTATTATACAAAATTTACTAAATTAATGCACTTTGCCATAAAGTTCTTGTCAGAGGTATCACTCGCGTATGTCTCGTTTGCTGATGTGCCAGCATATGACAGAGAGTATCTTCCAAGGACCTAGTGAATTTTGAATGAACACACTCCTAAATGAATGGGCGAGTGTACTTATACTTAGGTATTTGCTTATTATTAACATAACACAATATCACGCCTTTTTATCCCCGAAGGAGTAGGCATAGGTGCACATTATGCCACTGTACACTGTACCCCGTACATTGTACAGTCGCATTAAGTGCTTTATTCTGCATCTCTGCCTATCCCTCCGGGGTTAAAAACCGTGATATTATGTTACGTATGTAAAGAGTAAAAGCTTTGTTATCTCTAGTAACTAAGAAGAGTTCCTTTGTTGGTCGAGTGTCGCTATTGTGCAGATTGAGTTGTCGATTAGTGTTATTAGCACTATTTTCAGGTTTTTGAAAAAAATATATAGTAATACCACGTAGTGTGGACTTATGTCCGGTATATAGCGAAAGACTTACCATCTATCTATGAATAACATGTAACTTACAAGCAAGGTGAAAATTGTGTGTTATTGTTTATGTGCCTAAATTTTTACCGACCCATTTTAAGGCACGACACAATATTTAATTACATACATACATAACATTACGCCTTTTATCCCCGAAGTGGTAGGCAGAGGTGTACATTACGGCACTTAATGCCACTGTACAATGTAACACCCACTTTTCACTATTTATGTTATGAGTCCCATGTAATAGGGGGTGAGCCTATTGCCATATATCGGGCACAATTCCAAACTCCGTGCCCGACACGTGAAATACGTGAAATAATTTGCCCGACCCGGGAATCGAACCCGAGACCCCTTGCCCGGCAGTCGCAATTGCGACCACGCGGCCAACGAGGCAGTATATAATATCTCAATAATAACTATACTCTAATAGTCTTCTACTTCAAGACAGTTATTCATGTCCCTGGGACTCGCCGGCCGGGCTTCAGTGTTCCGGTGTTTTCATGGTTGTAGGTATCTAGTGTAGATCTTGATGTATATAAGTTGCAGCAGTTTTGGGAGGTTGTGGCGGGCTTGTCCTATAAAAAAGATAATATTAATAAACTTATTGGTGCACACATTATTGATTTACATTTATTTATTGTTGCAATCAGTAATGACTAATTAACATTTAAGTAATCAAACATATTAATATTAAAACATGACCTTTGTCCAATACCAAATTATAAAAACATTCACATATTATAATATGAGATAAAAGGTCATTTGCAACAATAAGGCACCGTACACACCAAACTTATTGTCGGCCGCTGACTGTATGTGCGCGGCACGTGCGTTACGTGGTAGTCCATACTCTATGCCACACGGAACAGTGTATTAGACTGCCTATTTTTTTTTCACACTCATGTAGCGCTTTGGACGCTGTTTGTCGGATCGGTGAGAACGCCTATTGCAGACTGAGTTCATGTTCATACTAGGGTAGATAGTGAACAAAGTCAAAATCAACAAATACAAAATAAATAATAGTCTATCAGTCTGTCCGTCAGGGAAGGTAGGTGCTCATTCCAAAATGTAGATTTGAATGAAGAAGAACGAGCAAGAAACTCCATTCGTTACCTACTCTTTTAAAAAACAACATGTTTTACAATGCCTCTGATACATATTCCAATATTGTACGTATATGTGAGACCAATGCAAAGACATGTTTGACGCATTAGACGCATTATACAAATTAAAAAAAAATCTGAAATAGAAAACAAAACAAACATTTAAAACAATTATATAGTATTCTGACATGGTGCTCACATAATTATGCATACTGAAAATCCATAAAAATAGTGATTCTATAAAAGAACTAGCATACAGTCGGAGGTGAACAGTTCGTTTGGTGTGAACGATGCCTAAAACTACGGTTTTCCCCTCCGGCAAGAAGTGACGATAATATTTTAAATATCAATAAATTTCCTTCCTGGTCACAAGATTAGCTACTCCCATGTAATTTCACTAGTTACTCAGCTCCTATAAATCGTAGCGTGATGTTTTGTAGTAAATTATGTAGGTGATAGCCAGGGAGTTCACGCTCACACATTGGAGCCCAAATGGTCCCGTACAGTTCGGTGTCAGAGAAATTTCCGCAATGAACTCCCTGCCGTGATTTTCCCAGTGGGCTACAACATGGGGTTCTTCAAGAGGGAAATGAATATGTTTCTTAAGGGTCGGCAAGACGCATGTAATGCCCCAAGTGTTGCAGGCGTACATAGGCCACGGTAACCGCTTACCATCAGGTGGGCCGTGTGCTTTTTTCCACCGTCGTACTATAAAAAAAAAGAAAACAGCCGGAGGACTTTGAAATAATCGAAACTTTTAAAGATAAAAGTTTAATTAATTTAAAATTACAATAGTATTGATGTCTAGGCTTGGACGATGCTAGTACCAAAGTGAAGTATATTATGAATACTTTTTATAGTCTGAATTAACTTAACGTAAAATGCATATGCAAAATCAGCAGTGGAAATAAGTCACGAGGCGGCGACACGAGTTGACTCAACATATTGGGTGTTGCAATATTCTGTAAATGTGTCGATTTGTGCGTCAATAGCTATCATATCGCTATTCAATGGATTTGGTGTAGGCAGGGCACATAACAAGTCTTTAGCTTTCTTCGATAAAGTGAGTATCTAACACAAAAAACAATTCTTCAATTCAAACTAGTCAGTTCCTGGGATCAACGCGTCCAAACGAACCAACTCTTGAGTTTATTTTTTTTAAAACGTTGCCTCACACTAGGATTTTCCCCTGTGTCGTGTGTGCGTTTACAAACATACAAGTTCACGTACACATCACACCCAGACCCGAAACAACAATTTGGGGATCACACAAAGTGTTGTTCCGTTCGGGAATCGAACCCGTGACATGTTGCCCAGCCACTGCACCAACCATGCAGTCATTTTTCTTTATATATTACTAGCCACTTTCACGCTGTTTCACCCGCTCTGCTCGGCTCCTATTGATCGTAGGGTGATGTTTTATAACCCACGACCTTCGTCAATAAACGGACTATCGAACACAAAAAGAATTATTCAAATCGGACTAGTAGTTCTGGAGATTACCACGTTCAATCAAACAAACTCTTCATATTAAAAAAGTGAACCGGTGATCGTTCTCCTCTAACTACATTATAGACCTTACTTCCGATGTTTAGAGATTACTTTTGTATGAACAAATTTAGGGTACGATATATCAACAGGATGTATCTTATACAAATTGTAATTAAGTATGCATTATTGTAAACATTGATGAACATTGTAAATACTATGAAAATGAGAACACATGTTTGTTTGTTTGTGTTCTTGTTTGTTACTGAGCTCAGTGAAGATTCAGTAAAAAAATCTTAACTTGTATGTTTGTTATTGTCTCATTATGTATAAGCTGCAATCGTTTCAAGTGTGGGAGAGCCATGCTTCGGCACGAATGGGCCGGCTCGACCGGAGTGATACCACGGCCTCACAGAAAACCGACGTTAAACAACGCTTGCGTTGTGTTTCGTCGTCTGAGTGAGGTTACCGGAGGCCCAATTACCCTCCCCTTTTGTCAATCTTCCCAATTCCTAAATCCCCAACGATCCTCAAACACCTAATCTCCAAAAGGCCGGTAGGTAACGCACTTGTAACGCCTCTGGTGTTTCAGGTGTCCATGGGCGACGCCGATTGCTTACCATCAGGTGATCCGTCTGCTCGTTTACCGGCTTATGCTATAAAAAAGCTTATTTGTTATTTATTAAATTATTAACGGATCAGCCTAGATTAGCACATTATTACTAACTTTTTTTTTAAAAATAGCACACGGCCCACCTGATGGTAAGCAGTCACCGTAGCCTATGAACGCTTGCAACACTTGGGGCATTACATGTGCCTTGCCGACCCTTAAAAACCTACCTTTATAATAACAATTTTATTTATATGCCAAGAAAAAAACAAACAGACATCGATACTGGACGCTACTAAGATACAATACAAACAAAAGATTGAAAATGGTGACCGCATACATGTACACACAGCTGCAGATCAAGCTATGCAAAACCAGTATAAACTGACCGTCATATGTGCAAAAAGAGCATACAAAGCGAGACCCCAATATACTGGTTGTGTATAGTTTGTGAGTTTGTACCTCATGACCATTATATTTACATAAGCACTCGGTACCTACCCTCGAGTTGACCGCATCAGTTTGTATTCGAGAATTCAATTTGCCACAGAATGCAATACAAGAATGCAGCAAAATATTCGTACAACTTTATATTGCGCCACTATTCACTCTTTTGAAGAAGTTTCGAGTGAATTTATGTGCATTTTTCACGAGAAGAGTGCAAATTACCATCTATTGGAAGGGGAATGTCCTTTGGTGAGGTATTTTGTATTGTGCCTCGGTTTTTAAAGTTGTGTTATAGGTTTTATTTCTGGTTTTTGGTATCAATATGTAAACCAAACTGATATATATTAAATCATCATTATTAGTCTTTTCCGATGGTGGCCCGGAGGTTTAAGACGCCCGCTTCTCATGCATGAGGGTGTGAGTTCGAAACCTACCAACGGCAAGTACCAATGTGATTTTTTCCAAATTATAATTATGTACTTTCTAAGATTATTCAGACACCACTGACAAACGGTGAGACGAGAAACCTAGGCTTATAATTTCTAATTATAAGTTTGAAATCACCAACCCGCGTTGATCAAGCGTGGTGATTAATCCTCAAACCTTCTCCTTGTGAGTTCTGGTTTTGTTCAGCAGTGGGCGGCTATAGGCTGTTGATGATTAGTCTGTGTTCATCCACTACTAGCCGTTCTAATAGCATGCCACAGAGCCCGATCTTCAGTTTTTCTCATCCACACACTGCCAGCCACCTTACGAATATCATCAATTCACCCAGCTTAAGGGCGCCACACTAACTTTGCCTAGACGCGATCACCGCTCTAGAACACATTATTCATATATTACCTGTAATGATTTTACAATATCAGACTTTGTACCCTAATATTCTACTCATGGTTTGCGAAAAACAGGTAGCAGATATATCTCACGAAACAACAACATTAAATTAAATTTAGTTTAGAAACAAATTACCTAGTCTTAGTCCTGATATAAAACACAGACACTTAATGTTGTGTACCAAGTTTTCTATATAATTTGTCGATGTGTCGGAAGTAATAAAAGTTTAAAGCGATATAATGAATGTTAGAAGTTTGGGCGGGACCAATCACATGGCTCATTAGTCTTGTACAACTTTTTATTTATCTACTTTAAAAAGTTAAGTTTTAAGTAAAATATTTTCTACGTTCTGATACGTTTTTCTTTCTTCCGGATACTTTTTTTTAAACGTTGCCCCATATTGGGATTGTCTCCTATGCCGTGAGTGCGTTTACAAACATACAATTTCACATACACAATGACACCCAGTCCAGAAACAACCATTTGTGGATTACACAAAGTATTGTTCCGCGTGGGAATCGAACTCTCGACACGTTGTACGGCAGCCGGTTGCCCAACCGCACCAACCATGCAGTCAGAATCGAATTCATGTAGTCTTTATATTCAAAAACTATCGTCGGCTTTTCATAATTTCCGATCAAAATGAGTTTTGTCATGGCTCATATTTGGTGATTGAACACCATAGAATGGGTCGGCTCGACCGGAGATCACACCACAGTCTCACAGAACCAATGCTTGCGTTGTATTTCGTCGTGTGAATGAGGTTACCGGAGGCCCAATTACTCCCTCCCCCTTTCCCAAATCACCCCAATCTGAAACCCCTACAATCCTCGAATTTCCAAATCCCAACGCACTTGCAACACCTCTGGTGCTTCAGGTGTCCATGGGCATTGCTTGCCATCAGATGATCCGTCTGATTGTTTACCGCATTCCAAAATAAAATATATATTAGAGGTATACATAAACTAAAACATCTCATACTTACCTACTTACAAAAAAAAAACAGCATAAACAAAAACAAACACATCATAGCAGTATCCTTTCCTTTCTAAAAATAGATTTCCATCCGTATCAGAAAACCGTAATATGATTTCCGCAAACAAAGAAAATTTTCCTATACACACAAATATATTTATTTTATGTGAAAGTTAGTTACACCATAGGTATTTGATGTAATCTACTCGAGGTACCCCCATCAACGTCAGTTGTGTAACCCGATCTTGATAATAATAAGCTTTTTGTATAAATAATATGGAAAAACAAAGAGACCGGCTTAGGAAGAGATTACATTAACGATGTTTTACTAAGCATGTAGGTACTTGGATTTTCATTTTCTCGCTCAATTTGGCGATACTTGTATTGGTAGACTCTGATAAACGTATTAATAATGAATTAAGAATTTGTGTGTACATTCAAAATTAGCATGACGTGGATAAATGAATTACCGTTCTCTTTTTTAATTATGATAAAATTGTAGGAACGAGACTGATTCGTCTTCGAAACTTAAAAAAAATGCTGTCCCACACTAGTGATTTCTCCTGTGTTGTATCTACAATTACAACATGCGATTTCACATACACATGACACTCAGACCCTAAATAATCACATAAAGAGTTGTTTAGTTTACATTACCAGCTACATTAAGCCTTTAACTGCCGACAAAAACTGTTAAAGGCTAATCCTCCGCTAGCGTCGGACAACATTGTCCGACATTGCACACGGCAGCCAATGCGTTAAAAAAAAATTCTCTTGAATTTGCACCATTACCTCATGAGCCTATAAGAGCTCATTGCTGAGCGAAAACCTCTACTCACACGGTGAAAGTATGACTTTTGATTACAACGCTTACTCAATCAACGCAGATTGGCGATTCTCTTAAACTGTCAAACACCAAGCGGTCACCGGTGACCGCAACCTATTGTTCTTTAATTGTGTCTATAAATACGGTACTCGACGAATTAATGTACTATCTTCTATTTACGCTACTATAGAAATTTTAGATAGCCTGAGCTTTAAATTTATATCAAAAAGGTCTATCATCCTGTAACAGTCCTTACAGGAAGTTCTAGTGTCGTATTTATAGCGAAGGTCGTAGATAACAAGAGAAACCTTTCAAGATGTCTTTGTACGCTTTGTCTTGTGCTCAATAGACAAGTATTGGGTAACACTCATCTGATACTATACAAACAAATATGCGTAATATCTATAAATATGTACTTTGTTCAAACTAGCTTGTTGGTCAAGTTTATTTTTTTTCTTATGTAAGCAAATCGGTATCGCTCATGGACCGGGAACAACAGAGGCATTACAAATGCATTACCGGCCTTCTGAAATTAGGGATTTGAGGATTGTTGGGGATTCAGGAATTGGGAAAAGGAGCGAGGGGCAATTGTGCCTCCGGTAACCTGACTCACACGACAAAACACAATGTAAGCGTTGTTTCACGTCAGTCTTCTGTGAGGCCGTGGTATCACTCTGATCGAGCTGGCCCGTTCGTGCCGAAGCATGGCTCTCCCACACTTCAAATATTTGTATGGGAATAACGGCAAATGAATACCAACACCGCTCTTAGACACCTTCAATACCAGAAAAATAACAATGTACCAGACTCTTGGGTAAGGAAGGTCAATAACATTGCTTTACAGATCTTAGGAAAGGGTTGGGTGGGGAAGCATCGGTTTTCTACTATAACCTCATCTACAGGGCGAAATATAATGCAAACACTGTTTTGACGTTCTTTGAGAGTGAGAACTTCCTGTGGGACCCCGGCATCATACGTTGGAGCCGATTTTTTATTTATTTATTTATTTATATATGCTTTATTGTACATATTTAAGTAGCTTAAGAAACAAAATATTCAAGTAAATATGCGTACAATGGGCGGTCTTATCACACAATGGTGATTTCATCTAGACAACCTTTGGATGGAAATATTTATAACAAAACCATCTAAGGGGTAGTTAACACTTAAGGACTCGCTAATGGGTCTAACGGACCCAGTTGTTTAATTTCTTTGTAATAACTTTTAAGATTTGACGTTTGCGACATTGCCGTTCTTAGTACCTTTCAACAACAGTGTAGCGCGGCAAATGCCGGTCGTATTCTTCAGTTAGCGCGCTGCGTGTGAGTGCTACAGACGTATAAGGTGCGTATGGGTCCTCTGGACCCGGTAGCGACTAAATACGTAAGCGTGATTTTTTTCATCATAATATTATTTTTAGACTTGTTTTTTGTTTATTTCATAGAAAATGGCTTCCAATAGGCCGTTGAGACTTGACGAAATATAAGACTATTTTAATGAAGAATAGATGTAGATACTGGTGAAAAAAAGAAACCGAAAATAATAACCGACTATAATGAAATGTGGAGTCGATATAGTTGACCAGATGATTGGTACATATTCTGTGTCAAGACGAACTTTAAGATGGCCCCTGTGTATATTTTTCGAATTATTGAATATTGGTGGACTAAACACTTATATTATTCAGAAGGCTAATGTACCTTCGCTCGAAGAGATTTCATTAAAACCTTGAAAATTTCTCTGATTCAACCGCACCTTTATGTCAGAATTTCTATTATAAACATTCCACAGCATATCAAAAACCGTATCCGAAATATAATTCGAGAAGTCGACCCAACTGCGGCATCCAACTCATCCTTGCCAATTGCTGGGCGAAAAGTACGTTGCGGTCTTTGTAATTGAAAAAAAAAACCAAAATTTTTGGTATAAAATGCAATATAGCCATTTGTGGAGAATACGTGAAGCACGTGTTTTCCAATTGTTTTAGTAAATGAGAAGAAGAAAAAGACTGTTGATTTTGAATGATTATTTTATCCCAAAAAAAGCTATTTGATTTTCAAAGATATCTTTATTGTTTTCTTTTAATATTGATCTCCTATTCTTTATTGTTCTTAGTAGGTATAACATAGTAGTATAAGAAAATATAGAAAGGTATTGATAAAACCACTAATTAGAGAAGTTTTCAGAATTATACTTAATCTTGTCATAAAAACATGCCAAATAACCGTAAATTTTTGTAAAAACTTGTTGATTAAGAAAACGAAATAAATATTACTGTTTGATTCATTATTTTCTTTGTTAATTAACATATTATTCCTAGTAATAAAGTATTTTTCACTTTTATTTAGTATTTTTGGAAAAAAATTGAATATTGTACTGGGTCCAGCGTACCCGGTAGCGAGTATGGGTGTTACAAAATAAGGTGCGAGTCCTTAAGTGTTAAGAGTACATACAATAAAAAAACTAAATAAAAATACCTACAATACAACCTACAATAAATTTATACTAGCAATATAAAAAAAGACTCGTTGGTCCAGTGGTCGCAAGTGTGACTGCGGGGCAAAGGGTCTCGGGTTCGATTACTGGGTTTTTAAAAAACACCCAGTAGTACCATGGAGTCTGGAATTGTGCCCGGTATAAGGCAATAGGCTCACCCCTATTACATGGGACTTATAACATAAATAGTGAAAAGTGGATGTTACATTGTACTGTGGCATAATGTTCACCTCTGCCTACCCCTTCGGAGATAAAAGGATAAAGTTATGTTATGTTATAAAAAAAATGAAATTATTTCTGTAATGCGTTTGACGATTAAACGATTTTTTATTCTGATTCATCTGCTCATAACAATGATAAATGCTATAATTCATTCAATATAAAATCTTCGAACCAACTGTAGCCATCTTAGAAAATTTTCATTTGCAAATTGGGTACATTACCAGTCATTTAACTTGGACCGTTAAACTGCGGTTAAAGTACGATTAGGGCGTTGCGGTTTCATCTGACGTACTAAGCTTAAGCCGGCTGTTTCCTAACGTAATAGTGTTAAAAACTAAAATTGAATCTAGGTTAGCGGGCGGTTAAATCAGTTAACGGGGGATGGTTTCATCCACCGTTCAAGTTGAGGCCTGCAGTAATCGAATTTGAATTTTCAATGTAATGTTTTAAATGTGGGTCAAAGACCTGTCGATACCAGAAGTATCAATTAACGTAAGGGACATTTTGACGAAAATAAGTTATATATATCATTGGATCCAGAATTTTGCGCTCTATCGATTGGTATTATTAAAAAAAATCTATCGTTAAAAAAAGAGCCCTTACAGTAAAAATTTTTGGCCTGCGTAAAACGATTTATGACAGAAAAATTGATGTAACAGACATTTATATATTTTTTTCTCTGAAAAATAAAGTAAGTCATAGTATTAAATAATTTACACCCTTACATTAAACCTCAAATCAGTCGATTTAAATAACATGTCCCTTACTTTAATTCAAGATTATTGTTTTTTCTAAATTATTCTCTTACATTATTATCTCACTAAACTATCTTTATTTTAAGCTCCTTACTACAATATGCCGATGACGTAATAACTAGAAATCAAATTCGCATTTGCTTTACTTTATTTGTCTAAGAGATTATTGCTAAAATACCGAGTACTTACATTAGAGTATAACTATGCATTTCATGTTCCTAAGAAGGACAAATGTCTCTTTTGTACTAAAAACGAAAATAATCCGGATATGACGACTAATGAACAGTTACAAGCTCATTTATTGGAAAAAGAAGCCACGTATAAACGCTTTCATATTCATCAAAATCAAAAACGCGATAGTACGTTTGTTGTATCAAGTTTCGATCTTCAAAAAGTTATAGCGACACCGTACGGCGAAAGTATGCAGTTGTATTATTCCAGAAAGTACGCTGTGTTCAATTTTACAGTATATGAGTGTGGAACGCAGAACGGATACTCTTAGATATGGGGTGAGGCTGACAGTAAGAGAGGAAGTTGTGAAATAGCAACATGTCTGTATAACTACTTAAAAGAACTCGATAACAGAGCAGTGAAGACAGTATTATTTTACTGTGACAATTGCACGGGGCAGAATAAGAATAAAGTTATATTTTCAATGTTCAAACATTTCCTCGAACAATCTAAAAATCTAAAGGTTATTCAAATTAATTACCTTCTAGCCGGACACACATATATGCCCAACTGGCATATGCAGCATGAATGCTGTTATTGAGAGGGAAGTCAGAAAGTTAATTGTTTGGGCACCTTCGCAATGGCCAAGTTTCATAGAGAACGCTAGAAAACACCCTAAGCCATATAACGTAAGTGTCTTAGAGCATACAGATTTCATTAACTTCCAGGATCTGGCGGATTCTGTATTCACTCAAGCTACTATTAAAAATAAAGATCTGCGTATGAAAAACATAAGAGTGTGCACATTTAAAAAAAATGCTTTGAGGAAAATTGAAGTTAAATATACAATGTTAGAGACTGGTGATACTTACGACATAGAGCTCTCCAAAGAATTAATTCCAAAGAATTTTAATGCAAGAGGAAAGGGTAAAGGGATTGGGAAAAGAAGTGCTGCTAGAGGTAAAATTAAAAAAAATATAGGTAGACAACAAAAATGAATCTGCAGCTGAAAGTACTAGCAATGACATAAGTCAAAGGAACACAGACAATTTGCCATCTCTATATAAAGAGAGGCTCCCAATTTCCATTCCAAAATACAATGATCTCAAAAATTTGTGCGACACGGGCATAATACCAAAAAGATTTCATGTTGAATATTTGAACCTGCCGACTAAATCGTCAGTTAAAGATACCCTCATTGAAACTGACGACGATGAAGATGTGAAGACAGCTGATGACGATAACTAGATAAAATACCAAATAGAAAAAGTTATTTCAACCCTTCCGATTTCACCATTAAAAAGTTTAATTTACTAATAGTTATCATCATAATCTGTCTGCCCATTCCTAATTATTATATATTTATTCTTGTAATAATATATATATTAGTGTTCATGTCTTATATTATTGTATTCATTTTTTTCTACAGTCAATTCATATTTTTTCATCGTCTTTCGTTTCCAGTACATTCATTCAATTACTCAATAAATAAGACTGTTGATTAAGTTTGAGAAAAATTTTTTATATATTTATTTTTAAACCAATGAAACGTAAATATTAAAAGTACATAGTTTGTACAACTGTTAATTAAGGCCTTAGCTTTGTTCAATCATAAGAGATCATGGAGTCAAATACATAATTATATTTTTTTAAATTGATTAAAAGGTGTGTAAGACTGTTAATTTGAAGACTATTAATTTTAGGACATTTATTTAAACTTAACAAAAACTGTTATAGACTGATTAGTATGTTAAATTTATAATAATTACGCAGACATAAAAGTCGAAAATAATAAAAATATTTTAACAAGAAATCGTTTTATTTTTGTATCCCTAAATTTCATTTAAATTTGTGATAGCTAAGCTCATTAATCATGCAAAGAACCTATTTCCAAAGTATCAAAATACCATAATTTTAGTAGATAATCTATAGTTACATCAAACTGCAATACTATAAAAGTTCTTTACAGTAGAATTTCGTATAATTTTCTATTTCTTTTGCTGCTTACGCTATGCTTGACGGTTTACACATAAAATATTTGTAACGTAAGGCACAACTAAACAGATTTTTTTAATGTAAGGGACATGCTATATTTTAAACCGCTGGGTATTCCAAAATATTAACTTTATAGCATGAAAGAAGAAGAAATTCTAAGAAACTTTGTCCTAGACACAATTAAAATTGGAAGCACAAGTTAAAAGTTATAGAGAGATTTAAAAAAATAAAATCGTTTTTTGGCTCTCCTGAAAATACGTGTTTTGTCCCTTACATTAATTGATACTTCTGGTATCGCTGTGTATATAAGAAAATAGAAAAAATAATTTCCAGAAGAAATAAGTGGGATTGTTCTAAATATACTTCTTCTCAAAGTTAACTAAAATAAGTAAAAACATGAAGAACAAAGGCTCACCCCCTATTACATGGAACTCATAACATAAGTAGTGAAAAGTGCGTGTTACATTGTTCAGTGGCATTAAGTGCCGTAACGTGCACCTCTGCCTAACACTCCGGGGATAAAAGGCGTAATGTTATGTTATGTTATGAAGAAAAAACAACATTAACTTATCACAACATTGCGCGTTTTATCCCCGAAGGGGTAGGCAGAAGTGTACATTATGCCACTACAATGTAACACCCACTTTTCGCTATTTATGTTATGAGTCCCATGTAATAGGGGGTGAGCCTATTGCTATATATCGGGCACAATTCCAGACTCCGTGCTACTGTTGAAAATTTTTAAAAACTCAGTAACACTTTGCCCGACCCGGGAATCGAATCCGAGACCCCTTGCCCGGCAGTCGCACTTGCGACCACTCGGCCAACGAGGCAGTCCAAAATATCTTCTATGAAGAACAAAATATATCTTCTATTTTGTATTCAAAACAATGTGATGTACAATGTATGCAGTGCACCCATTATGTAAGTGAATTTCTAAGCACGAAGCTATTCTCAAAATAATAGCTATATTTTATAACTCTAAAATATAGGTACCAAATACTATCTATAAACTAAACCTAGTATTTTATGTTCAACTAAAATAAGCAGCTTGTATTTGCCTACAAAATAAATTAAATCCTATCGTTTCTCATCTAGTTTATTATTAAACATCTATAAAACCTGCATAAATTAAAATGACATTAAAATTGTATCCAACGACCAAATGCTAAAAAATAAATAAAGAAACGTCTCAACGAAATATTAATCAAATAAGTGTTAAACATTTTAGGAGTGAACTAAAACTATGTTCGGAAGATGACATCAATCTATCAAGAACTGGATGTACGCGAGGTTACTCATCAAACTACCATAACCACTGTATCTTGACCTCACTTTATATAATCTTTTAGTATATTTGGCGGTCAGATTATACTGGTTTATTTTAGCTTGATGTGTATCCCAATGTTATCTGGATCAACGGAAATATATGTCTCTAATAAAGTAAATGATTTACATGTTAGCAGTTAAATTGTGTACATAAAAATATCCATTCCAGGTGGTTTGCTTCATTATGGGGCGTTTTAGAATATCTCTTCCATGTATAGTATGTTACCGATTTCATTTTTTTTATTCATTTATTTACATGAATATTTCATCAATATCAACAGCCTATAAATGCCCGCTGCTGAGCAAAGCCTCTTCGCACACGGTGAAGGTTTAAGCATTAATCACCACGCTTGCTTAATGTGGGTTGGCGATTACAAACTTATAATTAGAAAAAATAAGCCCAGGTTTCCTCACGATGTTTCCTTTACCGTTATAAGAATATTTACAAGAACTTAAAAAACAAAAAGAAATAGTTTTAAATGAAATTGAGGAATGTAGTGTGATAAAGAAAAAGTTTTCACAGACAGAAACATTCAAGAAACATAACAGTTTCTGTAATAAGATCAGAAAAGGAACCTGCTTATTGGTTATGAAAATTGTTTGGCACGTTGATTAGTATCAATAAATGTTAGTTGCTGCCAATCTATCAGATGCATCAAAAACAATGTTCTAAGCAAAGAAATGCCTGAAAACATGAATAAATCGAGGTCAACAAATTGTCAAAAAAGTAGGTATACAAATTAATTAAATATTAGTAAAAAAAAATACCCAGCCTGTATAATTATAGATGCCGTAGCGATTTTCGTCAGTCAACGCCGCGTGTTTTATTACACTTGGCCTCGCCTCTGTTAATTATTTCTTTACGTTTTGTGAGAAAAAAATCTTGACGCGTTTAAGCTTCAGATTTTGTGATAAAAATAACCTCCCCCTGTAAATTAAGTTTTTTATTGAACACCCCAGTTTATAATTAGCGCTCGCTTCGATGAAATGCAGTTTTCAGTTTGATTAGCTTTGCTTGCGTTTAAAGTTGATTGCCGTATTTTATAAGCTAATTATAACCTATAGGAGTTGTATTAGCAGTTTCAGTATTATCAGATTTTTAGAATAGGTATGCATGAAATATGGGGTATTAGGTTTTTGAACCAGTCGTGGTGCCCGGAGGTCGAAGACGCTTGCTTCTCATACACGAGGGTGCGGGTTCGAAACCTACCAACGGCAAGTACCAATGTGACTTTTTCCGAGTTATATGTACTTTCTAAGATTATTTAGACACCACTGACAAACGGTGAAGGAAAAACATCGTGAGGAAACCTGGACTTATATAGTTTCTAATTATAAGTTTGATATAGCCAACCCGCTTTGAGCAAGCATGGTGATTAATGCTCTAACCTTCTCTATGTGAGAAGAGACTGTTGATGATGAGGTTTTTGAACGAAGATAATAAAAAGCAAAGTTTCGGATTATTTTTTTAATCGAGTGAAGTATGAGATAAAATACATAACATAACATAACATCACGCCTTTTATCCCCGAAGGGGTAGGCAGAGGTGCACATTATGCCACTGTACAATGTAACAGCCACTTTTCACTATTTATGTTATGAGTCCCATGTAATACGGGGTGAGCCTATTGCCATATACCGGGCACAATTCCAGACTCCGTGCTACTACTGAGAATTTTTAAAAACCCAGTAATACTTTGCCCGACCCTGGAATCGAACCCGAGACCCTTTGCCCGGCAGTCGCACTTGCGACCACTCGGCCAACGAGGCAGTCAGTGAGATAAAATAGCATTTTTTATATCTGATGCAATATTTTATGTGCTGTAAAATTAAACTAACTTAATACAGGTAACAGATTAGAGACCGATGCCATTTTAATCAACCTCTTCTAAATGTTAAGGAACCTCTAAGCTAAGATAGGTGATAGTTAACGTCATTTTCAATCGGCTTCGAAAAAAGGAGGAAGTTCTCAATACTACTGTATTTTTTATGTTAATTATTATATTACTCGAAGACGCCTGGAATCTCAGATATTATGGATTATAGCTGTGACCATTACCTAAGATATATTTTGTAATGGGTTTGTGGCACCGACTTCTAACCTATCAGTGGATGTGTAAGCTATAAGTACGTATGACCAATAATAGTAATTTTTTTTGCTATTTAGTTTTCGTTTGTTTTTAGTTTATGAAGTCGGTTTTTTAAACGCAGTTTTTATTTTTGGTTTTCACAAACGTTTAAGCGACACCTAACACAAGAAAGGGGTTAGTTTTGGCGGTGAGTGACTCTAACAAACTCTTAGTTAAGAGATGGTTTGGGGGTGGTTGGCCACTACAAGCGTCCTCTACAAAGGCAATGAGTTAACTGCACCTCTAGTTAAAATGGAATGTTCAGTAATGAATATACATCTTATACTATTATACATCTATAAAGCAGAATAGTTTATTTTTTTGTTTGTTTGTTTGAACGCGCTTATCTCTGCAACTACAAGTCTGATTTGAATAATTCTTTTTGTATCGGATAGCGCATTTATCGAAGATGGCTATAGGCTATAAAACATCACGCTACGACCAATAGGAGCTGAGCAGAGCGTATGAAACCGTGCGGAAGTAGCTAGTATATTATATCAACAGCTGATGATGGTGATGACGATAAATAATAAAATATGTGATATGCAATATAATTCATGTTTTTTAACCATACTGATATGTTACAAAAACATTAACATAATTAAAGTTCTTTTCACGCAATACTCATATACTCTCGACTCGAAACCGCCTTCGGAACCTTTTACCATCGATTTCTTTGTTGGAAATCTTTTATCTGGTCCTTTTGATGCGCGACAAATAAAACGCATCGGGGTTTTTCATTGCGTCGCGTGTCGCTGTCGCTTCACCACAGATAATATAGCTACGGATCGTCCCTAAAAAAATAAAAGGTGTGACATTGACATGTCGACATGTTGGTAAATGAAAATGGGTCCATAGAATATTGCATGCATTCATATCGCGACCGTATCGAAGGATCATAGTTTTGTTCAGTCGCTAGATGTTTTTGTGTAAAGGAAATACATGGGATGTTTATTAGAATTTTGATTAAAGTTTTTTTCCCGGACCTCTTTTTTATTCTTACTTTCTTGAAAAGAGAATATCATGTATGTGTAAGATTCCTTGTTTAGGTAAACTATTTTTGAAATTGGAATAGGTATAGATTTCGAAAACTATGTTCCATGTATGGCCGTACCACCACAGATGGGGCCCAATAGGGATGATGCCGATATTAGCCGCGAACTTAACAGGTAGCCGGGGCTCCGGGCCGAAGGGCAGAAGTAGGAGAGGGGGTGGGTTTAGTCAGTAAGAGTCTGACAGCCTCACCCAGGCGGTAGAAGTCATTCGATAATTCTCCTCCCTTAAAAAAAATTATGGTCAAGGTTCACCACATATGTAATTGAACAAGACGTGTGTCTACTAAAAGCATGTCGTCTAGCTCAAATATAAACTTATACAAAAAATAACATAATGTAGACTCTAGAATTAATAAAAAAAAAAATGTTTCACCGCAGTATTTTTCATCAATAAAATGAAAGTGAAAAGTTCCACAAATATACACCCGCTGTTCATTATACAAACAAATAAAAAATATCAATCACTCCAAAAGTCGCAAAAAGAAACATCTATAATGAATATCTTGTGATGGATGGTGCTTGTACTAAATTCGATTAGGTACTAAAAATAAAGATTCATAGATACATAGGCATTCGATTAATTTGAATATGTCTACAGGCAAAAAACATTAGAGCTAATTTGTCCAAATTAATTTCGTATACTTTTTATTGATCTTGGTTTAAGTTGTTTAGTCCTAATGGTATTTACTTTGTTGGCTCAATGATCCAAAGTGGATCTTAGCCGAGACGATACGAGACTCCTCCATTTCATGTAGTTATAATGGTGATCTTTATTTCTAAGAAAAAAACAACACTTATACGTATACTTTTATTACCTAACTGATGAACTTGATACATGTTTCATTTTCATATAAGACATCTAAGTGCAAGGTATACTGGCCTGCGCACGGCGAGCACTGATGACTCGCCGCCTGACCAGAACCAGCCCGGAGCGTACGGCGCGTAGCGTTCCGCGCGCGCCTCAAGGAGCCATCAGACCACCACAGATGGGACCCAACAGGGCTGATGCCGATACGGAGCTGCGGAAGACTTAACGGGTTGCCGAAGCTTCGGCTCGAAGTGCAGTTGTAGGAACAGGGTGGTTTTTAGTCTGTAAGAGTATGACACTTCCTCTCGCCTCATCCGGGTGGGAGAAGTCATTGGATGATTTTCCCCTTCAAAAAAAGCTGCAAAGTATACAAATACAAAACTGATTGCTAATAATGCACTTCTACTACTTCGGAGACCAAAAGACCTTTGATTTGTTTCCCTATATCTCTCTTTACATAATATTACCACGTAGCCAATACTCGTAAGCACGTTTCAAGGGATTTGCCTAATAATTCAACGGGGGTCCAATGTTTAACACCTGGGCGAAGCAATAACAGGCGTTTTGGTGTCATTTATCCATTGCCCCGTACACTTATTGGCTAAATGATTTATTAGTTATCGGCCCATGGCGTGTTATGGTTTTTTGGGGGATTTAATACCCTTAATATTGTTTTCCTTAATGTCGATGATGTTTTGTAAAGGTTGGTTTATGTGGGTCAGTGAGGCATTATGCTTTAATAGTATTTTTAAACTGCCTCGTTTAGGTAATGACTGGTTATAAATGGTGTGAACTTTAGCTTAAAATTGATTGGTGTAAAAGTTGCTTATTTTGTAGAAGTAGGTAATAGAAAGAACGATCTTGTGATACATTTACCGTATGGCTCGACCGGTGTGATACCACAGCCTTACAGAAAACTGCCATGGAACAACGTTTGCGCTGTGTTTTGTCATGTGAATGGGGTTACCAGAGGCCCAATTACCCCCTCCCCATCCCAAATCTCCCCAACAATCCTCATATTCCTAATCCCTTAAAGGCCGGCAAAGCACTTGTAACGCCTAGTCTTCCGGGTGTCCATGGACGACGTCCATGCTTACCATCAAGTGATACGTCTGCTCGTTTACCAGCTAATGCCATAAAAAATGACTGTCGCGGTCAAAACGAAGTCAGAAGATCGAACAAATAAGGAAAAATCCTGCAATGGAGATTATTAATTAAAGTAATAGGCTCCAAATCCCCTGATACTTAGTATTATTACGAAGTCATTACGAAAGTCAGTCACATACGACTACTTTTTAATAATAATAAAATAATTAGCAATGGAAATTCTCTCCTAACTTCTTTACAATAAGATTTATTTCAGAATAATTGGTGGTAAACATAAAATATAAAGAAAATTCTAGGATCAAAATATTGTAGACATGTGACATCCGCAGTGGGTTTAAATTGGGAATTAATGTCCTTACCTCCTGTCAAAGAGGCGGTCTGAATCCCATGTCCACAATTAATTATCTACTTTAAATAGCAGTGATTAAAGTTGTTTATTTACTTTTTGTATGTTGTACATAATGATGTTACCGGGGCTCCGGTTCGACGTGCAGGAGAAGGAACGGGGTGGTTTTTAGTCAGTAAGAGTCTGACACTCCCTTCCGCCTCACCCAGGCGGGAGCAGTCATTCGATGATTTTCCCCCCTTAAAAAAAGCTCCATATTTTTGTTAAGTGACATACGTTCAAACAAGAGATATTATTACAGACTGAGTTATTAATTAATTATACAATAGCCCTATGTTTATGTTGAACAATCAAATCCCGATAAATGTTATTTTCTAAAAGCAACCAATCACATTGTTATACACTGGAAACAAACTTTAACTCAATGTTTCCAGCCAAGACTCCAATCTGAAACCTTTATCGAATGCGGTTTTTGGACAGTAAGCAGGCTTTACAGTGGAATTAATAGGGTAACTGGCAACTGACGAAAAGAGGATTTTATAAGAAGATCTACCATGAAGAGGTAAGCTCGAGGAAAAGCAACCATAATGTGATGTTGTTACCAATGACACAGACCGTACTTCCCGGTTTATTTAATGGGATTATAGTGTGTTACACTCTGGTGTAAGTTGCAACAATTTTAGTCTTACAGCAACATGTTTTAGTGACGTTTTTCGCTTGGGGCACATAATCTCTGAACGAGAAGGGTCCATTAGCAGACTTTCCTCTTTAATAAGCGCGTGGTTTTGTGGTGACAAAGTCCACAATATTTTTAATAGTGCTAAAAATTATGTAGCCTATTATAACTTGGGGTATTTGCGAAGTTTTGTAAATAGATTTGTAAACAAAGTCTATATTTTTATCCTATACTAGCTTCTGCCCGCGACTTCGTACATGCAATCCCGGTTTCTTCCGTTCCCGTAGGATTTTCATGTCTCTTTCTATTATAAGAACCTCCTTCTGACAAAAAAAAAATCAGCCAAATCGGTCTAGCCGATCTCAAGTTATGGCGTGACAACGGGAAATGGGTTTTATTTTTACAGCAGAATTATACATACTTAAAGATTTCAAAAGATCACTATTTAAAAAAATAATAGATAATTTGTTTATTTTATTTTAGATTTCTCGTACCTCGAATGGGAGTGCTTAGTTGCAAGCAAAATTGTACTTTGTTGGAAGTCTGATCCCCAGGTGATTCAGTTTAATTTCCAGTGACGAAACGAATGTTGGATTCGGACATTGTGCTTGACAATAATTTCACGAACTAATAACAAAACAAAGTGACACGTGGACGAACTATAACTGTAAATAGCTATCAACTATTCATCTTTTATATCAAAATATCCAATATATGTGATCAGCAATGCTCAAATCTGATATTGAAGGCTGATGATATTCAATATTAGATACCAATAACTCGGATACAGCAGTAATATAGCAATAGTTTTGTGTATGAAACTGATACTGACTTTCCAATATTCTGTTTGGAAACTTATTGCATATTTACGCAGTAGTATATTGGTAGAAGCAGATTGTGCAAGCACTTTCATTTAATTCAATTGTGTAAGACATTCAAAGTATCAAGATCAACATAATTTATTTCATACGTATAGAACAGAGCCACAAAAGTAATTTAATCATGATTTCTACATGATAGCATATAACAAACCGTGGCTTACAATAACATAGTTAACATAACATAACATCACGCCTTTTATTCCCAAAGGAGTAGGCAGAGGTGCACATTATACCACTGTACAATGTAACACCCACTTTTCACTATTTATGTTATGAGTCCCATGTAATAGGGGTTGAACCTATTGCCATATACCGGGCACAATTCCAGACTCCGTGCTAACTGAGAATTATTAAAAACCCAGTAATACTTTGCCCGACCTGGGAATCGAACCCGAGACCCCTTGCCCGGCAGTCGCACTTGCGACCACTCGGCCAACGAGGCAGACATAGTTATTTAATAAAAATATCTTAAAGATAAAGCATCAAAGAAAAGTCCTGCATAACGTCGAAAATTTATGCAGTTACAATATTTCACTGCCATTTTCATATTGGCCGATCCTAGAAAAATCGTGATAGGAAGATATAAAAAACTGGCGAGCCAATACTCGGTCGAAAGAGGAACAGTCCTTTAAGGGACTCGTGTTAATTTATAGCCACCTACTGAAATTTATGGCCGCCAAGCGTGAAAATGGGTAATTTGTCTTTTGGTTAATATCCAACTGGCGAGTTTCGTGCTAATTGAATTAGCTGGATGGTATCCTGGTAGATGGATATTGAGACAAAGATTTTGTTATATTTTTGAGTGGATTATTTGATTTTAAAAAGTATTTTTTCTTTAAGTAAAAGCACGCACGCTGCTCATGAGGAAGAACCACTCTGTGGTTCGAAACTAGTAGAGCTTTTCTCAGTATATTCACGTGAGTAACCCGCGTTTTTACTTAATTTAATATGTCTCACGATAGTTGTTATAAAAACAGTATTTTTTCTATCGATTATAAATGTGTGAGCCAAATGATAAAAGTTTCATTGCCTCATTGACCGCGTGGTCGCAAGTGCGACTGCCGGGCAAGGGGTCCCGGATTCGATTCGATTCGGGCGAAGTATTACCAGGTTTTTAAAAATACTTAGTAGTAGCACGGAGTCTGGAATTGTGCCCGGTATATGGCAATAAGCTCACCCCCTATGTAGTACATGGGACTCATAACATAAATAGTGGAAAGTGGGTGTTACATTTTAACAGTGGCATTAACTGTGGTAATGTGCACCTCTAGCATAGCCCTTCGGGGATAAAAGGCGTGATGTCATGTATGTATGTATGTATGGCAAAAGTTTCAGTTGGTACTAGTTTCATTGAGTGAATAGAAAAATTAATGTGTTAATCCCATATAGTTGCTTGTGCTTGTAGGAATTAGGTTGCGTCAGTCATTTCATATCAAGTCCTTGAATGGGTATGAATGAGATAATTCCAAAATTCTCAAATATTCACAACAAATGCACACCACTTTATATTTTTTATACATTATGACTTTTTTTTAATTTTATTTAACTACCAAAAAAGAAACATTTTTTAAAAAAAGCAAATTTTAAGTTGTGTATTTATAGTGTAATTTATATTACACTATCGTTAAGTAAAATAAAATGGCACTGAAATAAAATCAAAAAAGTGTATTTTAAAAATGCTGCAATGTCATTTTTTACTATTCATCAGCGCATTAAGAGCTATTTAAAAAATATTTAGCAATAATTTAAGAAGAATGATTAATGATTAAAATAACTAATGCTATTGTCAGTCCATTAGTTTAATTGATTCTAGTGCTCAAGATTGTTGTTCTAGATCTTAAATACTAAGGATTATCACCGTAATGTATCATTTGGATGGTTCTAACCTTTAGACAGATTTCGATCTAAATGTATATTTATTATAAGGTAAATATTGAATTATTTTGATTGGGACAGAGTATTAATTTAGTAATATTATAGTAATTATGAGAATAAGTAGGCTGATGTAGTAGGCTAGTAGTAGTAGTAGGCTGATGTAGAGAAGTCTTAGTTCTATCATATAAACACTCTATTTTAGATTGTTCATCAACAGTTTATAAATGCCCACTGCTGAGCAAACCCTCTTTTCACACGGAGCAGCATAGAGCATTAATCACCACGCTTGCTCAATGCGGGTTGGCATTTCAAACTTAAAATTAGAAATTATAAGCCCAGGTTTTCTCACGATGTTTTCCTTCACCGTGTGTCAGTGGTGTCTAAATAATCTTAGAAAGTACATATAACTCGGAAAAAGTCACATTGGTACTTGCCCTTGGTAGGTTTCGAACCCGTGCCCTCGTGCATGAGAAGCAGGCGTCTTTAACCTCCGGGCCACCACAACATTTTAGATTGTTATGTTTTTATAATTAATAAACCACAATATTCTTGAATGCACTTTTCGAAATGTATTTTGTACATGTAGGTACCTGTCTTGTGCGAGTATGATTGTATGACCGGGGGAGAGGGGGGGTTAAGCATACAATATTTAGTTGCCTACCCTGTCTCGAAAACCATCGATTTTCTTGACATTTTGTACTTATTGGGTTTCGGGGCTATAGATTGATCTGGCTAGGTTAAATTTTTAGAAAATGTCGTTTTGTCAGTGTTTTCATTGAATGAAATCCCTTATTATATGAATACGAAGCTAAATTTCACCATAATGAAAGCAAAATTTGAATGACTTAGTCGGGAAATCGGGTGCCTCCTACGCAGGACAATCAAGTTCATTCCTGGGCCCTCAGCCGGCGTGTTTCTTTTTTGTGTTTTGTTCTCTCTATTTTTTATATATTTTTTATTTTCTAAAAAACTGTTTGTACTAAAGAAACCGAGCAAAGCTAGGTCATCCAGATTCTTAGGTATCAATATATCAGCAAAAAGATAGCCATTACTGAACATTGAATAATGTTCATCCCTCTAATGATTTTCAGATCGTCAAATGTGATTTAGTGTATGCTAATGATAAATTAATTACTTTAATAATATTATGTTATATTATTTAACAATAATATTAAAACTTACGTTAGTAAAGTTTTAAACTTTCGTGAGACATACTTATTAATTACTAGTTTCTGCCCGCGACTTCGTACGCGCAATCCCAATTTCCCCCCGTTCCCGTTCGTAATTTTCGGTAAAAAGTAAAAAAAAGTATTCTATAAAAAGTAACCTATGTCCGTCTCTTGGTTCTAAGCTACCTCCCTGCCAATTTTCATCTAAATCGATTGAGGCGTTCTTGAGTTATAAATAGTGTAACTAACACGACTTTCTTTTATATATATAGATTATCAGTAGCAGCGCGACAGTCGCCGCGTCGCGGGTCGCGGAATGCTGCTCATGAATATGAGCTTCTAGCATGGCTTGAAACTAGTCGAGTTCCTCTTCAAACAGTTACGTGAGTAAGCCGAAACCATAATAATGATTTTCAGATATTTCATAATAATTGAATAGATTAACTAATACAATAAATTGATAACATTATAAGCTTTAACAAATTAAGCGTGTACAAGCTAATTACGATTCGAAATTAATTACCGGAAGTGTTAATACAATAAATATGGAAATGACGTCACAATTGGTATGTAAACAAAGTGCAGTTAATTGTTAATTAAGAACATTATTCGTGTATTGGTTTCGCTGCTTAATGTCCAAAAATATTGAAAATTTGTTCTGTGAGATTGTTTTTAATTAAAATCGTAACATAGCATAATATTAACACTTAATAACTTTTATCCCCGAAGGGGTAGGCAGATGCGCACATTACGGCACTTAATACCACTGTACAATGTAACAGCCACTTTTCACTATTTATGTTATGAGTCCAATGTAATAGGGGGTGAGCCTATTGCCATGTACTGGGCACAATTCCAGACTCCGTGCTACTACTGAGAATTTCTTTAAAAACCCAGTAGTAGGTACTTTGCGCGACCCGGGAATCTCGGCCGACGAAGCAGTTCAAACTTATAATTTGAGATTATTAACGTCTGCCTCGTTGGCAGATTTGGTGCAAGTGCGCCTGCCGGCCAGAGTTCTTGGGTTCTTCTCATGTGTCGGACAAAGAATTACTGGGTTTTTTCAAAAAAATGACAGATTCTGAAAATGTGCCCGTTATATGGCAATAGGCTCACCCCCTATTACATGGGACTCATAACATAAATAGTGAAAAGTGGGTGTTACATTGTACAGTGGCATTAAGTGCCGTAATGTGTTTAAAACGAGTGAGGCTAATAATTATTGGTTTGAAATCACCAACCCGCTTTGAGCAAGAGTGATTATAAATGCTCAAACATTCTTCTTGTTAGAAAAGGCTTTTGCTCAGCAGTGGACACTTATAAGCTGAATCCTTAGTACGAGCTTTTTTTACTTTTAACATAACATAACATCACGTCTTTTATCCCCGAAGGTGTAGACAGAGGTGTACATTATGCCACTGTACTATGTAACACCCACTTTTCACTATTTATGTTATGAGTCCCATGTAATAGGGGGTGAGCCCATTTACGTTTAAAGTAATCGTAACGAGACGGCGTTCTGAGGGCCAAGCACGAATAACTATCGCATTCGTATCGTAACAGTATCGAGCGAGTTAAGCGTTCTGATTGGTTGGTTCACTTGAGGCGGCCAATCACAGCGCCGAACGCGCTCGATACTATTACGTTACGAATGCGGTAGTTATTCGTGCTTGGCACTCTGTTCTCTGATTGGTTAGTTCATTGGAGCCGGCCAATCACAGCGCCGAATGCGTACTCACGTTACGTTTACTTTAAACGTAAAAGAAACCCGTACTAAGACCTCAGCCATACGATGTGGTTGTCACGTGGACTCAATTTCAGACTCCAAGCTATTACGCACCAATCTACATAATTGTACATAGATATGTAGAATCTAGATATGTATGGCAGACCAAATAAAACAAAATCAACCAGCAAAAATGTAGGTAAAGCAGACATGGGGCTTATTTATTCATCGGTCTATGTATGTTCAGTTCCCAGTTTATTTTACTACGCAGATGCTATCTCCGCATTCATGAATCCGAATGTTCCTTGCTATTATTGCCGACGATTTACCGTACATTGCTGCGGCAGTACGATTTTACAAAATAAAATGCTTAATGTAGCCTGCTTTGGATTTTGCGTTAGTATTCATGTAGTTTATTTTAAAGTAATATTCGTTTTATTAGAGTTTATGGATGAAAAATGATTTATATAGTTCTTGTACATTTTGTTTAAAAATAAAATGATATGAGTGTCTTTGTTCTGACACTCGACAACGCTAATTGTTACGCACCCACACATCGATACAACATCATTATATGCATGTGTGGGTAATTTTGTTAGAATACGTAGTTTTGGAACGCAACCATTTTAGTTCAGTTGTTTGCCACTGGTGTCGCTCTCTCCCACTTTGAATCTCACATTGTAAACGGTCGTACGAAATAAATCTACGCTAAAATCATACAAATTTCATAAAACATTCGTCTATCACGAACGGTATCATTAGTATTCAATATCATTAGTATTCAATGTCACTTTAGTGTCGGTATACGTATTTTTATAATTTAACTAACTACTTCCACGCGGTTTCACTCGCTCTGCTCAGCGCCTATTAATCGTAGCGTAATATTTTATAGCCTATAGCCTTCCTTGATAAATGGACTATCTAACACAGAAAGAATTTTTCAAATCGGACCAGTAGTTTCGGAGATTAGCGCGTTCAAACAAACAAAAAAACAAACTCTTCAGCTTTATAATATTAGTATAGATTCATGGGCGAGGTGGTATGGCGGGCATAATAAATCTTTAAATTCATTGTATTTTCGTTTCAGTTCCTGAGTTAGGCAAGTGGATAGACTGATGACATAGATGCTTTGATTTTTTGAAATAAATCGGTATTCAGTTACAAAACGAACTCGAACTGATGACTAGTTTTTGGAGGCACGCACTCTATAATAAGACAGAAGACTCTATGAAACCGTAAACTAACATAAGACTAACCCCCGAATACCGAAAGGCAACTCAATTTTAAGTTGTATTAAAATATAGTGCCATCTCTGTCATTTTAAAATGAACCTGTAGAGACAGAACTATACACCTTTAACTACTGACGTTTAACTTATAGACGACGAGTTTCAAATGTAACAATTTACCAAAAAAAACGTCTAAAATGCAATTAATTTTATTTTAACTAAAATCGCGGATTACTCACGTGAATATACTGAGAAAAGCTCTACCAGTTTCGAAACCCAGAGGGGTTCTTCCTCGTGAGCAGCGTGCGCGGTCGCGGAGACGTCGCGCAGCTCACAAGTATTACACAAACTAGTAGATCTTTTCTCAGTAGGTATATTCACGTGAGTAACCCGCGATTTTAGTTAATTTAATATGTCTCACGATACTTATTATAATTATATTTTAGGTAAGATTGTATTTTTTTTAAATTATGCGAAATATAGTTAGTTTATATAATTTGAACCAAAAAAACGCTGATTTCATTTGGAAATGTTTTTATTTTCGCACTTCTTTAATATAAAAATAATGTGCAAATCAGTAATTAAAATTAATTAATTTCGATTATTTATTAAGTTGCCTGACATATGTCCCGTCACCCTTTATAACATGACTACACCACGTCACGACTTACAGGTTCAGCGAGACTTAAAATTGAGTATCGCTTGGGACATAAATCGATTAAACCACTCAATTCAAATACCAACTCTCTTGCAATTTACCCATAATGGGGTAGACGACTAATTTTTATTTTAATGTCCGTCTGATAGATTATTTAAAAACATTAGACACGTATTTTTTATTTTCTCACAGAAACGAATAGTTTCGAAGATATATTGATTTGAAATGTCGCGTGACGTCACTTCTCAGTACATTTTATACTAAGGAATGACGTTTTAGCCCCCACTCCTAAACTTTGATTCGTTTTATCTAAGTATTGTTTTATTATACGACAAAATAAAAAAATACGTGTCTAATATTTTTTCATTACCTAACTTACGGACTAATTATATTTTTAATTTTCATACCCTGTCATCATCCCCATTGTAGTACTAACGTTCAATAATGTACCCATTTGTGTTAAAACGAGCCGACTACTAAATTAACCCAAATTAATCACCCATTCTTAGGCATTAACTTAATCTATCCTAGACATAAACTTAAATCTAGAATCTACATCAGATGCGTACCCTTGAATTAGGTTTTCGTGTTAAACGTAATTAATGTTGTGGACTTTCAAAGAGTTTGAAAGTGCTGACACTTTCTTTATTTTATTCTGTTTGATAATTTGTTGCTAAGTTGGTATTTGCTTTGCTATTAATATGGCAGTTGTAACATAACATAACATAACATCACGCCTTTTTATCCCCGAAGGGGTAGGCAGAGGTGTACATTACGGCACTGAATGCCACTGTACAATGTAACACCCACTTTTCACTATTTATGTTATGGCAGTTGTGTTTGTATTTTATCGATATACCAGAGAGATCGTTAGCCACAAGCGCGACTGCCGTGCAAAGAGTCTCGAGTGGGCAAAGTATTACTGTTTTTTTTTTAAATATCGCTGTAGTAGCACGGATTCTGGAGTTGTACCCGGTATATGGCAATAGGGTCACATAACATAAATAGGGATAAACTGGTGTTACATTGTACAGTGGCATTAAGTGCCATAATGTGCACCTCTGTATATCCCTCCCACCCATGCATAATCAATGTTATATAACATAACATAGCCTATAGTTCTGTTACAGTGAAGGAGAGGAAAAAGTAGCTGTGCTAATTGTAAAGATTACGGCAAAGCTCTGACATGGCTCCAGCAGTGGACGATCATAGGCTGTACTGGTGGTGCTGACAAGCACTTACATACATATCCCCTCGACTGATGACCACAAGTAGTGACGGCTCACCTTCTATATTAACTCACCATCCATTCAGTTCATGAATAACCTCACAAATGTTTCCTTACTTTAAAAAACAGTTTAAAGTTGGAAAACATGCTGAAACTAGTCTCGTAGCTGTTCAAGTTTAGATCGATTTTCGTATAAGAGTGTAATTAAAATTCTTCTGAGAAGAGGTCGCTGGCTATAAGCCAAGTAGTAGAAGCACTACGTGTTATTGCTTGCCCAAAAATGTATTACCTACCACAAACTATGTTTTGCTAATACAAAGTTTTTAGGTTGTTAGGTGATTCGTGGATACGTTGTCCGATTAAATGGCCGGATTCGTTTCTGTACTTGTATTTTTATTTTTTCATTACGTGGTTTCTTAATCGACTCTGGAGTTTTTTTGAGGGGGAAAATCTTGGGAAAAATAATTCAATGACTTTTCCCGCCCGGGTGAGGCGAGAGGGAGTCGGACTCTTACTGACTAAAAACCACCCCGTTCCTATTCCTGCACTTCGAGCCGCAGCTCCGGCAACCCGTTAAGTAATCTGCGGCTTCGTATAGGCATCAGCCCTATTGGGCCCCATCTGTGGTAGTCTGAGGCTCTTTGAAGCGCGGGCGGAATGCGAAGCGCCGTGCCGCACCGTATGCTCGGGGATTATGGACTGCACGATTCTACGTCTGATGTCCGGATAAGAGCAAGCTCGTCTTGGGAGTAAGTACCTAGCTGTGTAGTTGTTTACAGAGGTTTCTTCTTGATTAAGTGAACCTTTAAAAGTATCTCATTAGAATAAAAATACATTTTACTAACTTACCTATCAAAAGAGTCATAGACATTTTTGACAAAATTTTTACACAAAACAAAGGTAGATAAACTGCTTGCTAAATAATTATGTTTCAAATTCGATTCACAAAGTCCATTTATTGTCTCGTTCTGAATCTAATTATAATAATAAGAAAACGACTGCTCAGTACAAAAGTCATCAATCCTTACAAAGCTAGAAGGGCGCGGCGCCTATTAATTTTATTACAGCGATAAAATAATAATTTAGAACGATAGCATGACCGGAAATAATATCCAGGCGCATTAAACAAAAGGTAAGTAACGGTTGCTCGTTCTTTTGGCAATATTGGGGAATTTGGCAAGGTGTGGCACTTATTATGAGGCTCGGATCCCTAGCCATAATTTTATTATACGGCCGAATTAAATTAGCCTCCGATTTTATTTTTAATCAAGTGAAGTAGCTGCCCTTGCACATTGATCGTGTTATTACATTCTTATAATGCAACCTTAATAATCGTCCTTAAATTCAAAACAATAAAGTGTATAATTGGATACTTAAGAGCAGTGGACATTGGACTCGAGTTAATTATTGGGATAAAATTCCAGAGGCGTTTTTGTAATGGTTAATTTTAGCTTCTTAGGCTTTGTGACGGACTTTGACCCAGAAACGGCGTTGGATAAGATAATAATTTCCCTAATCTGATCGATAGAAATATGAGAACGGAAAACTAAAGGACATTAATTTTCTTAATTTTAATTTATTCCAAGATAATGTCTTTATCTGTTACGGTATTTATAAAAACTTGGATTTGTCGTTGTTGTTTAACATTTCATTAAATTTGTATATTAAATTAACTAAAAATAGTTAGGTACTCAAGCAATTATACTGAGAAAAGCTTTATTAGTCAGTCTGCGCATGAGGAATATTCCCTCTGTGATTCGAAAATAGGAGAGCATTCCTCAGTGCATTTGTATAGGTAACTCGTAAATTTAGTTAATTCTATATGTCTCTCGATAGTTACTATAAAAACAGTAGTTAGTTTTATAATTCGTTATTATAGTTAGTTATAATTCGACATGGAAAATTTTTAATGTGTATCATGTGACAGAACAAATAACAGGTACATATTCTATTAAGTATAGAAACAACGAGGTACTAGTAACCAATACTATTTAACAATTACAATACATAATACATTGTAATTCTTTATTGTTATTTATTAGAAATACCAAGTCACTCTATTAGTCTTATGTCGGAATACTGAAACGCTACTCAATTTTAAGTCACGCTTAAGTATAGTTTCTGTCACCACTTATTCTTTGTAAAATGACAGAGACGGCACAATATTTAAGCACGACTTGAAATTAAGTAACATTTCAGTATTCTGGCACTAGACTTAAAACAAAACTACAAAGTACCTTGATCTACTAAAAACTTCACGACAAATAATGACTTATACCCCAGTTCTTAGACAAAAAGTTTGCGACAAATAAAATAAAACCTTCATCGAGAATTATTTTCGCATTGTTTCCACAATCCACGAAGGATGGGAGATCAACCAAGTCACATTAATCAATATACACAGAACTCATAATATCTTTTATTTGTAACTTCCTAGACTTATTTTCTAAATAATATATTACGAGTATAAGGAAATACAATGATGCACGCTTCATGATACTTTCTTTAGTCGAATGTCGTGGTTGATGAACCCTTTCCGCGCCGCGTAAAAGCAATAAATTATACGATAATGAAGGCGAAGACCCTACTACGGGTCTCGTTGATTGATTTGTAATATACTCTCTAGAGTTTTTGTGGGATAAGCTATTTGCTATTTTCGTTGGCTATCCGAATAGGGTAGATGGTAGATTATTTTAAATCATTAGACACGTATTTTTTATTTTCTTACAGAAACGAATAGTTTCGACGATATATTGATTTGAAATGTCGCGTGACGTCACTTCTATGTACATTTTATATGTAGAAATGACGTTTTAGCCCCCACTTCTAAACTTTGATTCGTTTTATTATACGACAAAATAAAAAAATACGTGTCTAATATTTTTTATTTACCTAACTTACTAATTAGATTTTTAATTTTCATACCCAGTCATCATCCCAATTAAAGAGAAGCGGTTTTTCATAATGTTGAGAGTTTGTCGATATACATATGGTTAATTTATCAATAGGATTGTAGTTGTGTTTCTACTTTTTCGAAAATAACCGTGGATTATAGTTAGACTCTATGATCTTATTGAAGGCTCAAGTCGTTGTTGCAAACCAACAGTAGGTAAGTACCTACTTTTAATTTATTGAATTTCTTGGTCACAATAAAATTCTACGGTGGCTTAGATTAAAAACTTTTTAAACTTTCTCACTATTGAAGACCAAATAAATCTGACTAATCGTGCACTTAATAAAGTGCCTAATAAGCTCACTATGTCCAGCTTAACACGTTAAACGCCATGGGGGTAATCGGTGACCAGCGTTAGCGGAGGATTTACCTTCAACAGTATTTTATTGGCAGTCAAAGTCTTAATGTACTGTCTTAATGACTAGAATGTACTTTATTTAGGTCATTAAAAACTAACATTATTGTTTCGCTATCACAGAGATTAAGTCGCCAGTTTGGCAGTGAAAGAACATTATCGCCGCAAATAACTTTATTACTTGGCAGTTTGTTATTTAAAAATTTAAATAAACTCTAAACGTGCCAAGTGTGAAGTGAGTTAATGTTCACATAAAATTTAGGTCATCATTGTCACTTTGGGTTGAATGTAAAAAATTGAAACTAATGTGTACAGAGTAAGAGCGTAGTAGGTCTGTTAATGTGTGAGTATTGAAATTTGTTCAAACTACAATAAAATTAACTAAAAATCGCGGGTTATTCACGTGAGAGTACTGAGAAAAGCCGGTCGGTCGCTGCTCATAAGGAAGGACCCCTCTGTGGTTCGAAACTAGTAGAGCTGTTGTGTGCAGTATTTTCACATGAATAACCCGCGATTTTTAGTTAATTTAGTATGTGTCACGATAGTTGTTTTAATACAATTAGCAATATTTTAGTCAAATATTTACGTTTCATTATATAGTACTATTCTTAATAAAATACATGTTAAATTATTTTCTACAATAAAAGTTTATTCAACTCCATTTTATTTATTAGTAAATCTACTTACGTTACTTGTGTAGCTGTACCGCGTACATTCGTCATCTTGTAAATGTAAATACCAAAAGCTACCAATAGATGGCGTTATGATATAAAATATAAACTTTTCGTCAAATCTTATTAAGACTAAGTGCTCACTTATTTACGTCCGTGACCTAGTTCAGTATAAGAAAAAGGGATAAAATGGACTAATCTACACATACAATGATAATTTCTACCAAATTACCATTAGCTGCAAGATATTTACTGCAGAACAAAGGCATTTATTGTCATATTTGGCTGGCTACTTATGGATAATAATTAGGTCATTGCTAAACAAAGAGACGCTGTTAGTCGTCTGGGACTGATATGTGTACGATATTTTAGGAGAGCTGCACGGTAGCGTGGTGGCTGGGCAACCGGTTGCGGCGCAGCATGTAGCGGGTTCACAGTTTGTTGGATCCACATATTGTTCTTTTGGGTCTGGGTGTCATGTTTATGTGAATTTGTGTGTTTGTAAACGCACCCACGATATAGGAGGCAATTTTAGAGTGGGGAAACGTTACTTAACAAAAAACTAAAAACAAAACAAAAAGCGTGTTAGCACTTCTATACAGACAAATAAAATTAGAGTGTCTGTTTATAATATTAAAACAACCGCTTTTTACTACATGCATATGAATATACACGATACACATAAAGAAATGACATTTTTTATAATTTTGTTGTCTGTTTGTACTGGCTGATCTCTGGAATGGCTGGACCGATTTTGCGAAACTTTTAGTGGTAGGTAGTTGATGTACTGAGGAGTAAAATAAGCTACTTTTATTTTGGAAAATTGGAACAAAAAATGAATTATGGCCTAAAATTCATATTCCTAATTCAAATCGCGGGCAACAGCTAATATGACATAATACTGGATAAGAAATTGCCTATAACACCAACGTAAGCTAATTTTTATGAATGAGAATTCGAAGCTATAAGACGCAATACAATATCACTAGACGACAACCCACCTTCAGCAAATAGTAGGGGACGGAAAACTCTTAGCACAGCTCGCTGCCGGGAACCATTCGGATGATGGATGACCGCCAATGAGGCTCAAGTAGTGAATATTAAGAATTATTTATCAAAACTCTTACGATAAGGAAAATAATATACCATTTTGCTGTGAATCGATTGAAAGGCGCCATTATATTTACGACTTTAGTGTCCTGTTGAATGAACATTGATAAGTTTTAGGAGATAAGTTTATTGTTTAGTTTAATTTATTATTTGTCTTCGGAAGTCTTAGTCTTTATTATCCATGATTCAATGAATGTATTAAATTTATTTTCGGTTTTTTTTCTTTGATGGTCCAACGTTTGGCGACTATCTCGACTGGTGGTAAGCGATAATGCGGCCTACTTTGTAGCACGTCTACCCATTGTTCATCAAGGTTACGGGTTTTATAGGACATATGGTTAATCAGAACAGCTAAGAGGATTCTTTGCTTTGTTAGATGTTATAGAGACTGTGTTTTCTGATTAGTAATGGGTGCCTTCAGGGCCTCATCCTGGTCGGCCGGCTGTAATACTCTTCATATGAATAACACAGCACATTTTACTAGTTGTACTATGTACGGCGTCTTTGTGAGAGAACACTAAAGATATTGAAAGATTCTGCACGGTATATACCTAATTACACTATACTTTTTTCCAAAAAGTTCTTGATAAAATTATCTAGCTGTATCCTTACTAATATTATGAATCGGAAAGTGAGTTCGTTTGTTTGTTCCGCTTTCACGCCGTAACTACTAAACCGATTGCTTTGAATTTTTGCAGACGTAAAATTAGAAGTCCGGATTGAATAATAGGGTACTTTTATCCCGGAAAATTTCGGTATTCCTGGGGGAAAACAAAAGAATTGGTATAGATGGCGCTGTGTGTATTGGTATATGTCAAATAGGTTACTTTTATCCTTTTGTGACGCGAGCAAAGCCGCGGGTAAAAACTAGTATAACATAAATAAGTACAGTTGTTAGTGCTACTTACATTGTAGTATTATAAACATTACATACAAATTATCAGCATAATATATGCACTATGGTGAATGAAGTATTACGTTAAAAACTGCGAGATAATACACTACCAAATTTGATATCACTGAAAGACAAGTAGTTTTTTTTATGGAAAATATTCACACAAGATTCAGGAACTTTGACTGTACCTCAAACTGTGGCTGTAAATGTAACATAAACACGTAGACTTGTTTCTAAAGATTGTCAAGACAATGTTGTATGATGTTTTGCATAATAGTGTAGAAAATATTGGTGTTTTAAAATTTAAGGCTTATTGCTTATTAAGATTTTAAATATACGCTATTTTGATGGTATAGTTTATTAATATTTTGGTTTGTTTTGGTAGCTTACGTCTTATAACTTCTTAATTTTTTTTATAAATAACCAATAACTCTGCCTGCCGAGTGGCCGCGAGTGTAACTGCCGTGCAAGGGGTTTCGGATTCGATTTCCGAGTCAGGCAAACTATTACTGGGTTTTTAAAAATCTCAGTAGTAGTACGGAGTCTGGAAGTGTCCGGTATATGGCAATAGGCTCACCCCCGGTTACATGGTACTCATAACATAAATAGTGAAAATTGGGTATTACATTGCTCAGTGGCATTAAGTGCCGTAATGTGCACCTCAGTCTACCCCTTTGGGATAAAAAGGCGTGATGTTATGTTATGTAAATAATAACTCGTGATATAGGTAACAATTCACGACTACAGTACAAATCTTCCAAAGATTTACATTGTTGAAAACCTAAAATCTTCAGGCTAACTGAAAGGAACCTACAAATTATTTATATTTTCCTCTCTGAATAATAACAGTACAAACAAATCCAAAAGAGTGTGTATTTCGTTCAATTTCCTAGAGTATCGTTCGCAGTACAGGTACTTTGTTGTGCAATTGGCCAGGATTTTCGTGGAAAGTTAATGCTCTGTCTATTTGCCATTCTCTCAACGTTTTAATCTGTGTCCCGGGCACAACATTTTCGTCCACATATTTAGCTTTGTACAGCTCATTTCTGAACGTCTTCAGCTGGTCTCTCATATATTCTATGGGCACTTTTGTTATAGCCAGCATTCTAGGTTTATAGCTGTCACTTTCAGGAACATTTTTGGCCTCATATAATTCGTATATAAGGAATTTGTCGTGAGATTTTGGTGCTCGAAGAAACACTGCGTAATCATTGCCTACATGGAGGAATCCTCTGAGGTTGTGCTCTGATTTGAAACCGTCGACAAATTGGAACATCTTGTGCAAACGAACCGAGTTTGATTCGTCAAAAAACAAAAGGCACACAAATGTAATTGTTTGGATCTGAAAAAGAACGAATGTGTAATGTATTATGTGTCTTATGAACATTTTGTTAAAAAATAAAGATGTATGAAGTGATAAAAAATGTACTATTCATTTAATTTATTTTTACGGAAACATATCATCACACAATTTTCACAACGCAACGAAGGGTTGTAGTATCGATGTGGGCAGATGACAGTGATGACAGTTTGACAAAGAACGCTAAAAATACCCTTCAAACCAAAGAATCTCGTATGCAAAGTCATCACAAAAATTCCTTTGAACTTTCAAATGACCGATATTTTGAGAAAATCCGAAAAGTTCCAAATAACCACACTATTTTTCTGCATAGTTTGGCATGCACACAGGCATTCCAATACTAAGGTATTTTTGCACAAAATCAAAAGGAGTTTTCATCCTTAAAAGTTCAATAGAATTCAATAGAACTCAAAATATGTTATGTTAAAAATTACCGTGGTATGACGTCGGTGGACAAAATTGTTTATTTTTCTTTTTATATTTAGCCACAAAAATATTTTATAAGTTATGACAAAGATGCATTTCAAGATTAAATTTCGCGTCTTCTTACTTTCATTGTTTTTAAAAACGCCAAGTTTGTTTTGAAAGTGGGAACGTGACACCTCATTAGGTGACTTAGAGTGTCGCTTCCGAAGTAAGGTGTTCGGTTTACGGACCACCTTGAGTATTATGGAAATTTAGGAAAATGCTTTTAAAATGTACAAAGAAAAGTTTGAGATGAGACGACTTAAATTACTTCTCATGGAATTTTTCTTTTCTTGAACGGACGAAATGTGTCAGCATATTGTTAGATGTTTTTATATCAGAATTGTTATTGATTTCTCATTACGGTCGTGATTTGAATACAAAAGGAGGAGAGTTTTATTTTGTTGTCAAAATAAACAATTTTATACGACATCATATTGTTGATCTGAACATTATTTTTATTAAATTGTAGGTACGAATAAAAAATGTATATCACTGAAAAGTAATAGAATTTTGTATGAATTCGGTGAAAATATGAAAAAAAAACACTTACCAAGTGCATGCTTATAAAAATTCAATAAACAATAAAATAAATCGTAGTTCAGCGATTGGCATGCGTCATCACGATATCGAAATGTTGCTTCAACTAAAATAAAATTCGAATATTTTATGACAAGATTAAAAATTTTAATGCAACATGCATTGCTTATGAAAATTCAATCCAATTGTGTCACTATTTTCGAAAATATAAAAAGTTCTTTTAATATCTTGTTTTAATTATTTTTTAATATTCCGTGGAAAATGGAAACGTGTGCTTTCAAAATGAAAAAGTCCCGGTATAAAGCCCGTAGTTTCTGAAATAAATTACAAAAAAATTGTAGAGATTTTTCGGTTTTTGAAAACTTATTAGTATAATTATAACTAACGTTTTTTTGCTCACCAATCGACGTAAATGTAGGAAGAGGTAAAAATAATTAAAAGGCCTGCAACGCCCCTATGACTCCTCTGGTGTTGCGGGTGTCTATAGGCGGCGCTGATCGCTTACCATCAGGAGATCGTCTGCTCGTTTGCCTCATTCCATAAAAAAGGGGTATTATTGTCCAATCACAGCGGCTGTCAAATATTAAATGTCCAATGGTCTGATGCTAGCTTATTTCCCATTGGACGAAATACGCGAGGTTCACACACCATTCGGTGAAGAAAAATACGGTAGGCCCCATTTTACATCATCATGAATGTATGACGATAGACGCACTCCCTATTTCATGACACTTCAAGTTGGTAAAAAGTTGGTGCAACATGATGATTGTACAACTCTACCCTCTTCGGGAATTAAAAGGCACGACGTAATTAATATACTATCCATGGAAAGAAGTATGACAGGTATACATACGGTGGAGCATGTAAGTAACGACCAACTAAGAGCAAAAACAAAGGTTATATAGACATCTTAAAAAGAATTGACCAACAGAAATGGCGTTGGACCGGTCATATGCTGAGAGAAAACAAGGAAAAATGGTCCAAGATAGTAACTGATTGGTATCCAAGAGACGGTAAACGCAACAGAGGAAAGCAGTTAAAAAGATGGGAGGACGAACTAAGGCTAACAGCGGGACCCAACTGGAGAAGAGTGGCCCGCGACAGAATTCAATGGAGGCAGCTAGAGGAGGCCTTTGCCATCTTTTCCGCATAATGTGCACCTCTGCCTACCCCTTCGGGGATAAAAGGCGTGATGTTATGTTATGTAATTTTATTACTTAATTCATTTTCTATAAAAACATTTATTTTACAAATTGTACTACATTCATCGTTAATCGCAACGTTTTTACTCTCGCCTCTAAATATGAATGAAATGATTCAATAAAGGTCTCAACATAGAACAGTTTTTAATTATAAAACTAATTAGTTACTGGTAATGAATTAGCTACCAACTTGTTCTGGATTTTACAAAATTGTTTTATGCATTGAAAAGAGCTGAATTTTTGGTTAAAAATAGTGGTGGTAATATTCAAAGTCAAAGTGAAAGCATTTATTTCAATTAATCCTTATTTAGATTCTTTTGAAATGGCAAAAATTGAATTGTCCATCCAACTATCGGTCTGCCAGTTCGCTGCTCGTTCCAAAGTTAGTAGTATAGTTTCAAATGGAGATAGATATTCTTGAAATAGTTCTTTTTAATCCGAATTTTAATCCTCAATCGGTATATGCCGTGTAGTTTTATTGTTACTCAGGTTTTCTTAATCAAATCGTATGAATATATTTATATACATATCTGGTACTAGCATTCCGCCTTTAAAATGATAGTTAGAGAAGCTTAAAGACTATCTATCTATCAAAAACGAATAAATGTCGGAATAGTGCAAGATGCAAGTCCCAGTACTGTTACTGGGACTGCCTGTATATCTGTATATTACTTCTTCGGATATCACAGTATAAAAGGTTCAGGTGAATCAGAGAGAGCTGCTGTCTCGATTCTTTTACGCAATATAGAAAAGCATCTATGTACCTATTTAAATCCACCGTCACCGGCCACGTGACGGTGACGGCTAAATAAAAATATCATAATAATAATTTTCTAAACATAAAACATCGCATTTTATTAGACCAACCAATAAATAACTCCTAACTTCCACCATTTTAACAGATTAGACAACTATGTATAACGCCTTCGTGGATTCAGTTAGTTTGATAGAAATACGAAATATGCCCGTATACTGCCTTCAAATTACCTTATCAAGCCCCTTTCCGCTTGAACTGGTTTCATTACTGACCCACCCGTTATCTGTGTGGGGTTACAAATTTTGTAAACGACCAACAGATATTTCGGGACAGCGATTGATGTGATCTGAACGAGGCATTGGTTTTATTTGTGCTAAATCTATTTTGTAGTTTCGTCAAAGAGATGTTTTCCTGTTTTTAGTCGTATGATCTTTAAGGTCGGATGGATCCTTTTTGTATATTGTAAAGGGTTTCGGGTCATGATGAAGACCGTTTTTAGTGAATACAATGGATTGTTTTGAAGGTAACGTTGTAATGTTTTTGTCATTCGGGGATTTAAACTAAAGGTGGATTGAAAATATTCGTTATTTTTACTTATGAAATAACGAGGTTTTTGTTGACTGCCTCGTTGGCCGAGTGGTCGCAATTGCGACTGCCGGGCAAGGGGTCTCGGGTTCGATTCCCGGGTCGGGCAAAGTATTACTAGGTTTTTAAAAAAATTCTCAGTAGTAGCACGGAGTTTGGAACTGTGCCCGGTGTATGGCAATAGGCTCACCCCCTATTACATGGGACTCATAACATAAATAGTGAAAAGTGGGTGTTACATTGTACAGTGGTATAATGTGCACCTCTGCCTACCCCTTCGAGGATAAAAGGCGTGATGTTATGTTATGTTATGGAGGTTTTTCTGAACTTTGATGGCACCAATGTACACATTGTTTTAATTTTTTACACGTACATATTATTATTATTGTTGTACTCATTCGAATGTATCCTTGTGTAGTACCTACATATGTGTAGTCTGCGTCCTGAATATGTAGGGCTGTACCCAGATTAAACCGCAATTTCAAAAACTGTAACATTTTTTATGTTCTTAAGAGAACTTAGGTACATTTGAACTTAATGGCGATGTGGTTTCTAAGAGACAAAGTTCTTTAAAAAAATTAAAAATGAATTATAGCCAATCATTTATGATTACAAACAAGACTTTCGTATTTCATTTTCTAATCAATTAAATTAAACTATACATGTAGAAAATTTCAGTATGTACCTTTCTGATACGGAGCAGCGGAAGGCCTTTCGGGTTGCCGGGGCTCCGGCTCGGAGTGCAGGAGAAGGAATGGGGTGGTTTTTAGTCAGTAAGAGTCTGACACTCCCTCTAGCCTAACCCAAGGCGAGAGAAGGCATTGGATGATTTCCCCCCCTTAAAAAAAGTATGTATGTACATTTCTACAGTCTACCTAATGGAGGTATGTGGCGATTTGTCATTCGATGCGGAGGACTAAGGAGGAGGCCTTTGTTCAGAAATGGAAGACTTCAGCCTGATGATTATGATAATGGTCTACTAAAATAGTTTTGTAACATCCTTATCAATTTTCCACTAAAACTCCCATTGTTGAAAAAAGTAAATTGAATAAAAATAGGATATCTAGATAAAAAATAAAAGAATAAACTAATTATTTTGAAATAAAATACGTAACCTTTTAAAGCCGTTTTCATTTTGGCGTTAACACGGCAATAGGTAAGAGTTAAAATATAAAAAGTTTTGCTGAAATAGGAACTATATACGATTTTAAACTAATGTTCTATTAAGAATACATACCATTGTGAAAGTGTCTGCTACCGCAAAAAATGTGATTAATTTATATAAAGTACTTGCTTTTACCCGCGACTTCGTACGCGATATCCCGTTTTCTCTCGTTTCCGTAGTATTTTCGGGTTTTTTTCTGTCTTAATAAACTTTTCCTAATAATAACAACAAATACAACAAAAAAAGGATTAATGAAATCGGTACAGCATTTCACGCGTAATGCCGTGACCAAGGGAAAAAGGGATTCATTTTTATATATTATAGATATTGTTGTGTATTTGTTATCTGTGCAAATAGATTACTGGCCACTTGTAATGACAATAGTCTATGGTTGTATATTGTCTATGCTATTTTTTAAAACGAATAAAACAGTGTGCTAATGGCGGTCTGCAGTTTTAGTTGTTCCTGCATGTAAACATTTTATACAACAGATATAAATTAGAAACTTGCACATCACTACATAGCATCTGTATCGCTATCCGCCGTCTATATGTCCGTATGTATGCTTAGCTTATATCTTCAAAACTACGCAACGGATTTGATGCGGTTTTCTTTAATAGATAGAGTGATTTTTAAAGAAGGTTTATGTGTATAATACATGCATATTGCACCCGTGCGAAACCGGGGCGGGTCGCTAGTCATGATAATAAATAAAAAAGTGTAGGTGCATTTTATCTAAGTGCACGTCAGTATGCGTGCCACTGATAGAACCATCGTTTAACGGCCCAAACTCCGTAACTTAGGTGTATTGTGTATATATTTAAGTGCGCTTATACATAATATTTTAACTTGAAAAATGCAATTAGTATATCTATCTTGGTTAAAATTATCGTTCACAAGTTCAATAACACCCTATGATTATGTTATAACATTCGTGGGACATACTAAATCAATTTTTATGTTTTTCGACTTACGTAATTATTTGACAAGGAACTCGACTAGTTGTAAGCCATTTTAGAGGCTCATATTTATGAACAGCATTCTAGTTTTTCGTCCAATAATTACGTGAGTAAGTCAAAAAAACATAATAATAAACATCCTATGAAAAAACTTTTTGTAAATGAAAAGTGAAAAAAAAGGAAACTCAATCCAGCTTTATAATTTTTTGTCAGAGCAAAAAATACCAACCTACATATAAAAAAAGGATTTCATAAATATATTATATTTTTTGTATAGAAACACAATGGGATCAGGGTTTTCAGCAACCCTAAACAAAAGCCTATCCCTGAATTCATTCCCTAATTGAACATTGGAGAATTGGTATTAATTTTTCGAAATGACGGGTTCATTTATTTGATTGTGTGCCGATTAATATCCGCCTGTCCGATGAAACCTTTTTTGTTTGCAAAAGTAGCAGCACTTCCGTTTGGAAATTTTCCAATGAATAAATAGGTACTTACTTATATTGATTGGTTTATGGTTCGTGCAATATTTACGAGTGGGAGAGCCATGCTTCGACTCGAATGGGCCGGCTCGACCAGACCAATACCACGGCCTCACAGAAAACCAACGTGAAACAACGTTGTGTTTCGTCCTGTAAGTGAGGTCACCGGAGGCCCAATTACCTCCCCCTGAAGTTGTGATCAAAAAATAGTTTATAGAGTATTATTTTGTTTTCTTTATCATATTGAATATTAGCGTTACTTTAATAGGGTTACCTAACTTTTACTAAACCCATCTGTTGAGCGATTACCTATTTATTGAGGTCATGATCGATTACTGTTATAAGGAGAACGTTACGTCCGATCTGTATTTAAAGAAACAAAAAATCTAACAACATATAGTACGTTTAAACATACCCGACTTCATTACCCTCTTTTTATTTGTAATCGGTTAAAAAGAACTCCATAGTTATAGTTACTGGCAAAAGTTTTCTTTTATGTGTATTTTGTTGTATACCTCTACACAATAATTTTATAATACAGGCAAATTGAAAGTTTCATTATACATTGTATTTTAATGTAATATTACATAATTATATTCAAAATAATTATTGCATACTATTGAATAATTCATATGTCATGTAATGGAAAAAGTATTGCTATCACGCATCCTAATATAAATATTCATTTTTTAACTGGTATTCATTTGCTTTTATACATATTTGAATAGGTCACATATCAAATGGGGGAATGTGATACGAAAAATGTGTTGCCATTTTTGACGAATGCATTTTTAATTTGAATATCGAACTTGAATTTTATTTGGTTTTTGGTCGATACAAAAAAGTTAGTTTCATCGAGTAAGCATATTAAACAAATAACAGTTTTCAGTGCAGTGGTGGATAGTTTAATTATTATGTTCTTTGCATAGTACACAATCATAACATCATGACTTTTATCCTCGAAGGAGTAGGCAGAGGTGCACTTAATGCCACTGTACAATGTAACATCCACTTTTCACTATTTATGTTATGAGTCCCATGTAATAGGTGTGAGCCTATTGCCATATATCAGGCACAATTCTAGATTTCGTGCTACCACTGAATTTTTTTTTAAACCCAGTTATTCTTTTCCCGGTTCGGGAAAAGAGCAAGTGATTACCATCGCTTACGACCACTCGGCCAACGATACACAATCATATTGTACTGAATTACGGGAAAACAATAATTTTACATGATATACAAACATAACCTCACACCTATTTCCTTTGGGGATAGGCAAAGACTATGGAACGCTAATCACTAGGATTCTAACATACCTCTTTCGCTTCATCAACAGTAATCAGTGACAAATAAAGCGCTATTTGTGAGATAAATAGCGATTTCTGAGTGGTCTGAAAATATTTCATTTTGATGACATTAACTTAGATACAACTTATGAATAATATTATAGCCTCGTAATATAAGGACTAAAGAGTTTCAACTAAAACATGATATTCAATAATAATAATAAAAAATCACCAACCAAATTTGATATAATATTCTTTTACATAAAAGCGACTAAAATAACCCTTTTACAACATTATTTACACGTTCATCATGTGAATTCGACCGGATTTCGATCGTCTCCAATCTTTGGTGTGAACTTAATGTAATCAAACATGAGTCAAGAAGGTGCTCGATTGAAATAAGCTTTGAAAGCCGACTCAAACGGTGTAGTGGAGTCAACGAACTGCGAAGCACAAGATTATTGCTAAAGAAATCAAATATTTTCCCTTTGATACTGTAGCTTTCGGTTTTCGTTGAATTTCCGTGCAATTTTACAGCGAATGAAAATATTCGAGCTGTATTTTTGCTACATTTACAGAGCTATACTTTTTTTTTGTTATTTTTTATAAATAAATTCACTGTTTTATGTTGGTATTGTGACTTTTCATTTTAAATGACAAGGTTTTGTTTAAAATGTATAAAGTACCGACAATATTCGCTGAGTTGCAATTTGACTTGACTGCCTCGTTGGCCGAGTGGTCGTAAGTGCGACTGCTGGGCAAGGGGTCTCGGGTTCGATTACCGAGTCGGGAAAACTATGACTGGGTTTTTAAATATTCTCAGTAGTATCACGGAGCCTATTGTCATAGGCTCATGCCCTTTGACATGGGACTCATAACATAAATAGTGAAAAGTGGGTGTTACATTGTACCACTGTACAATTGTGCTCCTCTGTCTACCTACCCCTTCGGGGATAAAAGGAGTGATGTTATGTTATGATGATAATAAAAACTTACATGCAAAGTTTAAAATTTTTCCACTTGAGCACAAAGAGATAAATTAAAAAAAAAAACATCTTAACTAATAGTTGCTTCGTTTGACCTATTGTTTTTTCTTCTCTTGTCCAAAGAAAAAGCCGGTCCAATGATCGTAACCTTACCTTAAATGAATCCATGCACACTTCCTATAAGAATCGAAGTCGTATTTGACGAAGAGTGGGGTCCGTATGGTTGACAAAGAACATCTTGAGTATAACGTGCGGTTTATTGAATCGGACAATGAGCACATTATCATCAAGGACGACTTTCCCGGTGACCAAATAAATAGTTATAGGTAAGTGACATATTGAGTTCTTGAATGCCATTTTTTTGGTAATCTAGTGTCTTTGGTTGTTACGTTAACAAATAAAATTTCATTTTTACTTTGAACTTTACTTGTAGTATTCTATTGTTATTTGACACAATTTTGGCAACACAAAAGCTACCTCATTTTGTTCAAAATGGCAGAAATATTTGTAGAATATTTAGCGTGTCGTTAAGAGAACATTGTCGAACATTACATTTTAAACATTGAATTAAATCGCGATTTTAAGTGAACGTTTACTTCTACTTGAATATTATGTATGTATATATATGTATATGGAAATATTCATGTGTATCTGATAGAAAATGCCTAGTAGAAAATGTCTTCAATTGTTTTAACCTGATTTTCTTTCATTAAGGGATAATAAATTATTATTATTAAACATACATAAGTATGTCCGTGATGTCAGCATAAATAAAATGCGTGTTTTTATTTATTTGTGCTTTAATTGCATCTTGCGAACTTTAAAATTCAGGAAGGCTAGCAAGATACATTTATCCTGCTAGCCTTAGGCCATAGATGCTCTAAACAACTCAACTGTGACCCATTATAATCTTAAACAAGTCTAGAGGTATGGCGCCTCCAGGCACAATCATGATTGAATGATTGTAAATAAAAAATAAAATTAAAATATAAATTCATTACTGGAAAATGAATACAAAATCCATACATGAAAGTTGTACTAGTAATCCCGAGTTCAATTTTGAGAATAATTGCAATCACTAGAGATGCAGTGGATACAGCATTTACGAAGTTGTCAGCTGCACGGACCACGTAATGAGATGCTACATTATCTGTCATCCTTAATTGAACTATTGAGATTTAATTAAATGTAAGTTAATTGAACAGCAATATCGGAATAATTGTTCGTTAAATGATTGCAATTAAAATATTGTACTAGCGGGAACATTTAAACGATTACGTTGATTATCGCGAGGATTAACGACACAAGTATGAATAATGATGAATTTGTTTCAAAAGTTGTTAAGAACGAATGGAATATTAATAAGGCTTTTGTTTGGTATAGAAAATAAATGAGCTGATCGATTACTGATAGTTGCCGATAAGTAAGTAGTGTGTTACCGAACTTTTAGTAGCGAGAGAGTTTGGGTGTCCAGTGACTTCATATGGCAAATTTTGAAACAAAATTCATTTATTTTTCTGAACAGAGGGTACAATGATCTTATAAGTATAGTGGTTGGTCTAGCCTAAGTTCCGCCGAAAGGCATACAGAAACATAAATATAAATCATTGACAAACATTTCATAGAAAAAAAATACACAATGTCAACTATGCATAATGAGAAAATGTCAAAACTTAATTAACTCGTCGAGTACCGGTTTTATAGACACAATTAAAGAACAATAGGTCGCGGTCACCGGTGACCGCTTGGTGTTTGACAGTTTAAAATGGCGAAATACAATTAAGTTTTTCATTAAGAATATTTTAACCCGTGTATGGTGGAACGTAGATATACCCTAGACATATTGTGTCTTCTATTGTGTCTCCTAAGCAGAAAAGAGGTTAAACTGTCAAACACCAAGCAGTCATCGGTGACCGCGACCTATTGTTCTTTAATTGTGTCTATAAAACCAGTACTCGACGAGTTAAAAGAGGTATTTGTAATTCAAAGTCAAAGATAGTAAATAAATAAAATATCCGTTGACTCGGTGATCAAAAACCTCGTACTCAGAATTCGGCCAATTAAATGCCAGGCCAGTCGCTGCATATGGTATTTGTTTTTGCAATCCCGTAAAGGTAGCAGACCACATCGGCATCGCTTTGATTGTTCAAAACTCTTCCGGCACTAAAAAATATTTTTCTGTAGTATTTCTATACTTTTTAAAACCTCAGCGGTACTGTAAAAACAGCGACAGTTTCCCTATTTTTATTTTGAAATTCTTAAATTTATCAACTGCGTAGTTCGAAACAGATTTCAACTTTAGTTTTGTTCGTACGTTGTTGTCCTATCAAAAGGAAATCCTGGAACGGTATTTGACCTCGATCAGTATTCATATTTATAGAAAAATAATATACCTACAATCAAAATCTTGTTTAATATTTTGGTATGGTATAATCTGGTAAACGAGCAGACGGATCACGTGATGGTAAGCTATTGGCGTCGCGCATGGACACTTGGAACAGCAGCGGCGTTAAAAGTGCGTTACTAACCTTTTGGAGATTAGGATGTTGAGAATTTTTGGGGTTTCAAGGATTGAGGAAATCGACGAATCGAAGGGGGGGTGGGTTAATTGGGCCTCCGGTAACCTTACTCACACTATGAAACACAACGTGGTATCACTCCGGTCGAGCCAGCATATTTGTGCCGAAGCATGGCTCTCCCACACTTAAATGTAATCCGTGTAATCATCGGCTATTATGGCCACTTTTTTACAAAATAACTTATGGCATATGAATTAATGTGATAAATGTATCTGGAATTTTCATAAGACTAGTTACAGTATATGAGTTATTGAGGAAAGTATTCTGACAGGTACAATGACGACAACAATAGATACATTTTTAACCTGCACATCTTTTAAAGTTCAATCACCCCTCGATTTTTTCTCCAATCATAGATCTTCTCACAGATATTTTTAATCAACTATGTCGAAGAATCACTTAATATGAAGTACAAAATTAGATGGGTGACACAGACAATATTTTATGATAAAAATAGAGATATTTTAGCGAAACTATTCCATAAATAGACTAAGTAAATATTCCATCATCAAAATTTTAGTCTTCATTTACTTTTCACATCGAGGCGATGTATTTATAAATGGTAAATATTTGGGTCTATCTATTAAAGTTTCTTAGAAAAAAACATGAGATATCTTCCTTATTTTTAATGCTTTCCTTGAAGTCTCGTTTATTAAGGTCATTTAACAATAAAGGTCAAGTGTGGAGTACTATTTTACAAGTGATTGTATGTTTATGAAAGTCACCGACGTTAATTAAAGAAGTGTATTAAGAACATAGTAAGTGGAAATCCGTAGTATTTTTTCCTATAAGTTTTCACAAACCTTTTAATCCTTACTAATATTATAAATCTGAAAGTGAGTTTGTTTGTTTGTTTGTTTGTTCCACCTTCACGCCGTAACTACTCAACCTACTGCTTTGAATTTTTACAGACGAAAAGTTAAAAGTCCGGATTAAATAATAGGGTACTTTTTAACCCGAAAAAAATTGATATTCCCGAGGGAAAACAAAAGTATTGGTATAGATGGCGCTGTGTGTATTGGTATATGTCACATAGGCTACTTTTTATCATTTTATGACGCGAGCGAAGCCGCGGGTACAAGCTAGTATACTTATAACAGAAAGAAACAATAAACAGACTAGGCCGATTATTTAGCTAATTTTATTACCGTCTAGAAATTAATTATTATAAAGGTTAAAGTTCAGGACATCTGCCTGTGGGCGTTAACTAATGAGGGTTGCAGTAAATGAGATTAAGGTTTTTACTTCTTAAAGAGAATGTTATCCAAGGTCATCGCTTTGTAGAAAATTAGGATCTTTATTATAATTGGGTATTTTTTCGTTATGCATGGTTTTTTTTCATGGGATAAGCCGGTTACGGGCAGACGGATCACCTTATGGTAAGCAATCGACACCGCTCATTGGTATTTGGAGCAAAGGTGTTTAAAGTGCGTTACCGAATTTGAGGATTTTTGGGGATCCAGGGATTGAGGAGATTGGATAGACGGTAATTGGGCTTCCGATAACCTAACACATACGACGAAACTCAACGAAAACGTTACCGGTTTTCTGTGAGGCCATGGTATCACTCCGAGCCAGCCCATTTGTACCGAAGCATGGGTCTCTCTCACTTGATAATTTTTTTTTTAAATGAGCTACCACTCACACTTCCTAGTCTTTATCCATAAAGGCTAGAGCACTTTCAAAGGTTTCTTAACACCACGTCAATTAGAAAAAGTTATATATCGTTTGATATCATCAATGTTTAAGAAGATCGTGATTAAAAGAATCTTTTAGTTTGCCTGACCTCTTGGTACCATAATATGTATCCTAATGCATTTTTCCAGACTAAGAAGAAAAACATGCAAACTTCTCAAAAATCACTTGTGTAAGGAAGTACGTTAGAAGCAGATGTTGACTAAACTTGTCTAAAAGAAAAAAGAAAATGCACTTAAGTTTTGAAACAACAGAGCTTTGAAAACTGACACATAGCAAGATAGTCCACTTTCAAGTCTACTACATTTGCTTACCCATTTTAACCTCTCGCGCGCCTCTCGTACACTCGCGTAAACGCACGTTCTCGTACACCCGGTAAATATTTTAATAGAAAAGCGAATTAACAATATTGTTCAAACTTGAAAATATACACGTCACAGAAAAAATATCCAATCGGTGCGCGTTTCTCGTACACCCGTGTGTACAATTGCGCGATGGGTATCCAACTCTCTCGTGTGTACGAGAAACACGCCAGAGGGTTAGTATCTTCTCTACGCAATAATACTCTTAAGTGATTTATTGTATGTCTCTGCATCTTGAAATTCCAGTTTCGATTTGCAGGTTGCGGTATTTTTTTATTAAGTTGTCGGATGGGCTCGGACAACGACTGTCTCGTTGGTCGAGTGGTCACAAGTGCGACTGTTCGACAAAGGATCTCGGGTTCGATTGCCGGGTAGGGCAAAGTATGTAGTAAATTCACAGTAGTAGCACGAGATCTACACTTGTGTCCGGTATATGGCAATAGGCTCACCCCCTATTACATGGGACTCATAAAATAAATAGTGAAAAGTGGGTGTTACATTGTACAGTGGCATTAAGTGCCGTAATGTACACCTCTGCCTACCCCTTCGGGGTTGAAAGCGAGATGTTCAATAAGTAAGTTATCCGATTTTGATATTCTCTAGCAGCACCGAACTTCTATGAACTTACGCCTCGCATTTAACATTGAATTCTAAAATAAGAGCATTGATGCTTGTTAGCAAAGTTGGTTTCGACTTTCTAGTTTAGAGTTTGAATGCATAAATATTAAAATTAAATTAAACATTACGCATTCCTGTTTCTAAAGTTTTCCAGTGCAGGCTTCCAGATGAATAGAATCAAAATTGTTTGTTTTAATTAAACAAAACATGTGCGAGTCGGTAAGTAGAATTCGTTGTTCGCTACTGAGAAAGCTTGTGTTCCTGAATTTCAAATATAGTGAATTATTTAGTTTAAACTAAGTCTGTGGCTCGCATCTGTGAAAATGTGATGAGATGAATTATGTTATGTAGGTTGTTTTGAGCTTAGACATGAGTGATTTTAGATTTTTTTTAGAACAGAGTTACTCCTGAATCAATTTCGATCGATCGACATTGGTATTGTGAAATTTCGTACTCTTAAGTTGCAATACTAGCGCCCATTGCATCCATTGCGTGGATATTTAATGAAGTAAATAGTATTGAGTTTGGCTTTATATTCCGGACTTTTAATGCTACTTTAACAGCTACAACAGGGTTTGTATAGTTTTGATATTGAATAATTATTTGAATTTATTTGAATAATTGCATTGACTTTGAGATTGGTTCAAGAGTAAGCCACTGGTCTGCTAGGCTTTCATATCCAGCTTAAACCAGGCCGAAGGGTTTGTGTCATAGATCTTTCTAGTCTCTGAACCTTTTGATATTGGATTTAAACTTTCCTTTTGGATTTGACATCCCAAAGTTAAAAAATGGAACTCAAAATCTCATAATTTTCAATAAATGATAAAGCAACTAATAAAACTTTATCAGTCTACAATATTTTGAAGACATTTTTCTTCTTGTTTAAATACATTCATTGAAACTAAGACATTGTATTAAAATGAAAATCTTACTTCAAAATATTTTCTTAGTTTTAAACAATTTTAAATTAGTTACCTTTCAGTCTAGTTACTTTCTCACAATAACAAAACTTGTGCTCTAAAAATCACATAAACTCAGGAATTTTTAAACATGTGCCCCTTTTCAGCAAATGCATCAACGTCTTTAATTAGCTTTGTGCCATCGAAGTACCCAATGACCGATATTAGAACACCATAAAATAATCCCGTGGTTGCGTCTCTGCGCAGTTTTGCCGCGTTGATTCCCGTCGGAACATCCGAGAGTGTCAGTCGGTGGCGTGTTCCCGCCGGAGTAACACGTGTGTCCTGTATCCCGAACCGTTGCACGACCCGCGTATTTTACGTGAACGAATTTTAAACTTCAGTGTTAAAATGTGAAACTTTAATACGTGAAATGTTTGATGATGTTCCACGTTAATTAGTGTCGTGTGGTTTCTCTATGAATTTTGGTTATGAATACAAATTAATTAAAGACTGGCTGGATTTTGATTATCAATTTATCTTGTGAAAGGTACGTTAATTTATGATTAACTGGTGTATTATTTCGATATTCAGCTCTTATTATATTGAATTATGGGACATTTTGGAATAACTTATTATCTTCCATTATAACTACGTTTGGGCTTATCTGATGCTAAGCAATAATGTTAGGGACCAAGGCCCCTTTCCTTTGAGTCAAAGGGAACCCGGTTGATCTATTTTTAGTTAATGTCATCTGGCTACTGTGGATGATATTTCCTTAAAATGATGAAAGCTATCAGTCAAATATAAAAGGAGATTATAAAGTCAAACACTTCAAAAGCAATCATTTGATATCATTCTGGGAAAAATTGTTGGTTCTGATGAATTATTTTATAGATAAAAGTAATGAAATATTATTTATAATTATCATCAATATGAGAGTATCGTTTAACTTTAAATTATGTATATTATGTTCCAAAAAAAATTGAAACCCGTTGATGAATACCGGTGCGGTTGAACGCACAGATCGGTCAGAGGCATAGCTAAAAATTTCCCGTACCTGGGGTAGTAACGTTTTATTTACATGCAAATACACATGTTACCCGCTCATCTGTTGTGTTTTTTGTTGGAAAATTCAGTACATTTTTGTTCATTTTGTCATTCAAAGCTGCTACGGAATAATTTAACACCTTAACTACCGACAGAAAACTGTTAAAAGCAAGTTCTTTGCTAACGTAGGTCATCGGTGACATACGCAGTGGTTAACGTGTTTTTGCAGTACTTCAGTAACAGTAACAGTAATGGACTTTTCTCTTATTACAATGTGACATAGATGTGGCATGCGGGAAGATAGTGTACCTACCAATAGATGATCTACTAAGTCAGTAGTGAATATTGTGACTACTTTAGTTGTGTTCTGTAAACTTAAAAAAAAAACATTTTATATGCCAGACGAGTGGATATGCAACATAGACAAAGACATCTGTCTCCATAGTATTTTGTGTTCCAAGTTTTAATTATGGATAAAAATATTAACAGGACATTCTAAAAATATAATGTAAGATTTTAATGCAACAATTATTGTGAACATCTTCACAAATAAACCATGAAATTATATTCCTATACATATTGTACTGAACTTTAAGTTTCATACTCTCTGTGAATGGATGTAGACAAAGTTCTATAAAGGCAGTCACCGACACCAGTCTAAACTAATGCCTTGAGCGTCTCGACAGACAAATTATACGTGTAATTACCAACACTCCTAACTTTAAGCCTGTGTGAAAAGCTAACCTCGATAGAAATCTAATTAAAGTACCCTCCCTAGTAAAACATTACCTACACGTGTTTATGTCCCAAATTAAGGTAGGCAGAGAACTAAATAAAAGTACATACCATTCTTTGACCAATCGTGTTTTACAGTTTTGTTTTAGATAAGCACGCACGATCCCAAAATCCCTTTACATACGTAGTTAGCGAGAATGTTCGAATCAAAATTCTCATTGATTGGTCCGAAAATCGAACAGTACAAAGTACCTTCGCAGCACAAAGTCATAATCTATTTGTCACTGCTACCGAAATAACACTAATTCAATTGCTTTGAGAAACATTATTATCTAAGAAACAGTAAAACAGTGACACCTGAGTTATTTCTGTTTTATTTTACTTTTCAGTACGCCTTGATAATTTCATTTCTTCCAGCTAGGGCTGTCGCATCATAAAAATTATCTCCAAGTATATGAGACAGAAGAAATGGTAGGAAGATTTTAATTTCTTATGAGTTAATGCTCTTGAGAAAGAAAATTCAATAAAGAAGACACGAGCTCTTCGCTAAGTTACAGTCGAATGGATTAATGATGAAATATAATGTTAACTTCTTAATGCCCGATTATGAAATATCTATACAAAAGTAGTCTTTAAGCATCGGAAATATGGTAAATTTTTGCGGTTGATTTTTTTTTCATAATACCTATTTATGTTATATCTATATGGCAAAATGTATTAGGAAGGTATTCAATTCTTCATTTGAATAAAGATATACTTATTTATGCAATTGTACCTATAAGTAAAAGTGTAATTCAAGGCTTAGATAGAACTGTGAGAATTTTGGTTGCCGGGTGGGACGGGAACCGGGTGGTGTATTACTAATAGCACGGAATTGTATCATATTTGATCATTGGAAAAAAATAACAAGTTATAAATTGATACAGTACATCGATATTCGAACATCGATATCGAACGACTGCACTGTTGGCGCGCAACGTGTCGCGGGTTCAATTCCTGCACGGAGCAACTGTTTGTGTGATCCACAAACTGTTGTTTCGGGTCTGAGTGTCATGTGTTTGTGAACTTGTATATTTGTAAACGCACCCACAACACAGGATAAAATCCTAGTGTGAGGCAATGTTTTCTTTTTATAAAAATACACTATGTATGTAAAGAGGTCTTACACAGCTTCTCACTAAAAAATTAAATTCAAATTCAAATCTTTATTTCAATGGGAATGGGAATGGATCTTTATTGCGTTCCACAATATTTTACTTAGGTGGTAACATGGAATAATAAAGATCATTGTGGACCCTGTCGGGCACAGCAAGGAAATATATAATTTTAATTTTAAAAAAAATTTACAAACTAGCATTACAGAGTTACAGTACATTATATAAACAGTATTAAAGCATTTTGATTTAACAAAGTTACACGTGCATAAAGTTTCAGAAACTAATGAACAATGACATCGTTAGCATCTATCATAATTAACACTTGAACTAACAGTGGTTGCTTTAAACACAACCTTATCATAATAGTATTACATTTCTATTTTAACCACTCGCTGTCAAGCAAGAACCCATCTCATTACTACAAATTTGCGTAATTAACTGTATAATAAAATTGATCATGTAGATGTGTGAGTGCGAGTGCCTGGCAAATAGTCTCGGAATCTATACCTGGGTATATAAGGGAAATTTCGGTTTTCTGAAAATTTATCACCACCTAGTACCACCAAAGCATAGCCAACTACTCAGTAATAACACAAAGCCGGTTACTTCATACTGACCACAATTGTAAAAAAATGAGTGAAGCTCATAAGTAGGTACTTAACTATGTTTTATGTTTTTGATATTATGATTGATAGATGAGTTAGATGAGATAGATGAGCCGTAAGACATGTTTTGTATTATTGTTTATATTTGATGGGCTGACGTTTGACCACTATCTCGCCTGGTGGTAAGCGATGATGCAGTCTACGATGTAAAACGTCTATATATCCCATAAGCATCCATGTTCAGTAATTTTAATGAAAAGCCTAAAAACACTCGTCAGTTTAAATCGCTATCACTTTTTGTCACTTGCAAATAATAATAATAAATTTATTTCAGAATAAATTGCTTCCATAATTTGTTAGTAACAATGTTCTTAGCCTATGTTAGTAAGAGCATATTTATTAAAAATGTTTGTCTGGTTTCAATTTTAATTACAATCACAGTAACAGTCGAATATACAATTACATACACAGTTACACGTTTTATAGTCGAACTATTGCAACTAGTTTCACAAAATACGGCTTCGTTGGGCTGACTTTGCTAGACTAACTTTTAGACATAATGGTCTAGACCTCGGGTAAATTCATGGAATGGATGGATAACTATCTGGTTTTTCTATTTGATATCTCATCTTGAAGTGAACCCCATATATTTTGAACTTAGAGTGGACAAAGGCTGGGTTTAATCGTGTAGATATATACATATCTACACGATTAAACTTTTTTTGACTTTTGATATATACATATTAAAAGTCAAAAAAAGTCAAAAAGTCAAAATCATTTATTTCAATTAGACCAGGATGGCACTTTTGAACGTCAAACAACAAAAATTTATAAGTGAAGCTAGTTGCTCATTCCAAGGCGTAGATTTCTATGGAGAAGAACGAGCAAGAAACTCCATAGGTTACTCTTTTTCAATCAGGTTTACAATACAATTCTATAGTTACATAGTTTTATTGGTTCGATTATGTGAGAACAATGCAAACCCAAATCCAGTCAGAAAGATTATTTATTATGTGTAATTATGTGTGATGTATAGCAAGTCAAACCGCGACAGAGTAGCTAGTAATCATGATGTTTCACTGGTTAACTGTTATGTTTATTTTTATACATTTATCTGGAAATAATATCATCTGACAATCCCACACAAGTCTAGATAAATCTAAATATTGAAAGAGAACTGAATGCGAAACTTATGATACCATGTATTCATAGAACATAATATTAATAATTTAGTAATTGAACTATTAAAGTATCAAGAGCTTCCTTCCAAAATTGTCCCTTTACTGAAAATTAGATCGTACCAAAGTTATTGCTTTGAACACAACACGTAATAATTCAAGTAACTTGTAAATTTTAGCGGAGTTCATAGTTGCGTAGTTTATAATGTTAATGGTTCTCTTTGATAAATATTCCAAGAGGAGCCGATTGAACTTTACAATGTTCAATTTACGTGAAAGGCAAATTACGCAATCGTTCACGTCAGTTCATTCACTCGATCTCTCAAAATGTTGGCTCCACGGTGACGTATAAAAAGAGATTCACTCTCATTTGTTTTTCGATGTCCAATCACTTAAGAGCTTTGGGTATAGTACTTTTGAATTAAACAATCTGTAACTGAATCGAGACATATCGGTAAAGTATTGATTTAAATTGTGAATCCGTTCATTCATGTGTAGTTAAGCTATTTTCAGTGGGCTGGGTAAATTGGTAGAGAGATCTTGGATTATATTTTTTATTGAATCAGTACAATTGTCTCTTGAAATATTTTGTTTCGTTGGTATACATGGCCACTATGAAATACCACGTTATAGTTTTATTTCATTCTCATGTATCTTATCATTCTTTGTAATCAAAGCTTGCTGTTAAATTACCCGTTTTATTTTTTCAAAAAATGATATGCAACAAGTACATTGTTCAGAGGACTAAAGAGGAGAGAGATTTACTACGAATTGGTACTTTCTTTTTTACCATAATTTTCATAGTCTTTTCAGAGAAAGAACTTTAACAATGACACTCGACTATTTTTTGTGTTTCTCGCTTACATACTGCATACTGCATTAATAGTCTCGAAGTAAAGCAGTCAGGTAACAAACTACCTAACCATAATAAAATTTAAAAATATAAAATCTTGCTAAAGCTAATAACGCTGAATTAACGATGAAGAATGAAGTTGAACACGAAGAGATAGGAATTCAAAGATTTTAATCAGACTAAAATAATTTGTTAGCATCGCCTGGGAATATTCAAATCAATTTGATTACCTGTGACACTAAGTCTTTTAGTCTTCAGACTTTTCATGAATATTAAATTTTGAGGAAAACTTCAGAATTCAAGTCGTATTTTGTGAAATATATAATGTATATTTCTATAGGAAATCAAGTCTTTTACCGTGTGAGGATCAAAAATAAGCCTATTAGCTTTGCACAAAGGTATCGTTTTGATATTTGATTGGCAGGTGTTTGAGTTGACTTACTTCGTTGGCGTCTTAAGGAAGATGTTGACAACATTGACAGTTGACAGTGTTTTCATGAGTTACTTTGTATAAAGAGTATGAACGTGGTAGATTTTATTTTAACCCTTTGTTCCGTATAATTATTGTTCTTTTCGTTGAAATTTTATCTTCAATTGTATGTTTAATTTTGCATCAGACTGGTGAACCTTTACTAACCTGGCTTGTCAAATAAATAACTCATCTTTATATATACTTCTTCTGTGAGTGTCTATGTCACTGAACTTCTCTCAAACGACTGGACCGATTTTAATGAAATTTTTTGTGTGGATCTGGGAATGGTTTAGATTCACAAATCAGCCCGACAGATGGCGCTGCAGTCGATGTTTAGGTTGTTTATCCTAAACAGCTGAACCAATTTGAATGAATTTTTGTTTATACATTCAAGTGGATATGCAGGACAACGTCTGTTGGGTCCGCTAGTATCGTATATAACTGGAAAAGTGACTGTTACATTTAATTTGTGCATCACTACCTAATCTTTCATGTAATGCTATGTTACATTCTCCAAGTATATTGTGTTATTATGTATATGTAACACAATTATAAGGGTGTATGTGTGTATTCGAGGGTTGCATACGGAAGCTAAATGGGCAACTTCTGTGACAAGCGAGGGTGTTCAAGTGATGTACGATGTTTTGTTACTATTGTCGCTTGCAGGAAGTAGGGGGCGCCATGTTGGAAACCATGTTTGTAGAGGTATTATCAGCTTCCATTGAAGATGATAGGTTTGAATTTTTGTAAACTGTGGTTACTGTGAAATTATGTAGTAAAGTTTTATGTTAGTTTTGTAATTTGCCTGATGGCAAGCGGTCACCGTAACGTAAGAGGTACGCCTGCAATTCCAAACTAGCTTTGTGAGAACATTGTCGATACTGAATTGAAACAACAAAACTATGTAACTAGAGAATATATTGTGAACCGAATTGAAAAAGAGTTTCTAGCTTGTTCTTCTCCATACGAATCTACACCTTGGAATGAGCTTGAGTCCACTTTCTTTCTTTATTGACGTTCATAAGTGCCTTCCTGGTCTAATTGAAATAAATTATTTTGACTTTGACTTTAACTGCGTGTAGGATAGGAATTTTTTTTAGCATTAAATTTTTAATTTTTTTAGCAGCGGTACCAAGCCTGTAAATTTAATTTAGCATTTACACATCTTGTAATTGCAAAGCATGAACATCATCATCATCATCATTATCAACAGCCTATAAATGCCCACGGCAGAGCAAAGCCTCTTCTCACAAGGGGAAGATTTGAGCATTAATCATCACACTTGCTCAATGCGGGTTGGCGATTATGCAAAGCAACGTGTCATGACAATCAACAGGCCATGACAATTTTTCTGCCATTTTTTTTCGAATTTTTTATCTAAACCTTACTTACTGACCAAATCCACCTCTTTTAATACACTTACTCGAGTCTGAAATTTAAACTACCGACCGCAACGGCGAGTAGTCGAGAGTCAATGTTTCAGCCATATTTCATGAAAACGTTGCTCTAACCGTTTTACTAGATTCTATGGATCAGAAACGATAAATTTCAATAAAACTGTTGTAAAGGATTTTACAATTTAATTGGTTCGACGAGTTTGACGAACAGGTTTTATTTTTAAAGCCCTGCTTGTCATTATTTTCACCACTTTGAGTTATGATTGTGAAATATTTAACAATATAATTGATTTTACGGATTTTTCTAAAACCCTGTTAGTCAGAATGTTTACCACGTTGAGTTATTATTCAAAATGAAAAGTAAAATAGACCTATTTATCTCTTGACTTTTATAGATATTTTAATTTTCGTGAGACACACGAAAATTGAAATATGATGGTTTTCGGCTTACTCACGTAATTATTAACTAGTTTCAAGCTATGCTAGAGGCTCATATTCTTGACCAGCATTCAGCAACCCGCGAAGCAACGACTGTCACGCTGCTACTTGACTTGAAACTAGTCAATAATTACGTGAGTAAACCGAAAATGTAATAATTAAGTCTTGGTTTTTTGTAAACAAATCAATTAGTATTCTAGAAAGTACCCAGACAATGTACGTAAACACTTCATATTACTAACAATAGAGTTTATTCTTAGAATGAAGAACAAAAATAATCCTTATTCCTAAATTCTTGAATATTTGCCAAAATAACATATTTATTTATTTTGTAAATACAAACTTTGTTATCAAAGAAGAAAACAAATAAAAACTGTATGTCAGACTTACTGAAATTCAGTATTGTGATTTCTTTCAGCTTGTAGTATTTTTACGTATAAGTACAGCAACTTAAACAAAAGTTTTTTCAGTCTCTTTGAAAACCATTTCAGGATTTGTAAGTACTTGACAAACGATTAACAGTTTTTGATTCTTTATGTGTTCAAAGAGTTTTTAAATGCAACTTTAATAATAATGTCGGAATACTCAAACGCTACTCAATTTTAAGTCGCGCTTAAGTATAGTTCTGTCTCCACAAATTCTATGTAAAATGACAGAGTTGGCACGATATTTAAGCACGACATAAAATTGAGTAACGTTTAAGTATTTCGGCAAATATCTACTAAATGTTAAAGACCAGATTTTATAACTTATTTTCCATTAATTTTTCTGAACTATTTAGTTGCAGAAAATAAAAGTGATTTAGCTCAAATGCTCAAATTTTGCTGTGCAATCATTTTTAAATAATTTTGAACACTACCTATATCTATTTTGCTCATAAAACACAAAAGTAACAAAATTGAAAACTAAAATTCCTTTTTAAAATTTAATTTACCATTGAGCTGGTTCATACTTTCGAGTAAATGTAGGAATATTTTATCAAAGCAAGCAAGTTTAAGCTCTTAATATCACACTTATTAAAATTCACAAGGGTAAGCTTACATTAAAATATAATGAACGTGTAGAGGAATCAACGAGGGGTAACCCTTCCAGTTTTCCTTATTTTTATTCTATGAATAATGCTAGACATTTCAACCACAAAGAATTTCAGGAGTAATACAATTAATTCAAATTCTTTTGTTCCGTCCCCACTCTTGTTTAATCCCCATGTATAAAACAAGAATCACAAGGTTCCACAGAAAAAGACATTAATTTCTTCTTTCCCAGAAAATAAAAAAAATAAAAAGATACGCGTACTTTAGGGTTCTGTCAGTCAGCGCTTGTGTTTTTATTACGATCCTTGAGTTACTGGATACTTAAGTCTTGTTGATATACAAAATAACTAGATTTTTCTTCGGCATGTAAGAGAAATTTGCTTGTATTTCCCTGCAGAATTACTTAATTACTCACATTAATGCATATTAATACTGACTCGTACTAATAAAGAGTTTTTACTCACAATATTGCAGGTGCCTAATTTTTATTTTAATGTCCGTCTGGTAAATTTTTTCGAATCATTAGATACGTACTTTTATTTTCTTACAGAAACGAATACTTTCAACGTTATATTGATTTGAAATATCGCGTGACGTCACTCCTATGTACATTTTGAAATGACGTTTAAACCTCCTAAACTTTGATTCATTTTATCTAAATATTGTTTTATTATACGACAACATAAAAATACGTGTCTAATATTTTTTCATTACTTATCTTACGGACTAATTACATTTTCAATTTTCATACCCTGTCATCATCGCAATTTACGTATACTTAAAATAATGAGGCATTAAACTTGATAGAAAAGCAAACGGAAACAACAATTATCTACATGAGTTAAGGCAACATTAATACAACGTTTAACGTTACTGAAAACGTATGTAAGCAATTACATCTAACCGCTAAGCATACATCAAAAACGGAGTACCAAGTAAATAGAAACTTCTTTACGCTTACGAAAATATAAACCGCAAAATTATTTTCTGCGGAATCAACTCATTTACTTCGGTGCCGCTGAATTCCATGACTCGAGGCCCACAAAAAAAATAGAACCAAGTAAAATAAACATCCAAAAATACACCGTTCACTTACGGAACCAACTGTGTTTACGGAACACACTCCTCCCATAAAACTCATCAGAATAAATGAAGGCAATCGCAGGAGCTACTCACTTTTATACGAACGAAATGGTTTAACGTTGGTCACAATGAATGACTTTTTATATATAAAAGAATTGGGAGTTTAATTTAAGGGCTGTTTTGCTTTTATTTGTTTACTTATATAAGATGTAACGATATTAGTTCGGGATATTTTTAGCTCCTTTTATTAACATCGTAAATTATTTGCTAGGAGCCGCAAGCGCGACTCTTCGACTGTTATATTGTCTTCGAGGCATTATTGAGTTTTTCGGCTTCTTATTACAATCTTATATCCAAGGACTTTGATAAATAAAGTGGACACAGTTTCTTGAAGCAATGACTGTGGCGCCTAGTTACTATAGATTTACACGCAGAACATACCTACACACATTGACACGAAGGGCATCTGTCATTTTCTTGAGTCTGGTAACGTGGTAGTTTTAAGTGTGGGAGAGCCATGCTTCGGCACGAATGGGCCGGCTCGACCGGAGTGATACCACGGCCTCACAGAGAACCGACGTGAAGCAACGCTTGTGTTGTGTTTCGTGTGAGTGAGGTTACCGGAGGCCCAATTACCCTCCCCTTCCCCAATCTCCCCAATCCCTGTATCCCCAACGATCCTCAAACTCCTAATCCTCAAATGGCCGGTAACGCACTTGTAACGCCTCTGGTGTTCCAGGTGTCCATGGGCGACGCCGATTGCTTTCCATCAGGTGATCCGTCTGCTCGTTTACCGGCTTATGCCATAAAAAAAGCACACGTGCACATAAATAACCCACTGACATTTTGGTTCTTCAACCAATTCTAAGTGACATTGTATCCGCCTTTTGTCCAACATCCTTTTTATATCTAAGAAAGATTTATAAAAGTTAACTCTTATATTACGTAACAATGATATACAAGGTGTAGTTTTGAAACCGTGGCATTTCCCGGGGACATGTCACAGAAGTCATACAGGTTCAATGTAAGAGAAAATTTCGGGCCAATAGTTAAAAATACGGCTATAATAAATCGTTTAAGTTCGACAGTATTTCAGAATAAGCGACAGCAATATTTCTTATTGAAGTTTTATGGAATTAGGAATAATATCAATTACATGTTTGAGTTTGTGTGTGTTTAGCCACGTTATTAAACTAGTTACAAGACGGTGACGTATAGTTCGCACTTACAGATTTCCGTAATTTACAGAAAAAATAAAATATTTAGCTACAATTTTTTTTTATTGATTTGGACTCAGAATCGATAGCCGAGTTACTTCCTAGAAAATGACGCGGCTTTAAAACAACACCTTGTATATCACTGCTAACAAAAGAAAACATAAAAAACCATTTATGTAAGCAAGCAAAGTGGAGCAATTTGTACCCAAAGTGGACCTTTATAATGCTACATCACATTTTAACAGGAACTATGGAAACCTTAAGGGTTTTCCCTTTCGTTGTGTTTATATTAAAGTTTATACGCTGTTTATGTTGTGTGAGTGTGTTTAGCGGTTCGCTCGCAGACGTGTTTTGAATAATAAGTGGTATTTCAATTAGAAAATGTTGATCGCTAAAGGGTTTAGTTTCAGAAGATGGGGGTGCGAAGATGTTTCTGTTGTTAAGTGAGTGTAACTTTAGTTAACATAATATTGTATTACCTATATTACGTGTATCCCTAGAGATATCTCACTAGTACATAGTTCAAACTGCTTCAATGGCCGAGTGGTCGCAAGTGCAACTACCGGGCAAGGGGTCTTTTTTTAACAACATATCGGGGTACATCATCGAATGACTGCTCCCGCCTGGGTGAGGCGGGAGGGAGTGTCAGACTCTTACTGACTAAAAACCACCCCGTTCCTTCTCCTGCACGTCGAGCCGGAGCCCCGGTTACCCGTTAGATTCCCTTGGGTTCGATTTCCAGATCGGAAAAAGAATTAATGGTTCTTTTTTTTTTAATCTCAGTAGTACCATGGACTCTGGAAGTGTGCCCGGTATATGGCAATAAGCTCACCCCCTATTAAATGGGGCTCATAACATAAATAGAAAAAAGTGGTTGTCACGTTGTACATGTGGCATTTGGTACCGCAGTGTGCACCTATACCTACCCCTTGTCGCGGAGAACTTAACAGGTTACCGGGGCTCCGGTTCGACGTGCAGAAGAGGGAACGGGGTGGTTTTTAGTCAGTAAGAGTCTGACACTCCCTCCCGCCTCACCCAGGCGGGAGCAGTCATTCGATGATTTTCCCCCCATAAAAAAATATCTACCCCTTCAGGAATAAAAGGCGTGATGTGACGCCATGTTATGTTACATACTTCAAATGCTTAGTCACGTGGTCGCAACTCCTGAGCCAGAGGTTTGAATGGGATTTTCGAGTAGGATATTGAAATTTTGTTTCAGTAAATTCTCGGTAATGGTAGCAGATTCCGCTTCATTATACATATAGGACGCAATAACCAGCGAAAAGTGGATAACACATTTAATATGTACGCGTGTCTACTTACCCCTCCCGGAAAATAAAGGAGAGAAATTATATTTTATTTCCTTCTTCAAAACCACCTATCCTACAGCCTCACACGACAAGTACGGGTACAAAAATAACATCATTTTCCACAGTCGGAGTCCCCAACACATTAATTATGAACGATGCATTATCTTCCTGCGTAACTCTAATCTACGTTAATTAGTGAATTTTATTTTATAAGATTTAACACTGTGAGGGTTGAGGGTGCATAAATAACGAAGAGTTCCGAAGCGCTTCGGAAACTCTGGCTGGGCGGGAAGTAATCCAATATGTATAATATCGTTAATTGAGAATTCTGAGAAGGACCTTTTTGAAACCACGTAGTATATTATACGGATGGGTAGGTAGGTAGATTTAGGAGTTAACCTTTGGGATATATTCTAGGATTTACGATAGTTGAGCTTCTTTTAATATAATTTATTAGTTTTGTGTTATCTAAATTACGACATTGATAACTACAGAAAATATAGTTTTAAAGAGATATTTATTTGTGATACTTTTCAGTAGCTACCTGGACAACAGTAATTACGATGTCGCTTGTACAATTTAGTATCTAGTCTAAATTTTTGATAGGTACCTTTTACATACAAATAATCCTGATGGATTATGGTCCGAACAAAATGTATTCACAAAATACGGAGTGTTGTTTATGTAAATAAGGCCGTATCTAAGTAGGCAAAGTAATAAAATATGTAGCGGATTCTCGACGATCGACATGTAAACTAAAGGATAATAAAATTTACATAAAACAAATCCAGGTCTGTTTTAAACTAGGCCGCGCCCATTAAAGACTACAAACATTCAAAAAACATCTGTGAAGTTAACTGTCTGAAACCAAATTGTTCTTTTAATAGTCTGCAGAATCGCCCTCTTTTGTTCCTACGCTAAACCAGATATACGGACGAAATTGAGAACAACTGTTAAAGTGGGCTATTCTGCAAAATTTCGTTTTGTATTCTCATTTCTATAAGATATTGTCGTGTAGTTGTGTAGGTACCTTGTTAGTCGTTGAATGTTGGCATTAAAACGTGTAATACCTACATTTTTGTATCTTGAGAAAATGTAACCTATTTCTAGCGAACATTTCCAGCTTAGAATGCATAATACGGGGTTTAAGATTTTAAAAATCTTGTTGTTTGTGTTACGTTATTCGTTTGTGATTTTAGATTATGAATGTTATGATATAGAACTTGAGGATTGAGGATCATCGAATCACTGCTCCCGCCTGGGTTAGGCGGGAGAGAGTGTCAGACTCTTACTGACTAAAAACCACCCGGTCCTTCTCCTGCACGTCGAGCCGGAGCCCCGGTTACCCGTTAGGTTCTCCGCGATAAATTACAAGGCCTAGGTACAAAGTTCTTTTAGTTAAATCATTGAATTTCTAGAAACATTCGTCTGTGGGTAGATTTAGGAAACCTACAGATCGTACAGAAATTTATAATTAAGCCTTTTGTAAAATAATTATGTCCTTTGTCATTAAAGTAAAATGTTAAGTAGTAATTAATAAACCTCTTGTGTTCCAAAACCCTTTTACTTTGTTTTACCTGGAGTATTAATTCAGGATTACCGTACATACTTTAATGAGAAACATAATGTACCAAGTATTATGTAATAGTAGCTTCTACCCGCGACTTCTTACGCGCAATCCCGTTTTCTCCCGTTCATGTAGGTATTTTTTTTAATGTAATTTTATTTTTAAAAGAATAATTTTATTTTTATTTTTCTAAAGAATTGTTTTCTTAAAAACGTTGCCCCAGACTTAGGCTAGAGAACCCGGTGTGCGTTATAGGTGTTGATATTGATTAATGAGGGTGATTTTAGTGAGATAAGCATACCCAAATTTTTCTACATAAATACTAGACTTTTAAAATGTTCCCACAAAACAAACAACCAAAGAAAAGTAACACTAACATATTTCAGAACTTCATAAACAAGATGTATACGACACAAGATAGTTTTTTTTGAGTGAAAATCTGCAACTTTAATCTGACTGCCTCGTTGGTCGAGTGATCACAAGTGTGACTGCCGGGCAAGAGGTCTCGGGTTTGATTGAAAATCTCAGTTGTAGCACGGAGTCTGGAATTGTGACCGGCATATGGCAATAGGCTCACCCCCTATTACATGGGACTTATAACATAAATAGTGAAAAGTGGGTGTTACATTATACAGTGGCATAATGTGCACCTCTGCCTACCCCTTCGGGAATAAGAGGCGTGATGTTATGTTTATTTATTTATTTTATTTGTTTTATTTATTTTATTTATTTTATTTATTTTATTTATTTTATTTATTTTATTTATTTTATTTACTTTATTTATTTTATTTATTTTATTTATTTTATTTATTTTATTTATTTTATTTATTTTATTTATTTTATTTATTTTATTTATTTATTTATTTACTTACTTACATTTACCATTACAGGATGACCCAATGCGATAAATGCAAACTATTTAATCCTGACTTATTGCTTATAACTAATTACAAACAAAGCATTCCTTGTGAATTCACTCAGAGAACAGTAGAATAAGTCCGTCTCACTCGCTATGAGGTTGAAAATCTGCAACCAAAATAATGACCACAATTTTCTTGCGTAAAGAACTAACGTACAGGATGTTCTACAAAATGTATTACAAGAATAAATCTCATGCATTGTACAATATTATTCTTTATCGAGTTTTCAGTGGAAATATCATTGGAACTGCGTCAACGTGACGGTATCTTGGAATCCCGACTTGAGCTTACAGCTGCCAACAAGCATCCGTTGGTTTCTCTTCTCCGACTTTCATGTTTTATTGTACAATTTTAACATTTTGTAATGTTCTATGATTTATATGACTTAAAATAAAATCATATAATAGTAGCCAGTGCTTTCAAGCCGTAACTACTAAACCGATCGCTTTGAATTTTTGCAGACGTAAAGTTAGAAGTTCGGATAAAATAATAGGTTACTTTTTATCCCGGAAAGATTTGATATTCCCGAGGGAAAAAAAGGTATTGGTATAGATGGCGCTGTGTGTATTGGTAAATGACACATGGGCTACTTTTTATCCTTTTATGACGCGAGCGAGCCACGGGTAAAAGCTAGTTAAAAAAAGAACAACAAAGAAAAATAAAGAACAAATACATGTCTTTAATTTCATAGCAAAGCTAATATAAATCCAATAAAAATACATAGAATTTTCACAAAAATTATAACTTTTTTTTTTAAGGGGGGAAAATCATCGAATGACTGCTCCCGCCTGGGTGAGGCGGAAGGGAGTGTCAGACTCTTACTGACTAAAAACCAGCCCGTTCCTTCTCCTGCACGTCGAGCCGGAGCCCCGGTTACCCGTTAGGTTCTCCGCGACTCCGAAAAAATTATAACTTATATATTTCACAACCCATATTTAGTGAGGCAAGACCATCTAAGACTCCTTCAGTAAAACATTAGGGGCGTATATTTTTGAAAGAGTGCCAGAAATAGGAAGTCAGTATAACCATGATGGATTACAAAAGTTATTGTGTGAAACGAGTTTTTCGATTTCGGTCCGAATGAAATGAAAGATGTCGAAAAACTTTGGACAATTGGGAGTTGTAATCGTGAAAAATTGGTTTCGTAAAGATAAAGGGGTTTTTGATTATTCTCAAGAGAGTTTAAGTTTATCTCATTATATTTTTATAATAACTATCTGAACACGTACTGAACTACCTAAAGATGATAGTTTACATAACATAACCTCACGCTTTTTATCCCCAAAGAAGTAACTAGAGGTGAACATTATGGCACTCAATACCACTTTACAATGTAAAGTTGATTACACATTACACTTTTCACTCTATTTATGTTATGAGTCCCATATAACAGGGGGTGAGCCTATTGCCATACACCGGACACAATTCCAGACTCCGTGCTACCACTGAGAATTTTTATAACAAACCCAGTAATACTTTGCCCGACCCGGGAATCGAACCCGAGACCCTTTGCCCGGCAGTCACACTTGCGACCACTCGTGTGGGTGTTACATTGTACAAATGTACAGTGCAATTAATGTGCACGTCGGGCAAAGTATTACTGGGTTTTTAAATATTCTCAGTAGTAGCACGGAGTCTGGAATTGTGCCCGGTATATGGGCAATAGGTTCACCCCCTATTACATGGGAATCATAACATAAATAGTGAAAAGTGGGCGTTACATTGTTCAGTGGTATAATGTGCACCTCTGCCTACCCCTTCGGGGATAAAAAGCGTGATGTTATGTTATGTAGTATCGTGGAAAGCTTTTCACAAGTCCAAAATATGATACTTAATTTTCCAAAATTGGTAAAACATACAGTTTCATATAACATTGCTTTGTTTAAAAGGTTTCTCTTACTCAGAATTACTTCACACAGTAATTATAAAAGGCAGTAATGATAATAAATTAAATACACACTTACGAAGAACATAATTAGGTTTATTTTACCTTGAAATATTAAATTCTCCGCTTTACAAGTTCTCATTAAAATAAACTCCAATTTAGACGTTCGTGTACCTTTTGTAAACTAACCTAGTTTTCCTAACCATTACGGGTTTCCGTAACATGATATTTTAGGTATATGGGACGCGCCCCGTAATGGATAAGTAATTTTCGCGTCAGCAAAAATATCAGATTCAGCGTAAATTAAGTGATTCGCATTGGTTTAACATTTTCTTAGGTTGTTTTTTTTTGTTTTTTTTTATGTGGATAGAAAAAAGTTCCTATTTAACATGTTTCTGTAACTCGATACACTTTAAGAAAAAAAAAATATTGCGATCTTTTATATAGCTGTTGCCCTTTCCTTTGTCCGCGTAGAATAAGAATCCTGTTTCATCCCATGGGAGCATTCAATCGGGATAAAAAGTCCTATCATCTATGTCAGCCCATACCCTGTATACTATGTATACCAAATCTCATCAACATCGGTTCAGAAGTTTCGACGTCATTGACGGATAAACATCCAAACAAAGAAACTTACATTTATAATATTCGTGTGATTAACTTTACATCTACGTCTATATCTATATCAGAAATATTTTTAGAGATTACCTACATGTTTTAATTTAAAAATTTCACTGCAAAGAAAACTTAACTTTTTGTTTATGGCATAAGCCGGTAAACGAGCAGACGGATCACCTGATGGTAAGCAATCGGCATCGCCCATGGACACCTGAAACACCAGAGGCGTTACAAGTGCGTTACCGGCTTTTTGGGGATTAGGAGTTTGAGGATCGTTGGGGATTCAGGGATTGGGGAGATTAGGGAAGGGGAGGGTAATTAGGCCTCCGGTACCCTTACTCACAGGACGAAACACAACGCTAGCGTTGCTTCACGTCGGTTATCTGTGACGCCGTGGTATCACTCCGGTCGAGCCGGCCCATTCTTCGAACTTACGAATAAAAATGACATAAAAAGCCATAAAAATCTTTTACTGCCAAAAACCAACAACTACACATACTTATAAACCGAAATACTTATTTATATTACAGAAAAAAGGGAAACAAATCTACGAAAATATCATTTCGGTAAAGCGAACAAATGTTTTTAAGTTGCTCTTATAACTGATGGAGATTTAATATTAGATTGGATAAGGAAAATAGTAAGATTTACTGTTCTGCGAGTGGGAAATAATACTGATATTATTCTCACGTTTATTATCCGACTGAGGGAGGCACACCCGGATGTTTTCCTTTACTTACGGCCTACTTTCAAGATTTATTTTGTTTAATGGATCGCATGCTGGTTGTTCTATAGTTAATGCTGTTAAGTTACCATAGGATCATAGCCTTTTTCTTAAAAAGAGTAATAAATGAATAAATAAACTATTAATAAAATGTGTTTATTGACATACTAGCTTTTACCCGCGGCTTCGCTCGCGTCACAAAAGGATAAAAAGCCAATGTGACTTATTCCAATACACTCAGCGTCATCTATACCAATACTTTTGTTTTCCCTCGAGAATATCAAATTTTTCCGGGATAAAAAGTACCTTATTATTTAATCCGGACTTCTAACTATACATGTGCAAAAATTCAAAGCAATCGGTTTTGTAGTTACGGCGTTAAAGTGGAACAAACAAACAAACTCACTTTCCGATTTATAATATAAGTAAGGATTTTGTATAATTAAGTTGCCGAGGTTTTCCAAAAAGTAATCTGAAGATACTTGTGTTGAGATAAACCGCGCTCTTCTTCGCTATATAAATGTATCGTTAACATTTTACTACACATTTTTTCACTTTATAACCCTTACCCGTATCCTTGTACGTAGACAATCGCAAAGTCGTAGTTTGTATGATGTGGAATTAATTTTTATTAAAATTGATCAACTATTACAGATTAATAACGGACAGTGTCTTGAAATAAAATATATGTAGTTGGACTAATAGCACATGTCTCTAGAAAAAAAAAAACTGTAAACCAAAAACCACTGGAAAAGTTACTAGTACCATCCAGGTAAAGCATGAATAAGCTGTTTTAGAGTGCCAAGCACGAATAATTATCGCATTCGTATCGTAACAGTATCGAGTGAGTTCGGTGTTTTGATTGGTTGGTTCACTGGAGCTGGCCAATTAGAGCGTCGCATGCGCTCGATACTGTTACGTTACGAATGCGATAGGTATTCGTGCTAGGCACTTAGGTCCTTGCATTTCTATGTTAAAGAGATTCTCAAAATATAGATAAAAATCCAATCATACTTTAACCAGGTGAATCGTTATTAGAATAATAATTTCTCACAGGTTATAAAAGAACACATATCGGCCAAACTAACATTCGTAAAAACCTATTTTGATTTCCCAACGTGTGTAATGAACTCATAAACATACATAACATTATGCCTTTTATCCCCGAAGGGGTAGGCAGAGGTGCACTTACGGCACTTAATGCCACTGTACAATGTAACACCCACTTTTCACTATTTATGTTATGTGTCCCATATAATAAGGGGTGAGCCTATTGCCATATACCGGGCACATTTCCAGACTCCGTGCTACTACTGTGGTTTTTACAAACCCAGTAATACTTTGCTCGACCCGGGAATCGAACCAGAGGCCCCTTGCCCGGCAGTCGCACTTGCGACGAGTGGCCCAATGAGTCAGTCAATGTAATGAACTCATTCTCCTAAAAGCAAGTTGCCAGCATTTAAATTGTGAAGCTTAAAATTGCGACCAATAAAAACTGCTCGCTCGACATAAACACACCATTACACACAATTAAATACTATTAAACTTCTTGCTTCGAAACGAAGTCTTCGTTAATCTACACTTGGAACATTAGTAACAAATAATTAAGCACTGAATACCAAACTGTCCCTAATAACGGAACTTAATGAATCTCAGATTTATGCAACTGCTCTTTATTTCATAAAACAATTTACCCTGGTTGCGACTCCCATTTACATGAGATTTACATAGTTGAAGTCTTTAAGCATTTATGAGGAATAACTTGGCCTTATTTACCCGTTTCCCGGTCCCAACATATCATTGCGGCACATTAACTTCATTTACATAGATGTGAATGTGGTTTAAAATTGCCGTACTACAAAATTTACCAGGACAGTAAGAACGAAAGAAAGAAAAAAAATATTCAGCATAATGGAGCATAAATAAAATGTAAAAAGACAATAAATATGTGACAGAGGATGTAAGATAAACATTGAGTTAAAAATTTAAAAAAAGCATCAGAAAAGAAACATTAACAACAAAATTGCACATCTCTGCATCACCCCATGGTCGACTGTTAGAGAATGCCACCGGCATTAAGTCCGCCATCGTCATCACTACATAGTATAAAACAAAGTCGCTTTCTTTTTCCCTATGTCCCTTTGTATGCTTAAATCTTTGAAACAACGCAACGGATTTTGATGCGGTTTTTTAATACATAAAGTGATTCAAGAGGAAGGTTTATATGTATATTACACCATATTACACCTGTGCGAAGCCAGGGCGGGTCGCTAATAAGTTATATACAAAAAAAAACAACACGCCTATGCTAAATGGGTTACCCACTCAGTATAAGCTGGGCATACGATTCACCTAGCACTGATTTTCAGTTGGCATCTGTGCAGTGACGCACGGATAGTAGCAACGTTTTATGATTAGACAAAAACAAGCAAAAAGTACGGATTTTATTCTTCTAAGCGACTGTTAATTTTGGACATTGGACGATGACTATAATGTTTGTTTAAAAAACTCTTATTTCAGCCAGTTGTGTAGGTCCGACATAGTAAGGGAAATTTTAGTGACGTATCTACATTTATCACAATTCCAATTAGCATGGCACTTAATGACAATTTAATGCTTTCCTTAATCAAAGATAAATTATTTCGACTGCTCAAAACTATAATATATTAAAAAAGAATCACACTTTCATTAATTGATTTTATAGCTAACTTAATTTTAGTATTATTCCACTAAATTTTTAAGAAATATGTATTCTGTTTGACGCTAAAAACATGACGTCATAATACACGATCTCGTACAAAATTTATAGAAAACTGTCATTTTTGACAGTTCGAAAAAAGTATTGAATTTGACTAGTTAGTAAGTACCCAATTTCTAAATATTATATAATATTTTAACCCCCAACGGGTCCGCAGAAGTGCGCATTACGGCACTTAATGCCACTGTACAATGTAACACCCACTTTTAAAATAGTAATTTCCTATATTACATTTACGTACTTTACCAGACTCAGTATACGTAATAGTTGCTGTTGCGACAAGATCAACGATGTTGATGTAGTTTTGCATCAGTTTATGAAGCTTCACTTAGACTATGCTTAATACCTACATGTGCTAATATTAGCCTAACCTATAACCTGGATGTCAGCAATTATGCTAGCGGTTATTGACCTGGATTGAATGCTTAGACAAATGCCAATCGGCTTACAGTGATTCCATTCTATAATCATAATATTTGAACTGATTCCACGATAGTCTGAATGTCCAGCTGATGGACAACGTCTTGTAGATTCAAATCCTACAAGAAACTACTATTGTAAACCGAACTCAAAAAGTGGGAGGTTCTCAATTTGACCTGTATGTATGTGTGTATATATTATTGTGTGCGTTTATATCGCAATTGGTTGAACCAATTTTGATGCGGTTTTCAGAAAAGTGTTTTATTTCATTTAGGAAAAGTCTTAGTATATAAATTCAAAACAAGAGGGTGTTGAAGATGGCTTGAATTATTATGGTGATCTACAGATTATAGTTTCAGGTTTGAGTGCGGTGTAAATGTATAATGTTAAGTTATATTAAACCCTCCCCCTCCTCTCCAATCTACCCAATCCCTGAATCTCCAACAATCCTCAAATTCCTAATCCCCAAAAGGCCGGTAACGTCCTTGTAACGCCACTGGTGTTTCGGGTGTCCATGGGTGGCGCTTGCTTTCCATTAGGTGATCCGTCTGCTCGTTTGCCGGCTTATCATATAGAAATATTCGAGAAGTCCTAATAGAAGGAGCAATAACACTGTTTTTTCTGACTTCATTGTGTACCTACTATTTTTGGAAACAAATATACTGTAGCACACATTATGAGTATAAAACGATACAAACACTGAAGTCTAGACAGTAGACTATTCTCGGCGATCAAAGGAAAAAATAAATAAAATAACTTAGATAACATTTGAGACCATATTATATCCATTTCAGGTATGTTTTCTGAGTACAACAATACTATCAGTCTTTATGAATCATATATCCACTTCAAGGCTGTATTTATAGAAAAAATGAGCAACATCGATCATCGCGTTAGCTCACTACGTGTTGCCCATTTAGAACCTTTATAACTAGGATTTCTTGTGATGTTTCCTTCCACCCTAATGTTCCTGAAAGTATTTAGAAAGTTTTAGGAATTTCTTTTGTTCCAAGGCCAAGTGTTGTAAGTTTTTGGTACACGTGTTTTTTGTGCCGTTTCTTTTATGATTATAGTGGTTGGTAAACAATAATTATATAATTTGTATTAAATTATTATTATTAGACTTAATATGGCATAGATACTAATTAATTTTTGTTGTTAATGTGTTTTGTTTTAATCAGACATTTTTTTTTTTTTTAAGGGGGGAAAATCATCGAATGACTGCTCCCGCCTGGGTGAGGCGGAAGGGAGTGTCAGACTCTTACTGACTGTCTTAATCAGACATATGATAATTATATAGAAAATTGAACTTGTTAAATTCTCATTTTAATGTGTGTATGGTGTGGATTATTGTTGTTATTTTCTTTTCCATAATTCTCAAATTGGATTTTATTTTTAAGCCACTGTTAAGCCTATGAATTGCCAATGCTATGTACGCCATTATTGTCGCATGCATCAGACCTTTATTTTGTTACTATTGTGTATTTTGAATGTTATATGTTTGTGATGTGGCCGTACTCCTTCGAATAAAATAAAAATATAATATAACGCTGTGCCCGCGATTTCGTTTGTGTGGAATAGTGATTTACTGCGCGTACCCCATAGGTGATAGCGTGATAATATGTAGCCCATATGTTGACCTGACCTGTTAGTAATAATCATACGAAATTTGAAGTAAACCCATGCAGTACTTTCTGAGATCATCCCGGACATACGTACAGACTAACAGACAAATAGACAAAAATTCTATAAACCATATATTTGTGGCTTCTGTATCGACTATAAATAGATCACGCCCCAAGTATTCTTTTTGAAAAATATTTAATCTACAGTTTTGATATGACGTTGCACGGCAGCCGGTTGCCCAGCCACCGCACCAACCGTGCAGTCTTTTGATTGATTAGTTCTTTATAATGAGATGGTTTAGATATGATATGTAAGTTTCGTTACGAATAATGTAAGCTTGGATTTATTATAAAGCTCGTGAACCCCCTCATTGGACTGCCTCGTTGGCCGAGTGGTCGCAAGTGCGACTGCCTGGCAAAGGGTCTCGGGTTCAATTCCCGGGTCGGGCAAAGTATTACTGGGTTTTTAAAAAATTCTCAGTGGTAGCACGGAGTTTAAAATTGTGCCCGGTGTATGGCAATAGACTTACCTCCTATTACATGGGACTCATAACATAAATAGTGAAAAGTGGGTGTTACACTTACAATATACAGTGGTATAATGTGCACCTCTGCCTACCTGAATATGTGATGTCGTACCTGATATTTTGGTCTACATGTATAGTAAATATTCTCAATATTAATTTTCTTTGTTCCAGATCCAGAGCTTCGCATGAGATTCCCAAAATCTCCATCGTCCACAAACAATATGTTGTTCAAAACAGAACTGACAAGAGTTGCTTCTCATGTGCGGAACTGACAGTGTTTATCAAAATATGGAGAGAAGAGCAGGTCTCGTGGTTGTGTTATGGGTGGCCATATTCCCTCTGTACAGAGCTGATAATCTAGGTAAGTTGAAAAAATTGTTTTCTCTGATTTCTATACTTTGATTATTATGATATTATTTTTTTATTTATTTAACACTTTATGTACAAATATATACAATGGCAGACTTAATGCCGAATGGCATTCTCTACCAGCCAACCATAGGGTGATGCAGAGAAGTGTTACAGTAGGTTCTAAAAGAAGTTTGCATCTATTGAAAATAAAAAACGAGGGTAATAAATGTACGTACATATAAAAGTATCCTAGTACATAAAGTACATACCAATACTACATACTAATATGAAACATAAATATAATATGTAAATAATTAAATATAATAAATAAATATTATCTGTTACAACGAATTATTACACGTACGTTACTAATCTTGATAAACTTTGCAACTCTGAATTTGTTAGTATATAAATGTTATGTCTATCTATTCTTATGAAACCATCAGAAACTGCAACCTTAACATAAAGTTTTTAGTTCATATTTTCTTTGATGAAGTTTCGACAACATCTACAGCCTATAAGTGGCCACTCCTGACCAAAGGCCTATTCTCGAAGAAGGTCATTAATCACAACGCTTGCTCAATGCGGATTGGCAATTTGAAACTTACAATAAGAAATTAAGTCCTGGTTTCCAGGTGTCCAAATAATCTTAGAAAGGTAAAATGGGGTGAATGGGGATCGAGAAGTGAATAGGGACAGAAGAGGGGTGAATCGATACTATGAAGAATTTCCCAATATCTATTCACCCCTCTTCTGTCTCTATTCGCCTCTCGATCTTTATCCACCCCATTTTACGGTACTTATAACTCGGAAAATGTTATATTGGTACTTGCTGTTAGTAGTTGGAACCCACACTCTCATGCATGAGAAGCGGGCGCCACAGGGTGTGTCTGACGAATGTGCCGCTTGCGAGCCGTTTGCGGGCTGCCCGCGAGCTGCGCGCGTGTCGTCATGGCAATGGTGTGGTGCTCACCTTATACAAGGATCGTAAACATAGTAATTTTAAATAGTTCGCGAGCAGCTCACGAGCTGCTCATTCGCGGAACATTCGCTAGATGTGGACGCACCCTCAAGCCTCCGGTCTACCACGACATTAGTTAGGAAAGTCGTTCAACAAAGTTAAATATAACTCGAGCGCTGCATTTCTCTTTACGACTTCCTTTAATATAAATATTGCATCAATTTCGTTCCAACTGTATTGCATTCCGATATGTAGCCAAGGATGCTATTGAAACTTTGAAAATAAAGAGCAAATAATGAAAGGTTTAGTCGTGAACCTTTTCATTTAATTTTAATTTCTACACGGAGTATCGAATTTCTATAATATTGTTCAATAGAATAGCCCAAAGGTCAGTGCAGTCCTCGGTCATATTATTAAACGCACCCTCATTTTGTTCAATAATTAATTATTAAGATGCGGTCATAATTCAATCGTTTTACATGTAAACATAATTATTACGATCTTAGTCAACTTTTTCAACTATTTGACATTCAATTTGTTAAGTTCAAAACCTAACCTTGTGATGACATCTCCAACAGTGAGTTCATGCGTTATATGCTCATTAAGTTGTGGTTGGCACTAAGTCAACTAGGTTTCTCCAAACCTGTCTATGTTTACTCACGTAAAGTCTGTCGGAGGTATAAACTTAGATACAATTCCAGATTCAATAATTCTAGATTAAGGTCATTTAAAATTTCTAATACATAGTTTACGGATCACTTCACCAGAGGCATTGCACGTACATGTGATACCGGCATTTTGGGATTAGGACTTTGAAGATTGTCATTCAGGGATTGATGAAGAGTGGGGGGGGGGGTAATTGGGCATTCGGTAACCTCAATCACAAGAAAAAACACAACGCCAGTGTTGTTTTTCGTCGGTGTTCTGTGAGGCGGTGGAATCACAAATGTATGAGTCAATTTTACCTATTGCCGTCAAGGTGGAGATTACAAACAACCCTTGTAATGTCAATGAGGTCTATTGTCCAGGAGTTGAGAGTATAAGCTGTGGCGGTACTTTATTCGCTAGTGGCGCCTTTTGCAGGGAACTAAATCTCAAGTAAGTTATTAACTATGTAGCCAATTTGTCTAATAATAGTAAAATTCCTACATGTGACGTCGTTTTGAAACGGTTTGGGTATTAACCTTATAATAGATTGCTTTTGTCTTCTCTAACTCCCACGACATCTCTGAATATTTCTTTGTTTTCGTACTAAATATAACTAAGGTCTTAATATTGGTATTTTCAAGAACTTAATATTTAAAGATTTATTATACTCGTTTATTTAAAGTTAGCTATTTGACTTAGGAATTTAATTTAGAATTGTATTTTATCTCTTTGCCTTTGCAAATATCGAGGTATTGCTATAATATTCCAAGTAATTTAAAATTATCATTCAGGCTAATTCGTTTTATAATGAGAGTGATCTTCAAATGTATTAAATATTTTCGCTCATTCATTGCTCGATTTTAATTGCAAATATTTTAGATCGAGGTATTCTATACTTTATTAACTAACCTTTGGATCTAGGATTAATTCTATTGTTATTAAAACTATTTAATCTAACGTCATTCATAAATACTATGACGTCTTTCACACATACTTACACCCACACTGAAATCTGCAAAGAATAGTTCCCTCAATATAAAGATAAACAAACTTTTCCTTTTAAATAAATACTCATTTCAAATAATCATCTTCTAATTTTTGAAAGAAAATCCTTTATTATTGTTATTTGTGATTTTATTAAGTGATCGTGCTTGAAGACTCCTTTTAAACAAGATGTGCCTGTGTTAGGACACCTTTTCATAGACATTTTTACAAAATTAACAATAACATTTTGTATACAAACAAAAGATGTTATAAAAAATATCAATAAAAGCTTTTTTGGCTATAACAGTACAATTTGGAATACAGGGGGAATGGAAGAAGGGGCAAAATTTGTAGACGCTTGTGCGCGTGTGTGTGACAATGTGTAAGAAAATGTGTGTGTATATGTGTATGTGTGTTTGTATCCATTTTATAATAGACTTTTTGCAGTTATATGTATTTTTAGTGTAAATAAAAGCTTTTTATTTATTTTATGATATACTTGACTAATATGTGCAAACAAATATAATTGTATTTATCTTAGTCAAGTATATAGCTCTTTGGTAAAAGAAAACATTATCATTCTTTTCTTGTTGTAGGTATTTCTACTAATAATAAAACTCGGTTTAACATTAAGTACAATTTCATTTTTTAATCATTTTAGTAAAATGGATTGATTTTATCGAATACTTTTGATAAACTGGTTTTATGGGTGTAATTTGTTCCATAAAATACTAAAACAGTGCGAGAATGTTGTTTAATTTTATGACTCTGATTCATTGATCCCTGGTTGATTTATACACTTATTAGGATACAATGGGACTAACATACGCTGTGCAGTATAAAATTCCTTAAAATTAAAAAGGAAATTTAAAAAAATATGAAAATTAGGGATTCGTTTCATAATTTCAATCATGATAATAATTATGGGTACCTAACAGAAATTATTGGTTATCTGTCTAATAACGTCTAAACAGACGGCCATAAATTAGAAAAAAAAAACTAAAAATAAAACTTTTTCCAATTAAAATATTTATAAACCCATCTGTCACGTTCTTAATTAATAACAGCACCGGAATATTGATGGCTTAATCCCTATTTTTGAAACCTAAAATAATGTTTTTGTTTGAAACTGTAATACTGTGTGTTGGTTTAGGATTCTTCTTGAGGTAACGCGTATGAGAATATAATTTGGATGGTAATTTCTCTATGAAGGTTACACCTGTTTTGAATATGAAACTTCTTTTTTATCTTACAATTGTTTTTATACTTTTTGTATTTTAAGTGCCCATTTATGCGTGTAATAAGTAATTTTTTTTTATAAGTAATTATTAGGTAGATATACTTTGGTTAGGTATGTTTTGGTTGTAATTTTTGATACACATGATATTCTTTGGCTTATATGTGACGTCATCACAGCATCCAATCTACCTGAAAGTCTTTAAATTTATATTTAAGTAGATTCATAACATAACATCACGCCTTTTATCCCCGAAGGGGTAGGCAGAGGTGTACATTATTACTGTACAATGTAACACCCACTTTTCACTATTTATGTTATGAGCCCCATGTAATAGGGGGTGAGCCTATTGCCATATACCGGGCACAATTCCAGACTCCGTGCTACTACTGAGAATTTATAAAAACTCAGTAGTTCTTTGCCCGACCTGGAAATCGAACACGAGACCCCTTGCCCGGCAGTCGTACTTGCGACCACTCGGCCAACGACGCAGTCTGAAAGTCTTTAAATTTATATTTAAGTAGATTATAGATACAATAAATAAAATATAATCTGTTTATAATCGGCTTTCATTGTTGTTGAGCAAAAAATAATAAGGATCCAAGCAGCTATCGATTTGTTTGCAAATGAAAAATGTATGCCGAACTTTTTATTTAATTAATATCAAACTTTATTCGTCGAACCCTTTTTAACTTTAAATATTTTATAACGAAATATCTTTTGGATCGACCCTTTATTTTTCATTGGTTTTGTACCCAAATATTTTAAACCCTCCTAAAGTTTTAACAAACAAATCAGACTTTCAGAATATTTTCCTAGAAGTTTTATTAAACCTGGATTCATATGTTGAAATACTTTTTAATACATACAAAACAGTAAGTATAGAGAAAGGTTCATATGATTAGAATTTCCAGTATAAATTAGTCTCTCATTCTATCTAAAATGTCCTTAGAAATAGGTCTACTTTTTCTGGAAATTTAGTTCGAAGTGTGGGTGTAGGTATCCTTTATATGTATTATAAACGATTTGTTATATGTTTACTTTTAAGCTCTAAATCAAAGTTCTATACTTTAGTCTTTGTTTGTTAACCGTTTTATTTTCAATACTGAAATACTAAAATTATTAATTATTTGTCTGATTTATTTTAAAATGTTAAGTACGAATAAAATACTTGTTTGACCTATGGATAATGTTTTAGACATAGATTATTGACATTCGTTATTTACCTTCAGCTAAAAATTCAGACCGAGATATATTACTTTTTTTTAAGGGGGGAAAATCATCGAATGACTGCTCCCGCCTGGGTGAGGCGGGAGGGAGTGTCAGACTCTTACTGACTAAAAACCACCCCGTTCCTTCTCCTGCACGTAGAGCCGGAGCCCCGGTTACCCGTTAGGTTCTCCGCGACACCGAGATATATGATAGATCGAGTACAGACGCTATAAAATTAAATCCTAAAACAATGTACCACAATGTTCAAAATTCAATTGAAGTACTCTGGAATTCGCGAGTGCTCATACAATTGAGTAACTTTTAGTCGAATATAGAGAAGTTAATTTTGATACAAATTGTCTTATACCCATTGTGACTAATGGTGCGCAAAGACTGGGTTTTAGGATCACTATCTGACTTACCAACCGTTAATATTAGGGCCTGAAACTTCCTTTCAGTAGGAGCTTATGTTCGCCGGTGCGTAGGATTGAAGTAGCTGAGTTATTATATGCTCAGCTCTATCGCTGGAATTGTGAACATTAACGGGTTATTTTGTGAATATTTTCTTAAGTATTTTGACTATTTTGTTCACAAACAAAAGTAGCAGTTGTATCATTTTATACCATGCCAGTAATAGAAGTGACATTGCTGGCAACATGTCAATATTACTGTACAATAACTGACTATTGTGGCTTTCCTTGAAAGAAAAATTAAGACACGTGCAAATATTAACGATTCTAATAAAAATATGATTAATGTACATTACGATCATCACAGTTTATTGACTCCAACTCAACCATCCAAATAAAGAACTTTATCCGTTAAACCGATCTCATTGATATTAAAAATTCTTTCTGCCAAACTTAAACCATCTTCACGTCCCATCTATTTAAAATTTAACGGCTCCAGAACATTATGCTTCATACTCCCGGCTCCTTTTTAAGCAGTTTGGTATTAAACATGTATAACGGTTGTCAGAATTCGAAAGTGCACGTTTAAACTAAAATGCTTGAAATGGTGAATGCTCTAATGAATTTGAATACCGAAAATCTCTTTCTTTAAGTCTTTGAAAACTATTTTACATCTTGGTCGGTGTCAATGTTTTCCACAGATAATCCATTTCTTGATTAGTGGATGGAATAGTGAATAATATTATGAAAGCGATATCATACTTAATCTTTAACTAGCTAAAGACATCTGTTGCAATTTTTACTGAAGGACGTCTTCTTTTTTAAATGGACAAAACTGCCACAACCTCCCAAAATCGCTGCAACTTCCGTAAGCCAGGATCTACAGTGGATACAACCATGAAAACACCGGAACACTGAAGTCCGGCTCGTCCCAGGGACATGAATATATGTTTGGATGTTGGTTCCCGCAATGAAATGAATCAGAAGATATTATAAGAGGAGGATAAAAACTAGATTTCACTACTTATAAATTTAGACGACCACTCAGTCGAAATATTTACAATGATTACTTACCATAATATACATTTTTATCAAAGTATTCGTTCAAAACATTCCCTGATCCACCAAACAGTTCCAAAATGATTGCAACCAAAACAATAGCATGAAAAACATACAAAATAATTGATATTGACGGTTTTTGGTTAACTGTGCCGGAAGATAATCGCGATGTCCGAAATATAAGCCTTTATCCCGAGATGGACTGGGAGTTAAGACGTGTCAAAACGGCGAGGTCTGCGAAAATCTTGTTCGTGACAGAGAAAAGATAATCCTGCTGCGGCCCCTTTGGGGATGATGGTAAATGGCCACGTATGGGGTTGGATGGTACACGTGGATTGGGTTTTATGGATGTTTTCATGTGAAGGTTATTTGTTGTGAATATTTATTTGTATTTATTGTAATTTTATATGTAGGTAGCCAAAGGGGCTAAAATTGGTTCGGCTTGTTTTCAAAAAGTCTCTTAAGTTTTTTATCACCTTAAGATTTTCTCCTTTCTTGTAAATGCAAGCAAACTAGCACTAGACGAGAAAAACAAACGTCGACCTTCTCATAGATCATAGCAATGAGTGTAAAAGAACCAGTAGGTACATAATTAAACTTTAACGGATTAGTTTTATCATAATACTAACTACTGCTTGCGACTTCGTACGCGAAATCCTGTTTCTCTTATTCCCGTAGGATTTTCAAGACTTTTTTCTGTCTTAAGAACCTTCTCCTGACAATAACAAACACAACAAAAAAATCAACCAAATCAGTCTAGCCGTTCTCAAGTTATGGCGTGACAACGGGAAACGGGTGTATATGTATAGATTATAAGATAACAAAGCAAGTCCAGAACTGACATAGCAACAAAACCTTTCAAACCCTAATTAACAATCGCTACAAATAAAAAAATACAAAAAATACAGTTTGGTGTAAAGAAATAATCTTAATCCTGCGAACCTAAATATTTCGATATCACCACATAGTAAGTGCTTATGATCAGTCATGCAAAAGAAACGAGGGCAAAATAGGCCGAAATCTCTGGGAATACACGTGTCACCTCACGTACCGACAATACATCAATACGATTTGTCAATATCGTTTGTACCGCTCACAGAGTGTAATACATACTTAATACTAACATATTTCGAATACAGATTTATTATATTTTACGCTTGGAATAAATTTGGGGAGCGTCTAATGTTCGAAGTTGAACCGCGGCTGTTAAAAACGTCCCTTTTAATAATAGAAGCGATCAATAATTTTGATGTGTGCACGTATTGTGTTTGTAATACTAATCCGATCGTGTCAGTCTTTATTTGGCAGATCAGTCTGTACCCCTATCAGAAGTTATCGATTTTGTTTGTTCTGTGAACTCAAAAGTGATTCTTATAATGTTGTAATGTTGTTTAACAGAACTAAATGAGTGAAAAATAAAATAATTGAATTTTTTTATAAAATAAAATAAGAAGATGTTTATTGACAAAAAGCTTCACATCACATTTTTGTATGACCCTGGACCGCACACTAAGATTCCCTGTGTCGTGAAGCCCAGTTATAAAAGACGATACTTTTAATGCATAAAATGAAGGAAGAATACACAAGGATTATACAAAGAAAATATACCCTTTGTAGTTGTTTCGTTTATTTCATCCACTTTACCTTGTTGCACTGCATGTAGCTGGAGATAAGAGCGTGAAGAACAAGAATAATATTTCGATGCTCCCATTAAATAATGATTTCAGAAAACACGCTGATCATTACAGAGTTGCCCCAAACCAATTAGAAATACATAACACACAGCTAGAAACAAAATTTGAGGGAGAATTGAAATTACAATTTTCCGGACCAAAATTCCTCCCGAACCTAATTAAAACCAATGATGACTATAATTTAGAAACTGATTGGGTCCAATGTTAAATAGGCTTCGTAAAATATATTACATTGCAACAGATATTAATTTTACCTTCCAACGACTACGAGAAAGTTAATTAATTTCCTAAATATAATTTAATTATGAAATGGCTTGTTTTGATTCGAAATGTACAACGAAATTGTGAGATGTAATTAATTTAATGATGTGGGTCGGGGAAGGTGTTATTGACGAACATGTATAAAGATTATTCATATTCGGAGTTCGAAATAATGTTTAGTTGGTACTATAGGTAGGTGTAATCTATAGGTACTTATACATATATAAATGATGTTTGACAGATGTTTGTAGTAGTATTGAACAGTTTTTACTTTTTTTTGAGAGGAGAAATCATTCAATGACTTCTCCCGCCTTGGGCAAGGCAAAGAGCATGTGTCAAATTCTTATTAACTAAAATTTACCCCGTTCCTACTTCTACTCTTTGCACTGGAGCCCTGGAAACCCGTGAAGTTTTCCGCGGCTCCGTATCGGGCATCAACTATACTGGGCCTGCCATAGTTTTCTGTATCATGCAAGCACTTAGATGTGAAAGTTTCTTTGTATAGATGTTTGTCCGTCAATAACGCTAAAACTACAGAACGGATTTTGATGAAATTTAGTATACAGGCAGAGTGTGGATAGGCTGGCTTAGGTAATATGACTCTTCCCGATTAAATGCTTTCATGGGATAAAACAGGAATATGTAGAAGCTAATCATCAATAATGTTATATTTTCTAGTAGTTTTAATACAAAGATGTCATGATTACATTTCAGACCTGCAGCTGTAGCCAAATGCAATTTAGCGATTGTCTACAAAAACCAAATTATATTAAATTGACGTAAATTTTGACACTTCTGACAAGTGTCAAAATTTACGTCATCCCCATACATTTAGTTTTCTACTCTCTCTGTAGACAAGCGCTAAAGTGGCGTTTGGTTAAAGGCACTGTATACTTAATAATCAAGTAAAAAATCATAGTTAGCAAGGGTATACAAGAAAATATCTCTGAAAAAAGTAAATATTGAGTCAATCCACGTCTTAGAACAAATTTATCGATGCGTGCTCTCACGGCCTTGGCCTAGGCCACACACTCAGAATCTTTGCACGTACACCAATAAAGTATATCATGGGAATCCCAGGTGTCATAACAACTCGAATTAAGAAACTAACTTACGATATAACTTGCGAACTAGTTTTAATTATAATACTAGACTAATAATACTTCTAACTTAAACATTTCTGTAAACTTACTAAGTCGTTTGTTGGTTTTTGAAGTTATTATTGCAGACTTATTTAGTAAAATCTAAAGGAATTATTTGTAGAAGTATCTTAGTGCTGTATATCTGATCTCAGGTCAAGTACCTTACTCTGAATGAAAATTTTCCGTCTAAGTTCTCAATTGAAAATCGTTGTTGAAATTCGTAGAAAATTTTCGATAAGCGGTCAGAGGGCCATGCACGAAAAACTATCGCATTCGTATCGTAACAGTATCGAGCGAGTTAAGCGTTCTGATTGGTTGGTTCACTTGAGCCGGCCAATCAGAGCGCCGAACGCGCTCGATACTATGAGATTACGAATGCGATAGTTATTCGTTATTGACACTCTGGATTCCGTTTACTTTGCATCAAGGTGCGTACGGATAAAGACGCTTAGAAAAGTAAATGCGTTATGAGAATATATTAGATTATCTGGATAAAAAATAACAACCGAATTACCTACTCTCGAAAGCGTAGGCACCTTTACGATCTTTAAGGAGTAGTTCCGTTCAGAACCACGCAACCGACGAAGCAGTTGCATTAATAATAACATCAAAAATATGCTGGCATGATATTTTACGACATCACGGCATTACCTAATCTAGTTCAGCCTGGAAGAAGGCAAAGCCGGTATACCAACACGGTGTTCAAGTTTTCCTGCGGCGAAGTCGACAGGGCTATCATAGCCCCCATTACTTATATTTTATAGCCACCCGCCATGCCGCCTTTGTATATGATAAAAAATAAATTGCTCTACATCCACTCTCGAAGCAATTGTTTTTAGGCAACGCTTCGTTATGAAAAGCTGAAATGAATGCGCAATAACTTTTCGTAATTTAAAGTGTTATAAAAATGTACATAGTAAAAGAAATATTTCACGTCATTTCTCTTTTCTCATCTTGAGAAAGAATTTTTGAAGTGAGGATGGTAAATAAATCCCGTCTCCTTAGCGTGTGCTACAAGCGTGGTCTAACCAAGAGAAAAATCTTATCTGTACAAGTAATAAAGTCGCAAGCTTGTCCTCAATGTATAGAGTAAGATATTTTTAATACAATCTTTATAACATAACATAACATCACGCCTTTTTATCCCCGAAGGGGTAAGCAGAGGTGCACATTACGGCACTTAATGCCACTGTACAATGTAACATCCACTTTTCACTATTTATGTTATGAGTCCCATGAGATAGGGGGTGATCTTATTGCTATATACCGGGCACAATTCCAAACTCCGTGCTACTACTGAGTTTTTTTTTGAATCCCCGTAATACTTTGCCCGAACTGGGAATCGAACCCGTGATCCTTGCTCGGTAATCGCACTTGAGATCACTCGGCTAACGAGGCGGTCAACAATTTTTATAGTATAAGCCGGTAATATCAAAAATACTAATAAGCAATGCGACATGATTAGATGGTAGCCCAGATGGTTTAGACCCAATTCTTAAACACGATAATTTGTATTGCTGGGTTTTTCAAATCTATAATTGAACTGGTTCCATGATGAAGTGCGGGAAGCCATGCTCTTGCACGAATGGGCCGGCTCGACCAGAGTGATACCACGGTCTCACAGAAAACTGACGTGAAACAACGCTTTCGTTTTGTGTCTCGTGTGAGTGAGATCCCAATCTTCCTAATCCATGAATCTCCAACAATCCTCAAAAAGCCGGTAACGCACTTGTAACGCCTGTGGTGTTCCGGGTGTTTATAGGTGACCCCGATTGCTTCAGGTGATTCGTCTACTCATTAACCGGCTTATCCCATAAAAAAGATTAAAACTTAGTCCCAAGGAGAATAGATAATAAATACCTACGTAGCTAAAAAAAAACAACCTGTTTCTACTCCTGCACTTCGAGTCGGAGCCCCGGTAACCCGTTAGGTTCTTCGCGGCTCCGTATCGGCAACATCCCTATTGGGCCCCATCTGTGGTGGTCTGATGGCTCCTTGAGGCACGCGCGGAACGCGACGTGCCGTACGCTCGGGCCTGGTTCTGGTCGGGCGGCGAGTTACTCGTGCTCATCCGCAGGTCCGTGCTTACGGTGGCCGGAGATTGTCTGGCGATACCCGACGCCAGGAGTGTCTCTCGCGGCGGCTGAGGCGTGAGGAGGTTCGTACCCTCACGTATCCCGCCTCCTCTTTAGCTAGCATGACTGCTTCGCAGAAGGAGGAGATGGCATCCCAGTCCCCCTCGCTCCGTGAACCATGTCTGTACCATGGTCTGAACCAGAGCCAGACGTGAGAGCTCGCCGTCGCCCACCACATCCCTGAGGACACGACGGTGCTCAGCCCAAATAGATACGTAGCTAACCTAAGATTAAGTTAAAGCCTATATGGCCTCGAAAATAAACATACAGTTGTTTCTTTGTTAGCTACAAAAATATCGGCCGCAGTTAAATGTGCAATGGTAACGTCCAAGTTTGAAATGCAATGCGTTTTCGATTTAAACTTTTTAGTGTTTCGTTTCACCGTTTTGTAAATAAACCAACGCTGTGTGAAGTGGAAATACGTTGGCTATTGTTTTTTCTAGAGGTTTTTAAATGGCTACACGGTTCGTGAGTTTTGTTAGTAACTTGGCAATAAAAGGTTTTAAAGCATGAAGTTGTTTAGGTCATTCTTAAATGGTTTGTTTTAGTAGATAAGTAATGTTTAAACTGTCAAACACCGTGAGGAAACCGGTCACCACAACCTATTGTTCTTTAATTGTGTCTATAATGACGGTACTCAAAGGGTTAAATAAGATACTGCGTGCATATCTAGGAAAAATATGTATAAATAATACTCACATAATTTCTTTCATAAACTTCGTTTAAGAAAGCCCACTTGAACCACTTTTTTTGGAGTTGGTTAGTTAAAATACTAAAACCTTTTCCTAAATGTAACAAACTCTTTTTCTTGGAACCGCATCAAAATTTATTCAGTCTATCGCGAGATAATCGCGGACATACATATATACTGAATACCTTCTCTTTCTTTTTGAACACACATAACATCACGTGTTTTATCCTCAAAGGGGTAAACAGAGGTGCACATTATGCCACTGTATAATGTTACACCCACTTTTCACTATTTATGATAAGAGTCCCATGTAATAGGGGTGAGCCTATTGAGAGAGAGAGACAATATTAAAAATTCCAGTAATACTTTGCCCGACCCGGGAATCGAATTCAAGACCCCTTGCCCGACAGTCGCACTTGCGACCACTCCGCCAACGAGGCAGTCTTTTTGAAGTCGGTTCTGAATTAGTATTAATAAGTATCGTTATACTACAGTTGACGCTCTTACTTAGAAGTACTCGGCATACGCTTGACTTCCGTTCTTTTACTTTGTAATGAATTTCTATTATTAATTAAATTCACAGACATCCTTTTAATATTCAGTTTTCAAGGAATCATGACTGATCTTTGATCGTAGTGCGTTTGAAGAAAAGAGTTCTAGATGTACGTAGCTTCTTTCAGAAGCAATGACATGAAATGATGATTATTAGAACAATTAGTTGTAATTATAATCGCGTCATATAATAGTGAAAATAGAGATTTTCATTAATTGCCAAAGTCATGCTAGAGGCACATATTCATGAATATTAGCCTCTGAAATGAACCCGAGCGTACGGCGCGTCGCGTTCCGCGCTCGCCCCAAGGAGCCATCAGACCACCACAGATGGGACACAATAAGGCTGATGCCGATACGAATCCGTGAAGGGCTTAACGGGTTGCCGGGGCTCCGGCTCGAAGTGCAGGAGTAGGAACGGGATGGTTTTTAGTCAGTAAGAGTCTGACACTCCCTCTCACCTTACCCGGGCGGGAGAAGTCATTAAATGATTTTTCCCTACCAAAAAAGAGCCTCTAAACGAAATGATATTTATTCCTGCAAATTTCAATAGGTTAAAAAGTAACACTTTTACACGTCAGTATCCAATATGAGCCTCTAGTATGACTTGAAACTAGTCGAGTTTCTCTTTAAACAGCTACCTACGTGAATAAACCGAAAACATAATAGGTAATCAATTCAGTATGTCTTACGAAAGTTATAATATAAACATACAGATTTGCTCGATATGAGACTGATAGGAATAAGTTGCTCAGGGACTTGAAGTTGAACAAGAACGATACCTATAGGTACATTCCTTATAATATTAAATGAGCCGGATACTGATAATGCGGGAATGTTATTTAACTTCATGGCTCTGATTCATTGATCTCTTATCTAGTTACTCTCACTTATTAGGTTACGATGGGACTGACATACGCTGTGCGGTATAAAAGTTCCTAAAATTAAAAAGAAAATAAATAAATAAAATAACATACAGATTTCCATTAATAAAACTACATAACAGTGTTTTATTAGATTCGAAACGTACTTGTATAGAAATTCGTCTATGTTCGTAGCTACTTTAAAGCCACGCGGTTCAGCCTAGCAACCTGCCAATATTATTATCTGTAAATAAAATAAATAACAATACGCCAAAATGTTACCTACAGACTAATTAGTAAGTATTAAACAAGGAGAAGAAGCTACAAAGAGGTAGGCAGAGACAGTGGTTATTGTGCACAACTTTTTGTCTTTCATCGTTTCTCCGCTTACGATCAAAAATGGCCACCAGCTTTGATGTCGAAGCGTGAATGCACATCCATACAAACTCATTGGCTTGATGTGAGTGTGAGTGACTTCTTTGCTTCGAAAAAGCAAATGTATGTGGAAAATTTTGTATGACATAATTGGGGAGTTGCCAGGGTAAGAAAATTTAGACACGGATTTTTTTAATTTTCTTGTATTAAATAAAGCTAAAATACTTAGATAAAATGGCGTTAATTTTAGGAGTGGAAGGTCGTTATGTCACAACGTGCTGTAAAATGTAGCACGCTGTGACGTCACACGATATTTCATATGAATATCATCGAAACTATTGAAGTTTGTGAGAAAAGAAAAACACGTGTCTTATGTTTTAAAAAAATCTACCAGAACATTAAAATAAAATTTAGGAAACTACCGTAATACTTTAAATTAAGAAATACACCTGATACAAAAATAGGCTTGTTATTATAAACTTATTTAGACATCTATTTTTATGAACATGATATTTTTGCCACGTTTTTTCCCATTATCCGCTACGCTGAGTTATGATAAATTAACATACAATTTTGAGAGCCATACAATGCACATACAAGCACATCTTGGATTGAAAAACACGAAACTATACTCAGAAAACTATCCAGGTCTACATAATCTACCTACACTATGAATATAAACTATTTCGTTTGGCGACAAAACAACTTGCCATATGGAGTATTTTCGATGTATCAAGAAAAAACAAAACAATAAAGAAGACAATATTTTTAGTTACAAAAAAGTTCGTGGAAATATACGTACATGAAACATTAGACGTAAATATGTAGGCACAATTCACAATGCACGAGCTACTCGACGAGAAATACCTCTTCGGAAATTACATGGCGTGATGTTTTGATACTCAAAGTCAAAGCATTTATTTCAATTAAACCATGGTTTGGTACTTTTGAAACGTCAACAAATACAAAATAAATAATCGTCTGTCAGTCAGTCCGTCAGTGAAACTAGGTGAAGCTAGGTGCTCATTCCAAAAAGTAGATTCGAGTGGAGAAGAACGAGCAAGAAACTCCATTCGTTACTCTTTTTAAAAAAGTATGTTCTACAATGTCTCTGATACATATTTCAATACTATACGCATATGTAAGAACAATGCAAAGACATGCTTGATGCATTATACTAATAACTTACTAAAATAAAAAAAAATAAAATACAAATCTTGAAGTGCAACATGGTGCTCACATATGCATACTGTACTATAAGTTCGTATGCGCTTTCGAAGTTTGCTTTTTGCAATAGTTCACCAGTTATTTTATGTTTAAATCATTTTATATCTTTGTAAAGCTATTGTATTACCAAGGCAGAACTATTTTACTTAGGGAGGAAAACGAAATATATTTCACGGTATATTTATTCACAAACTACTAAATAAAAATACTTGAATTTATCTGTTTCCGAACAAGTCGAAACGTCCTTGTAACAATTTAAACAAAGTCTAACGATACCAGCTATCGATTCCCCTGTCTGCGAAACTGGATTAAGATAATTACTTATGAAACAAGCCAAAATTCTTCATGAATAACTTTCATTTCTACTACGACTGACAGTTTCAAAGCGTCCAAGGAATGCCATGGAGATGACAGAATGAAACGGGTTCCGTGCCGTAAACAAAATGAAATAACTTGTCAAATACACCCGGTCATAGTTGTTTATTTATTTTTTCTTATCATTCGAAATAAAGTTTTATCCTTTTTTGAAGGCAAGATGGAGAATGGAGCGGTTGGTTTTGGCGGGTGCAAAATGAAGGTCATTGTTGAAGTTTCGTAAAGATTTTTTGTTAATTTAGCTGTCAAGTAAACTGTATTTTAGGAAAACGGTTAAGCACCAATGAACGTAACAGTTATTAAAATTCAGTACACTTTTCATATAACGATAGCTATATATAATACTAGCAGCCCGTCCCGGCTTTGCACGGAGTAGAAAATTATTTATTTTTGGAAATTTGTGTTGTTGTAGTGACATAACTACAATAGTTGGACATACGCTACCGCGGAGTTTTTTGTAGACATTATGATGTTCTTCAATATTGTTGTAGGTACATTATTTTGTTCTATCGCTAATAGTTTCGGCAGCGCATTCGACGAAAGACATTTTAAGACTCATTTTTCTATACCTTCGGTTACATTGTTCAAATTTTACCAAGGATCCCTAATTTTTTTCAAAATGATACGTAGCCTATGTCAAATTGGAAGAATGTAGCATTCTATTGGTGAAAGAATTTTTTAAATCGGCCCAGTAGGTACTTTTTGAGCCTATTCATTACAAACATACAAAAATAGGTACAAATCTTTCCTCTTTATAATATTAGTATAGATATAGGTTTATAAGTTCAGTACAAAGTACGAAGGACATTATTTATTACAAAAGCCACGATTACATTATACCACCGATACCATTTTGATACGAGCATGATAAAGTAAACTACAGAACGACAACCAGGTACCTACAAGGAAGGTCATGTCAATAGTAAGAGCATTTCAAAGCGAGGGGTTGAAAATCAGTGGATCTGACAGAGGGTCAAACATGGCGACTATCCGTGTCAAACCAAACCACTTGATACTTGATGTGAACCTTGAACATTTTGTTTGTAGTATTCAATTTCATAGCTTATATTGATACTCTTGCAAGGCATTTATACACGTAGTTGAATTTTAATGTCATATTACAAAACAGTATTTTGATGGTTATTGCGATAAATTTATAATTCGTGCCATTTATATCTAAAAACGTCAACCACTCGGCCAACGACTGCCTCGTTGGCCGAGTGGTCGCAATTGCGACTGCCGAGCAAGGGGTCTCGGGTTCGATTCCCGGGTCGGGCAAAGTATTACTGGGTTTTTAAAAAATTCTCAGTAGTAGCACGGAGTCTGGAACCGTGTATGGCAATAGGCTCACCCCCTATTACATGGGACTCATAACATACATAGAGAAAAGTGGGTGTTACATTGTACAGTGGCATAATGTGCACCTCTGCCTACCCCTTTGAGGATAAAAGGCGTGATGTTATGTTATGTTATGTTATGTTATATCTAAAAACGTCTAGTTCTAAAGGGCAAAGTATTACTGGGTCTTTAAAAAAATCTCAGTAGTAACACGGAGTCTGGAATTTTGCCCGATATATGGCTAAAGGCTCACCCCTATAGCATGGAACTCATAAAATAAATAGTGAAAAGTGGGTGTTACATTGTACAGTGGTATTAAGTGCCGTGATGTGCACCTCTGCCTACCCTTTTGGAGACAAAAGGTGTGATGTTATGTTATGAAAGTATGAAAGAATGTCGCTTACAAAAAATGTAGTGTTTAACGTAGTTAATTATAGAGTTGGTTAGGAATTGCGTGTTTGTTAATAGTGTATGAGATTAATAACGCGTTTGTTAATAATGTATGGGTACTGTTAAGGTGGTATATGAGTCTCAGAAAAAATCAAAACTGAAACGAACATTTTAATTGTACACTCCTTAATGGAGTACCTTTGGTTTAAAAGAAAGAAAACAAAGAAAAATCATTTATTTAGTACAACAGCAGGCATAAACATTATACACGCAAAGCATAAAGAAGAGAAAAAAAGAATCACAAAACTTGTGCAGGTATATACAATTAGATTTCTATTTTTTATTGTTGCTATTATTGGCATTTTACATAACATCACGCCTTTTATCCCCGAATGGGTAAGCAGGTATACATTACGGCACTCAATGCCTCTGTCCAATGTAACATCCACTTTTCACTATTTATGTTATGAGTCCCATGTAATAGGGGGTGAGGCTACTGCCATATCCCGGGCACAATTCCAGACTCCGTGCTACTACTAAGAAATATCCAGTAATTCTTTGCCCGACCCGGGAATCGAACCCGAGACCCCTTGCCCGGCATCGCACTTGCGACCACTCGGCCAATGACTGCCTCATTGGCATTTTACTTAATTATCTACTTATTTAGTTTATGATTGAAGTTCATATGTTTTTTTTCTACAAGAATATTTATTTATCTATTTAGACTTAGTACAATAAACGTTATGTATAGGTGTACCTAATGCCTTAGGCATTGCCTAACAGTCAACCTTTAAGTTGTGCAGAGATGAAAGTGTAAAAATTATTCTATGAACTAAAACATCTTACGAAAAAAGTAAAGTAAAATAAATACAAGACAATATTTAAATTAGATAAATAAATATGAAGCAAAACATCGCGAGGAAACCTGGGCTTATAATTTCTAATTATAAGTTTGTAATCGCCAATCCGCATTGAGCAAGCGTGGTGAAATGCTCAAACCTTCTCCTTGTGAGAAGAGGCTTGCTCAGCAGTGGGCATTTAGGTATGGGCTGTTGATGATTTAAATTAGATTCCAACTTAAACTGTTTGAGAATCACATTAACATTCCATAATTTTGAATACAATCATAAGAAAGTCAACTAATAACTAAACCACAAAAACAATAATTTTATTCTCACTTTCTATAAAACTAATAAATTCATACATTTCAACGAAAATTAACAAGGGATTTAAGATTGGAAAGTGCTTAACAAAAGTATGACGTGTAGCGTGTTAGCAATCATTCGTTTCAATCGAGTTTCCTGCCACTGCGAACTAAGTACGCTATAAATATTACTCGAACGGTACGTAATCCGCTCGAGTTTCGGTGAAAAAATAGCAGCGTTTTATGTCGGTAGCTAGGTTTTATTCATTGCTTTGTTTCTATGGTTTGTATAAATTGTGACTCTAACGTGGTATATTGAACAAGTTCATTGGTTTAGTGGAATGAAAAAGTTTTTTTTGGCGTTCATGTGTGCAACTTTCGAGCAACGGTGTGGGATTAGTATTTATTTTTTATAAGCAATCGGTACCGGCCATGGACACCCGAAACCCCAGAGGTGTTACAAGTGCGTTACCGGCCATTTGAGGATAAGGAATGTAAGGATTATTGGGGATTCGGGGATTGGGCAGATTGGGGATTTGGGCCTCTAATAACCTCACTTACACGATGAAACATATCGCCAGTTTTTTTCACGTCAGTTTTCTGTGAGTCTGTCTTTATTACTCCGGTATATTTTTAAAACTTTTTATAATAATAATCTCAAGTCTGACCTTTGGCAACTATAGCTGCTGTGGTGTTGGTGTATTTGCAGTGCTTTATAGAAGTGGCTAACAAACAGGAAAGCTTAACATGGGTCTCAAATGGGTGCGCTTTTGGGAATACCACCGCGAGTGCGCCTGTCACTGCCAATTCATACCAACATACAAACGAACAATTCCGATTTTTTATGACGGTACGGAAAAGGATATATATTTTGGATTCGTCGAAGTGGAAAAATGATTTGTTATTGAATTTTTTCCTCCCTTTTCTTTCTAGTTTCAGTTTGTTTTGCCGGCTTTTACCGAATTCGCTGAGGTGAAATCGTACTGTCTGGAGATAAAACAAAAATATTGTATCTGAATAAAATTAGGGTTCTCAGGCTTTTGTATAAAGAACTATTGGTTGGTGAAGCAAGTCTAATTTTATTTTATCAAAAGAATTTTTGACCTTATTGTAATCCAATAAAATGTTGTTATCTTCTGTTGTTTCGAGTGTTTTTCACGGTTAAATTATTATAATAATAATTCTTTACGTGACCCAGCTTTTTATTTTGAAATGTTAAGTTGTACCCATACTACCAAATTCAGTAATTGTGTTCAATAATATCATAAATAAGGCTACAACATTCCATGAACCAATTATTTTACATTAACCTACTTAAAGCAACAAATGATCATAGACTATCGTGAGACACACTAAATTAACCAAAAATCTCGGGTTACTCACGTGAATATACTGAGAAAAGCTCTACTAGTTTTGAGTCACAGAGGCTTTTCCTCATGAGCAGCGTACGCTGTCGCGGCGATGACGCGCAGTGTACACACGGCTACACCTCGAGCTTTACATAACCAGTATAAACAGAACGTTAAATGTGCGGAAAGATGATGCGACGCGACACCAGAATAAACTGGTTTGTATAGATTGATGTGTAGCCGTGTGTACAAAAGAACTTTTCTCAAAATGAGTAACCCGCAATTTTTGGTTAAAATAATCATAAATTATATTTCCTACAAAGCTACTCACGCTATGCATAATATCTCATGCCACCATCAAATTGTCAACAACATTTGGAAACACCATCGTGTTATGTACAACATGTATTATAGAAAACAGTGACGAAACGTCTTATCAAAACGTAATTAAACTGACATTATGTCATACCATACTCTATATATACATATATATATTGATGTGAAGTACTGCTGCTTATGGAATGTCATTTCATGTGTAATTAGATAAGCACTTATCGGGTATGAGTAGCTATGTAAACTGTCAGGTAGGAAATACCAGAGAGATATGCTGGGAAATATTTCATTGTTGCTATTTATAAACTCAATACAATTGGTTGACATAAACTTAAAGTTTCCCTTGATTCTTCAGATATTGACTGTACAAAGTTCGATTTACGCACGGAGCAGTTTTTTTGTGTGACCAACAAATTGTTGTTTCGGGTCTGGGCGTCATTGTGTATGTGAACTTGTGTGTTTGTAAACGCACCCAGCAGAAAATCCTAGTGTTGGGCAACGTTTTCTCAAATAATAAAAAAATACTTTAAAATCTGTTAAGATTGAATATTGTTGCCACTCACAATAAAAACATATAAGTATAGAATTTCCAAAAGAAATCTCTATTCAATCAATGAAATGGATTTGCACATATACAAGTACAAGTCCCGTTAGAACATGAATGCGAAAAATCAACTGAAAGAAGTCACGTATGATAAGAAAATTATGTTCTCAATTGAATTTTATAAAAACTATTTCGTATGCAAACAAATCATACTTAGCGTCCTAAACAGCTTAGTACTTTATGAGAAAATACATAAGACGTTAAAATATTTTTGATTTATGCTTTTATGTGGAAAACTGTACTATTTAAGAAGACTATTAGAACGTCTAATAACGTTATTTAAGATTCCAATACTTTTTACTGTCGGAACCACAAATATTTTAATTACATCATCATCATCATCAACAGCCCATAAGTAGCTGCTGCTGACCAAAGGACTCTCACACGGTTTGGGCATTAATCCCCACGCTTGCTCAATGTGGGTTGGCGATTTAAACGTATAATTAGACATTATAAGCTTAGATTTCCTTACGATGTTTTCCTTCACCATTTGTCAGTGGTGTCTAAATAATCTTAGAACGTACATATAACTCGAAAAAAGTCACATTAGTACTTGCTGTTGGTAGGTTACAAGTCCACACCCTTATGCATGAGAAGCGGGCGTCTTAAACGCAGGTTTAAGACGCCCGCCACCACGATATCATTTTAATTAGCGACGAATGAAATACAGAAAATATTTATAAATTTTGAAAACAATTTGTATAATTACATCATAGAGGTATTTCAAACATTATATCGGTTCTCATTATGCAAATTGTGTCAAATGCAAATAAATTATGCAAATTCGAACAAATTTTTGTAGTTCTGGTTAGAAGTTCTTGCATTGCATGCATGGTTCGAACTTTGTGGACACGGTCACAGCTCACAGTGCAGGTCGAGAATTCGAGACTAAGTCCCAACTAGGTCGCGAAATGTTACTCCTTACACGCAAATGTGTTCTTTGAAGCGTTTTCTTTGTTACTGCGAAAGAAAGGAATATTTTCTAATGTTTTGACAGTTGATAATAGAGATCTAAAGTTATGTTGGACATAGAAAGTGTTCGTTTATTAGTTTTGTTTTGAGGTCAACCTCCTGAATTATCTTTCGTGTTTGAATCAAGTAAGACGATTAGAAAATTATACAAAACTACAAAAATATGTTACGTGATGTTAGTAGAACATTTAAAATTCTATATGATTATCATACACACATCATTTTATGTATGTATACCTTTTATCTCCGAAGGGGTTTTTTAAGGGGGGAAAATTATCGAATGACTGCTCCCGCCTGGGTGAGGCAGAAGGGAGTGTCAGACTCTTACTGACTAAAAACCACACCGTTCCTTCTCCTGCACGTCGAGCCGGAGCCCCGGTTATCCGTTAGGTTCTCCGCGACAATTAATGCCACTGTACAATGTAATACCCACTTTTCACTATTTTATATTATGAACCCCATGTAATAGGGGGTGAGCCTATTGCCATATAACGGGCACATTTCCAGACTCAGTGGTTCTACTACTACTGAGATTTCTTTTTAAACCCAGTAATACTTGCCCGACCTGCGAATCGAAACCCCGAGACCCCTTGCCGTCGCACTTGTGAACACTCGGTCAATGAGGTAGTCATTTATGATAATAAAAAAAAACTTAACCAAATTAGACGCCACACTTAACATTATGAACACTTCTATACTTACCTTCTCGAACCTAAGAGACATTATTAATCAGTTAGTTCGTCCGTCTCCATACTTTTTAATCTACTTTCCCATTTTCTCCTTCATTTGTCTCCACTCCAAATCCCTGACAGCCGAATACTTAGAGTTCAGGACGTCATTGGCTTCCCAAGTTTCTAAGTTGATTTCAACAATACCCATTTGTGTTTCGAGCACAATATACACAAGCAACTAAGGTAACTTAGTTGGAGAAACGTAATTGTACTAAGTTTTCTTCGACGGTATACGCACTGGGTTGGCGGCAATTAGCAAAGTTAGCTGATTTTAGATTTCTCTCTTAGTGCGTTTTTTTTTCATAGTTCAATAAAGGCTTTTATTGTTAAATTTTGCTTACAATTAAACGTTTGTAATGAAAGTCTTAAAACAGCTGTCCTTGACAGGTTTTTTAATATTTTAGGGAACAGAAAGATCGGAAAAGGAGGAACCTACGACCAGGCAATGTGATCAGCTTTCTGCCCAACAATTGTTCGTTGAGTTTTTCTATCGGTGTTAATTCGCATGTAAACTTCACATGTGCGATGTAGGATTTTGTAACGTCATCTGTTGATTTGTTTCATCGATAGTCTATTTGTGAGAACTGTCGTTTGACGCGTGACATATACCGCCAAAATATTATCTCTCCTAACAAAAGTTCCTATCATGATCGCCAATTTTATGAACATCTGTAATCGTATATTATTTATCAATGTTTTACTATTTCTTTAGTGCAATAGTCAAATGTACTAAGTATGAGTTGAATTCTAAAAAAATATAGACTATTCTATTAGTTTAATTAAGAATTCAGTACTTTATAACTAAAATACAGTCAGCTTACGAAAAATAATGGTTATTGGTTTTATATTATTGCATTATAAAAATAAAGCCGTTCAGCCGACCTATTTACGGTAAAAACGGATTTATAAAACAAACGATTGAATCCGACAATTGAACCACAGCACAATTTCAATACAACTTCCATTTACAAAATGAAAACCGTTAAGTTAACCAAAATAAATATTTTTGTATGTATTTTATAAAACAATGTGTTATTTATTTCAAAAAATATATTATATTATTGAACCAATTCATTAATTTGATGAAAGAAATATTTATTTATAATGACGTAATAATTTTTAGCAATCAATGGTACAGAAATCAGTCTATTACCGTTTGTACTTATAAATAGTGAAAAATCGATTTTACCTGTAATATAACGATAAGGTTAGATAAATGATATGGTTAAGCTATTGTTGGTGAAATAAAAATTAATACAAAAATATCAATGTTATAACAATCAACTGCTATTAAAGTACCCTTTGACAAACAAGAAAGCCTTAATCGATTGGTAAATATGACCCTTGCCAAGCAAATACCAAAATACGAAAATATGTCAAAGAAAATCCTGAATATTTTCTTTGGAAGGTGAATGTAGAAATAATGAGAACTATTCATGAAATGCTTTATAAATATCTGTATGATTTTGACCCTGATAATGCAAGGTAAGGTCGTATATTATGAAGGTTAAATAAATCAGTCTCTAACTAGAAAAATATGATTATCTTTGCAGATCTCATTCTGTCTACATAAAGAACCTAATACACCTATATTAAATTTTTTACTGTGCTGATGTTTCACTGCATTATTACTGCACTATATTTCACTACATTTCATTATCATCATCATCATCAACAGCCTATAAGTACCCATTGCTGAAGAGATTTTATTCTCCACGCTTTCTTCATTCACCGTTTGTCAGTGGTGTCTAAATAATATTAGAAAGTATATATAACTCAGAAAAAGTCACATTAGTACTTGCTTTTGGTAGGTATTGAACCTGCAGCCTCATGCATGAGAAGCGGGCGTCTCAACGTCCGAGCTACCACGACTTATTACCGATTAATAGTAATAAAATGTTATCTGATTTAATGCAAGATATTATTGATTGGCGATTTGTAATCTAGTTTTATAAAACTATGAACGCTTCTTCATTATTTGACTGTATTTGAAATATCACAGAGATGTAATTTGATTCAGTATTTATATCTACTGAAAATAATCACATTCCTTTATCAAAATTCTGCTATTATTAATTTGATTCCATATTTTATATCTATCGACATTGGGAATTTAATTTGCACTCAACTATTTTGCCGGAATCGCAAAAATGTTTTACACGAACTGAATTTTGGAAATAACATACCACGCATTATAATTTTTGTTCAGTTTTAAAATATATTTTAAAATTCACAAAATGGTATAGTGAAAAAATGTCCCAGACGTTTGAATTATTGAGGGCGAACTACACGAGGTAAAGTAACCCCAGTCTGCAATTATGACAAATTGAAATATCTATTATTAACTCTGAAAAATACGACACTGAGGTTTTTTGCTCACCGAAACAAAAGGTAATGGAAAAATTCAATAGATGAACTGTAGACGTAATGAGACGTACCTATTAAATTTATTTTTTCCCAATGGTTTTATTGTGAACTGGATTTTACGTGGAAAGATATATGCATAAGTGCATAATGATATTTTATTAATGTTGACTGTTTTTTTTGTCTGGCGCTACTCAGGGTCATTATCATAGAATTTACTTTGAATAAAAATATCAATATTATATAATGTGTGCGCAACTTTATCATATTATATAACATGGTAGTTATTTTGTGTTCCGCACAATATCTACAATATAAAACGGCGATTTCAACAATGTATTTTTCGATAAATTTGAATAATCAATAAATTTATAATTACTGCCTCGTTGGCCGAGTGGTCGCAAGTGCTACTGCCGGGCAAGGGATCTCGGTTTCGATTCCCGGGTCGGGCAAAGTTCTAATATGCTTTTTTTTTAAATCTCAGTACCTAGTAGCACGGAATCTAGAATTGTGCCCTGTATAGGCTGTATAGGCAGGGCTCTTAGGGACTTACAACATAAATAGTGGAAAGTGGGTGTTACATTACAGTGGTATTAAGTGCCGTAATATGCATCTCTGCCCACCCCATCGGGAGTAAAAGGCGTGATGTTATTCTATTACTTCATTCAAAATCTTTAGACTATAAAATACTAGCTTTCTATTTCGCAAAGATTATTCACAGCTCGTTTCCTCCACCGATCTAAATAGCTTTGAGGTCAAGAGTACACATGTACGAGGTTCTGTAAGGGATGGGAAGGGATAGGGACAAAGGCGGAGGTAAGCCAAAACAGGACATTTGAAAGCAAGTCCTTAAGTTTATTAAGTACTTACATAGTTTAAGCTAACCTTTCACTATAAGATCCCTTTTAGGCATAGAAATAAGCTACATGTTTTATATGTAGCTTGAATATAATAAAGGAATATAAATAATACTCCTTTTATTTACAAATAATAAACTTAAATAACTTAATTATAAATAAATATATTATACAACTTAAAATACAAATAGGTAACTAAAAACTATGATATTCCCACCAATAAAAATGTTTCAAAAATCTTTATCTATGTTAGTTTAAATGAAAAGGTGAACAAAATCGAACTTTAAATATTTATATGCAGAGTTCATTTTTTAACTTAATTTCAACTTTTACGATTCACATACACTATTGAGACAGTGATGCGGACGAATTTACGAGTTACTAATGGTATCTTTTTTTATTTTTATTCACTGTTTTACCTAGTTATACTTAATTTTTATCAATTTAAACTGTCAAACACCGCGAGGACACCGGTGACCGCATCCTATTGTTCTTTAATTGTGTCTATAATGACGGTACTCAAAGGGTTAAAAAATAACACTAACCTCAATACACATATTTAGTCGTTATACTAAAAAATACAACACAAAACCCATAAAAATAAATACTTTTTTTATTGATTTTAGTTCATAAAAATAAAATATCAGATCGGATGTCCCATATAGCAGGTATTGTAACAGTTTTTAATAGGTATGCTATAAAATGTTATGATGTAGCCTGCGTTGGACGATAGGACTCACTATTTTAAAGTAACGAATGATATTTTTGTTACGTACACAGTCACGAAAATATCATTGAAATCTGTTATTATATATTGTAATTAAATGGCTTCAAATAAAATATTCGTATGATATTAAGCCGGATACACTAGAGGAGAAATGTCTCACGACATGTATCGGCGACTGGTCAAGCGAAGCTAGCCGACTTCGCCTGACATACATATGGCGACAACACGCAAGGAGGAGACCTGTGTCGCGATATTTATTGCCAAACATATCGACCAAAGTCCAGCAATGTCGCGCTACTTCACCCGACGTCGCTAGCGACACGTTTTGCAGGACAATTGTCCTCTTGTGTATTCCTGGCTTTAAAAAAAAGTTGTTCATCAAAAACCTAAAGTGTGTTTTTAGTCTTCCTTTTATCAATCTCGTTTTTCTAACTTTTATGAGTGCGGTTGACAATCATCAAGACTCTGGTTAATAATATACACACTATACACATTAATATCGTCAAAAACAAAAGTAAAAACTACACACTATATAGAAAGTAAACTTTTTTGAACAATAAATCAACATCTGTTAATTAATTTTAAGTGTTCTTAAACACATGATTGGTGTAAAGCTAGACCATTTAATAGGCCCCCAGGAAACAACATTAAATTGTTTAAGGCAACATTATAAAAGTCGAACGTCCCATTAACCGCTAAATATGTCTGCAGCTGTATTCTTTATGTTTTTCAACGGAAACACTATAAATCAGTCGTTGGGGGCAGTTTCTACTATTGGCCATGTACGTCGTAAAACGTTTTGATGGGCCGCATGGCATGGGCCCATACATTCCAAACACATTAATGTCCATCCATGTCGCTCACTTTTTTCTCTTCCCCAATCGTAAAACTATCTCTTTGAGTAATTTCTTCGAATGGCTGACTTCAAAAGGACATGTATTTGATTTGAACAAATCCTTTTGAAGCTTTTTGATGGTTTGTTTGTCGCGAGCAAAGAACTTAATTGTTCGGAAAACATCTCCAAAAATGTAAATGTTTATGAAACAATCACAACCCTTTGAATGTTTTATTCATAATGAGTGGGGGAAGTGTAAAAAGGAACAAATTAAAAGAAGTCCAGGTTCATTTTGTTGTAAATTATGTAACAGGTAGGGCAGTGCTTACAACATTTTTTTACTTTAAACATTTCTTCGTAACGAAATGCCATTTTTGCAAGGGTTCCCACAATCTGAGATTAATTATTAGGAAAATTAAGATTTCCGCAATAAAATTCCGACTTTATGTTGTGGAAAAGTTATTTTTTTATTATAGCGCAATTACCCCGGGGACTTTCTCGCATTTCACACAGTATTTTTGGGTAGTCCGAAAAAGTTTGACCGAAGTAAGTTTTAATGGAGAGTTTAATTTATTTCATTGCTTAATTGGTCAAAGCATGTGGCTAATTAGCGTTATTTATGAACTACGCAAAAAAAAATACAATACTGTCAAAGCATTTTCCCGAATCGAATTTACAGACTGCATTGCAGTTGTATAAAAAGCTTTTCGGAACAAAATACAGTCTCAATAAATTTAAGAGCAATGCCGAATAGATGTAGGATAAAAAAATCGCTCTGCCAACCACAACCAACATGCGGCACGCGTTGCCTCCCGAGAATAAAGACGCACCACTATCGTACACACGACACATCGATCTATAAAAACCAGTATAAACTGACCGTTGAATGTGCACAATGATGATAGAAAGAGAGACCGTGATAAACTAGCTCTGTAGACCTTTATGTGTATAGTATGGTACTTACCGCATACGCTGTGTACTGGTTTTATCCAGATATAGTGTCATCGTCGACACTTCTCTGACCCATTTCGCTTCGCTGATTCTTGCACCTTGTGTAGTAGCTCAAGGACTAGTGCAGTCATGTTGTATTACCTGATCACTGCATTTCTTAGCTTTATCTGCATTTCTGCTGTCTTGAGTTTGTTGTTTGTTTCTATTGAATTTGTTAGTGGCGTTTGTTTGGTTGGTAGTTTCCAGGCGCTTTAGCGATTGCACTTTGATTCTATTAAATGAAGCTTCTATCGCTCGAATACTGAAATGCTGCTCAGTTTATTTTTAATTTGGGCAACATTTAAAAATAATAATAATCAATTGATTCATTAATAGTAACTAGGATTATCTCCTGTATCGTAGGTGCGTTTACAAACATACAAGCTCACATACACATAACACCCAGACCCGAAACAACAATCTGTGGATAACAGAAAGAGTTGTTCCGTGCGGAAATCGAACCCGCGACACGTTGAGCGCCAGTCAGTTGCCCAACCACCGCGCCGACCGTGCAGTCAGTTTTAATTTGTTTTTAAATATCGTGCCGTCTCTGTCATTTTACAAAGAATCGGCAGAGATAGAATTATCCTTGAGCACGATCTAAAATTTAGTGGCGTTTGAGTATTTCAGCGTATTTTATTTAATATATCAAGTTAGGAATAGTTTTATATTATAGCCTTTTCTTTTTAGTATACAATGTTCTTTCTTAAGTAAATAATGCACTACGCCGTGAAAAAGCAGAGTAATTAACAAATTAACTTACATTTTACTCATAATTATTATTAGAAATTTAAATTTTACCACCTCGATTGGATAGATTAAACTATTTTAATTTTTCAATCCAATTAAATTAGACTTTCATTAAATTGGTTTTACTAAATATTTTATTTTCGAACTATTCTAGCACTTTTCAGAAATGAGTGTGCTTTTTGATTTGAAAATATCATGACGACATAAGTTAGTTTTTCGTATAAAATTCATAGAACAATAACGTTTTTGACGTTTCGATAAACGTATTTAATTTGACTCGTTGTCAATTACCGTACTCATACTCTCGTTAAAGAACACAAAACTAATAATTGAAAAAAGGAAGTAAATAATACGAAAATAGATTCCAATTCAATGGAGAACCCATCTGGTGTTAGAATTAAAAGTGAGTACAAAGAGAATCGTGTTTACGGATCGGATACCACAAAGAGACGTTTCACAGAGTAAAAATAAAAGCCGTGTGAAGATGGAACATCCAAGAGCTTTTAAACATTAATTAGTATGAATTGGGTAGTTCTTTTCGTTTGTTTGTTTTTTGGAATTATTAGGTACCTACCTATGACCACGATGTGAGGTTTGTATTATGTTGGATTGTATGAAGTTAAATTACGTCTGGTGTTTTCCGAAACCATGTGCTTATTATTATGATATTAATATAGCGTATAAGGTACAGTCGCCTAATAAGGCCCACCTTATTTCATACCTTGTATAATCTTGTAGATAAATAAAGTAGATAAGTAACTTACTGGAGGTTGTAATGTATTTATTAGACAATCAAGATATCGAAAAAAGTAATCATAACTGCATATTTTTAAGTGGCCCGTCTCAGAAAGCGGGCCATCTTTAGCGAACATACCTTATACTAACCTGGCACCATATTATCTACCTAATCGGTATCTATTACTGGGTAATCGGAAGATAGCACAGTGCTAATTTTCCAGATTAATCACATTAGGTAACATGATACTTATTCTTTTATAATTTAGGTTCTATTTCGGTTAAGGCTCCTTCTATGTAAAACTAATTTGTGATGAGACTGATATTTCCTAGAATACACGAATCATTTGTTTGTAACAAAGCAGGGTTGAGTGGGTAGTCAAAATTATTCCGCTTAAAAGAATTTAATGGTTTCCTGTAAGAGAAACCAAAAAGGTTGCCAGACTAATTAAACCAAATTTTACTAACAAAAATGTCGAGGTGTCTATTAATTAGTCTAAATTTTCCCTCTCCTTTTATTTTCTTTTACAATTCTGACATTTCATCGAGATCTGGAGGGCGATTATAAATTCTTTCAATAACGACCCTTTTATTGGCGTACCATTTTTAATATTGTGTAACAATTTTTGGAGCATTTTGTTAAGAATTTTTTTAGATGGTTTTAAAAGATCCGTGATTTAATATCGAGTACAAAATCGATGCTATTATTGAATTACTTTATGTATCGTAAATTTAAGTTGGAAAGATAATATTTCGATACAGGAAAAAGCAAACGAGCTGAAATCTCAGCAAAAACTAAGCAAACGAATTTTTTGCCAGCTAACACGTCGCTAAGTACCTACAAAACCAAAAATAAGCACATTCTCGTAAACTACGATGTCACGTAGCAGTTCAGTGCCATCCGACATTACAGTGACAAGGATTGATGGCCTCCTAACCGTGTCTTCATCAAGTTCAACTCTCATTATGTACCTACGTATGCGTCCTTAACAGCGCACGCTAACCGAAACAGATGCGCCCACTTCTAAATTTAAAACATAATGCGCCACAGAAATAATGAGATAAGTGGCCTTTTTTGAAATTCTATTTTTAAAAAAAGAATTATTCTCGTGCTCGAAGTTTGATTCTTCTTTTATTTTTCATGTTCCTTTTTCGAAATTAATGAATGTGTTAATAGAGTTGAACAGGGACGCGTGAATGTAGAATATAAATGACAATTTTTTTAGGCCTTAGCTTACTTTTTAAGTGACGAGGTTGACACAGGCAGCCCTAACGACTTGTATTATAAACGTGTTTAGGGTTACCACGCACTCTTTTTACGACAGACAACATTTAGATGGGATTTTAACTGTTTTATGGAGGTATAAAAGGTTGGATACTTAGAACGTTGCATTTCGTTCGGTAATATGTTAAGTAAACAATGAAATCTCTGTTATGGTTGGTATTTTAGGTACTAAAGTACTAGAATTCCGTGGCTTTGCGGTACTGCATTGTAGTTTCTGCTCGTCTATATCGTTCCTCTGACAGTTGTACAATGTGCTCGGTATTGCACCACTCGCCGAGGATGAAAGGCCTTTGTATAGAACCCTCTTAATTAAAATCATAATCTTGTTGTGTTTTATTTTATTTGCGAAGTGAGTCAATGTAAATTGCTCGTTATCTCTCTGGACATTAAGTAGATTATTACGTTTTTAATTTTACAGTAATTCTGTGATTATATGTACAATAGGCTTAAAACTCAAAGAGCCTTTGTTCATATGGAACCTAATCCTTTGGAGGAAGGTTTTAGTTGCTACCTACAAATCTACGACAGGATATTTTTTGGAAAGGTTCAATTTAATAAAAACCCTAAACACACAACAGACATGATTTCAGAATTAAAGATAATTAAATAATTTGTCAAAATATTTGTCAATTTGATAATATTTTCAATTTTTTTTACTCCATACTTTATCTGTATTTAATTAAGTATGACGAGGAATTAAAGGAACAAAAATAATCATTCTGATATCAATGAAATCAAAATAGAATAGAAACAAGAATGTCACCCCCTTACACTATACAATCCTCTACCGTCTGGCACCTCCCCAGCTATCCGTGACGGTAGCCATATGCGACATATTACGCCACTCATCAGAAATGAAATACTACATTATTTATGTTTCTATAAATAGTTCATTCTTCTACTGTTATTATTTATTAATGACTTCTAACAATAGAACGGTTTCGGAATTTATAAATTATGGACTACTGTTTGAATTAATGTCGTTTTTATAAAAAAAATAATGATTAGTTATTTATTTTAATCGATAATCGTAATTCATATTATGTTACGAATAATAATAAATGATAGGTGCTACCAAATAATTTTCACTGAAAAGGTTTTTTTTCTATTTATTACAAAAAAAACTAAAAGAAAATTTATAAACTCATATGAAAAAATTTTGAATGGAAATAGATTAGAAATTGGTATTATAGAGGTAAATTTAACACAAAACTTATCTTAATGTTTTTGTGTTTATTTCAATGCAACATTTTTTTGAAACTGCCAATTATAAAAAATAAAATAGAAAAAATAATAAATTATCACCCTTGCTAAGGTACTTAAATCTGACATGTCTTTCCTGTCAACTTGACAGATACTGCGGTGCGCATGTGCAATGCGTGGCTCTCATCAAGTATGAAATACGAGCTGATGCACCATAAATAGATGAAATTCCGTAACGATCGGTTGTGTGGCCGGCTCGGGGATTATACCGACCAATATTTAACAGTTGCTGGTTTTCGTTTAAGCCCTAAGCTTTGTAGACAGTTTAAGTTAAGCCCGATTTATTAAAAATCGTTTTTTGTATTTCTGTGCTGTTTATTTTAATCGGTTACTTAAATTGAGTATAGAGCATAAAAAAGAATTGCTATTTTTAACTGCCTTATTGACCGAGTGGTCGTAAGTGCGACCAGGCAAGGATCTTGGGCTCGATTTCCGGGTCGGGTAATGTACAACTGGGTTTTTAACAAAAATCTCAGTTGTAGTACGGAGTCTGGAAATGTGCCCAGTATATAGCAATAGGCTTACACCCTAGTAACGTACAACTGGGTTTTCAAACAAAATCTCAGTAGTAGTACGGAGTCTCGATTTATGTCCGGTATACAGCAATAGGCATATTACATGGGACTCGTAACAAAGATAGAGAAAAGTGGGTGTTACAATGTACATACAGTGGTATTAAATAGCTGTAATGTGCACCTCTGCTTACCTCTTTGGGGACAAAAGGCGTGATTTTTTTATAATTATATGCTTAAACTTATATTTAATGTAAGTTAAGTATAGTATTCAATAGGTATTGACTTAAACTTAGAATTTTAAAGTTTCAGTAAAAGCAGTTTTATATTTAAGTAAGTTATTTTGTTATTGATAACAAACGAATGCAATTGTTATTTATAACTTTCACAAGGCGCATAAGATGGATGACATTTAAAAGAAAAATATTTTGAGCATAAAAAGAACGAAACAATGAACTCTAAATCTAAACTGAGACAAAAAATAACTAAAAACCAATAGATTTTCAGAAATGTAATGAAAGAAGATTCAGCAAGATTTGTTTAAAATTATTTATAAACTAGCTACTTGCGTGCGGTTTCACCCGCTCTGCTCGGCTCCTATTGGTCGTAGCGAGATGTTTTATAGCCTATAGCCTTCCTCGATAAATGGACTATACAACACAAAAATAACTATTCAATTAGAATCAGTAGTTTCGGAGATTAGCGCGTTCAAACAAACAAACAAAAAAACAAACTCTTCAACTTTATAATATTCGTATAGATATTAAAACATAAAAACGCAACGTTTGTAGACGTCTTCAGATAATTTATTTTCCATTAACGTTTTTGCTTAAACAGTTTTTGTCTTGGATATTGATGATCGCATCCGTTTTTAATTAAAACTTATTTTAATACTTTTATATTTACGATCTTGCAAGATTTGTTATTTTAGCAATCACTACGATATTTTTATTGTGCTGTAATCGTTATAAATGAGTAAAAAATGAGTATAATAATGTACTGCCTCGTTGGCCGAGTGCTCGCAAGTGCGACTGCTAAGCAAGGGGTCTCGGGTTCGATTCCCGGGTCGGGCAAAGTATTACTGGGTTTTTAATTCTCAGTAGTAGCACGGAGCCTGGAATTGTGCCCGGTATATGGCAGTAGGCTCACCCCTACTACATGGGACTCATAACATAAATAGTGAAAAGTGGGTGTTACATTGTACAGTAGCATAATGTGCGCCTCTGCCTACCCCTTCGGGATAAAAGGCGTGATGTTATGTTATGTAATAATGTACTCATTATTTCCCAATTTGGCACTGACATTTTCGTGAAACTTTTGACTTAGAAATTCCTCGTTTATCAAAAGGGTGGAGCTTAGTATAGTATGCTTACTTACTAAATAAAGTCTCTCAGAGGTTTATTGTCTAGTATACTTAGTATGCTTACTCCAAGACTTTAATTTTAGTCATCATCAACAGTCTATAAGTAACCGCTGTTGACCAAAGGGGTCTTCCCACACGAAGAAGGTTTGAGCATTAATTACCACACTTACTCAATGCGGGTTGGCGATTTCAAACTTATAATTAGAAATTATAAGATTCAAATTTTGTCATGATATTTTCCTTCACCGTTTTTTTTATGGCATAACCCGGTAAACGAGACGGATCACCTGATGGTAAGCAATCGGCGTTGCCCATGGACACCTGGAACACCAGAGGCGTTACAAGTGCGTTACCGGCCTTTTCGGGATCAGGAGTTTGAGGATCGTTGGAGATTCAGGAATTGGGTAGATTGGGGAACGGGAGGGTAAGTGGGCCTCCGGTAACCTCACTCACAGGACGAAACACAACGCAAGCGTTGCTTCACGTCGGTTTTCTGTGAGGCCGTGGTATCACTCCGGACGAGCCAGCCCATTTGTGCCGAAGCATGGCTCTCCCGACATCCCGGAGGATGACGAGATGACTCGGAAGTCACTACGACATAATAATAAGTACGATACATAAATAATGTAAGGTTCTTAATCATTATGTAAAACTATATTACTTACTACATGATTAGTCTGAGGTCAAACACAAGTAAGGTCTAATTAATTATAACTAAGCATACCTTAAATTACGGTTTGTGGTTGTGTACACGTGACTTAATACTGATTAACATGGACAAACAGTGATAAAAGGGCGTGGACAGAGTTAACTTAGATAATTTTGATATAAGTATGTTGCACCGCGCAGTATGTTGCACCTGTATTATTGGCTTGTTTTAGTTTTAGTTTTATAATTTACCTTTATAGGTGATTATAAAAGATAATTCTTTTTTTTCTTTATATGTCTGTTTTTATACCTTTTTATTGTTATATGTCATTATGTACCTATAAGTTTTTTTTCTGGGGTGCGTCTTATGCTGAATTTATATGCTTATGCTGTATTTCATTCATTCATTCATTCATAATGTTGAAGTAAAGTTTAGCTCGAATTCATAAGAGATGCTTAAAGAAGCCATGATTTTAATTAGTTCATTATTTATATTATAATTTTCGTGAGACATACAAAGTCAAACACCGCGAGGACACCGGTGACCGCAACCTATTGTTCTTTAATTGTACTCGTACTCAAAGGGTTAATCCGAAAACACAATAATTAATTTAGTTCATAAACTACAAATATTTAGATTTGAAATTAGAATCAATTTGTTTGTATGTAAAAATTATCGATAGTAAGCTGTCCCTTTCCCACAAACTCCAACAGAACATGGGGTACCTACGTCATAAAATACAATCTCAGAGGTTTATTGTCTACACGTGTGGGCCAGTAAAAGATAAGGTAAACAGTACTTGAAATTTATTGGATATTATAAATTAGTATTAAGTATGGATATAGGTTTTGATAGGTCGTTATTATTTATTGTAATAGAAGAGCTCGTAGCTTTTTATTTGATAGCCGTGATGTTGTTTAGTGGAAAAATGGGGCTAGAAATGAGTTGCGTAAGTGCTTGAGTTATGTTTCTTGTTTTTGTTGGGTTTAGGATCGTGAGACAGCATCTTTGGTCTTGTATTGGTGCGTATAAGTGTCTGGGACAGTTTTGAGCTTTCTGAATGTTGCATTTGGTATTTATGGTCATTGTGTTTCGTCGTGTGAGTGAGGTTACCGGAGGCCCAATTACCTTTCCCTTCTCCAATCTCCCCAATCCCTGAATCCCCAACGATCCTCAAACTCATAATCTCCAAAAAGCCGGTGACGCAATTGTAACGCCTCTGGTGTTCCAGGTGTCCATGGGCGTCGCCTATTGCTTACCATCAGGTGATCCGTCTGCTCGTTTACCGACTTATGCCATAAAAAAATCATTACATAGTATAAAACAAAGTCGCTATCCGCAGTCTGTTTGTCCCTATGTATGCTTATCTCTTTAAATCAACGCAACGGATTTAGATGCAGTTTTCTTTAATAGATACAGTGTTTCTTAAGAAAGGTTCATAAGTGTAATACATGCATATTGCACCAGTGCGAAGTGCATTTATAAGATTCTACCTAATTTTAAATATTTTTAATGAAAAAATATGTGCGTGCGTCATCTCATTTCCGTATGTCTTTCCAGATAAAAATTGTAACAGTATTATTTTTTATAAACAAGAAAGACAGTCGGCTGTATGACACCGATCTTTATACGTATCAAAACTAAACTAATATTTTGAAATAGACATCAAACACGTGTTCATTCACAGGGGTGTCTGAAAGATACCATTGTAAAAAAAATAGTTTCACAGTAGCATTCAAGGGTTTTTTTCCTTCTACTTAAAAAAAAATGTTAAGTAGCGCCACTAAAAGCCATGTGTGTCTGCAAAAACATTTTGAACTGCTGCTTCAGATATTGTGCATATCTCTTTGAAGTAAACCGAGAGTGTGTAGTTCCTATGACTTTTTAACTTTGCAACGATAAAAAAGTAGAACATTTTATTGAAAAGTAAAAAAAGATAAAAGCAGAGACTGTTGCTACCCAAACAAGTTCTTTTCACTACTTTTTTTGTATTCTGTGGAGAATGTCGTTGGTTATACATTTATTCTATACTTTGATATTTGTTATACTGTATTATTGTAGTGTGTAATTGTTAATTTTCCCAAATAAATAAAATACAATTAAAAAAACTAGAACGTGTATTTAAAAAATATGCCTTATTTAGATGTTCATAGTCGTTCTCTTCAATAAAAAGGAATAAATGCGAATAGGACAACTTAAACACAATAATGTATAATAGAGCATCAATTACTTATCGTGAAGTGCAAGTAAACGAGGCTGAACCAATTTTATCTAACGAAACCAATGAGATATCATCATCTTATTTTATACAACTGCCACTCAATTCATTAATAAAACGTTCGACACACTTCGAGTATCTATCCACTAAATAAGCATGCCCATTCTAATACATAGCATATCAATAACATGGACATTCGATCCAAAAACAGGATCATATTACATAAAAATTAACCGTCAATTGATCTAAAGGATCAATTCTTACCAAACTGTTACGTCACACCACTCAAGCAACAAACCATAATAACATGTTCGGTCATAAGAGGGATCGTTACGACTCGTTGAGCAGTTCTAAGACCCCTAGTGGGCTTCCAACAGTCCTTAAATAGTTATGTTGCTAATAAAAACTCAATTAGTGTTATTACATCCAAAATGATACTAGTATTGTTAGCCTTCTGACTCTAATTGGGTAACATTGAATATAATATGAACTTCTAATTGGATGATTATAAAAAGAACCGAAAACTAAATATTCTTTTAAAGTTTTCAACGCGGTTTGTAGTGGATATTGTTATTTGAATTTTAATGTATACTTTACTCTAGGTTTTCTCAGTTTCTTGAAATATTTCCATATATAGGTAAGTATACACTTAACTTCATTTTATTTTAATAAAGCTCTTTACCTTGTTGATGTCTTCCACTACGGCAAAATTTTACATAGAATAACATGACGCCCTTCTTCCCCGAAGGTGTAGGCAGAGGTGCACATTATAGCACTTAATGCCACTATACCATGTAACACCCACTTTTCACTAATTTTATGTTATGAGTTGTATGTAATAGTGGGTGAGCTTATTGCCATATATCGGGCACAATTCCAAATTCCGTACTACCACTAAGATTTTTTTTAAACCCAGTAATACACCCCTTTCCCTGGCAGTCGCACTTGCGACCACTCGGCCAACGAGGCAGGCAAAATTTCACTGAATGACCTAATGACCTTCCCATATTTATGAAAGCTTTATAAATAAGTTTAATTACCGTCGCTAAAAGAAACCGAACGAGACTAAAAACGTCCAAAAATAACACATTTGGGTGTCCATAACAAGGGCGTCTAAAGAAAAAATGTGTACATTATCATCTACTTGGTCCACGCAAACAAAATTTGAAAAGCAACTCCGCAGGGCTGAATGAAGATTGATAAATCGTTGTTGGGTCCAAAACGTCCTTGGGGGACCCCTGTGGTATTTTTCAATACGCAGCTGAGCTCTTAGGTAAATGAACCTGTCGGCAGTTGCAAAATTTAAGGAATTCTCTCGTGTTTGGGGTCAAAAACTGTTTCATTCATGACTATCTTGAAATTCATGCCGCGATTTGTGTTTCTTTTAGTTTAAATATGGAATGCAAACAAGCGATTTAATCAGTTGTAAAAAAAGTTCTTAATTGAAAATTTAACCGGTTAAGCTAGTAAGATTTTGAGTTTGTTCTAAGAGTATGTCTGTTGATGGAAGGATCGGCCCATAGTACTGACTAATCAGCCAACTAACTATACATAAATAATTACATAACATCACGCCTTTTTTATCCCCGAAGGGGTAGGCAGAAGTGCACATTTCGGCACTTAATGTCATTGTATAAAGTAACACCCACTTTTCACAATTATGTTATGAGTGAGAGTCCCATGTAATAGGGGGTGAGCCTATTGCCATATACCGGGCAAACTTCTAGACTCCGTGCTACTACTGAGGTTTTTACAAACCCAGTAATACTTTGCCCGACCCGGGAATCGAACCCGAGACCCCTTGCCCGGCAGTCGCACTTGCGACCACTTGGCCAACGAGGCAGTAACTATAGTTAGTTATATAAATATCCCTTATCTCTTTTATTTCAATTATATGTTGTTCTCTCTCTTGTTTTTACTTAACGCATGCTGAAATCCTATGTCTTGTTATCATTATAGATACACTATACTAAGCAAGCTGTTGTGTTTTCTGTGTTTGAGTAAATAAATAAACAAAATAAAAATTGTTATCGATATGTAAATAGTATATTCATTAATAAAAACTATATAGCTACCGTAACAGCAAAAATATATTTTTTAAATTCTATTCGTGTACCTAACTCTCTGTAATTGGCAATAAATGTTTTGATTTGATACATATAGCCGTTATTCAAATGAAATGTTATTATTTAGGCAATATTAGCAATAACATGTTGAAAACCAATTCGATATGCGAATTAATATTCCCGGAATAGATTTAATTTTTGAAACTCATGTTATACACATAGTTACCTACATTCAATTTTGTCTTTGAATTATTACAATTTTATTTTTTATTTCATGCTGTTTTCTCCAATGTCAATATTCAAAATTAAAGTTCATTCAATGATATAGAACCTATGTCAATGGTAACATAGTGCTTTCTGAAAGAACAGGTTTTTTTTAAGGGGGGAAAATCATCGAATGACTGCTCCCGCCTGGGTGAGGCGGGAGGGAGTGTCAGACTCTTACTGACTAAAAACTACCCCGTTCTGAGAAAGAACAGGATGACGTTGGAAAGAATTGTTTAGTTATTTATTTTTAACTAGCTGACTCGACAAACTACGTACGAGTAAACATTTTTTTCTTGCCTTTTAAACCTTTCCTACGAACATTTTAAGACCAAAATTAGCCAAATCGGTTCAGCCGTACCTACTCGAGTTTTAGCTAGACTAACGAATGGGAATTCATTTTTATTTATATAGATTTTGATTATGTTACACACCTAGCAGAATACATTATGAGATTGTTAATTACTAAAATTACAAACTTACCTTTCATTTTCAGTTACGTTATGTAATTATTAGAACTAGATAATAACTAGTCGAGGAGCGTCTACTACAAGTAATTAATTATAGAAACCTTCGTTTCATCCAATTATTTGATTTTATCTTCAAGTTTTGTAATGACCTAAATAGGCTGGTGTGATGGTCTCTTTGAAGAATGGAGAGAGCACTTATTTGTGGGCAGACGCAGTGGGTTGCGATAAAAATGGCTTTGCGGTGCCAAAAATATTGCTTATGGCTAACTATTTTTCTTTTGAACACATACTAAAGTCAGAGCTGACTTTTAAGAAAATGGATCGTATAAAATTTGCTGAGTATACACAATACATTTATTGTAGGAACTTGGTCTCGTACAAACAATAATAAACGTTTTCTCGGTAATTATTAGGCGCCATTCAACAACTAACAACTGTACACAATACAGTTTAAAACGTTTTAATTCATAAGCGCTTTTATGCGCAACGTGCCACGAGTTCGATTCCCGCAACTCTCTGTGTGATCCACAAATTGTTGTTCAAGGTCTGAGTGTCATGTGTATGTGAACTTGTATGTTTGTAAACGCACCCACGACACAGGAGAAAATCCTAGTGTCGAGCAAGGTCATAAAAAAAATACCAACCACTTCAAACTAAAACCACAACACACCGTAATAAAACACAATTTCATTTGTCCACAGAACTTCTTCTGGGTACACTTCGAACACATCAGAAGGCTGCTTGTGATGAGGAGATGGTGACACTCATATGTCCTCGAGGAACCACCATCAGTATCCAAGTTGCGCAGTATGGAGCTTCGGCTACGCAAGGATCCTGTGCTTCAGACCTGGCGGAGTATCAGCCGGTAGCTGTTGAAGTTGTAGGAGATACGTCATGTATCTGGCCCAGTGCTCTGCAGGTTAGATGAATTTTTTAAGGCAATACACGTTTTGGTAAAGTCAAAGTCAAAATCATTTATTTAATTTAGATCAGAAAGGCACGTTTGAACGTCAACAAGAAATTTTAAAGTGAAACTATTTGCTGAATTCTGAGTGTAGATCCCTTGCTACTGGGAAATCAATGAACCCTCTTTTTTTTTAACCACTAAGACTATTTGGTTTTTAAGTGAAAACAGCGGTTAAACCAAGGCAAGAATGTGAAATGTATAAATGTAGGTACATGTCTATTCAAATTAGTAATCACATGTTTACATTGTTGGAAATCGAAACACTGCCCACGATTATTAATGGTAAATGAACGCTCGAATACAATTACTTACCATTTCAATTGAGAGTATATTTTTATTTTCCAAGCAAATTAATGAAATGTCCTAAAATAATACAATGTAAAACCTACATGGCGTGTAGAATAATTAGATTAGATATACGCTTCATCAGCGGTTGGGTCGTCCGTTGTAATGTGGGATTGTACCCGGTTGATACAGCTGTCCATCTTCCTAAATGTAATCCCTTAATCGCCTCTTGTAATATCGACGGGATTTTATGGGGTCGCTCAAAATAAAGGCAGACCACCACTGCGTGTTGTACAAGTAAATCTTTAAACAAATCAATTAATGTTTTAAATAAAGTCTTGTTTAGTTTGTAGTGACGATTTGCCCGGTTTATTATTTAATTTTAGCAATCGGTTTAAAAATTTCATAGTTTCACATTGAGTAACCATATTTGAAAATCAAACCAGTTATATTTATTACTGCCAAAAGGCTTTTAAGATAAATTTTATGAATGTTTGTATTTTCAATAAAATATTCCAATCACTTCAATCCTATCAACTGGAAGCATTTATACATCAGCGTCATTCAAATTGTATGCCTTTTCACTTGTCCATTTAGTCAAATGTCAAACATCAGACTGTTGCTTTCAACAAATTTTATTACTGTTCTGATATGTTTAGGCAATAATTCGGCTTTACGAGCAGCTGCCAATACTGCCAACCTTTCATATAACAACATTATATGCGATATATTTATATTCTCTCGTTTCATATTTCCCTTATATTTTCTTTAGTACAACTTCAGCTTAGAAAACACAAACCTGATTTAGCTTTTGTTATTTCATATTATTACTACAAGAAGCTTATTTTTTTCTCGAACATTCGCCGCTACGAAAACATCAAGGATTTGTTAAATGTAAAATAGCAGTTATTCTATCGTTACGTTTAATGTTTTCATATAACCCGCGATGGAATAGGAATATAATTTTATTTGCCAGTAAAATATGATTTTGGTTCAAAAAGGAATCCTTCGATAAATTGAAATGTGTTATTTTGTCGTTACAATGCTTTCGAATTGATAAAAGGATTTCGAAATAAAACGTTGTCTGATGAGAAAATATACGGTTCAATGAAAATGCGTCATGTTATATTTGTCAGTTTGATTATAATATCAGCCAATGTGTCTGATACAGAATGAATGAGAAAACTTCTCATTCCGTGGGCGAAAGGTTTGATTTCCCAAAGCAATTTGAACGCTAGTTATAATATATCATCTACATTTCATTTCAAACTTTCTACAATCTATTTTTGTTTAAAACATAAGCCTTTGAGTTAACACAAATTAATTTTACGAAAAGCAAATTTGCCCCTGATCTTGATTCCAGTAATTATATAATTCAAACTACGTGTCCTACTTGTATGCTTGTGAAGATGCTCAGATCTTTAATTATATTTGGATAGAAAATTAGAGTACTACCTACTGCTAAATAAACTTATAAGCATAAGGCAACTGCTGAAAATAGTCACGTATAATTATCCAACCCACATGTTCGAAAGTTTTCTGCCTGATAACAGTTGCAAAACTATCAAACTGGTAAATACCTTAAGGGCAAAGTAACTATGCTTTGGCCAAAGTTTGAAGAGAATAGGCATACTAACTAATTTGCGTAGTATTCCTTGTTACAGACAGTGGTGGAAGCGTGTCAGAAGAAGCGACAGTGTAAATTCCACACAAGCCCCAAGGCCTTTGGAGTCGACCCCTGCCCGGGTTCTAGAAGATTCGTTGAAGTCGCATACAAATGCCGTCCCTGTAAGTACTTTAGCTAATTTAATATATTAACAATCTAAACACATTTAACTGACTGTCTCAAGTGGTCATAGTACCGAGTCAATATATAACAAGCAAGAAGAGGGTATGACATTATGACCTACGAATGTAAAAATATTTACTTTCGAATGAAATCCACGAGAATCCCAAAAATGTTTCATTACAGCTACAAAATTGATGAAACTATATTTCTATTCGTCTCCCTTAAACTATTTGAAAGAGCATTTTTAAAACGTTCTTGATGACAAATTCCTTTTTGATAGAAATGTGAGGAGCGATTTGAATACGATTCGATTTATTTCGATGTTGTCCTGTTGCTGCCTTTGTGAGAGAAGTAACTACTATTTGTTTATGAGCACTTTAATAATAATAAAGGTTTTTATTCGGACAACAAATAATTAAAATGTTACTCTATTTTTATTGGATTAAGAAAGAGTTGATATTGATATCATAATTGAATGGCTTTAGTACAGTGATGTAATTATGTAGTTGAGTCTGGTTTTAGCTGCAGGGTGAATAAAATGTTTTTTTTTTTATATCATAAGCCGGTAAACGAGCAGACGGATCACCTGATGGTGAGCAATCGGCGTCGCCCATGGACACCTGGAACACTAGAGGCGTTACAAGTGCGTTACCGGCTTTTTGAGAGTTTGAGGATCGTTGGTGATTCAGAATTTGGGGAGATTGGGGAAGGGGAGGGTAATTGGATCTCCGGTAACCTCACTCACACGACGAAACACAACGCAACGTTGCTTCATGTCGGTTTTCTGTAAGGCCGTGGTATCACTCTGGTCTAGCCGGCCCATTCGTGCCGAAGCACGGCTTTCCCACACTTGAAATGTAGCACAAAACAACTTTTTCAAGTTCATAAATTCGTACGAGAACGATTGTCAATGTGTCATTATCTTCAAAATTTGTTTATACGTCATCAAACAATTCAAGTACCAACCAGAAATAACCAACTTAATGCCACACCAATTTTATATCACTATTTTTTCCAAAACATTATTAAGATGGCGGCGACCTTCCCTGTCTCTTATTTCTTACGTTTAATATTTCTCTTCTAAGTCTATACTATCTTCGACAATCTCATTATCCTTCCAATCTATTACTTGGACGCCTTTATCTTGGATCGAAGTCTCATCATTTATATCTTAATTAGCATTTCCATCAGTGTCCGTTGGCCGATTGTCAAGTAATAGTTATTTCTTATTCAGTACCTTCATGGAAAGAGAGTATTTCTTTTTAAAAGGCCGGCAACCGACGCCTTTGACTTCTCGGGTGTTGCAGGTGTCCATGGGCGGCGCTGATCGCTTACCATCAAGTGATCCGTCTGCTTGTTTGCCTCCTATTCCGTAAAAAATACTTTTTCTGGGGGGTTAAAATCATCCAATGACTTATCTCACCTTGGGTTAGGCGAGAGGGTCTTATTCGGTACTTAGGGTAATTGTCCACGTTGCGTCATTTAACGACGACGTCTTTCATAAACAAAATGCGACCTACAAGTGACAAATGCTTGCATTTTGCTTAGAAATAATGAAAACTGTCCATGAAGTTGAATCTGCTTACATTCGTCAAAAACGATTTTTGACGAATGTATGCATTAGCCAAATTAGTTAACGTGGGCAGTAGACCTTAAGTTGAACAAATAGTGCTGTTGAGTTATTGTGGAATAGGACAAAGTTATAAATTGTATCCGATGTAGTATGGTATGGTATAGAATGGTATAACGTCAAGAGGTGATGGTAAAAATAAGTTTTATTCTCACAAAAGTAAGAAGTAAAATGTTTCTTTTATGTGATACTAATTGTAACCAACCGCTCCAGACCGATTTTGCATGAATAGCCCGAAAACAAGACATGATTAAAATTGTAAAACAATTACTTTTTGTCAGCGATTCGCGAGCGTTCCGTTAAACTCTGTATATAACATATATAACTGATATAGATAAAGAGGTAAAAAGAGAGTCTTGTAGACTCTCTTTTTACCTCTTTATGGAATATACGGTGTGTATGTGTAACGTGCTATTTTAACATATTTTTCTTGTTCACAGACGAGTTCCGAAGTAAAGTTGGTTGTGAGAATGATGTACTGCACTTAAGCTGCAATCCTCACTCGAGGGTTGCAATATACTCAGCTCAGTATGGAAGAACGGAATATGACTCAATTCAATGTCCACAGCCACGAGGGATGAAGGAAGAAAGTAAGTATTGGATAGAATTATAATAGTAGGTAATATAAAAAAAAATGCGTATTGATTGTCAGTAAGAAAAATATGTTTATTTTTTGCTACTGTTTGTATCACAGAATATATAGAAGTTTATACCATCATGATAGGTCTTTGTTGAACTTTTGTTAGTCAAAAAACAAATAGTACAAAACTTAAAAACCTATTTTTCTTCTTAGTTTCGTCAGTTTAACTTGACGACGTTGAATATTTAATATATGATATCCGAAACCATAAAAATTCAACTGTATTATAAAGATATAATGTTGTATTTTTGTTTACATACCACAACCTCTAACCTCTTTAATAATACAGACGTAAAATCTTTCATTATAATAATATAAAGAGAAAACGCAAACATTCTCATCTTACCGAAATCTATGCCCAATAGTAGAAAATCAATATCAATGCGAAGAATATATTATTTGGTTCGCCCCACAATACCGAAACATTAATACGACAGTTAGCAACATCGTAAGCTGACCCTAAACGCTTCGAGCATTTCTTTTTTTATCCATTATCTACTTTTCCTTTTCGTCACCGAACTCCATTCACCTGAAAAACTCATCTCGTTGTTTCTAATCTGTTTTGTTTCTTTCTTCTAACATTTTGTCCCAGTATTTTTGTTTCATTTTCACGCGTCTCGTATGATGGATGAACTGCCATCTATTCTATTTTTGATGTACACCGGGAATTGATTTTAACGTCCCAAGTAATATTGATTCAAATGAATCTGTTGTTGACATACATAAATGTTAGTTAAAATATTAGTTCTACCACTGATTTAGACACTGCATTTGTATAACAGATGCAAAGGCCGATCATTCATCTCCACTGTCATTTACCTTCACTGTTCAATTATTCGCTTTGTATATTCATTCACTCCTGTCAAGTATGACTAATCTGCTACTGAGGGGAATCGAAAATACTTTTCGAACATTTGCATAAATAAATAGAGATTAAATGCTCTTGTAATGTAGCAATATAATATAACGACGAACAATAGATGGTGATAGAAAATTAATAAGGACAATTTAGTACTTTTATTATCTCAAATTCATTCTGAAGGAAACCTAATTTCGAAATGAAAGCGTTCCTCGGTCGGAATCGCTAATTTAATTTTAACGTGTAAATTCAGCCCATTGAAGCCTGTTTATTGAATAAATTATTTAGATTCTTACGTTTTAGAAACGTAAGGATGAGCGGATTCGAATAATACTCCAAAAGTACTCCAAATGTTTAGAATTTGCATTATTCGATTGTAAAAATTTTAATCTTCCTCGATGTGGATTTTAATGAATTTTTAACTGCATTATACAAATCCTTGTATTTTTTTTTATAACAGTGAGAATTTGTTTCATAACACTAAAAGTATTCGAAGAATTTAAGTATTGTTATGTAATACTTTTTATGAGTTTGTTTATAAGCATTCAATTATAGAGCCCGACGAGCAGATGACCGACTTAACTGTTTTATTGCATTTGACCGACTTACTATTTGTAGAAAACACAATATAGAAGTTGTTTCAATTGTTTACAGTAACTATAAAGACCACGAGTACAATAGAAACAAGGTATCAATCTATCAAAACTTAATTAAACACAATTTCAATGAATACCAAACGGTTTACTTTTTAAATTCACAAATAGAACAAATCTATGGTCGTGACATTTGAATGACATGGCAATTTAAACATTTGAATTCGGAATACTAAAACAAAACTGCGTTCGAATATTAAATCAAATTATTCGTCCGAATATTCATACAAACACAACCGTTCGGTTGCTCATTCTGGAAGCGTCTCTCTAATTTTAGTTGGGCAAACGGCACCCCATTCTTTGGGAAACTGGGTAGGCACATTATTCAACCCTAAGTGAGCGATAAACGGGGGCTGGAAAACATGAAATCGATAATGACCCTCATTATAAGTACTGCCCATCTTATGTAACTGAAGCATTTCCAGTCTGTTACCATATTTTTGGCTATGATAGACAACTTAATGAAACAATTTTATGAGAAAAAATTTTCTCTAAATTTTAAGGATCTTTAAGTTAAATAAAATAGGTGATATTTAACGACATGCTGGTTTTATAACCTATAAATGACATCAAACAGTACAAGGGGTTAGTTTATAGTTTAGGTGGTATGTTATGGTAAGTTAAGAGTAGTTAAGAGATGGTATACCATATAGGGTTGTTGGTTAAAAACGATCATTAGACCACATTTTAACGGAACCATGGTTTTGTTTTACAAATAACTTTTACGATATAATTTTGTCAAATATCATTGTTGGCTGAATAATGTCCGTGCGCTATCCGCCACAATTATTCAGATTTTAACTAAAATCGGGTCGTAATTACGGATTCATCGCTTTTAAATTACACGGTGTTGGTTACTCTTTACCGCTTTAAATAATAATTTGTTGGTTTCATTTCGATGCGTAGTTTTAATTATTTTGATGTCCTTGTATTCGAAATTTTACTGAGAATTATCAAGCGTTATAATCAAATCAATAAATACGTTCAATAGTTGAGTAGAAAAGGAAGGAAAGGAAGGAAAAATAATTTATTTGGTACAACACCAGGCACAAACACAATACAATAAATACAAAGCAAACAAAAAATTAGGAGTGAAATAAAAAAAATAAGATAAGACAAAAATAGATGTAGGTAGGTATATACAAAATTTAAAAATACCAACAATAATCATGTCCCGATAGCTGCTCCAGTTCAGCATAATTTTTTTTTTTTTTTTTTTTTTTATAATTGATGGGGCGACGTTTGACCACTATCTCACCTGTTGGTAAGCGATGATGCGGTCTACGTTGGAGCACGTCGTCCCATAAGCAACCTATTCACTCGGGCCTTGAAGACTCCCAGGTTATACCCTTCAGGAAATACAGACTCTGGCAAAGAATTCCACTCTTTAGCAGTACGCACAAGGAAGCTTGAAGCAAAGCGCTTCGTGCGTGTGGGCGGAACATCTACCATGAATCGGTGACGCTTCGCGGATTGTCTTGTGGTACGATGATGGAAAGGACTAGGGGGAATCAAGTTGTGCAATTCCCCCGCACACTCCCCGAAATGTATCCGGTAGAAAACCGAAAGGCTTGCAACCTTACGCCTGTGTTCGAGGCTTTGAAGCCGAGCCTTCACAAGCGCATCATCGTCGATGAGCCTCCTGGCACGCCTCTCAATGTGCTCTAACGCGTCCAGCTGATATTTAGCCGAGCCGTCCCAAAGATGAGAGCAGTACTCCATACAGGACCGAACCTGTGCTTGGTACAGGCTCAGCAATTGTTTCGGCGTGAAGTACCGTCTCACCCCCAAAGGACACCCAACTTCCTACCAGCCAGTTGCGCTTTTGACTCTATATAGGAGCCAAAGTTGAGCGTGGGCGTCAGAGTTACACCAAGAAGCTCAAGACGATCGGTTATCGGTACGGATACATTCCGGAAAGTAGGAGTCAGCGGAAATTGACTCCGTTTGGCGGAGAATAGACACGCCTGGGTCTTGCTAGCATTGAACCTAACCAAGTTGGCGTCACCCCAGTCGGACACCGCCTTCAAGGTCGAGTTCAAACGTTCGACCATGGATTCTCTTAAAGACTGGATCTGTGTTCCGCTAGTCCGCGCACCGGACACATACCTTTCAACAACTGTGCTGTCATCTGCATACCCAAAGATACCGGGCTTAAGCAGGTCGTTTATGTGCAGCAAAAAGAGCGTCGCTGAAAGTACTGACCCCTGAGGGACGCCGGCATTAATACCGAATTGGTCAGACGAGCAGCCATCGATGACTACTCGTATTGACCGATCCCTCAGAAAGTCTGCTATCCATCTGCACAGACCAGTAGGAAGTCCATATGCAGGAAGCTTGCCGATTAGACTGTCGTGCCATACCCTGTCAAAGGCCTTCGAAATATCGAGGGAGACTGCTAGTGCCTCTCCGTGCCCCTCTATGGCCTCGCTCCATATGTGAGTGGCATACGCAAGAAGGTCCCCAGTCGATCGGTTACGTCGAAACCCGTATTGCCGATCGCTGAGGAGATCGTTACCTTCAAGGTATGCCAGGAGTCTATTGTTAAGAACACGTTCCATGCTCTTGCAGAGTATGGACGTGACCGAAATAGGGCGGTAATTGTTAGGGTCGGCACGACTACCTTTTTTAGGCACAGGCTGTACGTTGGCCAGCTTCCAAGCAACCGGTACTAGACCCGTCTCCAAGGAAAGGCGAAACAGACGTGTCAAGATTGGAGACAACTCAGGCGCACAGGTTTTTAAAACCAGGGCTGGGATTCCGTCGGGACCACTGGCCTTGTTCACGTCCAGATCGCGTAGCATCCTATATACCTCCCTCTGTCGAATGCGAATTTGCGACATATTCGTCTTGCATACGCTATTAACAGAAGGAGGCAAGGCGCCACCAGTGTCAAGACGCGAAGACTCCGCAAATAGAGAAGCAAATAGATTTGCTTTCTCTACCGCAGTGTGAGCCAGCGTCCCGTCAGACCTCAGGAGCGGAGGAAGGAGGAGGAGAAATGCCAGACATCTACTGCCTGACGCTGATTTTCAACTGAACCTGTGGCTGTAACGCAACGCACGTAAAGCAGTAAATGCAGAGTAGCGTGTGAAGTATATTATAAAATTATTAAGTAATTAATATAGTTATACCATAATACATACATACATATAATAATAGGGTATAGTAATAAGCCAAACAGAGTACACACTCATTTAAAGCTTCAACCACTCTGAAGCATTAAAAATCTTTATGGCTATACACAAACTTCGTTTATTTTAACCAGAACAACTTTAAGAGAGAAATAAACAAAATATTTGGAACTATTCCTTATAGGATTCAATCTAAACAAATTTGATGGTTAATAAAATCTTTTTTTCTCAGCTTGCTTGGAGCCGTATGCCACGGAGACTGCCATGAGAGAGTGCCACGGGAAAAGAAGATGTGTTCTCTCCGCAGACAGTAACATGTTCGGCAAGCCCTGCCGAGCTGGGAGTCGAACCTATCTCAAAGTTGTTTACACTTGCGGTAAGTCCATGAGAATGAGATAATGTTTTAAAACTCGTAAGTCGAGCAATTAAGTCGTAAACAGCTTTTAAACAACGTGCAGTTTTAATGGACGCTTTTTTGGCCACTTTTTTATGGTCGAAACTGTAATGCGTGGATTGAAGTAAGGGTCTGTGTAAGTTTTGAGCGGTTTTTAGGTATTATGTTTACTTGTTTAACTTTGCCTCGTTGGCCGAGTGGTCGCAAGTGCGACTGCCGGGCAAGGGGTCTCGGGTTCGATTCCCGGGTCGGGCAAAGTACTACTGGGTTTTTAAAAAATTCTCAGTGGTAGCACGGAGTCTGGAATAGTGCCCGGTATATGGCAATAGGCTCACCCCCTATTACTTGGAACTTATTACATAAATAGTGAAAAGTGGGTGTTACATTGAACAGTGGCATTAAGTGCCGTAATGTGCACCTCGGCCTACCCCTTCGGGGATAAAAGGCGTGATGTTATGTTATGTTGTTTAACTTGATGTAACTTTATCCTTTTTAGCTAAGTACCCTGATTTATGTTATACATCAAATTAGTTTCGGTTTTTACTAAAAACTACGGAACCTTTTTATAGGAAAAACTAATACAAATCTAACCAAGTATAACTGTACAATCTTGTCAATAATTCATGACATTGTCTCAAAATATTAATCATTTGATTAACTACCTCTAATTCAACATCCCGAGAATTAATACACTTTCAAACCATCACATAATTGCTAAATCAACACTAGTCTTGTCTGCATCTAGAGTACAAACAACAGCTAGAGACTGGCACGACAAACAATCTTCCAGCAATATTCCTCAGTATAATGCTTGCTAGACAAATTGTTTCTCGTATAATCCCTTCGCCTCAGCTCTTACCACTCCCTAAGGTACACTTACACAGATTACTAATCGTTACTTGAATTAAATTTAAAAATAATGTCTTAGAGTTAACACAATGTACAGAGAAGATTTCGTTGTTGCCTTTACGGTATAAATGAAGAATTTAAATTAAAATTACTTAAAGAAAACATACGTACATACATACATACGTAACTTTACGCCTGTCTCCCATGGAGGTAGGCAGAGATTATAGAATGTCAATTACTACGATTCTTACATACCTCTTTCAGTTCAAACAAAGGTTTGAAAACAATTTTCAATATACACCATGCTTTGTTATATTATTCTTGGTAAACATTACAAACTACAATATTAAAATATTAAAATTCTATTGAAATCTAAAATCGATCTAAGGACCGACCTCTTCTATCTACAGTCATACTCTTAACTCCTTTATATCACCGTAAAAAGAAAATGTGGTACAAGTCAAATGGTGTCACAATTCCTGTCTCTTAGCAAGTTATTTAACAGAAAATTCGTTGAAATGAAATCATAAGGACGAAATTTCTAGAAACGGTGACTCAGCCAAGCAAGACACCGCTACACCAGTGTTAACAGCTCTACAAGTAAACACTGCCAGAAATTCTGGGAATCCTAGTAATTCGCAGTGAAAACACAAAAGATATATTATCTTGCAACAATACAGAGAACCAGAATCCTCTTACAAAACGAATTGTTTTAGGACCTTCGTACTTACATTATTGTCACTTGAGACCAGTAAAATGTACAAGCAAACAGCGCCACGGGGCCAATGCTAGTTACTTATTAATATTTATGAACATCTGCCGACATTATTTCAATCTAAGATCTCCATTCCGTACATAGATATTGCCGCTGTAAGTTATTAAGTGAGTTGGAAGTAGTAATTCAAATAAGAGTTGTTGAATTTGTTGACATAACAATCTATGTTTTATTAGACTGAAGCAAAACAAACCCTCGGCTTACTGTTAAGAAAGTTATTTCTCGTCGATCAGTCAAAAAGTTTTTTTTTGTTATTTTTAATATTTTTTTTTCGTTTCCTCTCTCCTTTGTTTCCTTGTCAAATGTTTATTTATTATGGGTCAGCTGGCGGAAACGTTTCTTTCGTTTGGAACCGCGGTTCCGTAAATCACGATTTGCGTTGTTATTTCATTTTGTTTCGACGATTTGCAAGTTATTGTTTTCTTTTTTTGCGATTTATTTTAATATTCTATCGCCGAAAGCTATTTGATCCGGTATCTCCCCGCATCCGGCTCGATAAAGCGGTGAAATTTAACTTTCTATTAATAAATTATGATCTTGGACGAGTCACGTAATGTAGATTTTGTGTAAGACATGAAAATGAAGTGTAGGTTCACTCGCCTAATATTTGCATCTTATATGCACAGAACGTTGAGCTCCATTTTGGAAAGTAAATAAAATGAAATTTAAATTGCTTTATTTTCAAGTTCTGTCACAACACAGGTTTATTGTAATTAACGTAACTCGCAAGAAATAATTTATTAAAAAAAAAAAAATCGTTGCCCCACACTAGGATTATCACCTGTGTCGTGGGTGCGTTTACAAACATACAAGTTCACATACACATGATACCCAGACCCGAAACAACAATTTGTGGATCACACAAAGTGTTGTTCCGTGCGGGAATCGAACCCGCGACACGTTGCACGGCAGCCGGTTGCCCAGCCACCGCACCAACCGTGCAGTCAAACGTCAAAATGCTACATTTTAATACTTCTTAAGAACAATAAAAGGCGAGGTACAATAATACATGTTCTCTTTCTATGCCAAACATTCATATTCAATTTAACGTTTACTTGTCTTGATGAAACTTAGTTCTCTGGTACAAAATTATACAATTTAGAATCCTCCGTCAGACTGTGTCCCTTAAGTTCTAAAATATAATCTAACGAGTTCCAGTTTCAATATCAGACCCTTAACTAAACTAAGCTCTAGTCTAGTCTAGTCAGATCTAAATACTCGTTAGTAATCTGTTATTTAACCACATAAACTTATGCCTCTGTGTGGTTCGGCAGGAACTACAAACTACTGAGCACCATCTCCGTTCCTTGCAAACTTTTTTTTGGTTCGTACATAATTTTTTTTATGCACTTGGAAGCAAAGTATAGTAGTAACGAGTTTCTGTCAGCGACTTCGCCCGCAGTCACGTGGTATATCAAAAATAGCCTTTGTGTTATCTTTAGTCAGTAAGAGTCTGACACTCCCTCTCGCCTGCCCCAGGCGGGAGCAATCACTAGATGATTTTCTCCGCTTAAAAAAATTCCATAATCTACCCCTGTTCGTAATTGACGTCTAATGCCGCAATACTGAAACGTTACTCAATTATAAATGCTTAAATATCGTGCCATCTCTGTCATTTTACAAAGAATTAGTGGTAACAGAACTATACTAAAGCGCGACTTAAAATTGAGTAGCGTTTCAGTATTCCGACATAAAAGTGCTGCCTTGTGGCCTATTTGCTTAAGTTCACTTGTTTCCAAAGTTTATCTTTATCCCTTCAGCCGTTATGACATGATTGAGTAACAAACAAACACGCTAACACACAAATTTTCTCATTCATAATATTAGTAAGATACGATACGTCCTAATACTTCCTTCTTATAGTTTTTATATTATATCTTTTGTGGTACATACTAATTAATTTATGATATGTTTTTATAATAACTATCGTGAGACATACTAATTTAACTAAATATGGCGGGTTACTCACGTGAATATACTGAGAAAAGCTCTACTAATTTCGAACCACAGAGAGGATTCTTCCTCATGAGCTTTTCTCAGTATATTCACGTGAGTAACCCGCGATTTTTAGTGAATTTATGTTTTTTTTTTTGAATAAAATGTTACCAAATAATATTCCAAAAACTAGTACATTATTTACTTACTGGTTTTTTAACGAAATGTATGAATAACTCAATTTACGACAGTACTTATCAATAAAGGGACCTAATTATAAGATTGTCACTTTTTACAAAAGAAGAAAGTAGGATAAGGTTTTTCTCACGATTTTAATGAAAACAATGTCCTTTTAAGTTCCTAAAGTGAATACGCACTTTCCCAATTTCCGGCCCATCAAATATTCAAGAGGCACAAATGCGAGTGCTTATACCTGACATCTTTCAATCACTGATTTTTTTACGTTCAGTATTTTTCTCGGGAGAAAGATTTGTTTTTGTATGTATATTGACTTGATTTCATAGAAAACTGTTTCACTGCCGAGTTATGATGTTTATTATATACATACTCATTTATTCAAATAAAAAACTTAAATTAAAAACTTATTATTACTTAAAAAAATTAAAACTAAATATTACTAAATAAAATACATATATACAACTAAAGATTAAAATTAATTATAAGAAAAAAACAAAAACAACTATTTACATAAAGCGTCGAAAAATTCGTAGTCATCGACGTCAGTGGGGAAAGTACCCAGAAGGTTGGCAGCATGGCAATGCTTAACCTCGGACCGAGAAAAAGTCCAGCCCTCTGGTCACGAGATGTGTCAACCAGGCGTTTTGAAATATACATACATTTTTACATACATTTATAAAAAAAATATGTTGTTTTGTCGTAAAAACATGAAGTTGCATGTTTTTCTACACAGTAGTTTTTAAAACTAAATTCTAACAGCTGTTTCACCCACGTCCCGGTGGCATAAAAAGTATCCTATGTGTTCGTCCACACCATAATCTATTCCTGTTCCAAATTTAATTCCGATTTCTTCAATTGTTTAGAGGTGATTGAGTCACAACCATACAAATATACATACAATCTTTCATGACATCAGTTGATTGTATAATTTTATTTTATCCTATGTAACCTTCTTTACATTTTTTTTCTACATTGTGTTTTCTTCTGCTTACCTTTATCTCCAGATGCTTAAGTAATGTGAAATGCTATGTAAGCGTATTGACATACTTCAGTAAGAGTACATATATTTACCTTATGAAAACGTAGTACAATGCCATAAAACACGATTCTGTCAGACATATGAATATCTTGTTACCATATTATGTTCATCTCTGGTTTACCATCTCGGAAAATACAGTGTGTTATTTATTATTACTCCACTATCAGTGCTTATGTCAACAGGATGGTCCGTATTATGCAATGTTGGGTGTTTAGTAACGAGTGTCTTTGAGCTTACTGCCTCAACAAACATTTGAACCGCAAAATTTCCCTTGTCGAGGTTAGCTTGCGTAGACCCTACGTTTTTAATTAACACAGGATGAACATAGCGTTGATTAATTGTTTACTACGATAATAATTATACGATTACTTACTAACAGTGTTCTTCTTATACTAAAGTTAAAAAGGATTTGCCATAAACGCAAATAAGACAAAATTGGCGGTCCCTAGCTGTTGCCAAATGATATAATACCTAAACCAAAATTTGTCAGATCAAATCAAGGTCAATTTGAGTAGCTTAGATAGCAGAGAAGATTATCTTGGACATAGTCTCAAACAATATGAATAAAACTATGAATAAAAGAAAGATAACAAAATATGAACAAACTAGGATAAATTCGGTAATACGACTCGATCCAGAAAACAGTACAGTTTACAGCCAGTGACCACGTACAGAGCAAAGTTTTAGTTTTACATATTTTTCTAGAAATTTCTATTGCTTTTGGCAACGGAAAACTGAGAAAGAATCGCTTGAACAGAAATACGCTTATTGTACCGGAATAAAAATGGATTCTTGTTGAAGATAAGATACTAGATGCATAACTAGAATACATTATATTTTCAAAAATCTAAATGTATTAAGAATAAACAGCTGAATAAAATGTAGTTGAAATAAAATTGGTATGAAGCAAGCTTCCGCGTACTTTTTTTGTGCGAGTGATGAGTAGTAAGTCCAGACCTGCAATAAACATTGCAAAATGCAAAAGCAGTGTTCTTTTTTTAAGGGAGAAAATCATCCAACGACTTCTCTCGCCTTTTTTTTAAGGGGGAAAATCATCGAATGACTGCTCCCGCCTGGGTGAGGCGGGAGGGAGTGTCAGACTCTTACTGACTAAAAACCACCCCGTTCCTTCTCCTGCACGTCGAGCCGGAGCCCCGGTTACCCGTGGATGAGGCGAGAGGGAGGGTCAGAATTGTACTGACTAAAAATCACCCCGTTCCTACTCCTGCTCATCGAGCCCTGGAAACCCGTTACATAATCCGTGGCTCCGTTAATTTTATTTTCCTGATAAAAATATTTTTAAAGTATACAGTATCAATTCACCTTCAGCTCAAAGTCTATCAACAACACATAGAACTATATAAACAGCTAGATACAGTACTTGAGCCACGTAAACCAGCAACAATAACACAACTAAAGAAAGTCAAACAAAACAAGTTCACCTATTTGTGATTCAGAGGAACATACGTAACTTGAGACACGGACTTCTTAATACTTAACCTTGTTTATACTCCGAGTTAGTGTGGATCCTCATTATGTGTCCCAAGACTTTAATATCACGGAGATAAACTTCAGACTGCAATTTCTGCTTGACGGTAAAGTCGAGAACTGAGGTGATGTTTTTGACGTATGTTAATGTGTATTGTTTTAATAGACCTCTGCACTAAGATTGTATTTTTTTAGGTTTCTATTTGACTGGATAAACCAGATTTGACTGAATAAACTCTGACCCAACTAGAGTACTGTTTGGAAGTTTCTATCCTCACGTCGTTTCCGTAAAATCTATGAACTAGAAGCGCCAACTATATGTGCATTCCGACACTAAAAGAACCCCATGAAGCTAGAATGATTGCGACTAATGTTACATAAACGTTAGACAGTTTGCTTGTTCAGCTTTTGTAGTAAAATTTATACATTTTTGATACTTGAGAAGATATTGCAATTGACTCATTACAGTTTTGAAAAATCGTAAAAGTTATAGACTTAAACGACTAGCCAGAATCGGTTAAAGAGTGATCGAAAGACCAACAATTCTTAGAAGTTTATGAGCCTAATGAAATCTCTCTCCAAAGACATAGATACTAACTTTAACAAGTCCCTGCGGATAGTAAAAGATAAATTAGAAAAGAAATAAAATCCAAAGATTTGTGTTGATTCAGCTCGTTGCGAAATTTTAGCTTCGGGCGAGTCGTTCACTGAATTAAGACTATGAAAAACCGTTTCGTAGATCCGTCTTCCTTGTTAATAAATATATCGTAAAGTCAAATTAAGAGACTTAAAGACGTTTTCGTCATTTCTAACAGAAGCCATTTTAACTTGTAAGCGACAAAAACGTAATTTCTTTCGCAAACTTGACATTTTGAAATCTTTTGTCCCGGATCAGTTTGGATAGGATGTCTAGTAGGTACCCAGAAATCTAATTAAAATAGTCTGTAGGTTCTGTGTTTTAAGGTCTGGCAAAGTTTATCTATACTCTAGATTAAAAATAGGCTTGGGCTTAAATAAAATGAGCAAATTAAAGATATTTCTTAAAACACTATGTCACAGTACCTAGATATTTCATAGTATGGGAATTTATGTACTGCAAATGAACTCATATAGATATTATATGCTACAATGAAATTACAACTTTAAGCTAATCAATCCAAAATCAAATGAGGTTGTTATACTCATTATAGTACAAATAAATATGTTATGCGCAAAAAGGCTACGTATTGAACAAAAATAGTAACAGAGAAGAACAAAGAATTAAAAAACCTAAAATTGTAAGCACATTTTGTGAAAAATGCTTACAACTTTAGCAATAAGAAACCTAGATAATAGGGCAGGTCGTTAAAATGTAGCAAGAAGGTCCTTTTGTGAAGATTTTTGAACAATTTTAAGTTCGAAGCATTTTGGACGTCTAAGGATGTTGGTAATTATTTGGATTAGTCAAACGCTTTTTCAAAATTGAAGAAAGTACAGTTGGTTTTAACAAGCTCATCTTACGGGAGGCTTAATAATGCTAATGATACAGACTTGTCTTAACTGTTCAATGCCCAAGCAGTCACTGCTGACCGCTCTGCACTAACTCCATTATAGACCTTATTTCCGATGTTTAGGGACTACATTTGTGTGAACATATTTAGGGGATGATGTATTAACGTGATAATAATAATTTTCTCAGTAAGCAGTTTTTTTATAACTATTACACGTAACGCACGCATATGGTAATCAAACATGTAATCTGGCTGCAAGACTTTTCTTACACTCTATTTTCTTTCTCAGTTTTTATAAAACTTGTAAAACATTTAATATAATACAGTAATTTATAATGCATTATTGCGTAATGCTGGTTTTCTTTTTGTTCAAATTTTTCGGTCCCTTCATTCCAATCAGTGAACCTCTCTCAGCTTTTTCTCTCATTTTAATTAACTTTAACAAATGTTTCTGTGGGTCTAGACTTTTCTAACGGCTCCAGTAACGCGTGAATGGTCTATAAATTAAAATCTAATTATACCTTAGTAGCAACATACATACATTAGGGTAGGCTGAGAATATGGAAAGCCAAATACTACGATTCCTACATACCTCTTTCGCTTCATCTAGTCATCAATCTTTTCATGCATGCTCGTCAGTCAAGGATGCTTTTAATTTAGCCCTTCTTTAATATATCGCCAATCTGGTCTCTATACGTCCGTCTAGTAAACAACACTAATTAGCAGTAACAGTAACAACACTAATTTTATTATAACAAGCCATAATATTTTCATTCGCATTGTTACATTCTCGTTTGTGTATTCCATTATATATTATGTAATTATAAAATTAACAACTTGATTTCAAATAACCATGACCGCTTTAGTTTATGCATCACTGATTAAAACTACATAATTTATTTTTCTAACCATAATTCATGTCGCGGAGAACCTAACGGGTAACCGGGGCTCCGGCTCGACGTGCAGGAGAAGGAACGGGGTGGTTTTAGTCAGTAAGAGTCTGACACTCCCTTCCGCCTCACCCAGGCGGGAGCAGACATTCGATGATTTTTCCCCCTTAAAAAAAAACCATAATTCATAACATCGATATTTATATTTTTAAATTCACTAAGAATTAAATGTAAACGCAACTGAGTGAACAAAATGAAACATAAAATAAATCACAGATCTATAAAATAAAATGGAAACGACAAACAATTTCGAGAATTTTGATGCGTAAAATTAAACTTTAAACGACTTGTTCTTTTAGAGTATCCTTGACGTGCAAGGTTAAAAGGCATGAGGGAATTCTCATAATACAGCTTCCATCGATAGAGTTATTTGGTTAAATCGCTTCCAGTTATTACTACTCCAAGATACGCTTCGCCAGCAATAAATCTGAGTCATAAAAATACGAAACGAACGCGGACAGTCGAAACTCTTCCCATCTTTTATTGTATAGAAGTGGTGTCACAGGATAAAGATATACAGTACGATAACGCTATCAAAATCATTGATCTTTTACAAATGCCTCGATTTACGATTATATTTTTTTTCTTTTCAAACTGTAGGTATGTTTGTAATTATTAAAAAGTATTTCCTGACTAGCTGTTATATTTTGCATATTATTATGTATATGTGTATGCATAGCTGTGTGTGAGTCTCACATAAAAGAACAGCAAATAGAAAGATGGGATTGTGGCTGCTTATTTTGAAATAGCTAATTTCACCTTTAGCAAGCGTTAGTCATTACTTATTTCTACTTCGTGCCTTTATTCATTATACTGTCGTAGAATAATTTACATAACATAATATCACGCATTTTATCCCCGCACATTATGCCACTGTACAATGTAACACCCACTTTTCACTATTTATGTTATGAGTCGCATATAATAATGGATGAGCTTATACCGGCACAGTTCCAGACTCGGTGCTACAACTGATATTTTTTAAAACCCATTAATACTTTTCCCAAATTGAACCCCAGACCTTGCAGTCGGCCAACGAGGCAGTCGCAAGCAGTAATTTACATTAAAATTTATGCATTTAATTTTAATAATTCTTTTCTAATAAAATCTATGGTTCTTTATGTTTACTCTGTGACGTGACCGAATAGAGAGATGCTTTTCAGCACTACTACACAAGGACCTACTTTTTTATTCTTTTATCATATTACGCTAGTATTCTTTATACCACTTTTGTTTCTATGATGTTTATTTGGTAACGAAATGTACTCTTACATTTATTTGGTTGGTTTGTTACTATAAGATATTTGGTAAATTGTCCGACCCTTACAAGAGTGCTTATAATTTTTCTGACAAAAATCTCCTTTGTGTCTTTATGAGATTAAATAAACAAGTTTTCTCGTATTGACATTTAAAGAAAACTCCCTTAGAAATATTACTATTAATTTAGTATCTTATTTAAGTAAGGTCACTGTTAGATCTGATTTATGTTTAAGTACAATAGCTTACATTACAAAAATACAAAATTGATACTTTCTTTGTCGCGGAGAACCTAACGGGTTACCGGGGCTCCAGCTCGACGTGCAGGAGAAGACCCGGGGTGGTTTTTAGTCAGTAAGAGTCTGACACTCCCTCCCGCCTCACCCAGGCGGGAGCAATCATTCGATGATTATCCCCCCTTAAAAAAATACTTTCTTTAACGATTCTATTTAACCGAAGCTTACTTGATTTGTGAGTGTATTACTGCAGCGGAGCAAGGAATACATGATCTAGTTCTAGTTCCACGTAGCATGCATTCAAATTATAGATACTGCCAAACATTTTGTTTATCGGAAACAACTTTATTGAGGTTGCATGCGCTATTTGGGTTCAACTCTAGTATTCTAGCTAGATCGTGTTGTTTTGGATTCAAATCAATGTTTTGTGGATGTATTGTTACCTATACCACTGTAGTTATATAAATGGGTACTTTCCTTTATCAAAAACAGATTATTTCGACTGTTCAACTCAATAAAATATTAAAAAATAATCTCCCTATCATTAATTGATTTTATGACCAATGTAATTTGAGTATTTTTCCAGCAAATTTTTAAGAAATAAGCATGCTGTTTGGCGTTATAAAACGTGACGTCACTATAAACAATCTCGTACAAATTTCACAGAAAACCGTAGTTTTTGACAGTTCGAAAAAAAGTACTGAATTTGACTAGTTGGCAAGTGCCCAATTCTTCAATTTCCCAATTTTTCAGTGCTTAAATAAATTTTAACTAAGGAATTACTTTCAATAAGTGACAATTCTCCCATACTGTCAATTTCATTCTACAGTTAAAAATTAACTGATGATTGAAAAATCAATTGGGTACTTGCTACCCAATTGCGTATAGCAGTTTGATTAACGTTTAGTAATATTGTAGATTTTTTCTTTGGTGACGTCACTATGAATTGTATCCTTGTTTCTTCAACACTCGATAACTGGAAGGCTGCGCAATTTAAGTTATACTTAAATATGACAATATCGTCTCTGCATGTACAACTATTTGGGCATTATTATAACCGTTAAGCTTATCAGTATTAGTATGGTATATGGATACACTGTAAATTTTGTTTTACGGCACACAAAAATCTAGTTAATATTATGTTGAGTAACAACATCATATTAACTAAATTTAATGCCCAAAATTATAGTACCTACCAACTTTAAGTGTGGTAATGCCATGCTTCGGTACGATCATTCGTATATGATGCTGATACCACGGTCTCGCAGAAAACCGACGTGAAACAACGCTTGCGTTGTGTTTCGTCGTGTGAGTGAGATACCGGAGGTCCAATTTACCCTTCCTATTCTCTCCGATCCTCAAATCCCCAACAATACTCAAATGGTATGGTACTGGTAATGCACTTATAATGCTACTGGTGTTTCGGTTGTCCATGAGCGGCGCTGATTTCTTATCATCAGGTGATACGTCTGCTCGTTTACCAGCTTATACCATAAAAAAGAGACTACTGTAGCCTCATATTCAGGAATAAATAGACTTAATGCATCCATTAGAGGTTTTTAAAGAACACCAAATAGATAAGAATAACAAGAAACCATTAAAGGAACAAAATTCATGTATAGGTATTATTATCATACCCGAATATCTGTTTCTGGTATTATCAACACATCCTGAACCTCAATACGAACACAATCCACGTTTGCTATTACGTTCTAGTAAATCAAAACAAGGAAAAATATGAAGTAAGCTAGATAACCTAAAAATTCACAAAATGGGAAAATTCTGGATATTTCGGGAGCTAAAATAATTTGCATTGCAGGGCGGGTAGTATTTCCACCAAAATCGTTGTTTGCGAACCGCACAGCTCTACGGTAATGCAAAATTCCGATAAAACACTGATGTTTGAGTTTCATTCGATAGTTCCTTATTTCTTTTTAGCCAGTTTCTTTAGGGTTCGGATTACTGACCGTTATTCAGAATTTTGTACAAAGTAAGAGGTCTGATAAAAAATGAATATCATCATCATCATAACATCACGCCTTTTATTCCCGAAGGGGTAGGCAGAGGTGCTCATTATGCCACTGTACAATGTAACACCCACTTTTCACTATTTATGTTATGAGTCCCATGTAATAGGGGGTGAGCCTATTGCCATATACCGGGCACAATTCCAGACTCCGTGCTACTACTGAGATTTTTTTTAAAACTTAGTAATACTTTGCCCGACCCGGGAATCGAACCCGAGACCCCTTGCCCGGCAGTCGCACTTGCGATCACTCGGCCAACGAAGCAGAAAAAAATGAATAATGTTGTTGAAAGCTAATACAAGAGTAATAAAGTATTAAATATGTGTATGATAATCATATCATACACATATTTTTTTAAAAATCATGATAATATTAGCTACCGGGTTTGAATCAAAAAGGGATTATTCTACTCAAAGGCTGTGTGTTTCAATTGGGATGATGACAGGGTATGAAAATGAAAAATATAATTAGTCGGTCTGTTAGGTAATGTAAAAATATTAAACATGTATTTTTTTTACCTTGTCGTATATCAAAACAATACTTAGATAAAACGAATCAGTGTTTAGGAGTGCAGGCTAAAACGTCATTTCTACATTTAATATGTGTATAGAAGTAACGTGACGCGACATTTCAAATCAATACATCGTCGAAAGTATTCGTTTCTGTAAGAAAATTAAAAATACGTGTCTTATGATTTTAAATAATCTACCAGACGGACATTACAATAAAAATTAGGCATCTACCCTATTGTAAGTTCAATGATGTAATTTAATTAGGTTCATTGTTATTTTTTTAAATAAAATACCTAGGTATATGGCAGAGATATGCATATTATACATATCAGTCTTTGTAAAGATGAACATTAAATAAATCGACACTGAATTTCATCAATGTCAATGTGGTCGTGACCTCGAAAACCGATCAAGCATGATATTGATTGACTCAAAGAACTCCAAAGGACCCGTATTTAAACAGACTCTGTCGTCTTTACAAAAAATATTTTGTTGTATTTAGAAAATCCTTTTATTCTATAGGTATTTAAAATAATGCTAAAGGAGCAATATTGTAAGTCGTACCGAAATTAATTCAGCATTTTTGAATTCACAAAACGCTTATTTGAATACAAAATCATTGATTCTGTTTTTTGAATTTAAGTAGGACCTGTTTTTACCATGTTTCGATACTTCAACCTTTATTTTTTACAAAAGGCGTAGCGGCTCCGAAAAATGTTTCGGAGTAACATCGAAACACAATTCGCCATTCAACATCCCTTCGGCGTTTTATCTATTCAAATATTTCTTTTACAACTACATAAGTACGAAAATATAGACGAACGAAATATAAAGCTGTCAAACCTCCGTCTAGAAAACTCAATAAGATTCCAAAATAAAAATCATGAGAAAGTGAAATGGCGAGGATTTAGAGAAAAATAAACACGCTCTTTATATGTCAACTTCGATCGAAACTGCGTCTTCTACCACACAAACGCGACCAGCTCTCGAAAGACATAAATATACTAAAACTCGAGAGCACCCTAAGATTCTAAAATTAACATCCCCTTAATTAAAACTACAATCATTGTTACTAAACCGGAATCAACTTTGTTTCGCTGTTCCTAAAGTTCTTTTTTCTTTGTAGTTCCCCGTACGGTGTTAAAGGAGAGGTACGAGAGTGCCCCTGAAGAGGATGAGGTTGCTCACGACGTGTCCGATCTTGAACACGATGAAGTCGGTAAGTGCTTTTTATTTTTTTAAATCTATTAAGCCGGCAGACGCTTGGTACTTGGCAGAAGGAACTGCTCAAAACGCTATATTTAGACGAAGTTGTTAAGAGTCAATCAGTTCAAGTGACTACCAATTATAAGCCACCAATTTTAGTTCGAGAATAAACAGGTGCTGTGTTAAAATATGTAACTTGAAGTTTTGAAGTGCCTTCAATAAAAACATAAGTAGCAAGGCTTTATGTCAGTAGTTGGACATAACGCAACATGCTAGTCTGGAATTTCGGTGATAATAAATTAAGGATGGACTTTGTCTGGAAGCCTTAGATAACAAGCTATTACTCCGTAATAAAACGTAGACTCATTACTTTAGATGAAGCCAGGCTATAAAGTAGAGCAGCAAAAATAATGTTTCAAAAACATCATGTGCATAAAAGTTTGGTTTACCAAATACATTTTAATCAACAGATAAAACATTGTTTTGTTTAACCCGCAGGGGCTATCCGCAATCAGGAACACGATCTATCTAACTCTGGCTATCAAAATAATCACGCCACAACGATCTGTTGATGCGGAACACTTAAATAAATGACAGTCATCAGGGCTGACCATAAACATGGTTGAAAAACTACAAACTTTGGTGTTCCCAATGAACTAGAATGGGCCAAAATGTGTAAGGTTTATGGTCGACCCATAAAGGTGTTGTGCTATAAACTTTGTTTGGATAATTCACAATGTCGGTAATCTTATCCCGTTGTATAAATTTTCCCTGTCAAGTGCTTTCGTTGTTCGCTGGAAGTTTGAGCTACTAGAGGTGTTTTCGATAGGTACCCAGCTCTAAGTGCGTTGTTATCGGTTGAAAGTGTTTAAAACTTTGAAATCTGAAGTAAATTTTTGAACAGTACTTATTTAGTTCACATTTAGGTTCTGTTGTTTAGGGAAAATTGTGTTATATTGAATTTTGTCGTAAATTTTACTTTTTTAAATGTATTAGTCATTTGTTTGATAACTCGTTCAGTATTATCAATGTTATAACATAACATCACGCCTTTTTATCCCCGAAGGGGTAGGCAGAGGTGCACATTTCGGCACTTAATGCCACTGTACAATGTAACACCCACTTTTCACTATTTATGATATGAGTCCCATGTAATAGGGGGTGAGCCTATTGCCATATACCGGGCACAGTTCCAGACTCCGTGCTACTACTGACATTTTTAAAAACCCAGTAATACTTTGCCCGACCCGGGAATCGAACCCGAGACCCCTTGCCCGGCAGTCGCACTTGCGACCACTTGGCCAATGAGGCAGTTATCAATGTTATCTATGGTGTTATAATGCAGCATTTTGGGTCTGCTAAATATATTATTCACTTATTTAACATTTAGTGCACGTAATAATACGTTACCGCATTCAGTTGAATCATAAAATCATTTAAGTGCTATTAGTCTATAAGATCCGTACAACTTGAAACTTTATAGCTAATAAATTTAAGGCTGTTATTTAGATATAGCACAGTGGAGTTTACTACATAGGCTTCAACAATGGATTTATTATCATAGCTAAATTAAATCCATGAAATCAAAGTCTCTACATCAACAAGAAGAGGGAAGGGGGGAAGGGATGTTTATAAATTGAATGTTTGTCTTGAATTGTGATTTGAAGTAATGTAGGTACGGAGAAAATTCTTTTAAAATTACATCGCATAATACTGTACTATTTGTACTAAGCTCATCTTACCTTATCAATCAGATTATATGATATGATAAGCTTAGTATAAGTAGTATTATCGTGCTAAACTTGATACTACAAAAACAAATCGATATTAAATTAGAACAAGATCGTAAGGCGCAGTTAGAAACACTTAATGAACTCATGTCTTAGACAAAAAATTCCAAAAACCTTATGTAAAATGTATCGGCAACTATAAAAGTTTATACTTAGACACAGACAGGCCAGACAGAAACTTAAAATTAAGTTTAAGTACTGTTTCAACATCCAAGCACTAATAAAGTTTAATTGACATTAAGAGACATTAACCCCGAAACTTGAAAGAGAACTTCCATTAAAGTTCAGACTTAGTTTTTCTTTCTGGCTCCCTCTATTTAAATTAAATCTATCAACTCCCGGTAGAATATGAGGTAAGCATGAGATTACAATCAAAATCATCCCCGCTAAGTGTATTATCTAACATTTAAAGTGTATGAGATGAGACACAAACGAAGAAATTTGCTTAATCCGTTCTTAATTTGGACTCCAGCAATCTACGAGGATTTGTTTGGCTTCGCGTCAGGGCGCTTCTTTGCTTTGTCAGTGTGAAAACGGATTATAGGATAAAAGGTTTTCTTGAGATGGGGCGCTCGTGACGACTCATATTCTAACTCTATTAGTAATTTTGTTAGTACGGGTTTGTAAAAATGGAGCATGATATTTGGGATGATTGGTTTCCTATTTACTCTGATTTATTATTGCTTTTTGTATTTGTGTTACAAATAATATTTATTTGGCTACAGAAGAGTAATGTTGTTTGTTGTTCCATTACTTGCTTGTTAGCAATGTGGGAATCTCGCCAACTTAAGTTTGTGTGACTCTCATTATCTTCAGCTTGCATTAAATATTCACCCCTCCGTTTCAAATTAAACTACAATTATGATGATGTCCATCCCTAGTCATATTTATTCTTCCACCAACCCTTAATACTCGCTAAGATGCCCAGCGGCGACGACTTAAAACTTCTCTGCATTTTCCTTCAAGATCAAAATGGAAATTTTAATATTGTCGGTAAAATTACCGGTATCTCTTCAAGGTGCGGCGTTTCGAGTTTAACTTAGTGCGGAAGGCAATTGCTTTCCTTCTTCCATTGAAATGTTCAACTTGCTGTCTCGAATCGACGTTTATTAAGTTTGGTCTGACAAGAAAAGTTGTGCAAAGTAGCTGAAGCAATCGTATTATGTCTACAACTTCATATTTTATGTTATCAACCTCTTATCTAAAGTTGTCTAGTGATGTTGCTGAATTTTTGGTCTTGTATTGATAAAAGTTCTTTCTTTTCTTTCGGTTATTTTTGGGTCTACTGTTTGCATCACATGTTAGAATTTCTTAATTAATACTATCATTTGGACTGCACGGTTGGCGCGGTGGTTGGGCAACTGACTGCCCCACAACGTGTCAGGGGTTCGATTCCCGCACGGAACAACTCTTTATGTGATCTACAGATTATTATTTCGGGTCTGCGTGTTAGGTGTATGTGAACTTCTATGTTTTTAACCGCACCCACGACACAGGAGAAAACCCAAGTGGGGGGCAACGTTTTTTTTTAAATGTGAAAGTAGTTTCTACACTTATCATAATTTCTAATTATAAGTTTGAAATCGTTAACCCGTAATGAGCAAGTGCGTTGATTAATGCTCAAACCTTCACCGTGTAAGAAGAGGCTTTGCTCAACAGTTATGCTTTGGGCACTTTTAGGCTGTTGATGATGATGTTTCCGTCGTTTTCTTTTTAGAATAGTGAGCTGCTTGCGTATTGTGCTTGTGTGTGATTAATTTTATCATCGCATTACAAAACATGGTTTACGCAGAGCCATCTAAACTCCAGTCTATTCTAATTTATGTTGGGGATGCAACGTTTTTTTAAGTCTGGTTGTCAGATGTTCGATCGTGATTTTGACGACGTTTATGAATCTATTAGTCCTATGAAAAACGTGTGTAGGCTGATAGTTAAGAACTTACTAAGTATATGGCTTAATATTCAGCGAGTTATAATGAAATCTTGCAAAAATACATGACTTTGCAATAACCAATTCTCCAAGAGAATTTTTCAGTTTCATAGATTTGACTTCTTTATAATATTCACAAAGGTGTATTGTTTTGCATCCAACTGACCTATTGTCTATTCATTTCTGCATTTTCATCGAATGGACTGTATCCCCATATTTCTTTCGTATCAATCCCGCTCACTGTTTCTCGATATCTCAATTTATTTTTCGCTTCTTTGAAGGACCCGAATTGATGATAAAAAACCTTTTTGAGGATAGTTCGTCTTTTATATTTGTGAAGTGGAATATAATATTGGTTTTGCCCAACAAAGGTTCTTTCCAAAATTCTATTCTGATGTCGTGTTTTGGATCGTACTTTTCAGATTTTATTTAGATTCGAAATTTTATTTTACATCATTGAATTGTTGAAGATTTGAAGAGGGTCTGAATATCGGATTTACTTTTAATGTAAAACATGAAAACGTAAATTAATTTTATATTTATTTGGTTAGGTCATACATAGTCGTCAGGGTTATTACAAGTACATACATTAAAAAAATTAAAAAGTTAATCCCTAAGCTGATAAATAAATTGACGCAATGAAGTTTTAATTTATTAATTTATTTATTTATTTATTTAAGGAAAACCAACAAAGCATACACCAAAATACATGATAGGTTTTTTTACATAATATTTTAACACTCTATAGTGTAGCCTTAATTACAGGCTGCCATGACATGCATTATAAAAGAACAGGATATTACAACAACAAAAAAACAAGAAGTTCGCTTATCAAAAAAAAGGCATCAATTTCAATCACAATTGTTAAATTTAAGTTTTTACATTTTTTTTAATTTTTAAACTGTACAATTTTGATCTGAATATGTAGTGCATATAGTGCAGTTTAACTCTGTGAGAATGACCTACGCAGGACAGTTTTCACTTTAGAAAGAGAATAGGACATATCAATATCCACACTAAGTGAGCATGACAGGCGACTAAATTGTTCTTGCATTCTATTAATTGAGGAAAAATGACCCAGGCTTGTTTTAAAGCCTTTACCTGAAAACAGCCGATATCTAGACATTCGAGCCAATGCACGTTTCAGTTTAATTTTCAATCAAACACACTTCTTTATAAATCCAAAGATACACTAAGGGAAAAATGGCTCAAGACATGTATCGTCGACGTGACCACGCGCAACTTATGTCCACTGTGACGTGTTGTTGCCGGACATGTCGACCAAAGTCCAACAACATCGCGCTACTTCACCCAAAATCGCTGGCGTCACGTGTCACGAGATATTTTGTCCTCTAGTGTATCTATGCCTTAACGGAACATCGTCATCAACACAAATAGCACTCAAAAGACAACAGATACTTATGAAAATCCCTTTACAGATGAGACCAATGACCGCTGGTGGGGTGAGTCAGCAGTGCCACCAGCTCCAGCAGTAGCTGCAGTTCCTCCTCAACGGCCTACAGCCTCCACTAGCCTTAACATCACTAGTATCAGTAGAGATGAACCCTCAGCGTCACCACCACGACATCATCTGGCTAATGATGGTAAGACGAACACTCATTTCAAAAGTCTTTATTTCTATTTTTAAATAAGCAAATTTGAGTTGTTCATCGTTGATACTGTTTTAAGATTTAAGAGAATACTGTTATAACATTTTAAAATGATTTCTCAGATACATGAAAAATTGAAAAAGCCCCGACTGTAAAATTAATTTACTATGCTTCAAATATATATTTACTATGCTTAACAATTTATTTACTATGCTTCTGAACCAAACTTGTTTTGATACTTTTCATTTGATTTAATATATAACATTGAAGTGCATACATACAAAATTATCAAGGTAATAAGTAGACGTCCGTTACTACTATTTTAATATAGACATGATGTACAATTTTGAAATCCTGTCGATGAGCTCTTTAATTTGATACCCATATTATGCAATATTGATAGAAAACATTTTTTTTACTGAAGCGTCTCATGCTAATTTTTTTAATGTCGCTTGTCTAAAAACACTTAGGCTATCAAGACGTATGTAAAGATATAGCATATGTTTAAATCGGTTTTGTAGTTTAGAAGGAACGAGCCAGTGAAGAATATTACACTCATACACCATAAATAAGATTCTTATGTGCGAAAAACAATATTCTTCCCACAAAAGGAAGGGTAAAAAAGAATATAAGGCTACAACTCTATAGTACCACACTGCAGACTATAACTGTGGTAGCACAGACTGATATTCAATATTATCATTTATGAGACAAATATTTTGACTATCAAAGTGTTTGAGACAGACAAAGTGCTTAAAAATAGTGTTAAAATTTACATAAGTAGTGTTCAAAAACAAAATCGTGATTTGAAACTCAAATCGCAATATTGGCAATATTATCATAACAATCACTATATGTACTTACTTACATAACTTAGGCTTAACCTTCATAACGGTAGCAGACTTCAACTACATACACCTAGTTCCAATACACTAACCATCCTTTCACTAAGTAATTTATAGCCGTCCCAACATAGTGAATTATTTCAAGGAGCTCTATTGAATGCCGTAGTTTACTCGCCCAAGTTTACATACAGGATTCGGCAATATGCATAATTACCTGCCTTGTCTAAACAAAGATAAGTGTTGAGCCGATATAGCGTTGTTTAGGAAATATATACCTGCTTAGAATCAACACAAGTCGGTCCTCATAATCCTTTTCAAATACCAATTTATTATGTCATATTGTTTATGTTAAATCCCTGCTGTGAGCTATTTTTGCGATTAATCCTTAGTTCATTATAGGCAAAGCAATTTAGCTTGATTATGATTAATATTAATTAATTAAAATAACTCGTTATTCAGTGTTAGTAATGCTCAAATCAATTATCATAATGCTTCTTTTGTTGTCTTAGTGACCTTTTGTATAAGTAAGCAAATGGCATTTGTAAGCCAGTAATTTATTTCGCTAAAATGATCTACCATTTACTTTAGCGGTGATGGCACTATTAATCTCTAGCTGTGTTTGGGTCTTTTCTGACTTATGGACACAATTTTCACTTTAGAATACTGAACAGTACTGAGGATTTTTGAGAACAAAAAGATTTGAATAAGAATGTTGATCCAAGTGGTCGCAGTGTAGAAATGGTTTGACAGCAAACTAATGCATGGCTACATATCGTCGATATGTGAATGGAACTTGATAAATAGTACGGAATATTTTATACTAGTGCACACTAACGGAATTAATACTTTTTCTTCTTTCACAGATCAATTCGACATCATTTACGTATACATCATAGCTGGAGTCGCTGTTAGTCTACTACTTTGTATCATCTTGGGCGTAATTCGCTGCGTCATGACCAAACAAACCTCCGAACAACCAAAGGGCCCAGACGTCTCAGCCACAACAGAAATCCCTAACGGATTCAACGACAGCATATCAGAAGTCGATAACGATATCAACATAACCAGTCTATCTGGACCCGTCGACACAGTTGACTCGGGTATCAAGCAAGATATTCAGTACTCCAACGTGGCTCTTAGTCCCAAAATCAATAAGTATGTTGGCCGACCAGTGCCCAATACGTATCCTCATGTGAGCACTAATATGTATGGACAGGTGGCCGAATTCCCTATAGAAATGCCTCTTCGAACTATGCCGCATGGCACGTTAGGGCGCGGAGTTGCGGTCAAAACTCTGCCAAGAGTTCAAATACAATCTGAAACGGACCCTAACACAAGGAGTTTATATCGATATTCTAACGCCCAATACTACTTCGGGTGACAACAAGACAAAAGCCAGTGTTCGGACGTATCCAGAACTTACTGTTTCTAGTTGAATCGTGTAGTGGAGTGTATATAGTTCACGGACTAACTAGTGAAGTTTGTAATGTTCTACTTTTAAATACGGAAACTGTGATATTAATTGAAAACTTTCCTATTGTACTGCGAACAGTTTTCCAACTGTAGACACAGAAAGACAGTGTGGTTGTTCCTCCGTTGTGTATTGAGAGATGGATCGTTGTTAGCGGGACTTTGTTACACTGTATTGACCTTTGATAACTAAGTATTGTTTTGCATGTCGAACAAATCTGTGTGTTCATTTAGGTATTCACATTGTTCCTTGGGGAGTTGGACGTAGTTAGGGGCTGATGTATTATTAATCTGTATGTTCAAGTAATGAATTTCCTGTATAGTCGGATTGTGTGGAGAGCCTAGCTAGTATGTGGGTACTTTGGTTTCATGCCAGCTCCTGTCAGGATCGTGCTAAAAGCCAAAAAATCTTTATTTATTGTTTAACATGTTGTATACGTATGTTTTTGCGGAGAATTCGCTTTGTTTATAGCTTACTAATTTTCTTTCGACGCCTCCGGACGTTGGTGGTTCGCGAATTATTTAAATTTATTTGTAATTCAAAGAATGAGTTGGATTGTATTCTGTTCATGTTATGATTGTTTCTGAAACTTTCGATGTAAGTAACTTCAAGACTAATAAAAATTGTTTGTATATTGTAAGGAACCCATCTGTTTTTGAACAGGCTAAATTGTGTCAGATATTTATTATATTAATAAATGGTATAATATATTTGTTTACATGTTTAATTATTTATGTAATATCTCAAATTGTAGGCGTCAGTTTCACAAATATGGAACTAATTAAATTTTCGTTTTGACATCAAAACTGTATGTGATTCGTGTTATTGGCAAATTGCTTTTTGTGTCTACTAGTAACGAAACATAGCAAGAGTTGAAAACGTTGTGCAAATGATTTAAAATTGGTTGGTAATTAGTGTTATAGTTTGTATTTGATTTTATAATAATGTTCGACTGTGTTAATTAGGCTAATTAATGACTATTCGCTGTATTTACTGCTAATAAAGTTGACAGGATTCGTTATACAACTTGTAATTTCAAAATTATTAAATTGGAAGTGAAAATGGTTTGTAAAACATCGACTATAAATGTCAAAAACGGAATCAAATTCCGTAATTGGATGGCCAATTAATTTGTCAATGTCTTATCTTGATTAGGTATATTATAGTTAACATTTATATGGCGTCAGAGGCTTAACCATCTATTTCTGTATCAGAAGTAATAGGAAATTCATTAATTTAGTGGGTATTAATTTTCCTTTGAATTTGTGTCTCAAATCAAAATCATAAAAGATACACTAAAATGTACATACACACTACATTGATACCATAATAACCAAAAATGACTATCATTAATAACCTACATATAAATGCCCACTGCTGAGCAAAGCCTCTTCTCACACGGAAAAGGTTTGATCATCATTCACCACGCTTGCTCATTGCAAGTTGGCGATTTCAAACTAATAATCAGAAATTTTAAGCCTAGGTTTCCTCACGATATTTTCCTTCACCGTTTATTAGTGGTGTCTAAATAATCTTAAAAAGTACATATAACTCGGAAAAAGTCATATTGGTACTTGCCGTTGGTAGGTTTCGAACCCACCACGTGGGCCACCACGACGAAATGACTATCGTATATCGTGAAACCACTAATTATACATATATATAATAGATTCACGACACTCGCAACAGTGCTGAAATCACACACATACTTGAAAGTGAACGATGCAAATACACGGATGCAATAAGGCCTGTTAATTGCTTGATGGATGCGGCACTATTAGTTCCCGTTTGACAACGAGCGGTGAATGTGAACTAACTCGTAAAGCGAAGAGGGGAATTTATGATAATACACCCATTTGCCCATTAATCGACCTTGTTACTGTGTTGATTGACATTGAATTATAAACTGTATTTAATAGAACAATGGAGCTTTATTGATTGATTTCATTTTGTAAGAAAGGATTATTTTTGGGTATAAGTTCAAGGACTCTGAGTCTAAGTTATTTGGGACCCGATAGATGGAGATTACATTCGAATAATATCTTCGAGTTGATTTTCAGGCAAACTGAGTACAGATCTTTATTGCCTACTTAAAACACATACAATAAGCACAATCACTAACATAAACGGTATGAATGTGATATCACAAATATCAAATATTTTAGTAAAATAAACCGAATAATGCAGTGTATTGAACCGAGTATTTTAGTACAACTATTTCAGTAAATGCCTGTAACTATGCGTCATAGGAAACCGCTGAACAGTCTAGAGATATCATATACAATGTCTAAGCACAAGTGACACGCCTCGGTACCGTACAAAGCGCTAACATAATATGATTTGTGTAACTGTGTATCTGCAAACAATTATGGACAGACAACATGTGGAATAATATTATATTAATATCTGTTTGTATTTCGGTTACATTGAGACTACCAGACCAGTTAACATTACCTATTTAGCTTGAGTTTTGTGTGGTGGTGATATTTTCTCGCATTTTGGCAAGTTTTTGAGGTCGATTGCGGTATTAAGATTGCGCATCGTTGTCGTTTTATGGATGCTATCATGGTTTCCAGTTTCCGAAGTAGTTTTGGTAGCAGTCTATAGCTATCTTACAACTTCTAACTGGCGCTTTCATCACCAATATTTTATCAAGTTATAAAATCTGTGATTTTTGGCACTCATAAATAAAATCATTAAAACACCAATCACACGCCATAAAGTGATTTCATTTCCAAGTACACTAAAGATGTCTTCAAGCTATATACCATATCCGAGCACAATAAATGGGAATCCAATTAAAAACTAGTACATTACAGTTAAGTTGGGGACAGCTAGTTGTCACGTCACAAATTAGGTGACACTCGGATTCTCGCAGCGTGCAAGACTTGGACGTGTTCGCCGACCAATTAATGTTCTCCGTGACTCTCACGATGCCGATGTACCGAATAACTGGATTATTTCTAAGCGGAGATTTGCCACCGTACCAATTGTAGGGTTCCAGGAAATTGCTTTAGATCCTAGCCAGGGACTTTAGCTTCAAATAGATTCTATCGAGAAAGGATTTAAGATTTTTAACTTTATTTTTTCCATTGTCGGCTTTGTGTCTGCAGTTTTATAGTCTTTTTTTAGACGCTCCAAGTTAGCTCCTTATTCAGTAATTAATAGATTGCCAATTTATCTAACCTAACCAAAGAAAGACAAGCGTACTCTAAACTAATAATTGGTACATATTGACTTCTTATACTTCTTTGAACGGGAACTAAGGATGCCAAACCCATCGCGGTACAAGATATCATATAAAACAGTACACACACATCTAAACATCATAGTACCTACACAGATATATCAACAACAATATAATATAAAAGTTAAAGACTCGCCACACAAACCGGCCGGTAGCGATACGTTCCGGCTTGAAACGTAACTATGAAATACTGCAACAGATTAGAACGCTCAGATTGTAAATCCTATTTTCACTCCATTGCCGCTCACGACCCAGACACCGCAGTCGCCGGCAGTCTGTCTGACGTGCCTTTTATATGGGTACTTTTATTTTCAAATAAAATTGAATTTGTTAACATAATTTTTGTTCAAAGAAAATTTTAAATTTTAGCTTTGAGTTTGAATAAATGTTTCGAACGTGATTGTAAAATATTTTTGTAACAAATTCAAAGCAGGATAATGGAAAAAAACAAATGATACGTATTTAAATCGTGTTCTTTGACTTCAAAAGTTCGCGTGTCATTTGTTTATTCATAACTTATTACTTATTAATCATAACTTTACATAGAGCAAACTTGTAAATAATCATAAAAAATACATTATAAATTGTATCTTAAAGCCATAACCTTAATTAACACAGTCGAATGACAAACAAATAACATTTTCAAAATGACTGACTGTAAAGCCTATCCAGATCACATTAGTTAATATTTTTAATTGTAAAACTAATAAATATCTGTGTACAGATAACTTTTTATGTCGTACATCGATTTAATATTAAAGTAATGCACATTATTGTATCGTTTTATTTATTTACCCTTGTTGTTGAAAAAGATAGAGAGAGAAAGAGTATGATAACTAGAGTAGAAAACTGGAGAACTAAAGTATGAGTAGATTAAGTATGAGAACTGCAATCTTGCGGAATGTTTATGGAAGTTGAGGAGATTCATTGTCAAGCAGTGAACAAATACGGGCTGTTGACGGTGAGATAAAAGTCAAACACCAATCTATCACGTACAAAAAATAAATCAAGGGATTTTGACAAATTATTAGGTAATTGCATACTGTATAACATAAAATTTGACATCAGAGTGCAAAATCGGCAAGGGTAACAAACAAGAAACGACAACGCAGCAATTTCTCGATATCGAAGCACATTCACAAACGAGCTCATTCAAAAACATCTCCTGCCACGTCGGTGTAAAAGCAGAAAATTGCTTAAACGAAGCAATAAACAAATACAAGCAATTTTGACGTTGAGCTATAAATAACAAATGCAGTTGTCGAAGCTAAAGTAGCATGTACACAAGTATGCATGCACACAAGTATTTGTATGTGAGTTACGTAAAGATCAAATTGCATTGACATTGGGTAGAATAACAAGACAGAATTTCAATGCTAAAGAAATGTTCTAGAAGAAACTTCTAGCGAAACTTTGTAAGTATCAATGTTTATAGTATCTTGGTGCGAGGTATGAGGTAAAATGGATTCATCGTTGAGTAATCGCGTTGGTTATGGCTGATATTATCAGCTATCAGTCTGAATTGTCAGTCTTCAAACATAAACTGTTAGTACTGTTTGTAGCTGTTATGTCATACCGATAATATTATAAAGTTGTCGATTTCTGGTGGAAAATATATATATTTTTTTTTATATGAGGGGCCGACGTAACTTAAATTTTTTAAAACATACATGCTTCCATTGGGTTTCAAGAAATGTTACGTTCGAATCACAATAATAAAAAAATGAAAGAAAGTGTAATGACCAATACTAATAAACTGTAAATTATAAAAAAGATTTTATACACGGAGAAGTTTCTTGTAATACAGTTTTCTTCTTTACTGGATCTTCTGTATTTGCTTACATTGCACCACAAAGCAGATCCAGTGTTCGACAACGAGGTCGATAAACGAGTTATGACCCATAACTTAGTCTCAAAACACTGCAGTATTGGAGACGTTTTGAGTATTGCAAAAGATTTTAAAGCAGGAGACATACTTATGTTAGATCTTAAAACTTTAGAAGATGTTATAAAACGAAGTAATAATGGATAGGTATCGAAATTTAGCGATTCATAAGGGAATTTGTGTTATTATTACAATTTATTATTTTTGCAAGCTTGTTCCCGAAATTCTATCTTACTATAGTTGGTGTGCTACTACAATTAACAAAAATTAAACATTTATATTATTGAAACTCAGAATAACATACCTAATAATAATAAAAAAAAATCTTTATATTTCCAATTTTTTTTTAAGTTTGCCCTACACTAGGATTTTCCCTGAGTTGTCGGTGCGTTATAAACATACAAGTTCACATATATATGGCACCCAGCCCCGGAACAACAATCTGTGGATCACATAAAGAGTTGTTGAATCGAAACCGCGGCACAATGCGAGGCAACCTATTGCCCAACCACTGCGCCCACTGTGTAGTCAAAATACTCTACGGATACACATTATTTAAGACTAACTTTTATTCGCGGCTTCGCTCGCGTCACAAAAGGATACAAAGCCAATGTGTCATATACCAATACACACAGCGCCATCTATACCAATACTTTTGTTTTCCCTCGGGAATATCAAATTTTTCAGTGATAAAAAGTACCCTATTATTTAATCCGGACTTGTAATTTTACGTCTGCAAATTTTCAAAGCAATCGGTTTAGTAGTTACGGCGTTAAAGTGGAACAAACAAACAAACAAACAAACTCCCTTTCCGATTTATAATATAAGTAAGGATAATTAAGAGACTGGTGCCTCTTAAAGGTAAAACCTGTGTTACAGATCACCAAGGTTATAATTGTCGCAAATAGTTTTTCCGTGCAGTGTGAAATTCATTAAGACTATGTTACAACTGGTTCTGACGACGCACTATAATTGCTTTAAAAAGTTAAATACGTAATTAAAAATATACACTGAATATGGTGGTCAGCTTACACTAAATTTATAGCATAGAGACATCACATCCCACATCACATAAACAGCCTTTAATGCCCACTGCTGAGCAAAGCCTCTTCTCACACGGAGAAGGTTTGAACATTAATCACCACGCTGGCTCAATGCGGGTTGACGATTTCAAACTTATAATTAAAAATTATAAGCCCAGGTTTCCTCACGATGTTTTTCTTCACCGTTTATCAGTGGTGTCTGAATAATTTTAGAAATTACATATAACTCGGAAAAAGTCACATTGATACTTTCCGTTGGTAGGTTGAACCTGCACTCTCATGCATGAGAAGTCTTAAACCTAGGGGCCACCACGACACACATATAGAGATGACTTAGTACTAAATCCAAAACAGTTTGAAGTTACTTGAAAATTTGCACTCAGTAGTCATTATCATAATTAGCGTATCACTGGTTGCAGATTTCAAACTGGTTGGATATTTGGAAATCACACAACAACCAGTTGACCGGTTCGAACACAAAGCACAGATATTAGGAAAGTCATTCTGTTTGCGAACCCAGTTTCCAACAATGATCATCGTCGGAATTGATTGTACTGAAATCTAGTTAAGACCGACCGATTTGTCATACTGTTTGCAATCGCATAATGTATCAAGGCTTTTATTTTCTGTAAAGCTTGGTAGGTACAGATATACTTTGGTTAAAATATCCATGACGAATTCGCCACCACTTTTGCTAAATACACTAACAATTTTATGAGTTGAGAATGACATAAGTCTTTGCCATTCCCGACCCAAAAAATTGGTCAAGTCCACTATAAATGGCTATCCCCTGTAAGTACAATGCTTGCTCCATCCCTATAAATCACTTGGCCACCGCTATCTTAATTTATAGCTGCATTTTGCAAGCGTAAAATTAAAATTAAGCAAACATTTGTTCTCGACTTTTGGCTAAGTATCTTTATTTGTGATTTATTTAGTAGCTATATGGTTGTGCTTGTACGGGTTGAGTTAATGGATGTTTTGTAAAGGGTTAGGTGTTTGTGTGATTTATTTTAAGCAAAATAATGTATAACGTATTATCTTTATTAGCAGTTTCTTTTTATCCCCTACAGATTATAATTGTAATATGTATTAACTCGTCGAGTACCGTATTTATAGACACAATTAAAGAACAATAGGTTGCGGTCACCGGTGACCGCTTGGTGATTGACAGTTTAAATTGGTTTCTTCGCGTTTGTATTTAAACTTTCATGAGACATGCTAATTAATTATAATGTTTTCGGCTTACTCATGTAACTGTTTGATGAGGAACACGACTAGTTTCAAGCCATGCTAGAGGCTCATACGCGGTGACTGTCGCAATGCTACTCTATCAGTAGCAGCGCGACAATCGCCGCGTCACGGGTCGCGGAACGCTGCTCATGAATATCAGCCTCTAGCATGGCTTGAAACTAGTCGAGATCCTCGTCAAGCAGTTACGTAAGTAAGCCGAAAGTATAATAATTAATTGGCTTCTTCGTGGTTTATCTCATTCGATCGGTAAGGGGAATTATAATTTCAGATTTCTGTTGCTATGTCGTTGTCGGAGAGTAAGATTCTGAAGTAATTTGCTCAGTTCTGAGAATCAATCTGACCTTGGTAACTACATCAATCAGAACTGTGACTATCGAAAACTAGGAGGTACTAAGAGGATGCTAATAAATTGATGAAAATCTTCTTATTTAAAAGTTAAAGATAAATGTACAATTCGTTAAAAACCAGTACCAATTACAAAATGTGAATTGGTTCACAATAGGGTTTAGTGTTGTTTCCCAAAAAACAGTTGCTACGCGCTTTTAATTCAAATGCCTTGATGCGAGAGGGTGTTCAAGAAAGTTTTGGAACAATTCATAAACTTGTTCTTTTCTTGTAATATATTCATCGGCTGAGTTCGAAGATAATGCGCTCTTGAAAAATTTTGGCCCACCCCCTAATGTTTTGTTTTATTCATTATACGCCTTGGTCTTATGTTTTGTTCTTGCTTACGTAATTTGAATGCAATGTAGTCTTAAGTAGGTTAAAAGAAATAATCCTTTCAACTTGGTAACCCACTTTTTATACAAATAATACTTTTCATAAAACTTTTTTCGGACTTCAATCAGTTTTGTTTAATGAAATTCTTGTATTATTGGAACGGCTGATTTGTTTAGAAATTCGTTACTTACTAGACATTTACATTTTAGGTACTTAGTTTCTCTGTAGAATCAGGGTCCAAAATATGTAGTCCTTAGACACGGGAAACGGTCGCTGTAAAGATATTACTATTTCGTCAGTGAAAGCCACGAAACTACTTAAAATACGAAAGTTATTCTGATGAATAAAAATTCAAAAATTGACACAGTTCCACCTCATACATAAGAGATCACCTAACATACATGTATAATTCAATCACGATCTGTCCCAAAAACCTATAAATAAAATAGACTATTCCATCTAAATCTGTGAAAATCTATGTTATTCAATTCAAAACATGAAAAGCATCTCAATATCTGATTGTCAAGTTTTATGAATCAAATATTTTGTGAAGCTCCACGTGTAGTCTACCTACTTGATGACGTAGTAACCTGTGTCTTACGTAATCATGTTTATTGCCTACATCCTGTAAGTTTCAGGCCGAGGCGGATGTCTCGTATCTCATGTAGACAGAGCTGTAATGAAATTTGTTGAAACCTCTACTATACATTAGGTTAAGTATAAGATGTATATTATGGGAATATGTTTGAAAGAAATAAAGACGTAATTCTGTTAATTAAAAATTGCGGGTTAATTGTGAATATAAGTAGGTACGCCCTACTGGTTTCGAACCCGCGTGACCTGCACGTACGAATGAGTATCCTGCAATTTTTAGTTTATTTAGTATGTCTCACGAAATAACAAATCCCTTTTATGGGCATCATCCATACAATTAATATAGTACACGGAAAGGCTTACAATGATAAATAACTTGCACCTACCATTTACTCTTCTCTGCATCACCCAAAGGTCAGACTGGTAAAAAATGCCTGCGGCATTAAGTTCACCTATTTGTCAAATTTGTGCAAAAAAAAATAAAGAAAATAAATAACAAAAACAACATTTAAAGCCTTTACTTCATCTAGTTAATATTATACTTCTCTTAAGGTTATTTATTCAGGAGAAATATTAAGTATTTTTCTAAAGACGACTTATCGTAACAAACTTCTTTTAAAATTGACAGTCAATGTCACCCACAACACAATAGCATCTAAATAGTTGTATACATTATACATATACCAACTGCTTAAAAGATAGGATAGAACTACGACAGAACTAATAGAAAATGCAACTAAGTACCTATTGCATACACATTTAATTAACGTGTATTTAATATTTGTAAGAGTTTTTGTAAAGAAGAGAATCATTTCAAAATCACACTCGGCTTGATAGTTATTATAATTACTATCTTTCGACCAAAGAGAAGCTTTTTTATTTTTAAACACCATTTAAATTAAACCACATAAATGTAAAATCTACATAATTACAGAATAAAACTAGAAAGAAATTAAACGACTCCCATGTTACGTTAAAATGACACAAAAAGTAGAATTACCGTTTAAAATTACTACTCTGCGTTGGTACTAAAATGTTTAAATAAAATATGCCTAGTTTAATATTAAAATCCGTACCTACTACAAAATAAGCAAAGCATCTGGCCGGTAACATGAAAGTAATGCAAACACGTGGGAATAGACATTAATTATGGAAAGAGCTCGGGCGCTGGAAAACACCCGCTTAAAATATACTCCCAGAGTGTGTATCTAGAGATTTTTTCTGAACATAATTTAAATGCAGTCCCAAAAACATAATTTGTTTTGGAGATACATATTTTAAACGTTTATCCCCGTTTTTTGAGAGTAAATAGTAAAACTTTAGTAATAGTCGTGGCGGCCCGGAGGTTTAAGACGCCTGCTTTTCATGCATTAGAGCAAGTACCAATGTGAATTTTTCCGAGTTTACATATTTATATGTACTTTCTATGATTATTTAGACACCACTGACAAACGATTTCCTCACGATGCCCAGGTTTCCTCACGATGAGGAAATCATCGTCTAACTTGGACTTGTAATTTCTAATTATAAGTTTGGAATTCACCAACACGCATTGAGCAAGCCTGGTGAGTAATACTCAAACCTTCTCCGTGTGAAAAGAGGCCTCTTAGTCAGTAGTGGCCACTTATAGGCGGTTGATGTTGAATCCCTTTAGTAAAACTAACAAAAATACTACTAAAATAGGTACAACTGAAATATGAAACAGGTTGTAATTTATTAGATTTTGCTTTATTTTACTTGCATACATATATCAGACCTTCGGGATTCCTCTGAAAAGCATACAGACTGTGATATCTTTACTCAAACTAAATGGGACTCCAACGAGTTTCATTCATTCCTTTTAGCTCTATGAAACAGTGCCCAAGGCCAGTCCTTGGTCAGTGCTGGACTATTTTGGGGATGTGTAAACAAAGGCCAAGGCTGTGTTATTTGAACAACTGGACGGTAGTGTTTTGACTATATTTCACTCACTTTTCCACCAGTTATATTACTAGTTCAATTTTATTTCAGCAGGCAAATCCTGGGTGCAGTGCTATTACTGAAAATTCCACAATCAACTATATATAACATCACGCCTTTTACACCCGAAGGAGTAGGCAGAGGTGCACATTGCAGCACTATATGCCACTGTATGTACAATGTAAAACCTACTTTTCAATATTTTATGAGTCTTATATAATAGATGAACCCATTACCATATACCGAGAACATTTCCAGACTCCATACTACAAGTGAGATTTAAAAAAAAATCACTAATACTTAGCCCGAACTGGGAATCGATCCCGAGACCCCTTGCCCGGCAGTCGCAATTGCCACCACGCAGCCAACGAGACAGACAAATAAACTATCTTTCGCCCTTTCAGTATCAGTTGTATATTACTTAATTTAAAGTTGTACTAAAAATGTCCCAATGACTTTTTGTGAAGTTGTATAGTGACAGAAAGATTTTAGAGAGCGTCTCAAAATTGAGTGGTGTTTGAGTATTGCAACATTAAACATCGTCGTGGTGGTGAAAGTTTAAGACACCCGCTTCTCATGCACGGAACAACTCTTTGTGTGATCCACAGATTGTTCTTTTCTTTCTTTAATATAAAACGTTGCCCCACACTAGAATTATCTTCTGTATCATGGGTGCGTTTACAAACATACAAGTTCACATACCCATGACACCCAGACCCGAAACAACAATTTGTGGATCACACAAAGTGTTGTTCCAAGCGGGAATCGAATCCGCGACACGTTGCACGGCAGCCGGTTGCCCAGTCACCGCACCAACCGTGCAGTCTAAGCACTAGGTGTTATGTGCATGTGAACTTGTATTTTTATAAACGCACCTACGACACAGGAGGAAATCGTGGTGTAGTTGCCCCAAGTTAAAAATAAAACAATAAATAAATTAAAACTATTATCTTCTTATTATATCTAACGTTCAACATTTTCATTAGCAAGGAAGAAAGACCCTTATTACTTAGGTATTATGGTAATTTGAAAACTCATAATGGTTTGACTGCTATAGGAATGCAGCGAAGGATTAATGATTTTATTTCACAAGAGCTTCTACCAAAGGAAACGGATAATTAATTACGGTGGCAGCCGATGAAGAGAGAATCAACCTTTCATTCTGATTGAGACTGCAGACCTTTATTTTTTTTGCTTTAAAACGTATGATGATAATACTATTTTTTTAGTTCGGTATCTTTTTTTACAATATTTGTTATTTTATGACGAATTGATAGTTTGCCGATATAATTAGTTTTTGATGTGACATAATTAAGCTATTTTGCAGCTATTTGACCAACATTTTGTTTGGCTTGGCGTTACTTATATGTTTTTTAATGATTTGTTCTTAATATGTGTCCGAATAACACGTAATCGTTGGTTTTGTATTTACTGGATAGCGCAAATGACGTGTTAAGTCCAAAATTCTATCAAAAGTTGAGGAATTATTTTTATCTTTGTATCCAGTCCCTAGAATATTGTATTTCAGTAGCGTTGCAGATATAAAAGTATAAAATTTATATTAGTTGCTAAGACAGAGGTGTCTAAAGTTATCCAATTACTTACTACGTGAAATGTCATTAAACGGAAACATTATAAAAGCATCAATAATTTCCACGAACCTATGGATAATTTAGTACAGTCTCTATTCAATTAAACCAATGGAAGAGAAATCGCCAATACCCACTCAATTCTCTATTACCAGAAAATTGAATGAACACCATCGGATCCCCGGTCCTAATAGATACACTATACAATGACCGCTCGAAATTAAACATTTGACCGCCCCGTAGGTCGTAATTTTCAATGTGTTACGTAATAAATGTTCAATAATGTGATTGTACGTGACCGGGGTCCGTTGGTCAGGTAAATTTTCCTGTCCCTTGCAGGAAGAGCCGACCAATAAAAATCATTAAACTGCGGGTTTCGCTTGACCGGTACCTACGTCGGATCCCCGGAACGCAATATGCTAGAGCCAACCAGAATCTTTAATGTCGTTTCGCATAAAATACTTTTTGCCGAATACCTCATTATTTTCGAGGACATCCTGGGTAGTTCTGTGAACCGTGTAAGATCCAGGTTCAAACGTTGAAAAAATGTTTTGGTGTGTTCGTAAGCGGTTGGAGGTTAGTAGGTAATAAGAGTGGTGTTTTTAATACGTCATATCTTTAACTAACGCAATTCTAACTCTGTTATGAACATGACTATTTGTTTCGATATATTTATAGAATAATATCTTAAGGAAATGCACATAAATCTTTTTGAGACAGTAACTTTAACATGTTCCCCTGTAAACCAATTAAAAGAGTGTCACGCTACCTAAAACACATCCACCCAGAATCTAGTAATCATTCCATTTATAGATAATCAAAACTGTACACAGAATACAGCAGTTGTATAGCCAAAGAAAACAGAACAGTACGGCTAAGACATTGATTGATTGACACGATGCGCCTACATCCGTTACCGTACCGTACATTGTTCACTTTCTACACAATTACTGACTGTTTGTGACGTTTATTGTAATATGTGGCTTTCATTTGTTGTTTACTTTGAAAATACGGAGACAATAGCTGAAAATAAGGTCGTTTAGTATCAATGTGTAGTTGAATAGCGCGAATGAACGTCATTTGTTTTGTGTGAATAGGTTGGGTATTATTGTACCTATATCTACAGTTCTAAGTTATTAGGTATACTTAATTGCTTAGTTATGTGATTAGTTCCATATTTCGAGAATTTATATTATACAAATACATTAAGTAGGTATCATCAATTCCCGGGTTTTTCCGACCTGGGAAAACCCAGTAATATTAGTGGGTTTTAAAAAAATCTCAGTAGTCGCACGGAGTTTGGAATTGTGCCCGGTATATGGCAATAGGCTAACCTCCTATTACATGGGTGTTATTTTGTATAGTGGCAATAAAGTGCCGTTATCTGCACCTCTGCCTACCCCTTCGGGGATAAAAGGCGTGATGTTATGTTGTGTAAATAAATTATCTTCGTCTGCTTGGTGCTGTGGCTGGGCAACCGACAGCGGTAAGGACCACATGACATGTTTACATGGAACGTTTACATAACATTACATCACGCCTTTTATCCCCGAAGGGGTATGCAGAGGTGCACATTATGCCACTGTACAAAGTAACACCCACACTATTTATGTCATGAGTCCCATGTAATAGGAGGTGAGCCTATTGCCATATACCGAGCACAATTGCAGACTCCGTGCTACTACTGAGAATTTTTTAAAAACCCCAGTAATACTTTGCCCGACCCGAGACCCCTTGCCCGACCGTCGCACTTGCGACCACTCGGCCAACGAGGCAGTCGTGGAACGTTTCTTAGTATAAATTACAAATAGTCGTTCTAGACCGAGATGTAGGTCCTCGTTACTTATGGCGAACGTTTAACATTTATTTCTCTATTATCTCCACTGATCAACCCATCATTTTAGCATTTATTGCACAAACAAAACCTAATATTTTAACAGCAATAACGGTACCATAACAATGTCTGTTTAACAGGAAAAACATTCTACTTACACAATATTTGCGTCGCAATTAAGTGTACAAGGAGATTTTGTGCACACTTCAGTATAATGACGTGCATGACATTCGAAGAATTTTGCTGAAGAAAATGGGTACCTTGTTTGCATAGGAAGAACAAAGATGCAGTGAATGCGAAGTGGTAGTAGCTTCTCCGTAGTTAATTTTTCTCTTCCTTGTGACAGTAATAGATTCTCTTTCCTTTAAGCTAGCCAATTATTTTTAAGTGTTCAACTTTTGCTGATAGACAGTAAAAGTGTAGACTATGCTTTACGTACTTATGTTTAAAAAATAATAGTAATATTGCCGTACCTACATATTTTAGTACAGTTAATAGTTAATACTTACTAATTATAGACACGGCTGCCTCGTTGGTCCAGTGGTCGCAATTGCGACTGCCGGGCAAGGTCTCGGGTTCGATTCCCGGGTCGGGCAAAATACTACTGGGTTTTTTAAAATAATCTCAGTGGTAGCACGGAGTCTGGAATAGTGCCCGGTTTATGGCGATAGGCTCGGCCCCTATTACACGGAACTCATAACATAAATAGTGAGAAGTGTGTGTTACATTGTACACTCGCATTAAGTGTCGTAATATGCACCTCTGCCTACCCCTTCGGGGATAAATGCCATGATGTTATGTTATGTTATGTTACTATATGCACATATTTGACTTAATAACTAAGTTAAGGGACTTTATGTTATTACAGTTTAGAACTATTTAAACCAATTTAACCTGTAGTCTTCTAGAACTAAGACATAAGCAAGACTAAAAAGGGTTATATTCACCCAAAATTAACCCAACACAACAACCGTCAAACGACACACAAATCATCCCACTATCGGCCAACCTATACTAAAATTCTCTAGACATAAATACTCCCACAGGTGAGGCCTACATACCTACGTAACTTTAATCTTGTATGCTCATCACGTGGCCTAAGGTGTCTGGCCTGGTCCTTATTCATGAGACGCCTCGTTCGACTGACCTCTGCGCCAAGATTTGGCAATAAACACAGGACCGTAGTATAATTTGAATGTTTACTACCGCTATGTACATATACCTTAATTTCCTTTAATGTTTATAGCCCTGGTTGAACGCAAGTTGTTAGCCGATTGGATGTGTTAAGCGTTATAGTTTTAAGTGGTATTGTTAATGGTTTATGATTGGTGTTTGGCTGCTTTGGTGATGTTGTTAGTGGTATTATAACAATTAATAAAATTATTTATAAGCTCTATTCAATTGATCGACTATTAGTAACTTTGGTCGGATTATAAAATGGGATAGCATCAGTGTGATTCCTTAAATAACAAAATACTTACAATATTTTATAGAAATAGTTAGTAAATAAACAAAAACTAAAAACATCCTAAAAGAAAACATAAAAAACAAAAGATAACTATTATTGGTCATACATACTTACAGCTTACATACCTACTGATAGGTGAGAAGTCGGTACGAATTGAGAACCTCCTCGATTTTTTTGACGTGGGATCAAAAATAATCATAGAATCGCCCTCTAGAAAACACCCAAGTCCACATTACTCTTATTTTTAAGTATTGTCACGGAGAACCTAACCGTCGCGGAGAACCTAACGGGTTACCGGGGCTACAACTCGACCTGCAGGAGAAGGAACGGGATGGGTTTTAGTCAGTAAGAGTCTGACACTCCCTCCCGCCTCTCACCCAGGCGCGAGCAGTCATTCGATGATTTTCCCCCTTTAAAAAAATTCTTAAGTACTACTGAAAACGAAAACTTAATACAATATCACAATCTATTACATGAAAGCTAGGAGCATTAGCATAATACTTACCTAAAAACCTTTGAAGACCTAAAAACTAGTACTTTAAAGAGCAGTAAATTCATTTGAAGCTGTCGCACATCTCGACGGTTAAAAACCAGTTGTCAGAAGCATTCGAGGCGCTTTGAGAATATCTGCAGAAGAGTATAAGTTTGGAGGGAACGTCAGGAGGTAGTTATATGTAACGCGACCTCATTTCCTAACAAAAAGCACAGTGACACGTTGAATAACGTCACGGGAACAAGGTTCAACAAAGTTCGCAGATACCGTTTTTTGCATGAGAGATTCAGTTGAGTCAAATTTGCATAGATAACATTTTGTCACGGTTGTTTTTTGTGGTGCAATAAGTACTGGATGTAGGAAATTGAATGTTATTTGTGGTAAACAGTAACTAACAGTTGAGTATCTAAAATTAGTTTTAACTAGTTGTGAATTCTTCAAACTTATTGTTGAGACTACACAGGAAGTCTATGTATTCTTTATAAATCAATGTTTCGTCAAACATTTGCGATAATGTTGGTTCTGTTTTATTTTTCCAACAAAACTGTTTGATGTTACCGGAATTCGAACAAAAGAATCGTGCAACAAAAAGTAGAACAAAAAACAATACATTCCATTCAGAATTATCGTGAATTAAAAACCGCTAGCAGAGTTTTACAGCACACAAAACGGCTTTTCCATCAATGCTAAAAAACCTACAATATCCCTCCTAGTTCGGGCACACAGCCAAACAACGAAACCCAGGTGTCTTCTTAAAATGGACAATTCACTTAATAGCTCTCCGGAGCCAAAGAATTTCTGAGGTAGACCCTTAAATTAAAAAGCAGAACTTAACACTTCAACTAGAAATACAAGCGCTCTTTTAGACAAAACTTTTACCGTCACCAATTTAAATTCTTTAATGTAAAATTAATTGAATTTTTTGCAGACATTTTTAAAGAGGATAGTGGAATTAAAAAGAGTTTAGAGAAAAAAGTACAGTGACAAATGGTTGGCCACTAGTTTGAACCGCAAATAGAATTACATAATGAGTTCGCTGTTGTACCACAGCGATCCAATGTAACTTTTTTGCGAACATTTTCGTGAATAGACCCACAAAAAAGATGTAGTTTTCATCCTTGAATTGATAGTCATGTTTGAACTGTAACGTTGTTTAGTTTGATTAGACATATTCATACTAATTATTATATAAAGTACTTGCTTCTGTCTGCAACTTCGTATGCGCAATCCCGTTTTCCCCGTTCCTTTCCGATTTTCAGAACTTTTTCAGTCTTAAGAACCTACTCCTAATACAATAAAAAGAAATGGTGAAATCGGTCCGGCCATCCACGCGTGATGCCATGACCAAGGAAAAAAGGGATTCATATATAGATATAGATAATTAATCAAAAGCTGATTGACAGATACGTAAACTACTATACTGGCATACTTAACAAACAACATGTAAAAGAAATAATGGAGGATTAAGTGCTACATTTTATTTAGCAGACATATGAACGAGTTCTCCCACTAGGCCAAACTTAGCAAAGGCAACACGTGGAACAGCATACTTTACTTACTTGGCCAAGGTCAACAAAAGATGGATTAGATTCTCTTTCAAATAGGAAGAAAAAACAAGCAATGATCGATAGGTAGGTCCATACTTACTCCTCTATCGTAATTAAGGAACTTAATATTAATTTGCCTCAAGGACTGTTACTCAAACGGTAACTATTGTTTACCTTCTGCTTTCAGGGTAATTAAATAATTTATGAGCTCTTGGTCTAATGTTTAACGTAATGTTACATAGGCATATGTTTAAACGTTACACTATACATATATGTACATGTCTGAGAGAGAAAGAGAAATTGGAGGAAATGTGTTGCCATGTAGATGGCAAGAGTTTATGTCAGCCCCATGCTGAAATCTTTTTGATACTACCAATCATGTTTTCTGTGGTTTGGAAATTAAATAACGATAATAAATAATTCTTTATTGACAAAAAATTAACCCAGAGGCTTCTCTGTGTTAATTTTTGAACTTAATGAACTAGTTTACACTGCATTACAAGGGCCAGTGTCTTCACCCATGAGTTCAACAATAACATGCTAATATGAACACAGTAAGAAAAAATACAAAAATGAGTGCTTTTTGTGTGTTTGAGGATGTGTGTGTGTGTGTGGGTGAGAGAGAGAATTGAATACAATACTCTCAGGGACCAATAGGTAATTTGGGAAAGCTAGATTGTATATTATTTAAATGGTGAGATCATTAAACGTCTCGGCCCTTGGTAAAGTTTTTACAGAAACATGAATTTCAATTACATATGCCCGAATACTGAAACGCTACTTAATTTGAAGCTGCGCTTACGTATAGATTTTTCTCTATAAAATCGGGCCATCTCTGTCATTGTCTTTGTCATTAATTTGTATTAATGTACTGGTAATTTAACTGCACTTTGAATTAAAAACTTGACTGCACGGTTTGTGCGGTGGCTGGCCAACCGGCTGCCATGCAACGTGTCGCGGGTTCGATTCCCGCACGGAACAACAGGGTTCGGGTCTGGGTGTCATTGTATATGTGAACTTGTATGTTTGGAAACGTGCGTTTCCAAACATACAAGTACGACACAGGAGAAAATCCTAGTGTGTCGCAACGTTTGAAAATAAATGGGCTTCCGGTAACATCACTTACACGACGAAATACAACGCCAGTATTGCTTCACGTCGGTTTTCTGTGAGTCCGTGGTATCACTGCAGTCGAGTCAGCCCATTCGTGCCGAAACATGGCTCTGCCACGCATAAATATCAGCTTTGTCATTATCCGGCTATTTTGTCAAAGTTTTTTTTTATATATTTGAAGGGGCGATGTATGCAATAGTATCACGTTTAATATTATTATTATTCCAGTTTAGTGAGGACTATCGATATCGAAGTAATCTCGTAACAGAATACGTGTAGCTGAACAAATATTAAGAAAACCCACTCTGACACTAATTCAAACCAATCTGTAGAGGTAAACAAAAATTTCTTTATACAAATTCAACCTCTTAGCTCAAGTCGAACACGAAACGACCATAAAGTACCTTTAGAAATTGGGTACCCACACAGATATAGAATAAACTAGATATCGCAAATATAGGTACTGAATAAGCGAAGGTAGAAGGCGCCCTAGACAGACATATACTGATCATATAGGCAATGTACTAAAGAAAGGCTAAATTACGTAAAAGTACCCTTAACCGACGAGCATGCATGAAAAGATTGATGACTGTTGATGAAGCGAAAGAGGTATGTAGGAATCGTAGTAATTGGCGTTCCATAGTCTTTCCCTACCCCCATGGGAGACAGGCGTGTTGTTATATATGTAAGTCCTAAATAACAAGACAAAACTAGTACCTACCTTGTTAATTTGTTAAAAGCTGGTTTAACTTTCATGTACGTACCAGTAACTGCGTTATTAGTTTCGTTATTATAGTGCAAAAATACGATAAAAAAATAAATTTAATTTTAGACGTCATGCTACCAGTCATTAACATTTTTCTAGACTTCAAATTATGTCGCGGAGAACCTAACGGGTAACCGAGGCTCCGGCTCGACGTGCAGGAGAAGGAACGGGGTGGTTTTTAGTCAGTTAGAGTCTGACACTCCCTCCCGCCTCACCCAGGCGGGAGCAGTCATTCGATGATATTCCCCCTTAAAAAAAAAAAAAGACTTCAAATTATTTCTTTTTATTTTTTTATTTATTTATTTAACACTTCATGTATTACTGTATACAATGGCAGACTTAATGCCGAATGGCATTCTCTACCAGCCAACCTTTTTGGAATACGTTTGCTTCTGCCAGTGACTGCTGGAAATCCCGTGGGATAAAAAGTAGCCAATGTGTTATTCTAGACCATTATCTACCCTTGTTCCAAATTTAATTCCCATCCCTTCAGCCGTTGTGACTTGAAGGAGTATCAAACAAACAGACATAGAAACTTTCACATTTATTACATTAGTAGTACTTTTGTGTTATGCCAGAACTATTTATTGCGCAAGTCTTTGATCGCGTTTGAAATCTCATTTCTTTCATTCTCTCAGTTCCATTTAACTACATAGTATAAAACCAAGTCGCTATCCACCGTCTGTCTGTCTGTCCCTATGTATGCTTATATCTTTAAAACTACGCAACGGATTTTGATGCGGTTTTTTTAATAGATAGAGTGATTCTAAACAAAGGTTTAATTTTTTTAATAAACTTTGCCCCCACACTAGGATTTTCTCCTGTGTCGTGGGTGCGTTTACAAACATACCATATCACATACACATGACGCCCAGACCCGGAACAACAATCTGTGGATCACACAAAGAGTTGTTCCAGTGCGGGAATGGAACCTGCGACACGTTGCGCGGCAGCCAGTTGCTCAGCCACCGCGCCAACCGTGCAGTTAATGTATGTATAATACATGCATATGGCACCCGTGCGAAGGCGGGGCGGGTGGCTAGTATACAATAATTCAAGAAACAAGATAATCATTATCCAATCACTAGAACTACAACAAAACGATTTTCCCTTCAAAACACAATGAACAAGCTCTATCTAGTTTCCTACATCTTTGGAATCCCACTTCAAATATCACGTATACTAGGCGGGACTCTCGGAAACACCTCAAGCCCTCAGGGAGGCACTGGATTTAGATACAGTCAGCAAACATCAATTTTCTTGACATTCAAAAGGTTTATTTTAAATTAGATTTGGGTTTTACTACTAAAGGGAACTGTAATCTGGATTTGTGTACACATAAAAGATTATATTTATTGGGATTGAGCGATTGGAGTTATTTTGATTTGTGTATTTATTAATTAATTCTTGAAAACTGAACACAGAACATGCAACAATAGAATGTTATGTTATGCATAGAACTGGGGTCGCGGAGAACCTAACCGGTAACCGGGGCTCCGGCTCGACGTGCAGGAGAAGGAACGGCTGGTTTTTAGTCAGTAAGAGTCTGACACTCCCTCCCGCCTCACCCAGGCGGGAGCAGTTATTCGATGATTTTCCCCCCTTAAAAAAATGCATAGAACCGGGAAACAGAAAGCTACCGATGTTATTATTTTAAAATCTATTATTGGCAGATACCTGTCCAATTTGCAAAATTTGTGAAAACAACTTAAACGATAACTGTCGATAGATATAATTTTAAAATAATTTGATATGGTAATTCGACTAGTTTTACGTCGCATCAAGGGCTCATAGTTACGGTTAGCATTACGAAGCTGCCAGTGTCGTGCAATTTAAGTACGAAGTTGATTACGATTGCTTTCGAAATTAAGTCCAGTTAGCCAGTCAGGCAACAAACAGGACCATTTTCATTTTAAACTGGTCCCGGAAAATAATAATGTAAATTGCAATAATAGACTACTCTGTGTACAAAAGCATATTGAACATAAACACGGTACAATATACATAAACAAATTCTTAGAACAAATTAATGTTGTTTGATGTTATATAATTAATTTACAAAATAAATATAAATCTGTATTCGTTTAATTTCAGTTTGTTTAAGGATAATAAATATATTAACTGGTATTTCCAGTAATTTTCAGATAATTTCATGGTTTTGGTTTCGTAATACGTACTTATATGTACATGTCGTGATGCGGGTGCGGGTTCGAAACCTACCAACCGCAAGTACCAATGTGACTTTTTCCGAGTTTTAAGTATATAGTGGTTTCACGATACACGATAGTCATTTCGTGGTGGTGGCCCACGTGGTGGGTTCGTAACCTACCAACGGCAAGTACCAATGTGACTTTTTCCGAGTTATGTGTACTTTCTAAGATTATCTAGACACCACTGACAAGCGGTGAAGGAAAACATCGTGAGGAAACCTGGGCTTATAACTCCTAATTATAAGTTTGAAATCGCCAGTCCGCATTTAGCAAGCGTGGTGATAAATACTCAAACCTTCTCCGTGTGAGAAGAGGACTTTGGTCAGCAGTGGGCATTTGTAGGCGGTTTATGATAATGACTTTTGTATGTTAGTACTTGTAGTTTGTATGTTGTAGATTTATTATGAGTTTAATTTCTATCAAAGACGAATTCCGATATACTTAGATTACATTACACTAGCGTTCTGTCCCAGCTTCATACGATTGAGTTAAAAATAGAAATTAAATAATATTTGTTTCACTTTTACTAACATTAGCTTTGTAAAAACTTTAAAAAAATATTGACAAAAAGCTTCACGTTAAATACCTATTTGTATGGCCCTCGAACCCACTCTAGGATATCCTGTGTTGTGAGGCCCAGTCTCTTTCAGTCAGCAAAACATTACAATACAAAAGAAAAGGGAAATAGAAAAGAAAAATATTAAAAAAAATATATTAATAATGAAAATTAATTCAGTGTTATTTACATGACATAATATAACATCACGCCTTTTATCCCCGAAGGGGTAGAAAGAGGAGCACATTATGCCACTGCACAACGTAACACCCACTTTTCACTATTTATGTTATGAGTCCCATGTAATAGGGGGTGAGCCTTTTGCCATATATCGGGCACAATTACAGACTCCGTGCTACTACTGAGAATTATTTAAAAAAACCCAGTAATACTTTGCCCAACCCGTGAATCGAACCCGAGACCCCATACCCGGCAGTCGCACTTGCGACCACTTGGCCAACGAGCCAGTCAGGCAACAGTACAGTGTTATTTATATATTACTAATTATGGAAGTGTATGAATGTACATACATACATAACTTCACGCCTGTCTCCCATGGAGGTAGGCAGAGACTAAGGAACGCCAATTACTACGATTCTTTCATATCTCTTTCGCTTCATTAGCAGTCATCGATCTTTTCATGCATGCTCGTCGGTTAAGGGTACTTTTAATTTTTGTCCTTCTTTAATATATCGCCAATCTGGTCACTATAATGTATGAATGTATGTGTACATTACTTTGCCACTAATAAACATGAAAGTAAATCGTAAACCAACAATTCTCACGTAAGAAAACCTCATATCAATTTCTCAAAATAAAACCTCATCATAGACATAAATCTTCTTCGAATACAAACACAGACTCATTATCAGTATCTGTATAAATATAGCAGATCAACCTATACTTTTCTGTGTTACAGCTTCAACTTTATACTATTGCCATAAAGTTGAAAATCGGATAAATAAATTTGACAGATTGTAGTCGTTTGATCTGCTAGCCACTGTACATTTGTATATGTATAATATACAGTTCTGAATAAACCCACCCTATTTGGCTAACTGCCATCGTACAAAACTGTCAGGGTTGACTGCTTATGTATAGGATGGAGACTATTGAATGACGTGACGTCATAGCGGTCAGAGTACATTAGCCATAGTTTGAATTAGAATAGCGTAGTTAACTGGGCATATTTTTAATTGGATTAAAAAAAAATATCTGTAAAAGAAAAATTAGTTACGCTGTTAAAATACGCTCATCCTATATATAAGAGTTCAAAAAAAATAAAACTGTCAGTTTCAAAATCACATTCAGGTTTGCACTCTGAATGATAACCGATATCAATAGAAGGATAAGTCCTACCATTCGTAAACTATCACATTCTGTGAAGAGAAAAATACTCATTGTATGAGTGTGAATGTATTGCTGATGAGCAAAAAGATATTGTCTATTATATTTTACCCCTAAGTATAGAGTTTCAAAAGTAAAAAACTTTATAAAAATACACATATGTAAAACTGCTCTAGCTAATATTATTTTAACGTGAAAAAGTGATTGTATGAGTGTGAATGTATTACTTATGAGCAAAAAGATTATTGTCTATTAGATTTTACCCCTATAGAGTTTCAAAAGTAAAAAACTTTATAACAATTTAAAACGTAAAACTACTCTAGCTAATATTGAATGTCAAAGTCAAAGTCAAAGTCAAAATCATTTATTTCATTTAGACCACTTTAATTTAGCTATAACATGGTTTTTGAACTGCCAATACACAGTCATTGCATAATGCTTAAATATACAACAATCACCAAAACGAAGTATTTTAATCAAAGCAATGTTTACACTTTTTATTTCAGTATATTAGATCCATAAATCAATACAATGTTGCATGAAGAAAGTTCCTTATTGCGCTGTAGTAAGCAGGTTTATGTGTTAGTATACGACCTCTATGTAGTCTAGTGTTTACAATCTCTGCCGTGGTACTTTCAGAATAGGGGCTATTACTTTCTGGTAGAACGTCTCTAAATCTTAGGTCAGTGGACTTTTGTAAAGACGAAGAATTTATGTGGTAGAAAATTTAATAAAGTAATTATTATTCGCTTTAGATTTATTGATAAACTAGGTGACCCGGTAACCGTTGTTTTGCCATATAAATTATTACTAAAATGACTATTAAAAAATTAAGGTTAATCGTAGAAGGGTGAAAATTGAGGATTGTATGTATTTTTGTATGTAGTGCCATAAAAAAATAGAAATTAAAAATTTTGTCAAAGGAATAAGGAAAAAATTTGGAAATAATTTAGGGGTGGACTACCCCTAACATTTAGGTGGATGATAAATAGATGTTGGCCGATTTTCATAGATACCGGATAAGCACAAAAAATTTCATCAAAATCGGTCAAGCCGTTTCGGAGGAGTATGGCAACGAAAACTGTGACACGAGAATTTTATATATTAGATGTAAAAATTCAGGGGAAGGGGTACAGTACTATCAGTAAAATGTATACTAGAGGTAGTACTAGTACACTTTTTAAACCAAACCCTGTGGCTATTCTCTATGCACCGCTCTGTTTTCTCTTTGGTTGCTTGTCGCTTTTCCCTATGATGGTCGACCGTCAGTTCGTCGATTGTATAGTTGTAACATTATAGTTAGGTCAACAATAGTAGCATTATAATATAATACATGTTGTGCCATTAACTAGGCTCTTTCTCACGGACCAAGGTGCCCTAAATATAATTGAAACCATTTTTTCCTTAAAATCTATTTATCATGAAAAAACACAACAACTTATATTTACAAATTGATTGATTAAAAATAATAAAACCTAACGAGAACAGAGATTAAAAAAACAAAAAAGTAGCAATTTTTAAAAGAAAGTGAAATAATTAATAACGAAAGTTGAAATGAAACTTGAACGTAATATTTATTTTTCTTTCATTAGGGATAGGGTAAAAGCAAATAGTCTAGATTTTTATTCAAAGAAAACTCAATTTATTTCATTAAAGAAAACTTTTAGACTGGATTTTTTTTATTACAGTTGTCATTATTTTAGAGTTGTTATACATTAAGACAGATTGTCATACACTAGATTGGGATAGACAGGACCGGTGAACGTGGAAGGACTTCAAGAGGTCTTTACCTAGCATTCGAGAGCAACAAGTCGTTAAAAAAATTAAATATAATACTATATATATATAACTAGCGACCCGCCCCAGCTTCACACATGGGTGCAATATGCATGTAGGTATTATACCTCTACATATAAACCTGCCTTAAGAATTACTCTATCTATTAAAAAAAACGCATTTAAATCCGTAGCGAAGTTTCAAAGATTTAAGCATACAAAGGGACATAGGGACAGAGAAAGCGACTTTGTTTTATACTATGTAGTGATACTGTAATCTCATGTTATAATTCTTAGTACATTTATTTAGAATCATTTCAGTGAATTTGACCAGCAAAATTGCAAGAAACGCGAGTCCAGCGATGTTTTGGTCTTGTGTATTTGCAAAGTTTAAATACTTGAACCAATCGATGAAGCACGCTCAGCATTGTTAGGTTTATTGGTCTTTTTATTAAGTATAAACCCTTTTTACATGATCTTGGATAATCCCTGTATTGTAACTAACGCGTAATACAGCGTTACGTAATATAATTGAATCATATTTTTCTTACTAGAAAATGTCAGATGGTCTACAATAATGATAGACAATGAGTACTACCAATACATTACCTGATATTCGAACACATTAAAGAAGTAAGATGATGTAAAGAATAAGTCATAAGCGAAATGCGAGTGCCCCTGTACCACAAATTAAAACCGTCAATAGTATGTTCGTATTCATCCTTGTTTTTTTGCCGAATTCAAAAAAAGAGGAGGTTCTATGTTCGGCTAATTGTTTTTTTTTTGTTTGTTCGCCGATTACTCCGCCATTTGTGAACCGATTTCCAAAATTATTGTTTTGTTTGAAAGGGCATACTCCCGAGATGGTCCGATTTCGCCTATTTATTGCGACGACTTCTAACCTATCAGTGAGTGGGTAACGTATCAGTACTAATAATAATTATTTTTCAAAGTGGGTTTAGTTGTTTATATCTTTTTCAGTGAAGTATTTTTGAAAAATCTTGATTTAAATTCACGATGCTTCATACTCATATATTCTCGGATCACCCACTTCAAAAATCTTGTTACACCGATCATGCAATTTGAAAATTCATCCGACAATGCATCGAACATCCAATTTTCTTCAAAATTCACCCAATCCCGTCACAAGCTCATCTGCGAAACGCGAACAATTCGCCTTTGATCAAAGAAAACTTTTGAAAATAGACCGGAAAGTTTTGGATCAAACAGTTAACACGTAAAATAACATCCTGAACCAAAGCCGGAACCAATACATAAATAGCTGGACTAAAAGTAATAAGTAACTGGTTTCGAGAAGAAGTAGCGCTAAGGCAGTAACTGTTTCCGTCACCACGACTAGAACGGGTAGGGTGGATACATTCGCTGGTCCGATAAAATAATGGCTATGTCACTTAAGTGAGTAAGGTTTGTCTTTGTATTTTTTATTGAATCTAGGAGTTGAAAATATGTATTTTTTATGGCATAAGCCGGTAAACGAGCAGACGGATTACCTGATGGTAAGCAATAGGCGTCGCCCATGGACACCTGGAACACCAGAGGCAAAACAAGTGCGTTACCGGCCTTTTGGAGATTAGGAGTTTGAGGGTTGTTGGGGATTCAGGGATTGGGGAGATCGGGAAAGGGGAGGGGGTAATTGGGTCTCCGGTAACCTCACTCACACGACGAAACACAACGCAAGCGTTAACGTCAGTTTTCTGTGAGGCCGTGGTATCACTCCAGTCGAGCCGGCCAATTCATGCCGAAGCATGGCTCTCCCACACATTGTACAATATGAAACCAAGAAATATCTACATAGTTTAGATATTTTCAATTTAGAAAATACTAATTGTATGAGATAAAAACTGAGTGTTCTTTTAGAATATATTAAACTGAATGTTCAATAAGTCCAGTGTTTTAGTATAACATTTTTTGGTACCGAAATAACCTACTGAAACAAAATAACTTTTACTTTTATTATTTCTTTGTCGGTTCATATTATCAAAAACAAAGTTTTCCAAACTTTATAAATTGATTAATTTAAAAAACTGCGTAAATAAATTACTTTAAAAAAATATGATTACGTAACTTTCTTTAGCTTTGGGATTTTCTAATGAAATCCAAAACAATATTTTATTTCATTTACGTTCAACCCAAAGAGAATCTAGATTTATGGTCATCTGAGTCTTAAAGGCGATCGACTCTAATAAATCGCTGGCTAACAGCTAAAACGAAACTCGAGAACAGAAAGCAAGTTAACGTTTATTTCTTTTTAAAAATGGCGTCAATGAATAAGAACACATATTATTCAGCCTTCAATAGTTGTTTTCTATTCATAGAACTATCTACCTATAATGTTGTAATTATACCAGAACTTGGCGCATTTTTTTTAAAGGGACAAGCCTGCCACATCTTTTAAAACCCTTGCAACTCCTGTAAGCCAGGATCTAAGGTAGATACAACTATGAAACCGGAACACTGAAGTCTGGCGCGGCCCAGGAACTTGAATAATTGGTTTGGTTTCCGCAACGAAATGAAACAGAAGATAGAAGGTGGAGGCAGAATATGATTATTTCATTACTACTTCTATTCTCCCCGCGGTTACTTATTATAAGAACCGACAAGAAGAAAAGAAGGTCGGTTAATGAATGTAATAAAACCTACTCCTAATTGTTATAAACATAACATGATATAACATCACGCCTTTTATCCCCGAATGGGTAGGCAGAGGTGCACATGATGCCACTGTACAATGTAACACCCACTTTTCACTATTAATGTTATGAGTCCCATGTAATAGGGGGTGAGCCTATTTACATATACCGGGCACAATTCCAGACTCCGTGCTACTACTGAGAACTTTTTTTAAAAACCCAGTAATACTTTGCCCGTCTCGGGAATCGAACCCGAGACCCCTTGGCAGTCGCACTTGCGACCACTCGGCCAACGAGGCAGTCAGTTGTTATAAATATTAATCTGAAAACCACATCAAAATTGGTTTAACCAATAACGAGATAATTGCGCACAAAGATACATACCTACATACATAAATACATATATACAGGTCAAACTGCGAACCTACTTCTTTTATTGAAGTCGGTTAAAAATTACTGTAGGTATAACTTAAAAAATAGGTTTATATGTACCCAAACGAGTCCCAAATGCCCCCCATTCAATAAAGCTAACTTACAACTCTGGTGAAAAGGCAAATTATAGAAGGTGCAACCCACTAAACGTGTGGAGATTTCGGTAATAGCAGCTATCCATTTTGATCGGGAGACTGATACAAATCCGAGCGAGACCAGAATTCGCGGTTGAATCGGTTAGTACCGTACTTTGCGGACCGGCTGCGGTATCTAAGTACTCTCAGGTATTAAGTTTTGGTTACAAGTACGAATAAAATGTAAGTAATGTAGGATATATTTTTGTATTTAGTGAGGTTAATGTGTGCTAGTTCTATCGTAAAACTTGGCTAAAATCTAACTTAATATCATGTTTGATTATATTGGATTATGCAATATTCTTTATGATGAATTTTCCAAGTGCGACTGGCCGGACAAGGGGTCTCGGGTTCAATTCCCGGGTCGGGCAAAGTATTGTTGGGATTTTTAAATAAATCTCAGTAATAGCACGGAGTCTGGATTGTGCCCGGTATATGGCAATAGGCGCACCCCGTATTACATGAGACTTATAACATAAATAGTGAAAAGTGGGTGTTACATGGTACAGTGGCATTAAGTGCCGTAATGCGCACCTCTGCCTACCCCTTTGGGAATAAAAGTCGTGATGTTATGTTATGTACGAATTTTCCAACACTGAAAAGAAACAGTATTTTTGTTTTGATATAGTTGCACTATGCTCTTTCTGACAAGTTTAGAAAAGTCGGGTGCAATTCTATACATTCACACAATTCCATGCCCTCAACGCTAAATTCAAATTACACAAGCAGTAGCCAAAAGCAGCATAGCAGGCAGTTACCCAGTCAATTCAATTCTCCACGAAATTGATGACAACCCGTAAATTAACGTCTGCTATTAAAATTTAATAATAAAACAGTTCCACACAGCTCATAGTTCGACTGAAGGATAGTTTCCAAACTCCAGTAACCGACTTCACTTAATAAAATGCTCGGCGTGTCGTTGTTCTGAATAGTTTAGATTTAAGCCGTAGCTGTCTTTTGCAGCGAATGTATACACGAGTGCGAGTACAGTCGAGTTGTGGTATTTTGACAGCAATTTTAGTAACAATTACACGTCCTATTATGATTTCACTGCACAGTTGGTGCAATGGTTGGGTGACCGGCTGTTGCAAAGGGTCGCGGGTCCAATTCTTTTGCCGACCAAATAATTGCATTTTCTGAGCAAAATGAGCTTTATTAGGCCCGGAGTTAGGAATTAGTTTAGCGGTGTTTCATCCACGTGCCTTGGGAAGCATGTATAGCCGTAGGTTATGCTCCTGATTACTCTCCGGTCGCGTCGCTCTGCCATCCCGGTGTCTCACTGGTAAGACACTGGTGAGTGCACTCTAGTATTGGTCGTACGTAGTGGTCTAGACCAATCACCATGATCAAAATCGGTCTGGAGATTTATCATCATAGCACAAAATTACTTCTATCTCAAAAAAATTGTAACTTTTCATATATGTTATATTAAAAATCTTGTACAATTGAGGGCAAACATATTCTTATGCATCGTCCAGCATGGAACAGAATCTATTAATCAGTCGTACTTATGACCGCTCAACCAGAGAGATACTTTCCATCAAACTGAAAGGAAAAAGCTGCGGGGCATTGCTTTATGTCCTGGGAAACAAGACTATTTATAGGCCATAATACTTCTTAAAAGAAAGTGCGTAAGATGACATAAAAATAAAGAACAACACTAATAGCGAATAAGAAAATATCTTCCGATAGATTTGTCGTGCCCTTTCAAAGAAAATACTGAGAATAAACAATATCGTAAAGGGAGGAAAAATATCAAATAAATCATACTCTTTCTTTTCTTCCTTTTGATGACTTTATTTATTGTATTGTTCGGTTTTTCAACTGTTTATTATTATTTGTATTGAAATCGATTACTTCGACAATACTAGGAGACATGAAAGGAAATATTGCGTGTTCGTGGTGGATTACTTTTCTTAGAGAGTTCAAAGACCCAGGTGTTCGCACGTACTTAACCACAATACCTATACATATTTTATGTCTAAATAATATATTTTATTGTTATCAGATTTTTCTGCTGTCCTGAGTTCCATATTAACTAAGATGAGCGGTTGTAAAACATAAGCAACTATAGTCAAATATCTGAGTTTATCTACTGAGTCATATAAGTTTTTATCATAGGTTTGTTCATTCATTAACAAACAACGTACCTCAAGAAACTGTTCAAAAACTTTTTAAATTTTTACATAAACATATTATACTTCATTTTTTTGTTGTTGCTTTATTTGATTTTCAAACAAGTTGCTTTTACTTCTTAACTTTGTGTTAAAAGTATATCAGAACAATGCGTTAAGTGTGACTCCTAAACCGAATTCGAGTGAACTAAGAACTCGTACTCACTTTTACAAAACATATGGAGACACCCGCACATGAAACTACCCTAATCTCTGTAAAGAACAATATACTTTACAGTTCTGGATTAGAGTCAGAAATTGATCACATCAATTTGCCAGTTAAGTGAATCAAAGTCTTAAACGATAGTCATTTTATTTCTAAACAAAATGCGAAAATAATTATGTGATTTTATTTTGGGATATTTTGTCTTGTCTTAGTTGACATGGATGAGTTGATTCACTAAATTTATAGGCCTTTGTTTTGATTTAAAATTGCATGCTCTGAAGTTTGGCTGATTCACATTTCTATTTTAAATGTAAGCGATTGTCTCATACATGTCAATTTTTTTAATTGACCACTAGCTTTTACCCGCGGCTTTGTTCGCGTCACAAAAGGATAAAAAGTAGCCTATGTGACATATACCAATACATACAGCGCCATCTTTACCAATACTTTTGTTTTCCCTCGAGAATATCAAATTTTTCCGGGATAAAAAGTACCCAATTATTTAATCCGGACTTCTAACTTTACGTCTGCAAAAATTCAATGCAATCGGTTTAGTAGTTACGGCGTGAAATCGGAACAAACAAACAAACAAACTCACTTTCCGATTTATAATATTAGTAAGGATAGTAAGGATTAAACTCTATATCTGATTCAACCATAACTATATCTAAACACATTATAAGATCTAATAATATGTCTAGATAAATATAGAAATACCGTGATATCTTTTGTGGTTTCGTCCCGAAGTAAAATGTTTCTGTGTTGTTAAATACAATACGTAGTTGAACAAAGAAATAGAACGTTTCAAACTAAAAATAACTAAAGAACCATTGTAAAACACAAACATGCATAAGTAAATAATCAAAACATCACGCCATGAAATCCTCAAAGAAGTATTTCTCATCAGGTGGCACTTGCGATGCGAATAGTGCCCTACAAATTTACTTCTATTGTTTAATGTGCGTATTTCAAAAAGTATATCTTAATTTTTTTGTTTTATTTGCCAAACTTTCGATGTTTTATACATTTGTTTATTGTTTTGCAACAGAATTGAAAAGAAATAGATATCATAGTGTAAACTGTTAAGTAAAAAAATCGGTAAGTAAATTGTCGTTTACGGGATTACTCTTTTTCTTTTCAATAAAAAAAAAATACTTGTGTTATATATAAGTCATAAAGTAATTCATAACTTAAGATTCACATCTTCTTCATTTTCACTTTAATTACGAATAAAAGAAGACATAAAAAGCTTGCAATATGATACTACACAGATAGAATATTCACATAAACATACACACATCTGAATACCCCATTAATGCAATATGAAGACTGAAAAAAGTAATTGAATTGGCTATACAAGAATGGACTTTACCACGAAGCAACTGAGGTGTAAAATTCTTTGATAAAAGAACATTTTATTATACATACAAAGGTAAATGTAGATTTGGATATTTGATATTAAACCGTAAACAGTTTAATGTTCACAGTAATTTAACGTTTTCAGGAACTATTTAGCTCGATGAATTAAAAATGAGACCGCGAATTAAAATAGTATTACTTATTCCAACACTATTTTAACTGTAATGTAAAACCAGTTAGTGTTGTTTATTTTTTATGTAATTCTCTTTTTAAATGAGGTTAACGTATGTTTACAGATATTTTTGAACAATATAAGATGCAATATTAACAGTGTATGGTGATAGTTCTTGCTTAGACAGTTAATGAATGATATTTGACTTTTCGATATTGGTACGAAACATAAAAACCAATGAAAAAAATCTCAAATGTAGACATTCCTTAGGTCTAAAGGAGAAAATATTAGAAAACAAAACAAAACATAAAAAGACATTCACAAGAGCTTTGTTTGTGAACACAAATAAAAATGATCACAATATTGTTCTTTATTCAAATTAGAAAAAAAACATATAAGTAACAGCCAGTAACTCAGAAACCGGACCTTTTTGGAGAATATTAGCAAATAAAACACCCTTTTTCTCATTTAAAAGAGTCGAAATCGAAAAAAAGACGCAACAGGAATAGTATGAAAGGTCAAAAAGGCTTCATTTTACTTTTACGGCCGAATGTAGTCATAAAATAAAAAATATACAGCCCTGTATAGAGGGGATTTAATGAAGTAAATGTCCTCGTGGAAAATAAAAATCGTGCTCTTTATACGGATACAAAAATGCTTTATTATTTACACTTGTGAAGTAATGTAACTACTAGTAAATCTTCAGTGAATGTGTCTAGTTCTGAATTCGGGTAGTCTTTATTAGCTTAACAAATTAGGTCTCGGGTAGACCGCGGATTAGTTTAGGCCCTATCCACTTATTTGGTCCACATTCACTTACAGATGAATTTATTTTCGGGTTTTATCTGCAGTGCGTCATTATTTTCTATTGTAGTAACTATTTTATGGTTATCTTGTCTTGTAACAACAGAATATTTCTTTTGTTATTCTAGAATGGAAATAAAGAAAAATTTACTTACACTAGAAATTTAGAATATTGTGATAATGGACACATGAAAGCCATAATAATACTTTACGCAACTTTAGAACTGGGGATCTAAAATACAGTTGTCGTTTTTTGACTTCAAAACTTCGTGACGTAGTTAATGGTTCTTTTCTCGCTTCAAAGATCTTGTTCAAAGTTGGAAAAAACGTTTGTGTGCCAAGGACTCCGCAGCCTCGAATTGATTACCTTCACGGTAGGTAAATTTGAGGATAAATAGGGTCCCGACGATTTAGTAAATATCTTATTTGTGGTCCAAAACGGTCGCATCCTTGTTTGGCAATTTAAATTATTCGGTCCTTCCCTATTTCTGTAGAGAGAAAAATAAATCTTATTTCGTTGATGCAGGTCGTTTAAATTAAAATATAACAATCTTTAAAGAAATAAATTTTTTTTTAATGGATATTTTATAAACCTTATATCCTGTGTGCCACAGACAAATGTAATGAAACTGGGTACTTTCATATTAATGAAAAAAAAAAATTCGTAGTGCAAAGTTTAAAATCCTTTACAACACTTTATTTAACGAATGTCTCAGCATAACATACAGATAAAAATCTTACCTCATAACTTAAAGAAATTATTATCAACAAAAACAACTACCAAAGCACACCAATAAACCTCCAAGGAAATAAAACCAAGAAAAAACATGGCGACTTCAAAGAAAAAATAAATCAAATTTTACATCAGTTTGACAGAAAGCCGATTAGAAGTTAATTAGATTCTGTGAGCGGAATGACATGTTCCGAATTACGGAACTAATTTAATTAGCTTTATTTCTTGAAGATAGACATCTTGATATAAAGAATCAGTAATTTTACTAACGAACCAGTTCATTATTTTGTGCTTGAAATTAATGGCTTTTCATGCAAATTAGAATTAGAATTGTGCCCGGTATATGGCAATAGGGTCACCCCCTATTACATGGGACTCATAACATAAATAGTGAAAACTGGGTGTTACATTGTAAAGTGACACAGGTAGTGCTGTAATGTGCATCTCTGCCTACTTCTTCGGGGATAAAAAGCATGATGTTATTATGTTCTGCCATGCAAATTTCTTGTCTATATGTCCGAAATGACAATAAGAAAATACTGTTTTATTTTTAAGGGTCCTTTAACCTCTTGTATTGATCACCAAAAGCCAGTATATAAGAGCCGGTATATAAGACACAATAGAAAACACATTGTGTCTCGCGTAGCGCTCGCATACCATGAGTTAAATGTTTTTGTATATACTTCTCTTGGTCGTAAATCGTAATTGTGTATTTATGTCATATATTATAATACTGAAATTGTCGTGAACAATGAGAAGCATCTCGATAAAATCGGGAAATAAATAAATAAATAAACTGTGAATCCGAATCAGTAGTATAATAATAATCAGGAACAAGTAGGTAAGAAATTTGTGAAACCTTAATTTAGCATAAAATATACTTACGTAAGACGGTAGTTGACAACTAGTCAAATGCAATATCGAAACGTCAAAAACGATACTGTTCTATGAATTTTGTACGAAATACCATCTTATGACGTCATCATATTTTAGCGTCAAATAGCACACTTATATCTAAAAAAACGCGGGTTACTCACGTGAACATACTGAGAAAAGCTCTATTAGTTCTTCCTCATGAGCAGCGTGCGCGGTCGCGGTGACGTCGCGCAGCTCATGAGGAAGAACTCCTCTGTGGTTCGAAACTAGTAGAGCTTTTCTCGGTATATTCACGTGAGTAACCCGCGTTTTTACTTAACATCTGCTTCTCTAACAGAACATAAATAAATGCAAGCATTGATTCAGCAGATATTTCCAATATCGAACTTTAAAAAAAAAACAATACGTATACTACAATACACAAGTAAAACGTCTCCTTTAAAATATATGAGTCAAGTTGCAAGAGTTTCGTACGTTCTCAGTCGGTTTTATAGTTTCATGTAAATTATAGTGGCCATAAAAACAGCGGTTGAACGAACGCATCGAAAATATTTGATTTGTTACATTTTATTGCTGGGAAAAATAAAAGGTTGTAAGCATGTGTCCTCGTAAACTGAGTTGTTTGAAGTTAAACTCAGTCATAACTTGAATACGTTCGGCGTTACGTGTATAACATAACATAACATAACATAACATAACATAACATGACGCCTTTTATCCCCTGGGTAGGCAGAGGTGCACATTATGCCACTGTAACTGTATACAATGTAACATTCACTTTTCACTTTTTATATAATTGCGTGCCTATTGTCATATATCAGGCACAGCTTCAGACTCCGTGCTACTACTGAGATTTTTTTAAAACCCAGTAACACTTTTCCCGACCTGGGAATCGAACGCGAGACTCCTTGCCCGGCAATCGCACTTGCGACCACTCGGCCAACGAGGCAGTCACGTGAATTTTTTGATAAAAATGAAATTTATTTATTTTCTTGTGTTTTCTGGATCTTAATAGGTACTTAATTAATTTACTTATAGTAGAAATAACTTTCATCCATTTTTGTGGGTCTTTCTTTCTAGTAGGTTTTGTGGTCTTAATCCTATCAAAATATATCAAGATAAAATAGTCACTTTATTATATCCTACTAGCTTCTGCCAGTCTTTCTCACCCGCGTCCCCGTGGAATAAAAAGTAGCCTATGTGTTATTCCAGACCTTACCATCTACCCCTGTTCCAAATTTCATCCCGATTCCTTCAGCCGTTTTTGTGTGAAAGAGTAACAAACACACAGACACACAAAATATCCTCACAAACTTTCACATTTATAATATTAGTAGTATAGTAGGATAGGATGTTACCTACTCCCTGAAAGAGAAAACACTGATTATTGAAAAGCAGTAATTTTTTTCTGTACGTTGTCAAAATCTAAATTCCCATTCATATCATCTTAGTATAATTATAGAAACCGTAACCACGGGTCTGCAGACGGCGAACATTGGTAACTCGCCGCCAGACCAGAATCAGACCCGAACGTGCGGCGCGTCGCGTTCCGCGTGCAATCAGAGCCATCAGACCACCACGGATGGGGTAGAGCCCAATAAGACTGATGCCGATACGGAGCCGCGGACGGTTAGGTCCTCCGCGGCTCCGTATTACCGGGTTACCGGGGCTCCAGGTCAAATGTAAGGAGTAGGAACGGGGTGGTTTTTAGTCAGTAAGAGTCGGACACTCCCTCTCGCCCGCCTCACCCAGGCGGGAGGGGTCGTGCGATGATTTCCCCCCTTAAAAAAGTATAATTATAGAAACGCAACAATATAAATACTTTGTCTTTGAAAATGCAGTGTGCGCTTAACAAAGGCTGAAATGACAGAAACCTATCTACAAAAACTACTAACAGAATTCCGTCTAAGCCACTACATCGATTGTAAATTATAGACATCCTGAATTCCCAACAATCTTCAAATAAACCTCCGTTAACACACTTATAAGGCCTCTGGTGTTTCGGGTGTGAGCAGCGCCGGCCATGGGCGGCGCCACGCCGGTTGCTTACTATCATTCAGGTGATCCGTCTGCTTATTTACCGGCTTATCGCATAAAAACAAGACAGTGGGCAAATTTTAGGCTAAAATTTGCCAAACATTGAATGATGTGCTAATGCCTATTAGGCAGCTTATGTGTATGGCTAGATGTATTTCGATGAGAATGACGTCATTCTAGCTACATATCTATGAATATAGAATAAAATCATTATGTTGGTTAATAAAGTGGATATATATTCTTGTCTGCGTATCTGACTTAATCACTATTTTTAAGAAAGATTCTATCAATTTTGTTATAGGACAGATATAGGTTTGTCGATAAAATATAACAATAGACCTATAATTCATAGCACTGATTTCAACCTTGTTAAAAAATCTCGAAAGAAAGGAAGCCCTACTTTGCAATCTGGCCTCTTCTAATAAAAGATTGTTGACTTTTGAGAGCCCATAAAATACATTTGTATAGCTTCGAACGTTCCTCGTGTATTAGGGAGAATTTTGATTGGCTCAGCTTTAATTTGGTCTTATGTTGCCCATTAAAAGTTATACTGTTGATTTTAGAACGTTAATAGGTATCGTTTGCGTGTTCTCAAAATATCCAGTTGGAAACAAAAGTTTGGTATGGAGTTTTAGTCCTTATCTGCTTTGGGTTAGCGGACATTATTGTCTACATTGTAAAGGACTGTTTTACAACAGTAGCAGAGTCGTTGAAACGAATATTTTTGCTGTGCCGCATTCGTTCTCATTCTCATAGCGAAGTAAAGAAAAAAGTGTTAAGTGTCTCGTAAAAAGAGTGCGAATAAAAATGTCGGTATGCAGTTCAACGTTTTGTGACAACCCAGTTTTGTTTGTCGTTATACGTGCGCTTTTATTTCTTAATAAACAGTATTATGTGCATGACTGGAATCTATTGTGTAATTGCTAAACATTGAGGTCACCGAAAATTGGTTTTTCATACTTCTCCGATTTCTCCTCCTTCCTGTTTTCTGTAATATACTGTAGAGGAATGAGTTATATGCACCAATAAAATTTGAATCTAAAACTTCTTTGATCATGGCCAACATAATGTTCCTAGAATAGAATCAAAAACAAACACTCAGTAGTTACGTTTGAAACCATATTACCAACGATGTACTGTCTCCTTGTAATTCTATGCTATGGTAAAGAAAACCAAACTAAATTAAATTTATAATATTAAAAACTGTATGCCATAATGTTGCCATGGAGGAGCATAATAATTATGCTCCTTTTCCGGAAGAGGATTCCAATTTGCCGCCACATGTATCTTGTTTTATCCGATTTAATACCAAAAGCCACTTAACTATTCTGCTATTTGCATATAAAATATCCCGCCCTGGTTCAAATTTATTATGCTTAGTAATATAACGTAGATAGAAATACAATTTACAGTTAAAAATAGATTTGTTTCAGTGTAGGGGTTGCTGAACATAGGTGAGATGTCGTTGGGTTCCGTTTAAGGGCTAGTACACAAAACTGCGATGCGACGTCGCATCGCAAAAATGTGCGAGCTCCTCTTACGCATCTCAAGAACTTGCGAATTCGTATCACGTCGCGCATCAAAATCTTATATCCCCAAAATCTTCTTTTTTTTTTGTCCTGTATCTCCTAAGCAATAACAGAAGTGCACACTTCTTTTTACGATCCATGTCACGACCTAGTTTTCAATTTAAAATATGTTTAGTACGGTTGACGGTCGTCGAAGGAATGGTCACCCTGGGTTGATGCCTTGTCGCACGAAATCGCATCGTAATTTTTTGCGTTGCGAATTTACGCAATTTTGTGTACGAGCCCTTAGACAGAATATTATTAGGCTTTTCAGTGCCAAACTGGAATTGTGTTTGAAAGTAAATGACAGTTCCATACTCGTGGCTTCTGTACACGCCGCTAAACATCAAGGTATGAAAAACCAGTACACAATAACCTTTACATGTGTGGATAGATCATAATTATAATAAAGAGTTTTGGTATATAACTTTTTGCCATTTAGGTACCAAAAAATTATGGACATTCCAACTAACATAACATCTCGTCTGTTAACCCCGAAGGGGTAGGCAGAGGTATATATTACGGCAATTAAATGTAACACCTAGTTTTCACTAGTTTCATAGGGGGTGAGTATATTGCCATATACCGGGCACAATTCCAGACATCGTGCTACTACTGACATTAAAAAAAAAAACAGTATATTTTGCCCGGCCGGGCAATCGAACCCGAGACCCCTTGCTCGGCAGTCGCACTTGCGACCACTCGGCCAACGAGACAGTCTATGAAGGAAATTATGAAATATTAATCGAATATATAACTTACTCGTATTTTATTTAGAAAAACATCAACAACAATTCTTGAAGCTGTGTGCCATAAAGGTGTTCACTATACATAAATTAAAAACATTATCTGATATTCAACAAATCAGACGCAATTATTGAAAAAGTAAATAAAACTGTATTTTAAAGATATTTTGCTATGGAGTTCCAGGATTTATTATTGGACCAATGGCACAGTCCAGTCAGATATTAGTTCAGACATACATATATATTATTTGATTTGACAGTAAGCCAAAGCTACATCATTTCCTTTGAGCAAGTCACAGCTGTCATAATTTATTTGATAAAGACCCAAAAAGAAAATTCTGGGTAAAACCTTGTCATTCGAAGTAACTACGTGGAACTTCCGATACATACAAAAAGTCAGCTTTGGCACTACGAAAATAAGTGTAGAAGCCTATTCATAAAGTCACATCACCTGTTAAAAAATATTTTGTGCGTAAGTACCAGAATGACGAGAAAAGGAAATTCTCACAATACTTTTGCCCATATTTCTTCATGTACTCTACTTTATTGACTTCTCACAATACCATTCAACGATCAATTTTAATAAGGCAGGAATGCTGGGTATGTCGCCATCTTGAAATCGCTGCACGTACCTAAGTGTAAACGAATAAATTGTATGTTCCTATTTCGCAAGTCACCGGATCCGTTTACAGATCCCACTAGGATTCAAGTATCCAAGACCTTCTCGAAGTATCTTCAGTACATTGCTGTTTTTATTCGCATCACAAGTTTATGCGACGTTTCTGTCAACGTAGTGGAATTGAAAATACGATTGATTGTTTTTTACTTCGCCAATTCGTAGTAGTCCAACTTCTTTTGAGGTACAAAAATAAACTTCTGTCAGCTAAATATAGAAGTCCAAAGAAACGTGGTTTTATTTTTACCGTTAGATTGTATTATAATTTTCAAGAAATGCAAAGCTTTGATAGACTTATGAGAAACACTTGCTGACCATGCCTTTGTTAAAATAATAACAAAATTAAAACCTGAATGATATACCTATAGTTCATCTAAAGTTTGTAAATTACGAATTACCATTATCAGTAAAACAAAATATTACAAATTTGACGTTGTAACTAACCACGATAAAAACAAGACATTTACGAACACCAAAATGCGTCTAGGGACAAACGAAGCTCATTCTGTATATTCATAATGAAAATTGTTATTACGTTTACTTAATGGTGTACTCTACAATCATCTGAACGTAATATTTGATCGATTTTTAGATTGGGACCAAGATACCACGAGTTTATTTACAGTGACATCCCTAGTTGAGTTACTGACTGTTTTATTTTCAGCTTATTCTTTGAGGGTAAGAACTGTCGGTAGCGTAGGGTTGTCAGTAAGAAAGTTGGGAGGGTAAATTAAGTTTGTAGAGCGAAGAGTCAAGGCTAACATTTATTTGCAAATAATTTCCGACCGCGGGAGGCGTCGGTCGTCATTAAAATTTGGCATGGTGCCGAAGTCAGCTTGGAGTTGTTCATTTTCTCATGTCAATAGTTCATGCCTCATAGCTTCTGTGTTATTACGTGACTTTGTTCGCGCAAAATGTTTTTGTAAGAGCTATTGTGTTCAGCACTTGTTAGTTTTATGCTTATGATGCGGCAAATTGCTTTTTGTTTGATTTTCGCGATGATTATTTTTTCTTGTTTTGTTTTGATACTATTACTATAATTAATTGTTGTGTTAGGCTTTTAACTGAATGGACGCTAATGAGGTCATTCACCAACCAACAATAAAGGACAAATGAAACACAGCATCAGTTAAAAATTATTATTGGTGGACTTTTAATATTGAGCATGACAAATATGGCACAGTTGACAGTTAGACAGTGTTGTGCAAAATAATTCCATAGACTATTGACCCGAAGTGTCGTCTCTAATAATAGTTATGTTCCAAAAACGTATAAATTCTACAAAATAATAGCACATTTATTGAATCGAAAGGCGCCCAATATATTTATATTCATCACCACTACCATTCGTTTCAGTTCTAATAAATTCTAAATGTTCGTAATAGCAGACACGGCGATAGGCACCTCCATTTGTCATGGGCAACTACCAGGGCAGCATAAATCTATCGAATGTCTCGAATTCGGGCGGTGTTCGACATTTGAGTCTACCGCCTTACCTATTCTTACACCAACGTACGTAACATCTTCCTCAGAGGCCTTTATTTTTAATTTTGCGATGGACCAAGTCACACCTGCCTCTATAAATCTTGCACAGAAATCACCGACGGTGTATTGGGGACACACTAGATTCTCCGGTACGTCACAACGCAATTTATCAACATGCGCAAAAGGTATGGAAAACATTTTTTTCTCATTTATCAACTTGGGACTTGCTCATTTTTTACCGCGTGTTTCCTGATTGGAAACTGAAACATGGCCGTCTCAGATGTACATAAGTCTATAAAATTTTGTTTCAATTTCATTTTCATTTTACTACGGATAAATTCTGGCATGAAATACAAAGTTTATTAATTCTGTAATGTTGGCATTATCCATTATTAAATGAGTTAGTTTAGATTATTTTGAAAGCCACATTTTCGTCACGAAACCTGATTTATGGCGACACGGACCCTTCCTTTCCTTATAATTAAGAGAAAACCGACACTTTGCCACTACCACGGAACATTCCTCAAATTCTTGCGATGGAATTCTTAGCGAGTTCTTCTCATTAAGTATTTAGTTCCACAATTTGAACGGATTTATGAGTTGATTTAATATTTAAATAATAATTTAGTCGGTGTTGATTAACAAAGTTACAAACATAATATAGTAGATACGTAGTAGGTAAGTGATAAGGAAGTAAGTGAAATATATTTTGATGGATGTTACCGGAGACGTTTTTAAGATTTTTCAATAAGTAACTAGATATAAAAATAACAGAACACATTCTAGAACAAATCAACATTAAAACTAATCTCGTTAATCCGCATAGTAGTGGTTACAAACAACAACATTTTTAAGTAATTACTGACGAAACCAAAACGCCTTAATGTAAAAGCAAATAAAATAAACCAGACACCGCGATATCAAGCTTTTGTTTCGTGTTATTTTCGTACAAACCGTCGTTTATTAAGACAGAAGTTGACTACGACATGCCGTATACAGTTATGTCGACTAGTAACCGAATTATACTCTACTATATATTCCTCGTAATACACCTGTGGGAGCTAAAAATAAAAGCATTTTAGGCTCCAAATAAGTTTTGGGTCGTAGCCGGAAAAAAAGTGAAATATGAAATTGCTGGGTGTCCTCTCAGGGTTTAAAAAAAGCCTTTACAAAAATGAGAACAGTAGAGCAAAAGTGCCTAAATTTCGTACCGTTTGCGTGGTTCTGGTAAACGAAAACAGCATACGAACTGCTCATCATGAAGTCTCACTCTTTGTACGAATCAACAAGCATATTTCCCCTGACGATGTCGCATGCATGGCTGGTGGCAAATTTCGTTAGTGCCCTGTCAAAATTGTACACACTAATGTCGCCACTGCGGTAATTGCATACACGATTTTTGCTAGACAGGGTCGCAAGTGGAGAAATTAGAGGGTAATTTTGGAGGTACTCTTTATACCTATGTATAATTGTAGAGCATTGCTGTGACTTATAATAATGTAGTACACGAAGTTAATGAACAGAATATTTCAAATATTAACTCGTCGAGTACCGGTTTTATAGACACAATTAAAGAACAATAGGTCGCGGTCACCGGTGACCGCTTGGTGTTTGACAGTTTAAACCATACAACAATTTATTTTAAAATTATATTGTATCAAGCTACAAGTTCCAAATGCCAGTCAGTGCCGTTTGTCACAACACCAGGATTTATTGTTTCATTGAACTTTGGATCCGAATTTGTTGGGCTACAACATTTTAGTATTTAGCGGAATGCACTGTTTTTGTTTGTAATTAACCTACCACTACATTATTTTCTTGTTCTTATATTTGGTATTCTTAAATACTTTATAGGTTAATAAGTCAATATCTCAAATTACGATTTCAATGTCTAAGGCATTAACAATAGAAGAACACTTTCTTCTTGCTTCCTTTAGCAAATTTTCGATGAATTATAAAATACTTTAAACTTTGAAACAAACTACATAGATAAACAGTTCATAGCAACTTCTAGAACTCAAAACAGGCAACTATGTTCTATTCTTCGTTAAATGCTATAAGTTGTATCGCAAGGGAAAAAAGATAGAAGATTTTAAACAAGAATGTCTCCCTAGTCACTTGTCGTGATGTAAGTTAAATACAAAGCCTGGTAACATTTGCACGATTGTGTGTCTCTTGTTGTTTAATTTATACTACGTACATATTTTATTGTTTTATGGATTGAGACATCAAAATCATTTCTAATAGACAAAAATCATTACGTTATTTTTATACTTAATAGATTAATAGATTTAAACGTTTCGCCACCATCTCGCATGGAAATAAGCGATGATATTGACCACGATTCTTACATTGTTTCACTCTTTACCTACTCATCAGATTTTCTATATTTTTCCCTTTATTAATCAAATTATTACCGACATAAAAAACTCCCGTGAAGTCAGTCGACTGCAAAGGGAATAAAACAGGCAACAAATCTTAAAAACGAACATCTGTCGATATTAAAAAATATTGGTATCGATGAAAACCAGCCCTACCGATAAAATCGTCATATCAACCCACAATTTATCTTAGTAAAACACGGTGGTACTCCCTAAAGACATCGATCTATCTTGTACCTTCTTTTTGTTTGCTTCTTCCAACTGGCATCTTAAAAATACTCATTTTTATCGTTCCATGAATCTTACAGTATATTTAGTGTTGTACGTCATTTTCATGATTTAATTCCTCCGTCTACTATAACACTCGAGGGATTCAATAGCGATGTTTACACGAAGGCAAGACTGCAGAAAAAAAGGTATAAGGAAATACAATTGTTCCCCTGATACAGTTCCCGAGTTCTAAGTAAAATACGGCCCTGTTCCGCCACATCTGTATACTCGGAGCAAATGTACCGACATTGTTTATTTGCCAACGTCGCAACACTACAGACGAATTCGACGACAAAATGACGGAAATAATTAAAATTGAGACCTCAAATACCCGCACCGCTTAATTCCGTTCCAGCCGTATTGTTTTTCGTTAAAAGATTAGCCTGTAGTTCCGGAGCTCAGTCGCGAATAATTACAACTGGTTATTTTTAGTTTAAATTATTTTTAGAATCTCATTTGGGTGGTCTCTTGGAGATTCGAAAGGGAATGCTCAAGATTCTTAACATCGTTTTCTGTTAATTGCTAAATGACTATATTTGGAATATAAAATAGGTCAGAGGGAATACAAAATAGTTTTTAGTAAACCGGTTTAATAGTCTTATTTAAATTTAAAATATATTTTGTTTTATTATATTTCAAATGTCCAGTTTCCATATTTAGATATACTATGTCTACTTAATTGTGTATTATTTATGATGTATAAATAATTGTGAGGTGACATAAAAAACACCCATTAAATATTATTATGGTGATGTTTAATAACAAAACATTTAAAATCAGACAATTTAAAATAATAGTCCAATTAAAAATAGAACCTATAAAAACATGCAAATTTTCACAATTGAGTAACATTTTTTCTCGCTGCTAATATAATCAATACATAAAAGCTATGTATATTTAAAAATCTAGCTAAAAAATCTCCAAAAATTCCTTACATATTACATTATTAGTTAATAATCAACTATTATTTGGTTTCTATCTAAGCAAGTTTATTACTTTTATTTTATTTTATTAATTTGGGAAAATAAACAGTGACACATTACATGATTTGTAAAAGTTATATAGTACATAGCCAATTTGAACAATTATGTAACCAACAGCGTTTTCTACAGAATATAAATTAAATCAACAATAATCACCATCATTCCAACTTATACAACTCATAAAAAATAAAAAGAAAATCACATTACGTCTATTGATCTCTGAGGGCAAACGTAGGATATTATTTTTATCAAGTATGCTTATCTAAGTTTATTATAATCCTCTTTTATTAAATCGGCTGCTCTCTCAGCAATCATGACGGTGGGTGCATTAATATTTCCACTTGTGATAGAAGGCATTACGCTGGCATCAATAACACGAAGGTGGTCTATGCCATGGACCTTCAACCTACTGCTAACCACTGAACTACTAATATCACGGCCCATTTTTGCAGTGGACACAGGATGGTAAATAGTACTAGCCATGTTTACAGCAATGCATCTGAAATATGCATCACTGTTGAATTCATAACCGTCACAAGCACGCAGCTTAAGCCGGCCCGTTGTTGCACCAATGGATTTGAAGAATTTCGTATCCACAATTTTAAGAAGCATTTTAATTGCTGTAACTGTTGCATCTAAATCTCTATCATCACTAAAGCTGTTGTAGTATATCAGAGGATGATCATATGGATTATTTGAACTTAATGATATGTTTCCTCTAGAATAAGGATGCAAAATACTTATTCTAACTTGAAACATTGCTCTATTTTTACCAAGTTTTAACACTGAATTCTCAACTGATTTTACATATTCTGAAGCAAATTTTTTTATACTTCCATCGTGTTTATAATGAAACACAACGAGGGCTTGAAAATCTGGGTACGTTGAATCGGGGTCTGCGGAATAAAATGCGGTCAAGTCTTGGTAAGGATGATATGCTAAGTATCCTTTACGGTCATATAAGTATTTAATTGACTCCATATCTTTTGTAGTTTCATCCATCGCTTCTGGTTCATCGGCAAAGATTAAGGTGGGAATACTAGTATGATCGTGTAAATTCTGCCCGACCATAGGTGAGTCTACCACAGTTGGAATATTAATTTCTTCAAGATGCTTTTTAGGTCCTACACCAGACAACATTAGTAGTTGAGGAGTGTTTATAGTACCTGCGCTTATAATAACTTCAAGTTTTGCCTTCAATTTATATTTGTGACCTTTACGATCCATTTCGATTCCAGTTGCAGTTTTTCCATTGAAAAGAATTTTAGTCACATACGATTTTTTTGCAACCTTCAAATTTTTCCTATTGCGTGCAGGGTTAAGATATGCTGTTGCAGAGCTTATTCTTTTTCCATCAGTTGCAGTCACTCTCAATCTACCAGAACCCATATTGTTAACAGTATTAAGGTCTTCTACTGGTTTCATTCCAATTTCATCAAAAGAGGTAAGTATTTCGTCTATTAAAGTAGTATTGGTTATATTGTAAGTATTTATAAAAAGAGGACCGTGGTGGCCATATTCATTTTGAATTGCAGGGTTTTTCCGTAACATATGATCTTGTAAACTTTCAGCTTTATGATAATATTTATTGACTATATCTGGATGCCATTCTTTATTACCTTCGTCATACCAAGATTGAAAATCTTTAGGATGGCCTTTGACATAAGCCATTACGTTTATGCTACTGCTGCCTCCTAGCATTTTACCTCGAGGCCATTTAATATTCCCACCTTTATTGGCTTGACTAGTTAACCCGTTATTTACTGTTGTATATTTCCAATCAAATTTTGAGTCGTATAGACTATTAGTCAAACCCGGTATCTGCAAAATCATAACACTTATTTTTATACAATAAAAAAACGTGTGAACATTTTTATTAATAACCTTCCATGGAATATGACGTTGATTGCGTCATGTACCGTTTAGATGATTGTTTGTTTCATTTATAACGGAATGCTTTTTTATACTATTGTCATGTAACATTAAAACATTTTGTTATGTTTTATTATATTTTTCAGTAAAGTCGGACTGGGACAGCAAAATGTTAGATATTTATAGATACTCAAACTTTATAGGTATTCAAATCATAAACTTACATCACTTTCGATGGGAGGATCCCCTCCAGCTTCTACAAGAAGTACCTTCCAATCTTTAATTTCTGTTAGTCTGTTTGCCAAAATACTGCCAGCTGTTCCAGCACCAACAATTATGAAGTCAAACTCTTCGAAATCTGTCAATGAAAGATAATAATATTAGATTGAAATTGTAAAAACACCTTTATGTTGAGTGACCAACAGTTTTTTTGCCGGCCTACAGCGTTCTAATGACATTTAAGAAATATTTTACTATAGATCTTGGAGTTTTCTTAGTGTCATTAAAGTAGCAAAAATACCGTCACAAATAGAAAACTGATCACCAGCGCATTATGTAAAATAATGCATGTGAAACTAATGATAGCATTTTTTGATATCTAGGTGTATAGATCATGCCTTAATTATTTTCATAGTTTACTAATGACCATTTTCAAATGCTTAAGACAACCAAATATATGTGTACAACTTTAAAAAGTCAAAATATCGATATGAAGTGTGGAATAAGACGGTTCTAGCTAAAGTTTCATAAGTCAGCAGATTCTATAAGTCTTACTCAGCCGAACTTACTTTGACAACTTCACAATATGGCGAAAGGTCAACTGCCCTTGATTTGTGGCTTTGGCGAAAATCGAAAAGGTCGATACCATTATTCTTGTTTTCCTAGCTTAGAACCTGTTACGATTTAGGTTTCTTTTAAATTTCATAAGGAACTAGCCCTTTTTAAGGTATATTGAGTATATATACAGGTTTAAGATTCTTGAACTCATTGTAATACATTATTAATTGGGGTTCAGTGAGAATATTTTTATAATTTTTATTATATGATGTGTTCCGTGTTTTCCGTCATCATTTGTCAGTGGTGTCTAAATAATCTTAGAAAGTACATATAACGCGTGAAAAGTTACATTGATACTTGCTGTTGGTAAGTTTTGAAGTCGCACTCTCATACATGGGAAGCGCATTTTATTAATTGGTAACGTATGTCGTTTAAAAGGTAATTTAGTTACTTTTAATTTGATAGCATTTTGTTCTACAAGGAATATAAATATAAGTGTGGGAGAGCCATGCTTCGGCACGAATGGGCCGGCTCGACCGGAGTGATACCACGGCCTCACAGAAAACCGACGAGAAGCAACGCTTGCATTGTGTTTCGTCGTGTGAGTAAGGTTACCGGAGGCCCAATTACCCTCCCCTTCCCCAATCTCCCCAATCCCTGAATCCCAACGATCCTCGAACTCCTAATCCCCAAAAAGCCGGTAACGCACTTGTATCACCTTTGGTGTTCACCGATTGCTTACGACCAGGTGATCCGTCTGCTCCTATACCGGCTTATGCCATAAAATAAAAATTATTTTTAGTTATAAAAGGTTTGATAAAATTAAATAAAAGTAAGTGGCTCCGTTTCGTTGCTCCTAGTGATGGTGTAGTTATAGTAGAATTCCTTTTCGTCAGTATTCTTAACATACCTACCATGTCACATTATACTTAATATAGCAAGGAAAATCATAACTTATTAAAGTAACGTAATTTATTTGTTTTCATTGCATCTTTTATTATATTCGACGTAGAAATTTCCAGTAACTTACGGTTCGAATGCTGAACCGAGATTTCTCTGGGATTAAAGTCTTGCGATTCGTCTAAATTATAGTTATTGCAAGATTTGACTTTATGAGGTTTAACGAAAATGGAAAAGTCAGGAAAACTAGTGGGGTAGGTAGAGATGTATAATTACCCATATCAAATATGTGATTCATTTTTCGTCAGGTATGTAATCATAAACAGTCGTGGTGGCACTGAGGCTTAAGCCACCCACTTCTCGTGGAAGAGGGTGCGGGTTCAAAACCTACCATCGGCAAGTACCAATATGACTTTTTCCGAGTTATATGTACATACTTTCTAAGATTATCTAGACACCACTGGCAAACGGTGAAGGAAAACATCGCGAGGAAACCTGGGCTTATAATTTCTAATTATAAGTTTTTAATCGCCAACCCGCATTGAGCAAGCGTGGTGAGTAATGCTCAAACCTTCTCCGTGTGAGAAGAGGCTTTGTTCAGCAGGGGGCATAGACTGTAGATTATCTATATATATAAAAAAGTCGTGTTAGTTACACCACTTATAACTCAAGAACGATTGAATAGATTTGGCTGAAAATTGGTAGGGAGGTAGCTTAGAACTTTTTAACCATTTTTTTTTTTACTTTTTACCGAAAATTACGAACGGGGACGGGAAAAAATGGGATTACGCGTACGAAGTCGCGGGCAGAAGCTAGTGATGTCATAAACAAAGCTTCTACCAGCGGCTTCGCCCGCATTACCGTGGAATAAAAACCTGTTTGTTATTCCAGACCATAATGTACTCTTGTTCTAAATGTCATCTCGATCGCTTCAGTTATTTTGATGTGAAAGTGTAACAAATAAAGAAACATATAAACTTTCGCTTTTATGATATTAGTATAATGGAATCACTACACCAACAGACTGATTACTGAAAACCGATTCCAATTTGCATTACCTTTATCATTAAATCAAAAAATATTATGCTGCATCAGTAATAATCAGTGATCGGAATAGGGTGAATATATTTACAGTTTGTAGAACAGATTCAAAAATCGATGATTGAATTTTAGTTTTAAAATCTTTATTTTTAAGAGACAACCACGGCTCAAATTCAAAGTCAAAGTCAAAATCATTAATTTCAATTAGACCAGGAAGGCACTTATGAACGTCAGCAATAGAAATTTAAAAGTGAAGCTATTTGCTCATTCCAAAGTCAGCTCATAGCTCATTCCTATGGAGAAGAACGAGCAAGAAACTCCATAGGTTCCTAAATTCATTTGCTAGATCAGGAGTTATGGTGGACTAACGAAATAAAGATCACGTGAACCAAGAAAACGCTCCTTTTTTAAGCAGTCGTTATAAAACGAAAGGCATTCACAATTTAAATATTAATAACATGTTAAAAATAAAGTTCTAGTAAATTTACCTTTAAAAAATTTTTAGCTGTAAGAAAGTCTCCGATTTTTAACTCTTCTACAAACTATAGCTAAATATACTCACCCTATTCCGATCACTAGTAATAATTAATGAACGTTAATTTTATTGATATTAATGAATTAATATGATAAATTATTATACGCCGCGTCGTGGGTCGCGAAATGCTGCTCATGAATATGAGTCTCTAGCATGGCTTGTAACTTGTCGAGTTCCTCGTCAAATTATTACATGAGTAAGCCGAAAATATAATAATTTATTTAGTATGTCTCACGAAAGTTACAATACAAATTAATATGATGTAACAACGAAATTACATTTTTAACTAAATATTTCTCACACTGTTTTATTGTGATGGTAGTCTGTAATTACAGTGGACAATGCGGAATTCTCATTGCAATTCACTTGTATAATAATAATTCATTTTATTCTAGGAACGTCAACAAAACGATTTGATAATAATCTTGATATTGCAGTTATGTAAGTATGAATGCAAAGATTTATGATAACAAAACTGGAGTTTTAAACGCCTAAAATAATTTCTTTCTATTGAATAAATTCTCTAACTGTAGCTCGACCCTGGAAGTTTATATTTTTAAGTCAAATAATTCGCAGTACAGTACAGTTTTTGGACTTTGTATATCTATACTATACGCAAATTATTGTAAAAGTAACGTAACATAACATTACATAACGCCTTCTATCCCCGAAGGCAGAGGTGTACATAACGGCCCTTAACTCGTCGAGTACCGGTTTTATAGACACAATTAAAGAACAATAGGTCGCGGTCACCGGTGACCGCTTGGTGTTTGACAGTTTAAAGAACAATAGGTCGCGGTCACCGGTGACCGCTTGGTGTTTGACAGTTTAATGCCACTGTACAATGTAACACCCACTTTCCACTATTTTATGTTATGAGTCCCATGTAATTGAGGGTGAGCATATTGCTATATACCGGGCACAATTCCAGACTTCATGCTACTATTGAGATTTATTGAAAAAAAATCCAGCAATACTTTGCCCGACTAGGTAATCAAACCCGAGAACCCTCGGCCAATGAGGCAGTATTGTAAAGGTACTATAAATAATACCAACTGATTTAACTTATTGTAATATTGTACAAAGTAATATTTAATTCAACTCGCAAAAATATTTCATTTATTGTAATACTGCACGAGGTATTATTTAATTCAAGTCATCCGAATATCAAAAATATATGTAATTCAAATAAGAAAAAAAAAACATAGTAATTGAAAAATAAGTATTACATCACACATAGGTTTATTTACAAGACAAAAATGAACTCACCCTGTAATTCAGCGTCTTCAGGCCAATCTCTGGTTTGTATAAGACATTGTGCAGACATCACGAACTGAACAGCAGAGAAGAAAGTGCTGGGAGCAGCACCCGTAGATGGAGTCATACATTCTTTACTGTGAAAATAAAAGCTAATGAATACTAGTAACCCAGCCTGGTTTCCTGTAGCCACGATTTTTTTATGGCATAATCCGGTAAACGATCTCTTGATCGTAAGCAATCGGCACGGCCCATGGACACCTGAACCACCAAGGCATTACAAGTGCGATACCGGCCTTTCGAGAATTGAAAATTTGGGTATTATGGAGGATTCGGAGATTGGGGAGACTGGGAAGGTTAGGTAATTGGGCCTCCGGTAACCTCACTCACACGACCAAACACAACGCAACCTGGGTGTTGCTTGTGGGATGACGTGCTTTATCGTAGACCGCATCATCGGTTACCACCAGGCGAGATAGTGGTCAAACGTCGGCGGCTATTATTATTCATTGTGCCTGATCCACAGAGTTATAAAAATGATGGCACATTATTAATTAAAAACAGGATTAATCTGTTTTTTTTAAGTTCTAAAAGTAAACTCCTTGGATTAAACCGTTTGTGTGGATTTTGAATTTTTTAGTTTTAACATGACATAACATCACGCCTTTTATCCTCGAAGAGGTAGGCAGAGGTGCACATTATACCACTGTAAAATGTAACACCCACTTTTCACGATTTATGTTATGAGTCCCATGTAATATTCTTTAGTTTTAAAATGTATGCAAATGTTGATTAATTTTATTTAATAGAAAATTGATGTTAAGCACACCATTTTTTAAGGTCAAATTGTAAATAAATCCACTTACAAATGCATGTTAATCAATATCTTTACAAAAATTTATCTATTAGCTTGTCTTAATAAAAGACATGTTAAACACGACCTTTTTTAAGGTTGAAATAAAAAAAAACTACTTACAAATGCATGTTAAGTATTCAATATGAAGGTTCAATAAGCATCACAACACAGGTTTAAAGCGTACAGCCTAACACAAATAATTACACATCTTTTGTAACTAACAATATCCTTTATAAAACTAATTTTGTCAAGTAAAAATGTAACGTGTTTTTAACACAAATATTGGAAAAACAATGCGTACTCAATTGAAACAACCTTTATATTTATTTGTGAAAAACCTAAATATAAAACACGTATTAATTTATCCTTGAATACTAAAGTATTGTTTCTATTTTTCAACGCAAATTGAACCTTATTGCTACATGCATAAGTTATGAAATCTGTTGTAAACGAAAAGGGCTCGGTTAGTTGACGTTTTTTGAGATTTATGCATCAGTTTAATGATTTTTTTCCAACAATAAAGTTAATTTATCTTTCGATTAAAACAAATTTAGTTTTTATTGTCTAGAAAATAAAGTTTGTGTCAAAAAAAGTTAACTGTCCTACATTTTTGCAGTAATTAATTGCGTTTAAAAAAATGTAAAATAAAAATAATATTTACGATTTTCCTGTTTGTGTTCTTAATACTAAAACTAATCTTAACTGTTTTATGGATCCTTACTTCGAAATATGAGAAAAGAAATCAAGGTATCTACATATTGGCAGCATTTTTTTGTTAATCAAAATTTATTTGACTGCACGGTTGGTGCGGTGGCTGGGTAATCGGCTGCCGCGCAACGTGTCTCGAGTTTGATTCCCGCACGGAGCAACTCTTTGTGTGATTCAAAAATTGTTGTTTCGGGTCTGGGTGTCATGTGTATGTGAAATTGTATGTTTGTAAACGCACCCACGTCACAGGAGACAATCCTAGGGTGGGGCTTTATTTAAAAAAGTGAATGTAATATAATGTTTTATTCTACTTAGTGATTTCTCTTAAGGCTTTGCTCTTTGCTCTGCAGTAAATACAATAAGGATAATGATAATAGTAATAATATTTTAAGTATGTCACGTTGTTATCTATGAAATCAATTTTAGTTGCTAGTAAATTGGTATGGTTTTATTCGGATCCCTTTAACCTTTTTGACCAGAAAGACATACATACATAACATTACGCCTTTTATCCCCGAAGGGGTAGGCAGAGGTGCACACAGAAGTAACACCCACTTTTCACTATTTATGTTATGAGTCTCATGTAATAGGGGGTGAGCCTAATGCCATATACCGGGCACATTTCCAGACTCCGAGCTAACACTGACATTTCTTTAAAAAAAAAAAACAGAAAGAGTACCAAACAAATATATGCACAAACAGTCGCATTTATAATATTAGTAGGATTGCTACAAGTCTATACAAATCCTTTGCCAGCAATCTCAAATCGCACTTGACTCGAGTTTTTTATCCTTATTTCTAATTTCCATAATTTTCATTACATGTGTTTAAGTACTTAGGTACCATCGTTTTTACACGCTGACGTTAATCACATTGTACAGTTTATGATGAGAAATTTTTACTTCTTAAAACATGACAATATAGCAATGTAATTTCAATCTTTTTATTCCCCGAGAATATTTTATAATGATAAAATAAGGTAGACGAAAAAGACCTACCTTATATCATTTACCTGCCGTGGAGAAACTAACGGGTTACCGTTGCTCCGGTTCGATGTGCAGGAGAAGGAACGGGGTGGTTTTTAGTCAGTAAGAGTCTGACACTCCCTCCCGCCTCACACAGTTAAGAGAAGTCATTCGATGACTTTCCCCCTTGAAAAAAATGCCATTTACCTATATTTTTATACCAGTCGTCTGGTAATTATTATTCTATAGTTAGTTCTAATGCAGATAGTTTCAAAAAACTAATATTTTCCTAGGTATCAAAGCCGAAACTTGTCGCTTTATAGACTATCTAATTTTATCTTATGGTCAATCGACATACGAAGTAGACTACATAAAATAAAAAATAAAATTGAGTATGGCCTGAGAATGGAACTTGTACCTAGGTAAACACACTATTGAAATACAATACAAAAGACATTAGTTAATGACAACAAACTGCCAATCAATTCAATGAAGCATTGACCTGTAACTTAAACATTTTCAAAGTTATTTTAAACTTTAAATTTTAAACGAAAGTTTTTAAATAAAACTCCTTTCACGGTTCATTACAAAAATCTTTTCAAAGAAAGATTTGTAATTACTGAAAATAATTCTTTTAATTATTTATTAATCAAAATCAAAGTGATGTCAGAGTTACCTTTTTCTTTCTTAATTGGAATTTTAAATAAGAGTTTTATTAGTATTTGTGTGTGTAGCATACATAATAATTATATCGAAGTACATAACTTTCAGTTAATATTATTACTGGCTTCTGCCCGTACTAAATTTCGTAATCGCAATCCTGTTTTTACCAATTCGGTGGGATTTTCGAAAAATCCTTGAATAAAATGTCATCTATGTACGTTTCCTGGGTTTTCAGCTATCTCCCAACCAGTTTTCATCGGTTTGAATCGGTTAACTCTTTCTTGAGTTATAAATAGTGTACCTAACACGACATTCTTTTGAACATAGTATAACTTATTATACCCAATAAATGATGGTAAACAAATTATACACACGTAATCATCAATTCTCATTGCAGTCATTAATAATTTAGACATAAAATCAACATAAACATTTATACGAACTCAAATAATTCCTATTCATATAATTATAATTAGCGTCGCCCTAATATCTTATTAGGCGAGAGGCGTGTACATTCAACTGTGGTCGATTTATCCGTGTTTACCCAAGTGTGTGTCTTAATTAATTAGACTGAGAACAGTAGATTGAGACATTATGTTCTAGAGTATATGCTGACGTCATGTATCGGGTGTTGTTTAACGCACTTTTATGGAGAGAAGTCACGATTATGGTTGTAGTGGTTTTATTGGACTAAAACATATATATTTCCACTTGATTAGCCCACTTCAATTCGGCGTCTATAAGAAAACAATTGATTCGGAGGTCGGAGCTAGTTAGTAAGGTTTTGTGGTCTTATTTGACCTTTGATTTACGTTCTGATGATCAAATATTATTTGATTTTAGCCCTATTAAAAAAGTTGAGTATGGGTGGGTAGTCTAAAATGTCAAGAACAAAAAGTATCAGGGTCTATTTTCAATTTAATAAAAGTTGAAGAAATAAATATTTGTTATTGGTATGGAGACTTGCTTGTTTCTGTAATATCATAATAGGTTTACCCACATAAGCATTTATTAAGTTAGGATAACAAATAAATAAGCTTACAAAATTGTAACCGTCAGTTCGCAATATACGCTTGCTATAAGTAGACGTTTCTTTAATTTTACTCCCGACACTTCTGTTTCATGGTCAAAGATGTGTTTCAAAGGGAGGCACGAACACTGATCTAGTTATTTCTTAGTGCTATTTGTTTAAAAATAATCGACTTCAAAAATAAAGCTTAGGATTACTATAAATCTCTACCAGTCTCAAATTAAAACATATAATATTTATTTTCTTTAATCCCAATAATTAACGTAAGTGCAAAATAATATTCGCGAGTTATTACAGAGAACTGGCGGCTTAACGTGTTTTCGAAACATTAGGGATGATTAAAATTTATGCTGCGCCGAGCTGAGCTCCAGCCTGTCGCGAGTGAGGTACGTAAGCCACAGATGAGCAATGGCACGGAAATTTTGTACGAATTTACGCCTAATGTGGAATAGTAGTTTTAAATTTTGTAGCATTACTTAGGCGGAAAAAGAAAATAATATTTTTATATCAGTTGAAAATTCAGCTTTTAACAAAAATGTTTTCGTAGGTAACGTAAAAGTATGTAAGAATGATAAAGTACTTTGGTTTCGCTTGAATTAGATAATTTTGAATGGATGATGCTGTCAAGTCTATGAATAGTAGACTTACATAAAAAATTCAAACACTCTTTAATTCTTAAAATGTTTAAGCATTGAGAAGAGGCTTTGCTCAGCAGTGGCACGGTAATATTGTGGCAGTCGGCCTTTATAAGCTGTTGATGTAAGCATTGGTATATAAACTGTTAAGTGTGGGAAAGCAATGCTTCGGCACGAATGGGCCGGCTCGACCGGAGTGATACCACGGCCTCACAAAAGACCGATGTGAAACAACGCTTGCGTTGTATTTCGTCACATGAGTGAGGTTACCGAAGGCTCAATTACCCCTCCCCTCTTTTCCCAATCCTTGAATCCTCAATAATCCTCAAATGCCAGTAACGCACTTGTAACACCTCTGGTGTTTCAGGTGTCCATGAGCGAAGCCACCTTGCTTACCATCAGGTAATCCGTCTGCTCGTTTACCGACTTATCCAATAAAAAATTAACAACATTCTTTTTTTATTTATATCTTATGACAGCAATTCTATTACTAAATATAGTACAATCCAGCATAGAATGAAACAAATAATACAACAATATACAAACCAAACAAATAATAGCCTTGAGGTCATACAGCAAGGACCAAGAAGGCTAAGGATTTCATACTCAAATACTTATGGGTCATAATAAATAATATCTGTAGTCTTGCGTTCTTCATAAGTGGGCTCTTGGGCAGCAATATAGCTGAATATTAAATACTGAGGAGACTCTAGAGATCATTATTACGTCTTGAGCAAGGGGCAAATACACCCGACATGTGAAGAGCCTACATTGATATTAGTAACTAATTTTGTTGTTAATAAGATTGAAGAAGTGATTGTTAAAAATAGAGTGTTTTGTTTATTGGATACGATTTTTTGCTGAATGAAGTAGACCGAAATAACTTTGTTTTAAAAACGTAAATTGGTGAATAAATTAACACCGCGAATTAAACTGGCAATAACCTCAAGTTTGCTAATGAACACAAGAGTATGGTAGTTTCCAATATTTTATTTTAATGTCCGTCTGGTATATTAATTTAAAACATCGTGTGACGTCACACCATGCTACATTTTGTAGCACTTAGTGATGTAACGACCTTCCACTCCTAAACTGGAATGGAATGGAGTTATCCATTTTATTTAAGTATTGTAACTAGAAAATATAAAAAATACATAATCATACCCTGGCCCTATTCACTAAATCGTTTCCGACAAAATATTATTACTTTTTAATTAAAAATGAATCCGTTTTTTCTTCAGTCTTTTTCGAACTAACTGGGTGCTGTAAAGCTACTGTCACTCACTCCTAGCATTCCAAAATAATATGAAAATAAAAACACGTGTTTCACTAGTACAAAATACTTGGCATAAGATATTTTACAACAAGATTACGAGTACTATAATAGTGGCAATATAACATAGCGTTGGGGGGTTTTTCACCAACTCGACACGAGGAACTGATCACACGTGTGTCCAGTTGGTGAAACTTTAAATTAGCACTAATTATTCTTTCGTCATTTGGACACGCCAAGGTTTTTATGTATGTCCACATAGTGAAAATCAAATTAAGTTACTTTTGTGTTTTCGTCAACTGGTCACACGTTCACATTTTACCCGAATGTATAACAAAGTACAGTCACGCAGATAATATTTTTGAATCACAATCATCGTTGTCCTCTAAACGTCCCACCTAGTAATTTCACCGGGTAATTTTGTAATTATTCACCATTTGTGAATTTGTAAAAAATATATTTTTGACACCGAAAGTGTTTGAAAGTCGCTATTACCATGTTACGAGTACTATGCTTGGCAAATCTTCAACATGGAACCTGTTTTATTACAGTCTTTGAGTCTAACTCTAATATAAATATTTGATTGTTACTTATTTGTTTTATTTCAAAATTTGTCTTAAAAACGAAACAATTTTTAACTTAACTGTACCTTTTTTAGAAAAAAATATAGGTGTGTCCAGTTGACGATAACATAAAAGTAATTAATTTTAATTTTCACTATGTGGACATACATAAAAACCTTGGCGTGTCCAAATGACGAAAGAATAATTAGTGCTAATTTAAAGTTTCACCAACTGGACACACGTGTGATCAGTTCCTCGTGTCGAGTTGGTGAAAAACCCGCGTTGGGATACCGCATCGTGAAATCCTAATAGTTCCGCAGACCACAACGCCTACACGCGAACAACGATGCATGGTTCGAATGCCACCGCTTCTAGAGTAATGTTGTTATCCGCTTTTACTTACACAGATATTAAATACAAGTTAAATATTAATGTGAGAGCGCAGATGTATTTAATTTCAAATTATTTACTGAATATGGATCGAACCCAAACCTCATTTATTTGATTCACATTGACATAATTTGTTTTACATGTACTTTTCGGAAGATCAATTGAAATATTTGAAGAATTTAAAAGCTAAAGCAGGTCATTAAAGCCTAAAATCTGGTTGTAATAATTGACAGTAAACGAAATAAAATGATGTTATCTATCACATACAGATTTTATTAGATTCCAAATTATAATCAAGACCGAACAAAAACCTTCCCAATATATGTATATCTCTGTGTTTTTTTTTTATCGGGACAAGCCCGCCACAACCTCTCAAAACCGCTGCAACTCCTGTAAGCCAGGATCTACAGTAGATACAACCATGAAAACACCGGATCATTGAAGTCCGGCGCGTCCCAGGGACATGAGTGACTGTCTTGGTTCCCGCAACGCAGTGAATCAGAAGATATTATAAGAGGAGAAGAAGAAAAAAAAAGAAAAAATAAATATCTATGTGTTGTGTATATAATATGTATATTATAGGATACGATTTGCCAACCGAATTACATATATAAATGAATGACATAATTTATATAATTAATATATACCTAATATATGATATAATAAATAATTGATATATTTCAATCCTGTGGGTATCATACCAGCACCAGCACAGATTCCGTAACATTCGAGGACCACACAAAACGCGTCGGTACTTAATAAAGCGATAAATCAGTAGACATAGGCAATTTCAAGTAACTATTTAGTTCAAAATGATTTACGTTTACTTTGTAAGTAAACTTTGAAGTGAGGCTTACTTGGCTTAAGTCAGAAGTGAATGTTTCAGTAATTGTTATAGGTCTATGAAATATATTGTTCGAGAGAACATTTAATTATGTTATCTTCTTAGATTTAACTCGGGTCTCATCTGGAGTTTCTACTAAATCACTCCACATAGGATATTAAAGTTCCTGGCTGGAAAATAGGTTAATTTTGTTCTACATATCGTACGTCATACTTAAATTTCAGGTAAGTACTCATTGTAACCATACCTTGTAATATTAGTATATCAATATCAACACAACACAATAACATAACATCACGCCTTTTATCCCCGAAGGGGTTGGCAGAGGTGCACATTATGCCACTGTACAATGTAACACCCACTTTTCACAATTTATGTTATAAGTCCCATGTAATAGGGGGTGAGCCTATTGCCATAATACCGGGCACAATTCCAGACTCCGTGCTACAACTGAGTTTTTTTTTTAAAACCCAGTAATACTTTGCCCGACCCGGGAATTGAACCCGAGACCCCTTGCCCGGCAGTCGCACTTGCGACCACTCGACCAACGAGGCAGTCATATCAATATCAATAATATATCAATATCATATCAATATCAATAATACATTCAATAGTATATCAATATCAATAATACATTATTCTGAAGCTAATCTTCTAGTCATTGTATATTTTGTATTTACCATGCAATGTACTCATATATATTTGTAGTTTGTGGATTTTACCTTGTCTATTTCATTTACGTATTCAAGTACCTTGTATTCTTGTAGTTCCAAATACTTAGCCTTGTGGATAAAACAATCATCAATGCCATGAAATAATTAAGACGGTAAAACAATTACATTTATTCATTTAAACATAACATTGACCTAAAATACAATCATATCAAAAGTAATTACAATTTCATACTCTATACATCTTCACATCACATCAACAGCCTATAAACGCCCACTTATGAGCAAAGCCTCTTCCCACACGGAGAAGGTTTAAGCATTAATCACCACACTTGCTCAACGCGGGTTGGCGATTTCAAACTTATAATTCGAAATTATAAGCCCAGGTTTCCTCACGATGTTTCCCTTCATCGTTTGTTAGTGGTATCTAAATAATCTTAGAAAGTATACATCTTCGATGGGGTTGAAGCACAATAATAACTTAATATCAACGAGCAATACACTCGAGATGTTTATTACTGTGTTACCAAGTATATTGGCAATTAATAAATATTACCTTTGATCTATATATACTAATAATATATTATATATTAGAACAGAGTATTCATATAAATGCTTAGTGGATCTGAAGATGTGTCGTAAAGTCTGTATATTGTAAATTGACGGAATAAAGACTTTTTTTATTGAGGGAGAAATCATCCAATGACTTCTCCCGCCTGGGTGAGGCGAGAGGGTGTTTTAGACTCTTACTGACTAAAAACCACCCCGTCCCTATTCCTGCACTTCAAGCTGGAGCCCCGGCATATATAAGTAGGTAGGTACTTTGGTAGTGAACAGTTTATAATAGTTGGGAATTTAGAAGTCTATGTCTATTAACGTGCGTAGGTAGTATCTGTAAGTATCTGAGTATATTTGACTATAAATACTATACTTACTTAATTGCGTTAGTGCAGTGGTTGTGTGCACAACATCAACATAATGTATTATAGATTCGTTTCCCACAGGGAAGTTGTTCGTAAATGCACACACGATCTAGGAAAAACCCAAACGTAGGCTATATATTTAAAAATATAGGTATAACCTATCAACAATATTTCACATAAAAAACTTAATTACACGGTAAACGAGCAGACAGATTACCTGATAGTAAGCAATCGCCTTCGGCCTTGGACACCTGGAACACCAGTGGCGTTACATGTGCGTTACCGGCCTTTTGGAGATTAGGAATTTGAGGATTGTTGCGGATTCAGGGATTAGGAAGATTGGGATAATTGGACCTCGTATTGTAAACGATTATAAATAAATCAATATTTTCGAAAATAGCATAATAATTGACAATACTAAACTATAATATTATACAATGCACGAACGAACATGTCAAAATAATAATGTATTTGGGTAATTTGTTATGCATAATTAGGGCCTGCGGTGAATTTCAATCATGTGGGTGTTGCACTGACATTCTGGTTAGATAATAATATCTAACGCTATATGATTGTCAACTCATTATTATGGTTATCGTAAATTCATCAAGCATTTTAGTATTTTCAAAATTCGCTAAATTTACGTAAGTAAGTAAATTACGCCAAATATTACTGGGTTTTAAAAAAAAGCTCAATAGTAGTACGGAGTCTGGAATTGTGCCCGGTATATGGCAATAGGCTCTCCCCTTATTACATGGGACTCATAACGTAAATAGTGAAAAGTGTGTGTACATTGTACAGTGACATTAAGTGCCGTAATGTGCATTTCTGTCCCTTCCGGGTGAGCCTATTGGCATATACCGGGCATATTTCCAGACTTTGTGCTACTACTACTGAGGTTTTTTTTAAATCCCATTAATATTTTGCCCGAACCGGGAATCGAACCCGAGACCACTTGCCTGGCAGTCACGCGACCACTAGGCCAACGAGGCAGCATACATTAATTATTATGTTTTTCAACTGACTTGCGTAATTATTTGATGAGAAACTCGACTAGTTTCAAGCCATGCTAGAAGCTCATATTCATGCATTTGCTCATGCTGCTTATAGACGTGGCGACTGGTGCGCTGCTAAGTCGAAAAACATAATAATTAATTTCGGAAGATAATTTAAAAACAGACTTGTACTGTATTGTGTAATTTAAAAACAGTACAACAATAATTTAAAAAAAGTGATTCGAAATCTTATTTTTTGTTCAAGCCCTCTGGATAGTAATTGTTTAGATTAATTTAATATTGGATAAAACAATTACGTATTAGACCGCTCTGGGATAGCTACAGATAATTGCTAGAAATTATGAGAATTAGAATTCTACGCTTATTTCTCTGAGCGTAAATTTAATAAAATTGTGTAGTACGTTGTGGCACTATTTCACTACTTCTTAATTTGGTATTTAATTATTGTAAAAAATGAGACGTTAAAGAGATTGCCTCGTTGGCCGAGTGGTCGCAAGTGCCGGTCGACTGCCAGGCAAGTGGTCTCGGGTTCGATGCCCTAGTCAGGCAAAGTATTACTGGGTTTTTAAAAAACATCTCAGGAGTAGCACGGTGTCTGGAAATGTGCCCGGTATAATATGGCAATAGGCTCACCCCCTATTACATGGGACTCCTAACATAAATCACTTCTTATTAGAGGTGCACACAGAAGTAACACCCACTTTACACTAAAAGTGGGTGTGTGTGCACCTCTGCCTACCCCTTCGGTGATATAAGACGTGATGTTATGTTATGTTATGTAATTTAGTATGTCTTACGAAAGTTTCTCAAGAAATATCTTTCGTAATTTCATTGAATTAATTTCTATTTTTCTTTCCATTTAAAAGTAGAGCTCGATGCACTCTGCGTTTGATTATGTCTGAAAATTTTCAATTGCCTCATCCCCCGAGGGAAGAAGGTCGTAAAGATAAGCCGTACGACCGCTATTAAACAACCCTTTTACACCCGTAGTGTTTGTTATAGTACGTAACATTTATTTGATGCGTTCTTTCACTTTTCGGAGTACACTCTAGTTGTTTACCCTCTACATTTAAGAGCTGCCTTGGTACGCAGACTTTTAAAAAATACATTTCGAAAAATATATTCATTTTTCTAACTAATATAACATGTTAAAACAATGACACTTTCATTATTCAGTTTAATAGAATACACCTTTTTGTTTTTACATTCTGTTTAAAATGATAAAATATGTGACGTAATATTATTTCGATACATACATATTTAATATTTTTATGAACACCTTTATCAATAAAATATTGAATCAAAACTTTTTGTTTATCTTTATTGAATCACGATCATCATTCCTTTAAAAAATTAAAATCATTTGAAAATCGAACGTCAGCATGCCAAGCAGCATTCGAGCGCTATCATCCAATCACGAGTCTTTATTGAACGCCATTTTTTCTGTGCGCGTCATGGCGCGAAAAGTTTGACATTCGCACGCATCCCACACAAATTGTTCCAAAATTTTGAATTATAATGAATTGATGTGAAATGTGGACGTTGTTTGTGAACGTGACATGAGAAAGTGTGTATGTACGTGATGTGTAGTGAAACACGTGCTACTTGATCGAAATCAAGAACGAGAGACGTGGGCTTCTCCTGATATACACACGTACGTAAACATACCCACGTGTGTATATAAGAGGTTTTTTAAGGGGGGGAAATCATCGAATGACTGCTCCCGCCTGGGTGTGCAGGGAGGGAGTATCAGACTCTTACTGACTAAATACCACCCCGTTCCTTCTCCTGGGCATCGAGCCGGAGCCCCGGTAACCCGTTAGGTTCTCCGCGACATGTATATAAGGGGTAAGAGTTTAATATTCTTATTTACTGCACTTCATTAAAATTATGGTCTATTTGTTACCAATGTGTGAATTATTATAATAATTAGTACACCCATTGTGATAATGCAATTTAAACTGTCAAACACCAAGCGGTCACCGGTGACCGCAACCTATTGTTCTTTAATTGTGTCTATAAATACGGTACTTGACGAGTTAAATTGAATTTCACAATCAATCATTGTTTGTTAATTTCATTTTTAAAATCTTCCACTTTATTTTGTCGTTCCTACAATTTCGTCACAAAATCATAAATCGAAACCAATCTATTTACCAAGCTCCCCTACATACAACGAAACTGTTAAAAACTAGTCTTATGTGTCTAACAATCAAAGACACCAACAAACAGTTATTTTAAGACGATCACCCCATAAAACCACAAGACAAAATGACCAATAACAATAGCTAACCCCTTCTAACCTCTTGTAAGTGATTCAAAATACTCACAGAGCTATCAAGGACACCATGCCAACACCAGTAGTAGGTATCAGTTTTGATAAATGGTTTCTCATTGTTTATGCAAGCAGGACGCGAGGTCAATATCCACTTCTGTTTTGGTTTACAGAATACTAGTAGCAATCGCGGTAATGGTATTGTATTCGGTACTCGAGGGAATTTAATTTTGTTGGTAAGACTATAAGAACTATTTATTGATGTTGTTTTGTTAAAGTACAGTTCAGAGCCAGGTTAATTAATGGCATGAATTGCATTCTATGTCTTGATGGTTGGGCTTTGAGTTTCGGATTCGATACCTGGATCAGGCAAAGTATAAAAATATTAGTATAGGTTTTAATCAAGTATATATTAAAACTTTCATGAGACATACTAAATCAATTATCATGTTTTCGGTTTACTGACGTAACTGTTTGACGAGGAACTAGTTTGAAGCCATGCTAGAGGCTCATATTCATAATCAGCATTCCGCGACACGCGACGCGGTCACTGTTGTGCTGCTATTAGATTTATTCAAGCTTTAAGTTTAAGCGATTTCTTAGGTTATAGAAATGGACGAACAATGAACCTTTGTATATAATGTATATGGAACTTCAGTTATACAGATTAGTAAATTGGAAGAAAAACACATAATTTTTGGTATACAAACACAAAATAATTAATTAACAAGCCTACATTTATTAGTAACTAAATTTCGAAACCAAATTACTCATGAATAATATTCATAATTGCACCTACCAAAATTTTGAGGTAAATTACCACTTTATTTTCACAGCTGGCAATTTTGGGAACTATTAAATTATGGGAAAATTGGAAATATGTACAGTATTGTACACTAATATTCCGTGTTTAGATTAACGATTAATCATTTCACGCATGACGTAGCTATATGTTTTAGATAATTCGTAGTATTGGCAAAATAAATACATTAGCAACACAATTGTGAATCGTAGCACCTGATTTTTATTTCGATCAAAGCCTTTATAATCCTTAAAAATATGTACCTACTTACTTAATTAAATAAAAGAAAACCTCAATAAAACAATAAGTATCAACAAAATAAAAACAATCTTTACCCAACCCATTTATTCACTACCTAAATTACATTAAAAAGAAAACCAGAGCGAATGGGATCCAATATCCATGATACCTAAATTTTTACTCGATTGCCCCTCCCGGAATATACCTAACGTTTTCACCAACATTTTTCGTAATACAGCTATCTTTCCGAGCCAAATCTCGCAGGACAAATAAAAGGAACGGAATAGTGTCAACATTAAAACTACATTATACTTATTACATTGTTATCCCAAACAAATAATAGTATTGAATGCATTATCATTAACTGTACTACTAAAGTCCCAAACAAAATGTCTCCAAGGCCCTATTAAACCCTGAGATTTCGGGATTTACTCACATACAATAGTTTGTACGCACATTAAATCTTACCTGGATATCTGCCTACATGTTTTGGTAGATAACGTGATGAGTTATAACGGTTTATGTAGTTTAAACTATTACCCGGGGCACAAGGTAACTTGGTACTTTTTAAGCATTAAAAGTTCATAAACATTCAGATTGTAAGCGTACCGCTCCCAAAACGCTGACATAAAAGAAATGATTCTACAATTGGGCACTTTCCTTAATCAAAAATTGATAAAACATAAAAAATAATCACATTTTCATTAATTGATTTGATAACCAACTCAATTTTAGTATTTTCCAGCATGTTTTTAAGAAATAAGTACGCTGTTTGACGCTACAAAATATGACGTCACAATTCATAATATCGTACAAAATTCATAGAAAACTGTCGTTTATGAGAGTTCGAAAAAAGTATTGAATTTGATTAGTTGTCAAATACCGTATTGTAATCGTTTCTGTTTTCGTGTTAATGCAATATCGGCCTGAAGCAGTTAATTACAACTATTATTACATAAAAGAAATATTTAATTCCTTACTTCTAAGATAATAAAACTAGTTTTCTACCATCATCTGTCGGCGTTTTCCGGGAGCGTTTCGTTTACATCCTGTATGTAATTTGATAACATCACGCCTTTTATACCCGAAGGGGTAGGCAGAGGTGCACATTATGCCACTGTACAACGTAACACCCACTTTTCACTATTTATGTTAAGAGTCCCATGTAATAGGATGTGAGCCTATTGCCATATACCGGGCACAATTCCAGACTTCGTGCTACTACTGAGAATTTTTTTAAAACGAGTTATGTTTTGCCCGACCAGGAAATCGAACCCCAGACCCCTTTCGGCAGTCGCATTTACGACCACTCGGCCAACGAGGCAGTCAAATGTAATTTGATATGGTCCGAAATTAGAGGTGTAAATGACAAAAGACGTAAACAAATATAACACTTAATTTTCTTTAGATTGTTATGAGTTTCATATAAAAAGAGTCATCCACGAGTTGCTAGTACCTATTACTGACAGCTTTTAGTACAAAACTAAAACCGTTTTTTAATATATTTGATGGGCTGACGTTTGACCATTATCTCGCCTGGTGGTAAGCGATGATGCGGGCTACGATGGAGCACGTCGTCCCATAAGCAACCTATTCACTCGGGCCTTGAAAATACCCACGGTACCCTTCAGGAAGTACAGATTCTGGCAAATAATTCCTAGAACATTTAGCCCCTTAAGTTTTTTCATCACAATTCCTACTTCTAGGTCACCAATATAGTCAAATTCAAATTGAAATATTTATTTCATGTAAATATCGTATCGGTATGGGAGTGAGACGCTAATGGATGTTAATGGTATTCTAATGGATGGTGCAAATATATTGAGTACTTATTTAACGGAGTTTATTGGTTGTAATTTGTACAATGAATTTCTAAACAATTGTCTATTGCATTGTAGATTGTTTTCGTCTATCGTTTATAATTCATAACGTGTCAAAACATGCGATCGGTTGAGTTTGAAAATTACCTAATTACTCAGTTTTGGGAATAAGTAAATAGTTAATGATTGGTGTTAAATTCAAAGTAACTACTTTAATACTCATATGAAAAATGCAATATTTATTCATAACATCACGCCTTTTATCCCCGAAGGGGTAAGCAGAGGTGCACATTAAGCCACTGTACAATGTAACACCCACTTTTCACTATTTATGTTATGAGTCCCATGTAATAGGGGGTGAGCCTATTGCCATATACCGGGCACAATTCCAGACTTCGTGATACTACTGAGAATTTTTTTAAAACCCAGTATTACTTTGCTCTTCCCGGGAATCGAATCCGAAACCCCTTGCCCAGCAGTCGCACTTGCGACCACTCGGCCAACGAAGCAGTCAATATTTATCTTATTAAACTGTCAAACACCAAGCGGTCACTGGTGACCGCGACCTATTGTTCTTTAATTGTGTCTTGAAACCGGTACTCGACGAGTTAATTTAATATATATTATAAATAATGTGAAAATTTCTACGTTTGCTTGTTACTCCTTCAGATCAAAACGACTGAAGGGATCGAGATAAAATTTGAAACAGGGGTTGATTAACGTTCTAGAATAACACATAGGCTTTTTATTCCATGGTAACGCGGACGAAGCCGATGGGAGAAGCTAGTGCATATAGGTAGTATATTTTGAAAATTGAGATGAGAAATAAAATATAAAGAGGCAACAATTTGTTCTTTACTTGTTTCCTGCTTTATTATACCTGATATGCTTTCTTTACATGACAAAATTGAATAAAAAATATCACTCAGTAAGTGGGGTACCGAAACATAACCTTAACGTAAAAAAAAATAACAACATCTCAGAAAAACCTTTAACCCATTTCAGACAATACAATTTAAAAACTAGATTAACTCGTCCAAATTAAAACTTTAAACGCGATTATTCGTAAGAAAAAGAAATATTTCTTTTATTATTAAGTTTACCGCATAAAGAATTCTAGAACAAGTTTTTTCTACCGGAATACTAACGAGCGCCTTGTCTAAGTTATAACTGCTTTGCATTGTTTTAATCACCCCGTCCGGCTTACCAAACTAAAGAATAAGAAAAGATAAATCATTCAGTATGAAGACGCCAGGCAGTATTCCCATTCTAGTTGGGAAAGAAAGGTGAATTTGAAGTTGGAACAAAGAGAATTTGTCCATCTCATACATAATCTTGAAGGGACATTTAAATTATAACGTTTCAAACACATAGCAATTCTTCTTTCGTAGCATTCAAGGTACATCAGAATAATTAGCAGAATAAACGCTTAAGATAAATGTGCGGTAGACATGTTTTTTGTAGGGCTGTCATATCGTAAAAACCTTAGTCATCTTAAGAAAAATATACGCGAGTGAAAGTAAAATTTTGAATAAACGCTATTAATTCTGTTAATAAATTTCGTTTAGTATTCTGGAGGTCGTAAAAATATTAGAGATTCAGTGAAGTCTAGACCTTATTAGTCAAGAATAGAGTTTATTTTCTGACGCCACGCCTTTGAATCGGGAATCCAGTTTCGTAATTGTGGGCCTTAGCTACACGACGGCTACGCACGTTAGGCAAACGATTGGCTACGACACTTTGTGCTACGTTTTTCGTAGCGTTGTGATCCTGTAGCCGGTAACCTTTAGACCACAAGCAAATGCAGGACATTCAGGATTAAATAAGAGTTATCAACATACATACATATATATTATGATCACGGTTATCTCTATGAGGGTTAACTAACCTATTCTAAATAAAAATACACTACCATTAGATAGATGGCCTGTCCAAGTGTGTTTTTCTCGAACATTAAATAATGCATAAGTTGTACTTAATCTCGTTTAACTATTATTCCAAGAAATTGTGATAATAAAATTTAAAGGTATATTTTAACATAAAAAAAATATTTGCTAATAAGCTTAAAACTTTTGCAATAAAATATGTTTTATTGCAGTTTTCAATATTTCCAAACGTAAAATTGTTATGTTAGCATCGTTATTCTATTTTTGGATCTGATATATGTTATTTTATAGTCACATAAATTTTAACGTTAACTCTTGTTTGATTTTACACAAATTAACCTTTTACGGTTTTAGATCGTTAATTTGAAAAGGTGAAATAACTATATAACGAATGAACTCGTATAGCAACAAGAATGCACTAAACAGTGCGATCAATTTAAAATCTAAACCTCGAACTGACCTATTCTCTACTAAAAAATGTATTTATCACTTCAGCAGTTTAAGAGCAGAGCAGTTACTAATCATAGCACACAGAATTACAATAATTTCTAAAAATTTATGTCAATTTAATATGTATTTTATAAGTATTTATAGCCACATTAAAACTATAAGGACTGCAAGTGCCGCAAACGAAAACATTTTAAAACTGCACGGTTGGCGCGGTGGTTGGGCAACTGGCTGCCGCGCAACGTGTAGTGGGTTCAATTTTCACACGGAGCAACTCTTTGTGTGATTCGCAAATAGTTGTTTCGGGTCTGGGTGTCATGTGTATGTGAACTTGAATGTTTGTAAACGCACCCACGACACAGGCGAAAATCCTAGTGTGGGGCAACGTTTTATTTAAAAGAAAAGAAATAAAAGTAAAAGAAAAGTGAAACCCTTAAAAGACTTTCAAGTAATAGAAGGCCCAATTACCACCCCCCCCCCCATTCTCTTCTCCAATCTCCCCAATCCCTGAATCCCCAACGATCCTCAAACTCCTAATTCCTATAAGGCCGGTAACGCACTTGTAACGCCTCTGGTATTCCGTGTGTCCATGGGCGACGCTGATTGCGCTGGTTATACTGTAAAAATCAAAATAATAACAAACTTTACCTACAACTAGGAAAAGTAAACTTTGAACCTAGTTTCAAAATTACAACATCACAAATACTCGGTCGAAGTGATTACCCTTTTCATAGCGTCAAAGATTAGATGTGATCAACCGTAACTTATTTGATCGGAATAATTTCCAACTTAAATTGAACTCGTCCAACTTTTGAATAAATTATCGGGAACTTATTGACTTTTACACTAAAGTTTTGACACGGGTTTAAAAATAGAGCCCTTTGAAAAAGTTCCATCGTCAGCTTGGCATTTTTAATTTTTGTTAACGTTGTAATTAAGATGTTTTTGATGATTAGTTTAGGGTAAGTTACCATAGTGATAACATTACGTAAGATAACAAGAACTGTATTTGCTACTCATTCTACTTACTGCCGAGTCCCTAAGTAGTCACCAGTGTCCGCTCTCCACCTACTCCATTATAAACCTTAATTCCGAAGTTCAGAGACTACTTTTGTATGAACAATATTGTTGTGGATTTTTCATAATCGCGGTTTAAGAAGTTAAATACTAACTTTCTTATAAAGGGTCTCCTCATAAAGGGTGTAATAGTAAAATAATATATTTATTTATTTATTCATTTAAGCTTACTGCACAACCGTAAATTAAGGTAACTCAATGCCATAGCCACTATCTGCCAGTCAGATGTTAGGGTGATGCAGACAGGAGTATACGATAGGGGAAAGCATATATACTTATATACAAACATGAAACAACCTGCTATAGTATAGTAATATCGAAAGCCAACTTCAATTTCCCAGTCCATCGTTAAACCACTATGCCATTAACTTAAGATAGTATTTAGCATCTCAAGATAAAACAACATAAATTTTATCTCATAAAAAGTAATGAACATAATACTTATAGTCAACTAATGCACTGCAGTGTATCAAAACTTTTCTTATTCATAAGCAAGCAACAAACTTTAACACAACTGGTATTAAACGGAAATTTTTTATGCCTTTTTCATGTAAATTCTAAACAACATTGTTCGTGAACTTATTCGAAAACAATTTTCGTTGTTCATCTGACCGATTTGAACGAAATTCGGTGTAAGCACTCTCCGCAGTGATTCAACACTTTAAGTCTAAAAGTATTAATTGGTGCAGTTGAGTGCACTTCAGATTTATTCGGGATTTCGTTCGATTCGACCGTCATTTAGGCGAACGAGTTTGTTCAAAATACTTGTTTTACTCGTACTTATTTATTTTATTGGTTGTGACTGACAATCTAATAAATGTGATTGGGGTCACATTAAAAAACAAATTAAAAATATACTTAATATCTGAACTTAAACAAACTCTTCATATTTAAATACCAGATAGTATATACTAGTTTGTTTATGTGGTTGGTGCGTTCCAACAAACAAACAAACTCTTCATATTTATATACCAGATAGTTTAAACTATAGTACATACACCCATCTCCGGAGCTACTAGTTCAAATTGAATAATTGTTTTTGATTTATCAAAAAAGGCTATATCTTCAATATCTATTCATAGATTAAAATCGTAGGAAAGTGAAAACTGTACAATGAATATTTTTTTAAAAGAATGCCTGGGTTGTGATATACAAGCGACACCGAAGCTAAAAATGTGGTTTTTAGAATTTTTGTCTGTTTGTCTGTATATATGTTCGGACTAAACTCAAAAAATACTGCATGGATTTACTTAAAATTTTGCATGAATATTATAACAGATCGGTTAAACATATAGGCTACATATTATCGCACCATAACCTACGGGAGAGGAGCTGTGAATCACTACTCCACGCGGACGAAGTCGTGGGCACAGCTAGTATACTAGAAAATATCACGCTATCATCAATAGGAACCGAACAAAGCGGGTAACACCGCGCAGGAGTACAGGTTTTCGATAACCTACGAAATTATAAACAGTAAGCCTTGACAATTGTGTGGTCCTGTTGCTCCAATTCTAGAGAAACGATGAACTGTACCAATCAAGCTATTGTTAGTCCTACCTCCTTTGTGGTATGCCTGAGAACTTCAATCAACATACGAACTGTACAATAGGCGTGGCCAATCACTGCCAAAATAATTTATCAAGACTAGCACAATACATATATTGTATCTTATATAAGAAAATCGTGTTAGTTACATACACTATTTATAACTCAAGAACGGCTAAATCTATTTGGATGATAATCAGTGGAGAGATAGCTTAGAATCAGGAGACGGACATAAGATACTTTTTATCCAAGTATTTCCCGAAAATCCTACGGGAACGGAGAAAAACGGGATTTCGCGTACGAAATCGCGGACAAAACCTATCTTATATACTTATTATATAAACCTGAAGAGTTTTTTTGTTTATTTGAATGCACTAATCTCCGAAGTTACCGGTCCGATTTGAATAATATTTCTTGTGTCGGATAGTCCATTTATCGAGGAAGATTATAGGCTATAAAACATAACGTTACTTAGAGAATGAATAATAAATAATTTTTTTAGAAAGAATATTTATTAAATACCTGAAGGTTATATACCAATTGTATTATTATTCTCATGTAGTATTGGGTTATTGTCACAAAGTTCTCTATTGTATCGATTCAATCGTTCATCCACGACCTTATAATCATCATAATCCTACTAACATTATAAATGCAACAGTTTGTACGTACGTTTGTTCGTTACCCGTTTACATCAAAATGGCTGGCATCAAATGGGGACAACGCGAGAACATGAGCGAAATCACTAGTAGAAACTAACTAGTAGTAATCTCCCAGTCCCAAAATGATTATCAGTGTTACAAATTCCTATTGTACATTTTCTGAAGATTTTCGTAGATATTAAAGCACAAGCCCAACAAAATTAATGCAGTATATTTTCAAAGTTAATCTTCCATAAATTACTTCACACCTGTGAAGTTTATAAATTCTAACATCATCATCATCATCAATAGCCTATAAATGCACACTGCTGAGCAAAGCCTCTTCTCACACGGAGAAGGTTTGAGCATCAACAACCATGCTTGCTCATTGCGGGTTGGCTATTTCAAATTTATAATTAGAAATTATAAACCCAGGTTTCTTCACGATGTTTTCCTTCACCGTTTGTCATCATCATTCACTTTGTCCATTGCTGAGCAAAACCTCTTCTAACACATTCGGAAAAAGTCACATCGGTACTTGTTGTGATAGGTTTCCAACCTGCGCCCTCATGCATGAGAAGCGGGCGCCCTCCGGACCACCACGACTACTCGACACTATAATCTCTAACTTCTGTATAATATGTATACGCCTGTATAATCTCTAACCAATAAGTGTTTAAACGTAAAGAAAAGAGTATAAGAGTATTAGACATTCTTGTTAATAGCATCCAACTGAACATGATTCAAAATAATACTGCACCGCAAAGATATTGTAAGTTGCAGAAGTGTAAGTTTGTAGATATTTTTTAGAATTTCTTAATAATTCGTGAATTGTATAATTTTCTCAGCCTCGGTGCAATGGCGATATAGATAATTATACACATTTTCTGTGAAATAGATGATAGGATCTTAGAACGATGATTATGCAAATAAGCGAAGGGTTCAACGCAAATGCACAAAGCAATGAGCTCTGTAACTTTAAGAAGATTGTGGCAATGTTAGAACTATGTATAACAACATTGCACTTACATCACCATACTTGTCGCTAAAATCGGTATGTGGATGAACAACATATATAACTGGTCTGCCATAGGGGTAGGCAAAGTATATGGACTGCCGATTACTACGATTCTTACATAATTCTTTCGCTTCATCAACAGTCAATCAGTCTTTTCATGCATGTTCGTCGGTTAAGGAGACTTTTAATTTGACCCTTCTTTATAATTTTTTTTTTCACGAAGCAACAAAAGTCATTAGAATTGGACTATCGACATACAATCAATTAACATTAAGACCATGTATTAGAAGTAAACATTAAATCTTATAGCTAGTCTGACTAAAATTATCGTGGAATAGAAAATTCACAAAATTCAACTAAAACTGTAAATTTGAAGTGAGTTGGCAAAAGACCAGTTTTCAAACATTCCCATGTCATTTCAAATTGATCCTTCTACAATGTTCCTGTGGTTTGTAGTTCAATAACGCTGCTTGTATAACGTTGTGCGAGATGATTGCCTTCCTATTGTGTTCATTGACATGACTAGCTCTTTATCACACTATTCATGTGGGCTTAGCTCGCCAGCACAAATAGGATCCCCTGATTCGTCTTCTGTACAGCTTTTGTATAGAGATAGCGATGATTATGTATGAAATTACTTACTAAGCTTTAGTTGTTAGGGCTATTTTGGTATTTTTGTCGTGGGATATATTTTGTATACTTTTTGATGGAGTTTTTGCTTGCTTATATTCAGAACGTATATAATTCTGGAATATTGTATTATTAATAAAGTAAAACACAATTTTTAACACAGTTTTAAGGTAACATACCAAAACTTTTGTGGGATTGTTATAAATTTAAGTTTTCAAAACGATTCAAAAACATTCACTTTCGAATAAAAGATGTTTTATTTATTAATATTTATTCTGTAAAATCTTTGGAGTCGATATAAGTGTAATATTTACTTTAATACTCAAAAATACTTAGAGCACTCAACTTTAAAAGATATTTTTCTTACGCAAAGTATTTTATGTAACTAGTACAAATATAGCAAGGCATCTCAAAGAGTGAATGACAGAAACATGGAAAGCATACCCAGTTCAAAATTAGTATCAAAAATATTGCATCAATATAATGTTCTAAAATAGTAAACATTATTAACTTAAATGTAGATATGTAGTTTGTAGTGTAATTTACTGTTTTTAATCAACCAGTTGCGTCATTGACCATCATAAAAGGTACAAAGGAGTTTATTGGCTTATCTTTTTCCCTCTCAAAAGCCTCCAAGAGTCTTTTTTCCCTCACAGCTCTTAACATGAGCCATAAATCCAGACTCTAAATTAAATTAAACCAGAATCAATGTGATAATTTCCCAATCCCTAAATCCCTAACTCCCCAAAAGGCCTGCAACTCAGTTGTAATTACTCTGGTGTTACGGGCATCCATGGAAGGAGCCAATTGCTTACTATCAGGTGATCCATATGCTCATTTGTAAGTCTATCTCATAAAGAAGTCAACCAATTAACATGTTAACCGCCGCGTAGGTCACCGGTGACCTACGTTAGCGGAGGATTTGCCTTCAGCAATTAACTGTCGGCAATCAAAGGCTTAAGTACCTATTGAAATTGAAAGCAACTTTCAGAATAAAATATTGGCACCCGAAATGTCAACAAATAAGAAATCAGTTTGACTGAACGCAACCAAACATTCCCTGGAATTACTAATAAAATCTAATGCTGCCATTAAGGCCCTCTCAATGCCGGTATTACAAGTAACATTTTTAATTTTACAAAGGCGAGTACGGCTGTTTCTTCCGTGGAAACGGTCAGCAATTAGTTTTAACGGGGGACTGGTGACGCTCTCTGTATCAATTAACGGTTGGAATAAGGTTCAGAATGCTGTATTTTTCTTTTGAATTGTGCAGTGTGGGAGAACTTGGCTTTGAAAGTACCTTACTTTATATTTGGATGTGTATCTTTTCGTTGCTTAAGCAGGTTTATTGTTTTAAACGTTTTCGGTCTTTCATTAATGTTTATACACACGAATTTTAATCGCATTGGCTTTTTCCGAAGATTTACTTCAGGGAATATAGACATTCAATATAATATAAATCGCCATATTGCCCTTTTTGTGAATATATTTTCGTTAAAGTCAAAGTCAAAGTAAAAGCCAAAGCATTTATTTCAATTAAACCATAATTTGGTACTTTTGAAACGTCAACAAATACAAAATAATTAATAATCTGTTAGTCAATCCGTCAGTGAAGCTAGGTGAAGCTAGCTGCTCATTCTAAAATGTAGATTCAAATCGAGAAGAACGAGCAAGAAACTGCATTCGTTACTCTTTTTAAAAAAAGTATGTTAAGTTAAAAGTGTTGTTTGTATGTCTCTACTCAACTCTAATGTCTAGATTATTTCTGCACCAATATTTATAAATACTGGTCCAGGTATTTTGATTTATATTAAAGAAATTTTATTGAATTACAAGAACATTTTGAAAACGCATCGCAAATCCAACGAGACAATTAATTTAACGTAACAGTTTCATTTACAAGTAAACGTTCAAATAACGTCCAAACTGCATCGAGATTGACCAGGCCCAGCCAACCCAATTACAAAAGAGATTGGGTATGCCTGGTTAGTTAGACTACCCATTCCACTATTACTATCAGACCAATGTATCCGAACGTGTTGATTACTTCGATATTGTGTTTGGAACCGCTTGTATGCAGATTCATGGTATTAAGTCTTATGTAAATTTGGAGACAGAACATGGGAACAGATTAATTTGGCTTGATTAATTATCTGTATTAACGATTTGGTTGTGTTTACTGGACTAGATTGGGTAAAGCTGGGTATTCTAATGACTGCATTACTTCAGTCTAGAAAATATCATAGATTTACCGAATCTAGAAAAAATCTATGATATTTTCTAGATACGGTTTTTGCCGTATTCACACAAAGAGTTGCTCCGTGCAAGAATCGAACCCGCTACACGTTGTGCGATAGCCTGTTACCCAGCCACCGCGCCAACCGTTGTTACTTGTTTTCGATTAATAAAATTATAAAATACATGAAATAAAAATTCTTTTAAATTTTTCCACACAAAACGGCAATATTTCATAGGTATTTTACCTTTTAAAAGCCAGTTAATTAATTTAGAAATATCCAATGCATTCTGAGGTTGTAGAATTTAGAGACTAATTGAAGATAATATGATATATGTATGATTATTCTTGTCTTTTCAATCGATTTCACATTATTAATTTACTAAATTATTGTCGAAAAGATCATTGCTCCGAGCCAAATGCGTCTACTCTCAAAAACTTGATTTCATTTTTCTCCAATTTCTTTTATATGCAAAATTCATATTTATTCAAAAACAACAACTCTATTATGTTCGTCTGCTGCATGTTAAATGAGACATGTGAATTTATCACAACATATTGCCAATTTTAAGACGTTTTAGTTAAACGTAGGTATTAGAATAGAAAATATCTTTAAATATTTAAACAACACGAACCTCTTTTCATATTGATATTATGCATCGTCATTAGGAATATAGACGAAATTGGTTAAATACAGAGTCTTTATGAAAACTTTCAAATAAAATATTTACATCTACCAACAGTGACTATTTCCATAAAATACATAATTGTATGCCTTTAACAGCATCATAACTGTGCCTTCAACTGCGAGTGCATTTAATGTCTCATATCTGTTTTTAACGACACTGAGAATCAGTGAAAATGCAGCTTTGATTTCATTGTTTGTAATTTTATTGTTCCGAAAACTGCTTTTAATTAAGACATTAACAATATTGCCCGTCTTCTGACATTAGTTTCATACGATTAAGGTAAAGTTCGATGAACGAAATTCTAAATTAAATATGAGTAACGGGTTTTCTATTCTTTTATGGTGAAAATGTTTTCTAAAGCGAAAAATGGGGTGAATAAACTTTTTACAAGAGATTTGCCCTTGAGTTAGTATGAGTTATGGATTCATGTGATATTTATAATGGATAGATAAAGATGAAATATTTCAATTTCATTTTGCTGTTGTTTATCAATTATGGCGGGATACTTTTCAGGGATGATTTTTGTGTAATTTAAATTGCAAGTATAGTTAGTGAATCTCCGTCAATAAGCTATACTTATCTATACTGAATCATCCTACCTCACCAATGATCCTCCTAGAATTTCCAACAAAAAACATTTGTCACTTAAAAAAAGAAAATTACGAAAACCTCTCTTCACGACCCTACCCTTCGTTTGGCAACCGCATCTTGTACTCGAGTATATTGAACTACGAAATATATTGATATTAGTAGCTAACCGAGCGATTTCTCAAGTTCTCTTAAAAGGGACCAGAGCCCACACAGCGACAAATAAAATTTAATAGACCCTTACTGGGTTTCCTTTTCACACAAAATATTTTAGCCACATTTGCATTACAAAGACCTATTGAAAACCGTTGTTGTCGAGTCTATGTATGTATATATTTATCCTATCGGTCGATCAACCCATGAGGTTAATAGTAATTCCATTTTTATATTTGTCGTATTCTTCATCATCTGTATCTTGAGACAGATTCAATTTGTCTGATGTTGAGTTATGGCTAGTTTTGAATCTTCATATTTAAATAGCTGAATAAACAGACGGTAAACTGAAAACAACACAAACTTTTGGATTCCTTTCTACTAGCAAATTTGTGTAACTAACTTAACAGTGTTGAATTATTTATCAACAATAAAAAAGTGTGCCTGCAAACTCAAAATCGATAATAAAATACATAATTTCAAGTTCAAATGTAAATTAAAACGACTCTAAACCTGACAGGTGAATACGAAAAAAGATAAACTATCTACGCTTCTACGTCTCACATCAAAATAATTAGAGAAATCTTTAAAAAACCAATGTCCACCAACACTTGAGGCAAAAAGAATTTTATTAAACAAATCGAACGCTTATCTTACTTCATTTAACAGAATCTTGCTTTTAATGACTCCGCAAGAAGTTGTTTATCGTTAAAACTTCAAAAGTTCTATTTAACTGACAAACAGTGATCGTTTTCCGACTTTGCAGCAACTTTATAACTATAGCATGGAATAATGGAAGTTGCAAGTGAACTCGGTGGTGCGACGAATGTGTATCGAAGATTTTATCGATTTTTCTTCTTGTTTCTACTGTTTATTTGTTTCCTTCGTTGGTTTTATAGTTGGAAGCTGACTTTTAATCATACTTTCAGTATTCAAAGTTAATGAGAACGCAATCAAGGTGTTTTGGGTTTATGTTACTCGTTTTGTGCTTCTATCTTTTTAGTTGTGTACTCGTGTGACTGTTAAACAGGAGGTTTCAAGCTTTTTTCTCGTGCTAGATCTTGTACCTTATTGATTATTGTTGAACCTTTCAAATTTCGAAATTTTTGATACTAAATGTACTCTATTTGTCACATAACTTTGAATTACATACAAACATGACATTTTCCCAATCTTAAAACCATTCACAATCAACTTAAAAATATTTTATTAATAAAAAGCTCACCAAAGCAATAACACTATAAAACATAATGTAATGGTGTAGGAAAACGATACTAAAGATATCAGAGTCTGTGGAAAAAGGATCTGATAGAATTGAACAGGGGAGAACTAGAGACGGTGGATTTCTAACAATACAAGGTGGCTGTAGCAATCTCACTGTGATTGCGAGGATTGTAAGTTCAATTTCAAGCTGGTTTCATAAAGCGATATAATTTTTATTTGTTTCCTTTTTGCGTTTTATTAGACGTCGCTTTTTAAGATTTTATTAATTTCTCGCTTGTCTTAAACATGTTGGTGCGTTTATTGTATTTTTGTTTACAAGGTACCTTGAAATTTGCACGATTATTAATTGTAGCAAATTAGTGCTTCAGATGAAGTACTAATTTGATAATTTAAGGCATAATATCTAATACAATACATTATTGTTCATAAGTATGGGAGAGTCATGCTTCGGCACGAATGGGCCGGCTCGACCGGAGTGATACCACGTCCTCATAGAAAACCGACGTGAAGCAACGCTTGCGTTGTGTTTCGTCGTATGAGTGAGGTTACCGGAGGCCCAATTACCCTCCCCTTCCCCAATCTCCCTAATTCCTGAATCCCCAACGATCCTCAAACTCCTAATCCCCCAAAGGCCGGTAAAGCACTTGTAACGCCTCTGGTGTTCCAGGTGTCCATGGGTGACCCCGATTGCTTACCATCAGGTGATCCGTCTGCTCGTTTACCGGCTTATGCCATAAAAAAAGTAGTTATTATCAAATTGAATAAATAATAAACTGTCTCGTTAGTTGAATTGTTACAATTGCCGATATAAAACACAAGGTTTTGTATTCAACAACTGAGTTACGGTCATGCCAAAAATATAGAAAAAAAGCAAACGTAGTTCGTATGATTGTGTAAACAAAATATTTTTTGTGTATACACACACACCGTTTCCGTACATGGAAAAAACTGTAGTGTGTAACAAAAGTTTTTTTCTAAAAAAATGTAATCAACATCTCTTTCCTGGATTTGATTTAGGTTGAACAAACTCATACATCGTACCCATTCAGTTTCAGATTTCATCGCATGCCAAAATACATTGGTCACTCAACTTTCGAATAATTTATTGAGTGTCTTATAACTTATTCTAGGGTTGGGAAAAGCGAAGATCATGAAATTAGATTGACGATTTATTTTTTATTTATTATATGTATAGATTTTTAAGACCCGAAGACGCTCCTTCTGATCTTTAGACTAATTTCCATACATAAGATAATGACATTTATGAAAATATTAATTATTACATATATTTAACAAAGCTATACTCAATCATGGAATATTATGCAGTATTTTATATCCAACGTTAAGTTTTTACTCTAGTTTATTAGACTGATTCGTTGGCCGAGTGGTCGCAAGTGCGACTGCCGGGCAAGTATTCGGGCGAAGTATTACGGGGTTTTTCTTAGTAGTAACGCGGAGTGTGGAATTGTGCCCGGTATATGACAATGGGCTCACTCCCTATTACATGGGAGCAATAACATAAATAGTGAAAAGTGACTGTTACATTGTACAGTGGCAATAAGTGCTGTAAAGTGCACCTCTACATATCCCTTTGGGGATAAAAGGCGTGATATTATTATGTTTATTAGATATCTCACTATTATTCTAAGGCTTCTAATCAAGAATCAATATCAAACTCTATAGACCTCACACCATGGCATTCTAAACAACTATATTCAACTTGCATTCTTAAACTAGAATACCGATATAAATCTCTGAAACGTCCCCATCTCTATAAGCAACTCATTTTTTATTCATTGTGGTAAATAAAATTATACGCCATGTCATTTCATTAAGGGATTAACATAAAGGATGACAACGTTTTTGCAGTTCAACTCCCATTCTGGCAAAGTTGGCTTGTTTTTTTTTGTGTGTCTTTTATTATTGTTAAAACTCAAAGCGTGCTTGGAAGTAGCCTGTTGTGTCGAGCTGTTGATTGCTTATACGTCCATTTGGTGGAGTCATGGCTTTTATTTTCGTGGATTATTTTTTACACAAATGTTTTCCTGATCATGACATTATTGTCTGCTACGTTGTATTACATTAAATTGAGGATAAAACAAAATATACTTGTATCAGTACACTTATTTATCTTTATATCTCTCAGACAACTTGTTTGTAGTCATTATTGAGATAGCTAAATTCATCTGAATTAAAAATTTTCGCTTGTAATTTGTGTTTTCTTTAAATAAGTCAGAATTATTTGATTCGATAACCAAATAAAATACCTGTCAGTAAGGAAAACCTACTGAATAATGCATCTGCACATGCTTCATTGTGTATTTAAGATATGGATGACTTTAAAATATACTGACTTTTGAAAGCATGCTCTCGATGATAATATAAAGAGGAAAACCAAATAATAATTGAAACCAAAAACATATTTTATTATTTCCCAATTTCGAATACAAAATCCAGCAATCCGTAAAAGCATTAACTTTGATGAAACATACGGACTGCTATTTCGGTTTTTAATGGCATTTTGAACGGAATATACAAAAAGCAATCTGTTATTTGTAAATATAATATGATTTTTTTGTTGCAACCGCTGGCAATTTGCCACAGTTATGTGCGTAAACATAAAAACTACGATAACTAGAAGTCACTTTATATTTATAGCATTCCTGATACGTGGGTTCGTGTATTTTTCATACAATTTAATGTACTGGTGTATCTTACCCAGAAAATGTTTATACAAGATTTATTTCATACTTCAGTATTGATAAAATATACATATTACTAAAACTGAGTTTGTTTTGACTTGGACAAAAATAGGTAAAATTTTTCTGAACAAGATTTTTTGGATAAATGTCGAGAGAAAATGTCTGATTTTAAACTTCTTGGAAATGTGTTTATAAATACCACACAAACCTACAGCCGATAATAACATCATCCTTAAATTTGAACAAATCTTTCTCTCTCTCTCTCATAACATCAATTAGAGATGACTAAAAATTATTAAAATGGCTACTTTATAATCTAATATATAAAATTCTCGTGTCACAGTTTTCGTTGCCATACTCCTCCGAAACGGTTTGATCGCTTGTGATGAAATTTTTTGTGCTTATCCGGTATCTATGAGAATCGGCCAACATCTATTTTTCATTCCCCTAAATGATAGGGGTAGTCCACCCATAAATTTTATTTTTAGACAAATTTTTTAATTTCTATTTTTCATGATACAACATACAAAAATACATACAATTCTCAATTTTCACCCTTCTACGAAATTATTTATATGGCAAAACAACGTTTGCCGGGTCAGCTAGTTATATTTATAATTATGATTATTTATCTACAAAACATGTGAATAATACACAATTTGTATATTCAATTAAAATATTTATATTATTATCCCTTGTTATTTTCAAAACAATACAAACGCAACAGATACCTTGAAACAACAGTATATTACCGGAACGTAAATAAATCATGCAAAAATTGCTAATAAACTTTTATTGAACAAAATATTTGGTGTATGTCAGTGGTTCTCGGAAAATGTTGTAACTTTATACATAATACATATTTTTGCGTAACAGAAAACATAACAGCTCCAACTCCCATAAGTTACTGCTCTTCTGTATAACTTTTTTGTCGGAAGCAACAAATATTGACTTGGCTGATTTTTCCACAAAATTTCCCTGTAAAATGTTACTTGGAAACGTAATGTAAGGAATATTATTATAAAAGAGAAAACATGTGATTCTATAAAATGAAAGAATTAATACGAAGTAAGTATCTCTATTTTTAAATAAATTTCATTATAAAATATTATAATAAAAATAGCTCTCTCAGTCTCAGTCTTAATTACAATCTGAAGACTTAGACTCAGATTAAGGACTCTGGCTTAGGCTTAGGCTGTCTATCTCAGCTTCTGATTTTACTGTGTGGGAGAGCCTCCCCCTTCCCTAGTCTTCCTTATCCCAGAATCCCCAACAATCGTCAAATTGCCGGTAACGCACTTGTAACGCCTCTGGTGTTCCAGGGGCGACGCCAATTTCTTACCATCTGCTCGTTTACCGGGTTACCCAAAAAAAATACTACTTTTATTTATCTGAAGAGATTGTTCGGGGTGCATTAAGCAGCAGCTCGACAAACACAAACATTATCTATCTTTCACCAATTTGTCATCAATAATTCTGGTGGAAGATACAACAGTTTTTTCTCTAGAATAAAAATAAAAATGTTAGTATATTTTTCCGTAAAACAGATACACGTGTAGATCACAGGAACTCTATTGAATTACTAATAGCCTAGTACTCATGTCGTATAGTATTAAATAGATACCGTACAACGTTCGTTAAATTATTACCATGTCACATCCAGGCCTAAAAATGTACCAATTTAGAATGGGCTAGAATTATTTAGAATGGTTTCTTTTTTCTGATAAAATTATAACCGTGTCTACATTTGTATCTTTAATTCGTTTAAATTTCAAAACAATTGTATCTTTTTGTTACAATAATAATTTTACGATTTTATATAGGTATGTATTTTTTTATTCGGAGTGGATTTTAGTCAGTAAGAGTCTGACACTTCCTTCCACGGAATAGTACTTCGATGATTTTCCCCCCTTAAAAAAACATGTATGCAAATAAGCCGTTTTGTAACAGTCTCAATATAGTATGAGACTAATAATTATTAATATAATTTAAACATTCATATACCTAAGAGATCGAAATCAATGTATCCTTAGTTCCACGCAATATCAAGCACTCATGCTCAACGAGGAAGTCATTTACTAAATGTAATCCTCATTATTTCTATCTACTTTCTCTCCGACAAATTAATTTCAGGCCACTGCAGTACATCTTACTCCTCATTATCAGCTGCCTTCATGGTGACATTATCCATAATAGAAACCATTTGCCGAAACCGTAGGAGGCTTACACGACCAAAGTCAGAGACTAACTCCATAACGGCTCGAAAATAACTCCATTTACGTATTCTCCCCCCATTTTGCTCGGAACCAAAATACATTTCGTAATTAATTTTTTGGTTTGCATATTTCACTGTTGTAATAAAACAACAGTGAAATCTGCCATGATTATCATCTTATTGAATTCGAGAATTTTCGACAAATGAGGCGGATATTACACACAGACTGATATTTTTTGTTTACAAATGTATTAATTTATATGGCAGAATATGAAAAAAATGCATATTCGAAATTTTCCGATTTAATATTTCGTTATTAATGATGTAGGTATGTACTCGTATATTAATCCTTCCTCGTTATTACATTTGTTTAATGCCAGCGTACAATGTAACACCCATTTTCCACTATTTATGCTATGAGTTCCATGTAATAAAGGGTGAGCCTATTGCCCTTTACCGGGCATAATCCCAGAAACCGTGCTGAAACTGAGATTTTTTTAAAAACCTAGTAATACTTTGCTCGACCCGGGATTAAAACCCGAGACCCCTTGCCCGGCAATAGTACGTGCGTCCACACGACCGACAAGAAGTGTGACTATTTATTTCATTTAATTAATTGTAGATTGCTGGATTACCTACGCCAGTTCACAAATCAATAAAATTGACCATTTTTAAAACCTACCTACGTTATCTAACTGAGCAACACATTTTTATTCACCCTTTAAAAACAAATATTAATTACACCAAAACAAGTAAAATACCAAGTAAAAAGAGGTATACTTAGAAGCAAACAAAAAGTCTTCAATTTGCTTAATGAATTCTTTATACCATTGATGTTTCAAAAACGGTACTTAGCAAGATGTCTTCCGTAAAATCTCATTGAAGAGCGAATATAAATGAAATCAGAGCAGACAAGATGATACGGTGAGCTTATAGGTACTTAGCTACATAGTATACATACATAACATAGGTACACGAAGTCACATCGCACTGTACAGAACCAATTTGTCTGTGTCTCACTTTGTACAACCTTTCCTAACACTCGACGACCAGTTTATACTGGTTTTGTGCAGTTTGATGTAAGTACGTGTACATCAATGTATGTATGTTATTTGACAATTTTATCCAGTTCCACATACGAATGTGGTAAGATAAATTTCTCGCTCCATGCATTTAATTCGTTTGTTGATGAATTTGTGATATATTAAGAAGTCTTTTTACGCCTCAATCATTTGTTGTGACTTTTCCAGTGAATTTATTTTCATATGTTAAATTGGGTATTTGCCAACTAATCAAAATCAATACTTTTTTCGAACTGTCAAAAAGTGCAGACAGTTTTCTATGAATTTTGTACGAGATTGTGTATTGTGACGTCACGTTTTTTTAGTGTCATACAACACTTATTTCTTAAACGTTTGCTGGAAAAATACTAAAATTAAGTTGGTCATAAAATCAATTAATGAAAGTGTGATTGTTTTATAATATTTTATAGTTTTGAACAGTCGAAATAATTTAATTTTGATTAGGGAAAGTACCAAATTCTATTGTTTTATGAATGTCTAGACGTAACTTTATAAATAACACACTATATAATTTAAAGGGATAAGTTTTAATAAATATGTTCAATATTTATACATACATAGAATATTTTTTATCGATTTTTTTATCATCATCACAAGGTATATTAATTGTGTCTATAATGACGGTACTCAAAGGGTTAAATACTTCTTTGTAACATCAAGCGAAATGATTTCAAACTTTAACACATTTTGCTTTTACAAATTTCCAGCAAATAATATTCGTAATAACATGTGGGATATTTCCTGTCCTACCCTATTAATTTACGTAATATAAATAAATATAGATCCACAGTAGTATTAGCAACAACACAAGTAAACTATTACTGGTATACCTACAGAAATTGCATCAAATTATACAGAAGCGTCACTATATTTGGTCACCAGCCGCGCAGAAGTGGAAGTCTTGCATAGTTGTGCACACAAACAAAGCAAATAAATGATTACATCAAAGTAGAATCTAATATACCAATGCGTAAAACGGGATGTTACCAATGTGTAAACTGTTCTATGATTATTTAGACAACACTGCCAACCGGTGAAGGAAAACATCGTGAGGAAATCTGGACTTATAATTACATAACATAACATCACGCCTTTTACCCCTGAAGGGATAGGCAGAGGTGCACATTATGTCACTGTATAATGTAACACCAACTTTTCACTATTTATGTTATGAGTTTTATGTAATAGGGGGTGAGCCTATTGCCATATACCGGGGACAATTCGAGACTCCATGCTACTACTGAGAATTTTTTAAAACCTAGTAATATCTACTTTGCCCGACACGGGAATCAAACCCGAGACCCCTTGCCCAGCAGTCGCACTTGCGACCACTCGGCGAAGGAGCAGCCAAATAGGCAGTAATTACTAATTATAAATTTGAAATCACCAACCCTCATTGAGCAAGCGTGCCTTTTGTCAGCAGTGGCCACTTATATGGACTGTTGAGTAACTGGTTCAAGTGGTTATTGTCTACAATTTCCTAAATAACTTCTACTTAACCTGTAAAGTATCTGAATCTGAACGCTAATCTACACGCAGTTTTTTCTATTGTGTCTCATATATCGATAGACAAGAGGTTAAATAGAAATATCTTGCACCGTCTATTTGTAATCTTCTTGATATTTTTGGGCTTAATTCAGATATTACAGGAAACGGTTTAATAAGAAATGTTTTCGATCAAAAGTAAAAGAGAATTCATTATATAAATTGAAGACTTTTGTTTATTTTACTTTATAAATACGGGCGACAAAATTGTCAATGTTGAAAATGTTAACCTTGAAATTAAGCGATGGATAATAATTAATAAAAGAGACAATTTATTTCCATTTTTTTCTTTAATCCTTTGGGAAATGGAGGAGTAGGAATTCTAAAGAAATTGCACCTTATATAAAGAACCTGTTATTTCTCTAATAAGTGTCATTCTGTTATGTATGTCAAATTTAAATTAACGTTTGATAAACAATCATCTAACATTAAAAAAATGAAACTAATTAGATATTTTAAAAGCAATTCAAACCACACGTATATCTTTACGTTTTTTATGATGAAAAGAAGTCTTCAAAACACGCCTAGATTCTAGAGACAAATAATTTGCAGTGTGGAATTTTTTCCTCAATAAAACCACAACGGTGATCACGTTCGGCACCTACATAAGAGAGAGATCTTGAAATATATATCAAAATGTCTACAAATAGGAATAGTAGAAAAATTGGTAAAAAAACTTTCTAGAGAAGAAACTGTGAAGTTTAAATTTTTAATCCAGTAAAGCGTTAGGTATGAAAGAAAGAAAGATTGTTTATTTGTCAAATATGCGTTTACATAAACTGAGTAATCAGACATGTAAGTAATAGTTTGTTGTGCGGTCCATGTAGATTTTGGATTTTTGATTTTCGCTCGTACTATGTTGCCTTTTTGTATACATATACTTACTTACAACTTCTACATTTGTGGTTTCGTGCAGCTAGCTCGACTCAGCCCAGGAAACATTTTTCTCGCATTCACGCGTATAAAATTACATTATCTCACTCCGGAGCGAGCGTGACCTAAATTTTATGAAATAATTGAATGAACAATATAAACGTAGCCTTAGGTATTACTGTAATAATACCAGCCTTTATAATAGGTTTTAAAATTAGATAAGCACTAAGGATTACGTTGTCCATAAAAATTCTAATTAACAAATTTTAGATAATTTAATGTCGTATGAAGTTAGTTTATAGCTATTCAATTATGTATTTCCTAATGCGTGATGCATTCAACAGCCTATAAATGCCTACTGCTGAGCAAAGCCTCTTTTCACACGGAGAAGGTTTGAGCATTCATTACCATCCTAGCTCTTTGCGGGTTGGCGATTCCAAACATACAATTAGAAATTATATGCCCAGGTTTCCTGACGATGTTTTCCTTTACCATTTGTCAGTGATGTCTGAATAATCTTAGAAAGAACATATAACTCGGAAAAAGTCACATTGGTATTTGCTGTTGGTAGGTTTTGAACCTGCACCCTCATGCATGAGAAGCGTCTTAAACCTCCGGGCCCGGGTCCACCACGACACTTGCAAATGTATACCTACTTCTTTCAAAATGTACAGTATTCATCTACATACAGTTCAAAATCTGTATAATATGCATAGTATACATAATTATGTGGGCAAACTATTAGTGTGATAATTACCAAACTTCGTATTTTAACGGTTGATGTTCGCTTCAAAAATACGAAAATTCAATAAAAACAAAATTTGAATGCATCAATTTTCGAAGGCATTTCGCATATTCGCAATATCTGCTATCTGAAATTATGATAATGGCGTCATTCAACGTCGTGCGCAATTAGCGAATTGAAGGCTCGTAAATATCTGAAGAACTGATATGAAAAATAAAATTAAAACAATAATTTTCCGGTCCCAAAGTAATCTATAATAAACAAGCCATCAAAATTTAGATTATTTCGGTGTTTAACTAAGAATTAATTGGTTTTGATAACGAGTGCCGGGAATATGAAGCCGCAGCATAAATTGAGCGTCAGCTTTTAATAATTATTATGATCGATTATATTGTAATATTAGATGCTCGTTTATTGGAACGATTGTGTTTAGTATGTTTAGCTAGGACTGATGATCCCTATTTACTTTGGATAGAGTGCACGGTGGGCAATGTTTTGGTTTTACAAATAAATTATTGTATTACACCAACGGCTTCGCCCGTGTCCCCGGTCCCTTCAGCCGTTTTGATGTGACTGGGTAACAAACATACACACAAACTCACATATTTTCACATTTATAATATCGGTTCGAGCTAATTTCAACCATCGGCCCTATAATTACAGCGTAAATTCTATTGCGGGTAACCTATCATTCGATAAACTTATATTTGCGTTTGGGACAGTAACTTTGTCTAGGGATCGAGCCGCACAATTAAGTTTGTTTTTCGGAATAAAAAGTACCCAGTATTGTATTTGGGTACTTTTGACACTGGTGTTGTGTCCAGAATGTTAAGTATAATCATACGAAGTTTCATCGTAATTGGACCGGTAGTTTTTGCGTGATGCGTGAACATACAGACACACAGACAGGCAGAAATTTTTTTTAATCACATTTTTGAGTTCGGGATCTGTCTAGTAACACCCCCACAATTTATTTTTTAATATTTGCAATGTACAGAATTTACATTTCTACAGTTTTATTATTTATTATATTATGTATAGATTAATACTGCTTATCTGTTATGAAACTCTAATGACTCTAGGCAATGTGTATTACAATTAAACAGTATTAGATCGTGTGATCATGTTTAACACCTATTTTGGAACAAACGATATTTGTTTAACTGAAACTAAATTACAGCTATGTGTATGAGTGTTCATTATTTGGACTCAGATATTTGAAGCAATCCACTAGTTTGAATAAACTCTTGATATTTAACACATACCGAAAATAGACAGGATGCGTAAATCAAAAGCCCTTTAAACACGATTCTACTTTAAACACATTGACATAAAACATTTTGGCATACAATGTGTATTGACACGCTTTCTATTCTCGTATATATAACGTTTATCGTCCCCATTTATTAGCAGTAAAAACGTTTTAATTTGTTTGCGGTGGACCAGTAAAACGGTTTACGAGCCAACGTGATTACGGGATAGGTTTAACGATACTCCTGAGATCTGATTTGATAAACACCCTATTTATTACCATCGACCTCCTTTTATTTTGAATTGTGGTACAGTCGAATCAGCTGTTTTGTTGGTAAATATTTTGCTTGTGATCGCTCACAAACAACATAATAGCATGTTGTTTCCTGGTGGGCAAACTAGAGGAGGAATTGCAGAATGTGTGTTCAATCAGTTTCGTCTGCTGCGATATTGGATTTATAGAAACAAACCCAAATTAATATCTCTATGTAGTAAATTTTTTTAACATAAATGAGTAATGTTTAAGAAAATTGCTGCTATTTTCACAAAAAGTATAATCATCGTCATCATCATATCAAGACGTCCACTGCTAAACATAGACCTCCCCTGATGTCTTCCTGATAGGCCGGTTGGAAACGACCTGTATCCTGCGATAAAAGAACAATAGTAGTAGTTAATGTATTTAATATTTGAGGTGATGTTGAGTTTGCAATAAGTAAAATTCTATTTAAGACCTAAATAATAAGGTGTAAACTTGTTTGTCGCTCGAATAAAATTAAAAAAAATCTCTCATCAAACCGAAATCAATCTTCATGCTTTTAACAAATTCACACACATAACCTACAAAAATATGAAACACGTAGTTTCGTATTTAAGTAATTTTTCTCTGCCATGTGCATACAGGAAAGTTTTAGAAACATTATGTGCAGAACCGGTTTTTATTCTGTACTTTTATGAAAGTTCGCCAGGTTTTTCATTAGTTCTTGCCGTGTGAACAGCTAGGCTAGATGGATGGCTTCCATTCGTCTCCACATCGGGCGTTTCTTTAATTTGCACTGCACTGTAGCAGCAAATGAACATTCCTGTACGCTCGTGCCAAAGAATTATTTCATTTTCAAAATGGCGACATATCAAAAGCCCTTTTGTTTCACACAGATAAAAGAATATGTGTAGAAAGATCATTCATCATAGAGTAAGACTGCTGAAATGTATCAAAATTGACAGAACTAGGTATTATTGATTTCGGTATTGAGTTCAGGTAAGATTTTTATGAAAAGGTTTAGATTTATGACCTAATAACAATGCTGGGAAAATGCTGTGACGTGTGATTTAATAAGTTTTTGTTCTTAGGTGAGCTAAAGTTATAGTATTATCTATATTATATAATAATAATTTACAATTTTCATTGTTAAGTAATATCTTATACAACTAATGTTTCCCGGGTCGAGTATAATATTAAAAAAAACTCCTAAGTATTTATTATATTTATATAATATGATTGATGCCCAACTCTTGTTTCCTAACATATTCTAGGAATATAAAAATGGTCTTAGCACCAGAAAAACCTTCGCTAAAAAACCTTCACGATAGAACTTATGAAAGTTCACTAGTCGTTTCATTAGTTGGTAGGAACAGCGGTATAAGATGGATCGGCGCCATTCGTCTCCATATGGGGCATTTTCTTTAATTTTGTCGCGTAACTATTGTGGCGAGACCTCCATTTGTTACTTTATCAATGTCAGCCGCGGCCTAGGAAATTCAGTGTGAACGTGGATTTGATTGTATTTTTTATTCTTTGATTTTTTCCTATTTTGGGGTCAAAGGTCTTGCCCCACCAAAGCCCAACCGGCTTTATCTAGATTTCATTGAGTTTCAGGGTAAATTACATGTTTTTAAATAAAAGATTAACTTGATTTTAGAACTAAACTCGTATGTCTATGACAAATACAGCAACAAAAACATACATTCAAAAATGAATTTAATCATAGACATTTTTTTTCCAAATGAGAATGCTTAAACATCAGTTTCACACTTATTGACTTCCAACACATTCACATGCTAACCATGTAAATGTAATAATAGTACTAAAACTATCTATAATTTCAGTAAACACTATTCGTAGCAAACACTAGTCCATTAGGTACACTTAGAGCCAATGAACTGTAAGCACGTTCGAAGCACTTATCTTCCTAGAATTTATTACTTTTCGTGCATTTAAAGGCGACCAGAACAGACGTTACATTCAATACTAATAATTGTCTACCGAAGACTTGGGTGCAGCTAGTCTTTGATCTAAAATTTATGGTATTCGTGACCACTTCGTATAAAAAGCTATTTACCTATTTCTAAAACAGCATCGGTGTGCAATCTACTTTGGGTAAATTAATGAAGTGTATAAATATATTTGACTTTCATGATTTTTTTTGTAATTTTTGTTACAATTCTGTTTATCAGGCGACGTTCCAGAAATATTGGACACATTTTATTTATACAGGTATTATAAGACATTTGTAAGCACTTCATCTAGGAATATTAGTGAAAAAATTAGGTTTAAAAACATGGGTACTGGTACTAATTAATCACATTTCATATTAACTACAATTTCCTTTTTTTGTGAGGGAGGAAAAAAGGGTGGTTTTTGGTGTAGAACTCTAAGTGACTAAAAAATACCTCATTCCTACTTCTACTCTTCGAACCGGAGCCATGGCAAGCCGTTAGGTCTTCCGCGGCTCCATATCGGGCATCAGCCCTACTGGGCCTCATTCTGTGGTTGTCTGATAGCTCTCAGAGGCGCGTTCCGTACGCACGGGAACTACAATTTGCTCTAAGGTATATTTCTCTAACTTCAACGAGATTTATCTGTGGAAAACAAAAAAAAAACAATGCATTTTTGCACAAACCCCCGACGTAGGTGTCAATTATTTAACAATTCTTTTTAGTATTATAAAAAAATCATATTCTATTGTTTGAAAGATTTTAAATGGCATCCAACTATTTTAATACTATTTGGCACGTAGTCGCTCTAGGCATTTTGTACAATATTTTAATAAATTTTTGGACGAAAATTAAAATCTCGTAGAAGTTCTAGCTTTCAACCTGATATAGGTACTTGTTATTGTCGTTTATTTTTAGGACAATTTCAGTCGAAAATTCTTTGTTGGACAGTATTGACCTGCCACAAGCAAGGCTGTAGAAACAATTAAGTTGATTATAAAGAATCTTTGTCAATTTTTTTCTTAATTACAGAATAAGGTATTTAGAATCTTGGTTTTTTGTCAATCTTGTTATCTTAAAATTGATCTCGGTTAACTTACTACAACATCTACTGTACCTGTCACAATTATCTGCTTGACTTACCAAGAAAATGTTTTTCCGGTTCCACGATTCTCAACTTTAATTACCTGTCAACTAATTACATTTCAGAACAAGCACTATTACAGGATAAGCAACAAAAACACTTTCATCCAAAATGACACTCTATGTGATCACTTCAAAGTTTCTTTTCAAACAGCACAGATATAGTTTTGAGGTCCGCCATGACAGATGTAGGTCACCGTAACGATGTTCCAGTTTAGTTTGGAAGTACCTACTTGTGATTATGACGTTAATTAATAATTTCTAATATTGATGGCCTTTAATGGAAACTAGTTTCACCAACAGCTGCGTCCGTCTTCATGTGCAGACATTTATTATTTATTACATACTGTCTACCTGAATGATAAGTACTGATTACAATATTTAATGAGCTATAACGTTTACGGTTCGCTGTTGTTATTTTGGACCAAGGAAGGCTAATATACTACCTACTACACGGTCAGTACGTCATCATCACATCATCACGACTTCACGTCATGTAGTCACAAACGTGACTGCTAAGCCAGAGACTCAGGTCGAATTTCCGATCTTAGATTATCGATACTCCGAAATCTAATAACCTAGATATAGTTTAAGTACGAGGTATAACATGACTGATGAAAAGCGAGAGACATATTACCTACCCCTACAAACGTTTTTATAATAACTATCGTTAGACATGTTGAATTAACTAAAACTTACGAGTTACTCACGTAAATATACTGAGAAAAGCTCTACTAGTTTCTACTAGTAGACTGTAGTTAGGTACTAATAAGCTATGTGACAATAGGCTATGTGTGTGAGAAGCGTGCGCGTTCTCATGAGAAAGAGTCCCTCTATAACCCGAAACTCGTAGAGATTTTACATAACATAACATAATTTAACGTCACGCCGTTTATCCCCGAAGGGGTAGGCAGAGGGCACATTATACCACTGTATAATGTAACACCCACTTTTCACTATTTATGTTATGAGTCCCATGTAATAGGGGGTGAGCCTATTGCCATATACCGGGCATATTTTTGGACTCCGTGCTACTACTGAGAAGTTTTAAAAAACCCAGTAATAATTTGTCCGACCCGGGAATCGAACCCGAGACCCCTTGCCCGGCAGTCGCACTTGCGATCACTCGGCCAACGAGGCAGTCGTAGAGATTTTCTAAGCATATTTACACGAGTAACTCATAATTTTTAGTTAATTCTACAAACATCGTTACGTATGTGTATACCCACACATAAGCCTCCAGAAATTTTATCTTGACTTACCCATCTTGCTAACAAACAACCACGTGTGTACTTATGCAGACTAAAACCTACGTAACCAGACTAAAATTCTCAGCCATAACTTAAAAACTAACAAGCATTTTCGTCTTTCACAAAATAAGATTACCCAACATTTTCAGGGAAGTACATACCTACTTCTACTTGACCTTTATTCTAATTATATTTCATGTAGGTAGATAGGTACCTGCTATAAAAATAATGAGGTTTGCCGTAGTCATTATGGTTTGTAAAAACCCCGGCATCCTCTTTTCATGCAAATTATTTTTCTTCTAAACAAATCTTCTAGTCTAGCATATTCATAGGTATTCTTCTTTTGTGCTAAGCTTGTTGAAGTTTTGTATAACCAATTAAGCATTTTTGTTGGCGTCCGCATTTTGTAACGTTTTTTTTAAATTAAACTTTGAAAAAGTTATTTTTTAATTTTATGTGGTTTGTATCCTGACGTTGAGGTTTAAATAGGGCAATTTAATAATTAGGTATAAAATACTTTTAGTTAAAACGTACTTAGGTACCTAGGTACCATTGTAGGTACCTAAACTACGTTATGTATTAATTATTTTATATGTTATATTTCATGTATTAATTATTCCACAGTAAACAGTAAAAAAAAATAGAAAATGTTATGTCACATTTATTATGAATGTTATTTTATTTGTGTAAAATTAATTCTTCTTGTTTTTCATTTGTGAGTTTTTGGTTCATTTTCCTGTGAAATAAGAGGTTCTTAGACCATCACTATTAAAATACTCGTTTAGTAGACACGTCATCATCTTCAGACATGTGTAGTACCTTCTATAAACACGTGTCGGTTATGTTACACAAAATAAATTCCTTCTAAAGTCTATTTCTATAAAAAAACATCACTATAGTTAAGTAGTGTAGACGTAAAAACTATATAATAAACTAACTAGCAGTAGTAGATAGCCTTTTGCATTTCTATATCATGAACTAAGCGTCTTATCAATCCAAAACACCATATCTCACTTTTTTCACATAGATTTTTCTGCCCATAAAACTCAGAACAACATCATAACACCTTGATAAACCCATCGAGACCGTCCAGACAATTTTCGATCTCCAGAGCATCGAAACAGCACATTATTTCCACGGGATTACCTCATCAAATTCAATGGCCACCCTCCGATGAGGATAATCAGAGCTCACCGAAAAAATACAAAATGGCTACGTAGTGTATCAAATATCAATATTACGTCATATCCGGAATCGATGGCAGTTTTCAATTTAGGAAATCCGTGGACATATGTATGTGTATTTTTTGTTGTGTAGTGCACGGATTACTAGGGTGTGTTTATGATCGTGATAGGTAGTTAAATAAGTATTATATAAACCACGCTTGCGTTGTGTTTCGTCGTGTAAGAGAGGTTACCGGAGGCCCAATTACCCCCGCCTCTCCCCGATCTCCCCAACCCCTGAATCCAATAATCCTCAAATTCCTAATCCCCAAAAGGCCGGTAACGCCTCTGGTGTTCCATGTGTCCATGGGCGACACCAATTGCTTACCATCAGGTGATCCGTCTGCTCGTTTACCGGCTTCTACCATAAAAAAACCCGAGCACAGGGCGCGTCCTGTTCCGCGCGCGCCTCAAAAAACCACCAGACCACCACGGATGGGTCCCAATAGGGGTAATGCCGATACGAAGTAGGAACGGGGTGGTTTTTAGTCAGTATAAGTCTGACACTCCCTCACCACGGCGGGAGAAGTAATTCGATGATTTTCCCCTCTTAAAAAAATATCATAAAACAAAGAGAACTAGGTCCGTTGTTCCTCAAATTTCTGACATTTTGTAGGATCTCAGTGTAGTTTTGTTTTTTTTTGCTTCCAGTAAGATGACCATATTTTCGCAATATCCAAGAATAAATTCTTGATATTCGTATAAACTTCAAGTGAAGGATTACGTATCCACAATATTTTCGTCACAGCATGTCCGAGCCTTAGTGCACGGTCCGTGCACCGGGCATATGGATGGCCAAGGGATTACCGATATGAAACTTGACTGAATGAAATCGTTACACGACTGTATTTGATACTCGTTTTGCTAGATTTTAAACGAAATACATTTGAAATAAGTTTTTACAATAAATATTATTTTTAAATCGTATTTAGATGGCTTTGGAAAACAACTATTATTCAACTTAATGGATTTTTTATTTGTATTTGTTTTATACGTAAAATGCGTTTTGGTCTTATTTATGTGGTTTTATTTATATATGTTGAGCGAATTGGTAACTTATTTTAAATAAAATATGATCTACAAATTAAAGTGGACAATTTATTTGGTTACCTTATGATTTGAAGGTACACTGAATCCACGAGCAGCCATGAAGACATTAATGAATGTATGTAGATGAAGTGAAAGGTATATCAGGGCCTTTAGCCAAACGTCACTTTAGCGCTTGTCTACAGAGAGAATAGAAATTAAAATGTATGGGGATGACACTGACAAGTATCAAAATTTACGTCAATTCCATATAATTTGGTTTTCTATTCTGCATGTAGACAAGCGCTAAATGGCATTTGCTACAGCTGCTGAGTCGTGTTTTATTGTCTCTATGTACCTTTATATCTGCCTTTTGCAATGTATTTATTGTAACATAGCCTTTTAAGCCAGGTGACGTTTGACGTTGACAACAACGGAATGTCAAACGTCAATAGATTATCTGTGGTCTCTTCCTCTTTCTCCTTTACGCTGGCACCTGGAATGGTGATGTAAAAGCAGGTACGTGAAGAAGAAAAAAGATTGTTAATGAAACTAAACAATATAATTATAAGTAAAAAATTTTGGCTAAAACTGTACAAACAAATTAGAGCACATGTAGAACTGGAACCGTAGGAAAAACACAATATAAATATTATTATTATCTTACAAAACATAAAAAAACAATATACCTACCTAAATTAAATTCAACTATTTTTACCGACTTCAAAAAAAGGAGGAGGTACTATGTTCGGCTGATTGTTTTTTTTTTTTTTTTTTTTTTTTTTTTTTTTTTTTTTTTTTTTTTTTTTGTTTGTTCGCGCAGTACTCCGCCGTTTGTGAACCGATTTCGAAAATTTTTGTTTTGTTTGAAAGGGTATACTCCCGAGATGGTCCCATTTCCATGAAGTCAGGATCTGATGATGGGATCCTAGGGAAACCGAGGGGAACTTTCGAAAATTCTATGGGGGAGTAATGCGTCTATTATGTTTTTCAATTACGAATTTTAAACACTACAATTTGATAAGGGTCTGAAGTCGACCTGATGATGGAGTCGACAGACAGTCGAGAGAACTCCTCAGCGGTTTATATTAACTACCTTGTGTTTGGGCTTGATTAATTTGTATTGATGAGGACTTTACACCTAGATAGAGTGGGGCTGTCATTAAGGGTCTGATGATGAAGAAGTGTAATTGTTAAGGGAACTCCTCAACGGTATACAGTAACTACCTTGAGTTTGGGCTTGATTAATTTGTATTGATGAGGACTTTACACCTAGATAGAGTGGGGCTGTCATTAAGGGTCTGATGATGAAGAAGTGTAATTGTTAAGGGAACTCCTCAACGGTATACAGTAACTACCTTGAGTTTGGGCTTGATTAATTTGTATTGATGAGGACTTTGCACCTATGTATATTATAAGTATTAAAACGGGTATATGTAGCTTTACACTGAAAATGGTAAAATAATAAAATAAAAACTGCGTTTAAAAAACCGACTTCAAAAACCAAAAACTAATAACAAACAAAAAGTCAATACTAAAAAGCAAAAAATAACTATTATTAGTACTGATAGGTTACCCACCCACTGATAGGTTAGAAGTCGGTGCCATAAGCTTATCATAATGATATAACTTAATGTCCACAAAATTGTGAATTAGATACCTATTAAGGTTTTAATGAATAATTTTGTATGGAACTTATGGCACCGACTTCTTACCTATCAGTGGGTGGGTAACCTATCAGTACTAATAATAGTTATTTTTTGCTTTTTAGTATTGACTTTTTGTTTGTTATTAGTGAGTCATATTTTAGAAGTTCGCTTAAGTTCTAAACCACATTCAATATATCATTGTTGACCTCTGACGTGTGCATACTACATGAGAACTAGTTCAAACCTAGTAATTAATATTTTATACAATAGCTATATTTTCCGTGTTCCACGAACAAACACGAACAAAACAATGCTTCAACGGTATATTGTGAAGTAATTCATGTATAAACATTATACTTGAATTTATTTACGTCATTCTCATACAACATTATTTATGTATAACTATTCTTATGTAATGGAAAAATACTAATATAGCTATTATGTAGGTATATTTAAAAATATGAGGCATTTACAAAATGTTAACAATGTGACTATTTAATTTTATACTATAGCCAAACATCACTATCATATATATAGAATATAACGTATTGTATTTACCCTCGATAACGAGAACGTAGATTTACGTTATGTCGATTTACGCCAATCGATTACCTATCTCTCGACTGGCTGACCTAATTTTGATGCGGTTAACAGAAAAGTGTTTGTTACACTTAGAAGAAAGTTTTAGTATATTGGTTAACCTACTTCAAAAAAGAGGCGTTTGAAGTCGGTATTTCTAAACGCGATTTATAATGAAAATATTAAGTAACATACTGACATAGAGTTTTTGATATTCTGCCGCCACTGTGTCGTAATTAGATTACATCGAACCCCAGCTAGCTTTTCACTACACTTTAGGAGAGATGGCATTGTTGGCACATAGTCAACTAAGTAAATACAGTCTACAGTATCACGGTGACAATGAAAGTTAAAAGTGACGTGGTTTCATCTTATTTGGGGCTTCAGGGAATCCTCAAAACGGTGTAGGAGTGATCATTTAAATTCTAAAATTATTATTACCTTTTCGCAAGTTACGCGCTGACGCACATGTAAACGAAATCAGACACGATTTCACAAATAACTTTAATAACAAGACAGTTGGAATCTAAATGACTTGTTTAAACAACCTTACAAATCTAACACAAGTTTTTTCCGACGCTATCACTATGAACATATCAAACACAAGACTGAACCTCATTACCTAGAACACAAAATAAAACTCTTGAAACGAGAAAATATTCGTAATACATGTATACTTAGAAGGTACTTAAACAAAAACACAAAAAGGTACTTCAATGTTCCAATACCAAGAGGAATATCTAATGGCACTTCACTCTGTACGTTACCGTTATCTCAATAAATGCAGGTCCCTCTTACTGGCTGTCGCACTCTGATTTACAACGTCCTTGAGACTGAAATGGATTTATGTGTCGATATTGTGATAGGTATACCTAGTACCTGCTATTTGAATTGAGCTTTAAACAGTTCTAGATTAGTAGTAGTTATAGTCGTTTGGCATGCTTAGAGAGTAATTCCCAAACTAGAAAAATCTTTTTTATGGTATAAGTCGGTAAACGAGCAGACGGATCGCCTGATGGTAAGCAATCGGCGTCGCCCTTGAATACCTGGAACACCAAAGGCTTTGGAAGTGCGCTACCGGCCTTTTGGGATTAGAAATTTGAGGATTGTTAGGGATTTAGGGATTGGGGAAGGATGGGGGGGGGGAGAGTAATTGAGCCTCCGAACCTCACTCACACGACGAAAAACCACGAGTGTTGTTTCACAGAAAACTGTAAGGCCGTGATATCACTCCGGTTGAGCCGGGAAAGTTGAATTCTACTTTTCTTAACTTGACAAAAAAATCCCAAATCTCTTGTGGCTACTGAAAAACATGCTTATTTGACCGAACAAAACCAGCATATTGTAATGCTATACCAAACAGTGCACAGCAAAATTGTAATAGTCACATAATTTCACTGACCTAAATAAGAACGACAAAAAATAATAAATTAATAATAAGTTATACAAAAACTAGAGCCCACTTACTAAAACTGTACAATAAATTCACTATTGTACCCATTACAAAAGTTTGGTACAACCACAAACGGTAGTCTTTAGCTTTCATACAAAAGCGGGTACGCTGCAACGTTGCAGCATTCTTTAATTAAAATTATATCCAGCTTTTTGGAGAAATAGTTCCTGTTTCGAGTTAGTTAGTTCATTTGTTTTTGTCTGAGAACACAGCAGCGTATGTTTAATACACAAAACTGTACGCCAGTTGGGTATTTGTGATTTAATTACATTGTGTTCGGAGAAAGGTTGGAGTTTATACAATGTTAGTACGATTAATTATTTGAATGAAATGGATACTACAAAACATCTTGTTTGATACTCAGACGTATAAGCTAAGCTAGTACATCTGTCATGAGCTCGCTATAAGGTGCTTTTTATCGACGTATTTTTTTTATAAGTATCCACTATGTGATGCACATCTGTCCACAACTTAAGGAATTAAAAATGTGATCTTATGTCTTATGTATTGTACAGTATATATTATTGATGTATTTAAGTACTAAGGTATGTCATTTATTGTATTAAATAATATCCTTATTATAAGTCTTTATTCTTGAAGTCTTAACACTGGTTTGTTATTAAAAGTAATTTCTTCAAATCCGGCAAAAGGTGTGGAGTAGGAGTCGAAGTATCTTCTGACAGGCCTGTCTCCTGTATTCATCAGCCTCACAAGAGATTCTAGTAACGTCATTTGGTCTATCGTTTTCTGACTGTAACAATATAAATATTATCATTAGATACTTGTCAAACTCAAAAGGAACTAGAGGTATTTATTTAGTAAACAAACTGCTCGTTAGGGTGCGTCTACATCTGGCAAATGCTCCGCGAATGTGCAGGTCGCGAGCCGACCGCGAGCTGCGCGCGTGTATTTAAAATTATTATTTATAGGAACCTAGGAAGAGCTGAGTACCAAACCATAATCGTGACAGCACGCGCGCAACGCGGGCAGCCCGCAAAGGGCTGGCGAGCGGCACATTCGCCGCATTTGGACGCATCCTGACGAGCACCCTTATATTTTACTATATCACATTAAATTATAGTAATAGTAACCATCTATTTTTATTTCTACTGTTCTGGGAAACCAGAAATATCTCAGTTTTACTTGAACGTCGAGACGTCTCAAATTTACCTAGTACATAGTGTCTTTAACATATGAAAAGGAGGTCACTTTTCTTATTATAACCCTTAAAACATAATTTGTATATCTATCCAAATACCTTGAATATTTTAACTCTTAATTCTATAAATCAATCGCTACTAATACGTAAATCAATCAACCTTTTAAATTTAACCAAAATGCATAAGAATGGGGCACGAATAAATCAGGGATTCCCTGGATTCCTTTGGGGATAATGAAATCACGAATGACATGGTACATTTGCCTTGATTCCGCGTTTACAGAGCAAAATTGGTGAATCAACTTTATTTTCTTTTTTTTTTCTACGCGACCAAATTTCGGAATTTGAACCGTATTAAAATGGTGAGCAATGTCAATTTGTACTGTGTGTTGGTTTTACCGAATTATGTACTTCGTTTTTTTGTGAACAGTGCAAAGATTTTCTATAGTGAGCTAGATCTTAATTGCAATGCGTTAAAGTCCTAATTAGAAAATTGTTAGGTCTGTACTACAACTAGGTAGAATATTTTAAGTACATTTATATGTTGTTTTATTTTTTAAGTTTCTCTGTATTGGGTATATAGAATCTTGTTGTTCTTAGAAACATTTAAACTATCTAAACCGCAATTTTTATGTATTGTACTCGTAGGTAATTTGCTTTTATACCCATTGCACTAAAAGGGCAGTATATTGAAAGTTTTGTTGTCCAATTTACGTTAAATTAACTTTGCTTCAGAGCCACAGATCCATTTTAACACACGATATATTTTTATTACTTACAAAATTGTGTCAAACTCTCCTAAATGAAATTAAAAGTTGGGCGGTAGTTAGTTTTTAGGGACGTTAAAAAAATGCAAAATTATTAAAAAGTTTTAATTGCCGATCCGGTGTCTGCTATGTTAAACGGCTGGCACTTAACATACAAACGTGAGTGTTCATACATTTTGCGTAGATTAATGCATATTTAATTCTCCACTGACATGAATTGTGGATGTTCCTTTTAAACCGGGTTCCCAAACAAATATACGATTAAGAATATTATAATTAACATTGTTATGTACTACGCCTTTAGCCCCAAAGGTGTAGGCAGAGAGGTGCATATTACGGTACTTAATGCCACTGTACAATGTAACAACCACTTTTCACTATTAATGTTATGACTCCCATATAATAGGGGGCGAGCCTATTGCCATATACCGGGCACATTTCCAGACTCCGTGCTACTGCTGAGTTTTTTTAAAAACGCAGTTATACTTTGCCCGATTCAGGAACCGAACCCGAGACCCGTTGTCCGACAGACTTACAAACACTCCGCCAACGAGACAGTCGCCACTATCAAAATTTAAGGTGTTTATTTGCTTGTTGAGATGATAGTTTTTACAAATAGACTATTATCCGTTGCTTAGGACTACTAGAAACCTTTATTTCGCAAGATCATATCTAATTCTCCATTCAATATGGATTCTAAAATTGACTACATCTTTGATAATATTATCTGTGTGATAACTTTACTTTAATATTAAATACCTTATCTTCACAAGATCCATTTCATTAAAAAACACGATCGTATCATTTTGGTGTTGGGCTTCTACAATCGACATCTGCATACCAATCTGCAAGTAAATATAAATTACCTTCACAACCATTTATGTCTCATCACATCACGATTCCAATTTAAAGGTAATACTAATTGATATAGTTATTTTATTTTATTTATATTTAGCCATGGTCGTCCCACTGCAGGGCAAAGGCCTCCCTACCCTCTCCACTCGTGTCTTCTTAAAGCTTTCTGTGGCCAATCCTTTTCGTAGGCGTCAAGTTCATTTCATCTCCTTCTGGGCCTACCGCGACATCTATTGACGTTGAGTGGGCTCCACTCAATAGTGAGTTTTGCCCACCGTTTGTCTGACATGCGGCGGCATTATTATAGTTAGTGAATCTAGAAAAAAATACTCGAAAAAGTTACACAACTAATTTAAACTCGCTTTCGTTTAAAATTGCGGCATCATGTATATTGATCTGTATCATCGTCATCATACATATACTTTGAATTTGTTTCCGACTAAAAACTTTACATTTTAATGCTGTTTTAATTAGGACTCGTGTTTCAATAGTTTTCAAGTGACAAGTCAAGGATTCTAAGTCCCATTTCGTTTGAATACGACTATTTTCTTTGGCCGCCAAAAATGTTACGAGCTCTGAAAACATTTTATATCGCAACTTCGTTTAAGTGAAAACGCATTGAAAATAAATTCAATAAATCCAAACTTTAAATTTTATTTAAATTAATGAATCGAATACAACAATGTTGCTTTCGATTAATTAAAAATAATTCACAAGATTGTACAGTTTTATAATGGCTGCCATACTTGCTACGGTCCTTCGGAAAGGTCTGCATTTGCAGGTATGGGAATAAACTTGTGCACTTTTTTGAGCCTGCGCGACATAGAATCGAAAATCAATTCATTCTAGAACGTGTATGGCAGCCATAAGCTACTTCATAATAAGGTGTATAAAGAAGTCTAGGATATTTTAAAACTAGTACTACAATATTTGCATAGCAGATTGAAGTGATCTCAAATTAATTCCTTGTCAATTAAATGTAATACAATAAAACATTATTAAATTATTTTACCAGTATAAGAGTAATAGCACTTTGAGCCACGCGTAATACTTTGTTCCTCATTTTTTTTCACAAACTTTGTAAACAAAACGTTTCAAGGTTTCCTTTCTCTTTATAACTCACATTTTTATGTGCACTTCATTTTCTTTGAAAACTACATATTATATTGCGTCTACGTTTTATAGTCCTCTGGTAGTAAAAAAGTTAATATTTGTTACAGAACTTATTACCGCTTTATAAACATTTTATTTGGTTTATTACAGGTATGTGCACCTATGATGTTCTTTGATAGACATTTAATTAGGCGTACGGGAACTACATATGTATTGTGTTATCGCTACAAAATTGGATAAAGTATTTTAATTGTATATATTACTAGCTTGCGTAGAATAACGACTTCTACATGTAATGGCTAGGAAGATTTATACAAACTCTTATACCCTATTTTATACCCTTATTACTTTCTTAGCAGATGTCTACGTCATAACATCTACCTGCATGCCAAATTTCAGCCCGATCCGTCCAGTGGTTTGGGTTGTGCGTGGATAGATCACTATGTCAGTCAATCAGTCAGTCCTTTGAATTATATATAAATATATAGATATAGATATAGATTTATGTTATTTTCTACTATCGACGATTTTTAGACAGTTTTTGCATTCAACGTCACATTTAGTATTAGTTGAGTGTTCATAAATTCCCAGCTTGCAAAAGATACGGAATTTATAAGAGTATAATGTAATGGAGTCGTCTCCTTTTAAATTAATACTTTTAATTAAGTATATTAGGTACACATCTACTCTCATTAGCAAAATACATAATATTCTTTTAAATACCAAGACATGGTATTACCAAAGACACAAATTGTACTATTAAGTCTTCAGTGGTTCAAATGAAGTTATTTGAGAGAACGAAATTGTAACCTTCAGTTCACAAACAGAAGAGAGTAAGTAATTAAACTCGGTTCGTTTGTGGGGTTATTGAACCTTTTGTCTAAGCTATTACGCTTTGTGAACTAATAGACGAGGAGGTTTCTAAAAAATTGCTTCTTTGGGCTTCTAATTGTGGTGTAGCTGTTGTCCAGATCCTTTTTTGATGGGAGCAATTGCCAAAATTACTTGCTGACTGAAAACAACATCGTTTACTCTTTCGACCTATGGTGAATTGAGATAAATTCAATAAATTCAGGTCCAAATCTCAGTAATAGTGCATTTCATATGAATAAATACTATTATATGGGATTTGTAACATAACATGAAAAAAGTTAGCGGTATATTAAATGTGCCTTTGTGAGACAAAAGGCTAAAAAAAAAAGTTCACTTAGGTACGTTATTTCAAACAAATTTTTCCACGTAATCTCAATATGTATGTAAAATAAACAAAAAACGAAATCATTTCATAACTCCTTCCTATTTCTTTTGATCACGAACGAACAAAAAGCACCTGAAATGAGCTGAGCAAAGAACACTAAATCCGCTGGAATTGAGCGTCACCCTAAAACGTGATGACAGTTTTATCCGAAGGATCGGTGCATCTACGAAAACGAGGGTGGACTATAGACATTTCAGCACATACAAACATAACAATCGGTACCTAAGGAAAATGTAAATAGTATTGCATGATGTTTTATGGGATTTTGTATTGAAAAAGAATATTTTGTTGATGTAATTGTAAACAAAATGTATTTAAATTTATATTGTTACAAACGAAAGCATAAATAAGAGGTATCAAATATCGAGATTGTCGATCGATTGTTGATCGAATTATAAGAGGTATAATAATATTTTCTAAATAAAAGACCGAAACGGTTCTCATAAAAACCAGATGAAAAAAAGTAGTCATTATACAAGCTCTTTGAACGAAACAAGCGATAAATACTTAAAACTAGAACTAGCGATAAACGATCATTTTGAAATCCATCAAGCAAACGCTTCTCGTACTGGAGCTGTATTTTAACCGCAAAAAAATATTATCCTCTTTTTTTTAAAATCATTTTCTATTTTTTCGCAGCATTTCATAGGATTCTAGACGGCGGGATTTCATAATGCGTTGCATTTTCTGTACGGAGCGAGGGTCATTAAAATCTGCTGGAGCGAGATAATGATAATTAGTGATGTGCTGCATTGGAAACGGTAGTCGACTGAATCGACTAATCGATTTAGCAGCTTGATTTTCACGATAGATAAGCTTTGCATCGCAATTTCATTTTCGATTAAACTCACGCTTTTGTGTTTTCATTTTAAGGCGAGTATTCAATGCATAATCTTGTTTATTATCACATTTTATAGGTATTGTAAATAGTTTTAATAAGCAGTTCAGTTGGAAATTATGAGACTCAATTTGTTCAAGTAATGACACTTTTAAAACTTTTGTTTCATTTTAAAGTTAAACATGTTAACTAAATAGTGTGTTTGTGTTAACTACACTACATGTACTGAAACGTGGATAACTACTTACATAACCTCTACATTTTAACATATACCATACCTAATGCCTAAGTGTATTTTTTGTAACATGCATTGTTACAAAAAATACACTTGATTAAAATATGCAATAAGTTTAAATTTTACAAAATATTAATAGTTAAAGAGATAAAATTCACATAAAGTTTATTTCACCAAATAATCGATAAAAACACAATCGACTAAACACATCGAATAACATAAACGCACATCCCTAACAGTAATGATCACGACCGCAGACGTTCTCTGTGTAATTGATATATAACGAATTTTAAATTATAATGGCGGTGTGAAACCTTCCACGCCATTACATCTTACAGCCACAAATTACATGCTTATCATAACGAAGGGCCATTCAAATGTTTTATCGATATAAGAAAAGTGTAATTGAATAGGAAAATTTTATTTTATTTATCTTTTTTGGTTTCCCAAAGGAATTAGAACATGTGAAGTTTGCCATGGAAAAATGGAACTTATTTTGCTATTTAACTGAGTTACCTTTACCCTGTCTTTTATTTAATACTAGCTTTTGCCCGTAACTTCGTACGCGGAATCCCGTTCTTCCATTCCCGTAGGACTTTCAGGACATTTTAAGAACCTTCTCCTGGCGATAACGAACACAACATAACAAAAATCAGCCAAATCGGTCCAGCCGTTCTCAAGTTATGGCGTGACAACGGGAAACGGGTTTCATTTTCATATATATACATAGGTATATCGGAACATGTATGTCTGTCTTCTAGAGGTCCATACATTATTTATTCTTTCTATTTTAAAGTTTATTAATTTCTTTTCGAATGTAATGAACATGAACAATGAACAACACAAATAGTTTTCTATAACATACGGTTACTATTTTAACGAAATACCGAGTAAACTGTACCCGGAGCGATGCATTTATTTGATTTTCCCTCGGCATCCATCAAAACTTTAACTAAGAGCAACGTTTCCAAAGTTTGTCAGTTCTGAAGTGTTCCCTAAATGCGCACAATCACATTTATCAAATAAGATGTATGTGTCCCAAACACAGGTATGACAGTAAAAACTTGTATGGTACTCACGTGAAATTGATTTGTGACTACACTTATCTTGAACTTTGTAACGATAGCTACGTATGTAACTGTAGTTAGTCATATAGTTGAAGTACAAATTAGAATAGACTTTTGTGTCCAGATTATTATTGGTTTAGGGTTTTCATTCTCAGTATTCAGGTATTCAAGTGTGGGAGAGCCATGGGCTGACTCGACCGGAGTGATACCACGGCCTCACAGAAAATCGACGTGAAGCAACGCTTGCGTTGTGTTTCGTCGTGTGAGTGAGGTTACCGGAGGCCCAATTACCCTCCCCTTCCCCAATCTTCCCCCAATCCCTGAATCCCCAACGATCCTCAAACTCCTAATCCCCAAAAAGCGGGTAATGCACTTGTAACGCCTCTGGTGTTCAAGGTGTCCATAGGCGACGCCGATTGCTTACCATCAGGTGATCCGTCTGCTCGTTTACCGGCTTATGCCATAAAGAAAAAAAAGGAAAGTTAGTTGAAGCATAGGAACATTTTAATCATGATTCTGCAGACCGCACAATATTATCAAAAAAGCAATTTGGTAGTAGTGACACGGTAGAGGTAAAACAGCCTATACGATTTCAAATACTTCAAAGCCACGTTGTTGCTATAAATTCAACAAAAAACTATGCTTTGTTATTTAGTTTTTCCGGTAGCGAGTTCAGTAGAGATTTATGTTGCGAAACTCTCCTGCAATATAGGAGAAATCCTATTGTGAACTTTTTAAACATCAAATATTCATTCACCATGACCACACCAATATTTTATCATACCGAAAATTTATTCAGAAGGAAAATCTTCATAATCGGATATCGTCCATTATTGACATTCTGTGCTCGCAACCTGAATACAGGATCGCCGTTTTTTAATTCCGTCCGATGCAAAAATCATTACCATTTTAATACAACCGTCAATTTTTTAAAAACACAAAGATAAATGATTCTTATATGTACCTGGAATATTAATAAATATAAAATTTGGGTCCTTTTTCCCAGTCGATGAAGATACTATAATGATATACACACACATGCCTTAAAGCTTCAACCCTGTGCAGGATTAAAAGTACTTTTTTATCAAATGTAAAGACAACCAGTTTTAAAGAGGTCTATGTGTATCATATTCTATTTCATTTTTATTTATTTATTAAGAGTTACTAACATTTGATTATACCACTACAGTAAGCACAGAACATACAGTCATAAAGGAATGCGCCCAAGTGTAACAATCAATTACAGGTAACTACAATATTCACTGATATATAAATTCATATTCTAGAACAATATTTCAACTATGCAGCAGAGAAGATAGTGGTCACCGATAAACCCTGTTCTTACTCAGCATCGAATTTAATAGTAACATAAGGAAAAATCCGAGCAAAGATCTTTCCTCTTCGATAAGCTGCACCGTTTTATGAATTCTCTTTATCAAATATATAAAATTTATGTCCCTCGTTTCACTAACTTAGATTAGAGCTCTTAAATTCGTTATATTTTTCTGTACAAAGCAAGCCCCTAACTTCGATTGAACTGCTGTGAATGGCAGGCCAAATGCCTCGACTTATTCAATTACTGACTGTCAAAGGAAAAAGCTAGTGTTCTCTGCAGCTTATATTCATTTTTCTTTTATTTTAAAACAATGGAAAGGGTTATGAAGCTCAAAAATGTTTGTAGCTATTGGAAAAAGGCTCTTATCCGATTTCAAGTATTACAATAACGTGACGTTTGTTTTCTGTTTAAGTGGCATACCGATATATATTGTATTCAGTTATTATTCTTATTTATCCCATAAAGAAAGGTTACCTTTTGTGTTACACTAAATTATATCCTTGGAGAATTTATAACTCGGAACATTAATGCTAAATGCCAACGCCTACTTGACTACGCGAGCAAATGTTAGTATAGCAACATGAATAAAGACATGGTAATGTCAATAGAGTCTAGTTTTGCTCGTACTTTAGGAACATAATAAATTAAACAATAATCTTAATCTGGAAGTACTAAACTCTGCTCATTTATTTTTAAACTAAGCCTACTTAGCCTAATCTTATCCTATAGTTAATTTATCAAACTTTTTCACTTCAAGGTTGTTGACGGCAACAGTGATTTATTAGATTGTAAGATTATTTCAGATATTGCCTGTATTCAAGAATTGTGCTGATCATTCTCAAGGTCCAATTTTCGTTGATAAAAGTTTAGTTCGTTCGGAATAACTTTTTAACGGTACTTTTACGTATTAGTAATGATCGCCACCATCGCTGTATTGTGTATTTATTTATCTATTCCATGTTTAATTAAGTACAATGCCACAATCGATAACTTACGAAAAACTTCTAAATAGCATTGAACCACAAAACAAAATTTATAACACACCTGTATGCTTGGAAAATGTCGCGGAGAACCTAACGGTAACCGGGGCTCCAGCTCGACGGCAGGAGAAGGAACGGGGTGGTTTTTAGTCAGTAAGAGTCTGACATTCCCTCCCGCGGCGGCGGGAGCAGTCATTCGATGATTTTCCCCCCTTAAAAAAATGCTTGGAAAATGAAAACTACAATAGTGCAGTCCAAACCGGAAATTAAATCTCTATACATAACAATAGGTTGTGCTAACCTGCCTCAGAGGTAAAATAGTGTATTTTTTCAGTCACAAGCGATTAAGCTGCGTTGGTTCCTAAAGGAGCTTCCTCTTAATTTTATTGTATTCTAATTATTAATATTTTTTTTTATTGTCCAGTCCTTCTGGTTAACTTCTTCCTCCGAAGTTATGGTCTCCAGTTTGTCTTCTTTTTTTTCCATTGTCTACTATCAGACGAAATACTAAAGAAGCCTAAATCGCTGACCGCTAAAATGCTATAGCATAAGCAAGAAGCTAACTTACTCTACAAGCAAGGAACATCATTATCGAACCTATCAAAGTTAACTTCCAAATTATCAATTATTCACAGCCAATTTACGTCATCAAATACAATAATATCAACATGAAAATTTAACACAATAACGAACAAGTTGCACGAGACGATAAAAAAATCATCGTGACACGAAATTGCTTCTAACAAGAATGACCCGTCGGCTGTCGGCTGTCGGCTCGCTCATTTGTCAGGGGTGACGCGACGAAATAAATATGTCGTATCGTATGGCTGGAAGCGAGTTTTGTTGTAATGGACTTAATGATTACATGGGCATGATCGTGACAGCAGAAGGGTAAGCCAGAAACTGCCCCACTGCCCCCGTTGGGGAGCAAATATCTTACTTCTTTTTCCTTCTTTTAATTGGATGTCAAACTCGTAATCCATCTGATAGGAAAATGACAGACATTCAGTATGTTTTTGTAGAGCTGTCTGATGATTCATGGGTATGTCAAATGTCAAATATCAATTATACTGACGCCCACATTCTTAAAATCAGGATGTAATGATGTTTGAAGTACTAAAATGTATGTGGGTGGCATTATTACTTTAGAGTTTATAAATGTCTTCGCAAGAGAGATGTATTACTCTTCACTTTACTTAATTATACTTGTTTGTGGGTTGGATTTTCCAATTCTCTTTATTTACATTATTACGTCTTTGTTCTCCAGTTATGTTGTTCGGAAATATTATTAGGTAAATAGGAACTGACGCAGTATACTGTATATAATATAACTGGTATAAGTTGTCTACCACAACATTCTGGAAACTTAGACTTCAAAATAGAAACTGAATGAGGGCAAAAATGTGTTTCCGCCCGGGATCGAACCGGGGACCTTGTGCGTGTAAAGCACACGTGATAACCACTACACTACGGAAACTTGACATAATGAGTTCTAATTTAGTTACAAAGTCCAAAACTGTGATAAACTTAACTATTTAAATCAAAATAATACGATGACTTTCGGCCAAAAGAGAGTAAGTAATATATTTTAGTGAAGTCGGCTTATATAGGGTGTACGTAAACGAAACGCTCCCGAAAAACGTTGACAGGTAATGGTAAAAATTTGCTTTTTATTTTCATAAAAGAAAGGAATTATTAGTTATTATAAGTTTTTATAATGTAGCTTATCACCTTTTTAATTTTTTTGTTTCTCTCTCTCTGTTTTGAAACCTTTTTTAATTGTTGTTATTAATTGTTATAATGTATATATTTTTTCTTGTTGTTCCTGGTGTGCATGTCTTATGCCGAATTAATATATTTCATTTCATTTCATTTTACTTCATTTCATTTCATTTCAGAATTAAACATTTGTTTTATTTAAAAAACGAAAACAAAAGCGATTAAAATTGTAAAAACAATTACTTTTTGTGAGCGTTCCGTTTACACTCTGTATATATGTATATATGAAGACGCAGAATCACAAGTCCATTCTAACCCTATAGAAGTCGATTTCGAAGCCATATAGAAGCCATATTTATAGATGACTAAAATGGCAATTTTAAAACAAAAGAAAGAGCTTGTCCACACAAAACAAATGGCCCACGCTACATGTAATCTACTGCAAGTTTGCAACCAATATCAATTGATAATAATTATAATTTACGACCCAATATATCAATATGGCGTATAATCGATGAATTATCTTTATGAATATCGACATTCTGTTATTAATAATTCATACGATTACATGGTAGGTCTGTTACGAAATTAATGACATTTTATATTGTTTATGAGGTCGGGGTGGCATCTGTTTCCATCATACATTACTCCTTTTATTTTCAGAATGGGTAAACAGAAAGATAATTTATAAATTGGAGTTGAACCTATAACCTCTATTAATTACATACATATCCTCACGCTCGCTGTCTCCCAAGGAGTTAGGCAGAGACTGTGGAACGCCATTTGCTACGATTCGTACCAAACTTTTTCACTTCATCAACAGTCTCAGTCTTCCTTGCTTTATTAATTAAAATATATCTTAAGACAACAATAGATCAAAACATGATTCCATTAATATAGAAATTAAAAAAAAAACCTTTAGGTATACAATTTTATTTTTACATTCAAAAATAAATAAAAATTGAAAACCAAATACAATTGGGTAACTATATTTACTGTAACGAAAATGTTAATAACGATCGTAAAGACTCCCAATAAAAATGTTTCCGCCCGGGATCGAACCGGGGACCTTGTGCGTGTGAAGCACACGTGATAACCGCTACACTACGGAAACTTGATACATAGACTACATAATTTGTCATTCGCCATTCGCCGTAAATCCACGTGTAGATCAACTTAATAAACCTAAAGTTATATAACTTTGGCAATTATAAGCACTTTGTCATAATAATCATAGTGGCCTACATGACATCATCTACTGACCACTTTTAAAAGTTAAAAAAAAAAGTTAAAATCATTTATTTCAATTAGACCAGAAAGGCACTTTTGAACGTCAACAAAAAAAATTAAAAGTGAAGCTATTTGCTCATTCCAAGGTGTGTGAGTAACCTATGGAGAAGAACGAGCAAGAAACTCCATAGGTTACTCTTTTTCAATCAGGGTCACAATACAATTCTCTAGTTACATAGTTGTTTGGATTGTGCGAGAACAATGTAACACCAAAATATAGTCAAAGAATCGAAAAAAAAAATAACCTTAAAGGGAAATAACCTTAATACGAGTAACCAGTGGTTCATTGGCGTAGGCCAATCAGAGCGCCGAATGCGGTCTCGTTTTGATCTCGTTAAGCGTAAACAAATTAGTACCAGGCCCTCTGAGTGTTCCGGGCGTCGGGGATCGCGAGACGATTTCCGGCCACCGTAAGCACGGGCCTGCGGACGGCGAGCATGGATGACTCGCCGCCCGACCAAAACCAGGCCCGAGCGTACGGCGCGTCGCGTTCCGCGCGCGCCTCAAGTAGCCATCAGACCACCACAGATGGGGCCTAACAAGGCTGATGCCGATACGGAGCCGTGGAAGACTTAACGGGTTGCCGGGGCTCCGGCTCGAAGTGCAGGAGTAGGAACGGGGTGGTTTTTAGTCAGTAAGAGTCTGACACTCCCTCCCACCTCACCCAGGCGGGAGAAGTCATTGGATGATTTCCACCCTCAAAAAAAAAAAATCTAGGTGTTCCTTGCTACCTTCATCAGGTCGCTGTCCACTTTGTGTGCATTGTTATATGAACATAGTATGAAGTTTCACGTCGGTTTTCTGTAAGGTCGTGGTATCATACCGGGCGAGCCGGCCCATTCGTAAAGTTATAAATAACTAGATAAATAATAAACCTATTTACATTCAACAGTACACATTTTTTCGTAAGCTAATACAAAGTAGGAACTTGTATTTTAAAGCCTCGAGGCATTTTGTACAATCGAAGTGAAAGTGGTTCATATTTTTTGAAATGGCGAGTGACAAATTGTGAACTCTTATATCAAGTTTCCGTAGTGTAGCGGTTATCACGTGTGCTTCACACGCACAAGGTCCCCGGTTCGATCCCGGGCGGAAACATTTACTTTTTGCACTACATATTAGTAATGAAAACTGATTGTTTTTATTCAAATTTTTGTCATGTTATTGATGTCTAGGAGGCAACCTTATATCATATGTGTGTGCTCTTAAGCCGACACGACCGGAGTAATACCACCACCGCCTCACAGCAAACTGACGTGAAACAACGTTTCGTTGTGTGAGTTAAGTTACCGGAGGCCCACTTACTCCCCAAGTTACATTCTATGAATTTGGGATTGTGTAGTTCGTGATATAGAACTAATAAATAAACTACTACTAACTCTTGTATAGAAGCACTATTTTATATGGATTGTCAGTATACATATGTGAGGACCATGTCAGACTGAAGATATTTGTTTTCTCTTGGTTTTGTTTTTTTTTTATTTTAGTCCATTCGTTATTTAACAGCAACTTCTATGTTCATTTCATAAAAGTTTTCAAATTCTACTTCTACGGTTTCATCACCCCACGTATATTTTTACTTGTAAATATGTGGGATGTTTTTCACTTCAAATTTAGTTTTTGGAGTGCTATAAAAGTAAAAAGTACAGTAAAAAATGTATCTACTCATATACCTAACTAAAACTTTTTGAAACAACGGAAGAGCCATGTTTCATCATGAATGGGTCGGTTCGACCGGAATGATACAACAGCCATACAGAAAACCGATGTGAAAAAACACTAGCGTTGTGTTTCGTCGTGTGAGTGAGTTACCGGAGGCCCAATTAAACCCCGCCTTCCTTCCCTAATCTCCCCAATCCCTGAATTTCAACAATCCTCAAATTCCTAATTCCCAAAAGGCTGGTAACGCACTTGTAATGCCTCTGGTGTTCCGGGTTTCCATGAGCGACGCCGATTGCTTACCATCAGGTAATCTTTTTGCTCGTTTACCGGCTTAATCCATGATAAAAATATTACTAGAAAACTGAAAAATCAGGACTAGCTAAACCATTACTTATATTAATTGGAAAGAAAAACATGTACAACACATAAATAGGCAAATTGACTTTCAAATAGATTAAAATTCCCTTAACACCAAAAATACGCCGTCTCAATAACTTCCGAGTTCCCGCGATCCTGACTTTTACATTTGTCGAACCACGGATTACATTTTCGCGCTACGCGATGACGTTTCGTTATATTTTTTTAGGATTCTGACGAGACCTCTAGCTTTATTTACGTCCATGTTGCGCAACGTTCTGTAGACCTCCTAGTGTCTGAATGCAAATGTCCGATATGTTAGTCTCGCAAGCTGAGTATAGAGAAGGAGATGTGTAAAGTATAGAAAAAGATACGATCGACACGACAGACGCAACCACGCAACCGACACGATAAATATCTTAGACATGATAGATACGACAAACACGACATTAAAGTACGTAAGATATAACCGACACGACAGATATTACCAACTCGACCACGACCACGATGCACGACCGATATGACGGATACGACCAACACGACAAATATGACCGACACGACAAATACGACAAACACGACAAACACGACAGATGCGACCGATACAACAAATACGACAAAAACGACCAACACGACAAATACCACCGACACGACAAATACCACCGACACGACAAACATGACAAATACGACAAACACGACAAACACGACATATACGACCGACACGACAAATACGACCGACACGACAAACACGACAAATACGACCGACACGACAAATACGACCAACACGACAAACACGACAAACACGACCGACACGACAAATACGACCAACACGACAAACACGACAAACACGACAGATGCGACCGATACAACAAATACGACAAATACGACCAATACGACAAATACCACCGACACGACAAACATGACAAATACGACAAACACGACATTTACGACCGACACGACAAATACGACCGACACGACAAATACGACCAACACGACAAACACTACCGACACGACCAACACGACAAATACGACCAACACGACAAATACGACAGATACGACCGATACAACAAATACGACAAATACGACCGACACGAAAAACACGACAGATACGACAGCCTCGACAAAAACGACATATATGGGAAAATTAGACCCTTTCGGGAGTATAACCTTTCAAACAAAACAAGAATTTTGGAAATCGGTCGACAAACGACGGAGTAATCAGTAAAGAAAAAAACACGTTTGGACATCCTCCTCCTTTTTGAAGTCGGTAAACAATTTTTAGAAATAGCATGTAATCGTCTCCGTATGATAACGGGCTCGTCTCTTAAATCCATTGAAATCAAAACACAACAGAAAAAAGTGAATCCCACCAAAAACATTCTGTAAAAACCTAAAAACAAACAAAAGGTAAAAAATAAAATGCAAAAAATAACTAATACTAGTCAAACGTACTTTGGGTTACTCACCCACTGATAGGTAAGAAGTCGGTGCCACAAGTACAAGTTATACAAAAGTTATTCTTTAAACTCGTAACAAATACCTAAGCTGTGTACAATTTTATGACAGACTAGCTGTTGCCCGCGACTTCGTCCGCGTCGAATGACTTCTGAAAGAATTCAACAGAATCAATTCAGTGCCTGTGAAATGATTTATCGTGGTTTTAAAAATAAATAATCCCGTTGGGATCTTACCAGTACAGTGCCTGTTTCCGTAAGGTTTTAGTGATAAAATCTATTCTATCGACTATTGTTGTATCTAATCTCTCTAAAATAAGTTCAGTGGTTAACAGGTAGAAACACTGGCACTGGAAAGGAAATCTCACGGGACAGGAACTAGATATGCGTTAAAATTAAAATCCTGGGACTCACCACTGAACCTATTTGAGTGCAATTCGGTACAACGATAGTTTGTGACTCGGAAAATGACACCTGATAGTTTCCAACCGCTGTACTTATTTGATTGGAATTCAAATGGAGTTTTAATTACTGAAACCTTACGGGAATGGATACTATACGGGTAAATTCCCCGTGGGATTGTTTATTTTTTGAAATCACGAAAATAAACATTTTACAATAAATATAACTAAATTGATTCTAATGAAATTTGTTACACTACACTAAATTTGACGGTCCGACGTTTGACCACTATCTCACCTGGTGGTAAGCGATGATGCGGTCTACGATGGAGCACGTCGTCCCATAAGCAACTTATTCACTCGGGCCTTGTAGACTCCTAGGTTACTTAATACCCTTCAGGAAATACACTGTGGCAAAGAATTCCACTCTTTAGCAGAACTCACAAGGAAATTTGATGCGAAGCGCTTTGTGCGTGAATTACTAAGACTGTATTTTAAGTGCTCCAGTTTGCATGTAATGTTAAGTCTATGAACGAAGTGAAAGTTTAATGTTGCTCTACTTTGTTCAATATAGCGACTAAATTAGAACTTATAGTATCAAGTTTCCGTAGTGTAGCGGTTATCACGTGTGCTTCACACGCACAAGGTCCCCGGTTCGATCCCGGGCGGAAACATATTTTTTTTTGTTAAACTGTATAATAAAAAAAAACTTTTATTTAAAAACAATGTTTTAGACACACATCAAAAAAGTTTCAAGTTCTCTTAAAGGTTTTTTTTAAGGGGGGAAAATCATCGAGTTACTGCTCCCGCCTGGGTGAGGCGGGAGTGTCAGACTCTTACTGGCTAAAAACCACCCCGTTCCTTTTCCTGCACGTCGAGCTGGAGCCCCGGTAACCCGTTAGGTTCTCCGCGACCTATTAAAGGTTTAAGTTATATTTTTATATACAATGTCCAAATACTAAAACGCTACTCAAATTTAAAGCGCGCTTAAGTATAGTTCCGTCACTATAAATTCTTTGTAAAAAGACAGAGACGGCACGATATTTAAGTACCACTAAAAATCAGGTAGCCTTTCAGTATTCGGACGTAAAGTATCAAACTCTCTTTGCAAATTATACCAGTAACCTACCAAACATTTCATTTATGTCATTTTCCTAAAGATCGTACCCTTGTAACACAACTAATCAAGTCATCAATATGACCCAAGCAGCAAAGGTATTAATTACATCACTCAACTTGACAACTATATTATGCAGGAGACATTAATAGGTGGAGATATCTGTTATTGAGTCTATCAGTATTCTTTTATTATCTTACTAGCTTCAGCCGCTTAGCCGGTATACCTGTAGGATAAGTACTGTAGTAGTTATTCCAAACAATAATATACCCCTGTTCCAGATTTCAAAGAAAGAAAAAGAAAGAAAAACCATTTATTTCTGCGCAGAACACACATAACATAATTAAAAAATAAAAATAAAATAAAATAAAAGCTAAAAAATTAAAAATGAAGTCTTGTCCATGGTCCACAGACTTATTATTTTACTGAAATCATAGAATATCTAATATTATCTGTGGACCATAGACAAGGAACACCCTACTTACTTCACATTTACTATCTAGCATCTAGTATCTAGTTTATATAAAAATTTAATTATACATCATTTAATATAATTTAGCAGTTTTAAACTTTCGAATTCATAAGTATTAGTAAGTTTTACTGCCTTATTTTGGTTTTTTAAACGTATGGGATCACCAAACTACGTTTAACTACATTTTCTTCTGTATAGTGGGTATGTTTGCAATATAATAATCAATTTGTAGATCGTAAAAACTGAAGTCGCGACACTTTTGGAAAGCAAATTTGTATTCAGTTACCATCACACGTCGTCGAGGAGTAGGAACAAGCGTTTCGGTTTGTCAGTGGACAACGGTGTAAAATAACTTTATTTAAAAGTTTTTACTTTAGAAATAAACTTTACTATAGAATAAAAATGTTAAATGTCGTTTAATCTGCAAAAAAGTGAATGTTTCCGCCCGGGATCGAACCGGGGACCTTGTGCGTGTGAAGCACACGTGATAACCGCTACACTACGGAAACTTGATACTGAACACTCGAATTTAATTGCAATATTGAACAAAGTAGAGCATCTTTCACTTGACCCTGACGTACGTACGGCGAATATAAAAGTAGGTACTGATGTGTATGCTCTAAAATAGCAGTGGTAAAAGGCGTTCTATTAAGCATGTTTAAAAGTGTTCAAAAGTCGAACGCCTGTCAAATCGATACATGCCTAAAATGAGGATACTACTTTTGAGCAACACTCCAACACACATACTACTAAATGACAAACGCTTAACTGAGGTATACCTTCGTGTCGAAAATTAGTGTGTGTAACTGTACCCTAAGGTTTACGACTAGTGCATTAGTATATTCGGAGTATTTACCTATTGAACTTAGATCAAAACAATAACATCTTCGTAGAGTACTATATACATCATCAGACCACCACAGATGGGGCCCAGTAGGGCCGATGCCGATTCGGAGTCGCGGAGAACCTAACGGGTAATCGGGGCACCGGCTCGACGTGCAGGAGAAGGAACGGGGTGGTTTTTAGTCAGTAAGAGTCTGACACTCCCTTCCGCCTCACCCAGGCGGGAGCAGTCATTCGATGATTTTCCCCCCTTAAAAAAAAAATAGTACTATATACATCATCATCATATTATCATCCACGAGACGATGCTAAATATACACTACCTTAGTGACTTCCAGATCGGCTGATTAGAAGAGCATTCAATAGCATTTTGCGATTTTTGTTTAGTCAATACAATATAGGCAAACCTAAAACTAAAACTTATATAGTTTATATAATTATCACAATAATTTCTATGGCTATAAAACGTCTGTAACTAGCCAAAATCCGCATTTCAAATATGAAAATACTGCTCAAAATTCGAGTAAGCTAAACTTAGAGGCCATTACTTTGAATTAGTAAAAATTCGGATAGAATTTTCAACACCAAAATATTCAAATTTTATTCTGATTTCACTTATTACTATTTACAATTCAATTTGAACATCGACTTTATTTTGTTAACTATATACCTAATACAACACATAACCGAAATACTGTGCAATAAACTAAATGTCACACATTTAAACGGAAAATATGTTTTAAATGCAAAATACACAGGGTTTAAATTAAAGTTTCAACATTTTTTAGAATTCCTGTTAATCAGAGCTGACTGGTATCTATTTAAATTCAATGGCCTCCACCTGACTGCCGTTACCCCAGTTTTATGTTTATTGTAGTCCTGCCCATTCACGATTCTTTCGATCCTGGCTTGCTTTAGTTTGAATTCAAATGACTTTTTCGGCTCACTCATTTTCTCTATTATTCCATTATCCACTCACATTCCTTGGTCAGTGCTAAACAATTTATGTCTTTTGATTATTTTTTATTCACCTTTGTTTATTATTATCTGAGCTAGTTATACGATTTGTCTGCTATTATCTAATTCTCAAACATTGTCTTTCATAACATATAGTTGGAAAATACAGAAAAAAAACATATAACAAGGTTATTAGTAAAATCAGCCCACGTTATTGTCATCCGTTTGATAGATTGTGATCTGTACTATACATAAAACAGCAAACATTCAATTTTGAAATAAGTCAAAAATCACCAGAAACTGCTTTCATAAACAAACAAACAGCAAGTTTGTATAAATCGAAAGGAGAAAACAAGTCTCGTATTCCAGAGTTAGATTTTGCAGGCAAATACTACAATGGCAGGCTTTATCTTCCCAAGACCTTAGCCCATCGAAGCTAGCTCGGATAAAGTAGTTCAGTGTTTAAATTGAAATGTATTTCGTTCCTTGAAGAAAGGTTTCTTCTGTCCTCTATAATATTGAAGTGTATTGGGTTGTTATTGATTATTACTATGACTTTGTGGTTTGTGAATATTGTTGTAAAGATGGTGACTTTATTTGGTACGTTTTTATTTATGGCATAGGAGGCAAACGAGCAGGCGGATCGCCTGATGGTAAGCGATCAGCGCCGCCCATGGACACCCGCAACACAAGAGGAGTCACAGGTGCGTTGCTGGCTTTTAAAAAAAGCACATATACGGTCAAATTGAGAACCTCCTTCTTTTTTAAAGTCGGTTAAAAAGGAATACGCTCTTTTCTTAAAGGTTTGAAAGTTGTATCTTTTTTTTTTAAGACATAGGCAGAGGTACCATAACATGGCTAGTGGTATTATAGCGCCATTGTAATGAAATGGGAGACCATTACCAATTGCACTGATTATAATTGAAAATTGTAACAATACAAATGGAAAAATTGTAATAGTATTTTGATACAGTCGAAAATCTAACCACACTGTTTAACAGATAATGAAAACTTACTTCTAGTTGTGTAGATGCGTAGTAGAATATCTATTTCTAGATTTGTAGATGTTTTCATCAGCTTGATTCAATGTGGAAAACATCCATGATCGTCCCACTGCTGGGCAGAAGCGTCCCTACTCTCCTTCCACTCCTCTCTATATAAAGCTTTTTGCAGACAATCCTTGTCATAGATGTCTAATTCGTCCCGCCATCAAAAAATCGAAAACACAATTAGAACTAGATTTTCACACGAACAGAAGGCACTACCAGAATGCTACTTAAGTATACATCAATTTCCGAGTTTCCAAGAAAACCATAGAACAATAGCTCTTTATTCCTTCCGATATGTTCTCTGACACAAGTAATACCAATTACTGTGCTAATGATTCTCTCAATCAATATAAGCCAGCAAACTAATCCATGTAATGCCGAGCATCTTATCAAGGCAAGTTCGGCCCAATCTAACAAAGGGGGCTTACCCAACAGTCGCACAAGGGCGCTCCTCTGTTTGGACCACGGAAATCTAAATAATCTGATAGAAGTGCTATTGAAGGGATTAAGCCGTATTACAAAATTTATTATCAGGCATTAATTTTCTCATTTAGATATTAATTTTGAGTTTAATGATCTATTGTCGAGTGAACTTTAAATTGCCAAATATAATATGAGTATAATTTTAATTTCTTTCATTTAAAAACGTAGATTCTTATAATTGCAAATAGCATTTTGAAAGATGTAAGGAGTTCACGGTTATTTATATTTTTTATTTATTTATTTGTTTCACGCAATGAAGGCCTATATTTTAAGAAACACTTATTTCTTTAATTCAATCAGGCTTTGTTTATGCAGAAAACCATAAAAATTATTACCATCATAGGAACGATTTTTATAAATCCTTCCCACCAAGGTACATAGGTACTATCATAGTATAGGTACAACATACCTGATATACCTGATAATATACCTGATAGTACCTACCTATTCTATGATAGTAAGAATTAAATTGTATAGATGGTGCATGCACCATCTATACAATTTAATTCTCTTGAATTTCTATGTTTTCGCCCAAGATATCGATCATACGCCTATGCACAGAACAATGAAGTTTTGGGAAAACCACGGATTGTTATATTAATTTTGGTTTTGTCAGGCCTACTCTTGTAGGGGTTTTAGGAAGTACCTAAACTTGATTAGGTCGTGTATTATAAAGGGTCAGTCCCTAGAGAGAATTTCTGAGTGTAATCAAATATCTTTGTTTGTGTTGTGTGGTTGATATTAAAGCCACATACATACTTAAATGTACTTACATACAAGTAATAAGTATTTTATTAACTTATTTCAACTTTTATAGTAGGTACCTGTTTTTTCCACTGACCACGGCTGTATACGCAAAACAGAAATAAAGTTAATGGTCCATAACCATCTCTAGGGCCCCATTTATCTCTGTACTTAAAGGTTTTAACGCAAAAACCTAACAAACTTTATTGTTTTTGCATTTAGAGTGTTATATTCGTTGGAAAATCATAATAAGCCAAATATAAAACATAAGTAGAACCTTCCATTTCATGAACGTTACCTATATTAATTTTAAAATATTGTATTTTCCTTTACGTTATCTTACATAACTATACCTCTTTTATAATTAAGAATAATAGTAAGTACGTTTGTCCATGGTAACAGAAGAGAATAATAGATAAGTCATGTCTCCGACCTTAAAGCAAGTGTTACACGTCAGACGGCTTTAGGCACTCTTGTATGCTCTTCCATTCTGTGTGGCATTTAGCTAAACACAAATACCTACAGGGAGCAAATCTGTTGCATAATACCGTAATACTTAGTCCGACTCAAGATTTAAACACAGGACAGTATAGTACTTAGATGTCTGACATGCGACCAACTACACTAACAAGGTAGCTACATAGCTACCAGCTATATACATATATATTATCAGAAGATTTTAAACAAAGGATTTTATTTAATAATATTAAAACAATTGTCGTAAGTTCTTCAAGAAATCATTAAGAATCCAATAAGATACTTCAATTAACTTTCTAACAATACAATTAAAAAATCTTTCCGACTATTAGATGAAGGAAATTTAATACATTGAGCCCGAAGCCTAACAATCCTTTAGACTGAACAATCCTTCGTCAATACAAAATAATCTCCGATTGAAATGTAAAGTTTTCAACAAAAAATATATTGTAATCAATTTGAAGAGCTTTCGTAGTTAGCGAGGCCTTATTTCTTTGTCTACAAAATTCCATCTGATTCATGAAGACGACCGACTGAGACAAGTACGAGATTAGACCTTTAATTTATTACCTAAGAACGTCGGGACAGACTCGGAAGGAGGAAGTTTCATTGTGTTCAAATTACACTGACATGGAATTCTTGAGTGGTACGAATTTAGCCGCAAGGAGATTTTAATAGGATTCAAGTTTGTTTGCAAAGAAACAATGTCTTCATTTTTGTCAACCACTTTGAATGTCGCGTTGGTTTTTTGTTTGATTGCGCTTGCTAAGCCTGCGGTTAGCGCTTCGAGATCTGCTGTACAGCCATTTGAATGTGTATTAATATTCGAAAATATGAAAATGAATATGAACGTATACTATATTGTGGAAAATCCATCCGCAAAGCCCAAGAAATTAATAAATGTGGATGGTAGTCGGATTGTAATTGAAAGCATCGAGTATACATATAAGTAATAATAATACCAATTTATCCGTAATCAATTTAGTTCTCGAGTTTCCCAATATGTGGGATATTGACTCATCAACTATTACGTCTTTAGTAATAACTGCCAACTAATAAGAGCCAATAGCCATGAAACAAGTCGATCTTTTTAAGTGAATATCATTAAATGATTGAAATAAGAACTTAATGAAAGAATATCATTAATCAGAAATAAGATAAAATTTACTATAGATGGAGAGTAACCTATGGAAATTCTTGCTCGTTCTCCTCCATAGGAATTTGCACCTTGTAATGAGCAAATAGCTTCACTTTCTCATTCCATCTTCACAATTATTTGTTGACGTTCAAAAGTGCCTTCCTGATCTAATTGAAATTTATGATTTTGAATATGGTGAATATTGAGGTTTAGGTTTTTCGGCCTCTGAATATTGACATTTTGGACTTTAAGTACCATGTTGTTAGCACCAAAGCACGTAATCGACATTTAATATCTTATAAACATTAGAATATAATTATCATATGTACCTAGTTCACCATTATAACCATCAATATAGCTAACAAAAATCAATGACGTCAACTTCTAAAACCTTCAAATACCGCAAAGATTTTAAACCAGAATCTTTTAAGATACGGAAATGGAAAAAACTACGTGCCAAGCTTTAGGTGTCAAGCAGTGCCCGTAATTGAATACCCCACATCACATTTACATTTATTAGGAATCCGGAGGTCAGGCGGTGAACAAACACTAGAATGTGCTAAGGAATGGAGGAATACGGACCAAAATAACGAACAGGGAATAAAATTGATCCTTTATTAAAGTGCAGCGGGTTTAAGTTAGGTAGAGCGTTGCAAATGTTAATAAATAAAGCTCAATTTTGCTTGCACCACAGCTAAGTAAATGGAATAAAATGTTTTGAGGAATATTTAAAAATCACGTATTTTTTAAATAGGAGCTATTTTAGTTTTTACAAGTTACTTTTTTTTATATCATAAACCGGTAAACGAGCAATCGGCGCCGCCCATGGACACCCGAAACACCAAGGTGTTACAAGTGCGTTACCGGCCTTTTGGGAATTGGGAACTTGAGGATTATGGAGGATTCGGGGATTCGGGAGACTAGCGAGGGGCCTCCGGTAACCTCACTCACACGACGAAACACAACGCAAGCGTTGTTTTACGTCGGTTTTCTGTGAGGCCTTGGTGATTCCGGTTGAACCGGCCCATTCGTGCCGAAGCATGGCTCTCCCACACTTAAATTTTTCTCATAAATACTTACATTTACTCTAGATAACATTATGAGGTACATTACACTATTATTTTTATTTTACACACACTATTAATTAATTTTTATTTTTTTATATTTGATGGGCCGAAGTTATCCACGTGACCACTATCTTGCCTGGTGGTAAGCGATGATAAGGTCTTTTTTTTTTTTGAAGGGGGGAAAATCATCGAATGACTGCTCCCGCCTGGGTGAGGCGGAAGGGAGTGTCAGACTCTTACTGACTAAAAACCACCCCGTTCCTTCTCCTGCACGTCGAGCCGGAGCCCCGGTTACCCGTTAGGTTCTCCGCGACGATGATAAGGTCTACCTCTACAATTTATTGACTTTTCAATGGAAAATAAGCAATATTATTATCTTCAAACATTATATTTTACCACCACTAAAGTTACACAGATTCCAAACGTTATAGTATTATTAAGTCAGAAGTAATTGTAAAAAGAAAACAAAAACAAACAAATATATTGCTAAAAGGACGACTGAAAGCGTAGAGCGACTCAAGCGAAGTGGAGCGAAGCACTTACATACATCTGCTTGAGTAGAATTTGATTGTGAATTAAACAACCACTACCCTCCAGCCAGCTCTATCCCAATCCTCTAATCTTAACAAAGCGTCACTTTAGACACGAGTTCTTACTGTTAAGAAAATAGGGAAGTATTTATTTTGGAACTAAAGTACTTAGACTGCATTGTTGTAACTTGCGACTCATTGGACGAGTTGTCTCGAGGAACACTGCCGATGAAGGAGTTTTGGATCAAATTTTAAAATTAGAAAATATATTAAAGATTACAGGTAGTTTGGTACATTTACCAGGTTCATGAGGTTTCACACAATTCACAGAAATGTCTGTTTTATGTTTGAAACCTCATAAACTGCTTTAATGGAAAGTGTAAAATTTCGGTCGTTTTACAATTGATGTACTGTTGGGTATAATTAAATTGCTAGCGAAAAATTGCTGTACTTACTTTAAAGTCAAAGTCAAAGTAAAATCATTTATTTGAACGTCAAACTATTTGCTCATATGGAGAAGAACAAGCAAGAAGCTCCATAGGTTTTTCAATCAGGTTCACAATACAATTCTCTTGTTATACAGTTTTGTTGGCGTTTATTATTAGCGCTTCTCTGCCTACCATGTAAAGATAGAATGTTACCAAGTCAAGGTTGATATACAAGGTACATCTAACATTAATATTTCACTGTTTAGTGTTCACTTAAACATAAATTCGTCCGTTGGGACTCGTAAACACATTATTGTCCGTAGCTGAACAATGTTGGTTATACATAGTACTAGATAGAGGACTATTGATCATGAGGTTCTAGATAGTGTTGATTATTGAGTTGTTAAAAATATAACAGTATAAAAGTACCCTTAACCGACGAGCATGCATGAAAAGATTGATGACTGTTAATGAAGCGAAAGAGGTATGTAAGAATCGTAGTAATTGGCGTTCCTTAGTCTCTGCCTACCCCCATGGGAGACAGGCGTGAAGTTATGTATGTATGTATGTAACAGTAACCGCAACTTTTCGTTTAAATGTATTTGATATGTTTATAAAGTTAGGAAAATCAATTTAAATCTGCAAGTTCCGATCTTTGACTCAGAAAAATAGGTAGATACTTCCCCATCTTCCGAAAGATAGACTGCACAGTTGATACGGTGGCTGAGTAGCTGGCTGCCTTGCAACGTATGGTGGGTTCAAGTTCCACACGGAGCAACTATTTGTGTGATCCACAAATTGTTGTTTCGGGTCTGAGTGTTATGTGTATGTAAACTTGTATGTTGGTAAACGCACCAACGACACAGGAGAAATAAATAGTGTGGGGCAACGTTTAAAAAAAAAGAATAAATAAAAACAAATGCCATTAAGCTTAGTAATTGAACCTGACGCTTGGGTTAAGCGATCCCGCTTGCAACCACTAAACCAACAAAGCGGTGATCTATCTAATGTAAGTGTAAATACACTGTAATTCAAACTGGACTTCATCTTGCAAATGCTGGCTACTTCAAACATTTTAACTTAATTTTCAGGCAATTTCAATCTGCTCGTAAAAGCTACTTCAGTTGTTAGATAAGCACTTTAAGTTGCAACACTAACAAAATTTCCGCAACTCAGTGTACTTTCAGTGTATCTTCAGGAGTTTTCAGCTGCCGTATAATATTATGTTAATTTGAAACCGTCGGTGTCGTTAGATATAAATTATTAAGTAGGAGAAGACTCGTGATAATAACTCAAAATTGTTTACTGACATAATAAACTGGACTTTAACTTTATAAGCTGTTACTTTGGTACCTACACCTGTACTTACTCTACTTGGTGGTTTGAGATTTTGTGGTACTTTGATGCATATAATATTGATAGTAACCAGAGAGAAAGAGAGCTTTCTAGGCGAGCACCCTAAGCTAATTCTTAGCAATATCACGGAGTCTGGAATTGTGCCCGGTATATGGCAATAGGCTCATCCCCTATTACATGGGACTCATAACATACATAGAGAAAAGTGGGTGTTACATTTTACAGTGACATAATGTACACCTCTGCCTACCCCTTCGGGGATAAAAGGCGTGATTTTGTGTTATGCACCCTAAGCGACACAAATTTTTTTTTGGCGCCCCCACCTTTCTCTATGCAGTTAGGTAATGGGCATGCCAGTCTCGTGGCGTCTCTCTGTAACCTAGTAATATGGCTGTGATAGCAACGAGATAAACAGCCCACAGAGGTTACCGTAGCCTTAGTACACCTGCAATACCAAAAGCATCATAATTGCATTGTTTTATGTACCATAGCATTTTATTATGCAATTGTGTCATGGTTTTGATCCGTATTCCTGGAAAATGATGGCAAAATTAAAAGAATTGGGTAGTTTGGTCATCCAGACTTATAACTGAACATCAATACTTCACGCTGACATTCTGTTACAAACGTCATTTTCTAAAAATAGTATTCACTTGTATTTACGACACTATATTATTTATCTAGTTACTCTAGTTATTTTGGCTTTAAAGTGGCAAAACCGGTTCGACAAAGTATTATACATTATCGTAAGTACAACATTATACTCGTAAATGTAAAATTGCGTGACAAAGGATGTCCTTATCTTTTTTCATTCACGTAAAAAAACTACTAAACGTATTCAAATATTCTGTATGCAAATAAGTTATGACCTGGCCTAACACATATATTAACTATACTGTTTATCATAATAAATACTTTCGATTTCTGAATCAAAGTAGGTAAAGGATCAAATTAAAAAAACAATTATGACAGACATAAGTCATAAGTAGCGCCATCTGCAACACGCAAAAACAGTAACACTAAATCAAATACGACACACAGTTATTTTATGTCTACCAGTTGTATAAACACAAAACACATTTTTTCCTTAATAAATGTTAACAAATTAACATTACACTTAGATGTTGATTATTCGCTTTTAAATTCAAATGAAGCACTTAACATCAATTTTACTCTTCAAATGTAAACAGTCTGATCTTCAGCCGCTTAGATTTTGGAGGTTTAGGGGAGCTTAGCCGGTCTCGACTTAGCTTCGAAGATAGAACATGGCAATTTATAATGATGTTGTTTATCCCTGTTGTCGTCTTTAACTCCTTGTAATAAGGGTGGTTTTAGTTATAGTCCTTCCTATTTAAATTGAACACTAATGTTCTATTAAAATAACATTAATTTTGTTAATGTATTAAGTTATTGAGACACTATAAAACAAAATTGTTCTTTATAATTATTTGGACAAAGATTATTTTAGGTTGTCTAACAATTTATATCAACTTTTGTATGTGAACAGCCTTTCATGTACAACTTGTCTAACATAGTTACAATATGATTCATTGTTTTTCTTTTACATATAGATTACAAGATAAAATATACACGCAGATATTATTTGCATAATATGTATATTCGCGAACATTTTGGTTTTCCTCCAAATCTTGTTGCATAGCCAAATAGGAACTGAAAAATATTTCATGTTATATTATTAAATATTTCTGCTTTATAAAAAAAACTCGTACAAAGTCAAAGTCAAAGTATTTACACATTTCAATGAAACCATTATTTGGTACTTTTGAAACGTCAACAAATACAAAATAAATGTCTGTCAGTCAGTCCGTCAGTGAAGCTAGGTGCTCATTCCAAAATGTAGTTTCGAATGTAGAAGAACGAGCAAGAAACTCCATTCGTTATTCTTTATAATTCATAGCGATCACAGCATAATTTTTTTCAAGGTATTTTTTACATTAATTCCTTTTATATTTACGTTTTTTTTATATTTCGTTGCCAGTTCAGTTAATAAATATGTTATGTAAACGTATGCCTTAAAAATATTACAGTTTCTTTAGTTTTCAATAGTACCACGTCAGATTTCAACATATAGTAGGTGGTACACAGCAACAAGCTTGATCTTGAAAAGCATGATGATAATGAAAAAATAAACAAAGAAAAAAACCGGAATAATCATAGATAATACTTATGAATGCTAACAAATTATTCAATTTGGGTAATCAAAATTGATGAATGCTGGTTGTCTTAGCAACCTATGATCATGAAAAAGAGGTAAGATTAAACAGAATTCAGTTTTGATGTTTTTCCTTGGTAACAAATAATTTTACTTAAGTTTCCATGGAAAAGATACCGAATTAGAAAATGGAAGTATTGATAGGTACAGTAGCAAATAAAATAATTTTAATATAATTCTTTTATAAACTATGTTAAAAAAAACTGACTTCAACTTCCTCTTTTTTTAAAGATGGATAATTAATTACTAGACTACACGGTTAGTGCGGTAGCTGGGCAACTGGCTGCCGTGCAACGTGTCACGGGTTCGATTCCCGCACGGAACAACACTTTGTGTGATCCACAAATTGTTGTTCCGGGTCTGGGTGTCATGTGTATGTGAACTTGTATGTTTGTAAACGCACCCACGACACAGGAGAAAATCCTAGTGTGGGGCAACGTTTTTGTAAAGAAAAAAAAGGTAATGTACTAAAACCGTTCTCCTAAGTGTAACAAATACTTCAGAAAACCGCATCAGAGTCAGTTCATCCAATCGCGAGATAATTGCGCACAAACATATCGGTTACACTAAGGACCTGATTTTTGGAAGTCGCTTAAAAAGTGTTGTTACGTTATAATGTATATTTGCAGCATAGCAACACTCTTAATACAAATATCCACACACCAAAGAAGAACAGCAACGTTCTAAAAATGTCATTCACATTTTTACCGATACATATTGCTTTTTAAAGATAAAAATGATTCACAAATTTCCCAATACCAAACAACTGTAATATCGTAAAAAATTTAAACAGACACCAAAAAAAAAACCATGTATAAATCAATTAGGCTCCAATTAATAAAATTATTACCGACCGAAAAAACGAATGCAAAAGCCGAATCCCAAACATTTTTGCTCGTGCTTACACAATTTTTCCTCGTTTATGGAAATGATAATAAAAATACACCTTCGGAATATCATTCGTTAATCCTCGGTATATTCCGTCGAATTTAATCTCAGTGATTATATGAATACGCGCCATCCCTTAGCCGAAAGGTCGACGTTAAGGCCCTTTACCCTAATTTATTCTGGGTACTTCGGTAGCGGTATTAACCATATTTTCATTGTGAACTGAAATTTTAGCAGAGATAATAACTTAGGTATATAGGTTTCATGCTACAAATAATAGATTTTGATAAACTTTAGTAGTTTCTCCAAATATAGCTGGTATTATAAATTTTATTCAACGGGATGATATGATCAGAATTACGATGTGGATTAATTAAAACTTGATTGCTTTCAATTCCCTAATTAGATTAGCGGACTCATTTTAGATGAGACAAAAACGTAGAGAGAAATTTTCGAGACATTTTATCTTCATGTTTTAATTATTATAATCGAGGTTAAAGTTTAATGACATCAGTGTCTAATGCTTAGACAGAATTATCAAGAGACGGTGTTCCTTTTTGAGATACAGGTCATGTTACCTCACCATTTGATAATGGAAAAAGCAGCTATCTCAAATTGTCTACTTCCGCAGGAGAAAAATAAAATCTTGCTCCCAAATATCTTCCACTTAATAAAAGACTCAGTTTCATAGACTGACAGACGACAAACAACCTAAAAATTTGGGTACAAAAGTGTAAAATTATTCATAAGTATTCCTTGTGGAATGAAAGTGAGTACAGAGATGAAATAACTGAAAGACTGACCATTCTTTTACAACTTTTTATTTTATATTAAGTAATTGTGATAAAAACAAACCTTGAATCTTACACTTTTCACAAATTGAGTGTGAAAATAAACTACAACATCAGTGAGTGTCCAAGGTCAGTGAGCAATTATTATCATAACTTTTTAAGCAAAAGGAGATAATTATAATATTACTAATGAATTTGATGAAAGTACGATACAAATATACATGAATCATCGAACTAAATAACAGGCAGTTTGAAACTAACAGCGTATATATAAAAGGACATAAAAATCTAGCTAAAGGATTTCCCATATTTCCCAATCACAGGAATTCCCATCAACTAAATCACGGACATAGCTGTGGCCACATAAATAATACATCGTCAGCAATCATTGTAGCAAAGCCCGGTTAATCCGTCAAACGATGGCAATTAATCCATAGCGGAATCGATGACTAATGACAGCACATAACACAAATAGGGGAACAAGAACACACTATATGAACACTACCGACCGTAATTACACAAAATCAATCCTGGCGATTGTCAATTTACTCACTAAACCTTTGGGAGGAAACACAATATCTTTGCAGGAGTAATAAACTATGGGAAGGTCTCGTATTAATCATCCTAGGGTTACGAATCACTGAAGGTTTTATAAGACTACGAGGGGATAAAGTTCTTCATATTTATGATAGGACGCGGTCAGGGTTAGCTTTCAAGGTCGCGTTATTCTTGGTTTTTGATAAAGTTTCTAACATAATCAGTCGACGTAAGTCTTAAAGATTATTATCTTTTTAATTGTGGAATTTCATTTCTGATACAGTCTCTGATTAGATACGTCTTTAACTTATTTCTCGATTTTGAACTATTTCAGCAACAAACTTATATTATAAGAGTGAAAAATAAAGATATTTAGGCTTAATGACATTTTATTTTTATTGGTATGAGTATATACCATTCTACTAATTAATTAATAACAACCAGTATTCTGAAAACACAATAGATTTATTATGAAAACCTACTCAGCTGAATATTATACTAAAATGGGGAATGTGTTGGTTAATAAACATGAAAATTAATATCAGATATTTCTATGTTCATGGTTTCAAATTAGTATCTATTTTGTGTGGTTTACGTTGATCAGTTTCAAAATATTACATAGGCACATACAAACTTTCATTATTATTAGTTATAACGCTTTCAAAATTGTAGCCTGAAAGCACCAAATACTTATATTGAAATACCATAGAATTATAATAATTATCGTGAGTAACCCGCGATTTTAGTTATTTACCATAGAATTAACAAAATTTTTCTTCCTATGTAAATATAGTTTTATCGTGTGCTGGAGATTTTTTATTTTATTTGTCTAATGTTTTATCTTACCTTACAATTATCTCATACTATATTACTTTATGACTTGATGACGTATGGTGCTGAGACGTGGTCCCTGACCTCTGGCCTTCTGGAGAAACTCAAAGTCGCTCAGCGTGCTATGGAAAGAGCTATGCTCGGAGTTTCTTTGCGCGACAAAATCCGAAATATTGAAATTCGCCAAAGAACAAGAGTTATCGACATAGCTCGCAAAATCTGCAGACTGAAATGGCAATGGGCAGACCACGTCGCTCGAAGGACTGACAGCAGATGGGCCAGAAAAGTCCTTGAGTGGAGACCATGGACCGGAAGACGAAGCGTGGGCAGGCCTCCCGCTAGGTGGACCGACGACATCGTGTGAGTGGCGAGGAGCCAGTGTATGCAGGTGGCGAGTTGTCGTTCAACGTGGAGGACTAAGGGGGAGGCCTTTGTCCAGCAGTGGACGTCTTCCGGCTGTTAATGATGAATGATGATGATGATATAACTTTATACGTCTGTTTGTATGAACGCGCTAGTCTCAGGAAGTACGGGCCCGATTTGAAAAATAGTTTTTGTGTCGGATAGCCCATTTATTGAGAAACGCTATATAGACTATGAAACATTACGCTACAATGTATAGGCGCCAAGCAGAGCGTGGAAGTAGCTAGTTGATTTTTCTATACGATGAAAGTAATGTAATTTTAGTCTTAGTCACTTATTACTCTTTTTTACAAATCAACTTGAAGACATCAAGAGAATTAAAGCAGTCGCCTTCTAAACTAAAAACAAACAAACAAAATAAAAGAGTACAGCATTTTATTGTTGGAACGCGCGTTAGTATTCAGGGCCGCCTCCCAACTGTCGGCTCCATTTAAAAAATGCCGACTTGTAACAAATTAGTTTGCCTTCCTTTTTAGGACTAACACACACTAGCTGTTTTTGTCACATTGCTGTATTTTCCTATATTCGATATCACATTATAACACCGTACAGTTCGGTTTCAGAGGAATTTTCTCCCACGGACCCTCCGATTGTGGAATGAACTCCCGGCTGTGGTTTTCCCAGTGGGCTACAACATGGGGTTCTTCAAGAGGGGAGTGAATAGGTTTATTAAGGGTCAGCAAGACGCATGTAATGCCCCAAGTGTTGCAAGCGTACATAGGCCACGGTAATCGCTTATCATCAGGTGGAGCGTGAGCTTTTTTTGCCACCGTCATAGTATTAAAAAAAAGAACCTTAAATAAAAACTTGGAAGGAAAAGGACCACGTGTCCGATCACCGAACCGATGGTGTGACCAAGTTGCCAATCACACTGGACTCTCTGTTACGAAATAAATCCCTGAGAGCTAAAACTGGACAAGATGGAGGGAGATAATACAGAATGCAATAAAAACCTCTCAAGAGCACGACCTTCAGAAATGAAGCAAACGACCAAGAAGAGGAAGTTTGAATGTATGAGACAAAAACGATATGATGTTTTTGGTATTCATTTGGTGTCATTGCTTTTCTGGTAACCTATCGCTATACATTTGGAGTCTTTCTGATTCTCAGGTCTACAAAGTACGATACTAATGGGCGTTTCTAATTCTCATGATGAGATGATAAGCACAAAAAAGCACGAAGTCTTGTTATAATATAATACATTCCTAAAAGGAAGGAATTTATTATGTCACTGATACCCCATTCAATGTACCTATTTGCATTGTAGACCGTTATTAAAACAAAATAATTCCTTTTTACACCAGAAATTAACTGAAACTTAGTTCGTGTGTGAGAGCCCTAACAGGGGAAGTGGAGCGTGGCTTCTTACAGCCATTTGAGGCAGGCAAATGTGATCGCGTACGGGCTAAGGTGAGTTATATAGAGGATACCAGATCATTAGTGTGTGGAAGTTAGTGTGCTGTGCTATTAACGAAACCTCCACAATTTAATGCATTTTTCGTGAATTTGAAGTGATATTTTCTAGGATTTTCCAATGTATTTGATTTTTGGGTGTTTTTAACATAAAGTTAGCTATAGTATGCTTTTGGAGCCGCGGAAGAGCCGGGGCTCCGGCTCCAAGTGCAGGAATAGGAACGGGGTGGTTTTTAGTCAGTAAGAGTCTAACACTCCCTCTCGCCTCACCCGGGCGGGAACAGTCATTGGATAATTTTCCCGCTCAAAAAAAGCTATCGTGTGTTTACGAGCAGAAATCGTTTTTTTTTTTTTGTATTTTCTTTTTTCCGTAGGTACCTGTAATTACTTTAGCCTTTTTACTGATTATTATCAGATTTGACTACCCGTAACTGGTAATAAATATTTAAAACCTTTTCCTTACTTGGAAATCTTGAAATATTAAGAAAATGTACCCACACCCCCCACGCCTGAATCGTCATCAACATAGCTAGGGTACCTACCTACATCACGTCGTTGTTGATTGATGCTTATATCAAAACATCAAATCTGTACGATATTCGGAAATACACGTAATGAATGCCTACACTGTTTCTCATTTAGTCATACATATTACGTAGTTTATGCGCGTTCAGTACTTGACAAAAGGACGAGTTTGTCCCTCGTCATGTTCGCAGTCCGCCATTATGATAATTCGCGTCACAGTGATGAATCCCGGAAAAATCTGAAAATCCCATTATTTCACTACGTTTGAGATGCATTTGTTATCCAAATGCCTTTTTGTTGAATACTGTACGTTGTTTAGTCGTAATATACTTTCAGAAAATAAGTAAATGACAGTGTAGTCATATTGCTTTATAAAATTTTGTTACTATGTGACCGTTTTTTATGTTTTATAGTTACGCTATCTGTATTTTAATAATATTGACATTATCATTTTAATGCATGCAATAAATATTAACGGTTTCACTTGTCAAAATGTAAATGAATACCTACAAACAGGAAGACATTTTGACTATAAAAACATTAAGAATAAATATTTCCGCAATTTGTAATGTACCAAAATAGATTCTCATTTATTGTTAAAATATTTTTCTAAACAAAACACATCTTTATTTAAATTCTGTCATATAATATTTATAAGGTAAAATAGTAAAAAACACCATATCATAATTAGATATCAATAGCAACGCTGTGTTGTGCAAATGTTTTCATGCCATAAGATAAAATTGCACATAAATCATGTAGTAAATTATGATTAACCCTTGAACATAGGTAATATTATGTTCCTATTTTTTTATTTATAAAACAAAATAGTGTAGAAGAGCTGTGCTTCGGCACGAATGCACCGGCTCGACCAAAGTGATACCACGGCCTCACAGAAAACCGACATTTTGTCGTGTGAGTGAGGTTATCAGAGACCCAATTACCCCCTTCTCCAATCTCCCCAATCCCTGAATCTCCAACAATCCTTAAATTCCTAATCCCCAAAAGGCCGGTACCGGTGTTCCAGGTGTCCATGACCGACACCGATTGCTTATCATCAGGTGATCCGTCTGCTCGTTGACCAGTTTATACCATTAAAAAATGATGATGTGTAGAATTTTAATATGTACCGACCGAATAACGTCCGCAGTTGATAGTTCGAACATGAGGCCTTTTGGGAATTGAGAATTTAAGGATTGTGGAGGATTCGGTGATTCGGGAGACAGGGACTAGGGAGGGGGTAATTGGGTCTCCGGTAACCTCACTCACACGACGAAACACAACGCAGGCGTTATTTCACGTCGGTTTTCTGTGAGGCCGTGGTATCACTCCGATCGAGCCAGCCCATTCGCGCCGAAGCATGGCTCTCCCACACTTAAATTTTAAACATTAAGTATGAATAAATATATACATCTTAAAATACAAATAAAAACGTTATACTAAGATTAACTCTTTCAGTTACACTTTTAACTGGCTACAAATATATTTTTTATTGAATGCTAAAAAACCAATACAAACAAATTTGAAACATACTTCAAAAATTGAATTTCTAAAAAAAGGTGGTTAGCTACAGTGAGCACCAAGACATCATCTCACTCTGTCGACTCATCGCTATCGCTATCGTGAGGTAGGGTGCGCAAAAGACTGGCAGCATTGCCACGTTGAATAGCAATGCTTAACCTTTGCCCAAGGTAGCCCTTCGATCACCTGAAGTGTCAACCATCCTCCTTACAATATCTTTGTAAAGAAGATGATTTGATGATGTTACTGAAATTCATGGCATGCAATGTAACTTTTTAAGGGTTAAACATGCAAGTCGTGTTTACGTGGTTTTTATGATGATTTAAAAAAACCTGAGTCATCCATCAGCCATGACTGTTTAAAAAGAGAAGCATGTTACTTGGTTTTTCAGTGTGAGTATAATTTTGTATAAGTGAATTGCTGAAAATATAGTACCTACATATAGTAGTAAATATAGTAGTTGTGATTTTTTTATTTTTTATTTTATGTGATTTAGCCGTGTGTTGATGGTTGAATAGATAATACCTATATATTATTGTCACATCCCCAAGGGTTATATTTCACCGGGACACCGTAGTAGCGCAACCAGTTGTTCACTCACTTGGTTGAACAGCTTGGCTGCACGCATATACACTAATCCGGTGGCGCGCAGCACAGAATTTTACTGGTCACGCATTCACCCTGGTCGAGCCACCACTAATTACTATAGCACTATATGGTGTTTGACTCACTCAGCCACCAGTGCTATCTCTTCGAGGTCCATTTAGATGCTGGCACTAGCGTAGGTGTCTCGACATTATGTCTCGTTAATAAGAGATGTAGACCCTCAGCAACATGAAGGCTATAATTCAGCAATGGCCTAATACAAGCTAATACTTATAGTTTGTATTATTCACTATCTGATCTCTTCTATAATTATCCTTATTTAAAGGCATTTAGGTTCACTGTAACTTCCTACATCATACCTTCGTTTTCCGTTATCTCAAACGTCGCTTTACCATCTATTTTTACAGTTTTATCTCTACGAACATTATAAAAAATGTTTGTTCTGATATAATCATGTTGTCATTAAACAGACGTCAAATAGATGAGATTCTTCTTTAGATGTAGCCGAAGATAAAATATATTCCTTTGGTTACAGAAGCAAATAGTGAAACATCGCGATAAGACATATAATTAGTATAAATTATTTTATTTCTGTTCACATTAAAAGGCATAAATAGCAGGTAGCATACGATTGTATCTACAATCTCTGATATTTTCGGCAAAGAATGGAGTGGTAAGTAGAATTTTAATAAATGTCTGTCATAATATCTTAGATTTTGGTTTTGGTAATAATTGTGCTAGTGATTGCATAATCGACGATCCAACTATATAGATAGCTTTTTTAATATTGTTTCTTATATTTTTTTATATATTTTATGGGCCGACGTTTGGTCACTATCTCGCCTGGTGGTAACTAATGATACGGCCTACGATGGCGCACGTCTGTCCATAAGCAACTTATTTACTCAGGATACCCAGGTTACCCTTTAGGAAACATAGATTTTGGCAAAGAGTTCTACTCCTTAGCAGTACACACGAAGTAACTTGAAGCGAAGCGCTTCGTGCGAGTAGGGGAAACATCCATCATGAATCGGTGACGCTTCGCAGGTGGTCTTATGGTACGATGATATAATGGACTAGGGGAAATCAAGTTGTGCAATTCCCACGCACACTCACCGAAATGTATCGGGTTAAAGCCGAAAGGCTTGCAACCTTATTATATCTAGAGAAATCAGTCTATTTGGTTATAGCTCAAATATATTGCGTTTACAGCAATAAAATCTCTTTAAAGAATAAAATACATGAAACATGAACATTGTGTTAAAGAAATTCAATTTAAATTTTTAATAATAGTTACTCAAGAATATTATATACTTACATTGGGACGTCTAAACACATAGACGACTTCTTTTGTATGACAATACAATACAATAGAAATCACATTTTGTGACGGTGTTTACTAATTTTAATAAATCAACCTTGTAAATCTTGTGTAAATCGGAAGTCATAAAATTTTATGTAAATTTCCTTGGTTTCATTTAATTTTTCGTGCCTACTACAACTATTTAGACTATAGCTATAGCGCTTGGTTTCGTAAAGTTGTGTAAAATTCATGTTCTTGTGTTTTAAGTTTCGCATCATGTGCAGCTCCGACAACAGGGGGTGGTCCGCTGCTCTTCACATCAGCCTTGCAGTTTTTTGCAGCATCGCAATGCATCCTTGCCGAAGGCTCAGTACCAAATCCTGATATACAAAGTAAATATTATTCTTGCTTAATAATATTATAATTTGACTGCCTCGTTAGCCGAGTGGTCGCAATTGTGACTGCCGGGTAAGGGGTCTCGGTTTCGATTCCCGGGTCGGGCAAAGTATTACTGGGTTTTAAAAAAATTCTAAGTAGTAGCACAGAGTCTGGAACTGTGCCCGGTATATGGCAATAGGCTCACGCTCTATTACATGGGACTCATAACATAAATAGTGAAAAGTGGGTGTTACATTGTACAGTGGTGTAATGTGCACATCTGCCTACCCCTTCGAGGATAAAAGGCGCGATATTATGTTATGTTATATTATTCTTTTTAATTTTGTTGAATACACAAGTATTATTTTCTTAGTATTTCACAAACAATTTAATTGTTTACATTAAATAATTTTAATTAAATATTATGTTAAATTCCAGATTTTGAAAAATTTAACTTCATAATTGTTGGTGCGGGAACAGCTGGCAGCGTTTTGGCAAACAGATTGAGTGCAATCCCAGAATGGAATATTTTGCTTATTGAGGCCGGTGATGACGCACCAATCGAAGCTAATGTAAGTTACACCAACGATAATAATTTCTATGATAGATAAGTGATTTAAATCTTTACTAAAATACCTATCAACAAAATTTCAGATACCAGCCTTTAACACAGCTATGCAACAAACCAAATACGACTGGGGTTACCTGACCAATAATAATGGAATAACAAATGGAGCAAATATAAATGGTTCCATCAACTGGCCACGAGGGAAAGTGATTGGTGGAAGTAGTAACATAAATGCTATGATCTATGTTCAAGGAAACGACCAAGACTATCAAAATTGGGTCGACCTTGGTAATCCTGAATGGAGTGTCGAAGAAGTACGTCGATGTTTTAAGAAAGCTGAAAGTTATCAAAATATGGATTTGTTAAAAAATCCTGAAATCAGAAAGAACTATGGCGTCGATGGCCCTCTAATAATAAACACATTCAATAGTACTCAAAGAACAGAAACTTCAAGAATCTTATCTGCTTGGCATGAAATTGGCATTAAAAACGTACCAGACTTAAATGTCGCTAACATGCTAGGATCAGGTATCATAAGCGGTACTGCTGCAAACGGAGAGCGAGAAAGTCACAGCAAAGCGTATTTGATTCCAATACTTCATAGGAAAAATTTAAAAGTTATGAAAAATTCTCTTGCTACAAAACTGTTAGTTAATAACACCACCAACACAATATATGGTGTAGAAGTTGAGCATGAATCTAACACGTACACATTTATTGCTGAAAATGAAGTTATTCTTAGTGCTGGAGCTATAAACTCCCCACAGCTATTAATGTTATCAGGAATTGGGCCTAAAGACCACCTCAGTTCCAAGGAGATTCCAGTCATAGTTGACTCACCCATGGTAGGACAAAATCTACAAGATCATCTTATTGTTCCAATAAGTGTTTATGGTGATGGAGCTAAACAAACTAATATAATCGATCAACAATTCGATGCTATCCGGTATCTTTACAATCGTACTGGATATTTGGCACAATTTAGTGCAGGTGATGTTACAGCTTTCTTTTCCGATTCCCCGGATGCCACATATCCTAAATTTCAAAGTCATATTTTACTGACAGAGCAAAATAAACCAACTTTGAATAGTTTTCTTAAAAACAATTACAGATACAAAAATGAAATAGTAAATCAAATGACTGAATTGAACAAAAATTTCACTCTTTATTTGTATCTGTTTAACCTTCTGCATCCCTATTCTAGAGGCAATATTTCTTTAAGTTCCAACAACCCACACGATTACCCAATCATCAACCCCAATTACTTTAGCGATCCCAGAGATTTGGAAGCAGCTGCTACTGGAATTAAAATGCTTACCAAAGTGGTGAACACTAAAGCTTTCAAAGAAATTAACGGCTTCTTGGGAAGAATGGAATGGCCAACATGTGATAGCTATGAATTAGACAGTAGAGATTACTGGAAGTGTATTTGTATAGAAATGGTAGTTACAATATATCATCCTGTAGGAACATGTCAGATGGGACCAGATCCAAAGACGTCTGTAGTAGACAGTCGGTTGAGAGTTCACGGAGTGCGGAATCTTCGTGTGATAGACGCTAGTGTAATGCCAACTACCATTAGTGGTAATACCAATGGAGCAACTGGAATGTTAGCAGAAAGGGGAGCTGAATTGTTATTGGAGGATTACAACGGATTGTAGAAAAAATAAAGTGTGTTTTTGTGTTCAAATCGTATAGTGTTATGTTATTAGTAATATTATTAACTTAAAATGTAATTATCAAAAGGTAATAAAAGATAATACAGGATTGTCCTCAAACAAAAAACAGTTTCACTGCTTAGATATAATAATTCAAAAAATATATAAAACGATGCAACATAAAAGCATAATCTAGTAATATAATGTTAGAAATAGAACTGGTTTTGCATTTTTAACGTAATTTGTTCATTTGTATTATAACTTTCGTGAGACATACTAAATAAATTATTATGTTTTCGGTTTACGCACGTAATAATTTGACGAGGAACTCGACTTTCGACGGCGGCGACGGTGAATCGCCGCGTTGTAGGTCGCGAAATCCTGCTCATGAAAATAAGCCTCTAGCATGGCTTGAAACTAGTCGAGTTCGTCGTCAAATAATTATGTGAGCCGGAAACATAATAATTTAAGTAATTTTTTCATATTATTTTACTATTTTCCTAGTAAATGAACTAAAAATCGCTAATCATGGTGCTTTGTAACCAGGACCAAAAGGTCAGCTTCAATAGGGAGAATCAGTCTACCCAAAATAATTCTTCCAGCTTCTACTTCTTATCTTATCTTTGACCCTAATTCTGTTTATAGGTTTTGACATTTCCAACGATTTTCTTCCTTAACATTCTCTATATTCATAGCTCTTTTCTTTCAATTTAAGTATTTTCTAGTCCATCGTCTTGAGATCTTCTTCCACGTAATTTTTCCATAGTTTGATGATTCTTTATAAAGGTCTATTTTTACATGTAAAAATATAAAGTACTCACTTTGAAGGATGGGTAGCCCAAAAAGTACTTTTATTTATTTATTTATAATTTCATGTACTTACCTACACCATACAGACAATATTACAAAGGACGACACATTACAAGCATGAGGTACATAGGTACTGCATATCCATTAAGGGATTTCTTCCTGCAGGCCTGCGACAGGAAAAGGAAATTAAATATAAGACATAGTGCAAATGATACATGCAACAGATACAAAACAAAATAAAATAACTGGAAGAACTTAAATTAGGTATATTTTTATACATACATATTATATACTAGTAGAACAAAGTGTTTTCTTTATTCCTATAATAATAGTGAAAGAATATTGGGTACTTTCCTTACTCAAAAATAAATTATTTCATTATTTCATTTTATGACTAGCATAATTTTGGTATTTTTCCAGAAAATTTTTAACAAATAACTATGCTGTTTGACGCTAAAAAAATGTGATGTCACAATACACAACCTGATACAAAATTCATAACTGATATTTTTGACAATTCGAAAAAAGTATTGATTTTGACTAGTTGGCAAGTACCCAATTCTGTCGCGGAGAACCTAACGGGTAGGTAACCGGGGCTCCGGCTCGACGTGCAGGAGAAGGAACGGGGTGGTTTTTAGTCAGTAAGAGTCTGACACTCCCTTCCGCCTCACCCAGGCGGGAGCAGTCATTCGATGATTTTCCCCCCTTTAAAAAAAAAAAAAAAGTACCCAATTCTTCTTTAAGGTTACGTCATCTGACCATGACAATACAACTAAAAGATACAAAGGAGAAATAAATTTTCAATTTTAATTTTTTGACGAAATCGATAACATTCTGACTTAGGCTAGGAACAATCAGGCATCTGTGCAAACATAGAATGTAATATAATTCATTGTAAATTATTTGATCTTCTATTGTCTCTTGGTAGTTAAATAATTAACAATTGGATAATAAAAACCTGTTAATGTGTTCCATTTACATACTTACACAGACGAATTTTAGTGGTAGGTTGTCATTATTGCCGATATGTTTAAGTACTAGATAAGTTTAATTGTAAGTTTTATTATTCTGGTTTAATAGCCATCCAATAACCTTCCCAGTCCCTTTTGTAAAACTCGAAATACTTTTGAAAAATCGGGCCTGATAAAAATTGTGTTATATATCACGCTTTTTATTGCTATTAATGTTATAAGTCCCATGTGGGTGAACCTATTGCCATATACCGGGCACAAGTCCAGGCTCCGTGCTACTACTGAGATCTTTAAAAACCCAGTAATACTTTGTCCGAGCTGGGAAACGAACCTGAGACCCCTTGCTCGGTTGTCGCACTTGCGACCCTGCCAACGAGGTAGTTCCTAGATATTTCTGTCTAAGATATTCATGAAGATCACGTTAATTACAAAGCATACATCACTTTTTTGTGCGTGTTTGAAAATTACACCAAAAAATACGTATGATTAATTTGATATGTAAATAAAAATGAAAACACTAAAAAGGTAAATACGAATTAATTGTATTTACACACGACCTTTTCAATGAAGAGGCACTCAGAAGAGATTAATATCTCATACATACCTAAATATACCTTAGCAAGGTTTTTTCCTTCTAAAACATGAATTACAGAAACAATTATTTTGACTGATAATTTTAATTGTTTAATGTACGTGGTGTATAATATATCTTGTTAGCAGTGTCAGGGTTATCATTTGTATAAGCTTTAATTAAACGAGTTATAATAACGACCATCTTCAATTCACATCAGTTTTCGTTCGTGATGGAGTGGTAAGTAGACATGACAATTATAATTATTTAATTAAAAAAAATAATTTTATTAATGAGTCGTTGTTAGTAACTATAATATTGTTCCACTCTACGTCCCTGGTACCAACAAGCATCGTTTGATCAACAGTGTCAACAACAAAACAAAAAAAGTGTTTTTAGGTTTTTTTCAGAATTTTAAAATTATCTGTTATTGTGTGAAGTTTGGAATTACGTCCAATATTTAAATATTATGTTACGTTATAAAATTTTATATACATGTTAACTATATCTGGCGATAAGTGAACGTAAAGTAAGTACACATTTACCCTCCCTTTACTGGGGTAAAAGGTGTATAAATTATTAAGTTGCATGAAATGGAAGGAACATAACAATATTTCGAATTAATCAATTCTTTATTTCTAGAAGGCATGAACTAAAAACTATTGGTATGGTTGGTGTTATTAATTGTGAAATTCATATGAAAATTAATGTGTTTTGTGTGTTTATTTTCCAGCTTTAACGCGTCGTGTTCGACGCCGTCAACAGGCACAGCTCCTCAAACCTTCGTGTCGGCGATACAGTTCTTTGCTGCAGCACAATGTGTGATGCCAGAAGATCCAGTACCGAATCCAGATATACCAAGTAATATATTTACAAAATATTATCATTTTCTTCTTTGACATTTTAATCGCAATTAGGGCTACCTTCTTCTACCAGGTGATACCTACGTAGCGCGATTATACGTTACGTAATCTCAAAAACATCAAGCAATATCGATTTAATATTTTATTGTATTTAAATAATGGTAGTTTAGGCAAATAACTTCCATTTGAATTAACTAAAAATCGCGGGTTACTCTGAAATTGAAATGAAATGAAAATACTGAAAAAAGTAACCCGCGATTTTTAGTTAATTTAGTATGTCTCACGATAGTTATTACAAAAACAAGTTCCATTTGATTTAGAAGGTAAAGAGTGTTGTTTTGAGCGTAAGGTCATTGACATGTTAATTATTTTTTGTATGGTCACATCACCTTCATTTGATATGTATCAATGTTTGGGAAAATAAATTCATACTAATGGTCAGTATTGTTAGTTTCGTGTCACAACAAAGCGACAGATAGATGTGATTTGTTTGAATAGTTTTAGCTTTAAAGGTGACATAGTATAGGTTAATCTTTTAGCTTCGGTAATTATCTCGTTCCCACGAGAAATCCGTCAACGCAACATTTTGTTATCATACAATTGCAGTTTACCTCACTGATTATCAAGTATAAGCAATGAATAATAAATGAAATAAAATTTTGTGCCTTTAATTTTAAAATACGATAATATTACTGTGTTGGTATACGTGTACTAATAGTAGTAATACTATTTTTCTCTGAAAAATAGCAAGTACATGTTCGAGGACCTTTATACCAATTAACACTTCGTTTATGTTTTGCAGATTTTGAAAAATTTCACTTTATTGTCATTGGGGCTGGAACTGCTGGCAGCGTGGTAGCACACAGACTGAGCGCAATACCAGAATGGAATGTTTTACTAATAGAAGCTGGTGATGATGCACCTGTGGAGGCTGCTGTAAGTATCTTACCATTACCATCATTCACAGAATGGTTTCTTGACGTGGTTCACAACCACCAAGGCTTGTTATGTTTTTCAAATTATCAAAATTTATCGTAATTACAAAATATAAATCGCTCTAAACTTTACTTTTTTCAGATTCCAGGACTAGACAAGGGTATGTTTCAAACGAGATATGATTGGTCTTACTTAACCAAAAATAATGGAAGAACAAACGGAGCTAATATTAACGGATCCATATTTTGGCCACGTGGAAAAATGATTGGAGGAAGCAGTAATTTAAATGCTATGATATATGCACAAGGAAATGACCAAGACTACCAAAATTGGGTTGACCTTGGTAATCCTGAATGGAGTGTCGAAGAAGTACGTCGATGTTTTAGAAAAGCAGAAAATTTTCAGGATATGAAATTATTGCAGAATCCAGAAATTAGAGAACATTATGGACATAGTGGGCCTCTAGTTATAAACACATTTAATACTACCTATGGTCAAGTTACCCAAAGAATTTTGTCCGCTTGGGACGAAAATGGTTTTAAAAATGTACCAGACTTAAATGTAGCACAGTCGCTAGGATCTGGTGTAATTAGAGCCACCGCCGCATCTGGAAAGAGGCAAAGCCATAGCAGAGCATATCTGGATCCAATACTCGAAAGGAAAAACTTAAAAATTATTAAAAATAGCTTAGCAACAAAAATTTTAATTAAACGATCAAACAAAACTGCTTATGGTGTGGAAGTAGAACGGAACTCAAAAAAATATACGTTTTTAGCCTCCAAAGAAGTCATTCTAAGTACAGGTGCTATAAATTCTCCTCAGATGCTTATGTTATCTGGAGTAGGTCCAAAATCACATCTGAAATCTAAAAATATTCCAGTTTTAGTCGATTCCCCGATGGTCGGTCAAAATCTGCAAGACCATTGTATAATTCCTGTGACAATCTTTGGTGATCAACCAGGAGCACAAAATATAGCCGATCAACAATTTGGAGCCATTCAATATCTTTATAACCGCACAGGATACTTAGCACAAAACAGCATAGCTGACGTTTTAGCATTTTATTCGGATGATATTAATGCAACATACCCAAAGTTTCAAAGTCATGTGTCACTGCTATGGAAAAACAATTCTAATATTCAACGAGCCCTAACAACTCGTTTTAGGTATAAAGATCAAGTAGCCCAGCCATTGATTGATACAAACAAAAATCATACATTATACATGTTCCTATTCAATCTTTTACATCCAAAATCTAGAGGAAATATATCTTTATGTACCAATAACCCACGTGATTATCCGGTTATCAATCCAAACTATTTTATTGATCCCGAAGATTTGGAATCAGCTGCAACTGGACTAAAAATGCTTACAAAAGTGTTGAACACCACAGCTTTCCGAGAAATAAATGCCTTTTTAGGGAGAATGGAATGGTCACAATGTGACATTTATGAAATGGACAGTAGAGATTACTGGAAGTGTGTTTGTATAGAGATGGTGCTAACTGTATACCATCCTGTTGGAACATGTCAGATGGGACCTGATCCAAAGACATCAGTAGTCAACAGTCGATTGAAAGTTCATGGAGTTCATAACCTTCGTGTGATAGATGCTAGCATAATGCCAACACTGACCAGCGGTAACACTAACGGTCCAACTGGAATGGTTGGAGAAAGAGGAGCAGAATTTATACTGGAGGACTACAACAAATTGTAATGTGTGTCTACTTATTACATATGATGTTTTGATATGTTCTGTAATTTTTTGATGTACATTTTTATTGATTGCCATATTGAGTGTAACGGTATTAATTGAAGACCTATATAACTTTAAATAAAATCTATTTTAATAAAAACTTAGGAAAATTAAATTTTATAGTGTCCTACTGAAATTCTGTTGTGCAAACCTCCTATATTTGTAATAGCCCTCATTTTATCAGACACAGCCAGTAACGTAACATAACATAACATATTGTAAATTCAATATCTGTACACTTTCGTGATTATAAATAAATAAATAATAAAATGACGTGACATGACATGGCATGGACTAGCATAGCATTACATAGCATAGCATGGCATGGACTAGCATAGCATAGCGTAGTATAGCATAGCCAATGAACAGGGTAGCATAACGTAGCACATCGTAGCATAGAATAGAACAGCATAGCATCGCATGGCATAACATGGCATGGCATGGCATTGCATTGCATGGCATGGAATGGCATACATGGCATGGCATAGCACGGCATGGCATGGCATATCATGGCATGGCATAGCAAATCATTGCATAGCATAGCGTAGCATGATATGGCATGGCATAACATGACATGGCATGGCATAGCAAAGCATAGCATAGCATAGCGTAGCATGATATGGCATGGCATAACATGACATGGCATGGCATAGCATAGCTTAGCATAGCATAAAGTAGGATAACAACACATAGCATAGCATATCACTGTAAAGCATAGCACAGCATATCATAGCATAGCATACCATAACATAACTACATATAGCTTTTAGTGATAAGGCCGCCTTTGTACCGTACTATTCTTTATTATAACATTACATGTATATTCTATTAATTTAAGGTGTACAATAAAGATTATTATTATTATTATTATTCATAACATCACGCGTTTTGTCTCACTTTGTAAGCAGAGGTGTACATTACGGCACCTAATGTAACACCTTTTCACTATTCATCTTATGAGTCCCATGTAATAGGTGAGCCAATTACCATATACCGGGCACAATTCCAGACTCTGTGCTACTACAGTTTTTTTTAAAAACCCAATAATACTTTGCCCGCATTTGCGACTACTCGGCCAACGATGCAGTCATTTTTTTCATTCATTTTTTTTAAAGTAATATATGTTTTATTATGTGTAGTAGCCATTATCTGGCGATTTTACCCGCTCTGCTCGACGCCTATTGATTGTACTATAATGTTTTATAACGTTCCTCAATAAATGACCAAAATAACACGAAAATAATTTTTCAAATCGGACCAGTCGCGTTCACTGAGCTTAGCGCGTTCAAATAAACCAACAAACTCTTCAGCTTTATATAATAGTAAAGTATAAGGTAACATTTTAATATCTATTCTACTTTTTACCGTGACTTTATCTTAGAGTTTTATGTATATTTGCATTAATTTGTAATCTAATACCTTGTCTTCATTTGTTTTCTAAGCCGATCCTTGCCATAAACAATGTCGCTGAACCTTCGACTGACTGACGTCAAAACAAACAATGTGATAGAGTAACGACCCTTGTATGGTTGTTTTCAAGGACATCAATAAATACAATATGTAGATATAGAGTAATACATTTCTGAAATAAACATTCGAGAATATATCCATCAACATATTTGTAATCTTTTTTAAGATTAAAAATTTAATTTTTCAATTTACTTTAAATTTATTTTTGAAGATATGCAGTTTAAACAAATCTACATAACACAACATTACGCCTTTTATCCCCGAAGGGGTAGAAAGAGTGTGGCAGAGCCATGCTTCGGCACGAATGGGCCGGCTCGACCGAAGTGATACCAGGGTCTCACAGAAAACCAACGTGAAACAACGCTTGCGTTGTGTTTTGTCGTGTGAGTGAAGTAACCGGAGTCCCAATTACCCCCTAGTCTCCCGAATCCCGGAATCCTCCATAATCCTTAAATTCCCAATCCCCAAAAGGCCGATAATGCACTTGTAACGCCTTGGTGTTTTGGGTGTCCATAGGCGGCCCGATTGCTTACCATCAGGTGATCCGTCTGCTCGTTTACCAGCTTACGCTATAAAAAAAAAACAGATGTGTACATTACGACACTTAATGCCGCTGGACAATATAACCCCAACTTTTCACTATTTATGTTATGAGTCCCATGTATCTAATAGGGGGTGAGCATATTGCTTATATTTAAACAAATCATAATTTGATAATTTAGTTGTTAGACTGCCCGTAACTCGATAACTCGTAGGTGACGAGTTAAAATTCGAGATTCGTCGAGGCATGAGGGCTAATTCCTTTGTTCTCACCAGATGGCGCTAAAGAGAGAAGTGCTACTAAGCACTTGTCGATACACTGTAACGGTTAAAAATTACTGTACCTATTGGACAGTCAATGAGTTGAAATTAAGAAACCTTATTGAACATAAACTGTTATTAGGCCAGGAAGCCGGTAGCCTATACGTGTGAAAAGGCACAAAAACCACTTTCATGTGTGACGTAGTTTCCTGCGATTATAAGCGCCTAGCATGTCTTAAGTAGTTGAAACTGGTTGATTTACCACTTTTTATATGGCATAAGCCGGTAAACGAGCTGACGGATCACCTGATGGTAAGCAATCGGCGTCGCCCATGGACACCTGGAACACTAGAGGCGTTACAAGTGCGTTACCGGCCTTTTGGGGATTAGGAGTTTGAGGATTCAAGAATTGGGGAGATTGGGGAAGGCGAGGGTAATTGGCCTCCGGTAACCTCACTCACACGACGAAACACAACGCAAGCGTTGCTTCACGTCGGTTTTCTGTGAGGCCATGGTATCACTCCGGGTGAGCCTGAAGCATGACTCACCCACACTTAAAGACAGTCTTATTTACCACTTCTACCAATTCCGCGAGTAAGACACTAAACATGATTAATTTCACTACAAGTTAGGTATAGGTATTACAAAATATATAATTATTCACAATAACCACTGCTAGTCGTACCAACAAACTGGCGACGGTTGGATACTAATATCTTAAGATAGAATTCACCATTGTCAGACTGTGTCGCGGAGAACCTAACGGGTTACGGGGGCTCCGGCTCGTCGTGCAGGAGGAGGAACGGGGTGGTTTTTAGTCAGTAAAAGTCTGACACTCCCTCCCGCCTCACCTAAGCGGAAGCAGTCATTCGACGACTTTCCCCACTTAAAAAAAATTGTCAGACTGTGTCCATTTGAAGTAGGTATTAAAACTTGAAATTTAATTAATTTAAATAAGTCAACAGTATAATGAAAAGTATTAATTTGTTTAAACACATTTAATGTGTTTAATTATAGTAGTAATAAGTCGAATAAAAATATAACATTCACTCGTATACAATTTTCACTGATTCCGTAGGAATAGAAATATGTATACCTATTTTATTTATGTCATAAGATTAGTAAAGTTATTTTGTCATAATATTGAACGATTTTACAATGTCTTCAATCAACAAATCTAGTCACATACATAAAACTACATGTACCTAAGTGACCTAATCCTAAAAATTTTTATCAGCCTTAAAAGCGAATAAATTTTATTATTAGTACAATAGGTTTAAAAACGCCTAATCGTGCGGAACTTAGTTCTTACTTCCACAGAGATCATAAATAACTAGTACATGTTAGATTTGTCAAGGAAAGTTAGAATTTATAATTATAAAAACTCTAAGGTACACAGTACCGGCTACGTCAAGCTACGTCACGGCGTTTTTGCTTTAGAAATAAGACGAAAGGGCTGTTAGTGCGCTGTACTTGCGACACCGTCATGTGTGAAGTGTAATGACGGGCCATGTCACGCGATAGATGTCCCTCGTATCAATGTGTGTATTCAGGTTGTAAGTCTATAGTAGCCAGGTGCTATAGTCCTTATTTCAGGAGAATATGTCCGCCTTTATTTAATGCCCTTAATAATAGCAGGATTGGAGCGGAGCCGCGACTGTATGCGATGACCGTAAGTTCCCAAAAAGGATTTTTTTTTAATAAACACGTTGCCTTACACTAGGATTTTCTCCTGTGTCGTGGGTGCGTTTACAAACATATTAGTCCACATACACATGACACCCAGACCCAGAACAACAATCTGTGGATCATACAAACAGTTGTTCCGTGCGGGAATCGAACCCTCGACACGTTGCGCGGCAGTCAGTTGCCCAGCCACCGGACCAACCGTGCAGTCAAACCAGTTTCATACAACCGAATCCACAGGCTGCAACCAAGTCTTAAAGAAATGAATTTTTTATAAAGTATGTAACACTAAATAAAGACCGATTCAATACCAGCTAACCAAATATGAAAACAGAACATAATTATTTGCAGTTTTGTCGCATTTTCGTCAAGTGACTGATTATATAAAAATAAGTTTTCCTCATACGTCTTCATTGGACAGAGCAAGGTCTTCTCGTCCAGATCAAATTATAATCATAAGTTATCAATTAGTCGAACATTTTACTAGCATGGATTGGTAAGTGATATCTTTATTAAATAATACTAACTGTGTCAGAATTAACACCATTCTGGAATTTAGTAAGACAAAATATAGTAACCCTATTAAAAATATTTCAAGGTTTTGCCTGATCATTAAAAATCGATAATCATTCCTGTCATTGTATATGAGTGTCATCAGTATAGTGGAGAAAGCAATGTGGATATCTTCTTTAATTAAACTAAAGCAATCATCCATAGAAAAGCACTAGTAACTATGTTCTTTATTCCTCGAAGGTTAAAAGTTAAATCTTATATATAATCTACGTTCCAACACTCCACATATTATTTTTTATTTTCAGTTACAGTTCATCATGTGCAACTCCATCGGCTGGGGTGGCTCCAGGCCTCTTTGCTTCGGCTGTCCAGTTCATAGCTGCTTTACAATGTGGTGTTACAGAAGGCGTAATACCAAATTATGATGGATCGGCTACTGAAAGTAATTGTTTTTTTTTTAATACTGTGAAACAAGTTAGACGTCTGTCAGCGTAAGGGGGCGTCCTCATATGTCGAATGCTCCACGAATACGCAGCTCACGAGCCGCTTGCGAGGCGCTCGCGAGTCACTCATGCATTGCATTTAAAATATATTTATGTGAATCTTCTTCGAGTTGAGCACCAAGCCATTACCGTGATTGCACGCGCGTAGCTCGCGGGCTGCCCACGAGTGGACTTGCCAGATGTGGACGCACCTTAAGATTATAAGAGCGTTTCGCCAGATGTGGACGCACCCTAAGATTATACTATAAGATGTTGAATAAATTCGTGTAACATTTGAAGCACTCGCAATACTTTTCTAGTTGTGATTACTTTGTATTATTATATTTTACTAACAAAACAGAAGGATCGTAGTAGTTATGTCCATAATTACTCAGACTTTTACATAAAAACGATACTCTTCTATGAATTTTGTTTGACATACCAACTTATAACGTCATCAAATTATATATTATAGGTGCAGAAAACTTTGACTTCATAATCGTGGGAGCTGGAACTGCTGGCAGTGTATTAGCAAACAGATTAAGTGCGGTACCAGAGTGGAATATTTTACTAATCGAGGCTGGTGATGATCCTCCCGTAGAAGCTGATGTAAGTACTTAATAGTGTAATATTTCAACATTTGAAGAATACGTTTACAAGTACAAATAAAGTGTTAAGTATTTTCTTAATACTCTATCTAATGTATAAAATGTTTAGATTCCAGGCCTACATACTTCGTTTTACGGCTCAAGGTTCGATTGGAATTACTCGACAGTTCCTAATGGTAGAACAAACGGAGCTAACATAAATGGTTCTATAAATTGGCCACGTGGAAAAATGATTGGTGGAAGTAGTAACATGAACGGCATGGTTTACGTACAAGGAAACGACCAAGACTATCAAAATTGGGTTGACCTTGGTAATCCTGAATGGAGTGTCGAAGAAGTTCGCCGGTGTTTTAAGAAAGCAGAAAGTTTACAAGACATGAGCATGTTGAACAATCCTTATATTAGCGAACATTATGGACATGACGGACCATTGGCCATAAATTCATTTAACTTTACTTATCCACATATTACAAAGAAAATATTATCGGTTTGGAACAAAATAGGTATTAAAAATGTGCCTGATTTAAATCTCGCAAATGTATTGGGGTCTGGTCTCATGAGAGCCACAGCTGCCTCTGGAGAAAGACAAAGCTTCAATAAGGCTTATTTGAAGCCAATTCTTAGTAGAAAAAACCTAAAAATTTTGAAAAATACCTTAGTCACTAAATTGATATTTAAGGATGATTCAACTGTCTATGGAGTTGAGGTAGAACGTGACTCAGAAACATTTAAATTTTACGCTACAAAGGAAGTAATTGTAAGTGCAGGCGCTGTAGGTTCTCCAAAGCTATTGATGCTGTCTGGTATTGGACCAGAAGAACATCTCCTTTCTAAGGAAATCCCAGTTATGGTTAATTCTCCAATGGTGGGACAAAACCTACAGGATCATGTTATGATTCCCATCCTTATATTCGGTGATGAAACTGGAGAACAGAGTGCAGCTGATCAGCAATTTGATGTCATTCGCTATCTTCATAATCGCACAGGGTATTTGTCACATACCCCTCTGATAAATACTCTAGCGTTTTTCTCTGATAACTCAAAAGCCACTTATCCCAAGTTTCAAAGTCATGTTACATTGCTGTGGAAAAATAGTACTTTTACTGATCAAATTTTAAACACATGGTTCCGGTACAAACCCGAAGTAACGGAACCACTGATTGAACTTAACAAAAAACATGCAACTTACATGTTCACATTTCATATTTTACATCCTGAGTCAAGAGGGAGTATTTATTTACAATCGAATAATCCACGAGACAATCCAATAATAGACCCGAACTATTTCAGTGACCCTAGTGATTTAGAATTAGCAGCAACTGGAATCAAAAAGCTGACTAAAGTGTTGAAGACTTCGGAATTTAGAGCAATAAATGCCTTTTTGGGAAGAATGGAATGGCCGCCATGCGATGTTTATGAATTAGACAGTAGAGATTATTGGAAGTGTGTTTGTATAGAGATGGTGTTTACCGTATATCATCCGGTAGGAACATGTCAGATGGGACCAGATCCTGAGACGTCAGTAGTAGACAGTCGGTTGAGAGTTCATGGAGTTGAAAACCTTCGTGTTATAGATGCTAGTATAATGCCCACACTTACCAGTGGTAATACTAATGCTCCAACTGCAATGGTTGGAGAAAGAGGGGCAGAATTGATACTGGAAGACTACAACAAATTATGATTTATTTCTCCTTATCACTTTAAATATTTTGTATTATTTATTCTTTTTATTGTTCATTCGTAGCCTTATTAAATTGATCCATGTAAATCGAAGTTCCTCTGGTATTGTGTATCACAATCGATTGATTGTAATATTCGAGTTGTACTTATAAATAACGGAATATGGAGACATTTAATGTATTCTTATTTCCTACATAACGCATTTGGTTGTTCATTTATACTAGTCTATTTAAAATAAAATCAGAGATAATAAATGACTCTTGACTTGTCAAGTGAAATAAATTGATCTTATAAATATGCTCTTAATTTATCTGTCCATGTTTTGTTCCAAAATAAAGTGATTATCTATAATCCCCAAATCCCCAACAATCTTCAAATTCCTAATCCGAAAAGGTCGGTAACGCACTTGTAACGCCTCTGGTGTTCCAGATGTCTATGGGCAACGTCGATACCATCGACGTTACTTACTTACCATCAGGTTATTCGTCTGCTCGTTTACCGTCTTATCTCAATAAATCGATTTTGTTTGCTTTGATGACTGGTGAGTCGATAGGTTATATTTATTGCTCTAAAAAATTCTCCATTCACATAAAAAATGTGTACATACAATGAATAATAGTACATATTTATAAGTAATATAAATAACTACATACTAATTCTATAAATATAAATGACAGTGGAGCTCTTGCTCCCATTGCCCATATTGCATGACACTTCAGAGGCTAATTTTAAACAGCAACTTCTTTGAAGGGACTAGGGTCAAAGTAAGTTCACAAACCCGACAAACTAGTTTTACCGAGAAATCAAAACTAATTCCCACTTTCAACAGTCATATCAATAAAACCATTCTATCAACTGCTATGCTTTTTATAGGATAGGTCGGAAAATAAACAATCTAAACACCTGATGGTAAGCAATTATCGTTACCCCTGGACACCCGTGATACTTAAGTAAGTAGTAGTTAATATGGTCGTTGTCAATCTTTAGGGGATTTGGACATTAGGGATGCCAATTCTGCCCAGATTGGGGCTCTGGGCAAACTCATACGGCAAAACTCAACACGAACGTTGTTTGACAATACGACACAACTTTTGCACATACGCTTAGTCAAATTTTAGACTACATGATGTCGTTGCCTTTTTAAGTGAAAATATAGTAGGGTCGTCGGGCAAGCTAAGGGTTTGTCGCTTGAAAGAGCAATGCACTGTATGTAAGTATTTATGAACGACGGACTATCCTTACTAATATTATAAATCGGAAAATGAGTTTGTTTGTTTGTTCCGCTTTCACGCCGTAACTATTAAACCGATCGCTTTGAATTTTTGCAGATGTAAAGTTAGAAGTCTGGATTAAATAATAGGGTAATTTTAATGTTTAATATTCTAGAGGGAAAACGAAATTATTGGTATAGATGGCGCTGTGTGTATTGGTATATGTCATATAGGCTACTTTTTATCCGTTTGTGACGCGAGCGAAGCCGCGGGTAAAAGCTAGTTAACTATAAACTCATTCAACTATACATACCCACAACTAACAGAGGAAGTATTGTCTGCTACGGATGACATAACCGAGATAAAGAATGATAAAGGATACTTCAGATTTCATTGTCGGAAACTAATTAGGATTGGGTCGCACGAAGAATATAACGGCTTCCTAGGACAGTTTTATTAAAGTCTTATTTAGGTCCAATACTTATTCCTAAAGACTGATTCGTTGGCCAATTGGTCGCAAGTGCGACTGCCGGGCAAGGGGTCTCGGGTTCGATTCCCGGGTCGGGCAAAGTATTACTGGGTTTTAAAAAAAATCTCAGTAGTAGCACATAGTCTGGAATTGTGCCCGATATATGGCAATAGGCTCACCCCCTATTACATGGGACTCGTAACATAAATAGTGAAAAGTGGGTGTTACATTGTAGTGGCATAATGCGCACATCTGCCTACCCCTTCGGGGATAAAAGGCGTGATGTTATGTTATGTTACTTATTCCACGAAAAATAATAAGAAAAGTCACAGGAATAGCTGAGTGGCTATTATTTTAGTTTAAGTATTCAAGTAAATTAATTACCTACGTATTCGAACTATGTCACGCTTGAGTAGATAGATACGCTTGCTGTTTTATATTTAACAAACTACTAGATCATTTGACGAGAAGTAATGGACTGGTAAGTTAAACAAATAAATAATTTGATTACAATTCGAATACAGTATTGATTCTAATAAAATTAAATTTAGGTACTTTTTCACAGTTGAACGACAAAACTCATTTTTTTTTTATTTATTTGTCGTCTACCCCTGAATCACATCCCTGATGTTCTATTATTGTCAGGTGAAGGTTATTTTAAAAAAATGAACGATCAGGAATTAAATATTGTAGTTGGGAATTATCACCCGTGCGAAGCAGGAGCTGATCACCAGTTCATTTATCTGTAATAGGACGCAATTTTAATTGGGTACTTGCCAACAAGTCAAATTAATACTTTATTCGAACTGTCAAAAACGACAGTTTTCTATGAATTTTGTACGAGATTGCGTATCGTGCCGACACGTTTTACTAAAATTAAGTTATTCATAAAATCAAATAATGAATTAACATATTTATATAAGTATTGAATTTTTTATTACGGCAAGTACCCAATCCTATTTGGTTTTGATAATTTATTACATTTTATTGCCAGTTACAACGCATCATGTGCGACGCCTACAACAGGCACAGCTCCTCAAACATTCGCCTCTGCCCTTCAGTTTTTTGCCGCCGCACAATGTTTGATCACAGAAAACTCGATACCGGACTCAAAAGTGAAAAGTGCGTTTACTTCTTTTGTTTATGTAATAAATAAGTATTGCACATATACAGGGTGTAAACGAAACGCTCCCGACAATATCGACAGGTGATAGTAATCATTTTCATAAAAGTATGGAATTAAGTGTTTCTTTGGTGTAATAACAGCTGTAATCAACTGCTCAAGGCGGTGATGTTGCATAAAATTCTAAAAACATTTTTATTTTTGTGTTTCGGGAGCTTTTCATTTATTCCCTGTATACACTGTCTTTTTTATTAGTCTTACAATCACAACCCAGTTCATGTAATCAATGACAAATAAACATACATGCATAACTTCACGCCTGTCTCCCATGGGGGTAGGCAGAGACTAGGGAACGTCAATTACTACGATTCCTACAGACCTCTTTCGCTTCATGAACAGTCATCAATGTGTTCATGCATGCTCGTCGGTTAAGGGTACTTATAATTAGGCCCTTCTTTAATATATCGCCATTTTGCGTTTATGAGATTGAAATAATTTACTTATAAAAACATATTGATGACTATAACATAAGGTACAGTTATAAATACCCTGTACACAATTACCCATACTTGTAGTATGGGTAATTGTGTCAAAAAAATGAAGATAGAAAGATCTACTTGACTACGCGTGCGCTAAGTATGTAGACAGTTTGATACGTAAAAAAATTCTGAAGTGTTTCTCATTATGTCTTACTTATCTATGTTCATTATATCATTATTTTTATAAATTATACAAAAAAGACTTCACCAACAAGTTCCATATATCAGATACAATTATGTAATGTATTGTATCAATGATTGCATCTGATATGACTGACTTCTTTTCAAAAACAAATAAAAAGTCAGTGTACAGTGTACTTGACACCATTTTTTATAGAACACGTTCTAAACGAACACCATTTAGTATTATATTATTTTTTAATCTTTATTTATCTAAGTATTTTTAACAATATGCTACGCCAGTTCCATTGTAACTTGCTTCCAACTTAAGACTTAATTACATAGTAATTAACGAATAAACTAACTTAGCCTGTGTGAACATTCATTTGGCTAAGATACTTTTAAATATTCTTACGTCTAACTTATTAATATTTTTTATGGGATAAGCCGGTAAACGAGCGTACGGATCACCTGATGGTAAGCAATCGGCGTCGCCCATGGACACCGGGAACACCGGAGGCGTTACCAGTGCGTTACCGGCCTTTTGGAATTAGGAATTTGAAGATTGTTGGGGATTTAGGGATTGGGAAAAGAGAGGGCCCCCCCTCTCTTTTCAGGTTTAATTGGGCATCCGGTAACCTCACTCACACGACGAAACACGTTGTTTTACGTCAGTCTTCTGTAAGGCCGTGGTATCACTCCGGTCGAGCCGGCCCATTCATGCATGGTTCTCTCACACTTATCAATACTCAATAAATTAAACAAAATGTTTTTCTTAACTTCATTCTCGACACACTACACTAGACGATGGTATTATGTTATTTAAAATGAATTTCTCTCAGAAAATTTTTCTCTTCTAGTGTTAATTTAAAGTTTTTACAATAACAAACGGCTATTTTTAATTTTTCAGATTATGAAACATTCGATTTTATTATTGTGGGAGCCGGTACAGCCGGTTGTGTATTGGCAAACAGATTGAGCGCAATACCAGAATGGAAAATACTGCTTGTAGAAGCTGGTGACGATGCGCCAATAGAAGCCGATGTAAGTATTAATTTACTACATTTAATTCATAATTATTGTCTTCTGTAAAGATATTATTATATGTACAAAATGAAATTTTAAGATTCCAGGTATTGGCGTCATAAGTTTGTTCAGAACAAAATATGATTGGTCTTACCAGACGGCTCCAAACGGAAGGACCAATGGAGCAAATATAGACAATTCAATTGACTGGCCTCGTGGAAAGGTTATGGGAGGAAGCAGTAATCTTAACGCCATGATCTACGTACAAGGAAACGACCAAGATTATCAAAATTGGGTTAACCTTGGTAACCCAGAATGGAGTGTCGAAGAAGTACGTCGATGCTTTAGAAAAGCAGAAAGTTTCCAAAATATGGAGTTGTTGCAAGATCCAGAGATCAGCAAACACTATGGACACGATGGACCTTTGGTTATAAACACTTTCAACTCTACCTACATATCTCTTACTGAAAAAATGTACTCAGCTTGGAACGAAATAGGGATAAAAAATGTGGCTGATTACAATATCGCAAACGTTTTAGGATCAGGTTTTTGGAGAGCAACCGCAGCTAGTGGGGAAAGACAGAGCCATAACAAAGCGTATTTAAATCCCATTCTTAACAGAAGTAATCTTAAGATCTTAAAAAATAGTTTGGTAACAAAACTGTTGATAAATCCTTTCACAAAAACTGCATACGGTGTGGAGTTAGAACGAAACTCAAAAAAGTACTCCTTCTATGTCAAACAGGAAGTAATCCTAAGTGCTGGTACTGTAAATTCTCCGCAAGTCCTCATGCTGTCCGGAATCGGACCCAAAAAACATCTCGTTTCTAAGAAAATATCTGTCATCGTAGATTCTTCGATGGTTGGACAAAATTTGCAAGATCACTGTTATATTCCCATCATCATTTATGCTAACGTACCAGGTGAACAGAACATAGCCGAACAACAATTTGACGTCATCCGATACCTTTACAATCGCACTGGATATTTGGGACAAAATCCCGCTGCTAACATCTTGGCATTTTTTTCCGATAAACCTAATGCTACTTACCCTGATTTTCAAAGTCACCATTCTATTACTTATCGCAATAGTTCTTCAGTTCAGTCAATTTGGACAAATCGTTTCAGGTACAAAGATCAGGTGACTAAACCAATTGTAGAAATGAATAAAAAGTACGCATTTTACCAGATGAATTTTAACCTCCTCCATCCGTATTCTAGAGGTAACATTACTTTGAGGTCCAAAAACCCACGAGAGCATCCAATTATCAACCCCAACTATTTCATTGATCCAAGAGATTTAGAAGCAGCTGCAACTGGAATTAAGATACTTACCAAAGTGGTGAACACTACAGCCTTCAAAGAAATTAACGGTTTCTTGGGAAGATATGAATGGCCACCGTGTGATAGCTATGAATTAGACAGTAGAGATTACTGGAAGTGTATTTGTATAGAGATGGTACTAACCATATATCACCCTGTTGGAACCTGTCAGATGGGACCGGACCTGAATACTTCAGTAGTAGACAGTCGGTTGAGAGTCCATGGAGTTCAAAAACTCCGTGTGATAGATGCTAGCATAATGCCGACACTGACCAGTGGTAACACTAACGGTCCAACCGGAATGGTTGGAGAAAGAGGAGCAGAGTTGATACTGGAGGACTACAACAAATTGTAATTTATTTCTGCTTGCCACTTCATATCTTTCAAGTAAAGTTGTTGTTTATAATGTTTATTTAATTTATTCATGTAAGACTCTCTGGCGCTATTTTTCTCTTTCGTTGTAAATAAGCATTAGATTCATTATATTTATAAATAGTGGAAAACGGTGACCTTTGTTGCACCTTTACCTAGGTAGTTTATTTTTCTTTTGTTGTAAATTATGTCTAAAACTACCACTACTATTCAAAAATCATCAGATTCAGTGGGCAGTAGGTCAATCTACTCTGTTCTGTCAAATATTCTTATTAGATTTCCAACTCTATCGTTCGGGTATAAAGTCGAAATCCAATTACAAAAATTTACACATTACAGTAGATTAATCTGCTGGATACAGACAGTACATACATTATTAAGGCACTTGACTTGCGAAATGAAATAAATTGAAAATATAAGTGTGCTAATTATTTTTTTGTCCTTCTTTTATTCAAAAATTGAGAAATTATTTTAAGTGATTCTTTAGTATCATGACTGGTGAATTCACAGGCTTATCATTTTTAATTATAAGTTTTTAATCGCCAACGCGTATTGAACTATTGAGCACGCGTGGTGATTAATGCCTTAATAACCTCCTCCGCGCCTTTGGTTAGCAGGAACCACTTATAGGCTGGTAATGATGATATTGGAAAAAGAAACTCGGTTTAATTATCCTCCATTCAAATTAAAAATATATTCTAATATTCAGGATTTTAGATTTTGCGCTAACCAGGTGGCGCTAGTGGGGTGCAAAATCCTTATGGATCGTTCAGCTGAAGTATCACAATTTGACTGATTATTGATATCACATTCAGATTATCTATATAATGAACAAGTGTTTGAGTGACGCCAAAGAATAAAAATAATATCGTTTATTTGCACGAAGTATGGTAATTACAGATGATAGTAATTATAAAAAATAGTCCCATACAGTCAAAGTCAAAATCATTTATTTCAATTAGGTCAAAATGGCACTTTTGAACGTCAACAAAAAAAAAGTGAATCTATTTGCTCATTCCAAGGTGTAGATTCCTATGGAGAAGAACGAGCAAGAAACTCCATAGGTAACTATTTTTCAATCAGGTTCACAATACAATTTACTAGTTACATAATTTTGCTGTTTGGATTGTGCGAGAATAATGTAACACTAAAATTCAGTCAAAGTGATCAGAAAAGAAAATAACCTTTAAGACAAATATACATTGTCTACTGTTCGGCATGCAAAGTAAGTAAATGTTACAAAGCACTTGAATGTTAAATTTTACTCAACAATTAAAACCATAGCTTATTAATTATACGTTCCGGAGCTGCGGACAACTTAACAGGTTACTGGGTCCGGTTCTAAGCAGGAGTAGGAACGGCGTAGTTTTTAGTCAGTAAGAGTCTGACACTCCCTTTCACATCACCAGGCAAGTAATTGGATGATCCTACCCCTTAACTTCTCAATCCACGATTATGAAAAACCCACAAAATATGTTCATACAAAAGTAGTCTCTAAAGATCGAAAATAAAGGTCTATAATGGAGTAAGTATACCTACTTATGCTTACGAAAATACCTAAGTGAGTCACATCATCATCATCATCAACAGCCTATAAATGCCCACTGCTGAGCAAAGCCTCTTCTCACACGGAGAAGGTTTGAGTATTAATCAGCACGCTTGCTCAATGCGGGTTGGCGATTACAAACTTATAATTAGAAATTATAAGTCCAGGTTTCCTCATGATGTTTTCCTTCACCGTTTGTCAGTGGTGTCTAGATAATCTTAGAAAGTACATATAACTCTGAAAAAGTCACATCGGTACTTTCCGTTGGTAGGTTTCGAACCCAATACATGAGGGTGCCTCATGTATGAGAAGCGGGCGTCTTAAACCTTCGGGCCACCACGACCACACAAAGTGAGTCACACTGAAGTTTATTATATTTACACAATACCTAGTCATTACAAATAGCAACAATACTTATACTATTTCAACAAACGTGAATGGTTAGGAAATGAAAAACATTTGTTTAAATATTTATTTAAGTCGAGTAATGCGACATTCGCTTTCACAGACCTCACAAGGAACATAACATAACATCACGCCTTTTATCCTCGAAGGGGTAGGCAGAGGTGCACATTATACCACTGTACAATGTAACACCCACTTTTCACTATTTATGTTATGAGTCCCATGTAATAGGGGATGAGCCTAGTTCCAGACTTCGTGCTACTACTGATAATTTTTTAAAACCCAATGATACTTTGCCCGACCCAGGAATCGAACCTGAGACCCCTTACCCGGCAGTCGCAATTGCAACCACTCGGCCAACGAGGCAGTGCTTAGGTTAGGTTTTATAAAAATCTCAGTGGTAGCATGGAGTCTGGATTTGTTGTAATAGGCTAAGCCCCTATTACAGGGGACTCATAACATAAATCACATAAGGAATTAAAATTCAGTTTTCTTTTTGAGTGAAATTACATATTTACCGATACTTTTTACCGACTTCAAAAAAAGGAGGAGGTACTATGTTCTTTTTTTTTTTGTTTGTTCGCGCAGTACTCCGCCGTTTGTAGACCGATTTCGAAAATTTTTGTTTTGTTTGAAAGGGTATACTCTCGAGATGGTCCCATTTCCATGAAGTCAGGATCTGATGATGGGATCCTAGGGAAACCAAGGGTAACTATCGAAAATTCTATGGGGGAGTAATGCGTCTATTATGTTTTTCAATTACGAATTTTAAACACTACAATTTAATAAGGGTCTGGAGTCGACCTGATAATGGAGTCGACAGACAGTCGAGGGAACTCCTCAGCGGTTTATATTAACTACCTTGTGTTTCGGCTTGATTAATTTGTATTGATGAGGACTTTACACCTAGATAGAGTGGGGCTGTCATTAAGGGTCCGATGATGAAGAAGTTAATTGTTAAGGGAACTCCTCAACGGTATATAGTAACTACCTTGAGTTTGGGCTTGATTAATTTGTATTGATGAGGACTTTACACCTAAATAGAGTGGGGCTGTCATTAAGGGTCTGATGATGAAGAAGTGTAATTGTTAAGGGAACTTTTAAACGGTATATTGTAACTACCTTGTGTTTGAGCTTATACAATTTGTATTGATTAGAACTTTGCACCTATGTATATTATAAGTAACAAAACGGGTATATGTAGCTTTACACTGAAAATGGTAAAATAATAAAATAAAAACTGCGTTTAAAAAACCGACTTCAAAAACCAAAAACTAATAACAAACAAAAAGTCAATACTAAAAAGCAAAAAATAACTATTATTAGTACTAATAGGTTACCCACCCACTGATAGGTTAGAAGTCGGTGCCATAAGCTCATAACATAATGATATAACTTAATGTCCACAAAATTGTGAATTAGGTACCTATTAAGGTTTTAATGAATAATTTTGTATGGAACTTATGGCACCGACTTCTTACCTATCAGTGGGTGGGTAACCTATCAGTACTAATAATAGTTATTTTTTGCTTTTTAGTATTGACTTTTTGTTTGTTATTATTACTAATGTTTAATTATGTTATCTGTGGCAAGCTGGCCAATTTCAATAAGGAAACCTATTTATGTTCTTCTTTTGTTTATAAAACATATGAGTATGTTTCTGACTAGCTTGTTTAATTCACACTATAAATAATCATTGCATTATGTATATATTGAAAATATGTGTTACATATTTTCTATATTTAATACTAGATATACATTTTCTACTAGATATATAAAAAAAAAACTAGATATATATTCATTAATCAAAAAAAAATTGTTACGGCTTAGTAACGATATTCTAATAGTATAATGCATGCGACCGCAACGCCTGTGGTACAAATTAAATTCTATACAGGCATTGTAATCTATCTAGAATAGACTATGAATAAACTATATGGAAATAAATATATATTTGTTTGTTTGTTTGTTTGTTCATTAGATCTATCCAAAACAAAGCCAACAAAAACTTGTAGTCAACCTGGTTAAGGATCAGAGTTCATATTGGAAGACTACACAAAATATATAATTAATTATTTAATTCAAACACATGGTGTAAAATAACATGACAAAAGGCGTTCTACTGAACATACTCAAAAATGTTCAAAAGTCGAACGCCTGTCGAATCGCAAGCATGCCTAAAATGTGCATGTCAATTTTAAGCAACACATATACTACTAAGTGACAAGTGCTCAATTGAAGCATGCTTTATTTATTTATTTATTTATTTATGTACACACATTCAACACAGAGGACAATACATAATAAAAAACATAGTACATAGGCCCCACATATTCCAACTGGAATTTCTTCCTGTGGGCCTGTGGCAGGAAAAGAAATAACAACACTGAGACAACTAGTGTATTACACAAACAAGATAAAAATCAATTAATAAAAAAGTAATAATATTTCGTGCATATGTCACAGTATTTTATAATTTAATTGACATACAGATAATTCTGTTACCAATTAGGTACCAACAGTCTAATACGATGCTTTTTAGAATTATCAGAAAAGACTTTGACGATTGTGTTGTAACATCGTGTTTTACTTGAGTCAATCAACTCCTTATTTCTTAAAAATTACTTTCCTTCTATAACATAACGCCTGTTACCCCGGAAGTTGTAAGCAGAGGTGTACATTGTAGCGCTTAATGCTACAGTTCAATGTAACACCCACTTTTCACTATTTATGTTATGAGTTCCATGTAATAAGGGGTGATCCTATTGCTATATACTCCGATATACACCACAATTGCAGACTCCATGCTACTACTGAGATTTTTTTATCGGACCCGAGACCCCTTGCCCGGCAGTAGCACTTACGACCACTCAGCCTATATATACTAGAATACACTTTTGTAGTCGTTTTACACTAACAATAGTAAAACCTCTATCACGAGCTGTTGGCCGGCTGTCTCTTGGGGATTTGGAGAATGAATATAGGAGGCAGGATTGAGCCTACTGTAATCTCACTCATACGGCGAAATACAATACAAACGTCGTCACCACACGACGCAACCTCGTCTTACGATTAGTTCAATTTTAAACTAAAAAGAAACGACACTCGTAAGTCCAAAATTACACTTTGTGTAACCAAATCCGTAGGTTAAAACCTAGTTTACAAAGTTATATTAAAATATTAATTATTATAATAAACGACGAAGCGTGACGAAGTTAAAGACTATTGTGACACTCAACTGAATATGAAAAAATATGTAATTATAATAACTCTATTAATGTTATTGTGGTATTTTCCAATAGAAGTTATATCAATATAAAAAGAATAATTTCCTTATACACATAGTATGTCGCTGAACTATAACAAAGTAGAGGTTTCTTGTCAAACTATGTACATATCGGAAACAGTTGCAAACTGACAGCCCTTTTTACAGAAAGTATGGATTGGTGAGTGACATATTAATTTAAATTATTTCAATGTACTAAAAAACTTTATAATATTTTACAACAGTCATCATCATAACATTACGCCTTTTATCCCTAAAGTGTACATTATGCCACTGTACAATGTAACACCCACTTTTAACTATTTATATTATGAGTCCCATGTAATAGGGGGTGAGCCTATTGCCATATACCGGGCACAATTCCAGACTCCGTGCTACTACTGTGAATTTACAACAGTCTTTTGGCCTGACTGTTTATGAAGGTGCTTGATCCAAATTGTCCGATAATCGAAATGTAAATGAGCAACTGAATCATTACAGGATACATTTTCTATAACTGATTGATAATCATAAGTAAATTAATATTATGGTGTTTCTTTAATTTGCAGTTACAATACATCATGTATATCTCCAACGACTGGAGTAGCCCCATTCATCTTCACTACAGCATTCCAATTTTTAACTGCATTGCAATGTGGCATCTCAGAAGGGCCAACACCAGATGCTAATATAACAGGTGAATAGCCTTTTATCCCTTTTATCCCCGAAGAAGGCAGAAGTGCACATTACGGCACTTAATGCACTGTACAATGTAGCAGCCACTTTTCACTATTTATATTACGAGTAATAGGAGGATGTAATAAGAGGTAAGCCTATTGTCATATACCGGGCACGATTCTAGACTCCGTGCTACTACTGAGATTTGTTTTTAAAAACCCAATAATACTTGTAAAAACCTAGTAGTACTTAAGTAATAATTTAAGTATTATTTTTATAATCAGCGTAAATGTTATAGCCAATCGGCGCCATTGCCACATATATCCCTATTTTTTTTTTCTTTCAATGTTAGTGTTTATAAATATATTTTATAAGATGCGAAAATACTTTTCTTTAAGAATTTATTATACAGTGTAAAGAAATTTACGCCTGGAGACTATTATAATCGCCAATTCCATTGTCTTCAGATGGACAAACATTTCATTTCATAATCGTGGGAGCTGGAACTGCTGGCTGTGTATTAGCAAACAGATTGAGTGCGGTACCAGAATGGAATGTTTTACTGCTCGAGGCTGGTGATGATGCTCCAGTAGAAGTTGATGTAAGTAAAAAATATTTTAGCATCATGAACAAGCATTCAACACAAAGTATAATATATAAACTGAAAATGTTTTAGATTCCAGGCTTGCACACAACATTATATCATTCAAAATACGATTGGGATTACGAGACAGCTCCTAATGGAAGGACAAATGGAGCTAACGTAAACGGTACTGTAAACTGGCCTCGTGGGAAGATGATAGGGGGTTGCAGTAACATAAATGCCATGATCTACGTACAAGGAAATGACCAAGACTATCAAAATTGGGTTGACCTTGGTAACCCAGAATGGAGTGTCGAAGAAGTTCGCCGGTGTTTTAAGAAAGCAGAAAGTTTACAAGACATGAGCATGTTGAACAATCCTTATATCAGTGAACATTATGGACATGACGGACCCTTAACTATAAGCTCGTTTAACTTCACATACCCAAATCTTCGGAAGAAAATTTTATCAGCTTGGAACAGGATAGGTATCAAGAATGTACCAGATTATAATGTCGCAAACGTATTAGGATCTGGTCGCATGCGGTGTACAGCCGCTTCTGGAGAAAGACAGAGTTTTAATAAGGCTTATTTAAACCCAGTTGTTAACAGAAAAAACTTAAAAGTTATGAAGAATAGCTTAGCTACGAAATTGATATTTAAAACCGGTTCTAAAACTATTCAAGGGGTTGAAGTAGATCATGACTCTAAAATATTTAAATTTTATGCTACAAATGAAGTTATTGTAAGCGCAGGAGCCATAAACTCTCCACAGCTTTTAATGCTATCTGGAATTGGACCAAAAGAACATCTTCTGTCTAAAGAAATACCAGTTGTAGTTGATTCTCCAATGGTAGGAAAAAATTTACAAGATCATCTTTTTATACCAATTTTCGTATTTTGTAATGAAACTGGAGAGCAAAGTGTAGCTGATCAACAATTTGATGCCATTCGCTATATTTATAACCGCACAGGGTATTTATCACACAATGTTGCCATTGATGCTTTAGCATTTTACTCTGATAAAACAAACGCTACTTATCCCGAGTTTCAAAGTCATGTTGCAATAGTATGGCAAAATAGTCCCTTTATGGCAGATATTTTAGATTCATGGTTTAGATACAAAGAAGAGGTGAAAAAGCCATTGATTGAACTCAATAAAAAGTATGCTATTTATATGCATGCTTTTCATACTTTACATCCTGCATCGAGAGGTAGTATTTATTTGCAATCAAAAGATCCCCGATTGTATCCAATTATCGACGCGAATTATTTCAGTGATCCTGAAGATTTAGAATTAACAGCAACTGGAATTAAAATGCTTACTAAGGTAATAAATACAACAGAATTTAGAAATATTAACGCCTTTTTAGGGAGAATAGAATGGCCACCATGTGATGATTATGAATTAGACAGTAGAGATTACTGGAAGTGTGTTGCTATGGAGACGGTAGTAACTGTATACCACCCTGTTGGAACCTGTCAGATGGGACCCGATCCAAAGACATCAGTAGTCAACAGTCGATTGAAAGTCCATGGGGTTCGAAAACTCCGTGTGATAGACGCTAGCATAATGCCAACACTGACCAGTGGTAACACTAATGGTCCAACTGGAATGATTGGAGAAAGAGGAGCAGAGTTAATACTGGAGGACTACAACAACTTGTGATTTATTTCTAATTATTGGTTTAATACGATAATAAATATTATGTACATTATTTTTTGAATTTGTTTAGTTATTAAATTACGTTAAAATTACGGGTTACTCACGTGGATATACTGAGAAAAGCTCAACTAGTTTCTAACCACAGTAGGCTGCACGCTGAGGACTTCCTCAGCGTGCGGTCGTCCTCAGCGCTGAAGTCCTCCTCTGAGGTTCGAAACTAGTAGAGCTTTATTCAGTATATTCACGTGAGTAACCCGCGATTTTTACGTAATTTAGTATGTCTCACGATAGTTATTATAAAAACATTGTAGAGGTATAGTTATGTTTCTTGTTTAGGGATTACTTAATAAAGCGTGTTTTGTTCCCTAGTCAATTGTGCCTCCTTTTCTGGCTGTATTAAATACAGTTCCCACTTTAAGCATCTATCACTGTAAAGATCAAAGGCTCAAATCAGTGGATTATGATACTACTGTGTAAAAATTACACCTAGGTTTGGACCTAAGTGTATTTCATCTTCTCGTATAGATAAGTTATTTCCATCCCGTGTAAGATAATACACTTGACATACATCTGGTGTTAGTTACATAACATAACATCACGCCTTTTATCTCCGAAGGGGTAGGCAGAGGTGCACATTACGTCACTTGATGCCACTGTACAATGTAACACTTACTTCTCACTCATTATATTATAAGTCCCATGTAATAGGGATCATCCCCATGATCCTATTGCTATATACCGGGCACAATTCCATCCGGATCCGTGCTACTACTGAGATTTTTTTATAAACCCGGTAGTACTTTAGCTGACCTGGGAATCAAACCCTTGCCCGGTAGTCGCACCTGCAACTACTTGGCCAACGTGGCAATCAGTTAGTTATTTATAGGTATTATGGTATCAACTAACAATCAGCAGGCGTTTAAGCCTTTGTTGTCACTGATCGCTGTCTGCGATATTTAATAAAAATGTGCTTAATCATTCCAATTGGAAACACTACCTCTACTTCTCATGTCTTCGCTTAACATTGCATTTGTTTAAACATACATTAAAGAGTAAATACAATTATTTTCACTTGCATAGCGGGAATTCAACTTTAGTTTTATTCTTAAACTAGCGATCCGCCCCGGCTTCGCACGGGTGCTATATGCATGTATTATATATAAAAACCTTCCAATCAATCACTCTATATTTTTTTATGCCATAAGCCGGTAAACGACCAGATGGATCACCTGATGGTAAGCAATCGGCGTCGCCCATGGACACCTGGAGCACCGGAGGTGTTCCAAGTGCGTTACCGGCCTATTCGAGATTAGAAGTGTGAGGATCGTTGGGGATTCAGGAATTGGGGAGATTGGAGAAGGGGAGGGTAATTGGGCCTCCGGTAACCTCACTCACACGACGAAACACAACGCAAGCGTTACTTCACGTCGGTTTTCTGTGAGGCCGTGGTATCACACCGGTCGAGCAGGACCATTCGTGCTGAAGCATGGCCCTCTCACACCTAAATCTATTAAAATAAAATCGCATCAAAGTTACGTAGTTTTAAAGATCTGAACATACGTAGGGACAGGCAGATGGCGGATAGCGACTTTGTTTTATACTATATAGCGATACAAAAGTAGATATACTTAACTGGTTACTAATGAATTCCCCATCTATATAACAAGATTTTATCAGACAATTTGTATCAAATCATATAATTTTTTTTATCGCTCTTAGATTGTAAATAAGATAACAGCCCACCTAATGAAGTTACCGAAGCTTATAATGAAGTAGGTCTTACAACACGGTAGGTCCCGTCAGTGCGTTGCTTATTAAGTGAAAATTTTTCTTACATTGACCAACGAAACAGCAAGCAAAAATATCAGGAGCCATGGAGAAGCAAAGGGTCAAAGAGGCAAAAAGATTGAAAAGAATGATTGGGGAACACATATCGGCAAGCACAATACAAGACATCAAATGACACGGCAATAGCGTTTGTAGATGATTATAACGTAATTGGCTTATTTCCTAGGTTTAAAATAAATTGTTTAACTTTTCAATGCAATAAAATATAATTAAAAATAATCATACTCTCGTCCATTGATTTGTCAATTTACCTACTTTTGGATTTTTTCTCGCTAATTTTAAGTAAATAAGTATGCTATTTGACGCAGAAATGGATGACGTTATAAGTAGCGATTCAATACAAAATTCATAGAAAATTATCGCTTATAACAATATTAATAAAAACTGCAAAGGCGCAACCAAACCTGGATGTTCGAATTTAAATAGATTATCGAGCGTGAATAAAGACGTTCAGAAACAATGCACCTAATTAAATATATAAAATGTTTAATTAAAATATAATTATTATGTTTGTTTATGATAAGTTTTGGGGGTTTGCCACATTTCTTTAAACATACCTTATGATATAAAAGGAAAACCCTCTCATACATGTTCCAGTCTTAGTTTAATTATGACAAAGTAAAGGGTTTCTTTTGAGGAAATTCTTTATCCACCTAATACCAATTTGTCCACAACTTTTATCAGGACAAGGATGGAATGGTGAGTGATAAATTTTATTTATTATTATACCCATGTCTGTATTTTTCATGGACTATCTTGAGAAAGGCATGCTGATCTTTTCTTTTGGAAACTAAATGCAAGAAGATTAATTACTATTTAAATAAGGCCTTTATAAACGTTTTCACAGACCAATACCAACTATCTTCTTATTCCAATAAAAACATTTTTCGTTCGAAGATTAAATGAGTGACAGTAGATTACATTTCCATCTCTCACTAAAGTTTCTAGCAAAATTGTGGGAGAGCCATGCTTTCAATGGGCCGGCTCGATCGGATTGATAACACGGCTTCACAGAAAACCGACGTGAAACAACGCTTGCGTTATGATTCGTCATATGAGTGAAGTAGCCGGATGCCTAATCCCACCTCTCCCTAATCCCTGAATTTCCTACAATTCTCAAAGTCTTAATCCCCAAAAGGCTTTTTTTTTTTTTTTTTTTAAATGGGACAAGCCCGCCACAACCTCCCAAAACCGCTGCAACTCCTGTAAGCCAGGATCTACAGTAGATACAACCATGAAAACACCGGAACACTGAAGTCCGGCGCGTCCCAGGGACATGAGTAACTGTCTTGGTTCCCGCAACGAAATGAATCAGAAGATATTATAAGAGGAGAAGAAAAAACTATAGTTTCCACTTCCCTCGGTGAATTTCTGCAGGAGACAGAATGAATTAAGCCTAAAGGCACAAAGAAGAGACTGTACGACTGGGTGAAGCCCAGTCGCCAAGCACCACGGAAATTTGACTAAAAAACTAAGTGGGTCCTATGTGTGAGCTGTTATACTTGCTTCCAATAATAGGTATGGCAAAAACGCCTAAACGCACGGAAATTTGTTCTAGATTCCACAAGGTCCGTATAATAAGCTACACCTGACGAAACAATTAAATTATTCAACATAGTGTTACGTTCATATTGCCAGAGATCACACTCCCAGAGTATGTGATGGGCCGACTGCTCGTATTGCAAATCCACTGTCGAACATTGGCACCATGGTGAATCAATAAGTTTAAATGAGAACAATTTGCTTTTAAAGTTGCCGTGGCCAGTAAGAAATTGGGCAACACAGTGATCCACCTCCAACCATGTCCTCTCCAGCCGCTCATGCACGGATGGGAAGAACTGATATAGGTGGCGGCCCTTAATAGAAGATGCCCATCTACCCTGCCATTCAGTTATAAGCTCATCCCAACGTCCGTTATTGGCTTAAACAATCTAGCAATTTTATTTCTATCACGTTGTGCTAGAAAGCTTGCTGACAAATTAGGTCTCGCACTGTAGTACATAGCAGCACGTCGCTGCACCTCAAGATCTACCGGAAGTACGCCCGCGAGCACAGGTAGGGCTTCAGTGCTAACCGTCCTATAAGCCTTACACAGGAAAATCAAGGCTAGACGCTGGCCTTGAAGAAGTTTTCGCCGTACCGCGCCTATTGTGGCCCTATCAGCCCAGACAGGTGCCCCGTAGCACACGCATCCCAGGTAGGTTGCTCCGTATATGATCCTGAGCGTAAGAAAAGAGAGACCCCAGGTGGCTTTTGAAATTCGCGTCAGCGCATAGAAGTTATTTTTGGCTTTCTCACTAATAGCCTTAATGTGCTCAATGAAAGAAAAGTTTTTTTCCAAAACTAGACCGAGGTAGCAAACCGACTCCTTTCGTTTTACGGAAACGTTGTTAAATTTAATAGACGGCCACGACTTTAGATTTCTTTTAAGCAATAGCTGGTAAGTTTTATGGGGTGCAAAAGTCAAGCGATTTCGTTCGCCCCATCGCGAGATCCTACTGAGACAGTCTTTAGCCAAATTCTCCAGTCCGGCGCGGGTATTTGACTGTACTAGCAAAAGGCCATCATCCGCATATCCAGTCAAAGTACAGCTACAAGGAAGGGGAATCGCGAGCAAATCATCAAATCCTAAATTCCATAAATACGGGCCAATAACCGAGCCCTGAGGACATCCCATTGATAAAGACTTCGACCGAGAACAATGACCAAGCTTCAGTTTAACGGAACCGTGAAGGAAATACGTGTATATTAATTTATACGTATATGTTACTAAAACAGCCTCGACCTTTCAGTTTTAAGAGTAACATTGGCCACCATGCGTTATCAAAGGCACCGGAAATGTCCAGAAAAATGCCTACTATATACCTGTGCTCAGACGAATTTACCATGGATCGGACAGAAAGAGCCGCGTCGACAGTAGACTTTCCTACAGTGAAACCAAATTGATTGTTGTGGAATTTTGGTCCACCTGGCAGTAAACGAGGAACGATAAGTCGCTCAAGTAGTTTCCCTAAAGATGGCAAAAGCGTGATAGGCCGGTATGACTTAGGGTCATCGGGGGGTTTATTTCCATTTTTGGGGATTATGCGAATGAATCCACGTCGCCATACACGAGGAAAGACACCTTCCGCGATACAACGGTTGTATACAGTTAGGATCGCATCAGCCGCGGATTTACATGCTTCTATTATCATTTTATTTGAGACTTTGTCTTCACCAGATGATATATTTAAAGGCAAAGTTTTAACAATAGTTACGAGCTCGTTAATGGACGGTAGATCAGACACTGGCGATTCAGGCGGTATAGCTGCCCACGACCTAATCTGTTGATGGTAATCATTGTCTGTCTCGAATACATCGTCAGGGACAAGCTCATCGAGTAGAACTTCCGTTGTCTCCTCAATACCAGTGGTGTGAACATTGTTGACTTTTATGTTCTGTACGAATGCCAGATCGACGGATCTATTAGCTTTGAACTCATGGTATAGAGGCGACCACGGACCCTCCTTATCTAATTTTTGTACAACCCTCCGTAGCAAATCACCCTTGGCTTTCTCCACCGAAGCCCTATAGCGTGACCTGGCAACTCTAAACGCAATCAGTGCTTCATCAAAAACGGTACCGGTTACCTTACGTTTCTTTAGTCTATTTAACTGTTTGCGCGCTTTACGAAAACATTTACGTTGTTCGACTAGATAGTTATTCCACCAGTCGCATCTACGCATACTTGTCAAGGACCCGCGACCAAAAGCGATGTCGGCACAGTAAGTGAAGGCATCTGACATGATTTCAGCACCCTCCTCGGCCGAGAGATCTCTGCGAGTAAAATCTTTGGCTTGAGATGCAAATAATGAACTAAAAAAGTTCCAGTCCGCGCCCTTAGTCTTGTACCTAAAGCTATCATTGCAATATGTTGGACCCTGGGGTAATGTTGAAACAAACTCGTACACGATCAGGCGATGATCACTACACGACGCATCTGGTAGGACACGCCACCTATCCAAGCTAACGTCCGCACTAGAAAGTGTGACGTCAATACAAGATTCGCCCATTTGGCTGCAAAAAGTAGGTGGTGCATCAGGGGTGTTATGAATGGAGAGATTCATTTCGGCAATGAATTCTTCAACAGCACAGCGCCGTTCCATGTCAGTAGCCCTGACCTTGCCATACCACAAGGATGAAGACGCGTTAACGCCAGCACCAATGATAATTTTGGAGCCCGCAAGTGATTGCAAGACGTGACGGAGGTGATGAATATGAGGAGTAACTGAGTCAGAATATTGAAAGTAACAGCTCACAACGTACAATTTACAATTTCCCGAAGCAATCTCCCCTAAAGGCTGGTAACGCACTTGCAAAGCCTCTGGTATTTTGGATATACATGGGCGGCACCGATTACTTACCATCAGTTGAATCAAACGCTTATCCCAAAAATACTACAGACCATATTAATGAAAGTATTAATTATTGTTTTTTTCAGCTTCAACTCATCATGTGTAAATGCAACGACGGGTGTAGCCCCAACCATCTTTGCATCAGCGGTTCAGTTTTTAGCGGCATTACAATGTGGCGTTACTCGGTCAATACCAGATGCTGATGTAACAAGTAATTATAATATTATTTTTATCTGTCGACATCGATAGGGAGTTCACGCTCACACATTGGAGCCTGAATGGTCCCAGTGGTATAGTACAATTTCAGGAGAATTTCCTCCTACGGACCCTTCGATTGTGGAATAAACTCCCTGCCAAAGTTTTCCTGGTATTTGGGGATCTTCGTGAAATGAGTAAATAGGTTACATGGGGCCATGTAACCTATTTACTCATTTTATATTAATAATGCCCCATGTGTTACAACCGTTCGTAGGTCGCGGTAACCACTTACCATCAGGTGGACCGTGTGCTTATTTTCCCACTGTTGGGGTAATCGTCATGAACGTTAAAATTTGAAATGGCTTTCATAATATTTTAGAATAATAATTATTAATATCTGCCTCTTTAATCGCAGATGGAGAAAGTTTCCACTTTATAATCGTGGGAGCTGGAACTGCTGGCAGTGTATTAGCAAACAGATTGAGTGCGGTACCAGAGTGGAATGTTCTACTGATCGAGGCTCCAGCCTCGAGCATCTCCTCCAGGAGATGCTCCAATAGAATCCGATGTAAGTAGTGCATTAGAGTTATGAAAGATATTTACTTAATACTTCGTCGATTAATATTAAGCATATTATTGTAGCATGCAGTTTTATAACCTAGTAATACATACATACATAACCTCACGCCTGTTTCCCATAAGGGTAAGCAGAAACCATGGCACGCCATTTGCTGCAATTCTTACATACCTCTTTCGCTTCTTAAATAGTCATCAGTCTTTACATGCATGCTCGTCCGTTAAGGGTACTTTTAATTTGGCCCTTCTTTAACTCGTCGAGTACCGGTTTTATAGACACAATTAAAGAACAATAGGTCGCGGTCACCGGTGACCGCTTGGTGTTTGACAGATTAACATATCGCCAATCTGGTCGATATAAGCTTATACTACACCACTATTTAGCACAATTTAGCTATATTTATTATAACACTATTTAGCTATAATACGATTAATTAATAGAAAAATATGGAATAAACCACAATGGTATCTGCAGATTTCAACTTCTGATATTTTTTTTTAAGTAAAAGCCAGGAAAACACTTAATGCTTCAACAATATTACGTAAATTATGTTTTAGGTTCCAGCCCTATCCACGTCGCTGTATCATTCACGTTGCGATTGGGATTACATGACACTTCCAAACGGAAGGACACACGGCGCTACTAGAGACGGTTGTATAGACTGGGCACGCGGGAAAATGATGGGTGGAAGTAGCAGCATAAACGCCATGATCTACGTACAAGGTAATGATCAAGACTATCAAAATTGGGTTGACCTTGGTAATCCTGAATGGAGTGTCGAAGAAGTTCGCCGGTGTTTTAAGAAAGCAGAAAGCTTACAAGACATGAACATGTTGAACAATCCAGATATTAGCGCACATTATGGCCACGATGGACCATTAGCTATAAACTCATTCAACTATACATACCCACATATTAGAGAGAAAATCTTAGCTGCTTGGGATGAGATAGGTATTAAGAATGTACCAGATTACAATGTCGCAAACGCGTTAGGATCTGGTCGCTTGAGGGGTACAGCAGCTTCTGGAGAAAGACAGAGCTTCAGTAAGGCTTATTTAGGCCCAATACTTGATAGAAATAATTTAAAAATTATAAAGAATGCGTTAGTGACAAAATTGCTATTCGAGGATAATTCTAAAACTGTTCGCGGCGTTGAAGTAGAACGTGAATCACAAATATTTGAATTTTATGCTACAAATGAAGTTATTGTAAGTGCAGGAACCATAAACTCTCCACAGCTTTTAATGCTGTCTGGAATTGGACCAAAAGAACATCTTCTTTCTAAAGAAATACCAGTTGTAGTTGATTCTCCAATGGTAGGCCAAAATTTACAAGATCACATTTTTCTTCCTGTTTTTATATTTTGTGATGAAACTGGAGAGCAAAGTGCAGCTGAACATCAATTTGATGCCATTCGGTATCTTTACAACCGTACAGGGTATTTGTCACACAATTTTGTCATCGATACGGTAGCATTTTACTCTGAAACCTCAGATGTAACTTATCCGCAGTTCCAAAGTCACGCTGCAATATTATGGAAAAATAGTGGGGACATGGAAGAAATGTTACAAACATGGTTTAAATACAAAGACCACGTAACAAAACCATTGATTGAACTTAACAAAAAACATACAGCTTACATGTTCCCATTTCACGCACTCCATCCTAAATCAAAAGGGAGTATTTATTTGAATACATCAAATCCACATGACTATCCAATTATTGATCCGAAGTATTTCAGTGATCCTAGTGATTTAGAATCAGCAGCAATTGGAATTAAAATGCTGACCAAGTTAGTGAATACTACAGAATTTAGAGCAATAAATGCCTTTTTAGGGAGAATGGAATGGCCGCCATGTGATGTTTATGAATTAGACAGTATAGATTATTGGAAGTGTGTTTGTTTGGAGATGGCTTTTACTGTTTATCATCCGGTAGGAACTTGCCAGATGGGACCAGACCCTGAGACATCAGTAGTAAATAGTCGATTGAAAGTCCATGGAGTTAAAAATTTTCGTGTGATAGATGCTAGTGTAATGCCAACTCAAATAAGTGGAAATACTAACGGACCAACTGGAATAGTGGGAGAAAGAGGTGCAGAACTGATTTTGGAAGATTACAATTAACTTTAAAATAGGTCTGTATTCAACATTATACGACTTGTATTTTGTACTTCCAGAATATCATTCAGTCCTCGGTTTCAGTTCATTTATTTCAAAATTTGTTATCACTAGACTTTATCTGCTGGGCCAATGTTTTTGTTGATACATTAAATGCAGCTACGCATTATAAACATGATTTTACAAAGTAAGTAAACAGCTAAACAAATACTTAGAGAATTAATATTTTAAACATGAAAGTGTATCCATCATTTTGTTATAAAGGTCTTAATGTATCGCTATTGTTAAATAAAACTATTATTTTTTTTTTTTTTTTTTTTAAACCTCACAACAAACAAAGACTCAACAAAATATTTAGGATTATTTTAGTTGCGAACTAGAGATAAATGAAATACTAGAAAAAACAAAGCAGTGTATATTATATAAATTCTACATTATAAGCTAACCCATCTTTCAAATTTCTCCGGCTATTGTGTGGAAGACGCCCTAGATAGTTCAGATTATCGGAAACACATTTATCGAGATTTGGCACAACTAAAGACCTAGTTGGCACCCCGAAAATCGTCGTTGATATATAAAAATTATGGTGAGAAAGTACCGAAGTATAAAATAATAGTTTTATGTAACAGTAAAGTAGTTTTGTGTTCAATAAAAATATAAAATGTTTTTAGTACTTGTCTGCCTCGTTGGGTTCGATTCCCGGGTTGTCCAAAGTATTGCTGGGTTGTTAAAAAAATTTTATATAGTAGCACGGAGTCTGCAATTGTGCTCGGTATGGCAATAGGCTCACCCCCTATTACATGGAACTCACAACATAAATAGTGAAAAGTGGGTGTTACATTATACAGTGGCATAATGTGCACCTCTGCCTACACATTCGGGGATAAAAGTCGTGATGTTATGTTTAGTAGTGTAATGTAGTACTTCATTCCAGTAAAATATTAGTTTGTAAATAATATTTAGTAATTGATTCACAGCTAGCTTCTTTCAGAGTTTTCACTCATGCAAAGGATAGCCAACTTATCTTTAAAACACTATTACGAACCGAACTTTAGTGACTCAGGCGTACCTAAAAACTAAAATTATTTCGTTATTTCAAACTCATTTTAATTTTATTAATAATTTTTTACATTTGCTTTTAAGCCATAAAGTTAGAGGCCTGTGATAGTAACGAAATGAATAAAACAATATTTTATATTATATTATATATTTAATTGACTGCACGGTTGGTGCGTTGGCTGGGCAACCGGCTGCCGTGCAACGTGTCGCGGGTTCGATTCCCGCACGGGACAACACTTTGTGTGATCCACAAATTGTTGTTTCGGGTCTGGGTGTCATTGTGTATGTGAACTTGTATGTTTGTAAACGCACCCACGACACAGAAGAAAATCCTAGTGTGGGGCATTTTTTAATTTAAAATCAAAAAAAAATCAAAAAAAATTATTTACATATTATATTTATGTTTCATATTCGTATGTAGTATTGGTATGTAGTTTATGTACTGGGATACCTTTATACCTCTATATACGTATATTTTTCACCCTCGTTTTTTTTTCAATAGATGCAAACTTCTTTTAAAACCTACTACTGTAACACTTCTCTGCATCACCCTATGGTTGGCTGGTGCTGGTGCTAGCGCACGGGAGGTCGCACCAGGCGGCGGCCGATTTAATGGCGACAGCGGTTGCGACAGTCGTTGAGAGAATCCGGCAGTTGGGACTCGAGGTGGCGCTCCACAAGTCCGAGGCCATGTGTTTTCATGGCCGCGGGAATGCGCCACCTCCTGGTGGGTCTCAAATAATGGGGGGCCAAACGCCTCCTGCCGGAGGTTATACGCCGGGGTCGTGCGGTCCATGGCCCTCTACGGCGCCCCTGTTTGGGCGCCGAACTTGTTGCGGCGTCCTGCTCGGACGCTGCTCATGTCACAGAGGGTCATGGCGATCCGAATGATCCGCGGATACCGCACGATCTCCGGGGAGTCGGCGAACCTCCTTGCCGGATCACCGCCGTGGGATCTGGAGGCGAAGGTGCTCGCGCGCGTGTATCGCATGCGCGCGGAGGCACGTCGCCGGGGCGAAACTCCTCTGCCGCGCCAGATAAGTGCGTGGCGGGATGAGCTCCGGCGCGACCTCATGGCGGAATGGCAGCAACGACTGTCGCAACCGAGGGCTGGGCTCGCTGCCATTGCAGCGGTAAGCCCCTCTTTGAGGAGTGGCTTGAGAGACGCTACGGCGTCCTCACCTACCGCCTGACGCAGGTCCTCACCGGACATGGAAGTTTCGGGAGGCACCTGTGTCTGATGGGGCGGGAGGAAACGCCCGGGTGTCATCACTGCGAGGATCGCCCTGAGGACACGGTGGAACACACCGTAGCGGAATGCCCTGCGTGGGCTGAGCACCGCCGTGCCCTCAGGAAAGTGATCGGCGATGGCGACCTCTCGCGTCCGGGCCTAGTGCAGGCCATGATGCGGAGCGAGGGGGACTGGGATGCCGTCTCCTCCTTTTGCGAAGCAGTCATGCTAGCTAAGGAGGAGGCGGGACGCGTGAGGCAGCGAAGCGCTGCCTCCTCGCAACCCAGCCATCGCGAAGGACACACCGGGCGTCGGGGATCGCGGGACGATCTGCGGCCACCGTAAGCGCGGGCCTGCGGACGGCGAGCATGGGTGGCTCCCCGTCCGACCAGAAACAGACCCGAGCGTACGGCGCGTCGCGTTCCGCGCGCGCCTCAAAGAGCCATCAGACAACCACAGATGGGTCCAATAGGGCCGATGCCGATTCGGAGTCGCGGAGAACCTAACGGGTAACCGGGGCTCCGGCTCGACGTGCAGGAGAAGGAACGGGGTGGTTTTTAGTCAGTAAGAGTCTGACACTCCCTGCCGCCTCACCCAGGCGGGAGCAGTCATTCGATGATTTCCCCCCTTTAAAAGAAAAAAAAAAAAAAAGTTGGCTGGTGGAGAAAGCCATTCGGCATTAAGTCCGCCATTGTATGTATTTGTACAAAAAGTGTTAAATAAAAAAAAAATATTAAAAAAATAACAAATTACACGACACTACGGAAATCAGCGCCGCGAACTCGAGCCTTCGGTCCCGGGCTATAAGTATTAAGATGAGCTTCGGCCTTTTGCGTTGCAACCCACCATGGCTTTCTTTTGTATGTAGCTACCTATATTCTTATGTACGTGTATGTCGTGACGTAATAAATGGTTTTTCTTTCTTTATTTCTTTTTACACAAAACAATAATAAATGCATGGATATCGCGGCAAAAAGTACAAGTATAAATGGTCATTCAACAGATAAAACCATTAACTATTCTTAACCGACTGTAGAAAGAGGCAGGCAACCTCATTGTTGGCGCACAGATGAATAGAAACGTCGTACAAAAGGTGTTTTCTGCTAACATCGATTCCTTTGCTTTTTTCCGCTCGTTAAGTCTGTAGTAAACGTGCTACTTACAATATTATATTTTTCTATTTACGTTTTTGATTGGTAAATAGATTTCAGAGTGGTCTTTAGTTTTATTTCAATTAATTTTAATATCACAGTGTATTACATTTACATTTTAGTTTACACACTATTTACATTTTTTTACTGGTTAAATATAAGTAGGTGAACAATAAAACTACATGTTCGCACCACATGCTGTCGTGTTCTTATAATGTTCTGTATTAATAGGAGGAACAAAAAATGTACTACCCAAAATATTAGATAGTTACGTATTTTTTATTTTGTCGTATAAGAAAATTAAATACAATCACTACATAGTATTTTTTTTTAAGGGGGGAAAATCATCGAATGACTGCTCCCGCCTGGGTGAGGCGGAAGGGAATGTCAGAAGTCAAAGTCAAAGTCAAAGCATTTATTTCAATTAAACCATAGTTTGGTGCTTTTGAAACGTCAACAAATACAAAATAAATAATAGTCTGTCAGTCAGTCCGTCAGTGAAACTAGGTGAAGCTAGGTGCTCATTCCAAAAAGTAGATTCGAATGGAGAAGAACGAGCAAGAAACTCCATTCGTTACTCTTTTTAAAAAAAGTATGTTCTACAATGTCTCTGATACATATTTCAATACTGTACGCATATGTAAGAACAATGCAAAGACACGCTTGACGCATTATACTAATAACTTACAAAAATTAAAAAAATAAATAAATAAAATGTTAAATTTTAAATTAAAATAAAGTGTTAAATTTTGTATTAAAATACCTACTATTGGAATTTAGCTACTGACTACATTTGAGTATTGTCCAGTGGAGCCGAACCAACATGCTGCCAAGCATTCTTATCTTCAAGATAATCTGTCAGTGTGTAGTAGGCTTGATTACATAATTCGCGCTTAATATATGTTTTAAATTTACTTTCACTGAGATCTAGTATGCTATTTGGTATTTTATTATAGCATTTAATACCTAACCCCATAAAGGATTTCTGTACTTTGGACAGTCTGAATTGCGGTATAGCTAACTTATTTTTGCCTCTAGTATTAAAATCAGACTCTTACTGACTAAAAACCACCCCGTTCCTTCTCCTGCACGTCGAGCCGGAGCCCCGGTTACCCGTTAGGTTCTCCGCGACCACTACATAGTATAAAACAAAGTCACTATCCGCAGTCTGTCTCTCCCTATGTATGCTTAAATCTTTTAAACTAGATACGCAACGGATTTTGATGCGTTTTTTAATAGATATAGTGATTCTTAAGGAGGGTTTATATGCATAATACATGCATATTGCACCCGTGCGAAGCCAGGGCGGGTCGCTAATACTTAAATAAAACGAATCAAAGAATGGGAGCTAGCTGTGCCCTTTATGAGTAAAAAGTGACGTCATTCAATATATCGGGGAAAAGGAAAGGACATTAAATGTGTGTAAAGTGCAAGAAATTTCGTGCAGCAATGGGGATGATGACAGGGTATGAAAATTAAAAATATAATTAGTCCGTAAGTTAGGTAATGAAAAAATATTAGACACGTATTTTTTTATTTTGTCGTATAATAAAACAATACTTAGATAAAACGAAACAAAGTTTAGGAGTTTAGGAGGGGGCTAAAACGTCATTTCTTAGTATAAAATGTACTGAGAAGTGACGTCACGCGACATTTCAAATCAATATATCTTCGAAACTATTCGTTTCTGTGAGAAAAGAAAAAATACGTGTCTAATGTTTTAAAATAATCTACCAGACGGACATTAAAATAAAAATTAGTCGTCTACCCTATTATACGCAAAATATCAGCACAGTCGACGGTAAAAGTCGTAAGTCTGTATGTCCCAAAATGAGTAGGAAGTGCACTAGCTGTCTTTTGTTTTGAACAGACAATGTCGTTGTCTGCGGCGCACTGTTCGAAGGGTAAATCTTGCTCACAATATTAACACAACATGAGTACATACAAAATTAAAGTAGATATTATTAAGTCTCTTTTTTATAATATTATTATGTTATTAGCTTTTGATTCAAAGTCAAAGCATTTATTTCAATTAATCCTTAATTAGAATTGATTTGTCAGTGAAGCTAATCGCTCGTCCCAAAGAAGAACGAGCAGAAAACTTCAATAATGTTACTCTTAAAAAAAAGATTTTTACAATGCCAGTAATACATTATGTGATCTTTCCCTACTATTTACAATACATATGTGAGAACAAAGTAACGATAATATAGCGTCAAATTAAAAAAAAAACTGCCTCGTTGGCCGAGTGGTCGCAATTGCGACTGCCGCGGGTAAGGGGTCTTGGGTTCGATTCCCGGGGCGGCCAAAGTATTACTGGGTTTTTAAAAAATTCTCAATAGTAACACGGAGTCTGGAACTGTGCCCGGTATATGGCAATAGGCTCACCTCCTATTACATGGAACGCATAACATAAATAGTGAAAAGTGGGTGTAACATTGTACAGTAGTATAATGTGCACTTCTGCCTACCCCTACGAGGATAAAAGGCGTGATGTTATGTGTATTAAAAAAATATCAAAAGACAACCGTCTCCAACATAGTGCCCACACATGTACTCTTTTGATTAATGTCTTTTCTTCGAATTGATTATCTTTGACGTTGCCTTTTGTTAGTAAAATATTTTCATAAAATCCTTGTAAACTCTGGCATGTAGCACAAATAAACCTTTCTATTTTCAACTAAAAATATCAATAAATTATTTAAATATTTCACATACTGCCAAGATACATATGTAGTTAGTCTACATATGTATTAAACTCCTTCCATTTCACAAATAAACGAGGCCACTAGAATGGTTAAACTATTACACCTCCTACGATTGTTTCCAAATCGTTGTTTTTATTTGTTACTGATGTTTCACTTTCAAGTTTAATAGTAGCCATTATGGAACCCTCAAGCCATTCCGTACTATAGCCCTACTATTATTATAACAACCCAAAAGTATTCCACAATGCTAATTTTATCTATGCCCATACAAACTGCCTGGAGCGAGCATAATAAATATAAAACAAGTTTTCCTTCAGGGACTGTTGGTTGTGTGGTCGAAAGTATAACTTCTTGGCAAGGGGTATCAGAAAAAAACTTCGTATACCTACCACACACTACCATAAAATTATATCAATAAGAAATATATAGGTACTCAATCCACCACATGCTACAAAAACATTAGTCCCCAAAATATTGATAGCAACTAGTTTGGGGATTAACGTTTTTCTTTTGACTTATCAACTACAGTTATTTATGTTCCTGATACGCGCCACACTTCAGTATTTCGATGTTTTCGGTTATATATCTACTGTAGATCGTTACTTACACGAATTGCAGCGATTTTGGGAGGTTGTGGCGGGCTTGTACCATTAAAATAAAAATATCAACTATATTCCCCATTTCACAAAACACACCATAAAATATAATCCGAACTAAAACTATCGCCTGTGTCAAGTAACTGCCAACCTCTGACCCTTTATTGACATTGAAAATGTTGGGCTTTTCATAATTGCGGTTCGAAGTGAAATATTTATGGTAAGCGAGAATGGGTTCCATTGTCTTCTTCCTTAAGGGATTTCGGTAGGAATATCAATATATCACATGCATAAACATGTACGGATATAGCCGCTGAATCAGTAAAAGCAAATAAATGTATCGAGCTCTTATTTTGGGCTCCTACAGTAACAGGGTGATTCGGTGCCTTATTGTTCGCGTATTCATGACATTAATGGGTCCTTATCCAAGCAAGGACGTAAGTAAAATAAAAAGTTAAGGACCAATACTTTATGTTCTTTATTCTTAAGTCTTAAGACCTTAGTTTTTAATTTGAAAAGATCATTTGAAATTAATTTAAATGGAAGGTGCGTATTTTCCGTGAGTATTACAAAATATAGTTGAGACTGCATCTATTGCTGTATCAAATCAAAACTACATCTCTTGAATTCAATATTTACATGATGAAGTTTACTGCATTTTCATCTTACTCAACCGATATCCTTTCTTCACTTCGATTTTCTCGATCTCTTTACTCGCATGGTCCCCGAGAGAAATCCTTGGAAAGCCACTATGTTTGCTGTCAGAACGTATTGCGAAAATACCGAGAATATCCCTTGGTTTCTTCTCGAAATTTCTACGTACATTTTGAGGAAAAAACAAATCGTAACGCACTATTCGCTTTGGTTTAAATGACGTCCCTAATACTTGTTTATTTTTATAGGATATTATAAAGGAAATGTTGGCTATTTGCGTTCAAACGTTATCAGGTCAACCGTGACTTTCTCCCTTTTCTACAAAACAGGTCAGTTTGTACCATGATCCTGTGAAAAGTCGACCTAAGTGATATTTCGGCGACTGTCCCAGATATTCAAATGTTTGTTCCCGTTTATGCTAAGCTTAGTTAAGTTTCATTGTCCAAAGATTTATCTTTATGATTTTATTTTTAAGGACACAACAACAATAATAATAATAAACGGGTCAAAATTAGTTTTTTTAACGTTGCCCCGCACTAGGATTTTCTCCTGTGTCGTTGGTGCGTTTACAAACATACAAGTTCACGTACACATGACACCCAGACCCGAAACAAGAAGTTTGTTCATCACACGAAGAGAAGCTCCGTTCCGTTCGTTCTTTGCTGAAAATTCTAATTTTATATAAACTCTAAAATATTTTGATTTCTTTTAACGCTGTTAATAAGGAAAACCATCCGGACACCTAAATTTAAAACCCCACAAACAAAAGAACCGTTAGTCAAACTAAATACCTGAAATTAAATATGTTGTTTACAAATCTCCACGGTTGGAACGGTGGCTGGGCAATTGGCTACCGCATGACGTATCGCGGGTTCGATTCCCACACGGAGCAACTCTTTATGTGATCCACAGATTGTTGTTCCAGGTCTGGGTGTCATGTGTTTGTGAACTTGTATGTTTGTAAATGCACGCACGATAGAAGGGAAAATCCTAAAGTGTGGCATAAAAAACATTAAACAATTATGTTTTTATAATAACTATCGTGAGACATACTAAATTAACTAAAATCGTATTTCCTCGTAAATATTATTATTGACAAAGCACCTGTATTTTCACGTGAGGAGACGTAAGTAACCCTTATTGAAGGGAAATCATTGAATAGATTTATTTTCTTATCTATTTAGGTATTTTCATCATAGATACTTACTTTTTAGAACCTCGCAAACAGTATTTGGTTTAATTTCCTGAAGAAGATAAACAAAATGGCGGATTTCCAGGAAGAGAAAGTAGATATGAACACCTATTTTTCGAATTTGATCTAAACCTATTTTCCGTTTTTAACCTGCACATATTTTCTATCATTCATGTTTGTTACTTCTATGAAATTGTGGGCGAGTTAAGTGTTCATGATTCATCTAAAACTGTAAGTATATATAAATTGATGCTTAGTTTAATGAGAACCAGTACCTAGTAGACTTTATTTTCACACAGTGTACATACTGCATAATAAGTATACCGGGTACCTATACCTCGACCTCGCTACTATATCACTACATAGTCTAAAACAAAGTCACTATCCGCCGTCTGTCTGTCCCTATGTATGCTTAATATTTAAAACTATGCAACAGATTTTGATGCGGTTTTTTTAATAGATAGAGTGATTCTTAAGGAAGGTTTATATGTATAAAGTACATGCATATTGCACCCGTGCGTACAATAATTTGAAGTGGTATTTACCAAAAAGTTTGATAAAGATGTTTAAGAACAAATCAAATTGTATTCAGTGGCCTCACTAGCAGCCTTATTTTTGGCTACAAAATACAAGCACAACATGATATCAGGAGAGTCACGGACACAATAGAAACATCTTTTGCTGTATTTTTTCTTCTAAAACAACAAAAGGAGTTATCGAGATTAACTCGGAAGAAACAAGGAATTCATTTGATACGACTACCTCATACTGAGATATCTTTCTTTAGAAAGTTTTGAAAGTTTCTTTCATTTTTTATATGGCATACATTCAATCTTATCGTTCCTAAGTTTAATCAGATGCGTGAGAATAATGTTTGCTATTTGTCAACGTCGTCGCGGGACACGCCACGGTTTTTTAACATGTCTGCCTCAACACGCGTACCGCTTAAGAAGCGATTATTTAAACGGTCTATTGTTTTTGTTGCTTCGATTAATTATGGTGACCTTATTGAAATACTTTTTTATATTGGTATTTATGTTTACTGTGTAAAAATGATAAACAAAACAGTAAATCCTGTTGACTTTTTTTAAGGGGGTAAATCATCGAATGGCTTCTCCCGCCTGGGTCAGTGGCTGAGGCGGGAGGGAGTGTCAGACTCTAACTGACTAAATACCACCCCGTTCCTAGCCCTGCACTTCGAGCCGGAGCCCCGGCAACCTGTTAAGTCCTCCACAGCTCCGTATTGACATCAGCCCTATTTTCCCGATCCGTGGTAAATCCTGTAGACTGCTACTACATTATCGAGATGATTATATTTTATTTAACTCAATTATCATTTCTGAATTCCATTTTCACTTTTATGATAAAAGTAGCTGTGCCTTCGACTTCGTCCGCGTGGAATACTTGGTTATTCACAGCTCCTCCTTTGAAGGTGATAGCGTAATAATATGTGGCTTATATGTGGACCCGACTTGTAAGCAATACTCATGCAAAATTTTAAGTTAAACCATGTACTTAGTACTTTTTAAATTTAGCCCGGACATATATACAGACATACAGACAAAAATTCTAAAAGCTATATTTTTGGCTTCGATTTCGATTCTAAATAACGTCTCAAGCATTCTTTTTAAAAAATATTCAATTGACGGTTTTAGCTTTCCTATGATTGTATAATATGCATAGAAAGATAATAATTATTTTACAATGTAACAAAATCGAATTCTAAATTCATCACTAGTCGCGGAGAAGCTAACGGGTAACCGGGGCTCCGGCTCGACGTGCAGGAGAAGGAACGGGGTGGTTATTAATCAGTAAGAGTCTGACACTCCCTCCCGCCTCACCCAGGCGGGAGCAGTCATCCTATGATTTTCCCCCCTTAAAAAAAATCGTCACTGCGCATTTTAAAGTTATTTCTATTTTATTATATTACTCACAAATTTTAACATTAACACTGACTTTAGTTAACGGCTGTGACCTAATAAAATACGACAACAATACGTTCTGTTTGCTTTTATATAGTGGTTGATTTTGACGTTAAATGTATCGAATTAATGGGACAGAATAATTGGTTAGTGTTGGGAAATAAAACAATGGATTCTAGTGAAAATATGGCTCGAAATAGGTTGTGGAAATTGCAGTGTGATTGTACTCATATATCCCCAAGCGGTCACCGGTAACCGCTCTCCACTAACTATATTATAAACCTTATTGCCAATGTTTAGAGACTACTTTTTTATGAACAAATTTAGGGGATGATTCTCAACGGGTTAGGTGTTGTGTCGTGGCGACAGAGAGACATGTCATTTTAACATTTCTTCTCTTTCCGTGGCGGTCATACTGGTTTTTTTTTGTATATTGCAATGTGGAGCAATGAGGGAGACGTGTTGTTCTTAGGAATGTCTTTAATTGAGTGTCTTAATAACTAACTTACACTACTTACTTGTAAGGCGAGATGTCACACACACTACAATATTTATCATCAGCATTATCATCGTCATCAACAGCCTATGAGTGACCACTGCTGACCAAAGGCATCTTGTCGCATGGAGAAGGTTTGCACATTAATCACCACGTTTTCTCAATGCTTTGTTTATTATGCATTAGATTTATGAATGGAAGCGCTGAACATTGTTTCGTCATTTCGTTGCATACTGTCAAAATGTTCGATGAAACAAAAATATTCTTTCATGAACTAGTAGGTAGGGTAAGTTCGCCTGTTCGCGTCTACCCACCATTTCGCATCCACCCACCAGTTCGCGTCCACGCACCAATTCGCGTCCATGTTAAAGAACACACTTTTAAAATTTCGGAAAAAAAGAAAAGAAATCATATAAGTAGTATTTAGTACACACATCATTAAAATTTAATACACATCAAGTTAAGAAACGCGAAAAAGTTAAACAGTTATGGCGATCCGTAAAATGGAAGTGAACTGGTGGGTGGACGCAAACAGGCAAACTTACCCTCTTTTATTATAATATTATTACTTCATAATGCAGAACACGTGTATCTACAAAACTGGTTGAACAATTACTTTAAGGTAATACCTAACCAAATAACCCACTCACTTACAATTGGGACTTATATTATTTTATTTTATATAATAATGATAAAACACGTGTATGAAAACTTTTTGAACAGAACCTGAAGTTAAGGAAATTTGTGACTATTATATTTAATTACATAACATAACATCACGCCTTTTATCCTCGAAGCAATAGGCAGAGCACTTAGCGCCACTGTACAATGTAACGCCCACTTTTCATTGTTTATGTTATGAGTCTATTGTCATATACCGGGCACAATTCCAGACTCTGTGCTACTACTGAGGTTTTTTTTTAAAAACCCTGTAATATTTTGGCCCACCCGAGAATCAAACTGGAGACCGCTTGCCCGGCAGTCGCACTTGCGACCACTCGGCCCGGAGGCAGTCATAAGTAAGACGACATATATTTTTATTCTAATTTAATCAATAAGGTGACATTACCAAAGTTTTAAAATAATAATATTATATGTTCTAACATAAATCTTTCTTCCTATTAAAGCAGGCTTTATGTTATTTTCTTACTAAGTCCTAAAGTAAACAACATTCAGCTTAGGTTCGTGTAGAGTTCATCGACCCCACGAAGTAAAATCTTTTGTTCAAACTTATAAATACATTCAGTTCCTTACTTCTATCCTTCCTATTCATAATATACAAAAGGAACTATTTACACAAATAATTTATTCAATGCTCAGTGGGAAATGATAAAAAAAAAACTAATATTGAAATATGTACTTTCTAAGATTATTTAGACACTACTGACAAACGGTGAAGGAAAAACATCGTGAGGAAACCTGGACTTATAATTTCTAATTATAAGTTTGAAATCGCCAACTCGCATTGAGCAAGCGTGGTGATTAATGCTCAAACCTTCTCCGTGTGAGAAGAGGCTTTGCTCAGCAGTGGGCATTTATAGGCTATTGATGATTGACGATGATGAACACAATCAACGAGACAGCCGGTCTAAAGATTCAAATCAAAAACAGACCTGACCTCGTCTAATAATACGAACAGACAAATGAATACTTCAGCTCACGTTTCAGAGATTTTAGCCTTAGCAACAAGATATCAACATAAAGGCATAGTTTGAATTCCACACGATTTCCAAAAATACAGCTGAAGAAACAAAAGGACTCGGTTCTTCGAGGATGTTCGGAATACTTGATCTTAGATGTGTTTACATTTGTACAGTATTCAGTTGAACAAGAAAAGTACTTTTGTGGTATTTAATAAGCATGAAGCATGACATTAATGACTATCTCAATTAACTAAAAATCGCGATTTACTCACGTGAAAATACTGAGAAAAGTTCTACTAGTTTCGAGCCACAGAGCGGCTCTTCCTCATGAACAGCGTGCGAGGTCATGCCAATTTCGCGCAGCCTACACCCTTAACTATATCTCACGATCGTTTTAAAGACTACCATAATGGTCTTTTAGTAAGTGTTGCATTTACAAATGAGATTTGGTACGAGAACGATTTTGGAAAATGTATTTCTGGAATATTCAATTAACGTTAAAAATGAATATGGCAATAAAATCGATCACGATTCAATAAAATTAACTCAAACCGCTCTATTTTGCATAAAGTAACAACTTGTAATTAACTTTAAAATCCTACATTTTAGCAAACTTTTTAGATCACTTTTTTTTGTAATATAGCAAACATAATGTTTTTGATTACATTTTTTATTCTGAAGATCGATCCTTATCTGATTTTTATGGCATAAGTCGGTAAACAAGCTGACGGATCACCTGATGGTAAGCAATCAGCGTCGCCCATGGACACCTGGAACACCAGAGACGTATCGACCTTTTGGGGTTTAGGAGTTTGAGGATCGTTAGGGATTCAGGATTGGAGAGATTGGGGAAGAGGAGGGGGTAATTGAGCATCCGGTAACCTCACTCACACGACGAAACACGACGCAAGCGTTGCTTCACGTCGGTTTTCTGTGAGGCCGTGGTATCATTTCGATCGAGCCAGCCCATTCGTGCCGAAGGCTTTTCCACACTAAATACCTTCTTGTCTGGTGTTAATCTTGATACCATATTAGTTGATCATTACCTCTCAAACACTTGATCTATGTTCTCGCCTGCAGTGTGGTGTGACGAATGCTAACGATTACTCCCGAACGACTTCCGAAGTTTCCAAATGTTTGGAGTGTCCAGAGAGTTGTACTAATCATTTGTAAACTGCTGTAACAACTGTTGTCAATTGTTTGTGGTGTCCTTCTACACAATACTATCTGTTTAATTCGTATTCCTATCTACCATGAACAAATTGGTGTATGAAAATAGAAATCTAATTTAGGTACGTATAACAAAACTCACCTTTATTCATCAACGGTAAAGACAATGTTTATACGCCTTTATGTCTTTATTTAATCACATACATATAATATCATATTCATTCAAGTTTTTATAACTAGCTTTCATCCACAGCTTTACCCGCATAGTCCTGTTTTATCCATTGGACCAATTAATCGGGATAGAAGTATTAGGATACTTCATATGTATACCAAAATACAGGCAGAGTATGGGGTGACTTAGGACTTACTTAGGTAGATTTCATCAAAATCCGATTAGTAGTTTCAGCGTGTTAGACGGACAAACATACAAACAAATAAACTTTCACATTTGTAATATTAGTGTGCTTATTACATTTCTATATTTTCTGTTTCTTATATGTAAAATAGAAAGACTTAAAAACACGCACATTACACTTAATTACACCCGAAAATTGAACCTAGGACCACGACAACTAATAGTGTCCACTTGTGCCTTTAGACTAATGAGTCAGTCGGTTACGTTAACGAGAAATGTTCAATACTTAGTGGCCCCAGTCTTGATGGCCAGTAAAGTTTGCCCCTACTCAAGGAGCTTAACATAGCCAGTGAATTATGTGTCTTATAAACAACTTTGTCTATTATTTTTGGGAAAAATTTGAACAGCTGAATTGATGTAGTTGGCCATAATAATTGTAATATCTAATTTTACTTACTCTATTTAATTAAACATGGAACATGATTTGTTTTGAAAAAAAAATATTATACCTATTTTTTCTTTTGTTTTTTAAACGTTGCCCCATACTAGTATTTTCTCCTGTGTCGTGGGTGCATTTTCAAACATACAAGTTCACATACACATGACACCCAGACCCGAAACAAAAATTTGTGGATCACACAAAGAGTTGTTCAGTGCGGGACAACGGAACAAACATAATATTTATATGTTGCAACATTTTTGACACTAAACTTAAAATATCTGGCTCATAATCAGGTAGATTACGATTCTTTGTTGATCAATTATTTGCAATAAGAAGTCTTTAGTTAACTTGGCATACAAGAAGTCTTATCATCGGCCTTTAGATACATACAACATCAGCTGTTTGGTAATTAACTAAAAATAACGGTTTACTCATAAGAATAAACTGAGAAAAGCTCTACTGGTTTCGAGTCACAGAGGGACTCTTCCTCACGAGAAGCGTCCGCGGTCGCACCGACACGAAGCACAGCCTACTATACCGTTAATTTAGTATGTGTCACGATAGTTATTATAAAACACAGCACAACATAAATTCTACAATAGCACAGTAACTGAAATTGCATAATTACCGACCGTAAAGAACACAATACAAACTGCCTCATTGCCCGAGTGAAGAGCAACTGCTGAGGAAGGGGTCTCGGACGCATGGAGTCTGGAATTGTGCCCGGTATATGGCAATAGGCGCACCCCCTATTACATGGGACTCATAACATAAATAGTGAAAAGTGGGTGTTACATTGTACAGTGGCATTATGTGCCGTAGTGTGCACCTTTGCCTCTTCAGGGATAAAAGGCGTGTTATGTCACACAATACGAACTGCCTTACCTATCCTTACTAATATTATAAATCGGAAAGTGAGTTTGTTTGTTTGTTCCGCTTTAACGCCGTAACTACTGAACCGATTGCTTTGAATTTTTGCAGAGTTAGAAGTCAGGATTAAATAATAGGGTACTTTTTATCCTGGAAAAATTTGGTATTCTCGAGGGAAAACTAAATTATTGGTATAGATGGCGCTGTGTGTATAAGCATATGTCACATAGGCTTTTTATCTTTTTGTGATGCGTGCGAAGCCGCGGGTAAAAGCTAGTAAATAATGAAAGTGCAATGGAAAAGGACTGTTAGTCGGTGGCATGCAGTTGACTAGCACGCTTGTAACACATTTAAGAACACGGGTTTATTTCCGTCGCAGTCACAGCTGGTCGCTTGCTACAGGAATTTAACTGCAAGTTAGCACTGGTACTCACGTGTTTCCAATTTAAACAACAAATTTTGTCGAAATAAAAATATTTTTAAAATACGTCGAACAATTTCATTTATTCTAAAAATATTTTCATTGTATATATTTTTTAATTAAATGTAATTAAATGTATCATCATCAGTTGCGTGTATAAGGAGTATTTAATTAAATAAGCCCAATACTTATGACTGCACGGTTGGTGCGGTGGCTGTGCAACTGACTGCCGCGCAACGTGTCGCGGGTTCGATTCCCGCACGGGACAACTCTTTGTGTGGTCCACAGATTGTCGTTCTGGGTGTCATGTGTGAACTTGTATGTTTGTAACCGCACCCACGACACAGGAGAAAATACTAGTGTAGGTGTGTACACAAGGTTTAAAAAAAATCTTATAAACAATATTTTTTTACATAGATTAGGAGGCAAACGAGCAGACGTATCACCTGGTGGTTAGCGATCATCGCCGCCCATGGACTCCCGCAACACCCATTTGGATTTCTTACCATTAGTAGATTTAAAAATCTATAATTTAATAATAAATATGTTATTTTTATTGAATAATAAAGCTAACTATTTTTAATCGGGAATATAACTTAAAGGGCTTTCTTTTTAGTTACCAAGTTTTAAAATTTTCAGACTCGACCACCACAACTGTGTACACTATTCTTAAATACACGTACAGCGCAACAAAGCAAAACGTCTTGGATTAAACACGTTGCACATCAAACACTCTCGCGTTTCTTATTTTTGGTTAATTATAACATTTCGCTTCAAGAATAATTATAGAGCATAAGTAATGAAGTCGTGGTGGCCCGGAGGTTTAAGACGCCCGCGTTGCATGCATGAAGGTTAATAACTAATAAGGTAAGACTGCACGGTTGGTGCGGTGGCTGGGCAACCGGCTGCCGTGCAACGTGTCGCGGGTTCGATTCCCGCACGGAACAACACTTTGTGTAATCCACAAATTGTTGTTTCGGGTCTGGGTGTCATGTGTATGTGAACTTTTGTATGTTTGTAAACGCACCCACGACACAGGAGATAATCCTAGTGAGGGGCAATGTTATTTAAAAAAAAAAAAAATTGTGCGGTGCCTACCAAGCATCGGCAAGTACCAATTTTTCTAGTTATATATACTTTCAAAGATTGTTTAGAAGCGACTGGCAAACGGTGAATGAAAACATCGTGAGGAAACCTGGGTTTATACTTCTAATTATAAGTTTGAAATCGCCAACCCGCAATGAGCAAGCGTGCATGCGCAAACCTTCGTCGTGTGAGCAGAGTCTTTGCTCAGCAGTGGGCCATTTATAGGCTGTTGATAATGATGATGAATGAAGGTAAAAATTTTAATGCATTTTCAGAAGCTTTAGGTTTATTTCCGTTCAGAGGAGTTACACCTTGTATTGATGGAGAAGTACTACACATTTGGTCACCACCCGTATTCGGAAGAGTTTTTTTTTTAAACTTTGCCCCACATTAGGATTTTCTCCTATATCGTGCGTTTACAAACATACAAGTTCACATAAACATGACACCCAGACCCGAAACAACAATTTGTGAATCACACAAAGAGTTGTTCCGTGCGGGAATCGAACCCGCGGCACGTTGCACGGACGCCAGTTATCCAGCCACCGCGCCAACCGTGCAGTCAAAGTATGGAAACATGATGTTGTTAGAACTGAACTAAAACTAAGGATATTTGACAAAGATACGGCAGCAGTACTTTCTGCTAAACCTGATGAACTTTTCAATCTGTAGCAAACACTTTTATCTAATTTAGGCTCAGTAAAGTGTCTTAATGATGAACCATTCATCTTTACATACAAATAAAATAGGAGTGTCTGTTTGTATTATTAAAATAACCGCTTTTTTAATATACATAAGAATTAAGATACATATCGTCGGGGATAGTGTAAATCTGTGAAACTAGCGGTAATTCCACGAATCCGACAAATGTAGCTAATTCAAGTTTTCTCTGAAAAATCCCGCAGAATCATTTTTGGCTGCCATCGCCTTGACACGAGTTCATTTCCACTCATATTTAATATTTAAAAATGAGCTTCAAAGGACATTGCTCTGCGTCCATTCATTGTTGACCCTGGAGCCAAGAGTATCTGATAATTATGTATTGTATTTTTTTTATGGCATAAGCCGGTGAACGAGCAGACGGATCACCTGATGGTAAGCAATCGGCGTCGCCCATGGACACCTGGAACACCAGAGGCGTTACAAGTGCGTCACCGGCTTTTTGGGGATTAGGAGTTTGAGGATCGTTGGGGATTCAGGGATTGGGAAGATTGGGGAAGGGGAAGGTAATTGGGTCTCCGGTAACCTCACTCACACGAAGAAACACAACGCAAGCGTTGCTTCACGTCGGTTTTCTGTGCCGTGGTATCACTCCGGTCGAGCTGGCCTATTCGTGCCGAAGCATGGCTCTCCCACAATGAATTAATAAAGTTATTAAGTTTTCACATTCCCCAATAAAACAGAATCTGTTGTAGATACACTGCCTCAACATATGGTGGATTCGCGGATTTGCACTATCCCCGACGGTATATCAAAATAACATTTTTTAATTTTTTGTATGTTTATTCCGGTTAATCTATCAAATGGCTGGACTGATTTTGACGGGACTTATTAGCAGCTAGCTGATGTACTGAGAGCAACTTAAATCACTTTCACGCATCTGAAATCGCGCGTACAACTACCTAGAAATATTATATTTTCCTAAGCCCCATAGAATAACATGCAGTCCACGAAAAATGGTAAAAAACTCGTTTAATAAATATACTTCTTTAAATCTTTATTTTAGTAATCAAGAGGGTATCTGTGCTAATTATATTTTAAAACTTAAAAGGAATTTGTAATTGGTTATTACGGGCGAGTTTGTTTAGGCATATTTTACGGATTAGGTATTCGATCTCTCTTTTAAGCAATTTTCTTTGCTGTACTTAACAACGTAATATGTTTTATTTTAACATCACGCCTTTAATCCCCGAAGGGTAGACAAAGGTGCATATTACGGCGCTTATTGCCACTGTACCATGTAACACCCACTTTTAAATATTTTATGTTATGAGCCCCATGTAATAGTTTACATAATAATAATACTAAAACAAAATAATGTAACTTTTATAACACTAATGCAAAAACAACACTAAAATAAGATCTTTACTGTTGTATTTCCCGAAGGAAGACACTATTTACACTTTATTGTATTTAAATGGAACAACCACAATTTTCTTTTAAACGTCGCTCCACACTTGGATTTTCTTCTGTGTCGTGGGTGCGTTCACAAAGTTCACAAACACAATGACACCCAGATTCGGAGTTGTGGACCACCAATTTGTGGATCATACAAAGAACTGCTCCTTGCGGGAATCGAACCCGCAACACGTTGCGCGGCAGCCAGTAGCCCAGCTACCGCGCCCACTCAAAATTCAAATTCTCATTGTTGTACTTACTTCTATTCAATGGAAGTCCAAAATACTGTCACACTTCGGATACTATCATTCTATGTATCCTACAATTATTGCAAAAGTGCAAAAGTTTGTTCGAATATATATGTTTTTATAATTAACTAAAAATTGCGGGTTACTCACGTATATATACTAAGAAAAGCTCTACTAGTTTCGAACACACAGAGGGGTTATTCCTCATGAGCAGCGTGCGCGGTCGCGGCGATGTCACGCCTGTCATGTCAGTCAGTCAGACTCAATATTAGTAGACTGCACGACATCGACATCGATTACTGCACGGATTTGAATGAAATTTGATACAAATATAGATTATTTTATAGTCTGGGTTAAAACCTGGAGTAATTCTAAAACTTGAAGAGGCGGCGCTGAGCAGAAGCCAGTTAAAGATAACTTTAATAATTGAGAAATTCAATAATACCTTTACGACAATCAATAAACCTAGCTAAATACTTCTGATTATGCATATTATTTCTGTTTCATGCCATTACAGAACGAAAGTATATTGTTAAGTAATACTTTGGGTATTTATATAGAAACTACGTATGAGTAGTCACCAAGGAGTAACGAGTTAGCTAGGAGTACAACACTACCAGTTCGTTAGACTTGCTAACTGAGCCGTGACAACTATTTACTTTACAAATAGCGCATAGTTGCACATCACTAGCTGTAGAAACAAATCCCTAATTGGATTGATAAGTTTTTAAAAGTAAAATAACATTATTTTAATTATATTTTTATTATCTGTCTCTTCTTCATATGTTAATATTTTTAAAATACATATAATCATATATCTCTTCTTCATCTGACTGAACACTTTACCTAGAACCCACAAAATTAAAACAAAGTTTTTGGATATATGCGGATTACAAGTATGTGTTGCTCTCGTCCGTGCGTCACTGCAGGGGTGCCCACTGAAAATCAGTGTTGGGTGCTCAGTGTGCCCAGCTTTATGCTGAGTTGGTGACCGTTCGAATTGGGCATGTCCGCCTTGTTTTAGTTTTAGTTTTAGTTTTATAATTTACCTGTTATCTTTTATTTTTTCTGTTTTTATACTTTTTTATATTTATATGTCTTTTCTGGCGTGCATGTCTTATGCCAAATAAACGTATTTCATTTCATTTCATTTCATTTCAATAGATTATTCGATTAAAATTTAAATAAGGAAGGGAAGGAAGGAAGGACGTCAAAACAATTGAGTACTTACCTAATTCAAATATAAATTATTACGACTGTTCAATTTACAAAGCTTTTATTGACAAATTATATAAAATATATACATACCAACACGCCTTTTATCCCTGAGGCAGAGGTACACATTACGGCACTTAATGCCACGGTACAATGTAGCATCCACTTTTCACTATTTATGTTATAAGTCCCATGTAATAGGGGGTGAGCCTATTGCCATATACCGTGCACATTTACAGACCATGTGCAGCGACCTGAGGTTTTTTCAAAAACTCTGTAATACTTTGGGTGCAAATGCATGTTATTATAAATATAAATCTTCCTTAAGAATCACTCTATCTATTAAAAAAACCGCATTATAATCCGTTGCGTAGTTTTAAAGATCTAAGCATACATAGGGACAGGACAGACAGACGGCGGATAGTGACTTGGTTTCATATTATGTAGTGATGAGTATGTATGACTGTTAAGTTATATTAGTCGAATAAACATCTGTTTATATTGTATAATTTTATCTAAAATTTCATGGTTTTATTTATTTATTTATCATTTCATGTACCTACACCACACAGACAATATTACAAAGGACGACACATTACAAGCATGAGGTACATAGGTACTGCATATCCCTTAAGGGATTTCTTCCTGCAGACCCGCGACAGGAAAAGGAAATTAAACATAAGACACAGTGTAAATGATACATGCAACGAATACAAAACAAAATAAAATTATTGAAAGAACTTAAAACTAAAATGACCGTAATATAATATAATATAATTTAATCGTATTGATCTAATATATCGGGTCGTGGTGGCCCGGAGGTTTAAGACGCCCGCTTCTCATGCATGAGGGTGCAGGTTCAAAACCTACCAACGGCAAGTATCAATGTGACTTTTTCCGAGTTGTATGTACTTTCTAAGATTATTTAGACACCACTGACAAACGGTGAAGGAAAAACATCGTGAGGAAACCTGGACTTATAATTTCTAATTAAAAGTTTGAAATCGCCAACCCGCATTGAGCAAGCGTGGTGATTAATGCTCAAACCTTCTCCGTGTGAGAAGAGGCTTTGCTCGGCAGTAGGCATTTATAGGATGATTGATGATGATCTAATATAAGTACGCTGTTGGACTCGAAATAACGTGACATCTTAACACAATCTCGTACAATATTCATAGAAAACTGTTGTATTTGACAGTTCGAAAAAAGTATTGAATTTGACTAGTTGGCAAGTATCCAATTTTGTAAATAATGTCAAATTAATGTCTGTCGTCTGTCGGTAATTTCTTTAGTAGCTGAATACTGAAAAGCTACTAAATTTGAAATTGTACCTAATATTGTACCATTTTAGTCATTTGTAGGTATTGACAGAACTATACTTAACCACGAGTTAAAATTGAGTGACGTTTGAGTATTTAGACATAGGTATGTATTATTACAGACCCTAATGTAAATGCACTAGGAGTATATTCGTCTAGACAATCATGTCAAAAAAAGGTTGCAAAATACCTATACACAGAAGACCGACGTGAAACAAAGCTTGCGTTGTGTTTCGATGCGACGCCGATTGCTTACCATCAGGTGATTCGTCTGCTCGTTTACTGGCTTATCCCATAAAAAACCTACTAAGAAAAAGGTTATGCTTTGAAACTACAGAAATCATTAATTACACAAAAAGGGTCGTGGTGGCCCGGAGGTTTGAGGCGCCCGCTCATGCATGAGAATGCATGTTCGAAACTTAATAACGGCAAGTACTAATGTAACTTTTTCCACTGACAAACAGTGAAGGAAAACATCGAGACGAAACCTGGGCTTATATTTGAAATTGCCAACCCGCATTGAGCAAGCGTGGTGATTAATGCTCAAACCTTCTCCGTGCGACAAGAAGGGTTTGATCAGCAGTGGCCATTTATAGAATGCCGACGTGTTCTGATGTCACCAAAAAAAAAATTAACTCAAATACTAACAAAAGTCGCGATACTTACACACATCGGGTGTTTTCGGATACGTCCAAGTACGATGAATTTTAAAAAAATGTAGACGCTACACACGTATGTATATGTCGTAGGATAATTTGATATTTCGAATCTTCGCGGAAATCCTAGGGGTTTTGCGAAAACGCGGATAATTAGACATAGGCGAAAAATTATCAAATCTTACTGGACAAAGTCAGGATTTTTGCGAAAATACTCGTTACTATAGTAAGATTTGATGTGCTCAACACTGATTGGCTACAATTTTGGTGGCTGGCTTCTAATTGGTTCCTAGTTTAGGTGAGAAAGAAAAATTGATTTTTATAAACCTTTTATTGAAAATTTTAGTATGTATGTTGTTTTCTACAGACAATAGGAGATCTCAGTCGTTGTAAAAAAAAAATGATCCAATTTTAGGGTGTAACCCATAAATTGGATGAAACTGGTCGTTTAAGACGACGAAAAAACATTTAAGACGTCAACCAATCAGAGACGATCTCTTATTGAACGCGCTGACCGACCAACCAGCGTCCTTATTTCATAACAGCCAGCGTTTCGTTTCGCAATCTTACTATAGTAACGAGTATTTTCGCAAAAATCCTGACTTTGTCCAGTAAGATTTGATAATTTTTCGCCTATGTCTAATTATCCGCGTTTTCGCAAAACCCCTAGGATTTCCGCGAAGATTCGAAATATCAAATTATCCTACGACATATATAATCGGACCAGCCTGTATAATGTAACCCAGTAAAAAGTAGAACTCAGTGTACTATTGGAATGTTGAATATTTTTCATATAAACAGAACCTAATCAATCAGTTCCCTTTGATCTTTGATTGAAACAAACCAATGTTTGTTCCTTGATCCCTCTTGATTTTCTATTTTGTAAGCAAAAAAATATTTGGACTCGGTTAAGGGTGAAATGTGCTAAGCTGTGTTTTATAATCTTTTGCAACTCAATAGTTATATTTAATTTTCCTTTAATGTTTGTGTATTTTAAGTTGTGACGTTGAGACGAGTCAGCAGTTTGGATGTTGCAATACTCAGTAGAACCTTCGTAGCATCAAAGTAGGTGTAATGTCCTGATTCAGCAGATCAGGTCTGGTGACACGGCGTTGATCACGGTGTAGGTACGGTCAAAGGTCAAAAGTCCACTGCCACCGTAAGAACTTCAACGTTCAACTCTTAACTATTACCTACTGAAAATACGTATTTCTAATCGTTAATTCTTACTTCTCAGACATACTGAATATGTTCATTATAATATTTATTTCATAACTCTAAATTACATAATTATACCAGAATACATTTGGTTGTGGAATATTCTGTATTCTTGTTTACTTAAATAATTCTCGTAGGCATTTTCCAAGTAACTGATTAGTTTATTTTCGTCTCTTACCTACACAAATCTAACTCATAATATAAAATCAATTTTGTCGTGATTATAATTATGTATAATATGTTAGCTATGCCTACGACTTCATCTGCATGGAAAAAGATTCACTGTCCCTCCCCCTTAGGTGATAGCGTGATAATATGTAGCCTATATATTGACCCGACCTCTAATTAATACTCATGCATAATTTGAAGTATTGCAGTACTTTTTAAGTTTAGCCTGGGTATAGACAAATTCCAAAAACTATATTTTTGACTTCGGTAGATCTTTATTTTGATCACGCCTCAAGTATTCTTTAAGATTAAAAATAAAAATAAATATACAGTTTTGACTTTCGTACAATTTTATTGTATATATAGATTCTCAGAATCTGGGGGTACGGTAGTGCTCCAGCAAGTTGCAAAAACAAGCCGTTTTTTTCATAGATTTTCCTCATTAAATGTCAATAAGCAGACTTCAAATTTTAATAAGTTTATCAGCACTGGCTTTGAATCAAAACAAGGGTAAAAGATCAAAAAAATATCAATATTTTCTTTCCTTGAACGTTGAACAAAATTGAAATCGCGGAAGTCAATGTTCTTAATACAAACAAGCTCCTTACGGTTATAAAATGGAGGCAACATTTTCCCGTCTGCCGTAGAAAAACATAAACCGGTAAAAACATGATTCATGACCGAGATTCTATAAATTCGTACAGCATAACAACTCTCTTGTTCTTTGTGAAAACATTTTTACGTGACGACTTTCTTTGCTTTGTATACGATTTTGTTTTGTGCGTGTAGTTGCTGAACAAAACTTTAGTTTTTTTAAGGGATATAAAATCAGACAGAAAGGGAGCAGACGGATCACCTGATGGTAATCAATCGGCGTTGCCCATGGACACTTGAAACACCAGAGGTGTTACAAATTACAAACGCGTAAGTGTGGATTAGGAATTTGAGAACTGTTGATGATTCAGGGATTGGGGGAGTGTAATTGGGCCCCGGTGACCTTACTCACACGACGAAACATAGGTAACGCTAGTGTTGTTTCACGTCGGTTTTCTGTAAGGCCGTAGTATCACTCCTGTCGAACCGGCCCATTCGTTCCGAACATGACTCTCCCACACTTAACACGTTAAACGCCATGGGGGTCACCGGTGACCGGCGTTAGCGGAGGATTTACCTTCAACAGTTTTTTATTGGCAGTCAAAGTCTTAAATTTAAACACAAGAACTTATAATACTGTCTTGGTGGAGTAGAGAAAATTTAACTAGTCATAAATATTATTAGACATTACTACATTTCTACATAGCTCCAGCAGACAACTAGTTGATGCTGATTGACTGAGATACTGATTGGCATCAACGGAAAGGTGCAGTTACTGACTAAAAGTTGTATGAATATAGTGTATAAAAATAAAATAAAATGTTAGAAGATGTGCAGCGTTAAAAGTAAACTGTCAAAAAGGAATTCATTTAATCATTTTTCGACGAAAAACTTAATAGGCATGTTAAATTCAACCAAAAATGTGAGTCATCGCTCAAGTTCGAAGCATTAAACGTTCGACAAAGCTATGAAAAAATTGCAAACGCGTCCATTCGTAGCGTCATTCGCGGATTATTAAAATTGTTCATCCATATTGTTCCGGCGGCATATTGACAAAGTTTGGTTCGGTTCTCAAGTTTTTGTCGTTAATTTAAATGTTGGGGATGACATCAAATATTTTTACAACGTGGCGAGTTTCTTTTAAGAGACCGACGACAAAATATACATAAGCTTTTGGAATTTAATTATGTTACACATCGTAAAATGTTAGGTCTCTCAGATGGGGTAGGTTTGCATAATTCAATGAGTACATCTTGCGTATAACGGTACCCTTTTAAAAGCAATTTCATATGTCCGAAGTGCCTTTTTGATCCTTAATGCGAATGTATTTGATAGGGAAAAATGTGTTTATGTTTCAAATTATCATCTGTTTACAATGGAGTAAGTAGGTTTTCTACTTATTTGATAACATTTTCCTTTCTTATAATGGCTTCAAAAGTATTTTTATGATGTTATTTTTTTGTACAAAGATCGACATATTATTTCATTTCCATTATTTGTATAAGTCGAGTGCTAAATGGAAAATTTTACCTTATTTTTCCCACTTGAATTAAATTACTCCTTGTTTTTCCGCAATCATTTTGCATTACTTAGTACCCCAAGCCGTTTGTTCCCATATAATTGGCATTATGATTGAAATAATGGTTATTTTTGCCTTCAAAACGAACTTACTTATGTATTCCATTCTAAAAAAAACAATGGAGACAAAACCTCTTTTGTAGCATCAACCTGTCTCACCGAATCTAATCATCAGTACAGGCTCCTCGAACATACTCAAATATAAAAAAAATCATTTACATATTCCCCGTATCGAGCTCGGATCTCTTTTTCATGAGCCCATTTGGCAACCCTACGTATGTACGTCGTAAAAGTCGAAATGGCAGCTTTATACAAACAAGCCTATGATAGGGCTGTGTGCGTGCGAACACAGTTATGTCAAAAGTTTAATACATAGAATATAAATCAGTGAAATTAATTTTAAATTACTTTAGAGGCACACCTTTACACGGAAGTAGAATTTTAATGGAAGGGTTACTTATGCTTGAAATGTTACTCTAAGTATGTTTAGTACGGCCCTTCCAGGAAATAAGGTAACTCAGGTATGAACCTCTCGTAGAAATGCAAACGACACGAATTGTGTTATGCTGACATTTATGTTTGGTATCGTCAGCTTGCGGTAGCATATATTAAGATTATACCACTCTCGTTTAACTATAATTCATATAGAAGCACATACAACTAATTCTCACTGTTGAACAGCATAATACGTATAGTAAATTCAGTTATTTTTATAGATTTGTAGTAGTGGTTTCCATATTCACTCATCTTTTTTAACAACGAAGTAGTTAACCTGTTCAAACCTGGGCGCTTTCTCTTAAAACCAATCTCAATGTCAATTCAATAAAATATCAATGATGATACAATGTTAAAACTATACAACCTCAATCGTAGCTGATAAAATAGCATTCAGAATATGGAATATAAAGCCAAACTCGTTACCATTTAGTTCATTCAAAATCCACACAATACGGATGCAATGGGCGGCGCACTCAAGACTACGAAATTTCACAATACCAATGTCGATCGATTAGAATTGGATTCAAGAGGAAGCCCCCTGTTATCTGTGTCTTGATATTGACTAAGCGTACGAATTAATAATTCCGCCATTCACGGTATTTTGTGAAGAAGAAATAAATAAATAAAATAAATAAATAAATAATAAAATAATTTATTTATTTATTTATATTTAAACATTACATTCATCATTACAGGCACACCTAATACGATAAATGCAGTTACTTATTAGTAAACTTATAACACAATATCCGGGTAATAACCGTAAAATAATTAAGACAAAGAAAAACAAAAGAACATAAGCACAAAGAACCTTAATTAAACTTACAGGCTAATACATTTCCACAAAACTATCCCTAATAAACGTAAATAACTTTAGTAATAACAAATATGTACTTATATTTTAAAATCTATGTACCTAGGTACTAACAACATAAATTATATAACTAGAATCAAATAAGTACCAATCCTAGGAACTTAGTTATTATTCACAACAACCTCATATGCTACCTTTGTGAACTCGTTGAGTGTACACGAGAATATATCCGCACTGTCCGCTATTGCATTCAATATGCGCAACGCTCGCGTCATTGGTGCCTTCTGCAAGAGGTTCGTGCGTGCGCACGGTACCACCAGCAGCCGCGGCCGCCGCCTACGCCGCACGTACTCGTTCGGAACACACAGGTGTAATTCCTCCAGTAGGGCAGGGTGGTGCGTTATACCTCGCAACACCTTAAACATATAAGTAGCTAGACCTACTTCACGCCTCACCTCCAGTTTGTAGTATCCTACCATACCCAGTACAAACAAAGTTGGATATGGTATTGGGTATCCAGGGTATATACCGTACGATTTTGAATACATGAATCTGGCAAACTTATTTTGGATTCGTTCTATCATGAACTTATATTTGTCCTCATGTGGACTCCAGATACCAGAGTTACACTCCAAGTGACTTTTAACTAAAGCTTCATAGAGCGCCCTTAAAGCTGCGTTGTTATTGAACTCGTTTGCCTGACGTAAAATAAAACCTAGATTGCGGTATGCCTTCTTGCAGACATCCACAATGTGTTTCAATACTCAATACTCAATACTCAATACTTTATTGCTTTTCACATGTATTACTTAGGTGGTAAACATAATTAGGACACAATGTGAACCCTGTCGGGCACAACAACATAAGTTTTGGAGGGAGCACACTTGACATATTATTCGGAGAATTAAAAAAAAAATATAATTAACATACAATAGAATTATCAAATGGAATACAAACTAAAGGTATAACTGAAATTGTAGTATTTAGGATTCAAGTTATTTTTTAAATCTCAAACAATCAAAATTAAATACTAAGTCATAATAATAATAAAATAAAAAAAAAATCATAATCAAAATTAAATACAAAGTCAGAATCATAATAAAATAAAAAGTCATATTCAAAATTAAAATTAAAAATCAAACAGTCAAAAATACCACCAAAAGAACAGTCAAATTAAAAACAGTCAAGATTTAAAGTTTAAATAAAGTCAAAATTAAAATGTTATAGCTAAAATGTAATTACCCACTAACAGATTTATTTTTATTTTTTTTTTTTTTATTTTTATCAAAATTCAAATAATCTAAATTAACTAAATAAATCATCCGTACCCTTAACCAAGTGTACTTGTGGTCTGTGGACACAGTACTGTATGTCTTTAGACACATTACTTGTGTGCTCCTATAAATGTGTGTTTGTTATAATCTTTCTTTAAAATACTCTTCAATACTATAATAGGCCTTATTTAGTAGAAACTGTTTTAATTTCATCATAAATCTATTGTATTTATCTTCATTTTTTATTTCTTGAGGTAACTTATTGTAAATTTTTATTGACATGACTAGAGGTCCAGAAGAGTGTATTTTCAATCGTGATGTTGGTAGATTTAGTCTTTTTCTATGTCTCAGTGTGAAATTACATTGTGTGTGTTCTCTAGTGGAATAGAATTCAGGATATTTACGAACAAATTTGCACATTTCATAAATATAAATACAAGGTAAGGTGAGTATTTTTTGTTCCTGAAAGTGAGGTTTGCAACTGTTTGTTTCTTTGATATTTATTAAAATTCTTATTAACTTTTTTTGGAGAGTGAATAGTGTTTGTGAGTCTGTACTATTCCCCCATAATATTATACCATATTTAAGCCACGCATAAGCGTAAGCGTAGTAGGTGACGAGTGCGGTTTTTAAATCGGTGGTCTTTTTTATTTCTCGGAGTGCGTATGAGTACTTTGATATTTTTGCCTTCACTTTTTGTACATGACTTTTCCAATTTATGTTCGTGTCTATATCTATGCCAAGTAGAGTAAAATTATTAACGACTTCTAATTGTGAATTGTTATAGGTAAAATTAATATTTATGGAAGATTTCTGATGAGGGTGGAATGCAATTAATTTAGTTTTGCTGAGGTTTATTTCCAAGTTGTGTTCTGCCATCCACTTCGTAGTGATGTTAAGAATGGAGCCTAGTTTTTCGCTTACATTGGTGTTTGTTTCACAAGAAGTCAATATAGATACGTCGTCAGCAAATAGGACACATGGATCGTGGATATATGTTGGTAAATTATTAATATATATTAGGAATAGGAAGCATCCAATTACACTTCCTTGCGGGATTGAAGCGTTTATTGGCTCGATGTCAGATCGTATTCGTTCGATTTCGCTTGTTGAGTGATTATAATATTCAACTTCTACTAATTGTTCGCGGTTTTTTAAATAAGATCTAAACCAGTCATAGCACTTTCCACGAATTCCGATATTATATAATTTTTGTAATAATATGTTAAACTGAACTCTGTCGTAGGCCTTTGTCATATCTATCAGTAGTCCTACAGCGTATTTTTTGTCATTAATTATGTTCAAGGCTTCCTGAATATATTTGTAGACAGCTAAAACTGTCGATTTGTTTTTGCGAAAACCATTTTGGTGGTCGTTAAATATTTTATATTTTTCGCAATAGGCATATACCCGATCGCACATAGCTCTTTCGAATATTTTTGAAGCTGTGGGTAAAAGAGCTATAGGGCGGTAGTTGTTGGGGTCAGATTTTTTATTTTTCTTATGAATGGGTTTTACTAAAGCTGTTTTTAATAAATCAGGAAAGCAGCCTTCTTCAAAAGATTGATTTAATAGTTTAAAGAATGGAAGCGTCAGTTCGTCCGCACATTGTTTAAATAATATGGGAGGGAGTTCATGTATTCCGTGGCTTTTTTTATTTTTCAAATTTTTTATTATTCGGTTTACTTCATACGCGTTCACAGGAGTTAGGAATATACTGTTTTCTATGCTTTCTGAGAGGAGAGAAGATTGAGAATTGTTGGTTGCATTGTTAATTGTTTGGATTTTTCCGATTGATGCAAAGAATTGATTAAATATATTAGAAACTTCTTTGGGATTTGACGTTAATTTATTTTCTTTTTCAATAGTTAAGTTGCGTTTTTCTTTTGTAACATTTTTGTTTGTGCGTTCGTTTATTATTCTCCACATTGACTTTACTTTATTGTCTGATCTCATAATCGTGTTTTTGTAGTGTAGTTTTTTTGACATAGTTATACATTTTTTTAGTATTTTTTCATAGCTTTTATAGTATTTAAGTAGAATTGGATTTTTTGTCTTAGTTGTTATTATTTTTAGTTGTCTCTTATTTTTACACGAGTTTTTTATTCCTGTTGTTAGCCAATACCTTTTGTATGATTGATTCAATTTCACTTTGCGTAGTGGTATACATTTATTTAATATTTTTAACAATTGATTATTAAAAGCCATATAATTTTCATTGATATTCTGTTGTTGTGTGATTATATTATTCCAATTTATGTTTCGCAATTCCACTTTGAATGCTTGTATATTTGTGTATGTGTATAGTCTTTTGCATGTAAACCAGTGTTTCCTGAAGTGTAGCTCTGATACAAAATGGACTCCTAAATCTTTCACCTCCGTAACGCGTTGCAACAGTTCACCTTCCATGCAGTATCGGTGGTGACGGGGACTACTTGCACGAGTGAATGACAGAACTGAGCATTTAGCAACGTTGAAATACAACTTGAATTCCCGGCTCCACTCAATGACTCTGTCAATATCGTGTTGTAAACTAACATGGTCCTCGTTATCCCTTATTTCGTGTATAAGTTTTAGGTCATCTGCAAACAGTAGGCATATCGATCCTTTTATTATGCTTGGTAGGTCATTTATCATTAAATTAAACAGTAAAGGACCCAAGTTACTGCCCTGGCTCACCCCGGACCTCGTGTAATACGGCTCAGAATAGTATCCGCCACAGTCCACGTATTGGCGCCTGTCTCCAAAGTATGTGGAAAAGAATTTAAGAGTGTGTAGCGTAAAGCCTATTCCGGCAAGTTTCCTACGGAGGACATCGTGATCAACTGTGTCAAATGCTTTTTTGAAATCTAGGTAAGCTACGTCCACCTGCCGACCAGCATCAACTGCAGGCACCACTTGCGTCATCAACTGCATTAAGTTGCCCGTTGTTCCCCGACCGGGGCGAAAGCCGTGCTGAGCATCAGTCAGGTGGGCGCTTACCTGAGAATATAGATGGTTATGGATTATTGACTCGAAAACCTTAGCTGGAGCACATAGGACTGCCACAGGTCTATAGTCGCTGGCATTTGTACCTCCACCACCTTTCGGTACGGGCACGACTCGAGAAAGTTTCCATGGGTCAGGAAACCTCCCAGCTGCAATAAAGATGTTAAATAAATGTAGTAATGGTTCGACCAAAACCATGCGACAATCCCTGAGTATAAAAGGTGGTATACCATCCGGCCCCACTGATCGCTTAGGTGGTAGACGAGCGAGCGCACGATCACCGCCGCCCGCTCCAGCGTGCCGAGATGCGCCACGCGCCACTTGGCGATGCGGCGCAACTCGCCGCTTCTGCGCTCAGTGTAGCCGGCTCTGTGTTATATACAGTTTGAAAGTATCGGGCATATCCTCCGCGCATTCTTCCCGATAGCACTGTCCATTTTAATATCGTGTTTTGACCTGAGTTTCCCTTTTCAGTCGTATACAGTTCCAAAAAGCTTTAGGTCTCATTGGCCAGATGGTTCTGTACGCGGTCCTGTACCGATTGTGGGCTAGCTCTGTTTCCATCTTAATCTTCGCTCTGTACCGAGAGAACTGCTCATAATCACTAGAATTTTTACTGGCCTTATATTTTTTGTGTAGTAAATACTTTGTTTTAATATCCCTAATAATATCCGATGTGTACCATACTGGATAATTATATCTATTGTTACGATTATTCTGTTTTTTAATCGGTGCGCAGGTATCAAAGACTTCGTTCATCTTTGTATAGAAGAAATTTAAAACCTCTTCAGGAACTTGCATACTATACATTTCTTCCCAGTGTATTCTACCTATCAAATAATATAAATAATTGAAGTCTACCTTGTGAAAGTTCCAACGTTTATATGGGTTAAGGTGTTGCGAGTCCTGCGCATGCGCCAAGTCGGCCGCCGCCGAATGGAGAACCGGCGAGGACTGCGCCTGCGTGGCGACGTCCACGGCGACCGCGAGCGGCGGGTGATACACGTCCACAGGCCGCAACCCCTCCTCCGCCGCGCACACTAACACGCCACTGCGCCCACTCAACACAAGGTCCAGTTGTCTGTTATTGCAATTCGGTACCATGTTACACTGTGTGACCTCACAGAAGGCAACAAAATATTCAAAATAATTATTAACAATACTATTGCACGAAACTAAATTAAAATCTCCTAAAATAACTATATTACTTCTATACTTAATACAAAATTTCTCCAATATATTAAACATTACCATGTACTCAGTCTCATTTGCCTTAGGTGGTATATACAACACACAGCATACAAATAAAAACCTATTATGTTTATAAACACTTGCACATATTAGTTCGAATTGTTGAGAGTCAATAACAATATCACCTGGTACCTGTAGTCGTCGCAGTTCAAAACGCGGTGTGGCCACTAAAAGCACGCCGCCGTGCTTGCGGCCGTCCGCCCGGTCATTTGGTCACGTGCTTTGCGTGCACACATTCATAATGATTTGCTTTGCTTGCAATAAAAAAATTGGTTTGGGAGATCAACTGAGATGTACTGGATGCAAGACAGTATATCATTATACCTGTCTTAATATTACAACGGCTACATTCACTGAACAAAAAACCCAGTTGAAGAGTACCTACAGATGTGATTCCTGCTCGAACATAACACGTCGGGTACATGTGACCGACGAGACACCTGTACGTGGTTCCCGCTCAGGAGGAAGGGTGATAGAAGAAGAGTTAACTAAGAGTAGTGAAGAGATTATTACGGAAAAAAGTACGCCATTGGCAAATAATATGATGGATAATATGCAAAGTATTACGGATATATTAAAAGGAATAATATCCTCCAGGTTGAATGATATTGAAATAAAATTGATTCAAGAGATTAAAACTTCAGTAGCTAGTTTGGTTTTAGAAAATAAAAAACTGAGAGAAGATTTGAGTGACGCTTATAAAAAGTGCTCTTATTTAGAAGAGGAAGTTAAAGTTCTCAAAAATGGGAAAAATATTACTACGCAGCAGAATGCTTGTACCACATTCGTACAAAATTCTTTACATAGTCCAACTAGTAAAGAAGCTTCCACTACGCAGACGCAGTCATCACGCGCTGTTTCCGGGATATTGCCGGCGAACCCGAGAGCGAGATCGCCGCTGCCGTCGCCGGCCGCTTCGATCATACCTACGACCGCGGCCGCGGCCCCGGCAGCCCGAGCGACATCGCGTCGACGCGCGCCTCGGCTCAGCTGGGCGATACCTACGCGGAAGCGGTGGCCAGAAAAACAGCGGTAGCGGAAACGGGTGCGCATAACACAAATGATACATGGAATGAAGTAACAAATAGGAGAAGAAATAATCCAGTAAAAATAGGTGGTAATACTTCAGTTACATTGTTGAAGGCAGTAGAACGGAAAAAATATTTACACGTGTGGAGATTGGACAAAAATACTACAGAAGATAACATTAAGAAACATATTAAAAATATAATAGGAGATAGCTCAGAATATAAAGTAGATAAAATAAAAACAAGAACTGAAAGAAATTACTCTTCGTTTAAAATTGGTTTATTGGAAAAGGACTTTGTAAAACTGTGTAACCCGAATGTTTGGCCCTTAAATGTAGAGTTTAGCGAATGGATTTTTTTTCACCGTCCAAATCCAAGCACTTCAAATCATCCAAATACACAGGAGACACAGTGATACCGAAATATTATAATATTTTGTATCAAAACGTAAGAGAACTAAGAACTAAAACAACACAGTTTTTATCATTACTAGAATCTTCTGCTGCTGACATATTCGCTATTACTGAAACGGGTTGTAACGAATCAATTTGCGATTCAGAAATTTCGTTGCCGGGATATCAGATTTTACGTTACGTCCGCCCGGTCATAATGAGCAGAAGTAGTACATAACTCCAGTTTTAACTTCCCTTTCTTCTCTAGGCTTATTCTCTTTTGGTTCTCGCATTTTCTCTTCTCACGGGTTTTTCTCTTGTGCAAATGGAATTTGCCCGTGGAATTTGCCACGAATGGAATGTCGTGGTGGCCCGGAGGTTTATGACGCCCACTTCTCATGCATGAGGGTGCGGGTTCGAAACCTACCATCAGCAAGTACCAATGTGACTTTTTCCGAGTTATATGTACTTTCTAAGATTATTTAGACACCACTGACAAACGGTGAAGGACAACATCGTGAGGAAACCTGGACTTATAATTTCTAATTATAAGTTTGAATCGCCAACCCGCATTGAGCAAGCGTGGCGATTAATGCTCTAACCTTCTCTGTGTGAGAATAGGCTTTGCTCAGCAGTGGGCATTTATAGGCTCTTGATGATGAAATGGAATTTGCGCTTGCGTCTACAAATGGTTATGGTTATGGGTATGAGTGCAATTGGAATTTAAAAATCATGATAAAGTACATAATATTAAGTTATGTGACCATTTATTGTTATAAAAACTTCTATAGACATTCTATAGAATACTCTCCCCATTCCCTCTTCCCATAGAATTACCCACGAAGCGCAACTTGTTCAATTAGGATGCCTTTTTTTTTTTTTTTTTTTTTTTGACCCTGGGAAAATACTTTATGTATCATCCTCCCGTGGGGGGACGGGAGGGATATGTGGGACTCTCCGGGAGAAGCCCGGCATACCCACTAAAAACCCAGGAGCACACCAGCGTCGCCATGTGAGGGGGTCTGGGAGACCGGTTGAACCTTTACGACCAGGACCCCCTCGGCTATGCCTGCCAGAGATGGCGGGCCATATTCACACCCTTCCCTGTGTTAGGGAGGGGTTTCGGGAACGGTCGTGCCAACCGTTCCCGTCCCGCGAAAGGTGAGTAGTGCAATGCGGATGCAGGCGCCCCCGCGCCTAGCACCCGCTACTCACCCCCGGGAGGGATAAGGCGGTTGTACTGCCGTCTTCTCCTTCCGACTCTTCGTCGTCGGAGCGCTGGAGCGAGGGCGTCTTCCTCTCGCTCACGCTCTGCCACCTCCTTCTGCGATATTACGCATTCGCAGAAGGAGGCGACTGCCGCCCATGTTTCTTCGCTCCCCAACATTGCGCGTACTACGCAGGGGAGTGAGAGGTCTTGTCCGACCACCGCGACCAGGTTCAGGCGCGGCTCGGACCACGATGGGCACTCTTCGAGTGTGTGCCGCACCGTGTCCTCTGTCGCACCACAATGGTGGCACGACGGGTTCTCCTCCCGTCCGATGCGGTGCAGGTACGACCCAAAACAACCATGACCTGTCATCACCTGCACCAGACGGAAGGAGAGAAAGCCGAACGGCCGCTCGAGCCAGGTCTGGAGGATCAATTAGGATGCCTGTTCCAACTATGACCAACTTTGTCCTGCGCTATATATTGTTGGAATGTATGAATAGAGGCATTGTTATTATAAAGAGTACTAGTTTTACTTACCTTCCACGGTTTTGTTCATGAGTAATTTGGTTATGATGAATAATGATGACAAATAGCTTATACATACATTATTATCGCTATTATAAAAGGAAAAAACTAGTTTACTTGCATACACAAAAAATCTGAATAAACACGCTCGTGCATGTTAAACAATCCATTTTCTTCTTTCATAAATATTATTATCGTGTTTGTACACTCTGGCCAGTTTTAAGATGCTGAGACATAACACGATGAGATTATTATTATACAATTTGTTTCAAATTGATCATCATTAACACCACCACCGTCTCAATCCGTTTTCAACCAATTTGGTATAGGCCACCGTCAAATTTTTCCTCTTAGTTCTATTTTGGGATATCATCTTTCTACCTCATCTGCGGTCTACCAACAGGTCGTTTGTTTTCCCACGATCTTCACTGGTAATTTCATTTCATTTATTTATTCATGAACAATTATTACATTGTGTTTGAATTTGTACAATACACCTATATTCTAAAAATTATACATGCAATAATTAGCCGTTACAATTAATAAAGTTAAATGTCATTCCCTGTACTTGTCAATTATAATTATTATAACAAAATAAAACATAATACACAAAATATAATAAATATAGTCATGTCATCCATAAAATACCAAAAAAAAAACACACAACAACAATTCCAATAAATTAAGTTATAATTCGTCAACATGATAAAGACACTTATTTAACAAGAACTGTCTAAGCTTATTCCGAAACTCGCCTTTATAAATAAGACCTTTTATTTCCGTTGGCAGTCAGAATTGCACCACGAGATATGTTTGCAGGCTACATGTGCCGCCCATTCAACTAATATTATACAATTCAACATTCAAACTATTCCATGTCATTTTTTGAAAGAATCCCTGACCATTTAATGCCTAAATCGGAAATTAAAACCCAGAAAGCTTATACCATAGCGTCGCAACACAAGAAGGAGACAAAATATGTCCATACATTCCGTACGATATCATATTAATATTAGCGCTATCAAATATCTATACTCAATATCGAACAACTATTATTAGTTGTGAGTTACTTCTCCAATTTCAGATATTACGAGATATTACAGTCCCTCTGAAACTTATTTAATTGTCTTGTTCGCTTCAGGACTTATTATATTATTTACTTGTTTTACAATACAAATAGATTAATTGACAAATCGTAACCTTCTTGCCCTTATCTCAAGGTCGTAGGTGTCAACGCAATGTCTTACTAATTATTTCATCAATCATCAACAACCAGTTTTCGTCCACTGCTAGACATAGGCCTCTCCAAGGGTCTGCCACTGAGCTCGATCTTCAGCTCTACGCATCCAATCACTATCAGCCACCGAGCAGGTATAGTCACTTCACGTAGCTGGCAGGCGCCCTACGCTACGTTTGCCTAGACGCAGTCTGCACTACAGAATACGTCTATCCCAATGTTCATCGATCCTTCGACAATTGTGACCAGCCCACTGCCATTTCAGCTTGCTACTTCTGTGGGCTAAGTCGGTAACATTAGTTCTCTGTCGGATTACCTTGTTATGGATCCTATCCTTCAGAGAGACTTCGAACACAGCCCTCTCCATAGCTCGCTGCGCCACCTTAAATTCCTGAACCAGTTGCATTGTTGGTGTCAACGTCTCGGCTCCGTATGTTATTAATGGTAGGACGCACTCGTTGAAGACTTTTATCTTCAAACTTTGAGGCAGAGTTGGCGAAAATAAATTATGTAATCACCTAACAATTGGCAAGCCAATAGCTGATTGGTTGATGGCCACGCATGCCTATGATTATGAATCCCGATGTGGTTTAAATCATTTACCGTAAACTTATATTGATCAATGAATTGCATTGATCACTTAAATAGTTTTGTCAAACAAATATCGTTTAACGTTTACAAAGACAAATTTTCCAATAAGTAATTCAAATTGCGCCTAGATCCGAAACAACGACTAATAACTTATAGTCGATCTGTGAATAAAAAGTCGCAACACGGTACAAAAACCGGCTCAAGTACAACGCCAAACTATTTTTAGAAGATAAAACTATAAATCACTAAAACTGAGACTCCTCTTTAGTTCTATCTCTCTGTATGCGACATCTTAGAAATTGATTTATTTCATTTATATTGAAGTGAGATCTTTTCAATTTAATATGGAAGAATAAACTTTGGATTTTTGAAATGAAGTTCTATTTACTTGTATATTGTGTATGAAACTTCAAAAATGCAGTAAAATATGTAAATGTCTCATTAAAATTGCAATTAGCAAATGGCAAGATCCGATACAAAAAATTAGACCATTCTAGGCTTACTACTTAACGTGTAAGTTCTTTAGACATTAAGGTCTGAAATGAATGATTGGTTAACAGTAAAAGGTTTTAAATACGATTTCTAGATAAAGTCAAAAAGTCAAAATAATTTATTTCAATGAGACCAGAAAGGCACTTCTGCACGTCAACAAAAAAAAATTAAAAGTGAAGTTATTACCTTATTCCAAGGTGTAGATTCCTATGGAGAAGAACGAACAAGAAACTCCATAGGTCACTTTTTCAATCAGGTTCACAATACAATTCTCTAGTTACATAGTTTTGTTGTTTGGATTGTGCGAGAACAATGTAACACTAAAATACAGTCAGAAAGATCGAAAAAAAATAACCTTAAAGGGCAGTAAAAAAAATACAGTCTGGAGCTGACCAGTCCCAGTTGACGGCGACAATACGGTTAAATATTTTCAGTTTAAACACGACATTAGCAAAGACATTTTATAAGCTTAGCCTTAGGACTATCTATGACGATAAACCTATACTAGTATTATTTCAAAAATTTAGTTCACTGTGATTGCATTTTCACATACCCCATCAGCGTATAACAGGACAGTACATGTCTGTATACATTTTCATTGTATACTATTAGAAATATATTTTAATCTATACATACATATAATAATATCGTAGGAAAGTGAGTACATCGAATTAAAAGAATGCTTGGGCCTTGATCTAGCGTCGATACCGAAAGCAATAAAAAGGAATTTAGAATTTTTGTCTGTTTGTCTGTATGTATGTCCGGGATGAACTCAAAAAGTGCTGCATGGATTTACTTCAAATTTTGCATGAATATTACTAACAAGTCGGGTCAATCAACTACGGAGAAGGAGCTATGAATCATTATTCCACGCGGACAAAGTCGCAGGCTTAGCTTGTTTTTTATAAATTAGATGATTTTATTTACCAAAATATTGTTTTAATAAATCAAATAAATTTCAGCACTTTCAGGTAATTATTAAAGCGTGCCCACGACGTGCCTAAAAATAGCATAGCAACCAATACCTTACTAATTGCCTCTAGATTCGCCCTCAAATACTGCAAGGTTCGCGTTATCGCAAAAGGCCCTTTAACCACGAAGCAGGGTAAAAACACCAGTCATCGCCTCCCTGTCACCATGTTTAATTACTTTGAAGATGCTGAGGTCAGGAAAGCCCTTTAGCCGTCAAAAACCAGCCAAGTTTGTTGGACATGCGCTCAAGTTTCCGTGGTTCATTTGAGTTAGTTAGACTATTATTTATTGTTAAATTGAAGGTTGGTTTTTGATTGAGTGACGTCGTTAAATTATTTATTAGATCTGTCTATTTTTAATTGGATTTTTATGCGTAGTTTTGTAATGTTAATGAGTTTGACAACAATTTTTAGAGCCTATAAAAGTATTAAGTGATATTGAGAGACAAACTATACACACGAACAATTTAATAGTAAGTACTACTATAATTAAAAAGCATTTAAAAGAAAACATAGAAAGTTTCACTGCTGTCTCCGAAAGAATCTGCACTTTGAATCTGCATTTGGGCAACACTAGCCTATCAATTTTACAAATTTACGCCCCAACCAGCGATGCTAGCGATTTAGAATTAAAGAAATTTTATGAACAAATACAAAACTGTTTAATTAATTGCAATACCAACCTTATAATTATGGGCGATTTCAACGCTAGAATAGGCTGTAAGTTAAAAGGCGAAGACAAAATACTGGGCAGCTCGTGCTTCGGAAAACGAGATAAAAGAGGTGAAACTCTACTTCAATTTTGTTGGGAAAATAAATTATTTATAATCAACAGTCTCTTCAACAAAAACAGCAAAAATCTATGGACATGGCTGTCACCTAAGAACAATAAAAGTCAGATAGATTACATTTTATCTAACCTCAAAGACAAAGTCACCAACGTTGAAGTGTTACATAGATTGTCCTTCCCAAGCGACCATAGGCTTGTCAGAATGAGTCTCTTCCTAACTAAAAATAAAAAATCTAGAGCAAATTACAAAAACAAAATATATAAACTGAACACCAAGGAAGAACAACAGCAATACAAAGAAACTTTTAAAGGACAGTCTTCAAACATAAAACTAGAGGACGACGACAATGTGGAGATGTGTTACAAAAAAAATCAAAAAAGTAATTGTGGAAAGTATCCATTCGACCATAAATGTTATTAAGAAGCGAAAAAGACAAAACATTATTTCAGATAGTACAAAAATTCTTATAGATAGAAGAAAAGAATTAACAAATAAAAAACACTTAACACCAAACGAAAAAAAGAGAGGAGTCAATTATATAAAACCATTCATAAAATTATTAAGAAAGAATACCAAGAACATAGATTATCAACTATCGAAAGACATCTAAATAACTCAGGAAGTATGAAAAAAGGCTTAAAAGAATTAAGAACATCAAAAAAATGGATTACTTGCCTACAGACGACCTCTGCAAATAAATCGATAACGTTTTCGAGATCAGGAATAATAAAAATAGCAACTGATTTCTATAAAGATCTTTACTCTATAAAGACACCATCGTGAGCAGAGACCCTACAGCAACAAAAACAAAACGATACCACCTTGCAAACATTTTCACTGCAGGAAATAGCTAAAAAAATAAAATCGCTGAAGAAGGAGAAAAGCAGCGGACCTGACGGCATACCCAACGAGGCAATTATAGCAGGAGAGCCTATTCTGGTACCTCTTTTGTCCATTTTATTCAATAAAATACTAGACGAAAAAATAATTCCAGGCGAGTGGGCAAAATCGGATATTATTCTCTTATACAAGAAAGGAAACCCTATGGATATTGGCAATTACAGACCGATCAGCTTGCAATCAAATCTATACAAGCTTTTTGCTTCGTGCTTGGAGGATCGTCTCGCGGAGTATACCGAGAAATATCAGCCAGTAGAGCAAGCAGGCTTTAGAAGAAACTACTCAACAATAGATCACATTCACTCCTTAGAATTAGTGATAGAGAAGTTCGAAGAAATGAACAGCCCGCTCTACCTGGCGTTTTTAGACTATGCCAAAGCGTTCGATTCTATTTCCCACAACAGTATCTCTCCAGATACTGTTGAAAGCTCTCCAGCTTTACAAGATTGCGAGGTACCTACGGAAACCATAGAACTAATAAAGGAAATTTACAAAAATAGTCATAGTAGAGTAATACTGGACAGGACCGGGCCGGAATTCGACATTGGCAGGGGCGTGAGACAGGGCGATCCTTTATCCCCGAGAATATTTATAACCGTACTTCAGAGCATAATGAAAAATCTGAAATGGTAAAAAAGGGCATTTGCATAGACGGAAATTACCTAAGTAATCTAAGATTTGCAGATGATATTGTACTCTTTGCAGAAAGTGCATCAGAGCTAAGAGCTATGGTAAAAGAAATAGACGCAGTTAGCCGGAAAATTGGCTTGCTACTGAACACAACAAAAACAAAAATAATAACAAACAATAAAAAAACCCCGATAAGTCTCGAGAACGTTCCTCTGGAATATGTTGAAGAGTACATATATCTAGGTAAGCAAATATCCTTCAAAAAATCTAGACATCGAGATGAACTGACTAGACGTGTAAACATGGCCTGGAACAAATTTTGGAGTTTTAAAGAAGTTCTTAAGTCAAGAATTCCTGCAAGACTGAAGAAAAAGGTACTGGACTCATGTATATTGCCATCTCTTTCTTATGCGTCACAAACATGGATATTCAACAGATACACCATTAACAAGATACAAACCACGCAAAGAGCCATGGAGCGGAGCACGCTAAATATAAAGTTGAAACATAAAAGGACAAACATATATGTGAGAAATACAACTAAAGTTATAGATGCTTTACAACACTGCAAAAAATTAAAATGGAAATGGGCTGGCCATGTTGCACGTATGAATAACTATAGATGGACAAAACGGATAACTACTTGGAAGGGGCCGTCAGGAAAGAGAAAGCGAGGTAGACCAAGGGAGAGGTGGCTCGATGAAATACTGAACACAGTGGGAAGTGACTGGTTAGAAAAGGCTTTAGACAGAGATCAATGGAGAAAAATGGAGGAGGCCTTTACTCTGTAGAGAGGTCCTTAATAAATTAAATATTAAATTTTTATTTGCATGAAAATCAACTACTTATTTATAAATTTTGTGTTGTATATTTTTTCTCTAAACTTTAAACTAAAAATTTTAAATTGTTACTACAAATTTATATAAATTCGATACTGTAAAAAAAAACTATGTAAATCGATTATTAAGGAATAAAATGAGGCTTTATTATTATTACTACTATAATTTAACCACTAAAAATATTAGCAATATCACGTAAAGTCTCAAAAACAAACATTTCCTTTAACATACGTCAGAGCATGTTATACAAGTTCGACGAAAAGTATAGACACATAACAAAAGGACAAACAAAACGATACAATCCTGTGCGGTTTCCGTTCTACGGAACCGAAAATACACGCAGAAATATCGCGGTCATTTGTTTTTATTTACCCAAGGTTTAAGGTAAATATTGGATCTTTAAACTTCAAATAAATGATAAAGAACCTCTTTTGTTTCCAACTACGTTTTTGTTATACAGCGCTGTGTTTAAAATATTGGGCAGATTTTGACTAGTTGGGTTAAAAATATTATTGTTTTGTTGATGAATAACTGCTCAAGTTAGTGTTATGTTTGTAAACTTTTGAGTTCTTAACAAAATTAGAATACTGGATTCGTTTTAATGAGAACAGTGGGTAAACGAACCGACGGATCACCTGATGTTAAGGAATTGGAGTCGTTTATGGGCACCTGGAACAATGTGGAAGCGTTACAAGTGCGTTACCGGCTCTTTGGGCATTAGGAATTTGAGGATTGTTGCAGATTCAGGGATTCGGGAGATTGGGGAAGGGGGGGATCGGGCCTCCTGTAACCTCACTCACACGACGAAACACAATGCAAACGATGTTTGCTTTTCTGTGAGGCCGTGGTATCACTCCGGTCGACCCAGCCCATTATATTGAATATAACTTTTTAATAAAATGCAACTGAAATAAAAACAGCATAATTCAGTATTACATATACAGGATGGATGATGAAAATGATAAAATGTCTAATAATGTAAAATGACTAAATGACTATTATAGTAACAATATGTACTATTACAATGTAAAACAATATTGTTTAGAAAAGATTAGAAAAGAATTTCCACCAGTAGAAGGATAGGATGCATGTATTAACAACACCAATTCTTGAAGACACAATAAACTAAAGCAGTAAATCACTAACAACTATCACACAAATTGTCCTTCTGCTCCAATCAGACGTGTAACACGTAGCGTAGCATGTTGTGCAACAACGCTATTAGTGTAAAACGTGTCAAAAGTTCGCAACAAAGTTACAGCAACGTGTTAATGTTATAGGTAGCGTCAGCTTTTTTTAAATAATTCGTAGTAATACCAGTGACTGTGTACTCATGTGTTGTGATTAAATATTTACGTATTTTCTGGTTTGTACGGGATTTTCTTGGTAATCTCCTATCAAAAAATTATGTTTTCTACGACCAAATAATACTACTGGCTGTGTTTTATATTATTCCATCAATTACTTAGCTCATAATATAAGAGCTTTCTATGTATCGATGACTGTAACATTGTTACAGAGCATGTTGCTACGTCAACACAATGTACAAATAAATAGAGATTCTTCGTTGAGTGAGTGGAAAATACATGAGACAAGATTGTAGTGTTTAACTTATTTTAGTTCATTCATTTACGTTATTCATTGTTAGAACAGGAACGATCGTAATAGTAAGAATTGTTTGAAATCAAATGTAGAAACTAAATAAAATGTCTTCGAGGAAGTACCTAACCTTATAATAATTATGATTAGTCTTAATTGTTAATGAATGAAAACAATCCAATTATATATGTTTTATTAAGCTTTTTTTTAAATAAAACGTTGCCTAACACTAGGATTTTGTACTGTGTCCTGGGTGCATTTACAAACATGCAAGTTTACATAATACATACACATGACACCCTGACCCGAAAAAACAATCTGTGGATCACACAAAGATTTGTTCCGTGCGGAAATCGAATCCGCGACACGTTGCGCGACATCCAGTTGCCCAGCCACCGAGCCAACTGTGCCGACATTTTTTATTCACTAGATCTAAAGATAGGAGTCTGGAATAATATACTTTAATTACCCAAGTATATAGACAGAGAAAGAGTATTAAGAGCCCTTCACATTAGCGTTTGTCCAGCGTGGGCGTTCGATAAACGTATGCGCCGCGCAGACGCCGCGCAGTCGTCGCGAAGTCGCAGCGTCTGCGCGGTACATACGTTAGACAAACACTAATGTCAATGGGTTCGAAAAACTGATTTATAAAAGGTTTCAAATTGTAAAAAGATATCAATCAGACTATTGCCAAACCCTTTAAAAAATTCTAGACTGTTAAATTTCTCGAATTTTTTATTTAAAAACAGCTTAAAGTTTTCAAAAAAGTTAAGTTGAAGTAACCCTTAAGTTTAAATAACAAGTTCAGCTTATTACAGTTTAAGCGGACTAAAGTAAACTTGCCGGCGACGGATTAAGCATTTTTAAGTTTGTTAAGTAAGCACTTTTATTATACACAGTCTATCCCCTAGTTAAGTGGCAATTAATCTTAAAAGAGGTAGGTAGAGATTCATTTATTATTAATACACTCATGTAGGTTATGTTAGCAATAAATAAAGTTTAGTATGAAGTTCAATTAAGTCAAATGTGGGAGAGCCATGCTTCGGAACGAATGGGCCGGCTCGTTTGGAGTTATACCACAACCTCACAAAAACCGACGTGAAACAACGCTTACGTTGTGTTTCGTCGTGTGAGTGAGGTTACCAGAGGCCCAATTACCTCCCTCCCTAATCCCCGTCTCCCTAACCCCCGAATCCTCCACAATCCTCAAATACCCAATTCCCAAAAGGCCGGTAATGCAATTGTAACGTCTTGGTGTTTCGAGTGGCGGCGCCGATTGCTTACCATCAGGTGATCCGTCTGTTGGTTTAACGGCTTATGCTATAAAAAAAATACTTTAAAAAAAAAACAACTTAATATCTCGCCTTTTATCCCAGAAGGTATATGCGAAAGTACACTTTACAGCAATAAATGCCTCTGTACAATGTAGCTCCCACTTTTCATTATTTATGTAATGAGTCCCATGTAATAGGGGGTGAGCTGATTGCCATATACCGGGCACAATTCCAGATTCCGTGCTACTAGTGAGAATTTTATAACTGAGACCGTCGTACTTGCGACCACTCGGCCAACGAGGCAGTCAAAAAAATATTCTGACTTGTGATCGTGATTTGCTACTTTGAATTAATCTAATAAAAAAATTAACTAAATTATAAAAATAAAATATCTTATCTTTTAGTATTCACTTACCACGTAAACATGATTAACAGCACAAAATGATTTAACAAAACGTGTTAAGCTTAAGCAAACCAAGTTACCTGTGCAATCTTCGCTAGAATGATACATGTCTAGAGTAAACCCAATTTAAACACTAAAGAGACCTAAATAAACACCAAAGTCGAGTGAACACTGCAGTAACCCTGGAACATTGACTAGCTTTTAGCTAACAAAATATTTTCGTTACAAAGGGTACGTTCACATCTGCTGAATGTGCTGTTTGCGGGCTGCCCGCGACAAGCGCGCGTGGATGTCGGCAATGGTTTGGTGCTCATGAGTTGAGCATAAATAATAATTTTAAATGCACGCGCATATCTCGCGAGCTGTGCATTCGTCAGATGTGAACACGCCCTAAGGATCAACCCTGCATGAAGACTCTCAGACTAAACTTTTCTAGTGTAGATCTTAAAAAGTGTAGAATACCTTCATAATGTACGCTCATTTTATACTGGGTAATAATTCCTAAGTACTTGTGTTTGAAGGTTTTAGCAAACGCGCAACTTTTAGTGTCGGTTGCCGGCGATTTTGTTGCGTTCGAAAACTATACTTCACTGCTTCTATTAAAGTGAAGACTACTTAATCTTGATTGTGCATCTGTGACTATAAAAAGGTACATGTAGTTTAAAATAATGTTTACTTAATACTCGTTTGCTTTTATAGCTTTATTTACGTCCATTGTTCATCTATATCTATATATAAATAAAAATGAATTTCTGTTCGTTAGTCTCACTAAAACTTGAGAACGGCTGAAGTGATTCGGCTAATTTTGGTCTTGAAATGTTCGTGGGAGTCCAGGGAAGGTTTAAAAGGTAACAAAATTCTAGTGTGGGAGAGCCATGCTTCAGCACGAATGGGCTGGCTCGACCGAAGTGATACCACGCGCGGCCTCACAGAAAACCGACGTGAAGCAACGCTTGCATTGTATTCCGTCATGTGAGCGAGGTTATCGGAGGCCCAATTACAACCTCCCCCTCCCCCCTAATCTCCCCAATCCCTGAACCACCACAATCCTCAAATTCCCAAAAGGCCGGTAACGTACTTGTAACGCCTCTGGTGTTCCAGGTGTCCATAGGCGGCGCCGATTGCTTACCATCAGGTGATACGTCTGCTCATATACCGGCTTATGTCAAAAAAATACTTACGAAGTTTACCGGGTCAGCTGGTATTTACTAAAAATCAGTGTAACGACAATTTCATTCATGTTCATCAACACTAATAGTTGCGTGTCTACCAGCCCCTAAACTTAAAATTAATCCCTTTTGACACTAAATAAATAAGAGAAAGATTTTAAAATATTAAGACTCTGAAATTGAGCTACATCTTAAGATATTTTTTAATTAAAGCTCTCGTCTGAAGGAATAAATTAATGTTTATATTTGTAGGTACCCAACGCGTTACAGTGAAATATTATTATGTACACTGAGAGTCGTAGCTACGTCAATTTAAGGTCTATTTTTGTTATTATGGTTTTTCGAAACTATTATGGATATATTTTAAGTGTGGGAGAGCCATGTTCCGGCACAAATGGGCTGGCTCGACCGGAGTGATACCGCGGCCTTACAGAAAACCGACGTGAAACAACGCTTGCGTTGTGTTTCGTCGTGTGAGTGAGGTTACCCGAGGCCCAATTAACCCCCTCCCGTTCCTCAGTCTCCCCAATACCCAAATCCACCACAATCCTCAAATTCTGTGTTCTCAAAAGGCCGGTAACGTACTTGTAACGCCTCTGGTGTTCCAGTTGGCGGTGCGGCACCGATTGCTTACCATCAGGTGATCCGTCTGCTTCTTTACCGGCTTATCCCATAAAAAAATACATATTGAGCCTACTCAAAACTAATGCTAATTATGTTCTTGCTCATACACCTGAATGGTTGAATACATATTTATTTCTCTGGGTTAGGAGTGAATTTTAACAATCAACCTTTTTGCACTAACTATGGTAATTGAAAAATAAATAAAAGCTAGCAAAATGGAAAAGTAAAAAATGGAAACTAAATCAAATACTTCGTTTTACATGCACTTCAAAAACGTATTTACTTCTAAAAAAAATGCTGTTACAAATTGCATTGTGGTTAGTTTGTAAAAATTGTGTAGCTTTGTTTATTATTTTGTTAGAAAAAACCCCGCCATTTATTTCCAATGAAAAAACATAATGGCTGACTTTTGTTGTGTGTTTATTTTATCTTAATTTTGTTAGAAAAAATTTCAGTTATATGCAGTGTTATTTTTCTCGTTTTTATTTATATTTGGAGGAAAGAAATATCTAAAAAATTCTTATTTTGAAGAAATTTGTTTGAAATTACAGAATTCAATACATTGTTAGTATAGTGGCTATAAGAGCCTATCGACCCATGTTTACTAAAGCAAAACTACATAAACAATCTTACGAAAACCTCAACTGTCTATTAGATAATGATACTGTACATAAATCCAGCCAAATAGATAAACAGATAGACTGACAACGAAGTCTTAGTAATAGTATCCTAGTTTCACGGAACTCCACAAACTAAACAATTTTGCAAAACAAATAAACTATATGTAGGTAGGTATGTATAGTATATGCGGTATGTTCCCTCACTTTTTCATCACCGATTTTATTTCCATGAAATTGCAAACAGCCGGCACTATTCCAACTAAATTTTCCAACATAAAAAACGACAATAAAAAATGCTTCAAGCAAGGTAACAAAACATTTTGAAAATGTTACAACAAAATGAAAGCCATCTTAATTCTACCTTTTTTTATCGCGAGAAATAAATTATTTGTAAATAAAGCGGTTGCATGACCTTCTAACCTTCGCTTTGGTATCATAACGACCATCCATTAGGGGTCTCGGTTGAATACATCAACGTAATCAGAATGAGCCTAAAGGCGCTTGCAGATCAAGTTACATGCTTATACAACTTGTGTTTTAAAAAATTGTCTAACTTTTTTTTTACAGAGCTATTCACAATGTATATGATTATGTTATACTAGCGACCCGCCCCGGCTTGGTACGGGTGCAATATGCATGTATTATACATATAAAACTTCTTTAAAAATCACTCTATCTATTAAAAAATCGCATCAAAATCCGTTGCGTAGTTACAGATAGACGGCGGATAGCGACTTTGTTTTGTACTATGAACTGATAATACTTTGTATAAACTAAGAAACTGTCATTTAAACATGTCCAAATCCCCCAACCCTTAAGCCTCCAAAAGGTCGGCTACGTACTTATAACTCTTCAAAGGTTATCAGTGTCCATAGGCAATGCCAATTGCTTACCATCAGGTGACCTGTCTGCTGCTATACCGCCCTATGACATAAAAAAATGACCTTTAGCATTCAATGTCTTCACAAGTTAAAGAACATGTATCTATACTTACGCTTACGTTGATATAATACTCTCACTCAACCATGTGGGAGAGCTATGCTTCGGCATGAATGGGCCGGCCCAACCGGAGTGATACCACGGCCTCACAGAAAACCGACGTGAAACGCTTGCGTTTTGTTTCGTCGTGTGAGTGAGGTTACCGGAGGCCCAATTACCCCCCTCCCTAGTCTCCCGAATCCCCAAATCCTCCACAATCCTCAAATTCCCAATTCCCAAAAGGCCGGTAACGCACTTGTAACGTTTTGGTGTTTTGGGTGTCCATGAGCGGCCCGATTGCTTACCATCAGGTGATCCGTCTGCTCATTTACCGACTTATGCTATTAAAAAAAAAAACATTATAGAAATCGGTATAGTTGGACTTTACGCTGTAGGGCCCATGATTGAAATTTGTTTGAACCGATATTATAAATTTGAAAATATGTGAGTTTATGTGTTTGTGTGTATGTTTGTTACTCAGTCATATTAAAACGACTGAAGGGATCGGAATGAAATTCGGAGCAGAGGTTGATTATGATCTGAAGTAATACATAGGCATTTTACTCCTGGGATCGCAGGCAAAACCTCTGGCTGAAGATAGTGTTATACATATAATCTGTATACACCTTTAAACAACTTATTACAGTGATCGTTCAGTCTCACTTCATAATGTAACTATTTAGACTACGGCTAAGAAAAACGCGACTGAGCTTAGGACTATAATGTTACATTATTATTATTCATTTTACAATGGCTTTACACGGTAAAAGTGACCTAGTTACTCAAATTCCTATGTCATTATTGTAATTTGGAATGGCTATGTTGTAATATTGTTGTGGTATGAAGATGTGCCGGTCACATTTGTCGAAGAACCGATAACCGTTGAGGTAAACGTGTTCTAGAGTGGAGACCGCGTCTAGACAAACGCAGTGTAGTGCCCTCCAGCTAGGTGGAGTGACGACATCCGCAAGGTGGCTGGCAGTGGTTGGATGAGAAGAGCTGAAGACCGAGCTCAGTGGTGTGCCATTGGAGAGGCCTATGTTCAGTAGTGGACGAATACAGGCTGATGATAAGGATGAAGATGTACGTCACATAAATAGTAGAGATTGTGAAATATACTGTTTCTTACTTACTTAAAACTATTAAACAAGACTTAAACAAATGTTATGGAGTTTTCTTTAGGTTGGCACTTTACTTATACTTCATTAACGGATTACCATCTGGCGACTTACTACATAACATCATCACGCCTTTTAGGCAGAGGTGCACATTACGATACTTAATGCCACTGTATAATGAACACCCACCTTTCACCCATAGGGGGTGAGCCTATTACTATAACCGGGGACATTTCCAGGCTCCGTGCTACTACTGAGAGTTTTTTTTAAACCCTTTGCCCAGCCCGGAAATCGAACCTGAGACCCCTTGCTCGGAAACCGCAATTGCGACCACTCGGTCAACGAGGCAGTCCAACAGGGCTCACTAGGTTTATGATAAAAAGGATCCAAGTTTACATAATTATTTCGTAACGAAAACTACCTCTAGATAGCGTATCTAAACCATCTCATTATAAAGAACTAATCAATCAAAAGACTGCACGGTTGTTGCGGTGGCTGGGCAACCGGCTGCCGTGCAACGTGTCGCGGTTCATTTCCCACACGGAACAACACTTTGTGTGATCCACAAATCGTTGTTTCGGGTCTAGGTGTCATTGTGTATGTGACTTGTATATTTGTAAACGCACCCACGACACAGGAGAAAATCATAATGTGTGACAACGTATAAAAAAAATCCTTACCCTAACAGCTAACTCAAAAAATAAAATCATCCCATTCGTGAATCACGGCAGAGGGCGCGCTGGGTCCGCAGACTCGAGTAGCCAGAAGCAGCGCGACAGTCGCCGCATCGCAGGTCGCGATATGCTGCTCATGAATATGAGCCTCTAACATGGCTTGAAACTAGTCGAGTTCCTCGTCAAATTACTACGTGAGTAAGCCGAAAACATAATAATTTATTTAGTATGTCTCACGAAAGTTACAATACAAAAATCATCCCACTCCATTTGAGATCAAAACGAACCTCATTAGTTCAAAAAATTTACGCCCCGTATAAGAACCAATCACTGCTCATTTCGAAGCTGTAAAGACTGAGCGCTTACAAAATGCTGATAGTAGTCAGTCGCACGTGCCGACAGACTTCTTATTAGTTTTAAAATGAACATTTTTCCTTTAATATACTTAGCTTCGAAGTTATTGTACGCGGTATCGTTTTTTTTTTCAGTCTTAATTAAGATTTTGGCCTGGTCTAATACACTGAAGATGGATAAAGATTTTCCAGTGCCTAAGGAATAAGGAATATTTGTGTGTACCTAATATTTTCTATTTCTTACATAGTTTTGTAATTTTACGGCCTCGTTGGTATACTAGTCGGATGATTGCTGGCAAAAAGGGATCTTGCCTAACAGACTAGGTCATACAAATAAGGATGCATAAGATTTTCGGTTTTTTTTAACACAACATAATATCACGCCTTTTTATCTCCGAAGAGATAGGCGGAGGCACTTGATGCCACTGTGCAATGTAACACCCACTTTTCTCTATTTATGTTATGAGTCCCATGTAATAGGTGGTGAGCCTATTGCCATATACCGGACACATTTGCAGACTCCGTGCTACTACTGCCATTTTTTTTAAAAAAAACTCCGTAATACTTTTCTCGACCCGGAAATCGACCCCTTGCCCAGCAGTTGGACTTGCGACAACTGACAACTGACAACTTGCGGCCAATGAGGCAGTGAGGTTTTTTTTGAAGACTGTAATAGCATGAAGTTTAAAATGGTACAGGATATATGGCAATGAGCTAACCCCATATGACAAGGGACTCTTAATACCACTGGTTCAATGACTGGAAGTTACATTGCCAACTATGAAACTTATCCTTTCGGGATTTAAACTGTCAAACACCGCGAGGACATCGGTCACCGCAACCTATTGTTTTTTAATTGTGTCTATAATGCCGTCATTATAGACAAAGTCGCCGTCGGGCAAAGTACTACTGAGTACCGTTACTCAAAGGGTTAAAAAGTGAAATAAATATGTTTCACGCTGACAATATATCACAAAACGAATGAAAAGACCGAACTATTTTAAAACTAACCAATCACAATAATTACAGAACCTCTCTTTAATATAAAGTTATTTAAACTATTCTCAATTAATTTAGAAACGTAACATTTAGTTAATTGTTAACTGATTAGTTTAACAATATAATATTTTGTTAGGACTACAATGGGAACGGTTTATTATTACCAATGAAATCGAATTGTTTCCGAATCCTCGATTTCATAATCGATTTGATATAGGTATATAGGCTTACACCTAATTTAATTGACTGCTTCATTGGAGTGGAAAACGTCACTATTAAGTAACTAAGTTATGAATTTGAGTGTCATATAGGAAAAATTGTTAATTTTGAGTTTAAATCGCAGTGACGAATTGTACCTACAGCATCAATAGTCCCTGGCAATTCCTTACTGGATTATACGTCTCCTCTACATAAATGAATTTACCATAAGCCTCATGTCAAGTGAATTGAAGTTTACAGTTCAAAACAATCAAACTTATGACACAGCATACCACAATAAGACAATCGGTGAAGCGGCACCGATTCATGGTAGATGTCCCACCCACACGCACGAAGCGCTTCGCATCAAGCTTCCTTGTGCGTACTGCTAAGGAGTGGAATTCTTTGCCGGAGTCTGAATTTCCTGAAGGGATCTGTAAGGCCCGAATAAATAGGTTGCTTATGGGACGACGTGTTTTATTGTAGATCGCATCATCGCTTATCACCAGGCGAGATAGTGGTCAAAAGTCGGCCTATCAAATAAAAAAAAGACAGCGCTGGCTGTTGCCCAGTTTCTGATTAATGTACGGTCCTCTAGTCGGGTCTTACGATACAACCGCCAGGTGTAGAATATATTCTACTCTATCGTCACACGACTAAAGTAACATAACATAACATCACGCCTTTTATCCCCGAAGAGGTAGGCAGAGGTGTACATAATGCCACTGTACAATGTAACACACACTTTTCACTATTTACGTTATGAGTCCCATGTAATAATAATAGACTCTGTGCTACTACTGAGAATATTTATAAACCCAGTAATACTTTGCCCGACCCGGGAATCGAACCCGAGACCCCTTGCCCGGCAGTCGCACTTACGACCACTCGGCCAACGAGGCAGTATAACTAAGTTAAGTTAAGTATAACTAACGACTAAAGTATTACTAAGAAACTAAATAATGTAAATATTTTAACTAACATAAATAGCAGAAAATGTGCAAGTTAACTTCAAAATTACTTCTACCTGGCTCTTAATTTCAAACATCAAAAAAGGATCTGTTTCATAACCACTTAACCTTCCCTAACATATATACTCTACTCAGAATGTAATATCCCATTTCTCAATAACATAACGTAATAAATCCTACACGCAGCTGCATTTCACAGACTATATTCCAAGTTATATCTCATTTGAGTTCTAGAAACGCGAGGAACATTTGCATTTCAATTTAAACCATTAAAAAGAGTGGTGAGACTATCGGAGAGAAATCGTCCATTACTTGCTTTAGTCTATGAATTTATGAATAGAAAATGCTGGAGCACGCAGTGGATGATATTATGTAATTTGTCGTCGTTATCCAGTGGTAATAGGGGTGCAAATGTAACGATTTTATTATTAAGCTTTTTTTATTATGACGCCTTGTTAATCTGAACGACTCAGCAGTTATAAGAAATAAACACATTTGAGTCGCAATACTATACTTGTATAAAAAATGCTGCCTCGTTGGCCGAATGGTCGCAAGCGCGACTGCCGGGCAAGGGTTCGAACCCGAGAGGGTTCCATTCCCGGGCCGGGCAAAGTATTACTGGGTTTTTTTAAAAAAATCTCAGTAGTAGCACGGAGTCTGGAAATGTGCCCGGTATATGGCAATAGGCTCACCCCCTATTACATGGGACTCATAACATAAATGTGAAAAGTGGATGTTACTTCTGTGTGCACCTCTGCCTAGCCCTTCGAGGATAAAAAGGCGTGATGACTTTTCTACGATTTTATTATATGTATAGATGTAGATTGTTATCTGTGTACACATATTATTTGATCAACTAATAACGTAAGCCAACTAGATAAAACTTAGGTCTTAGTTCTAATCACAATCAGGACTTACAAAGGTCAATAAAGAGACTTTACTAGGTAACACAATAAATAAACGAATCAGTCAACCTATAGGGCTTCGTAAATACTCCATTTGTTATTTAACTCAATGCAAAAGCCTTTGGATCTAGAATATTTGAATATTTTATATTATAAATCGGAAAGTGAGTTTGTTTGTTTGTTTGTTAGTTCCACTTTAACGCCGTAACTACTCAACCGATTGCTTTGAATTTTTGCAGATGTATAGTTAGAAGTCCGGATTAAATAATAGGGTACTTTTATCCCGGAAAATTTGATATTCCCGAGGGAAAACAAAAGTATTGGTATAGATGACGCTGTGTGTATTGGTATATGTCACATTGGCTTTTTATCCTTTTGTGACGCGAGCGAAGCCGTGGGTAAAAGCTAGTATTTGAATAAAATATTAGCACAATTTTATATGCCCTAGGTTTCATTGTTTAGAATGTAAATAAATCCTATTTTAAGCTCTATTTGGGAATTGTTCAGTGAAAATACACGTCGTGTGGATCGTTGTTTTGGGGAATAATAATAATAAATATTTGATCATAAGTTTTTGTAGTTTAATTAAGCTTTATAGAGCGTTGTTGGCGTAATAATTTTGTTCAACTGTTGGATTATACCTATTAATTTTCAAAATATGAGTGCCCCGTTGGCCGAGTGGTCGCAAGTGCGACTGCCGGGCAAGGGGTCTCGGATTCGATTCCCGGGTCGGGCAAAATACTACCGGGTTTTTTTTAAACAAATTCTCAGTCTGGAATTGTGCAATGGCAATAGGCTCACACCCTATTACATAGGACTCATAACATAAATGGGTGTTACATTGTGCAGTGGCATTAAGTGCCGTAATGTGCACCTCTGCCTTTCCCTTCGGGGATAAAAAGCCGTGATGTATGTATGTCAGTAGATGAAATGTGTCGATTTCCTAACATTCTTTTAAATCTATATAAACCCTTAGTTTTTCTATTCCGTGCAAGCCATCTGAAAAGAAACCATGGCTCAAAAAATTATTATGACCGCATAATTTACTAGACAAATATGTAAAAAACAATTTCAAAAGCATTATTCAGAATAATTTTAAGAAAATGTCACTATTTAATCCAAAAAATTTAGAGGACAGGGTCCCGCATAAACGCTATCGATTTATTTAAAATTATTCACCTAGTTGTGACACCGACACATCAACCTTACCCATTCTAAATTCCATTTATTCTCAATTTTATTACAAAATAATAAAGATTAAAATTGAATGAAGATATTTGACCGATCGTAGCAAGTTGACCTGATGTTCTATACTTGACCTTTTAACTTGACCGCCGTTCAGCTTGCGGCAGTCAACCTTAATTTGTATGAATATAGGTGGAATCTGTAAGTGAATACAAATGTAATTAATATAGCTGTAAAGGTTCTTAATAACCGGGGGCTGTATTGTGTTATTCTTATTATCTTAAGTTCTTACTAGGACGCATGGAAGACCGCCGATGCGAGGAGCCGTTTATATAGTTTGGCGATTTTTGATGTATAATTTTAGTAAATAGCTTCCCATAATAATATAACATTAAAAAAACCCCACAGAAACATACATACATACATACAGATCTAAATGAGAACCTTAATTTTTTTGAAAAATACATATATAATTTATTTATGAAAGTTTAAATTAATAGTATTACCATCCATCACCAAAGGGATAGATTAAAAGGATACGAAAAATTTGACTCCTTTATCCTCACCAGAACTTGGTATTTTAACTGACTCGTGCTGAACGAGATCCCTACTCACTTCTTAGCATTTGAAATGTAAAGTAGTACTTGGAAAAAGTGCAGAAATGTACAGTTGGGGACAGATCTGGCTGACTATTTTAATTTTTCACAGAAATGTGTGAGATCCACCAGTTTATTTAAATTTTTTGCTGTAACCCAGGTAGAACATTTAGTCATGACCCTTAAATGCCTCAACTAATAGAAAAGCGATAACGTCACAGCTTAGTGACGCAACCCGTGTAATCCCTTAGTCAGTGGTGCGATTAATGGTGTCCAGCTACCGGCGCTTTATTCCTCAATACAAGGTCATAGGGTAGGACTAGAGAGCGGATCTCATCACCTAATGAGATGAAGTTGAGCAAATGTTAACTTAGAAGTAGTCTGGCCAGTGAGCCCCTCATTGTACCAATTCTGCAAGTAAGATACTTTTTATCTTTCAAAATATAAGATTCCAACTTTGCGAATATTTAAAATAAAAGTGTAGCGCAATGAAAAACCAAATTATTATGTAGCATTTGTTTTATATAATATCTCAAATATTTTTATATAAATAAAGTCTGCCTCATTGGTCGAGTGGTCGCAAATGCGACTGCCGGGCAAGGGGTCTCGGGTTCGATTCCCGGGTCGGGCAAAGTATTACTAGGTTTTTAAAATCTCAGTAGTAGCACGGAGTCTGGAAAAATGTGCCCGGTATATGGCAATAGGCTCACCCCCTATTACATGGGACTCATAACATAAATAGTGAAAAGTGGGTGTTACATTGTACAGTGGCATTAAGTGCCGAAATGTGCACCTCTGCCTACCCCTTCAGAGATAAAAAGGCGTGATGTTATGTTATGTAAGTCTTTGGCGATGGTTAACTAATAAAGTGAGAATAGTCTACCAACAATTCTTCACTTCTTTCATGATGATCATCATACTTTAACTGGATTATCATTAAGAAAAGACTTCTTCTGACACTAACAAGGAATGAGCATAATACATCACCATGTTTGCTCAAAGCGGATTAATTAATTAGCTATTAAACTTATTTTTTTTTTAATTCTATCTAGGATTCTCTATTTCAATTAGAGACCGTTACTTTAAATTAAGAAAGAAATAAAAAAAAATATTTTACGCCAAAAAACAAATGACATGTACAAAAATTGGTTGCCTGTAAAGTCGGTATACGGGCGAAAGTTTTACGTGACAACGACTTTGAGTGGTGTGCCTTTCACTTTTTATGTCTGTCTCTCTCGCTCTTAGGCGGGCTAACCATGCCCGAGTGGAAGGGACGCGTGCCTCTCACTCGCTCTCATTGTGAGCGCATAACGTGAGCGGAGCGTAATGCAGATTCTTGAAGTGTCACCCGGCAAACCAATTTATAAGACGTTGTCACGTCAAAAAAGTCATTGTATTAGTAGGTACTGATGGATACATGTTCATGTCCCAAGTCTGCCGCGAAATGGGACCAGTTCAGCATGTGCAAGACAGGACAGGAGGTATTCTACTGGCCCCTTAAGTAACTCGCGGACGAACAAGCCACCATTTAGACATTGACAGTTTTGATGAAATTAATTAATTAATAAACAAATATAATAGTAATTTATTAAAAATTAATTGGGTGTCTTTTGGGCACCCTACCTCACGGTAGCGATGAGGAAAATGTTTTCTTTGATGCCTTATGATTTATTTTTATTATTTTTTTTAAGGTGTAAATATTTTAGTTTTAAATTATTTTTTTATATTTTAAGTTGTATATATTAATAGTCGCAAAGTAGTATTATATCAATCATAAATTGTAGTATAAATAATAAATAAATATATAAAAAAAATTAATTACATTAATTTCATATGCTACACAATTTTCGATATTCACATATTTTTACATATGATTCGATACACAATAAATAAAATTAGGAGAAAATGTGAGGCAACATTTTATAAAAAAAAAATCTTTTCTTGTAGGTTGTCTTAATTATATATTTTCATTCTCTTGACCTTTAGTCTGGTTGCGGTCAGTTTTGCGGTCCCCTGGACCTCTGACACAAATACCTAGTACTATAATTAGATTAATTTAATTAATCTAACTTTATACTGTACCTACTGTTATAACCACGACTGTGTGTGATTAGTTAGTCGTTGCGTGTGTAAGGGTTAATATGAAAGAGGTTGTAATTACAGAAGTGACTACTAAAGGTTTTGGTTTAGTTTCAAGTAATAAAGTTCATTTTCTTAGTCGGGGTCTTTATGATTTTTCATTTTCTTTTCTTATTTTATTACCTATAAGTAAAAATTTTTCTTTTACAATAATTTGTAAGTGACCATGTGAGACTTTGTCGAGTTATTTCACTTTTACTGAATTACTTATATTCTAATAGTTTAAGCATTTGTGCGACCTACCCAAATGTTCTTTTGGTTGGTATTATTCGTCGGGTTATTCAGCAACATCTGTTACTTGAGCTAATAGGAAACTGACATACCTATGCATGCTGCCATCAGAACAGATCCGCTCAAACTATTGTGGATCTTTCCTTAAAAGACCACTACAGAATCAACTTGCACCTAGGTAAGGTATTTCTAGATCAAGTAAACCAATGAATGTTCAAACCATCCACAAAATGAATAATTTTATTGATATTCAAAATGAGTAATTACAAAATATATTTCAACTCACATCACAACATACAATTAACAAAATTACAGCTCCAAACAGCGTAATGCATTTACAACAAAAACTCAATCAAGATTAACATGATTACGTATATACTGTTGAATGAAAGTTTGTTTGTTTTAGAACGCGGTCGTCAGTGGCGCCACCTCATCAGTGTAATTCTGATAATTTGATAACGAATTCTGAACAAATGTCCTTGAATTTGGTCGACACGTGTTTGAATTGCGGAAATAAGTGGGTGATGAGTATATGGTCCCTTTTTAGGATAAGTAGCACCATTGTACCTGATTGTTAGATTTCTTTTTCCAATAATATACTGTGTGTGTGTATATATAAAATTTAAAAATAAAGTATTGGTTTTTATCTTTTACTAAGGATTAGGTTAGGTTTTTTTTGAGGGAGAAAATCTCGCCATCAAACGTTAAATTGATCAACATTTAAACGAGTGCAGATTTAAGGTCACACCTACCTATATAAAACTTCTTTAAATAAATTTATTTAAAAAAAAATATCAAACAGCTTCTCCCGTCGTGGCCAACGGGAGAGGGAATGTCAGAGTTTTACGGACTAAAAACAACACGTTCTAAATCCTGCTTCAACCCTGCCCCGGTAACCGGTACGGTTATCCGCAGCCCCAGTTGTTGTTGACTGGCGATATGATTACTGATAAATATGGAATCTAACCTTTACGAAGTAGAATATATTCTTATCGCACGAATAGAAGTGTTACACACTCAAACAGTAGCACAGAACCAATTATTTGTTCATGACGGTTCTCTGTAAGGCCGCAGTGTTAGTCGCGGAGAACCTAACAGGTAACCGGGGTTCCGGCTCGACGTGCAGGAGAAGGAACGGGGTGATTTTTAGTCAGTAAGAGTCTGACACTCCCTCCCGCCTCACCCGGGCGGGAGCAGCCATTCGATGATTTTCGCCCCTTTAAAAAAAAGGCCGATGATACCACAGCCTCACAAAAACCCAGATTCAGGCTAGAGCATGGTTCTTCCAAGTGAAAACTTATATTTCACAATTATCTTCTAGCACATAAAAGTGCTTCGTTAAACTACAAATATTGCTCTCTTCACATGATAAAGTATTCCAAAATGGGAACTACCTACCTACATTTTTAATTGCATCATAAATTATTAGCAGTGAGGTATATGATATCTTGCTATCTCTTTCTTGCTGCCATTTTACCTTCTGGTTAGAGAGAGATAGTACGATTCACTGACAATTAAGGACACTTGTTAGTTAACAAACGCTGAATATTTGTGCCACCTGTTACGTCAGACGGCAGATTGCAATTTGCACTCGATTTAGAACTAACCGTGTTTGTGGTATCATTTGAATGGAGATTGCTCTAACTGAAACATCATCTGGGTTGGTATTACCATTCTTGGAGTATAATTCAGTTTATTTGAAAGTATGAATAATCCTAACTACCTTTATCGTCGTTCATCTACGTAAAATTTACAACTTCTTACGGCTTTATACTCCTTTTAATTTGAATCTAGTTTTACGCTGAAACTAAATAATTTAGTGGAAAACGTAACTTTTACTCAAATGATGTGTGACCACTATAATTGGGTTGATTGAAAACATAACACTATACTATATATTCAGGAAATCGCACGACCAATACCAAAGAGAAAGTCCATACTAAAACAACGTCTTATGATAATACTGAAAAAGGTATTAAACATATTCCTTACTGATATATAAACACGAGAGTGTCCTTGACATAATAAGCGATACAGAGGCAATATATCTTTATTTACAAAGCAAGGTCAGGCCAAAGGACCTCAGCAATATATTACACAATGTCTAGACAACACATAGCCCCGAGCTACGCCGTAGCCGCGTAGCTACGTAGCCGCGTAGCCACGGTACTACGCATACCGCTACATAATATCTGATGAACAATATTTTTAGTGATGTTATTGAGAACTGTAACTAGAACCGACTGTTGAATCAACCTCTTTAGACATCAACTACCTCATTACCAGGAGGTAACTAAACTTAATTTTCAACGCTTTACATCTAACGACTATCAAATAATACCGCAAAAAATATTTGTTACAGTAGCCGAGTCCGATATATTTGTTGATACTTTTGTATATCAAACCTAAATAAAACGTTCTATAACTGGTTTTAAATTATATTGTACTTAATCTTAAAATATCTAAGATCCGTTACCCAAACCAAAATTTGAATACCGTATCCATATCGGGATCCGAAATGAATCTTAGACATCCCTGATTTTTGGTGACCAACTTAATAAAATATGATAAGCTTGGATTACTTCTGTTATGGTAGATATACATACATACATATTACGTATATGTAGATATTATTTATGTTCGTATACTAAATGCCAATGACTTTTCCTACTGCTTTCTTTCCAGTTTTTATTCAGAAATATTTTTTAAATATATATCTTCGTATTTTTTTAATAAATTGTAGATTTTTGGCGGTATTCTATGGAAGGAAAAATGATGTTCCTACCTCTTTTCTTGGAAAACGTTATTGTAAGAGTTTTGGGAGGAATAACACAGACGCCCTCTTTTCCAATTAATATTATTACTAAGAATTCTAAAAAAAAAAGAACAATCATTTGCGTTTTATTGTTAACTTGAACAAAACAACAAAATGTCTATTGTATATATAACCTTTGGTTTCTTTTTTTTGTTTTTTTGTCCCCAAGGCAAAAAAATTGTCATGGAGCCCCCTGGGGAGGATAAAAGGGAGTGTCAGACTCTTACTGACTAAAAATCACTGGTATCCTGTTTATAGCCTAAACTAAGTCAGTGATTTTGTTAAACAATAAGTACCTACACACTGTCGATACAAAAGATCTTTTTATTTATTTTTTATGTATATTATAAGGGATTTTACAATGATATGACATTAGGCTCACTACTCACTGGCTATGAATTTCCATCAAACGTGAGAATATGTTAACTGTTAGTAAAAACGTTTTAGTCAAGGACTATTGAGTGCACTCAGTCTAAATAGAATGCAAGCAGAATCAATTACGTAAAAATAATAAAAATATTTGGTCCACACGGAATTGAAGATGGCAATAACTTCATTGAACTTTTAATATAGCTGACTTTCCAACCACAATGGAGACTATGGAATTAAAAATTTCTTCTACCATTACTATAATTATTTCAGAAGTTTTTGGAAAATAAAATAATATGCATTTTACACATCTCATGGCATTTTATTATCTGGTAAAGCTGATCTGATGGTCGACTGCCAAAGTGGATTTGCCAAAAACCTTGGAAATTAATCGCATTCAAGTGTATATGGGAACGGAAGTGTCGCCTTCGGTAATAATCATTGAACCGTTTTGTATAGTGGGCTTCTCGAATAAGGATTATCAAAAACAACATTTTCTAATAGTACAATCCACACAATAAATAAAGTGTAAAGTCCAAGTTATTGTACGATACACTAAGTTATCATTGGTAAATCATACTGACTTTTGATACTTAGAACATAATAGAAAGAAGTGCAAAAAAACAAAACACATTTATTTGACCTTGAAATCTAAATTCTTAACTTTTGTATTAAAAAACAAATTTAGTGAACCCCAAATGTCTAGAAAAATAAAATTGACCAATCAAAGACCACTTTTCATACGATCTACGATCTGTGATCATGATGACGAAACAGGAGACATAGTACAATGTAGAATTAACTTGTCGAGTCCACTTTATACTTGGATTTTAAAGCAAGTTTTAGTTAAGCTGCACTCCTCGATGTATTTTACATAGTAACGTACAAAATTCTCAACACTGGACATCAAAGGACGTTACTATAGCTTGATAAATAGAAGTATACTGTAATATAACTCGATACCTCTAACGCTACAATTTAATGATGTTTTGGTATAGAAAATAGATTAAAATCAATCTATCATGAAAACGTTACATCAATTGGCACTAGTATATTATGTCCAAAGGCATTTTTTTGACGAGGGAAAATTATCCAATGACTTCTCCCGCCATGGGTTAGGCAAGAGGGTACGTCAGACTTTTACTGATTGAAAACTACCCCGTTCCTATTCCTGCTCTTGGTGTCCGCAGCTCATATCTAAAGGTATGGCTGGAAGAAAATGTCCATAGCATTAAACCCACCTTGTACATTCGTATGTGCATGAAGCCTTTTAAAATAAAATAAACATATAATAAAATGACTGCCTCGTTGGCCGAGTGGTCGCAAGTGCGACTGCCGGGCAAGGGTCTCGGGTTCGATTCCCGGGTCGGACAAAGTATTACTGGGTTTTTTTTAAATCTCAGAAGTAGCACGGAGTCTGCAATTGTGTCCGGTATGGCAATAGGCTCACCCCCTATTACATGAGACTCATAACATAAATAGTGAAAAGTGGGTGTTACTTCTGTGTGCACCTCTACCTACCCCTTCGGGGATAAAAAGGCGTGATGTTATGTTAATAAAATATCACTTAGAATTTCAGACTCCTTGCTATTACCAAAAATCTCAAATAATCAACAAACTGCAAAAATGCTTTATCAGAATCAAGAATAGACTCCGAAAACTACTCACCACAAGATTTTAGTTAAATTTATCCACAAAATGACAACCAAGAAACAACCAATAAGTGATTCCTATCTCAAAAATAAAGACGAAACTAGCTTCCATTATACCGCCATGGAATATTACATTACTTACTTACTACCTACATAACACAGTATGGCATGCTTGGGACGCTACCCCTCACTAGGGGATGCTCCCGGCTTATTACATTCCCACTTTTTCTTAGGTAAAAGCCTTAGTTTAATTTGTATCTTTGTTGGGGACCCCACATAAAGTCATTTCTCCACGTTTCCGTGAAATGAGTACAATTGTCTTCATTCCAAAGGTAGTTCTGTCCTTTTCCTTTGTTAGCCAGATGAAGAATAAGTAAGAGCTTAGTTTTTTTTTGTATAAGATTTTATACTTTTATCGCTTATGTGGTTAAAAAAATTGTAGAGATCAATACCAATGATAGATGCTCGTGTACCTATATAGATATATACCTATGTACCTATATAGATAACGTATAGCATTATGAAGATTCTTCGAATTGAATTCATGAATGAGTCATACGAATTAATTGTTTAATTTTTAATGAATGCGTATACACAGTCTTTAACGGCGTTGTCAAAACTGAACTCCCAAATTCGATTCCTGGACCAAGAATTTTACATGGGTTTTTTTATTTGACTGCATGGTTGGCGTGGGTTCAATTTCTGCACGGAGCTAGTCGCTGGTTGGGGCACAACATGTAGCGGGTTCAATATCCGCACAGACCAACTCTTTATGTGATCCACAAATTGTTGTTTTGGGTCTGGTTGTCATGTGAATGTGAAATTATATGTTTGTAAACGCACCCACGACACAGGAGAAAATCTAAGAGTGGGGCAAGGCTTTATTAAAAAAAAACCAATGGTACTTTAACTACCATTGTTATTGAATACTGACTGCCTCGTTGACCGAGTGGTCGCAAGTAATATTATGCCCGGGTCGGGCAAAATATTACTGGCTTTTAAAAAATTCTCAGTAGTTGCACGGACTCTGGAAATGTGCCCGGTATATGGCAATAGGCTCACTCCCTATCACATGGGACTCATAACATAAATAGTGAAAAGTGGGTATTACATTGTACACCTCTGCCTACCCTTTCGGGGATAAAAGGCATGATGTTGTGTTATGATGATGTTATTGAGTATTATGTGATAGAATGCACCACATCTTTTACTAACAAAACGTCTGTAGCTATACTTTCAATAATAAAGTTTCAATATATAACCGGTATAATATTATGTACTACAATGCAGATAAAAATTCTTTCTACACGAAACAAGCTTTGTAATCTAAACCTTGAGTATTTGCAGTTTGGATAATGTTGGTTGGCGCTCGAATTATTTATGTGGGTCGCTGGAACAGAAGCCGCTTCTGAATTTAGTGCAAAGGATTCCTGATATCCATTTGGTTCGGTAAGCAAGCCCTTCAGGTCTTATACACTATAGGCTTAGTGTAGGTGAACATACCTGAAGTTGTAGTCTTAAGCAGGTATTTATTAACGAAACAAGAACTATTCTTAGTAAAATCACCACATAACATCACCCCGCCTTCGCCTTATATCTCCGAAGGGGTAGGCAGAGGTGCACATTACGTCAGTTAATACCACTGTATAATATAACACCCACTTTTCACTATTTATGTTAAGAGTCCCATGTAATAGCGAAAGAGTCTATTGCCATGTACCGGGCACAATTCCAGACTCCGTGTTACTACTGAGATTTTTAAAAACCCAGTAATATTTTGCCCGATCCGGGAATCTAAGACGAGACCCTTTTAACCCGGCAGTCACACTTGCGACCACTCTGCCAACGAGGCAGTAAAATCAATGTCCTTATTTAATAACAGACAGAAATATAAAAGTGACCAGTGCCTCGTGGATATTCTTAGTAAACCAAATCTTTGTAAAACACCAGCCAGCACGGAGTCACCAGCGAAACAGGAACAGTGGACAATAGAGTAGTTTCTTAAATTTTATTTTAATGTCCATCTGGTACATTAATTTAAAACTTTAGACACGTATTTTTTCTTTTCTTGCAAAATTAAATACTTTCGACGATATATTAATTTGAAATATCGTGTGACGTCACAGCTTGCCAGATTTTGTAGCACGTTATGACGTAACAACCTCCCACTCCTAAACTTAGCGTCATTTTATCTAAGTGTTGCAACTTAATACGAGAAAATAAAAAATACGTGTCAAATATTTTTTCATTATCTAACTGACGGACTAATTAGATTTTAAATTTTGATACCCTGGACACTACCCAATTCTGACCGATGGTCACGATAGTGGAAAATTCTTTCACCTTTACATAACTATTTTTAATACATAGTTAAATGCGTAGCTATCTTTGATCTCTTTTATATTTGTAATTGACTTAGAAATAAGAAAATATCAATCTTCGAGTCTAGAACAACGAAATAAACAAATATTTTCACCTTTATTTGTGTAATCATATTATTTTTGATCCAAATTGATTTCACTGAGCCTATATCTTTGATAGACTGTAGCTAAATAAAAATTCTGTTTGTTTATCACGCTTTATTGAACACAATTACTTGTAGTAAATATTTAGAAAACTTTGAACGAATTTATAAAATGGTCTATTTTAAGTTAACTTGTATTGGACAAATATTTTGAAAAAATATCATTATGAAATGTAGGTATTTTCCATTGAATTATACATCAATTTAATCAAAGGCCTAATAGAACGTACATCTGTGTAAAAAATAAAAAAAACACAAAAAGCGTTTGCGGGAAACATTCACAATTTTCTGTTTAGTTGTCAAAGTTAGTACTTATTCGATCTACTTTTTCCAGTTACACTTCCCCGAATTCGATAGACAGATACAAGAACCAACTTTCACATACAAACATGAGTTGTCTCACAATACATTGAAATCGAAACTATATTCTGAGAACAAACAAGTAAATCCGAAACAATAAGTGTGTATTGACATACCTAGCTACGTACAGACGTAATACGAAAGATTTGAATGATAGTAGGATTCAAACGAAATTGGGGTCCGGCGGCTTAGCGAAGGCGGAATATTTTTTCATCTCTCATAAACGTTTTAGTAAACATTTTTGGCAGATGGCCGCGAAAGAAGCCCCGGGAAACTCGTCGGACGATTTCCTCTTTTTACAACCGCGTATATTCGTAGCGAAAAATTTTATGTACCGATTTTCTTTTTTGCACTATAAAAATACAGTTTTTGGAAGTAAAAATCCTTGTGCCGTTCCGTACGTAGCGTGATGAAAATTTAATTTCTTTGTTCGCACCTAATAAAAATCGAAATTTTTTATGAGACTTTTTTGGGTAATTTGGGCGTCCTGTTTACATGTTCGCCGAAAAAGTGCCTATGTGTTAAATACTAAAGTTAAAGAGCGCAAAAATGAGCTCTAAGGATTTGTAGGTGTTGGGAATGCTTACATAATTCATTCTCGATTTTCTTTTTGAACGTTACATCCCATTTGAAGGCTTACAACCACACCAAAATCCTATTAAAATACACTTAATTCACAAAGTCAATTAGGACATTAATCGCGTAACTGTCTAATCCCCTAAGTAATTCACCTCAAAAAGCAAACTTGGAACGATAAAAGCAGAAATTACTGGCTGTAACCAGCTCGATAGGTATAAATAAGACTAGAAGTGAAAAGTTTTGTTACTCTCAAGAGGCGTAGGATACGAAACTTCGTCCGATGATTGCTGTTAGTGTTTTCTTAAGTATAAGAGTGTTTTGTTAGCTAGTGCCGTGTCCAGCCTAATCTAGTTCCTTATTCTTATTTGTCCTTTTATTGGAGTTAGTGCCGCGTAGCAACAATAATGTCGTGTTGTGAAGGTCGAATAAATTGCCGCAGTAGTACTATCTTTTTTCTTCTGAATACGTCACACTCATAACATCATGCTTTTTATCCCCGAAGGGTTGGGTAGAGGTGCACATTACGACACTTAATGCTACTGTACACCCACATTTTACTTTTGTTGCTTGCTACTATTGAGATTTTTTTAAAAACCCAGTAATACTTTGCCGAAGGAATCGAACCCGAAACCAATTGTCCGGCAGTCACACTTGCGACCAATCGGCCAACGACGCAGTCTTCTGAAAAAGCTTTTTTATATAGAGAAGGTCACCTACTTATAAGGCGTTAGTACTGTAGAATATTTTTTTTAAATAAGATCAAATTTTGACATTAACTGTACGTTGTACTACATGAAAAAATACATACTCCTGAGGGCAGTCAATATAATTTTTGTCAATTCTGGTTTTCATCAAGTCTAACAGAATAGTCGTAGTATTTATCGAGAACAATATTATTTTTTATGTTTAACAAGTAAATATTCTTAAAGAAATATAAAGAGTAATGTAAAACCCTCAAGCTACATATTACGAATAAATCGTAAAGTAACAGGACATCAGAAATTTTGTAGTAATCAAGAAATAGTCGACTGTTGCCATATTGAACATCGCCGAAATTTTATTTTTTTTCCTAGTATACGTTTGAAGATTAAACATTAGAAAAAAAAATTAAATTGTCGTGGTAGCCCGGAGGTTCAAGACGCCCGCTTCCCATGCGCGAGTTCGAAACCAACCAACGGCAAGTACCAATGTGACTTTTTTCGCGTTGTATATATGTACTTTCTAAGATTATTCAGACACCAGTGACAAACGGTGAAGGAAAACATCGAGAGGAAACCTGGGCTTATAATTTCTAATTATAAGTTTGAAATCGTCAACCCGCATTGAGCAAGCGTGTTGGTTAATGCTCAAACCTTCTCCATGTGAGAAGAGGTCTTTGGTCAGCAGTGGTCACTTATAGGTTTTTGGTGATGATGATGATGATGGGAAAAAAATTTTACATTAATACTCAGAATAATTTTAGTTCCAATTTCATAAAAATCCTAAATTTTAAAAAAGGCCTTTCTGGATGAAGTGGCATTTTTCATAACAATTTTCATTTCAAATCAATATTTTGAGACCAAGAGAATTTTTGCATAAAAAAAATAACGATCTTCGTCGCAAAGTGAATCTGATCAAAGGTTTATGCAAATTACTATTGCTTCTTATTGATTCTCTTTGCTTTGATTATGGAGGAAAATAATTTGAATTTAACGTTCAAGGACAGTTTTTATTCAGGTATAGGTACTTTTTTGTTATTTTACACGCGTGATCTTCACGCCAGACAGTGGGACAGAATTAGATACACGTCTAGCATACTTCTTTCGCATTATCTATATTTATTAGTTTTTTCTTGCAAGCTCGTATATGCATATTTAATGTCAATTTTTGTTATTGATGTGTCAAAAAATGTATATACTTAGTTTTCTTTTTAATTATCTGATTTAAAGTTTTTGAAAACTTAGTTATCAGTGTACACAATAAATCAATCGATATTAAAAAAAGAATTAAATATTTTTTCCTGTTTTTTGGATACGTATTGTATAGGTTTTTACAAAAATTCATGTATTGTATGGATTGATATAAAAAGAAGTATATATTTTTTAATAACATAACATCACGCCTTTTATCCCCGAAGGGATAGGCAGAGGTGCACATTATACCACTGTATAATGTGACACCCACTTTTCACTATTTATGTTATGAGTCCCATGTAATAGGGGGTGAGCCTATTGCCATATGCCGGGCACAATTCCAGACTCCGTGCTACTACTAAGAATATTTAAAAAACCCAGTAATTCTTTGCCCGACCCGAGACCCCTTGCCCGGCAGTCGCAATTGCGACCACTCGGCCAACGAGGCAGTCGTATATACCAGGCATATATTTTTTAATCTGTGACATAAATCCTGTCAAGCTTAGTTCCACAGGACGTCAATACCATTTACTATTGCAGCCATTCTTTTACGCACAAAAAGTATTTTTGACAAAGGATCGGTTTCAAAACAATTCCATTGTTCACAGCAGAAAATTTTATATTATTTCCAAAAAATCTCCGATACAAAAGCCATGATCAAATGCAATATTTTAGTATTTTACAACGGCACTGGATTCAATTAATTAGAACTTTTGTGTTGTATTTTCAGCTTTATAGATACAATATAGAGCTCATCTTTTTATACCAACCTGTCAAAGTATTTCGTAAAAAAACGTATTCACTGTACCATCAACACACTTGTATTTTTCACAGATCACTCACCAACACGTGACCAAACTGCTTGTGGGCATCCAGTCTCATAAAACACATCACAAGATTATAATTATCTATATCTTTTTTATGTGATAAGCCGGTAAACGAGCTGACGGATCACCTGATGGTAAGCAATTTGTGTCGCCCATAGACGTGTGTTACCGGCGTTTTGGGAATTTAGGAGTTTGAGGATTGTTGGGGATTCAGGGATTGGGGAGATTGGTGAGGGGAGCCCCAGGGAGGGGCCCTGGGGCTTCTGAGAACCTCACTCACACGACGAATTGAAACGCAATGTTGTTTCACGTCGGTTTTCTGTGTGGTCGTGGTGCCACTCCGGTCGGGTCGAGCCAGACCATTCGTGCCGAAGCAGGGCTCTCCCATACTTAAAATATTAACACATTAAGCACCATGGAAGTCTAACGGCGCAGCGTTCTGTTGAACGCTTAGCGAAGGATTTACCTTCAACAGCTTTCGATTGGTTTTTTTTTTTATGGCATATACCGTAAACCAGCAGACGGATCACCTGATGATATCCAATCGGCGTTGCCCATGGACACCTGGAACACCAGAGGCGTTACAAGTGCGTTACCGGCCTTTTGGGGATAAGGAATTTGAGGATCATTGGGGATAATAATTAAATTAATTTCACCGATTGACTATACACAAGGAATTCAATAAAAACAATGATTTCAAATGAGGTCAGCATTATAAAATGAGACTTTATAACATTTTGGGAAGTATAATTTAAGATTTTTGAAATTGGACGGTTTCCAAAACGTCGTGAGCATTTTAGAGGGCCATTGAGAAACTTGAAGAGAAGTGTCAAGAAAGACAAACAAATAATATAAATTAGTGAAGTCTGGTTTGAGGAAGTGATTTCAGTCAGTTCAGATTTACTAGATTATTCTCAGTGGTTTGAAAAGACGATTGCCAGAACAGCCACTACTGTATAACACTCTTTTTTATTACGTCATTGTAGAAACCTTGTCCATTAGGACTTATACTTTTGTTCGAGTTAAAATGTCAATTTAATGTTATAAGCATTACATAACTAATAGAGTATAAGTTAGGAGGAGAACAAACATTTCAACTATTAATTTTATAAATAAGACATAGTTATTATTTTAAGCCTAAATCTTCTTTATATATATAATTCTACAGTGAGTGTGTATATCATTGAACTCCTCCTAAACGGCTTGATCGATTTAAATGAATTTTTCTGTATGCGTTTGAGTGGCGCCCTGGATGGTTTAGATTCACAAATCAGCCCAGCAGATGGCGCTGCAGTCGGGTTCCAGGTTATTTATCTATACCTATTATTATATTATATGCAGGACAACGTCTGTCGGGTCCGCTAGTATTATTCATAAAATGTTAAATCAAAAGGTCACAGACAAAAAATAGCTACATTTTTTAACCGACTTCAAAAAAAGGAGGAGGTTCTCATTAAAATATTTTTTTTAACTTTAACATTGAACCTACTATTTGCAGTGCAAAAAATATTTTTAGACGTAAATCGTGACCTTTATCATCGTTTCACATATGAACGAGCCATTATGTTCATGTACAGGCCCTTACATAATACAAGGCTATGAATATAAATAAGATTAAAAAAGTTTTTTACGTTTTGTTCCAAGTAATTATATTTTCTGAGTTAATATGTGTCACAGTAGAGCCCTTGTAAGCAAAAGTTCTGTTTAACAGTGATTTGTTCTATTATGTATATTTATGTTGTATGTATTTATTTGTAACTAGGTCATGCATGATTTTGTCCGCAACTGTAAAATATTATAATTTACAAAACTTTTTCTTGTGGGTACACAAGTGAGTTATGATGTGATGGATTGATATAGATTTTAGTGTGATGCAAGAATAATTTTTCTACATCTACCTGTATCTTTTTAACATTATTTTCGTTATTTAGATTATAGTAATAATAATAAAGCCCTTTATTCTAAATAATTTTTACATTAAACTGTCAAACACCAAGCGGTCACCGGTGACCGCTTGGTGTTTGACAGTTCTTTAATTGTGTCTATAAAACCGGTACTCGACGAGTTAAGGGTTGTTTTTATAATAACTATCGTGAGACATACTAAATTAAGTAAAATCGCGGGTTACTCACGTGAATATACTGAGAAAAGCTATACTAGTTACCGCGACCGCGCACGCTGCTCATGAGGAAGAACCCCTCTGTGGTTCGAAACTAGTAGAGCTTTTCTCAGTATATTCACGTGAGTAAGCCGCGATTTTACTTAAATTATTAAGGGTTGTTATTGAAATGTTAGAGTATTTTTTTTAAGGGGGGAAAATCATCGAATGACTGCTCACGCCTGGGTGAGGCGACAGGGAGTGTCAGACTCTTACTGATTAAAAACCACCCCGTTCCTTCTCCTGCACGTCGAGCCAGAGCCCCGGTTACCCCTTAGGTTCTCCGCGACAATGTTACAGTATACCTCTTAATTCAGTGTGCCTTTTGGCGAAGGAGCTCTCTAGCTGTTTACAACGAATTCTGTCGCGAGTTACTCTTCTCCAATTAGAGCCCGCTATTAGTCTTAGTTCATTCTCCCATCTTTTTAACTGTTTTCCTGTATTGCATTTACCGTCTCTTGGATACCAATCAGTTAGTATCTTGTACCATTTTTCCTTGTTTTTCCTCATTATATTACCGGGTCAACGCCATTTTTGTTGGTTAATTCTTGTTAAAATGTCTACCACCCTTGTTTTTGTTTTTAGTTGGCCGTTGTTTACAAAAGTCAAAAGTCAAAGTATTTATTTCAATTAAACCATAGTTTGGTACTTTTGAAACGTCAACAAATACAAAATAAATAATAGTCTGTCAGTCAGTCCGTCAGTAAAACTAGGTGAAGCTAGGTGCTCATTCCAAAAAGGAGATTCGAATGGAGAAGAACGAGCAAGAAACTCCATTCGTTACTCTTTTTAAAAAAGTGTGTTCTACAATGCCTCTGATACATATTTCAATACTGTACGCATATGTAAGAACAATGCAAAGACACGCTTGACGCATTATACTAATAACTTACTAAAATTAAAAAAAAAATCTTAAAGTCCAACATGGTGTTCACATATGCATACTGACAATCCATAGAATTAATGTTTCTATACAAGAAAAGGAAACTCTTTTACATGCTCTTTACCTTACTTATGCAATTACTATGAAATGTTGTTAGTTTTTATTTAATCGTTGAAATTATATGATAGATAAAGCGGTGAAAGCTACTGAAGAATGCGCGAACTAAAATAGGTGCGCAGCGCTCTGAATGTACATATATATTCAATTCAAAACTTCTTTGTTTGCCTAAGTTGGCCTACTCTTTACCAAATTACTTGCGTCCCGCCCGTTTCCAATCCACGATCCCAAAAAAACTTTACAGTCATTAGTCTAAAGATGCCCCAGGCACATTAAGCTACCCAATTCTGGCTTGAAGACTTTCGACTGTAATACAAGGAGGACAAGGTTTAAATTCTATTAAAGGAGATAAACAAAGTGTACCTAAATACAGTCTATTGTGTATAAAAATACCACAGTAATATCAAAAGGTATGCGTGGGTAGATGTCGCCACTAATCTGGAGACACAAGGAGGAGGTAGGATTTGTTGTCCCAAAATAAACCATTACCTTCGTTTTTAATTTGAAATTAATCTTTTGGTCAAGCAAAGGTATTTTTAGTTGGGTTGGAGTTAATATGGCGCCCAAGTTTGAGAGTTCTAATTCGTATACTAGTTTAAATTCCTTTTTACAAAATGAACTTATCGAACAAGAATTAAATCTCAGTTTTGATCTATTTATGATTTACAAATTCTTTGCAATATAATACAGCGATCTTATTTTATTAACTATCGTGAGATATGTCTCATACTAAATTAACTAAAAATCGCGGATTACTCCCGTGAATATACTGAGAAAAGCTCTACTAGTTTCGAGCCACAGAGGGGCTCTTCCTCATGAGCAATAGAGTAGTAGAGCTTTCACGCAAGTAACTCGCGAATATTAGTTAATTTATACTGATGTAATAAATAAATTGGGACATACTTTATAATTTTTTATTTATTTATTTATTTAGTCTTTAATGTACACAATTTTAATATGGCACATAAGGCGGACTTAATGCCATATGGCATTCTCTACCAGTCAACCTTAGGGTTTAAGTAGAAAATCTGCGAAAAATAAGGTACGGAGAATAAACTAACAGCAAAGAGAGAGAGAGGAAAAAAAATAACAAGGTAATTATTAAATAATATAGCTATACATATATATTACATAATAGTAAATAGTATATATAGTCATATGCATAAAATATATAGGTATAAATACATACATAAATATATATCGACGAAGACCTAGACCTAGCGTTGCAGCGATTTTAAGTAAAATTCATGAACTTGGTGTTTAAAGGAGATTTTATTAGGAGCTTTTTTGATATTGAGGGGAAGCGCGGGTATAATGGGTTTCTATAAACGTCTTTAGCTAATAAAAAGTACGCTACAATACTTCAAGTATCACAAAACAGTAAAAACTATTTGCTTAACCACAGCAATCCTACACAACCTGTACTACAGTATGCACAAAGCATGTTATACCAATCCGTACGTGACTTAACCCTAATCCCGCTAAGCTAGCGTTTGTCGACTTAATCTCCTATATTGTCGTAATTATAATCAAAGGATTCCTATATATTATCTATTTATTCACTTAACGGGGAACACAAGCTGTGTAAACCAATTAAGCTAAATAAACTGAGCTTAACGATGTGATTAGAAAATGTTGCGGGTAAAGTATTGGATGACAAAGATTGAGGACGGTTGAAAAATATATTGTGTTGTGGGTGTATAAAATTTTATCATGTGTAAAAGGAACACTCCCGAAAAATCCTGACGAAGAAATAGTTAATATACAATTTCAATCGTTTTTTTTATGTTTTTTTAAGGGGGGAATATCATGGAATGACTGCTCCCGCCTGGGTGTGGCGGGAGGGAGTGTCAGACTCTTACTGACTAAAAACCACTCCGTTTCTTCTCCTGCACGTCGAGCCGGAGCCCCAGTAACCCGTTAGGTTCTCCGCGACTTTTTTATGGTATAGGAGGCAAACAAGCAGACGGATCACCTGGTGGTAAGCGATCAGCGCCGCCCATGGACACCCGTAATACCAGAGGAGTCACAGGTGCGTTGCCGGCCTTTTAAAAAGGATTACGCTCTTTTCTTAAAGGTTTGAAGGTCGTATAGGCTCGGGAATACCGCCAACGACAGATCACTCCACACTTATTGTTTACGTGTTATTCATGCAAAGACAGCTTTGGGCTGTTGATTACAACTATTATTATATTAAAGAAACATTTAATTCCTTACTTTTATGAAAATAAGACATGTTTTTGACTAACACCTGTTGGCGTTTTTTTGCTTGTTTACACTGTATAGACTGAACTTCAAAGCGCCACTTGATACGATCATATGGGAGAATACCTACTAGTGACCAGTCATCTAAGCATTGTAACTTGGTATGTCTATAAAAGCTAAAGAAGTATCAAGCAGCCATCATAGTCTATTATAAGCATTCAGATAAGTCTTCATAACTCAGCAACATGGCTTTTATTCTGAAAACAATTAAAGTTAAATTTTTATGACTGCCTCGTTGGCCGAGTGGTCACAAATGCGATTGCCGGGCAAGGGGTCTCGGGTTTGATTCCCGGGAAGGGCAAAGTATTACTGGGTTTTTAAAAAATTCTCATTAGTAGCATGGAGCTTGAAAATGTGCCCGGGATATAGCAATAGGCTCACCTTGTATTACATGGGACTCATAACATAAATAGTGAAAAGTGGGTGTTACCTCTCTTTGCACCTCTGCCCCACATGATAAAAGACGTGATGTTATGTTATATTATGTTTAATTTTACAAGCGACTGTAAGCAAAACTACTGTCTAATAAATGTTTATTCTTTCTTCTTCATTCTTTCAAAATATCTCACTATGTATTATTACACATTACACTAAGTTCCGAATTAGAAAATTACCAAAATCATCGATAACCAAACTTACTTGGGACCATTTAACAAACAAATCAATACTTGAAGACGTAACTGTATAAAATCATTAATCTTCTCAGAAAAAACATTGACAAGCTCCAACAATATTTCCTTACGCCAGTATTTTTGCATTATAATAAGGAAACGGTTGCATTGTCAAGAAAAAAACATAAAACGTCCCCATAAACGATGGGAACGCCATTGAAATGTCATCAACCTTTTGTTTATGTCTATACAAAACCTTTTGAATATAACAATCGTAAATAAAAGCTGAGAGCGTGATTGAGAACTCCAACAACTTCCTTCATTGATCGCTGGTAGGGGAGAACTTCAGTAATAATTTTTATATACGGGCACGTTGAGAGGCGTATAGTTTCATATCAGATATCAGTCTATAAGTGCCCACTACTAAGCAAATACCTCTTCACGGAGCAGGTTTGAGGATTAACCCATGGTATGCCGGAACGTAGCTAATATATGCAAGACACAATATATGTTTTCTATGTGTCTCATAAACTGGCAGATAAGAGGTTAATCACCACGCTTTCTCAATGCGGGTTGCCGATTTCAAATTTATAATTGGAAATTATAAGCTCAGGTTTCCTCTCGATGTTTTCCTTCACAGTTTTCATACATAACATACATAACATCACGCTTTTTATCCCCGAAGGGGTAGGCAGAGGTGCACACAGAAGTAACACCCACTTTTATTATTTATGTTATGAGTCCCATGTAATTGGGGTGAGCCTATTGCCATATACCGAGCACATTTCCAGACATTTCCGTGCTACCACTGAGATTTAAAAAAAAAAACCAGTAATACTTTGCCCGACCCGGGAATCAAACCCGAAACCCCTTGCCCGGTAGTCACACTTGCGACCACTCAGCCATCGAAGCAGTCAGTCAGTTTTCACTGGTGTCTGAATAATCTTAGAAAGTACATATAAGTCGGAAAAAGTCACATTGGTGCTTTCCGTTGGTAGGTTTCTTAAGCCTCTCAAGCGGGCGTCTTAAACCTCCTGGCCATCACGACACACAGTATGTCCCTAGTGCCTAAAGAAATTATGTAGAAAGTACATAATAACTCGAAAAAAGTCACGTTTAATTTAGTCGATAGGATAGTTAGAAACTGTGGCTTTTGGTTTATCTCGTCGTGTGGTATTTTGTACAGGTTACAAAAGGTCCGGAAATTACTTAGACAAGGTAAATATTTTGACTGCTTTTTGACCTTATAACTGATTCAGAGTTTGAAACATACTTTGAAGAAACTTAACGAAAATATCTGTCTTAATGATCGCTACAATTTTCTTATTACATAACAACATAACATCACACCTTTTATCCCCGAATGGGTAGGCAGAGGTGTACATTACGACACTTAATACCACTGTACAGTGTAACACCCACTTTTCAATATTTATGTCATGAGTCCCATGTAATAAGAGGTGAACCTTTTATCATATACCGGGCACAATTAGAGACTCCGTGCTACTACTGAGATTTTTTTATTATATTTTTCAAGTAATACTTACATTGAATGAAAAAAAAATATTTTAAAGAACCGAGAATAAAACCCAAATCCCATTGCCCGAATTACGAAATTACGAAATCTTCGAAAAGAATAAACGTTAATAATTGCCACTAAATTAGATTATTTTAAAATACAGTTTATTTTGTTTACAACCAAAGCTACCACCTTAATCAGTAGGATAAACAAAACCAGACTATTTGTCAAGTTGATCGTGTTACTAACGGATTTTTTTTTTTTAAGGGGGGAAAATCATCGAATGACTGCTCCCGCCTGAGTGAGGCGGAAGGGAGTGTCAGACTCTTACTAATTCTAATTGGTAGATAGAATTTCTAAAACGGTAGGTACTCTTTCACTGGTTTCTAATTAAGTAGTGCTCAATCTAACAACAGAACATAACATCACGCTTTTTATCCCCGAAGGGATAGGCGAAGATGCACATTACAGCACTTAATGTCACTGTACAATGTAACACCCACTTTTCACTATTTATGTTGTGAGTCCCATGTAATAGTTGCTAGTGTTCGCAAGTGCGACTGCTGTGCAAAGGGTCTCGGGTTCGGTTCCCGGGTTTGGCAAGCATTGCTGAGGTTTAAAAAAAATCTCAGTAATAGCACAGAGTCTGGAATTGCGCCCGGTATATGGCAATAGGCTCACTCCTTATAACATGAGACTCATAACATAAATAGTGAAAAGTAGATGTTACATTGTACAATGGCATTAAGTGCCACAGTTTGCACTTCTGCCTAACCCTTAGGGAGTAACAGGTGTGATGTAAAGCTATGTTAACAACGCACTAAAAAAAAAATTACAACGTTACCATTTTCAACATCAACTTTTCCATTAAAATGATATTGGAACTATTTTAAATTAACCAATTTTACATTCCATTCTCACATCTCGTTTCATTCTCATCAGTCTTGTGACGAAATATCATCTGGCCGGCTATGAATACATAATGGAGGCCATTTATTATTCCCAAGGTTGTTCTGAAGGGCATGTGAAAGAAGTACATGTACATATACGGCTATATACATAACGGTTGGATACTCCAATCAATCATGTTGTTATTATTCTTGCGTCCATCTCAGCATGTTGGGAATATGTTGGATTCAAAACATGTACATGAGTTTGAACTTTCGTATCATATTAAGTTTTTATTATAACTATCGGGAGACATACTGAATTAACTAAAAATTGCGAGGTACTCCCGTAAATATAGAGAAACAATCTTGCAGACTACTACGAGCCATCAGACCACCGCAGATGGAGCCCAGTAGCACTAATGTCCGATACGGAGCCGCAGAAGGCCTAACGGGTTGCCGGGGCTCCGGCTCGAAGTGCAGGAGTAGAAACAGTGTGGTTTTTAGTCAGTAAAGACTGATATTCCCTCTTGCCTAACCCAAGGCGGGAGAAGTCATTGTATGATCCCCCCCCCCCACAAAACGTACATACCTACTGCGCGACGTCACGTTGGCCGCGCATGCTGCTTATGGGTAAAGCTATGTTCACACTACACTAGTATTTAAGTCGAGTAGCGACTATTTAGCAGCCTTCTCTCGCTTATGTCCCAAAATTGAAGCGAGAGAGAGCTACTAAAAACTCGTTACTCGACTAAAATACTAGCGCAGTGTGAACAGGGCTGAAGAGTCCCTCTGTGACTCGAAACTAGCTTTTCTCGATATATTTATGTGAGTAATTCGTACGTTTAAGTTAATTGATATAAAATAGACTCCACGATGGGGTAAGTCGCCGGGCAACCGACTACTGCGCACCGTGTTACTTACCTGTATATGATAATAGCAACTATGTAAAATAATACCAACTGTCCAGTCGTTATAAAAATGTCAACATCTCACTTGAACCACTAAAAATGGTGCTAAAATACATTTAATATTTCCTCAAATATTTCCCAGTGCACTGGCCGACTATCATGAAACTACAGCGAACTACACTCCCATACATTTAGATACATATATATAAAAATGTCTGTCTGATAAGTTATTGGGTCCGTGGATAACGTGACGTAGTTCCCACACGATCCAGTTTAGAGATTTTACGACATTTACACTGTATAGGGGACTGAAAAGATCCAGTTCGAGAATATACTTGCTTTTCTTTTCTAACTTGATTGCGTCGTTGGGCGAGTGGTCGCTAGTGCGACTGCCCGGCAAAGGGTCTCGGGTTCGATTTCCAGGCTGAGCAAAGTATTAATGGGTTTAAAAAAAATAAAAATAAGTAGTAGTATAAGACTCAGTAGTAGCACGGAGTCTGGAATTGGGCCCGGTATATGGCAATAGGCTCACTCCCTATTACGTGAGACTCATAACATAAATAGTGAAAAGTGGGTGTTATATTGTTCAGTGGCATTGAGTTCCGTAATCTGCACCTCTGCCTACCCCTTTGGAGATAAAAGGCGTGATGATATGTTATATGTTATTCTTTTTTAATCGGGGTTTTATGAAGTTTTAATAGTTTTTTCTTGTCTAGTGTAAAATTGTGCTCGGTATGTGGCTAAATGGTTAGTCTATTAATAACTTGGACTATTCACTTCAAGATGGTGCTTGACTTAGTCAGTGATACTTCTGACCTTCCCTACAACACATCTTTACTAGGCACATAAAATAGATGGCCATGTAAATATCAGTTTCTCAATACATGTGAGCGAATATCGAAGGTATTCATGATATGTTGCCGTTTTTTTTTTCCACCATGTTTTTATAGCATTTGTCTTGTTTGCCAATTCTTTGTGATTTATTCTTTTATTTTACTGTGATTTCTTGATTAATTTTACTGTTCGTATGGGTTTTATTATAGTACTAGCTTTTACTCGCGGCTTCACTCGCGTCACAAAAGGATAAAAAGTAGCCTATGTGACATATACCAATACATACAGCGCCATCTATACCAATACTTTTGTTTTCCCTCGGGAATATAAAATTTTTCCGGGACAAAAAGTACCCTATTATTTAATCCAGACTACTAACTTTACGTCTGCAAAAATTCAATGCAATCGGTTTAGTAGTTACGGCGTGAAGTCGGAACAAACAAACAAACAAACAAACAAACAAACAAACTCACTTTCCGATTTATAATATCAGTAAGGATTCCATGTAATTCGTTTCCAAAGGAATAGAACTTGGTAGGCAATGTTATGTAGAAATGTATGAAATTATTTATGTGTTCGTCTTTCTATGTTTTTAGTCCTAGCTTGTTTCTAAGGTTCATTAAGTTTTATTTGCTAGAAAATATACTTTGTTTTTCATGTAGCTTACTAGTTTACTGGATTGATTAAAGAGTAAGTTTCCATGTATATTAATTGAATTTCATTTAGATGATCTATGATGTCTGTTCTGGGCCTTTAGCCACACCCCACTTTAGCGCTTGTCTACAGAGAGAGTAGAAATCAAAATGTATGGGGATGACACTGACAAGTGTCAAAATTTACGTCAATTCCATATAATTTGGTTTTTTAGTCTACAAGTAGACAAGCGCTAAATGGCATTTGGCTACAGCTGTTGGTTCTTATGTCTAACTTTAAATACATTTTTTTTCGTCTATCACAGGAGATCATGTCTCAAAAACATTTTGACTTGTTGTTTAGTTGCATAGTTTTAATCCTAATTTCTGAACTTTCCTTGTTATACAAAAAGCATAAATCACGACTTCACCTCTATTCCTCTCATAAAAGTGAAAGATCTCAAATCACTTTTTATCCTGCATGGAAATCGAAGTCTGGTCTTAATATCCGCTACCAATCTTGTCCCAAGACCGACAGACTAAGACATCGTAAGAAGATTACAACATCGGTGGAATTATTTATCAAGAATCCTGTAACATTTTATTTGATGAAAATATTAAAATGTCGACTTACAAAACTCCAATACGTCTAAAACAGTTTCCAATATTATTTTTAACCAACATCAACCCGTAACAACAGTCTACATTTCAAATCTAGCTTTCTTTAAATAAACATGTTTGATATGGGAATAACTCACCCTCTATTACATGGGCCTCATAACATAAAATAGTGAAAAGTGGGTGTTACATTGTACAGTGACATTAAGTGCCGTTATGCGCACCTCTGTCTAACCTTTCGGTGATAAAAGGCTTGATGTTATGTTTTTAATCTCCATGCTTGGCAATTAGGTTCTTGGATCGCACTTTCAAATGCTCAGGTTCATGAGAGAGCGCTGCTGTTTGGACTCTATCAATTAAGTGGTCTCTTGATCTGCTGTTACCATACTCATTGGAAGAGACGGGGTAGTGAACATATTAATTAATTAACTGTAGAATAGAATACATTTATTGGTGAGGAATGTTTTCTACCCTGCCACTAGTACACGGCTTAAACCAAAGACATAATAGTTCCAATAAATTGAAGGTTGAAGATATAAGAGCCTTAATATTTAGTAGGTAAAGTACAATCCAAGTTGTTTGAGTTAAGAAGTTTAAAGTACACAAGCGAATATTGACGATAATATTAAACTGAAGGGTTGTTTGTTAGCAGGATTCTAGAGAAATTGACTGTTGCTAGAAAAATATACTTAGTTACCTAGTCTTTTTTGAGAAGAAGTTTTTACACGATATTCAAATGCGGTCTATAAATAATCGCTTAAAGGTGCACTTTTCTGTAGTGTAGCAAATGTCATAATCATGAGTTTCTTTTTTCTTTATTGAGTCTCTTTTTTCTTTATTAATTACGATGAAGTTGAATCCGTCCTGTGTACGTTCACATAGATAAAAAAAACTAAACAACACTAAACATACATTCACAGATACACGAGCACAACACTAATACACAGATTAAACATTAATACATTCCTTCATACATTACATACACTCAGTGTGCGAACTAATGTATTCTAATTTCACGTTACTTATTTCCTTTTAGTTTTCAGTTTATAATTGTTTAATTTTGATTTTCTTTCTTTTTATTTATTTTTATAAACTTATGTTTAGTTGATGTCCTTGGTATAGTAGAATCGCCTAACACAACCATACTCTTGCTTAACAGGTTTTTTCCTAATATTTTGTTGGTATGTATGTACATAATAGTTGATGAAATAAATTATTTTTATTTTATTTTTTTATTTATTGATAGAATGATCTCATTATTATTGTTTCTTTGTTTTGTTATAATTATTTATTTTAGTAGCTGTTAAGCTTTTTTAAGCTGTTGATTTTAAAAGTTATTAAGTAAATTAGTGTTTGTTTTTAGGTGTTATATTTAAGATTTAAATTTTATAATTACCTGTTTGTACGTATAAACAGTCACTTCGAAGTTCGTGATGTTTAACTTAAACAGTTATATTTTATTAGGAGTCTTCATTGTTTTTATCTTGTATAAGTCGTAAATTTAAATAAAATTTAAAACTTTTCTGTATACATACACATACTTTTAACAACCATAACACATAAAAACTCATACAGTCACATCACTAAACACAAAATAAATCTCCCATCAACCAATCAATTCCAATGTAACCACAATTTAAGATCCAATGGGACACCGTATGATGTCCAGGCATTAATTCGGAGCCAGGTCAAATGGCCTGACTGCCACCGTGTCATGGCTAATTGTGGAGGATTTAAGGCCGTTAATATTGAATGGTACGACTCTGAACCGACGGACCGACACTGGTTAATGGGTGCTGGAGTGGGAGTGAGACAGGTGAAGGGCAGAAGATTTGTCCTTATGAGTTAAGTACTTTCCTTAATCAAAAATAAATTATTTCGATAGTTCACATAACATAACATCACGCCTTTTATCCCCAAAGGGGTAGGCAGAGGTGCACTAATATACCACTACAATGTAACACCCACTTTTCACTAGTCAATCTCTAGTTCTTCGATAGTTCAATACAATAAAATTTAAAAAAATAATCACACTTTCATTAATTGATTTTATGACCAACTTAATTTTGGTATTTTGCCAGCAAATTTTTAAGAAATAAGTATGCTGTTTGATGCTGAAAAACGTGACGTCACAATACACAATCTCGCACAAAATTCATAGAAAACTGTCGTATTTGACAGTTCAAAAAAAGGTATGGAATTTGACTAGTTGGCAAATACCCAATTATGGTAGTGGAACTGATTTTGCGGTGGTTTAGGTGGTGGCTATGGGAATTAAATGCTAGCTTATTATATCTTTAAACCGACTTCAAAAAAAAGGAAGGTACCAAACTAGACACCATAGAAAGACCAGATTCGCCATACCACACTTCGACAGTATCAAAATAGACCTCTTAATTTTTTTATTTATTTATTTGTATCAAGCAACGAAGGCCCATATTAAAATACAATAACACTATAATATCTACTACAAGTTTAACTTAAAATACTATAAATACATATGTAAGTAATAAATTTAAATATTAATAGTCACGACTATTGTGCTGTGTCAGCGTCGTGTGTTGCGCAGTGTCAGGTATCCGGCCGCGGAATCGCTGGAAAACAACATCTTTGGGCCAAAACTCTGGTGTCATGAATTTTGCTAAATCTGCGGAAGGCACTCTCACCACAAATGAATTGAAATTCACGCTGTGGTGGGATTCTAATTTTAAACCCCTAAGAGTGTAATTCGTTTTGATCGGAATATACTCTAAAATCTCCTCGACCTTTGTAGAGTAATGCAGCCTGGACACGTACACCAGCGTCACTGGTACAGAAGAAGAAATAACCACTGAACCAATAAAGCAGTAAAATTATAACAGTGTTAAAAATAGTTATTAAAAATTTAATCTATAATATTAACTTCAGCAAATAATTTAATGGCAATCTAAAACATTTACTACCTCACTAGCTTTTAACATAAAACTTTAATTCGTTCATAATATCGTTGAAAACTTTTTCATTTCTAAAACCGCTGAGGTAATAAATTATCACTTTATTTAATTTTAACTTTGACAACTAATTCCAGTTTAATTTATAGTTTCTAAAAATAGTTCTTTTTTAAGGTTTTTATGATTGCGTTTTAGGACCTTGTCTTTTCAAAGTTGTCCTACTGTTTTATGCAGTTGGGGCGTAAGGAGGTTGGCGTCATGTAATGAATTTGTATATATGGTAGCTTGCATGGTAGGATTTCGCATACATAACTTTACTGCTATTTTTTTCACAACTAATTTACATGTGAGATATGCAGAGTGTAATATAGTGATTCGGTCCATTTTTAAACTAATAATTTTCATCGAATTTATTTTCAGCAGCTGCTTGTAAAGTTCTTTTATCATCTCAATGTGTCAAAGAGTGAGCAAAGCCTCTTCTCACATAGAGAGGGTTAGTGCATTAATCACCACGCTTGCTTAATGCGGGTTTGCGATTTCAAACTTATAATTAGAAATTATAAGCCTAGGCTTCCTCACGATGTTTTCCTTCACCGTTGGTCAGTGGTGTCTAAATAATCTTAGAAAGTACATATAACTCGGAAAAAGTCACATTCGTACTTGCAATTGGTAGGTTTCGAACCTGCTCCCTCGTGCATGGGAAGCAGGCGTCTTCAACCTCTGGGTCACCACGAGACCCTTATTTTTTTTAATTTCAGCTGTGATCATCCCGGGTCAGGCAAGGACCTCACTATCTACCTTTTGTTCATCTCTGCATAAAGCTTTCTATGACTATTTTTTTCGTAAGTGTCAAGTTCAAGGTCATGATCATAATTATCTAGTAGTAGCTCGAAAAATAGTGATCCATCTATCCTTAACTCGTCAAGTACCGTATTTATAGACACAATTAAAGAACAATAGGTTGCGGTCACCGGTGACCGCTTGGTGTTTGACAGTTTAAGAGGATTTTAAAATAGAAAATTACACAATATTTTGCCTATTTTTATAGTCAAACGTAATAAAAGCGAGTCTATTGTTTTGTACATAAAAAATTACTTTTTAATTATAGGCTACTTAGTATTTATCTCACACTTGTCACGTTCTATATAGACCACTTACGTCGATTCCCTAGTTATCTAGATTAATTAAACACACACAGACTAATTGGAGGCCATCAGCCAATCAGATTCTTCAGAGAAACAAATACGTTTCGTACGTGACAGGCATTTTTAATGAAATCTATATTGACATCAACGGTAACAGCTATTGGTTAATTATATTTGAAGGACTTCGTTTGTTGAACTTAGTTTTATTGAAGGAAAACATTGATAAAATATGTTTTTTCTTTGTAGCAAAATAATATAGATAAGCTCGTCTGAGCCATAAGCGTTCTTATAAAGTGTTCGTAGGCCGCTACGGGGTGCTACGCGCTACGAGCTACGAGCGTAGCACTCGTAGCACTTTTATACATTACAACGCCGTCGAAAACATGTTTCGTAGTTTCCCCTTCGAACGTCGTTTTATAAAAGCCTGCTTTAACCGTCTCCCTGAAAATTTGTTTTTCACAAAGGATTTTCCATATTCGATACGCTTTGCTCGTTTGTTGGAAGTCTGAAAAGAATTGTTTCTTTTTATATTTTCAATGAACGACCCGTACACCGTCAGTGTTTTTCTCACTCATTCATTCATTTAAATCGGTCCATATATCTGCTTGAATGTCGCATGCTGGCTTTATGGAGCTCTCTAGCGGACTGGCCAAACGAATAGTCATTGGAACATTGAAGCATTGCTAGTTAAATTATTACTGTTTATTTATTTTTATGTAATTGAACACAACTTTGATAAAACAGTTTATAATTCACCCATTTCTCAACACTCCGGTTAATACTCTCACAAATGGTAAATAGTTGGCGAATTAAAAAATTTTGCTGTTCCTTCTAAAATAGACATATCATTTAGCTTTAAAATTACTTTCCTTTGTTGTAATCTAAAGGAAAAACATACACTTTCTAAAATCCTATTATCCCATGGTCCCTAAAATGGTTTTTAATACGTTGTTTAGTAATAACAAAGTTTTATTTTTGTCTTGCACCTGGCGGCTGGTACGTGGGACGTTTTGGGTTCAAACGAGATTTAATACATACCGACATACATACGTACTGATACAGGAGTTATGCGTAATGTGAGTTGAAATGGTTTGTTTGTTTGGTTATAACCCAAGAAGGTGCAGAGCTATAAAACAATAATATAATATTGAGCTACAACTCCTTCCATTGCTAGAGTAAAGATCAACCATGAAAACCCATGACTCGCACCTTGGATTCCGATTATATAAATAAGAAGTTATAATTTTAGAAAAAAAGTACATTAACTTTTTAAACAGTTACCTAACTACACCAAAAAAGGGCGATTACAATAAAAAATAAAAGTCACGTAAAATACCAAAGAAAAAGCCTACAAAAGAAATACAATACAATTATTTATCTTAAGGTCTGACTGACCCTTGATGTAGAGGTCTGATAGGCCCCCTAAATCACTTACAACGTTTCTTTTATTTGTTCTCCTACCATCCCTCATTGGTATAAGCAGGGCTATCGAATACTAAGATGGTTAGGTAATTTTTGTTCCCCAGGTATACGCCAAGCAGATGAACGTACCCAAAAAATTTTATTTCTACAATCTATTTGCAACTTTATTCCAAAAGAGGTTAGGTTGCAAAAGCGTTGAAAGGTTTTGAGAAGTGTGGTATACGTTGTTGTGCAGTTGTCTGTATTTGTGTAGCAAGGTAATTTCGTATGAGTAATGTGGCCATAGGAAAAGATATTTGTTCTGCCTCACATTTGGGTGTTTCTTTTATGTTATTTCTTAGTTAGTGTTGTGTTTGTGTATATGGACCGTCTAGTAACTAATGAGGTAAAGTTATTGAAGGTATTGTCTACTGAGAGTAATGCCTAGTTTGTATATTAATAAGATAGGTAGAATATTGAAAATCTTTCTTTGTTTTTCGGTATGGAATTTTTTTATAAAAAATTGAATTCGTTATAATGTTTGAATATTAATTCTTTAACCGACTTCAAAAAAAGAATGAGAGCCTCAGTTTGACATATATGTATGTGTGTATATATGCATGTATGTATATATGTACGATTTTATGTATATGTGTATGTATATTCTTTTGTTTGCTATTATCTCGCAACTGTGGACTGTTTAGATACGGTTTCCATAAAAGTGTTTGTTACACAAATTAGTTTTAGTATAGTCATTATCAGACTTTAAAAAAAGGGGGGTTGATTGAAGTCGGTTTGTAAAAGAATATTGTTCTTTACGTTAATTATTTTGATTGTAGAATCTAGATGGAATTAAAAATCGTTTCTTAAAAAAGAAAATAATTCAGTACAAACTGCACACACACATACAAAACATTGATTAAACACATTCGTCGATAACAACTGCTCAATCAGAGTAAACTGAACCGCCTGGTTTCACTTACACAAAGCTGGGAACTTCACTAAGTTAGAAACAAGGGAAATATCTATGTATGAGGTATTTGAAGTGAACACGTTGCAATCTGAATCCACTGTGATGTGAATTGGTATTGGTAAAGTTTGTATGTTGAAGTGGTGTGTGACTTTTTGCATTTGGTAGTTCTACTGTAAAGTGAAGTGTGGTAACATAATATAACATAACATCACGCCTTTTATCCCTAAACGGGTAGGCAGAGGTACACATTATGCCACTGTACCTACAATGTAACACCCACTTTTCACTATTTATGTTATAAGACCCATGCAATAATAGGTGAGCCTATTGCCATATACCAGGCAAAATTCGAGACTCTGTTCTACTTCTGAGAATTTATAAAAAAACCCAGTAAGACTTTGCCCGACCCGGGAATCGAACCCGAGACCCCTTGCCCGGCAGTAGCACTTGCGACCACTAGGTCAACGAAGCAGTCATACTGTATATAAAAAATACTTTACTATTTATAATGTCCACTTCAAACGAGAGCGATTTGATTGATTCTATTACTGACTACATGAATACTTCGCCTTAGTCTGAGTTGTGTTTCCATTCAGTAAACAAATAGTACCTTTTATCATAAAATTGTAAAACTACATATATTTAACGTATTTGTAATAGATTGAATTAGTCGAAATGTTAATATATTTTTATATTTGATGGGCCGACGTTTGACCACTATCTCGCCTGGTGGTAAGCGATGATACGATCTACGATGGAGCACGTCGTCCTATAACACAACATATACATTTTGACTGTAAACGGATGATCAGCCTGATGACGATTATAGTCAAATTCAATCATTTATTTCAATTACACCAGAAAGGTACTTTTGAACGTCAATGAAAATTTAAAGTGTAGCTATTTGCTCCAAGGTGTAGATTCTCGTAGCTGGTAAAGTGTTACTGGGTTTTTTATCATTTTCATTCTATTGCGAAACCGAGGAAAATTTTTTGCCCTTATAGTGACCTCCATAAATTTCAATCTCTCGGTTAACCCCTATGCAGATTTTGTAACTTAGCTTATCAGAAACTAAAATCCTGCTAAAAATGTTTGTTTGTTACTCATTCACGCCAAAAAGGGATCGACATGATATTTGGAACATGGGTAAATTATTATTATCTACTTTTAATCCTACGAGATTTCGGGCGCAGCCATTGGCAAAAGCTAGCGAGGCCCAGCGCTCACTATCGTCATCGACAAGGAAAATAATCATTTGGCAAGATGCCGAAGGATTCTTCATCTAACATGCAAGGGCATATTGTCGGAAACTATGCTTTAGCATGCTGGACGTTCTTAGGCATAACGAAGCGTCCTAAAGCATGCCGAAGCGTCTCAATATCATATTTCTCGTCATAACAGTCTCAGAGTTGCTACAAGCTAGTTGTCTGAGTTTTATTTAATATGGTGAACTGGGTTCTAGTGTCCATAGCAACTCTTGCTGAAAAAGAAGAGAAATCTAATTAATCAAGCCGGCGGCCAGCAGCCAGAGGATGCCGAAGCATCCCGGATTTTTCTCAAGCCTGCCGATACAGCAGCTTCAAGCATATCGAAGCGGTATTTTTTGTTATTACGACCATATACACGGCAATTTCTACTTTATTACCATTATGTTAATGTATATTGTTATATGCCACCTATAATCTTCAGACGTACTGATTCCGATAGTGGGCGCCTCGCATAAGTCAACAAAAACCAAGATAGATATTTCTATATAAAATGTAGTACCTTTCTCGCATAATAGGGTAGTTTCCTAAATTTTAATTTAATGTCCGCCTGGTAGGGTAATTTAAAACAGTAGACACGTATTTTTACTTTTCTCACAAAATTAAACACTTTTGACGACATATTAATTTGAAATATCGTGTGACGTCACAAAATACTACATTTTGTAGCACTTGTGACATAACAACCTCCCACTCCAAAACTTAACGACATTTAATCTAAGTATTATACAAGCAAATAAAAAAATACGTGTCTAATATTTTTTCATTATCTAACTTAAGGACTAATTCAATTTTCAAAATCCTGGCATTGTATCCAATTTTTATCTACATCCTTACTCCCTTTTACATGGACACCTTTCAGAAATGAAACTTAACATGATGAAATTTTCTTTAATCATTAAAAATATCATAATCGGTATACTAGCGGCCATTTATTTTTGTTTTTTATGGGATAAACCAGTAAACGAGCAAAAGAATCACCTCATGGTAAGCTATCGGCGCCCGGAACATCAGAGGCGTTACAAGTGCGTTACCGGCCTTTTGGGATTAGGAATTTAAGGATTGTTGGGGATTCGTGAACCGAGAAAGGGGAGGAGGGGTAATTGGGTCTGCGGTATCCTCACTCACACAACGCAAGCGTTGTTTCACGCCGGTCGTCTGTGAGGCCGTGGTATCACCCCGGTCGAGCCGGCCCATTCGTGCCGAAGCATGGCTCTCCCACACTTAGTGTAATTTATTAATTCCACAGACAGATATATGTATATTTGTGTACACAAACTTATCGATTTAAACTATTTGTTGATGTTATTTGAAATGTTTACTTCTGAGGTTCAAATAAAACAGAACATGTATAGATCATTATTATTAGTATTTGACCTAAGTTAAATAACATACAAACATTACTCTAATCACAATTCAAATGTATTAAATAATTTTGAATAGCAACACATTAGTAAACATATTAATATAAGATAAAAATGCAATCACATGAAATACCGCAAACAGACAAGTTTACAAACATAAAGATATGAATACTGCCAGAATGCAATTACACTGATTGTAATCATACATCATATCAACAAATCTATTTTCATAACTCATTCCAGTTTAAAATCTAGGAAAATCGAATACATTTCTTCATTAAAAAAATTACTTCAGAAACAGTAATGTCAAGTAATAGCAAAGATATTCAAAACCTCATCATCATTCTAAGACAACACTAAACCATTATCACAGATCGAAATTGTACCTGTAATAGCCTTAGCCTTGTCACTAGCTAAGAACGTCACAAGATCTGCTACTTCTTCAGGATCAGACACCCTCTTCAAAGCCGTCGACTGCCTCATGCTCTCATAAAATCCACTTTCATCTTCCTTCTTCACCCCCATATTTTCAAAAATATCAGAATACACTGGTCCAGGACTTACAGCATTTACACGAATGCCATTTGGAGCAAGTTCGAGAGCTGCAGATCTGGTGAAATGATCAAGTGCAGCCTTCGATATGGCGAGAGATATGAAGCCATTTGCAAATGGTTTTATTCCAGCAACACCTGAGACGTTCACAATGTTACCCTTCGTCTTTACAAGGTGAGGCCTTGCGATGTGGGACAAGTACACCACGGAGCGAATGTTCAACTTCATTATATCATCAAACACTGTCATGAGATTATCGTCTTCGAATTTTGCTATTGTTGCTATGCCAGCATTGTTCACTAGAATATCAATTTGTCCAAACTTTTTCACGGTTTCATTTATAATTCTTTGAGCATCTTCTTCTTTGGTGACATCAGCAGTTAGCACCAGATGGTCTCCTAGTTTCTTGGCGACATTGTTTAGCTTCTCTTTGTTTCTTCCTACAATTGTGACCTTGGCTCCTTCTTCAGAAAACTTTGTGGCTATGGCAGCTCCTATACCGGAGCTGCTGCCGGTGACAATAGCTACTTTATTCAGAAGACTCATGTTATGTTAATCTCTTCTCTGTCAGTATTATTATGATACTGAATTTGTAACTTATTTGTAGATGTATTTATAGTGTGTTCTGCCGAATCTGTACTGATATGTTATCATTGTCTTGTACTATCTGTCTGTTATGATTCATCGTAAACGTGATAATTATCTCGCTAGTCTCTAGGTCAAGTTAATAGCTGATACATACTATAGATGATTTACTGGGCCTATATAATCCTAATACCTCTCCCTCATCCCTTCACTAAGACAAAGAAAAAGTAACAAAAATTACTGCCCACTAAAACTACTAACAGTTGTTTCTTCACATTAATCTACACACCAGCTAGACAAAATACCGTAGTAATTCCAACGACAGTTAAGAAATTGATCTCAAAAGACTTATAAAGGCGACGTCATATAAAATGTATTTCGCAATAATTTTTATTTTCATGTAACAATTGTGTTATGACGTACAGGATAGCACCGCGACTTTGCTTGGTCAATAATTTCATTCTACAACAGTATATCTTTATTTTCCAAAAGAGCACAATCAAAGATACATAGATTTTTCTCACAATTTTTTGTCCCATATAATAAAAGGTGGGCCTATTGTCAATTATTATTTATACCAGCCAATTCTAAGCTCCTTATTTATCATGAGTATTCTAAAATAATAATATTTTGCTTAACCAATAACCCAAATATGATATCTCTTTCTCTACAGTCGGGCTTGGCAGAACTCAACCAACGACAACAGTCCTTGTTTTTCCTTATATTAATTAATTTTCATATTATGAAAGCAGGATTCTGCGATGCGGAGGTCTTGCGCCAGTTGTTCTGGGAAGAGTTTGAATTATTAGTCCTTTGTAATAAGAACGAAACCAAAAATAAACATTGTATAGATATTCTCTATATATTCTATTATATATTCAGCTATGTGGAACAAATTTACCGCCTGGCAATGGTCCAGCAATGACAAGGACCAACTCAAAACGTTGACGGCCAACCTTCAGGAACGAAGTGAAACACTATACGAAGAAGAGGATATTGTAGACCACAAAACAAATGAAAGAACCACAAAATAAATAGATTCGCACACTTCATAAACATCAAATTAAATAGTGATTGTTAAGAAAACCCAATAAACTTGGTGATTTAAATGGATTATAAAAATGTGCATTTCTATGTGCTATAACTGAACAGACAAACACACTTCGAAGTTTTTACAACAGTAGAAGAGATAAAACAACAATAACAATTCTGTAGTATTATGACATAATAATGACAAATGGATTCCCGTATAAACTTAGTGGCGATTACTGTTTTATAGTGGACGGCAATATTGTTAGTACTTCGAGAATTATACTCCAGACTTATCTATTATTAAGAAGTACATCATCAGATTTCTCTTCGCTAGCTTTTCATCCCGACTTTGATCTCGAATTGGGGATCTAAACTATGTAACTTGAAAACTACCCACTCCGTTGCGAATTCACTCGCTACTCGGCTTCATTCTTTTAAATAAAAGTTGTCCCATACTTGAACTTTTTCCTGTATCATGAGTGCGTTTACAAACATACAATTTCACATACACATGACACTCAGACGCGGAACAATAATTTATGTACCACACAAAGAGTTGTGGCGTGTGGAAATCGAACAAAACTATTACGCAAACATGCCTTAACTTTTGGCACAAAGACAGGCTTCACCAGTTTTGTCATAAGTTGACTTTTAATTCAAAATATTTTGCGTAGGACACTCCGGGTGTCGGGGATTGCGGGACGATCTTCAGCCACCGTAAGCGCGGACGGCGAGCATGGGTGGCTCACCGCCCGACCAGAACCAGAACCGAGCGTGCGGCGCGTCATGTTCTGCGCGCGCCTCGAAGAGCCATAAGACCACCACGGCCCAATAGCGATTCGGAGCCGCGGAGAACCTAACGGGTTTCTGGGGCTCTGGCTCGAAGTGCAGGAGTAGGAACGGGGTGGTTTTTAGTTAGTAAGAGTCTGACACTCCCTCCCGCCTCACACAGGCGGGAAAAGTCTACCGATGATTTTTACCCTTAAAAAAATCAAAATATTTTCAACAAAAATTGAAACACTTCAATTCAATGTTTAGATAGACAAACATCCTACGTATGAGTGGATGAGAATTAGGTTTAAGTCGTAACAAAACTTGGGAACACTCTAATCTCTTCTTCAATGTTTTGTTTATGAAACTCGTCTCAAAAGTAGGTCAAGGATGTAGGCAAAAAATATTAGTCCTTAGTGAGTTTCTTCATTGTTATATTAATGCTTAACGTAATATATTTTATGAGAGAATATTACCTAATACTTATTAGGTATCTACTAGAATTCCGCTAGCACTACGGTTTTAAGTATTCACATTTTTATGATTTTTTTCTCAAGACTGCCTCGTTGGCCGAGTAGTCGCAAGTGCGACTGCCGGGCAAAGGGTCTCGGGTTCGATTCCGTGTCGGGTAAAGTATTACTGGGTTTTTAAAAAATTCTCAGTAGTAGCACGGAGTCTGGAGTTGTGCCCGGGATATGGCAATAGGCTCACTATTACATGGGACTCATAACATAAATAGTGAAAAGTGCCCCTTTGGGGATAAAAGGCGTGATGGTATGTTGTTTTCTCAAGATGAATTGTAAACACTGATAAATTATAAAAATTCGTTCAGTGGTTTCTGACTTTATCATGAACAGACACGCATTTTATATTATTCCCTGAAACTTAAACTCGATATGAATTTTCAAATCCTTTGAGTAGTTGTACCTAGTACAAAAATTTAATTCATATAAACAAACAAACAAATACTTCCTCTACAAATTCACGTTCTTTGAGTAGTGTGCTCTGTTCGTGAGACCATTATAGTTTCCCTTTTTTAAAGTGACGTAACATTACTTGCAAATTATAAAATAATAACGTGTTGCACAATATTAAACAACTACAAATATTATGGAGATAACAAATTATCACCCAAACAAACTTATACAGTGACTAAGCAAAAATGTCCATACATACTTATCTTATCTACCTACTATACACAACGTCTAGTATTTTTTTTTATTTTTTTAATTTGCTAAGCCGGTAAACGAGCTCACGGATCACCTGATGGTCAGCAATCGGCGCCGCCCATGGACACCTGAAACACCAAAGCGATACAAGTGCGTTACCGGCCTTGTGAGGATTGTGGAGGATTCGGGGATTGGGTAGACTGGGGGGGTGAGGGAGGATTGGGCCTCCGGTAACCTTACATGGCGAAACAAAACGCAAGCGTTGTTTCACGTCGGTTTTCTGTGAGGCCGTGGTATCACTCCTGTCGAGCCGGCCCATTCGTGCCGAAGCATGACTCTCCCACAGTCTAGCGATTAATATTTTGATGTCTCATTTCCTAAAACTTTACCTATCTACTAGAGATATATATATCTATGTAATTCGTCCTTAAATTACATTTAACCAACGCTCGCTGTGAAAATATTTATTAAAACATTTCTTTCCAAGCATAAATATAAGCAAAAATGTTTTCTTATTTATCCCGTAGCTACATATATAGTTTATTCAAAAGGCTGAATGGACCACATATTTCACAACGGACCTGCGGGCAATTTGTCGAAAAACGACCTCACCTTAACGACCTAGCGTGTTGAGTACAAACATCAGCAAAAAGTGCTTGGAACACTTTTGTTCCCAACAAGACTGCTAGTGTATTTGGCGACGACGAAACGCCGGACAATTTTGTAGTGGTACAACAAATTGGCAAAGTGAAAAATTGTCTGACACTCCCCGACACTATGGAATTAGGGATGGTACATACGAATAAGTAAGTTTCAGTTATTTTTTTCGACAAATTCCGAAACGTATCGCGTCGTCATGTTTTGTAAGTGCGTGTAAGTAGGCCGTTTCTGTATAGTAATTCGGGGTCAGGTTCTGAATGGTATTAGGTTTTCAAGGCTTCTTATGCGCTAATGTGTTATATGTTGTATAGGTAATGAGCTGTAGGTTAAAGATTATAACCAAAAGTAGGTCGCGAATTCAATACCTACAAACATACTTTTAAAATATCTTTTTTATTTAATATTTTAAACTTAAGGACTAAACATTTGGTATCTTACAAATAGTACCCAAAAAAGTACAAACGAAAATAAATTCAACTACACACTTAACTAAAGTCAAGTTGCACTGAGGGCCCGTTTGCACGTACGTACTCACGTACTTTCTAAACTCCAGTTAACGCCATTTTTCTTTCCACTCATTTCTAAACTGCACCCTTGTTAGTAATTATGTCTGTAACATCTCTAATGACCACGGCAACCGCATGAATTATTACTTAGAGTTAACTCTTGTATCTTTGAGAATATCACGCAGAGAAAGATAAGCTAGCGTTGACTTTTAGAATTAAAATGTCACCTCATCTTTGTTATTCTCTTTGTAAAGTTGAAGAAATAAACATAGATTATTCTGTTTTGTTTTGGAGTTTGAAAATGTATTATTTTACTTGAATTCTATGTTGAAATGTTTCTGTCAATCATCACATTAGAAGTTGGTTTGCAAAACAAAAAGGTAAATAGTTATATGGCAGCTGGCAGCACATGTTTGGTGTTTAAAATTTTCCAAATTTTCATCGTACAAAATAATTCTGAAAACTGTCTAGAACATGTCATGACGTGATAGGTTTTATGACCGGAATATTATTTGTAATGCTAATGTTACAATATTTAAATAAAATAATTAAATAACACTGCAGGATCTGTCAACAAGGTGGATAGACGACCTGATAAAGGTTGCCACTGAATCGCTTCCAAATGGTTGATCTGGCAGCCATTGATGAATCCCAATGCAATTGGATATTTTTGTGGCTGACATGATGATTATGACAATAACAATAATAGAACTAAGAAAAATTAAACAAACTTAGAGTACGTTTTACTGCGCTTTATACATCTCTACACCTTCAATGAGAAACAAACGAGACATTATAACTATTTATTACACTGTTTTTTACCTATAAAACCCTGACCTATTCTCCAAGGCTCGAAGTATTTTTACCGGAGCCAAATCCAGTACTACATAAAATTTATTGCAGTTACTAAAATTCAGAGTTTGCAGTCATTACAATAAAGTACATAAAACACGAACCCACCTAACCGAAGTACGTTTATCTTTGTTAACTAAAGTTTAACGATTAATTACGTTTAGTTTTAATCTTAGTGGTGTAACTCACCGGTTCTGGAGTAAGTGAATTGTTATTATTTATTGTGGGCGCGTTCGTGATTAGGTAATGAAATACTTTTAGGGAGTTTAGACTTTATTTTGCTATAGTAATAATGCCTCTATTTCAGTGAAAGAAAAGTTTTGCATCATACACATTTTCTTTGTGTTCGGAGTAGGTTACTGGTAGTAGAGGTTATATGGAATAATCTGTATTCTAATGTGAAATTCTAAATAGAAACCTAGCTGCAGTTTTTATTTCATAGTAAAGTCAACAGTGATTTTCACATGACTGCATGCATTGTACTTTGTTAACATTTCCAGTCAATGTTATTTAGCACCCACCTACTTGATATCCTTATCCTTACTTATATATTGTAAATCGGAAAGTGAGTTTGTTTATTTGTTCTGCTTTCACGCCGTAACTACTAAACCGATTGCTTTGAAATTTTGCAGACGTAAAGTTAGAAGTCTGGACTAAATAATAGGGTACTTTTTATTCCGGAAAAATTTGATATTTCCGAGGGAAAACCAAAATATTGGTATAGATGGCGCTGTATGTCATTTAAAACCAGTCAAAGATTTACCTACTTATTGGTTAAATCTAAATAGCGGGATATAACCGAATCCCACGAGAGCGGAAAGCTATTTGTTTGTTTGCCTGTCTTAAACGGCGGAACGGTGGTACTAATTAACGTGATTTTTTAACTGAAGGTAGGGATGGATAGTCACAAAGGCTATTTTTTATCTTTTTGTGACGCGAGCGAAGCCGTGGTTAAAAGCTAGTATTCTATAAATGCAATAGCATTTGTTTTTAAAATTACACAAATACACGATGCAGGTTGACTATCAAAAACTGATTAGGTAATGGTTTGTTAACACTTCTACGACCAAATATTTCCTGCATAATATGATTAATTCGGACGTGAACTTTGATGTTAGGTATTTGAGCATTGTTTATCGCGATTTAAAGCAAAATAGTTTCAGTCAAGACTAATTACATTAACGCCATGAGCATTACACAAAAATCCATTTACCTACAAATCTTCACTTTCAGACGTAGTTGGCAGTAAATAGTAAAAACAAACAAACAAACTAACTAAAACTAGAATAAAACATGAAAAGAGGAACTCGTTAAGTTATTCTCAAAGAAAACCGGGCGGAAAATATTAATTAAAACCTCTTTCTTGTAAAGGGGGTTTACCAAGAGTACAGAAAACTTTTTGAACTGCAGAATACTCTTTGGAACGTAAAAAAAAAAGTTTCGCTTCGTTCCCGTTGACGTAAAAGTTTTTTAAGTCATAGTTTTGGAGTCTAGAGCTCGATCAACAAAGACTAAATTGGATTTAGAGGTGCAAACGGATTCAGTTCGGGTCGGGCTTGGCAAAACATTGATTGGTTGGCTCTGGCACTTTTTGTAGGAACTTTTTAGCATACCGGAATATTAAATAATATTAAAATATACACAGCTCCAGTTAATTTATATGAAACTAGCAATATTTGTATTTCTACCTAACATAACATCACGCCTTTTATCTCCGAAGGGGTAGGCAGAGGTGTACATGTTATGCCACTGTACAATGTAACACCCACTTTTCACTATTTATGTTATGAGTCCCATGTAATAGGGGGTGAGCCTGTTATCATATACCGGGCACAATTCTGGACTCCGTGCTACGACTGAGAATTTATAAAAAAATCCAGTAATACTTTGCCCGACCCGGGAAGCGAACCCGAGACCCCTTACCCGGCAGTAGCATTTGCGACCGCTCGGCCAACGATGCAGTCATTTTGTATTTGTATAGGTATAAGAAATATTTAATATCTATTATTTCCTACAGAGATTGGCAACGTTATAGTAAAGTTTTTAGTAAGCATGATGACCAATAAGTGTCCTTAATAAACATACACGATACTACATGTTCTTGTATTTCCTGTATTTACAAAGTACATTAGACTCTTTCACATCAAGAAAAAGAGTTGACTTTTCATTGCCGGGCGATATTTCTAAAATTACTTGAGAATAAATTAGCATGAAAGAAGGGAGAGCTCTTAAAACAGTCTAGAGTTTTAAGACGGCTTCGCACTCGACTTAGAGAGCTGAGTGTTTGTGTAGTACCTACTGCGTCAATAATAAATATAGATTTAATGCAATCTGGATACTTTACATAATTATTTAAAAACTATTTGAATTCTTCGTTAAACAATTACGAGAGTACGCCGAAAACCATTATAATTCATTGAGTAAGGTTATGTTAAAGCTTTTTGTTGCTAAAACTGGGTTCACCTAGCTAGAAGTGAGTTTTAATAATAAGTATCGTGAGACATACTAAATTAACTAAAATCGCGAGTTACTCACGTGACGTAGCCGCGACCGCGCACGCTGCTCATGAGTCATGAGGAAGAACCCCTCTGTGGTTCGAAACTAGTAGAGCTTTTCTCAGTATATTCACGTGAGTAACCCGCGATTTTAGGTAATTGAGTTTTAATAGGTTTCTTTTCGAAGTTTTCATAAATTTCATGGTATCTGTAATCATACTCGCCTTTAATTTCGTCGTATCTGTAAACATACTTGCCTCTAATTTAATTTCGTAATTAGATAATTACACTTTACTGGGCGATGTTGTCTCTGATGGACAACTAAATAAAGAAAGAAAAAGATAAGTACATTTTATTTTATAGTTACTGTCTATAGATAAAGACTGCCTCGTTGGCCGTCGTGGTCGCAAGTACGCCTGCCGGGCAAGGGGTCTCGGGTTCGATTCCCGGGTCGGGCAATGTACAAATGGGTTTTTTAAAAAATGTCAGTAGTAGCACGGAGTCTGAAATTGTGCCTGATATATGGCAATAAGCCTACTCCCTATTACTTGGGGCTCATAACGTAAATAGTGAAAAGTGGATGTGACATTGTACAGTGGCATTAAGTGCTGTAATGCGCACCTCTGCCTACCCCTTCGAGGATAAAAAGCGTAATGTTATGTCATTGTATAATTATTGTTATTAATTATTATACAGAAAGATATCCCCAAAATTACTCAATCATTTCAGCATACAAACACTTACTTCTCAAGTAACGTAAGCATTTTTTACATATAAAGGACCTGATTTTTTTATCTATGCAAGTAAGAGTCACAGGTGTAAAGCTAAAAAAACTACAATTTTATATGCTAATTCAAATCCAGATAAACTACTTTTGCAATTTACGATTTCATTACTACGAACACGATTCCACACTCCGTGTGAATTTCTTTTATCCTGAATCGCACATACATTTGTCTACAATTGCAAAGTTTAATAGTATTTCTCCGAGTTTGTAAGTTAACTAGTAGAGTTTGTTTAACTAACTCACTAACTAGTTTCTAGGAAGTTATTAAAATGCTCTGATATGGAAGGAAAAGGTTTTTTATTCAAATTTACTTATGGACTGATTTGTTTATTTTTATTTTATTTTTATTTTTTATTTATTTATTTAATTCAACAACACATCCTAACAGGTTACACCCAATGCGATAATGTTGTCACTTAATATAAAAACTTATAATTCACATTAATACTTTAACTGCCAAGTTTAAAATGGTGAAAGTCAAACCTCCACTAGCGTCAGGCACCGGTGACTGACGTGGCGCTCTAAGGGTTAATAAAAAACATAAATAAAAACTTATAACAACAACACAGCCATACATATTATTTGCACCTATCCATTAACTACATATGTACAACTAACAACATCGTTACCTTTATGAACTCCGCCAATGAGCAACAGAAAATATCAACCTTTTGTCCAACTCCATTAATTTGTTGATAGGATAGAAGACAATTTTTACTTTCATCATGGGCTTAATTCATTCTTTACTCAATTTTAAAGGTTTTGTACCTATTATAATTAAGTTAAAAATGTAATGAAAGTTCGACAGCATCTGGAATTTTTTTTAAGCTATAAGCCGGTAAACGAGCTGTCGGATCACCTGATGGAAAGCAATTGACGTCGCCAATGGACACATGGAACACCAGAGGCCTTACAAGTGCGTTACCGGCCTTTTGCGCACTAGGAATTTAAGGATTGTTAGGGATTCAGGGATTGGGGAGATTGGGGAGTAGGGAGAGGGGTGATTTAGGTATAAGACCTGAGTAATGAAAACGTTATTACCTACGAACCACTTTATTTCATACTCAAAACATACAACCATATTAATTCAGTATTATACAAAACTGTAATAGTTTGTTTCATCACAAAGTATGTAAAATAATATCATTATTTAAATAAACACACTTGCAATAATAATGTATTTGTGAGGACTCGCTCCGCGGCGAGCGTTACAAATGACAATTTCGCTAGTGCAGTTTACACGTGAGTAGGGATGGGGAAATGCTTTATCGATAATTATATTTTGTTACTGCATCGTTATATGTTGAGTAAGATATTTTAAACAGACCTTTTTTTGAGGGGGGAATATCTTCCAACGACTTCTCCCGCCCGGGTGAGGCGAGAGGGAGTGTCAGAATCTTACTGACTAAAAACCACCCTGTTCCTACTCCTGCACTTCGAGCTAAAGCCCCGGCAATCCGTTATGTCCTCCGCGGCTCCGTATCGGCATCAGCCCTATTGGGCCCCATCTCTGCTGGTCTGATGGCTCCTTGAGGGCTCGCGCGGAACTCAACGCGCCGTACGCTCGGGACTTTAAGTAGACCTAGCAAAGTATTACTACTGTCGAATAAATGATTTTTCTTTCTTTCTTTCTATTATTATTAGCTTCCTAAAATTTCAATTATCTCATTGAAATTTAAAATGGAGGCTACATCGATATATCTTTAGACCTACCATATAGTTCCATGACATGAGAAGAGTGTACCTGTCTCGATGGATAAAAGGTATTTGATATAATTTCAGGTATATTTGATAGGCTTTAATGCATCCCCACCATATAGATGCTGCTTCTTACATAGCTTTCACAGCAAAACTGTGGAATTTCCAAATCGCTACAGTTGTCGGCGGTATTTCCAAATCGAAACGACCTACAATCCTTCAAGAAAAGAGCGTATTCCTTTTTAAAAGGCCGGCAACGCACCTGTGACTCCTCTGGTGTTGCGGGTGTCCATGGGCGGCGCTGATCGCTTACCATCAGGTGGTCCGTATACTCGTTTGCCTCCTATTCCATAAAAAATGTGACTATTAATAAAATATTTAGTACGTAAAAACTAATAGAGTATCATGATTTAAAAAAAAAAAGTAGGTATACTTAGGTAATATCTAAAATTAGACTATCAGCTGTGATACTTTATAATATTGACATATTGTATCGTTATCAGCTTTAGCTATAGGTATCAACTTTATAATATTATTATTATCTAATCGTATCATTAGTAGGCATTAGGCATATAGCAATCCCGAGCGTACGGCGCGTCGCGTTCCGCGCGCGCCTCAAAGAGCCATCAGACCACTACAGATGGGGCCCAATAGGGCCGATGCCGATTCGGAGTCACGGAGAACCTAACGGGTAACCGGGGCTCCGGCTTGACGTGCAGGAGAAGGAACGGGGTGGTTTTTAGTCGATAGTAGTAGTAGTCGATAGTAGTAGAGGGTAGTAAGAGTTAACACTCCCTCCCGCCTCACCCAGGCGGGAGCAGTCATTTGATGATTTTCCCCCTTAAAAAAAGGCATATAGCAATAGACTCCCCCCTATGATGTTACATTGTACAGTAGCATCAAGGGCCGTAATGTGCAAGCTATTTATGCATGTAGTTTACCTTTAAGTGATTGTAACACTAAAGTATATATCTGTTGCATGTAACCTCAAATTAGAACTAGTATGTACAATAGTTGATGAACCAATAAATAATAAAAAATAATAAACAAATTATAATTATGTAGTTTTATTATATGTAGGTGTAATTAAATATGAAAAGAAAATAAAATCATATTTCATAATTGATCAAAACCTGTCAAGGGTTTTAGTATGTAGTGGCAAAGCAATATTCAAGCGATTTTGTTTTCGTTTTCAGTCGTAAATTTTTCATTACTATACCTACTAGTATTTCAATCACGATTATCTTTAATTAAACATTCCTCAAACAAAATATGAATAGAAACCGACCGATGTTTATTTAGTATTAAAATTTAAAATTATTGAATACACAATTTATTATTAATTCTACGCATTATGAATTGGCTAGGTTCGCGGTGAGGTCTTGAACATCGGTTTAATTAAATTGTCGATATTAATATATATTGGTATTCAGCCAACTGTTTATAATTATGATATTAGGCTCGGCAGTCAAGCGGTCACAAGCATGACTGTAAACAAATCAAATTTGAAGTCAAGGTTCAGTTAAGAAAATAGTTATAAAATCTAGTAACTCTAGAGAATTGTAAACTCCAATCATTACTGAATATACAATTTTCTAAAACTTCTACATTATTTACCTACCTAACATACTTTTTGGTAAATAGCACAGATCTTCTAAAATATTCGGTGACCAATTAAACAATTAAGTACTTTTTTAAATAAATTATTTGGACTGTTCAATACAGTAAAAAATAAATAATAGTCACTTTTATTCATTGGTTTTTGACCGATTTTTTAATAATTCGTATGCTGTTCGACGCTAAAAAACGAGACATCACAATACACAATTTCATACAAAATTCATAGAAAACTGTCGTTTTTGACAGTTCGAAAAAAAGTATTGAATTTGACTAATTGGTACATATCCAATTTATCGACAAAGAAAATCGACTATCGACAAACCGATCGGCCAACACTATTCACCATGATAATTCGCCTTAGTGTCGGCTTGGAAATTTAATAATTTTCAAAGAAAAAGTGGTCGTAGTGGTATTAAAAATGATATAAAATGGATAAAACTTATGTAAGTCGTCGCTTGCTGACTGTCTGGACCACTTTAGCTGTTAAAGTTTAATAGAATTTATGGCGAAGTTATTCAAAGAACGGTAGATGTTGCTCCTGAAACCTTTAAAAAATGTGAGAAGAGGTGTCGACACATTTGCGTTTCATGTTGCTGTAAGCTAAATAATTATATTATTTAAAACTCGCCTTGTTTGTACAGCGGTTAATTATTATTATCATTATTTGGTTTATATAAAACGTGTCGTGGGTTCATTTGCAAACATAGAAGTTCACCTAAACAATGACAGCCAGACCCGAAACAACAATTTGTGGATCACACAAAGAGTGCCGTTGCCCAGCCACCGCGCTACCCGGTAAAAACAGGAAGTTTTCAGTTGGCTATAGATTAAAACCTCAAGATATTCTGACTTATAATCGGGGGACTATTGATATGAACCTATAACATAAATATGCTTGTACACACTTTTTTTGAGGGGCCAAATCATCCTATGGCTTCTCCCGGCCGGGTGAGGCGAGAGGGAGTGTCACACTCTTACTGACTAAAAACCACCCCGTTCCTACTCCTGCACTTCGAGCCGAAGCCCCGGCAACCCGTTAAGTCTTCCGCGGCTTATCGGCATCGGCCCTGTTGGGCCCTGTCTGTGGTGGTCTGATGGCTCCATGAGGCGCGCGCCGAACGCGACGCTCCGTACGCTCGGGCCTGGTTCTGGTCGGGCGGCGAGTCACCCGTGCTCGAAATTGTACACACTGGCTATAAACACTGACTCTTTAAGCTCATCGATAAAATAAAAAAAACTTCCATGTTGAATTTTCGAGATTGAAATTTCAAATTTGATTGAAAGATCTTCCGAGAATAAAAATAATGTTGATTAATATGTAGATTCCGAACCTTCCTTCTTGGAAAATGTGGAAAGACTTTGTGAGGCAATGCCATAAGAAAGTTATGAAGAAATTTATTCAAAATTAATGTAATGGATAAAAATAATATCAAATAATTTAAGTATGAATTATTTGACAAGGGACTTGACTAGTTTTAAGCTAATCTAAAGGCGCATGTTCATGAGAGCATTCATCAAAACGCCACGCGACGACTGTAGCACTGCTTGCTTCAAACTAGTCGAAGATCCACGCCAAAAAATTACGTGAGTAAGTCAAAAACCATAACAATTAATTTTAGTATTTCTGACGAAAGATATTGATAAACCGTGAAGTATTTATATTATACTTCAAGGTTTTTCTTCTTCAAGGTTTCTACTCAGATTATATTATACAGGTTTTATGAAGTCGTCTTTCACGTATCACACACCAAATATAACATGCTGACTCAATACCAACCCCGAGTAAAATCAAAATAAACCAATAAAACACTTTTGAAAGTCAACAAATAAATTAAAAGTAAAGCTATTTGCTCATGTAACGGCATAGCGTATACTAAAGATGTGTCATGTTGTAACGTAAGCTAAGTTTGTATTTAGTACGTAGGTACCTAATTATATAAACAAATGAGATGTCTTAGCCTGCTGCTCTGTAGAATTATCGTGTGTGAAGAGACAATACATAGTTAGTCGTGACCAGTCTTTCATTGTGTCTACACCTCTAGCATCACCTATTAAACTCATTTCAAGGTGTAAGTAAATTCCTATGGAGAAGAACGAGCAAGAAATTTCATAGGTAACTTTTTCAGTTAGGTTAACAATACAATTCTTTAGTTACATAGTTTTGGTGGCTCTGGGATTTTTTGGGATGATGATAGGGTATGAAAATTAATAATATATAAGTCCATGAGTAAGGTAATGAAAAAATATTAGACACGTATTTTTTTATTTTGTCGTATAATAAAACAACACTTAGATAAAACGAATCAAAGTTTAGGAGTGGGGCTAAAACGTCATTTCTACGTATAAAATGTACATAGAAGTGACGTCAAGCGACATTTCAAATTAATATATCGTCGAAAGTATTTATTTCTGTAAGAAAATAAAAAATACGTGTCTAATGATTTAAAATAATCTACCAGACGGACATTAAAATAAAAATTAAGCATCTACCCTATTGTGAGGTCGCGAAGAACCTAACGGGTAACCGGGGCTCCGGCTCGACGTGCAGGAGAAGGAACGGGGTGGTTTTTAGTCAGTAAGAGTCTGACACTCCCTCCCGCCTCACCCAGGCGGGAGCAGTCATTCGATGATTTTCCCCCCTTAAAAAAAATAAAACCCTATTGTGAGAGAACAATGTAACACCAAATTCCAGTCAAAGAGAAAGTAAGTATAAATATATGTATGTATGCTCTATACTAATTAGATACTCGGTCTTATCAAAGCAGTTTACTAAAATTACGGTAGCTATTAAAATAGTGGAATGGTACTTCATTATCATTGGATGCAGGTGCATCAGTATTCAAATGGGTATGCGGTAGTGGAGATAGCATAACGTTGCCACTACCAAGGGTCTGGGTTTGTGTAGAATGATATTTTATTAAGCAACCTGACTTGAATATAGACTAAATTGACAAATAAATTGAAGAATTTTGAGTTTTTTTTGTGGTTACTATGCATTGTTCCAATTGAAATTAATCATGATTGTTTTTGTATCAATTGAAATTCTCTTGTCACTTTTCAATCTTAAAATATGTACCTCTAAGTACTACTTTTCATCCAATACTGCCTAAGATATTTCATTCAAGTCTTATATGTACTTCTGTCACATCTGACTGCACAGTTGGTGCAGCTGGGCAACCAGCTGCCGTGCAACGTGTCGCGGGTTTGATTCCCGCACGGAACAACACTTTGTGTGATCCACAAATTTTTGTTTCTGGTCTGGGTGTCATTGTGTATGTGAACTTGTATGGTTTTAAACGCACCCACGACACAGGAGAAAATCCTAATATGGCGCAACGTGGTTTAAAGAAAAAAAAACTTTTAAACCCCTGATGACATAAATTCCGAGAGATGTTGTACCTACATGGTTTTGCATTACACAAAGAATTAAAAATATGTGTGTACGTAGTGCCAATACGTGCATAGAAGTTTATTTATAGTAACAAATAATTACGTAGTTCCGAACCGAACGTGACAAACAACTGCATAGTTCCGAAAACCATTTTATTAAAACCATGAAATATTAAAAGTATCTTGCATTTTCTTTTTAATGAAACAAATAGTAGTTGCTCTGGTCAGTAACTATAGTGGTGAGTAGAAAAGCAAAAATTCACATTTCATCGCCCTGCACACCGCTTGCCGAATGCTTTTTTATACCTCGCGCATTTTAATATTGAGTCCCAACTGTACCGTCGTAATGCAAATAAATTAACAGAAAATCTAATTAAAGTGTACCTATTTTTTGGTTTTGTAAATTTATAAATTATCATTTTCCATAGAACATTGACTGTATACCGTATAGTAATAATGTCGTGGTGGCCCGGAGGTTTAAGACGCCCGCTTCTCATGCATGAGGGGAAAGGTTCGAAACCTACCAACAGCAAGTACCAATGTGACTTTTTCCGAGTTATGTGTACTTTCTAAAATTATCTAGACACCACTGACAAACGGTGAAGGAAAACATCGTCAGGAAACCTGGGCTTATAATTTCTAATTATAAGTTTATAATCGCCAACCCGCATTGGGTAAGCGTGGAGATTAATGCTCAAACATTTTCCGTGTGAGAAGAGGCTTTGCTCAGCAGTAGGCATTTATAGGCTATTGATGATAATAATATCAGCTGAATACCTTTTTTCGTTAAATTGAATCCTTCTTATAAGAGCTCAAAGGTTTGGAAGTATTTTAGGAACAGCATAGTAACACAGTAACAGTATCACTCCTACAAGGGTTTTTACTAAAAGTAACCTTCAATTGTTTAACTAAACTAACAACTAGATTCACCATTCAAAGACAGAAAGCAACAACAGACGGTACAGCTAAGACTATACTAAGCTCAAATATCCTAACCTGTATAATTAAACCGATTACATGAGCTAATAGGAAGAGCATTCGAGAATATTCGGTTAACGAAGAGACATATTTGCAGAAACCAAATGGCGGAACTAAATCCGACCACTGAGGCTTACACCAGGGGGCCAATTCTCGATTTTCGCCATTTATCTCGAGTTCGACATTGTAAGTCTATCTCTATGTCTATCAAAAATATCTCTATCTCTACCAAAAAATGTCGAATTGCACAGAAATCCGTATTCTCAGTCAAAATAGAAACAAATGTCACGAAAATGTCGAGTCGAGTGAAGATAATGTTACCATTATGCAGAATCGCACGTTCCATTTTAGGTAGTTGTGAGTGAATGAATGATTTTGTCATAAAACGTTCACTAAACCTAATTATTTAAGTTAAAACGGAACGTTTAGTGCAAAAATATTCAGTTTGACAGGACAGTTCCAGTTGACTGTCTGTCAGTGTCACAATTTGGATCTGTAAGCGGTTGTTTCAAAACTTTTATAAGTTCGTCATCACTCACTAGTGGGCTATTCTGTTGGACATTTTTATAATTTTCGTTTTAATATGCAGGGAGAGAAAAAATACCCTAGTGCCCAACTTATCCCGACGACGGGATAAGTGCGCTGTTGCCGCCATGTATTGGCCAGTCGCTCGCCACTTTCCAACATCTCCAAGATAAAAATATTAATAAACTCGTCTATGTTTCAAGTTGCAAGTCCAATCGTGGGTACACAAATTAAAGACTGTTATTTACGCGAAGGTCGTCGTTTCAAGAAAACACAATACACAAATTGAAGAGTCTATACTGAATTTCCAATGTTCATACTTATAAGATGCCAAGCCGTATTTTACTTTAAAACGAAAGAAAAGAAAACACTGTACAATTCGAAACTCAACGAATTCACAGAAATGGCGTATCTCAGTATCTCTACAATCGACATGCCATCTCTACTGCTCAGAAGCACTCGACATGAACTCTAACGTTAGCCTTCGACAAATGTCGCATTCGACATCTCCAGAATAGCAACTTTTAAAATTTGACGAAAAAATGACGTCATTAGACATTTTTGTCGAGTTCGACATCATCTCTAAAGCCGAGAATTGGCCCCCTAATCTGATGTCGGAGTTAAATTTACTTTGAATCGTAGGTGACCTATTCCCTGTATTCACAGTGTTAGTGTATTGATATCTTTTGTATATAGTTTGTCCTTGTTCATTTTTACTTTTTCATTAAGTATAATTTTATTCTAAAGTCAGTACTTTCAGCTTATTTACGCTAAGTAGATTCAAATTTTATTAAGTCGTTAAGAATTTTAGTGTGAGCCATGCATGCAAGCATGTACGAATGGGCCGGCTCCGACGGATTGATACCACGGCTTCACAGGGAACTGACTTGAACCAACGCTTGCGTTGTGTTTCGTCGTGTGACTGAGGTAACTGGAGGTCCAAATATCCCCAAAGCACCGGTAACGCACTTATAATATGGTAATACCTGTGGTGTTTCGGGTGTCCATGGGCCGCCGCGCCAATTGCTTACCATCAGGTGATCCGTCTGCTCGTTTACCGGCTTATTCCATAAAAAAGGTAAAGACATTCGTGACTTTAATTAGACCAAGAAATGTTAAGTGGAAATGAGAAAAATTACCTATGGATCTATGTGTATAGAACCTTATTTCTTACTTCAAGTTGGACTACTATAAAATCCCTACCATACGACTTATTGTTTTACTCGCAGAATACTTTAAACCAAGCGTAATTTATCGTTGTAATATCGTTCTTAACTGTACAGAATAAAGTTGTGAATCGTAGTAGCCTTGTCATTTACGAGGAATTATGCTGTCGATATGTCAGTTTTTGTACTGGCGATAAAAATCAGCTTAGCCGACGAACTTTGTAAAATTTTAATCTTCTTTTTGATAGGAAGTCTGAGTTGACCTGGATAAATTGACGAGGGATAAAAATGTCATCGGATGGAGTTATCTTAAGCTGTTATTAAGCCTTTTTTGAGGTAAGAAAACCATCCAATGATTTCTGCTACCCGGGTGAGGTGAGTGGGAGTGTCAGACTCTTACTGACCTAAAGCCACCCCGGTCCTACTCTTGTACTTTGAGCCAGAGCCCCTAGCAACCCGTTAAGTCCTCCGAGCTCTGATGGCTCTTTGAGGCGCGTGTGGAACGCGACGCGCCGTACGTTCAGGTCTGGTTCTGGTCGGGTGGTGAGTCACCCGTTCTCACCGAGCGCAGGCCCGTGCTGTTACTAAACTTAGATTTTAAAGTAAGACAAATTTATTACGTAGTTTTTTCTTCTACCTGTCCTTATAAATCTAAAATGTATCTTTTCTATTCTCCTCTATCAAAGTCTCATCATATTCATACGTTTTCCGATCATGAACTTCTTTTTGAATGTTCCGCTTACCATCAAGCAGGTTGTAAGCTTTGTTTCGACCTAGAAACGGTTTTAAAATAACCTTAAATACATAGTAATAAAACAATAATAGTACCCTAACCCTAAAAATAATAGTAATCCTTTCTAGGAAAAACTGTCAGTGGTTTATTCCAAACAGTTTAAATCGTAGTTGAAAACCAATAAAACTAATTCACACAAAACTGGAACTGAACTAACATTGATTAGAATTAATTAAGCAAACACGAAGCTTTGCAAATATTGAGTTCAGTCCAAATGTTAAAAGTATTTGTGGAACTAAAAATCGGACCACTTACAATATTAGTTTAAGTCAATTTTCTGGCTTGTTGGTGATAAATTAGATAATATTATTGCATTTTTTTAAAAAATCCTTATATTACATAACATCACAAATTACGGCAGGAGGTAGGCAGTACAAATTACGGCACTCACTTTCCACTGTACAATATAACACGCACCTTTCACTATTTATATTATGAGTCCCATGTAATAGGGGGTGAGTCTTGTTATATATATATACCATATACCGGGCACAATTCCAGATTCGTAACGTGGCTAATATGATGACTTGCTGGCACACATTAGACATATCAAGACAATGTCAATCAATTAGAATCCTTCATCCCACATTAATAAGATATAATTTTCCTACAAACACTAGCTACGTCGTGCCTCGCTGTTGCCAATCCACGTTCTTTTGAGTAGGTTGCGTAAAGGACCTTATCTTGTAAAAGAAACAATTTTCTATTGTAATCTTCGCCTCGTTCCGTTTTTTGGCGTTATTTTGAAAGCGAATGAGGTGACATTAATTGGTTTTCGCGCCTTTTTTTTTAAGGGGGTAAATCATCGTATGTCTGCTCCCGTCTGGGTGAGGCGGAAGGGAGTGTCAGACTCTTACTGACTAAAAACCACCCCGTTCCTTCTCCTGCACGTCGAGCCGGAGCCCCGGTTACCCGTTAGGTTCTCCGCGACTCCGAATCGGCATCGGCCCTATTGAGCCCCATCTGTGGTGGTCTGATGGCTCTTTGAGGCGCGCGCGGAACGCGACGCGCCGTACGCTCGGGTCTGTTTCTGGTCGGACGGGGAGCCACCCATGCTCGCCATCCGCAGGCCCGCGCTTACGGTGGCCGGAGATCGTCCCGCGATCCCCGACGCCCGGTGTGTCCTTCGCGATGGCTGGGTTGCGAGGAGGCAGCGCTTCGCTGCCTCACGCGTCCCGCCTCCTCCTTAGCTAGCATGACTGCTTCGCAAAAGGAGGAGACGGCATTGGTTTTCGCGCCTTAGTTTCCTCTTACACAGACTTTAAGTAATATTTGTACGGGATCTAGTGTTTATATACTGAAGCCCAATGTTGTATTATTCCAAGAACATGTAGCCTGAATAGTGTCGTGCGTGGTGGCCCGGAGGTTTAAGACGCTCTCATGCATGAGGGTGCGGGTTTGAAACCTACCAACAGCAAGTACCGATGTGACTTTTTCCCAGTTATATGTTCTTTCTAAGACTGTATAGACACCACTGACAAACGGTGAAGGAAAACATCGTGGAAACCTGGGCTTATAATTTCTAATTATAAGTTTGAAATCACCAACCCGCATTGAGCAAGCGTGATGATTAATGCTCGAATTTTCTCCATGAGAAGAGGCTTTACTCAGCAGAGGGCATTATAGGCTGTTGATTTGTGATGTGATGCTACCTGAATTATTTTTCGAAAATATCAGTATAATGTTACGTACAAATATTTTGATGTTTTCTTTGAAAGTGATGATTAATTGGGAACAAACTTAACTGCGTGGTTTTTAATCAACAAAAGGTCTAAAAATCTCAATTACTTAATACATACAAAAAATATGATTAATGAAACAACCTGTTATAAGTATGGCTGTAATGAATACGATTCAAGCATAGTATTAGGTCAGTTGTCTCAACTTGTACCTGATTAGGTATTTCACCGTGGGGGTTCTGGAGGAGATCTGTTATAGAGGACTTGGTGCCCTTCATAGGCGATGAAGGTGGCCACCGGGGTGGTTTTAGTGAGGTAGGAATCCCACACTGCCTAATTGTTTCTCCCATTTAAGCTAGGCGCCTTTTGAAGGTTTCACCCCGTTATCAAAAAAAGGTACTAGAATAATAAATAATAGTACAAAAACCTTTAAAATATTTAGACAGAATAGACACGGTTTCCTACTAACGTCAAATACAAGACGGGACGGGCAATTTTCTCAAATACTCCACATCCTCTCGCGTCGTGGAACACTCTAGAAAATCGAAGTTGCTGGCTTACGATAAAACTGCGCCCCTGAGTAGACTCCGTAGGAAGTACTTATATCCTTACTAGTGGGACCAATCCCGATTCAGTTAGAATTTTGAATAACTTTAAACTTTTACGGTTGTATTGTTACCTTTATAAAAGACTAGCTTTTACCCGCGGCTTCGCTCGCGTCACAAAAGGATAAAAAGTAGCCTATGTGACATATACCAAGACACACAGCGCCATCTATACCAATACTTTTGTTTTCCCTCGGGAATATCAAATTTTTCCGGGATAAAAAGTACCCTATTATTTAATCCGGACTTCTAACTTTACTTCTGCAAAAATTCAAAGCAATCGGTTAAGTAGTTACGGCGTGAAAGCGGAACAAACAAACTCACTTTCTGATTTATAATATTAGTAAGGATTATAGTTTCAACGTTCGTCTTAAACTAAGGAAAAGTAGAGATGGACAATATAATACAAACTTCTATACGAATTTACTTTAAGCAGTTATGTTAGTTAAAAATGAGTTTTATATTGTATAGATTAAGGCTTATAAATAATAGGGGATGAGCCTTCTAAACCCAATTTAAGACTCCGGCTAAACAAAAAGACTCCGTGCTACAAAAAAACACTATTCACATTATATATTTAGTCTGAAACCGCTGGCAGAATTTAGGGGTAAGATAAATAGGTAGTATTTTCCCAACATGAAGTGTTCCGTATTTAAGTCAAAAGTAACAGAGCTTGTATTTAGTTAGAGTAACATACAGACACTAATTAAAATCTCAGTTTTAGTGTATATTGTGGAGGAAACACCCGCTGTGTCCCACATCCTTCGCTTTCAGCAGCTGCATATTTAGAACCAGTTGTGCAAATACTTTGTTAACTTCTACTAGGTACCTAATTCAGATATAATATTTTTAATAAATCGAGGGGTAACGGGCTATTTGGTTTAAGCGACATTTTGGGCGATATTGAGTTATATATATATTCGGAATCAGCGAATTTTTCTCCGTCGAATGATGCCGGTTTCATTAAAATCGGAGCACTTTTTTGGCGTTTCAAACAATTCTATTTTCATGTTGTTTCCAAAGTGGCAGTGTATTAAACGACATGGATTTCGCATTTTTTATTAAATTATGTACTTGAACCATACCATCATATTAATAACCGAGACTTAAACCAGTCACCCTATCTCTAATTATTAAGTCAACATGAGTTAAAGCGTTTTTCTTGTTTCTAATTTTTATTAACAAGTAACTTGAATCATTTTGACTTCCCACTAATCACACGGTGTGATGTCGCTTAAAACATTTGTCCGTCATCCAAATGCGTCATGGTACGTCTCTTAAACATTTCTAGCTGCCTCTATTTTCTACGCAGGGTGCTACTTAAACCAAATAGTTGTTTTCGTTCAGATATTTTGTTTAGTCATAAACCATTTAACCCTCATTTTTTTTTAAATGCATGTCGTTTTATACAGACGATAACATTGACGATGAATATGAAACATTTTTCCAGTATTCATAAAAATACGAGTCGGTCTTTTCAATCACTAAGTTTTAATATGGTACATTTCAATCATGTCATATGATACCATATTTATTTCATCGCCCTGGTGTTAAAAATCGTTATCATCCAACTGGACTATCGTGCGCTGGCGCTTCAGTCACTCCAGAGAGCGCCGAAGACAGACGGGACGCGCGCACACCGCCAGTGTTTACGTAAAACGCTCATCGAAATTGAATCTTAAGTACTTTAATTTCAAGATGAACCTCGCGGTCGTTCGAAGACTTTGGCAACAATGACAATTTAAGGGCTATTGTGGAGGTTGATGACATACAATCTTCGGCTGATTTAGCAACAGCTTTCGACGTTAGCGTCAAAACAATATTGGTACATTTGCGTCAAATTGGCAAGGTAAAAAAGCTTGATAAGTGGGTGTCCCACAAACTAAATGATCAACAGAGCTAAGTATGCATCGAGCAGTGCGAGGGGGACTGGGATGCCGTCTCCTCCTTTTGCAAAGCAGTTATGCTAGCTAAGGAGGAGGCGGGACGCGTGAGGCAGCGAAGCGCTGGCTCCTCGCAACCCAGCCATCGCGAAGGACACACCGGGCGTCGGGGATCGCGGGACGATCTCCAGTTACCGTAAGCGCGGGCCTGCGGACGGTGAGCATGGGTGGCTCCCCGTCCGACCAGAAACAGACCCGAGCGTACGGCGCGTCGCGTTCCGCGCGCGCCTCAAAGAGCCATCAGACCACCACAGATGGGACCCAACAGGGTCGATGCCGATTCGGAGTCGTGGAGAACCTAACGGGTAACCGGGGCTCCGGGTCGACGTGCAGGAGAAGAAACGGGGTGATTTTTAATCAGTAAGAGTCTGACACTCTTTCTCGCCTCACCCAGGCGGGAGCAGTCATTCGATGATTTTCCACCCTTAAAAAAAATGCATCGAGTAGTGCCTTGCACTGCACTGCTCAATGTACACACAAATGAAAGAATTTTGATTTGCATTGTCACCTCCGATGAAAAATGAAATCTGTGTGATAACCACACGCGTTTAGCATGATGGTTGAATCCTAGTTCAGCACCTAAACAATGCCCTAAACGAAAACTTACCCCTAGAAAAGTGATGGTCACTGATGGTCAAATTCTTACCAAACGGAGTAAGCATTACTACGGATGTGTAGTGTGAAGAACTGAACACAATGATGGAGAAGCTGACACATCTCCAACCAGTACTGGTCAATCGCTAATCTCCATTGCTCCTGCATTACAACGCGCGACCTAAAGCTGCACAAGAGACGGCCTCCACGTTACAAGAACTGGGGTTGTGAAGCTCTCCGACATCCACCCTACTCACCAGTCACCAGATTACTTCTTTTTCCAGAATTTGGATAACTTCTTGGCGGGAAAAAATTTAATAACCGAGAGGCAGTACAAAATGCATTTGAAGAATTTGTTGCTACCCATCCAGCTGATTGAAGAAGGGCATCAATAAACTGCCACTGCGTTGGCAACGATGCATTGATTGCATGGGTGATTACGTTGATTATACAAATAAAAAATACAATAAAAAATACGTTTAAATTTTTTCATACAAAACGGAAATTTCAGTAAATGACCCATTAATTTAATTGATTTTGCTGAAATATAATCGATATTCCTATTGAAACTGTAATTATTACTCTAAATAAATACTTTGATATTGTGTTGTGTTTATTTATTCATTGTAAGCATCTGAGATTTTCGGTGATTGCGATATATCCAGGTTGTTTTATCAGCCATTAATCGCCTTAGATGTAAATAAACATAAACATTAAACGTTATAATTTCAATGTTATATGTCACATAAGTAAATTAACCTGTCACTGATTTTAGTCTGAATTGGTAGTTAAGATAAATAGCTTGCTTCTATTAATTTTGGGTTTCGTCACTTCATATTTTTTAGCTTACTCTGTAAATAGAGTGCATTGTCGCTTAATTTTTTTCCCTTGTAGCCAATTGTAGTTATGAAGTCACTTAAATCATTTTTCCTGACTCTAAAAAAGGGCAGATTGTATTAAGCGACATTTATCTTTGTAATTAAAGGTCCGCTTTATTTAGAATTAGCATCAGCAACTAGATAATTTAATTTAAATTTCAATGCAATTTACCCCGTTCAAATAACTGCAGAAGCGTTTTTGTTACGAATTTTTTTTCGAAATTTCAAACTTTAAAAGGCTCTCCTGTAAAGTTGCAAAAATGTCGCTTAAACCAAATAGCCCGTTACCCCTCGAAATAATGTTTTTTTTATATTATGGCATAAGCCGTTAAACGTTGTGTCGATACAACCCCTTTTCCATAATATTTATTAGTCTTCAGAAATTAATATTAAAGGCAGATGTAGTACTATAGACTGCCTCGCTGGCCGAGTGGTCGCAAGTGCGACTGCCAGGTAAGGGGTCTCGGGTTCGATTCCCGGGTCGGGCAAAGTATTACTGGGTTTTTAAAAATCTCAGTAGTAGCACGCAGTCTGGAAATGTGCCCGGTATTTGGCAATAGGCTCACCCCCTATTACATGGGACTCATAACATAAATAGTGAAAAGTGGGTGTTACATTGTACAGTGGCATTAAGTGCCAAAATGTGCACCTCTGCCTACCCATTCGGGGATAAAAAGGCGTGATGTTATGTTTTGTTTTAAGGGGTGAAAATCATCCAATCATTTCTCGCGGCGTGGGTGAGGCGAAAGAGAGTGTCAAACTCTTACTGACTAACGCTAAAATACTCAAATGTCACTAAATTTTAAGTCGTTTTAAGTATAGTTCTGTCACTACCAACTCTTTGTAAAATGACAGAGATGACACGATATTTAAATACAACTTAAAGTTGAGTAGTCTTTCAGTATTCGAGCGTAAAGCTCTCGAATAACTCTTCGGCCAGTTTTTGTTCCACGGTATCGCGGGCGAAGCTGCTAGCAGAGCTAGTCCTTACTTCCTTACTTATATTATAAATCGGAAAGTGAGTTTGTTTGTTTGTTTGTTTGTTCCGCTTTCACGACGTAACTACTGAACCGATTGCTTTGTAATTTTGCAGAGGTAAAGTTGGAAGTCTGGATTAAATAATAGGGTACTTTTTATCCCGGAAAAATTTGATATTCCCGAGGGAAAACAAAAGTATTGGTATAGATGGCGCTGTGTTTATTGGTATATGTCACATAGGCTACTTTTTATCCTTTTGTGACGCGAGCGAAGCCGCGGGTAAAAGCTAGTATGACATAAAAACAAACAGTAACATTTATTAGCTATCTTTAAAGACCTTTGTTAGTTGATATCTAGTACTCAATATGAATACTTAACTACAAAGTCACCTAAGTGTGAAGAAAGGAAATATTTCTTTTGTATACCACTCATTTATCTAACAACAATGAAATACGATTATTTACCTCGATTTTAGGATTCCGTATCCAAAGCGCAAGGATACTGTGACTCAGTCTTCGCTGTCCATCCGTCTGTTATTAGGCTGTGTTTCATGAATTGTAATAATTAGATTTAATTAAATAAAATTATGTGTTACTAAAGGGTAAAAAAGTCAGGCTGTCTCGTTGGCCGAGTGGTCGCAAGTGCAACTGCCCGACAAGCTGTCTCGGATCTTCGGTCTCGGGACCCAGAAATCGAACCCGAGACTCTTGCTAGTCGCACTTGCGACCACTCGGCCAACGACATAACATAACATCACGCCTTTTACCCCTTCGGGTAGGCAGAGGTGCACATAATACCACTGTAATAGGGGGTGAGCCTATTGCCATATACCGGACACAATTCCAGACTCCGTGCTACTACTGAGATTTTTTCTTTAAACCCAGTAATACTTTGACCGACCCGGGAATCCTGAGACCCCTTGCCCGGCAGTCGCACTTGCGACCAATCGGCCACTGAGGCAGTAATTTATAATATTAGTGGGATATTGGTACGGCACCCTTCGAACGAGACTCTAACTCGCACTTAGCCAGTTCTCATTCGTCTGAGGAGTTCAATGACTTAATTTATCAACACAGAGCTTTGTTTAGTTGTCATTATAAGTATTTTTTTATGGATTTTCCGATAATGTTATTGTCGTTTCTTGGCTCTTGGGTTAATGATCTCTGCTGTCGTTTTAATGTAGAAGGTTTTTGAACTCTAAGTTCAAGATAATGTTAAAAAGAGTTTGTAGCTTAAGTTGCCATTAAAAGTTAATGACTATGAAAATAATAAATATGATAATTATATTAGATACTAGCAGCCCGTCCCGGCTTCGCACGGGGTAGACAATTATTTATTTTTGGAAATTTGGATTGTTGTAGTGACATAACTACAATAGTTGGACATATGCTACCGCGGAGTTTTTTGTAGACATTATGTATGATGTTCTTGAATATTGTTGTACATTATTTTGTTCTATCGCTAATAGTTTCGGCAGCGCATTCGACGAAAGACATTTTAAGACTCATTTTTCTACACCTTCGGTTACATTGTTCAAATTTTACCAAGGTTCCCTAATTTTTTTCAATATGAAATGTAGCCTGTGTCAAATTGGAAGAATGTAGCGTTCTATTGATGAAAGAATTTTTTAAATCGGCTCAGTACTTTTTGAGCCTATTCATTACAAACATACAATAATAGGTACAAATCTTTCCTCTTTATAATATTAGTATAGATGTTAAAAGTAATATGTGTAAGAATAAAGTTAGTCAAGTGGCCATAATTCTGGCTACCGACCTAGGAGTCTCGAGTCGCGCGTAATTGAAGATTTTTCATAAATTCTATGACGGTGTCTGGAACTGTGCCCGGCCCTGCGATGATTAAAACGTGACATCACGTTATAGTTATGTGTGTAGTCTCAATGACAATCTGTCTGCACCATCGTCGAAGCTCGTCATAGCGGTCACCGGTCTCCACTAACTACATTATAGACCTTATTTCCAATGTTTAGAGACTACTTTTGTATGAACAAATTTAGGGGATGAATTTCAACGGACTAGACTAGACAAATGGCATAAACGCTAGTCGTATCGAGTGACTAGTCTGTGTCACATTACAATACCATACTTTAACTTGTCTATTCAGTCAATTCGACTAGCTTTGTTTAGTCATTTGGCTCACAGTATTGTTCATGACATGATCAGTCTGTGTGTGTCAAGTGACTTTGTCCATATCGTTACGTCTGGTATTTGATAGCCTTGTTCGTCATATAGCTGCTGAAGTGGTCTTTTTTTTAAGTGGGGAAAATTATCGAATGACTGCTCCTGCCTGGGTGCGCCGGGAGGGAGTGTCAGACTCTTACTGACTAAAAACCACCCCGTTCCTTCTCCTGCACGTTGAGCCGGAGCCCCGGTTACCCGTTAGGTTCTCCGCGACTCCGAATCGGTATCGGCCCTGTTGGGCCCCATCTGTGGTGGTCTGATGGCTCTTTGAGGCGCGCGCGGAACGCGACGCGCCGTACGCTCGGGGCTGAAGTGGTCTAGAGTTCGATTTCCGGAGTGAGTAAAATATGGAAACAAATTGCTTGCAGTGTCTTTCTATATTTTAGTAGGGAACGCCTTTCAGACATTCAAATAGCGATATATAGTAATTAATATTAAAAAAAACAACCTTAAACATTAATGTTAAGCACCAGCATAGTCTGTGTAACCGCCAAACAAAATGGCGGAACACATTCATATATCAAACTAAGTCTTGTGTCAAACTGACGAACAATTTTCAAATGTAGAATTTTATTCACATGTCACGTGACGTCATGACGTATCCCCTGATTACGTTGCCACAGAGTCGTAGTGTTCTCGAATGTTCTCGAACTTTAATACGTTTACGTAAGATCTTTATGTATAAAATTCGAACCTTATGTTCTTGCTCAGAATAATAATTATTAAGAGATTTCATTGTTGGTTTTTTTATACGTAACTAGCAAACCCGGTGAACTCCGGTTCGCCACCAGGCTTCGTTTTATGTAATATTTCGTTTGGTGATTAAAAATAAACTTTGCTATAAATCTCACGGAACCCGAAACTTTTCTAACGAATGCAAAACCGTGGAAATCGGTTCGTGCGTTCTGGAGTTATAGCGTCAGGAAGGAAAACGCGACTTATTTTTATATAGTAGATAGATTCCAATAATGATCTGGACTGATTAATACATAAGTGCAGCTGTAGATATATTTCTTTTCAGACACAAATAAGTTAGATAAAGCGAATTAAAGTTTAGAAGTGGGTACTGGCCATGCCACTATTACTTCTAAGTACATTTTGAACTCACAAGCGACATCATGCTGTATTTTAAATCGGTGTATCGCGTTGACTTATTTATCTATATATATAAAAGAAAGTCGTGTTAGTTACGCCACTTATAACTCAAGAACGGCAGAATAAATTTGGCTGAAAATTGGTAGGGAGGTAGCTTAGAGCCAGGAGACCGACATAGGATACTTTTTAACCAACATTTTTTTTTACTTTTTACCGAAAATCACGAACGGGGACGGGAAAAAATGGGATTATGCGTACGAAGTCGCGGGCAGAAGCTAGTTACAGATAAAACAAGAAATTTTATATGTAGAGGTAGGTGCAGTATTTTCTATTCATCTACTTACAAGATACTTGACAGTTGGCGTGGTGGCTGGGCAACCGGCTGCCGAGCAATGTGTAACTGGTTCCATTTCCAGACTGGCCAATTTTTAATCTTTGTGTGATTGTTGATTGTTGTTTCGGGTCTGGGTGTCATGTGTATGTGAACTTATATATTTGTAAACGCACCCACGACACAGTAGAAAATCCTGGGGTGGAGCAACGTTTTTGCGTTAGGAGAAAAAAAGAGATGGTTCATAAAAAATAATCAACTATTCCATATTGATACTACATACCAGATTAAATAATAGGATTGTCAAAATAAATTGCATCTGTCTTTCAGTATTTAACTTGTCCGATATAATTAAAACCGTAATGGTGACTGATTAACGAATGGCAATGTTTCCGATTTCAGTAATTTTATATTTATTTAAAATTATTGTTCCGTATAATCATATAACTGAATAATATTACGAACAAAATTCGTAATTATACATGTGAATTAATATATCTGTGGGAAATAATACTAGATTGAACAAATTAAACTACGGTTTATTAACTATACGATTATAGAAAAGTACATGCAACTTTTTTTTTATTAGTGGGGTTAAATCATCCTATGACTTCTACCACTATGGGTGAGGCGAGAGGGAGTGTCAGACTCTTACTAACTAAAACCAATCCATTCCTATATACTGCTAAGTTAGGCTAAAGTTATGAAGTTATTTGCTTAGTCTAGCATGTATCAGTCAAGCATTGAATGTGTTGATTACAGCAATATCTCAAAGGACAGTCAGCCATTATGTCACCTATAGAAATTACGTGTGATTGATCGAACGTTTAGTATAACGATCGATATTGTAACCGCTGGACGTTTCAAACATTAAATTAATTGCTGCTTTGTAATCTGTGGTAGATATACCGACCTCATACGGGGTCTAAACCCCTTACTATTATTAGGTGTCATTTATAGATTGATGACAACCAAAATGTCGTTAAATATCACCTGTCTTAACTTAAGTGTCCCTTAAAATTTATGAGAGGTTGGTGTAGTCGGTCAATAGACTTGATGTTTTCCGGTGAAGAAAAATTTAGTCAGGAAACCAGGGCTTTTAATTTCTGATTATTAGTTTGAAATTGCCAACCTGCATTGAGCAAGCGTCGTGATTAATGCTGAAACCTTCGCCGTGTGAGAAGAGGCTTTGCTTCACAGTGGGCACTAAGGGGCTGAGGTTGAAAATGATAATGCAGCATTAGCAGTGTTTAAGACTCTGTACTATAACTGAGAAATGTTGGAAAGTTCAATAAGTCCAGTCAATGTCAAATAAGATTCTTATGTATATAAAAATCGTTAGCAGTAGTTACGCGTAGTTAGAACCTGCCAGGGCTAACAATGGATTTATCTGAAACAATATATCACCTCTATAGGATTGTTGAAAGCACACACTAGTCGCTTCGTGTAAAATACGAGTGGGTACCGACATTCAGTTGAATTTGGTTGAGATTTAGTATCGACCGCAACGTAGTAAAGTAACAGACGGCAAGGTAAATGGGAGAATAGGAAAATAATAATAATTAAGTATTTTTTGAGCATGTAAAATCATCCAATGATTTCTTTTGAGGCGAGAGACAGTGTCAGACTCTTCCTTACCAAAAAATCATTATATTCCTACTCTGGCTTCGACCCGGTGACTCCGTAACCCGTCGTCCGCAGCTGTAAAGAAGTAATGTATAACCGTATATCATCAAAATCTAGTGACAGAACAGTATCCAACTATGGGCTTTCTTCTTCTCTTCCTCTTCTCTTTCAAGAATTTGTCATAAACACAAAAGACGAGCTGTCCGTGTTGTCCCTTAGTTAGTTGGGCTTTACGATGAACATGAAGAATTAGGTTGGTGATAATTGTATTCTACTCTGCCTTACCTTTAAGTGTGGAAGAGCTACGCTACGGCATGAATGGGCTTTTTTTAGAGGGGGGAAAATCATCCAATGACTTCTCCCGCCCGGGTGAGGCGAGAGGGAGTGTCAGACTACTGACTAAAAACCACCCAGTTCCTACTCCTGCACTTCGAGCCAGAGCCCCGGTAACCCGTTAAGTCTTCCGCGGCTCCGTATCGGCATCAGCCCTGTTGGGCCCCATCTGTGGTGGTCTGATGGCTCCTTGAGGCGCGCGCGGAACGCGACGCGCCGTACGCTCGGACCTGGTTTTAGGCGAGTCACCCGTGCTCGCCGTCCGCAGGCCCGTGCATGTGCATGAATGGGCTGGCTCGACTGTAGTGATACTACGGCTACACAGAAAGCCGATGTGAAACAACGCTTGCGTTGTGTTTCGTCATGTGAGTGAGGTTACTGGAAACCCAATTACCCCCTCTCCTATCCTCAATCTCCCTAATCCCCTAATCCTCAAGAATCCGCAAATTCTTAGTCCCCAAAAAGCCGGTAACACACTTGTAACCTCTGGTGTTCCAGGTGTCCATGGGCGACGCCGATTGCTTACCATCAGGTGATCTGTCGTGTCGTGTACCGCTTTATCCCATAAAAACATTTACTGAATAACCTGCATAGTACTGTAACTGCTTAATATTGTTTTATAATGCTTTCAACACGACATACCTTCAAATTACAGGCACCATTTGCGTAACAGCCAAAGTGTTTCCATACTCATTTTTGAATTGTACGCGAAAGTGCTAGTCTCCTTTAGAGTTCAACCGGTGCAAAGAGGCATAAATCGTAGTTCACTGCATGTAGTACATACAATATACATGTTTCAGTTTTATTCCTTAAGCTATAAGGTCGAAAATCGTAGGAACATCTTGTTGTTTTGTTGTTCGCTACTTCGATGTTTATAATTCTTATACAATACTCGTATGTTTCAGTTCAATTGTACGTAAACGTGACATAGTTTAAAATATATGTATTTTATAGCCCTTTCAACATGTGTTACGGATTGTTTTGAAATTTGGAAGGAAGTTTCTAGAACTTTGAGAATATCCATCGTTAAAAATGTGTTCTCAATTTTTACAATTTTTTCGTTGAAGTGGTGGTTAATGACCGTTCTATAATACAATCAAACTGGAACGTGGCTAAAATATGTAAAACTAGCTTTTACCCGCGGCTTCGCTCGCGTCACAAAAGGATAATAAGTAGCCTATGTGACATATACCAATACACACAGCGCCATCTATACCAATACTTTTGTTTTCCCTCGGGAATATCAATTTTTCCGGGATAAAAAGTACCCTATTATTTAATCTAGACTTCTAACTTTACGTCTGCAAAAATTCAAAGCAATCAGTTTAGTAGTTACGGCGTGAAAGTGGAACAAACAAACAAACTCACTTTCCAATTTATAATATTAGGAAGGATACATTTTACAAAAAAGTCAAAATTCATGCTACATAGACATTTAAAAACACAAAAATATACTGAAATTTAAAACCAGCAACACACTTGTAACTAGCGTTATGGTTATCCATAGGCGACGCGACGCTGGTCGCTTACCATCAGCTAATGCATCTAATGTTCTCAATTTTACCCCCTTTATCCCATAAAATAAGAAGAATAAGTAACAAGTATAACAACCTTGCTGTTAATTACTATATCTTTGAGCCGTTTGGGTTGAGACGCTGCAATGCTGCCAGCCTTCTTGGTACTTTCCCTATTGACATCGATGCTGACGAATGTGTAGATGCTCTGCGTAATTAGTTATTTTTAGTTTTCTTTTATAATTTTTTTGTGTATTAATAATGTATATATTATTATTACATATATATTATTAATACACATATATTAATATACATATATATTATAATAAATGTATATTAATGTAAATTAAGTTTCTTATTAATCAAAATAAAGAAAAATAAAACCAGTAACAAAAGATGATTAGAAGACTGAGTAAAGGTATTTTAATATTGATGGAAAGAGCAGGAAGACTAAAGAAAAGGTGGAAGGATTTATGAACTAAGAAAATGACGGGAAAAGGATGCAGGTGAGATGACATCGGATGGGAAAAATTGAGAATATTACATTTTCTGCCGGCCTTAGGTAACTTACAGCCGCGTATGAATTTTGAAAAAGGTTTTGTATGTTGGACCCAATCTATACTAATATTATAAAGAGGAAAGATTTGTATTTTTGTTTTTGTATGTTTGTAATGAATAAACTCAAAAACTACTGAACCGATTGCAATAATTTTTTCACCATTCGAAAGCTGCATTATTCAGAAGTAACATAGGCTATATAATATCACGCTAGGTCCTATAGTTGTGGAGCAGTAACCAAAAATGTTTTAAAAACGGGGGAAAAGTATCGTTTCTGAGGCCTTCCGTGGCGTGCGCTGAGCATATAGTTAAAGTTATACAAAAATGTTCTATAGATGAATTGTTTATCTTAACATTATTTTTAAAAAAGTCCGCGAGACCATATGTCTACCTTTTATAGTTTACCCATAACAATCGTTTTAATGAATGGTTCAATCCTTATAAAAGTTTGCTCTAGATAACTTTTGAATTGTTCAATCGGTTACCTTAAGACGCGACATCGACAACGGAGGGCAGGTCGCTAAAAAAAACTGAGAATAAATATAAATAAAACGTAAAACTATGTAAAAAATCTTAAGTCCCCCCGTGCGAAGCCGGGACGGGCCGCTAGTCCTGTATAAAATGAGAAACCTATATTGTCGTATTGTAACTTTCGTGAGACATACTAATTTACCTATATTGTCAATGCTTTTTGAATACTTACCTATATGTTCTAGCCAAAAAAATCTATACTAATAATAAATCTGTAGAGAGGTCAATTTTGTACATGAAATACATTTCCAAAATAACTATCAGGGGGTAATTAGCGATCGATTCTAATGCCAAAAATGCAATCAGTAAAATGTTAGGTTGCACGCAGTGGACTTTACGCTGTAACTGTAAGGCCGATGGTTGTAATTAGCTTGAACCGATATTATAAATGTGAAAATGTGGTAGTTTATGTGTTTGTGTGTATGTTTGTTACTCAGTCATATTAAAACGACTGAAGGGACCGAAATGAAATTCGGCATTTTACCGCTAGGATCGCGGGCGAAGCCACTGGCAGGAGCTACAACATATAATTAATCAATTAGTAACCTGAAAACTACAATGTATAATTTATTGATCTATCTATTTTACTGAACGACTGGCTTGTTGGCCGAGTGGTCGCAAGTGCTACTGCCGGGCAAGGGGTCTCGGGTTAGATTCCCGGGTTGAGTAAAGTATTACTGGGTGTTTTCTTAAATTCTCAGTAGTAACACGTAGTCTGGAATTGCACTCGGTATATGGCAATAGGCTAACCCCCTATTACATAGAACTATTTACGACTGCCTGGCAAGGGGTCTCGGGTTCGATTACCGGGTTGAGAATCGTACTTGCGACCACTTGGCCAACGAGGCAGCAGTGCTGATGACTATAATGATAATAATTATAATCTTGACTGAAGAATTAAAGATTTTTATGTGAATTAAACTGTCAAACACCGCGAGGACACCGGTGACCGCAACTTATTGTTCTTTAATTGTGTCTATAATGACGGTACTCAAAGGGTTTAGGCATTAGGTATAGTTAACCACCTCTGGCTTTCCAACATAAGCAAACATTTTCTTCTCAATCCATTCAAATAAAAAAATATTCACAACCAATTGGGTACTTGCCAACTAGTCAAATTCAATACTTTTTTCGAACTGTCAAAAACAACAGTTTTTTATGAATTTTGTGCGAGATCGTGTTTTGTGACGTCACGTTTTTTTTGCGTCAAACAGCATACTTATTTCTTAAAAGTTTGCTGGAAAAATACTAAAATTAAGTTGTTTATAAAATCAATTAATGATAGTGTGATTATATTTTAATGTTTTATTGTATTGAACAGTCGAAATAATTTATTTTTGATGAGGCAAGTACTATTTTAAAAACGATTAACCAAAACATATAACCTTTTCTTCTAAAACTTTGGCATTTAACTTATAAAGTAGCTATAAATACCTACATGTAAAGAGATATTAAGCATTCGTGATTGGATGAAAAAGCCCTCTCTTCTCTAAGAGCTCCGTAACAGAAGATTAGATATAATCATGGCTCTCAGAATTATTATTAAGCTGTTTATGTTCGTTTATGAACGTTTATATTATTATTATAAGGTTATCTTGTAATGTAGAGGTAATGGAAGCCTTAAGTTAATGGGGTGAGGGTCTAAAATCGAATTGCGTGTGTTGCTTTTTTAAGTAACCCGGTAAAATTTAAGTGGAATCAAGTTGTGATTATAAAAATGTTCAATTATATAAAGATGCCTAAAACGATTAATCGAATAAATGCTGATTCGATAAAACACTTCGTCACAAAAAAATAAAATAATTTTACAATAACAGGATATTTTCGTTAATTTTATTTTAATGTCTGTATGGTAGATTAATTTAAAACATTAGACACGTATTTTTTCTTTTATCACAAAATTAATTACGTTCGATGATATATTAACTAATTTGAAATATAGTGTGACGTCACAAAATGCTGCAAAATGTAGCACGTTGTGACGTCACGACCTCCCACTCCTAAACTTATAGTATTGTAACTCTATACGAAAAAAATACGTGTCTAATATTGTTTCAATATCTAACTGACGGATTAATTAGATTTTTAATTTTCATACCCTAGCAATTGCCCTATGAAGGCAAGTCTTCAAATAGATTTCTAAAAAACTATTAGATACATTTCCTCAAACTGACCAATGACAACACAAGATGGCAGATCATATTAAAAAGACGGATGGAAAAATAAAAGTTGGTACTTGTGACTAGAGACAGCGGTGTGGCCATTGTAGAAAAATCTCCCCGGCATTTCTATGGCATTTTAGATATAATTGTTTCAACCCTTAAAAATGTATTAATGTACATTTGTTCTGCAACTTATGTTACCTGTGATTTTATGGTTTCCTAGTACCTATTCTATTTCATTTCTTTTCATAGTATTGTTTTTGAAATGTTTAGCGACGTCAGTAAGCTGCGCAACGTCGCCGCGACCGCGCACGCTGCTCATGAGGAAGAACCCCTCTGTGGTTCGAAACTAGTAGAGCTTTTCTCAGTATATTCACGTGAGTAACTCGCGTTTTTACTTAAGGTCTCTTCTCTAGATCGTTTCATTTAATCAATCTTTATTTCCTTGTCTGCATACCAAATACTAACTGTACATACATTTATAAATCTACAAGTATTTTATATTCTAAGAAAATGTTTGAGACTTGAATATATCTCTATTTATTTGCTGTTCCCACATGGGAATCAGTTCAGCGGGTTGGCAAACGTAGTGTATAGGATATCGAGGTCAAATCGTGGATAGCACTTTTCTACTTTTATCGAGTAATGTAGGAATCATTTTGAATAAAGAGCATTACAATATTGTTTTTTATTTTTTAGTTTAAACTGGCTACAAATTCTAAATTCCAGCTGTTGACCACTGGGAAACTTTCGAAAACCGTAAATAGACCGCCAATACCAGTTTGTCTGATCCGGGAATAATTCCCAATATGAGAATTACCTTCCTCCGCTGTCACGCTTATGATAACTTGACTAACGAGTTAGTTAAATATTTCTACCATTCTACCTTACCTTTTTAAAACCACCAGCATGATATATATACCATACTAGCTTTTACCCGTGGCTTCGCTCGCGTCACAAAAGGATAAAAAGTAGTCTATGTGACATATACCAATACACACAGCGCCATCTATACCAATACTTTTGTTTTCCCTCGGGAATATCACATTTTTTCCGGGATAAAACCGGGATAAAAAGTATCCTATTATTTAATCCGGACTTCTAACTTTACGTCTGCAAAAATTCAAAGCAATCGGTTTAGTAGTTACGGCGTGAAAGCGGAACAAACAAACAAACAAACAAACTCACTTTCCCATTTATAATATTAGTAAGGATATCCCAGCAGCTTTCTTTGTTTTCCCATTTCATACGTACTAAATAGGTTCCTATCGTTTTTGGCGATCTCTTACACGTAGCTACATTTTTCAATACAATTTCAACCTACTAAAATAACAATAAGGTAGAAAATTGTTGAAGCAAGTCGGTTTGTGGTAGTGTGATGTGCCAGTTAGTGTAACATTCTTCAATACAATTTCGACTGTACGATGATAATTATAAGGTTTACTATTAATTAAGGTTCGTCAGTATGGGTTTGGGGTAGGTTTGATGTGAGTCTGTATTAAATAATGGTATAGGGTAGTTTTAATATTAACAACGCAAGTCTGTAGTTCCGGAACAGGAGCGGTATTCATTAATATTGTATGTGTTAGTATGTTTGTGTTAGTCGTAAGGGTTGCTTTTGGTTTGGGAATTAGATGCATCGGATACAAAAGTAAAGTTACCGGAGGTCCAATTATCCCCCTCTCCAATCTCCCCAATCCCTGAATGTCCAACAATCCTCAAATTCCCAATCCCCAATAGGCCGGTAACGCACTTGTAACGCCTCTTATGTTCCGGGTACATGGGCGACGCTGATTGCTTACCATCAGGTGATCCGTCTGCTCGTTTACCGACTTATCCCATAAAAAAGTACCTACAGATTCTTTTACAGACAAATACTCTTCGAAAGTACATAAAACTTAGACGCATTGGTTCTTGCCGTTGGTAGGTTTCGCACCCGTACTCTCATGCATGAGAATCGGGCGTCTTAAACCTCCGCGTAACCGCAACACACCCTTAAGAACGATAACACACAATGTTATTGTTATCTAAGCATATACTTAAATATGTAACAAATATTCTAAAAACATATTCGATAGCGTGGGGTTGCCAGCTATCTATTGGTCGTTGCATTTTACATCAGCCGCCAATTGGGAGCTACGGCGGTTATTGCGCTCACTTATATGGGGGTGACTGTCACACCGTATTAGAACACATTACTATAAATTGTTGACAAATATAAGTGAAATATTCTACAAGTCTTCAAAGATATTGCTAATGGAATATAGATCAAGTTAATGCGAAGCAAATGAAGGACTTTTTATTACATGGGACGCATAACATAAAATAGTAAAAAGTGGGTGTTACATTGTACTGTAGCATTAAGTGCCGTAATGTGCACCTCTGCCTATCCCTTCGGGGTTAAAGGCGTGACGTTATGTTATATGAAATAATCAAATTCAGAACTGTGAACACTTCAAGAAGAACTTTAACTCTTCTGCATCACATTGTCAATATTATAAAATCCAATAAAAAATAACATTTATCGTATAACTGACAAAGAGGAATAGAGAACTAAGGGTTTCCATTAGCCATAGGTACAGTGGCCAGCAGATTGATCTACACCAATCTGTTCATTAGATTATCGACTTCATGTTTTATTTTCATTACAATAAAGTTGAAGATGTAATAAAAACATTTGAGAGAAAAGGATATGTTGACGTGCTGGTCACTGTATCAGGTACCCAGGGAGGAAAGCCTCACTGATTTTCTCCCTTCAAAAACGTTCTCACTAATAACTAGGACCAAACAAAAACTACAGGCCTTAAGGAAGTCACAATTTGTCCGGTTAATTAATTTAATATTTTCTTAAGTTTTTCCTCTTTGCTGTCTTTGAAGTATCAAAAGTGATTCTTTTACTTAATTGTTATTATGGTTTAAGTGTCTTCCCCGAATCGTTGTCCTTTTTTTCTTTATTTAATTTCATTACTGGTTATAGATTTACTTTTCTTTTATTTCACAAAGCGTAACATTTTCCTATATCCTTACTAATATTATAAATCGGAAAGTGAGTTTGTTTGTTTGATCCGCTTTCACGCCGTAACTACTAAACCGATTGCTTTGAATTTTTGCAGACGTAAAGTTAGAAGTCCGGATTAAATAATAAAGTACTTTTTATCCCGGAAAAATTTGATATTCCCGAGGGAAAACAAAAGTATTGGTATAGATGGCGCTGTGTGGATTGGTATATGTCACATAGGCTACTTTTATCCTTTTGTGACGCGAGCGAAGCCGCGGGTAAAAGCTAGTTATACATAATTAGAAACGTTTCTTAACAATCACTCTATCTATTAAAAAAAACCGCATCAAAACCCGTTGCGTAGTTTTAAAGATCTAAGCATACATAGGGACAGACAGACAGCGGACAGCGTCTTTGTTTTATACTATGTAGTGATTATTTTGTTTTATGTTATGTATTGACTGCACGGTTGGCGCCGTGGCTGGGTAACCGGCTGCCGTGCAAAGTGTCGCGGATTCGATTCCCGCACGGAACAACTCTTTGTGTGATCCACAGATTGTTGTTCCGGGTCTGGGTGTCATGTGTATGTGATATTGTATGTTTGTAAACGCACCCACGACACAGGAGAAAATCGTAGTGTGGGGCAACGTTTATTTAAATAAAAAATAATAAAAGAAATTCAAATACCAAGATTATTGCCAAAAATGTAATGAACATTTATGAAATGACGTCAATTTTAATATAATATACCTTAGAGCGAGCTTCGGTGCAATAGTCGGCATGTCGTCGTCTAGGCTACATCGACTGTCTGCTCCCGTAAGTTATAAATAAATAAAAGATTGAATTACCAAGTGGTGTGCACCCCTAAAACACCTCACTGTATCGGTAAACGGGCCATAAAATCCTTGTATTTCTCTTACTGTAGGGGATTTAAAACATTCCGATGAATTAACCATCGACTATTCGACGTTTGAACGGTAGGTAGCTATTTTTTATTTTTTTTATGTCGATTCAACATGGAACAGTATCCGAAAGATTTATTTGAATATAGAAGTCGTTTGAAAATGCTGTTAAAATAAATATTTAATGGTATACCTACATGTAGCCAAAAGCACTTAACTATATGTGTAGTTGTTGTTCAGCAGTAAATGTTATTGAACGGACGCAGTGAATGTTACTATGGACAATTTCCCGACAATTTATTGTAAAAATATACTAATAATAATGCTTATATTAGCTTGCTTGGCTGGCGTTAGGTGGATGGATCAAGGGCCTGATACAGAAGGCAGTTCTCCTAGAAACGGCACGTATCGTGAGGAGGTTTCTGTCTCTGGAGCCCTAACCACCGGTAGCTTGGACCATGCTCCCGCTACTGGTCGGCTCCTATTTTTTATATTTTTAAATATTATTTATTTTATATTGTAAGTAGTATTTAGCAATATAATTTATAGAGAATTTTAAATAAATATATGAAAATTATAATGCTTATATTAAACTAAAAACTTAAATACCTACAACTTCAATTTTAGAGTTTACTAGCTGTTTCCCGCGACTTCGTCAGCTCAAAAAATGATTCCTGTTTTAGGAGCATTTAATCGGGATAAAAAGTATATTCTATCACCTAAGTCAGCCCATACTGCCTGCATACCAATTTCATCAAAATACGTTCAGCAGTTTCAGCGTGATTGACGGACAAACATTCCAATAAACTTATATAACTTAACAAATAAACTTTCACATTTAGAATATTAATGTGATAGCATTACATCATTCTCTAAATTCTTTGAAATTCGAAAAATAGTTTAACTTAGTTATTAAATCTTTATATTAGGGTATGAAAATTAAAAATCTAATTAGTCCATCAGTTAGATAATGAAAAAATATTAAACACGTATTTTTTTATTTGCTCGTATAAAGTTACAATACTTAGATTAAACTAGCTGAGCCCCTCGACTTTATCCGCGTGGAATAATGATTCACAGCTCCTGCCCCGTAGTTGATAACATGATTATATGTAGCCTATATGTTGACCCGACCTGTTAGTAATATTCATGCAAAATTTGAAATAAATCCATGCAGCACTTTTTGAGTTCATCCCGGACATACATACAGACAAACAGACATAAAAAATTCGGTATCGACTGTAAATCACGCCCAAAGCATTCTTTTAAAAAATATTTAATATACACTATGTACAGTTTTCACTTACCTACAATTTTATTATATGTACAGATATAGATAGATGGCTCCGACAGTGGGAGGTCATTACGTCACAACGTCACAAGTGCTACAAAAATGTAGTGTTTTGTGACGTCACACGATATTTCTAATTTATATCGTCGAAAGTTTTGTGGGAAACGAAAAAATACGTGTCTAATATTTTAAATTAATCTACCAGACGGACATTAAACTAAAATTCACGAAACTATCCTATTTCTCCGCTAGAACACTTCGTACCTAAACACTATACATGTCGCGGAGAACCTAACGGGTAACCGGGGCTCCGGCTCGACGTGCAGGAGAAGGAACGGGGTGGTTTTTAGTCAGTAAGAGTCTGACACTCCCTTCCGCCTCACCCAGGCGGGAGCAGTCATTCGATGATTTTCCCCCCTTAAAAAAAATAAAAAAAAAACACTATACATTTTGTAATCCCTCTTTATTACTTAGTTGACAGAAAGTTCTGATCACCTTACTTAGGTGCTCTGTCAATTAGCTTAGCATTTGTTCTCTTTATAGAAGTTTTGGATTCTCAAGTCTTATTTTCGGAACGAAACTTAGGTAGATACTTAACTACCGGTGCAAAATTTTCTAATTAAACAAAGATTGTTGTCTTAATGTAAATGCATTATAGCCGTTTTTCTCAACAATGATGACGTTGGCGCCTCTTTTCTTTTATCTCTTCCACCGGGAAGTCATTACAACCGGTTTGATGAAATACACCATCTGATGGGTTACTGATACCAACTGTTAGTATGCATCCGCCTTTATTACAAACGACAAGCATCGCCTTTATGACGATTTAGCATAGACTACGATTATTATCTTTGTTATCGAAAATATCACATATTTTTTTCTACCGTTACTTTTTAAATGAACTACAATACATCAGAACATCTAGTATTACATTTTATTTATAGTACATACACAACACCAACCTTGGCATTTGTAACATTATAAACTCTAAGAACCTGCTGCTACAGATAGAATTTTAAGAACTTTAATGTTTGGTGGCCTAACTACAATCCGAACTACCGACCAAATGTCTCTTATGTAGAAGGTTTAAAAAATTCTGGTTTTTTGGAACTATACTTATTTATAAATACTTTATTGTACGCCACATAAAAATATACATATTGTAAGGAAACGTTGTCGGTTTAACGTTTGTAAAACTGTAAAATTCAATTGACAGATAAGACAAACTACACTTCCGTCCGCGCACTTCCGCTTGAGGCAACATCGCGAACCGGCGAATCATTTTTTCGTTTCGTATACTCTTTTTTGCTAAATTGTGTGTAGCCAGAAATCAATAACAACAAATATTGTGATTAAAGTTTTAGTAATATTAAATTCATTAGTTTTTTGTAAAGGTTGTTTTATTTGTTTATAATGTTATATAAAAATATACATAAATGCAGCGTGTAATGGGCGGCATACCTCTTTCGCTTAATCAACAGTCATCACTCTTTAAAAATACTACGTGAACTGTAATATGTATATAATATATGTTTGTATATGTCTATACTCTATAGCTTCAGGTGAAAATCAATATCAATGTCCTACTACACTAATAATACCTACCGAAAATCACAACAGTACCTTAATACACGTTATTCAACCTAACAAAGATAAAACTAATAATTAATGTGAGAACGTAAATGAGCGATACATCGCTTACGAAGCAGTATTTGTACTAAATAATAGTGCCGCCGGCTAGGCATGGAAAATTAGGCACACTAGAGATGTAATTGGTCCATAAATTGTTGCTATGGGTCTGTAGAAAACCACAGAGTTATACCGAAATCTGATTACTAGTTTCTGTATTCTGTTTTGTACCGAAATATTGTGAATATTATACAGATTTTACCGTTCATTTTGATTTACAAGGTGTAAGGAATGCTTGTGTTGGTGAAATTCTATTGATATTCGTAAATACAGTGTGTTTATTTTTTTATGGATTAGGTGGCAAACGAGTAGACGGGTCACCTGATGGTAAGCGATCAGCGCCACCCATGAGCACACGCAACACCAGAGGAGTCACAGGTGCGTTGCCGGCTTTTTAAAAAGGAATACGCTCTTTATCGAATAACTATGAAGTCGGTAAAAATGGTGTACCATATGTTCTGTGAGCGTATTTAATACTTAAATTATAAATCCACGATTGGCACCCATACGTTAGACAGGGTAAGATTGTTGTATCTACAAGTATTATTTTCACTTTAATTAGTAGTTTCGAGTTGAAAATCTTCTTTTTCAATCCAGTACTTTCTCCATGTAATACTCTCCTGTCCATTTCCTCTATGTTTCGATGTTTCCTAATTGATATTTGTTTCTCAAGGTAAATGTAGATTTCTCCGTACTCGAGTGGATTTTGGTTAAAATGTCGAGGTGGCTTTTAGTTAACTAGTACTGGCGTCATGAAGTACAGTCAGCCAAGCTATTTAGTGTAGCCATTAGACCACCACAGATGGGGCCCAATAAGGCTGCCGATACAGAGCCGCGGAGGACTTAACGGGTTACCGGGGCTCCGGCTCGAAGTGCAGGAGTAGGAACGGGGTGGTTGAACACTTCCTCTCGTGTTACCCGGGCGGGAGAAGTCATAAGACGATTTTCCCCAATCAAAAAAAATCTCTTTAGGTAGTATGAAGGTAAGGAAATAAAAGTTCTACTAAGTTGTAATAGAGGAATCAACTTTAGTAGTAGTCTAATACACTAGATAAGACTTTATCAACAAAGTTCCAATTTAGAATAGCAATAGGTACGGTCTCAGTACTGAATCTTTTTTTAATATCATGTTTGCTAACTAAGCAACCGGTTTGAATATTTTTTCCAAGAAACAGATGAAGGCGCTGTGTTACATTGTCTCCAGTCTAATGTCGAAATACTCAAACGCTACTCAATTTGAAGTCGTGCTTATGTATAGTTCTGTCTCAACAAATTCTTTTAGAACGACCGAGATGGCATGATATTTAAGTAGGTATGACTTAAGAATTTAAAATTGAGTAGCTTTTTAGTATTTGGGCATAAATTACGTTTTCATCAATGACGCAAATTCTGTACTTCGGTCGGTGGTCCTGTCAATCAAAGTCCATCAAAAACTTCTAGTACTATTCTTTAAGTGGGGAGATTATCATACTCACCTTACTTGGCAAAGCGGTTGATCCGATCGTAAAGCCTAGACAACCTATTACCTTATTACCTTCAGAAATAAATACAGACGCAACTTTGTAAATAAAACTTGCAAAATGTAAAATATCTAAGCAGAAACAGTTTTAACAAGCTCGGTTACTGTTAACAATCACTAAACAATAACTGTTAGTTAAAGTTAGGGTGTACAATCAACAAAGTTGCCATAACTGTGCAAGTTAGTGCGATACAGTAACTGAATACACGGCTAACTATTTCACTGTTACTTGCCAATTAACATACTGCACGATTTGAATTATTTAATGGTATAATATACATGTTTTATACTTTCTAGTTATCATCATACATACATCCTTACTTACATACGTATATACGCCTGTCTCCCATTGGGCTAGACTGAGCCTGTAGAACGTTAATTGCCACGATTCTTACATACTTCTTTCGCGTAATCAACAGCCATCATTCTTTTCATGTATCATTTTTATGGGATTATACGGCAAACGGGCAGATGGATCAGCTGACGGTAAGCAATCGGCGTCGCCCATGGACTCTTGGAACACCAGAGGCGTCACGAGTGCGTTACCGTGGGACAGTTGCCGTTAAGTCGTGAAGCAATGCTTGCGTTGTTTCGTCGTGTGATGGAGGTTACTGGAGGCCCAATTACCCCCCCCCCCTTCCCCAATCCCTAAATCCTCAAATTACCAATCGCAAAAGGCCGGTAACGCACTTGTAACGCCTCTGGTATTCCAGGGGTCCACGGGCGACGCTGATTGCTCACTATCAGGTGATCCGTCTGCACGTTTACTGGCTTATCCCATAAAAAAATAAGCCGAAAACAATAATTAATTAATTATGTGTCACGAAAGTTTTAACACTATATATGTAGCTATTAATTACTACTAGATTTGAAACCCTTATCCTGGGACTAACAAGCTCTGGTCACCTAAAACCTCCTTATACCTTAAACCGAAAGATAACATCAAAGCCTTTACCTCATTTAATTAAGATGGTCCTTGATCGTTAGGGTGACATAGTATCCATACATTTACATACATACACTACCTATATGTCTATCAGACTAGCTTCACCCTCGTTACTGATATAAAAAATAGTATAATCATGACTTATTTTATATACTTTTGAATTAGCTTTTTTATTGGATTAGCCGGTAAACGAGCCGACGGACCTAATAGTAAGCATAGACTATTTTTTTTTCTTTAATGTCCGTCTGGTAGATTATTTTAAAAAATTACACACGTATATTTTATTTTTTTACAGAAACGAATACTTTCAATGATGACGTGACGTTACGCGATATTTCAAATCTATTGATTTGAAATATCGCGAATTGACGTCACTTCTATGTACATTTTATACGTAGAAATGACGTTTTAGCCCCCACTCCTAAACTTTGATTCGTTATATCTAAGTATCATTTTATTATACATCAAAATAAAAAATACGTGTCTAATATTTTTTCATTACCTAATTGACGGACTAATTATATTTTTAATTTTCATACCCTGTCATCCTAATTGGCGCCGCTGATGGACACCCGAAACACCAGAGGCGTTACAAGTGCGTTACTGACCGTGCTTAAGACAATTTGTGTATGACGTCAGAATAGGATACGCATGCCAGCACCCCTATTCTTTACGCCGGCACCTAAGACTGGACTAAAGAGACCTAGTAGCAGCGAAAAATTACACAAAATAATATCTGGGAGCACGGCAGTGCCTTCACCAAGTCAAGTGCGAAGCAAACACTGCCGTACCATTCTTTACTAGAACCAATTCCCCACATTATTATTTGAGAACCTCTGGGTAAGACAAGAACACGAAATTTTCATAATTTATAATATACAAATCCAACTAGGTAGGTATCACGTAAAAGCTTTATAATCAATGCGCCATATCTCAATGCCTCAAGAACAAAGACTACCCCGCCATATTTCAAACTAAACCATTATTTTTGATAAAATTTTCAATTTCGCTGACATTTATTACACATAATAATAAAACTATGTTATGCTTTATTAAAATCTAACATTAACACGAATCTTCACGCAAGTTAATGTCTATGCTTGGGTATTTAATTTTGGCCGGACTATTATTTAAAGATATACACTGTCGGCCGAGAATTATGGGCGCTTTATTAAAAATATCTTGTTTAATATTGCCAATCATGGTTTAGTTATTAAAAGTTGGGTTTTAGTACGAAACTTGTGTTTTGATTGAAGTTTTGGTTATATAGCAATAAAGCTTAAATAACATTAATTTTATTAAAATGTTTACTGTTTGCGTGTATAATATAGATTAAATAAATGATTTTAGTTCATATAGCAATAATTATCAAACAAATATCACCATCTCAACATACTGCGAGTACTAAAAATTACACCTCAAAACAGACATTCGTAGATCTTTTTATAATAACTATCGTGAGACATACTAAATCAAGTAAAAACGCGGGTTACTCACGTGAATATACTGAGAAAAGCTCTACTAGTTTCGAACCACAGAGGGGTTCTTCCTCATGAGCAGCGTGCGCGGTCGCGGCGACGTCGCGCAGCTCACTGGCTGGCGTCGGCGCTCGCCTCGGTGTTGCCACCTGCGCTGCGAGCCCAACGCGCTCTCTGTCGGCCACTACGAGTGCTCATGAGGAAGAACCCCTCTGTGGTTCGAAACTAGTAGAGCTTTTCTCAGTATATTCACGTTAGTAACCCGCGATTTTACTTGATTCGTAGATCTAATGTAATTTTTCTCAAATTGTTGAAAAAGATTACTTTTATTTTATTTTTTATTTCTCGATAATATTCCAAGTCAGTGATATCATACCAAAATCATTAATTTATCTCCTTCGATCTTCCTTTTCACTTATTCAAACATGCTCAATATTATTACAACCCAAATGTGTTAAGAATAAAACCGTGACAGGCAGAACTGTTTAGAAAATTCACTGACACACATAAACTTGCTTGTCATCCTTTATAATTTCCATAAAGTAGGTCAATTCGTAGATGAGTATGGATGGATGGAGGGTGAACTTGACTCCAGCATAAGTACTTACCCCAGTCCTACTTATAAACGGTCAATATTTAATTATTCATTGAAATTCCGTGTGAATACGCTGAATCATTTCATCGCACTCTATTCGAAATAAAACATGAAAAAAATAAAACAAAAAAAGAAAAGATTCATACTTACAAGTTTACGACAAACAATTTTATTTATACGCAAACGTGGTTATTGCATCAATATTCTTTTATTTCGAATATATTTTAGTGTGCCATATATTTTGGCCGCATGTGTACTATCTTTGGGCCTTGGGCGTAGGGTAACGCACTAAAAAGACAGAGGTCGGGCCATATTAAGGGCACTGGCCCTCTTAATTACAAAGATAGGACTGCGGAATTTATTTCATTTCGATAGACATCTACAATCTACATCGTATTTAAGTGTTATTGTAGCATATAACTAGATTACTACTGTAAAGTACTTAATTATAGAAATTATTGTGATCCTTTTAGCCTACGGCGAACATTATGGTCTCTTGTTTGGGTTTCATGAGAATTTCATAATATGACACACATATAGGCAGTTGTATGTTAAAATTATCGGAGGTTTATAACGGTATGCGATATTAAAATGAAATTCAATGTGTTGTGAGAGCCGGTGGAATGGTCTGTATAATTTTATGCCAGCTTATGTTTAAGAGATGAATATTATTTTACTGTAAGAATCGTGTTAACTATTTTAGTGGGGTGTGTGAATGTAGGTTAATAGGAGCCGTTTTATTTATTAGTGTAAGATGAGAGGGAATAGTAAAATTGTTTTTTTGTTGTATAGAATTTTATATTTCATCAATTTGTATCGCGTTGATTTGTCATTCAGTCTTTGTTTAATTCTCTCCAACTTATAGCCCCATAAGCAAATTATATCATAAGTAAACCCCCATAAGATACTCATCATATTATTTACACATTTTAGTCCAATAGTAAACATAACATAACATCAGGCTTTTAAATCTTTAAAGGCGTAAGCAGAGATAGAGATAGAGCCTCGTACAATAGGAATCGTGTTATTTATAAATAGTATAACTTTGTGCGACACAGTAAATTGTTATTTCTATTTCTCATAGTAACTGTTTGACGAGATACTCGACTAGTTTCAAGCCATACTAGAGGCTCATATTCATGAGTCATGTTGTCCACTTAATCTAAAGTAGTAGTTATTTTAGTTCATTACTTAGATACGATACCTAGATCGAATTTAGATTAATATTGAGTCGAAATCTACTAAGAACTAGACCCACACGCACGAAGCGAAGCATCAAGCTTCCTTGTGCATACTGCTAAGGAGTGGAATTTTTTGCCAGAGTCTGTATTTCCTGAAGGGTATGACCTGGGTGTCTTCAAGGCCCGAGTGAATAGGTTGCTTATACGTCGACGTGCTCCATCGTAGGCCACATCATCGCTTACCACCAGGCGAGATAGTGGGCAAACGTCAGTCTCATCTAATATAAAAAAAATTACAGTCTAGGCCGGTTTCTGTAGAAATGACTAGAAGAAACTTTTTTTAACGAAAATTACATAATCTGATTACAAAATCTCAGGCTAGACATACTCAAAAAGACTTTAACCTCTTGTTTGGAATAGAGCACGTTTTGCCAACAAGAATATAAAGGGTCCCGGGGGAAATTAAAAATTACATTGAAAAAAACTGTGCCTAAACTCGTGCTGAAGTACATAGGCTCTGATTTTCAGTACTTTGTCACGTTACAGTTACACTATACTGTTCAACAATAGTTTTAATAGTTCCTCTGTTTTTGTTCTAAAGATCTTTTGTTAAAGTTTTCGAGAGAATAATTTATTTTAAGTATTATATATGTGTTTCAGTAAATAATTTAAATTACTAATTGTTTATTATTGTCCGATTGGTGGCTTGTTCGTCCTTGAGTCACTATTTTTTTAAGGGTAAATATCACCCGATGGATTCTCCCGCCTGGGTGTGGGGAGAGGGAGTGTCAGACTCTTATTTGCTAAAAACTACCCCGTTCCTTTCGAACTGCATTTCGAACCGGAGCCCCAACCCGCGAAGCCGCGAAGCCCCAGCAACCCGATGGCGATACAAAGCCGCATCACTACCACCTGCTACTTTCATCTCTGCACTGCTTAAAGGTTGACTGGGAGACAATGCCCAAGGCATTAAGTCCACCTGTAGACATTTGTTGTATGAAGTTGAAATAAATAAATAAGATGCAACTTAACATGACATTTATAATATTTTACTATCAATCTACAAACCGTCAATGATAGTAAGCTCAATAAAACTTACTCCTGCAAATTACACCTTCGATTCACAATAAAAAGTTATCGTAGTAAAACTTTTTTATTCCTTACCCATAAACTGGATGTCGGATGGAAAAATATGATCGAAAATCACTATTTTATACACCTCTAGCTTTGAGAACAACTAGGTATGAGATGTATTTAATATCACAGGTATAAGTAACTGGTAATACATTGATAATACATAACAGTTATAACTCAGATAACAGTTGATCTCGCGGACAAATAACAACACAAGTCACAACTCTTTTTGTAAGAATGAAAAATTATCCAATGATTTTTCAGGCCGAGTGTCAGACTATTACTGACTACTGACTAAAAAACGAACCTGTTCTAACTCCAGCTCCGTACCTAGGGAAACGTTTTTTTTTAATGAGGGAAAATCATCGAATGACTGCTCCCGCCTGGGTGAGGCGGCGGCGGTGTCAGGCTCTTACTGACTAAAAACCACCCCGTTCCTTCTCCTGCACGTCGAGCCGGAGCCCCGGTTACCCGTTAGGTTCTCCGCGGGTATATGACATTCTCAACTGTTGCCATAATACCCTTGCACGCAGCTGTTATTTAGTAATATCGACACATGTTATTTAGTAACAGGTATTGTGAACTACCAAAAAAATAGTAACAGGTATAGTGCTTGGCCTGTTACCACTCTAATCTAAAGAACAACCATGTAGAGTTACCAAGGCCAAAAAACAAATGAGAGGGTTCCGTAGCAATAAAATTATACTAACAATCATCAAAACTTCGTCAGTTGACGCCGAACATTAAGAGAGAAAAGTTGGAGTTTGAAAATAATGGCTCATAACGATTTAACGATCGCTCCGGGATGAGCCCGGTTGTATTTTGTATGGCCACTTTATTGGGCACCCAATAATTTATGTTTGTGCCCATATTCGGTGTGTCTTCATCAATTTAAGAGTCGATCTCCTTGGTATACGAAATGGAGATACCAGGAGATTGTGGTGATGTTGTCTCGGTGAGAATGTAAAGTAAACTGAATTCGGAGAAAATGCCATATAGCATTAAGTCCGCCTTCTGTACCTTATTTTGTGTGCGTTAAAGTGTTAATAAATAAATAAACGTTGATGGAATTGCTACCGAGCAAAGAATGTTGTATTTGATTCAAGCCTAGGGACTGGCAAAGGCTACTTTCATTCTTAGATATAGTACAACCGAAACCATAATCTACTATGGATACATAACTTTGCAATAGAAAATGTATAACCAAATACTCAAACGCTACTCAACTTAACTCGCGCTTAAATATAGTTAACTATAGTTTTTTTTTAACTTTACCCCACACTAGGATTATCTCCTGTGCCGTGGGTGCGTTTACAAACATACAATATCACATACACATGACACTCAGACCCGAAACAATAATTTGTGGATCACACAAAGAGATGCTCCGTGCGGGAATTGAACCCGCTACACGTTGCGCGGCAGCCGGTTACCGAGTCACCACGCTGATCGTGTAGTCATTAAGTTCTGTCACTCTTTGTAAAATGAAAGAGATGCCACGATATTTAAATACAACTCAAAGCTTCAGGGTTTCGGTATTCGGGCGTCAGTCTTAAAATTACACTTCTGCTAACCCGGAAACAGAACTTTGACTCGCAAACTTGACACATACAACATATCACCTAAATCTCCCACTAGAATATTCATAACCTAATCGAAGTTAATCCCAAAGCCCACGTTCCCACGTTATCGATGACAAGAATATGGTAAGTGGAAAAGTTTCTAGTTCAATGTCCCTCATACAATCAAATTTACCACAGTCGCATATCAATATACCCAAAATCTTTAACATCCTTCAAACAACTTCCGACCTTATTTTACAAGTGATAAAGTTAATAATGTAATGGGAAAGTTTAAAGGGAATAGGGTAGGTTGATCGGCTGGTGAACGATGTCGATCACACGCACTCTGCCTTTTGAAGTTGGAAAGTTCTGGAAGGCATTCGTGTGAAATCTCAATTGGTTAGTCGGACCGTGTGATAGGGTATAATTTGAATTGTGTTACCGCTGATTGGAATTTTGATAATGAACATAGTAGATTTCAATTCAAAATGCTTGATTTTATCACTTTTAAACGTCAAACAACGCGAGGACACCGGTGACCGCAACCTATTGTTCTTTAATTGTGTCTACAATGACGGTACTCAAAGGGTTAAGCTGTGTAAACATGCTGTAAGTACTACGAATAAGCTAGAAGGCATAGGTAATATGCATATAGAATCAGTTGTTACTTTGCAAAACTCATATTAAACAAATATTATAAAAACTTTCAATCTTTAATTCCTGTGGTTTGTAGTATTCGTTCCCGAAGTTTAATTTAAACTATAATAACAGACCGATATTCGCTCTTGCAATGAACTACAATACTAAAAATCCATGTAGAGTTCTTCATCATCAACAACGTACGCTTATGACAATACACTGCTGAAATATTGGACTGCACGGTTGGTGCGGTGGCTGGACAACCGGCAGCCGCGCAACGTGTTACGGGTTCTATTCCTGCACGAAACCACTCTTTGTGTGATATGCAAATTGTTGTTTCGGGTCTGGGTGTCATGTGTATGTGAACTTGTATGTTTGTAAACGCACCCACGTCACAGAAGATAATCCTAGTGGGGGCAAAGGCTTTTTTTTTAAAAAAATGATAAAACAATATGAGACTCTTTCAAGAAGACGTTCAAATCATCATAATCAGGATAAAGGAGAAATCAGGATAATAGGGAGTCTGGTCTCCGTCCAAAGTTAGTCAACTTTAGTCTAACGCCACCAGCAAAAGGAGTACAGTCACACCTATGCTAATAAAACGCACCAGACCGAATGACCATCATTCATCATTTACCAATGTTCACAGATCATAAAAATTCTTACTATGTCAAAAAGCCAGTGTCCTAAAAATGCGCGCACCTCAAAGAGCCCTCAGACCACCACGGATGGGGCCCAATAGGGCTGATGCCGATACGGAGCCACGGAGGACTTAACGGGTTGCCGGTGCTCCGGCGCGAAGTGCAGGAGTAGTAACGAGGCGGTTTTTAGTCAGTAATAGTCTGAAACTCCCTCTCGTCTCACCCGGACAGGAGAAGCTATTGAGTGACTTTCCCCCTCGAAAAAATGTCCTAAGACTACAAAAGCTATTTCACCTTAATACACTTCAAACTATTTGAAATGCTGATACTATGAAAGGGTCTAATAACGTATTAAAAAAGAATCACCCTATTATACTAGTACCTCATAATAATATGTTCAATATAAAGGACATATTATTGCCAAGTCATAGTCTATGCCGCCCATATTACGTGTAGATAGTAGATACTAACACGTTTTTCACCTATATTGCTTCATATAAAATAATCGTTGTAAGTACACTCGACACAATCATTTGGTTTACAGGTCTGTTTTTTTATCTTTCACAATTGATATAATTTTTGTAACTTTCGTCTTAAGATTTTTTGATGAAGTGTATTTAATTTTCGTGATCCGGAAAATTAATAAATCTTAGTATCGCAGTATTTAGATCGTTTTACATATTATTCTCGTAATTTTTCGAGGTCATTCGACCAGTTTCAAACCATGTGAGAGGTTCATTGTTACTACTGTAATACTCGACATCTGTGTCGTGGATATACTGAGAAAAACTACTAGTTTCGAACCACAGAGGGGTTCTTCCTTATGAGCAGCATGCGCGGTCGCCGCGTCACGTGAGTAACGCGATTTTGGTTAATTTAGCATGTCTCACGATAGTTATTGTAAAAACATCGCTGTGTCGATTGTCGAAAATATAACACTCCTTGTCCGTCATTTAAAAACGCCAAAACGTACGTATAAATGAAATTTACATCGCAATACCTGCACCTCACAGACTATCACTAGCAGGCATATGTATGTACATAACTAAATTTTGTCTATACCTAGAAAATTTCTTTTGTCATCTACACAATGACTTAGGCACCGGTCACCGGTCAGACAGCCCATTACACCATTTCATATCACGGTGACATTAAATTATCACTATTATACCCAGACCTTATAAGGCCAGGTTTTCACTAGGCATTACGACGCGATTTTCGAATTTATTAAAGTGAAGACCACACCTTACTTTTTGTTTTTGCTTAATTGAAAATTGACGCTACAATGATTGATTACTTCAAAGTGAGTTTGCTTTTATGTGGCAAAATTATTATTCAAGATTTTGTAAAGCGGTTTTTTGTTTGGTTTTCGGTTTTTGTTTGAGACTAAAAGTATAGTTGATGGGATAGTTATAACTGTATGCTTTTGTATCTATCTAATATGATATGACCCTTGCTAGTGAAGAAAGTTGGAACCATAGATGTAATACAATAAAAGAAGTGGTTGAAGTTTTTATCTATACCGAAAGGCCGGTAACGGACTTGATGTTCTGGTGTTCCAGGTGTCCATAGGCGACGCCGATTGCTTACCATCTGGTGATTCGTCTGCTCGTTTACCGGATTTACCCAAAACGTTTATTCATTTGCTGTGGTTTATTGTTACCAACAGCGAAGCCAAACATAAGCCTACATTTTTATACACTTGCGAATGTAGGTTTATGTTTTTATAGATTCAAAACTAAAGGCACGATATTCTAAACCCAATATGACCACAATATAATATTGGAAAACTTCAACAAAGGTTTAAGCTCTGGAATTTAATTATCAATAGTTTCACTCTATACCCATTACGTCGACGGCGATGAAGTACCTAGGACTCGTCCTCGACAGTCGGTGGAACTTCATAGAGCATTTCCGACGTTTGGCTCCAAAGTTGGAGAGGACGGGGGCTGCGTTCAAACGCATCCTCCCCAACCTCGGGGGGCCAAACGCCTCCTGCCGGAGGTTATACGCCGGGGTCGTGCGGTCCATGGCCCTCTACGGCGCCCCTGTTTGGGCGCCGAACTTGTTGCGGCGTCCTGCTCGGACGCTGCTCATGTCACAGAGGGTCATGGCGATCCGAATGATCCGCGGATACCGCACGATCTCTGGGGAGTCGGCGAACCTCCTTGCCGGATTACCGCCGTGGGATCTGGAGGCGAAGGTGCTCGCGCGCGTGTATAACATGCGCGCGGAGGCACGTCGCCGGGGCGAAACTCCGCTGCCGCGCCAGATAAGTGCGTGGCGGGATGAGCTCCGGCGCGATCTCATGGCGGAATGGCAGCAACGACTGTCGCAACCGAGGGCTGGGCTCGCTGCCATTGCAGCGGTAAGTCCCCTCTTTGAGGAGTGGCTTGAGAGACGCTACGGCGTCCTCACCTACCGCCTGACGCAGGTCCTCACCGGACATGGAAGTTTCGGGAGGTACCTGTGTCTGATGGGGCAGGAGGAAACGCCGGGTGTCATCACTGCGAGGGCCGCCCTGAGGACACGGTGGAACACACTGTGGGAGAATGCCCTGCGTGGGCTGAGCACCGCCGTGCCCTCAGGGAAGTGATCGGCGATGCGACCTCTCGCGTCCGGGCCTAGTGCAGGCCATAATGCGGAGCGGGGGACTGGGATGCCGTCTCCTCCTTTTGCGAAGCAGTCATGCTAGCTAAGGAGGAGGCGGGACGCGTGAGGCAGCGAAGCGTTGCCTCCTCGCAACCCGGCCATCGCGAAGGACACACCGGGGCGTCGGGGATCGCGGGACGATCTCCGGCCACCGTAAGCGCGGGCCTGCGGACGGCGAGCATGGTGGCTCCCCGTCCGACCAGAAACAGACCGAGCGTACGGCGCGTCGCGTTCCGCGCGCGCCTCAAAGAGCCATCAGACCACCACAGAGGGCCCAATAGGGCCGATGCCGATTCGGAGTCGCGGAAACCTAACGGGTAACCGGGGCTCCGGCTCTCGACGTGCAGGAGAAGGAACGGGGTGGTTTTTAGTCAGTAAGAGTCTGACACTCCCCTCCGCCTCACCCAGGCGGGAGCAGTCATTCGATGATTTTCCCCCCTTAAAAAAAAAAAAATACCCATTACGTCAAAAATAATTTTTCACTCACCTACTGTCGCCAACCAGTTTGATCCAGTTATTTAGATTACTTTCCTGAATAAATTGTACCTATTGAACTCAGTTACAAAAAACATAAAGGCTGGCGATAGACACCTAATTTTGTTTCGGAAAAATATATTTTGAGTCTATTTTTTATTAAAAGCAAATTGTGTATTGAGAGTAGACATTTAAGCGAATTTTTGTTTCGTTTTTTTCGCGTCTGGGTTTCAAAATTGTTTCATGTTTATCTCGATTTTAGGCAGCAAATAGAAATAGCGATTGGGCTTAATGTGGCATTTTCTATAGGTATTTTATCTCCCAAAGGGATAGACAGAAATGTACTAACAATACTTCGCCCACTTTTTGTCAACTTGTGCTACTATAATGGGGACTATCAACCCACACCTATTTTTTACCGGGAGATTTAAATTAAAATTACTATCTCATGCTTCACATTTGTACTTATCCTTTGTCTAACCAGGCATTAGTCTATTATGAGAAATGAGGCACAGTTTAATGTTATGTACTCTTTTAAATATACGTACATATTACATACATAAATAACCAAGACATACATACATAAGACAGGCGTAGCTGTCTCCCATGGGTGTAGGCAGAGTCTATGTCAAAGTCAAAATCATTTATTTCAATTAGGAAAGAATGGCACTTTTGAACGTCAACAAAAAAAATTAAGTGAAGCTATTTGCTCATTCCAAGGTGTAGATTCCTATGGAGAAGAACGTTCCAAGGTGTAGATTCCTATGGAGAAGAAGAATCAAGTTCACAATACAACTGGTTACATAGTTTTGCTGTTTGGATTGTGCGAAAACAATGTAACACTAAAATCCAGTCAAAGTGATCAAAAAAGAAAATAACCTTAAGGACAATAATACAGTTTGGAGCTGACACCGTATGGAACACCAACACTTTTGATACAAAGATTAAATAACTTCTTCATGCTTTAAACTGTCAAACACCAAGCGGTCACCGGTGACCGCGACCTATTGTTCTTTAATTGTGTCTATAAAATCGGTACTCGACGAGTTAAATACGAAATCAGATAGGCTCTTAGCCTTTATTTCACAAGTTTCTATATAAGTGTTCTTGCCTAAAATAAAGGGGAACACACTTAGTTGCCAACTCTGAAACTTAGTTCAAAATTTTCACGAGAATCCGATCAGCATTTTCTTCTAAAATATTTAGTTTAGAAATTCCCAAAGGAAAACGTTCGAAGCTCGTGGAAATTTCCTTTCCTGCTAGTTAATTTTTCGCTTCAAAAATATTCTCTTATCAAAGGTAATGTTGAGTTGGGCTATTTTAAAAATTTTATAGTCAAAGTTCCAAAATTTTAAAAGTATTTTTGGAGGCAGTCAGTCAAGTGTCAACCAATAATGATGTAGATATGCCTCACCGTGTGGTTTCAAGCAAAAGTGCTATGCTTAAGTTACCATTGGTAAAATAGTGTAAAGTGTGGTTTGGTTAATGGGTTTTTTTAAAAATCTCAGTAGTAGCACGGAGTCTAGAATTGTGCCCGGTATATGGCAATAGGCTCACCCGGAGGAGTGGGGGCTAAAACGTCATTTCTATGTATAAAATGTACATAGAAGTGACGTCACGCCACATTTCAAATCAATATATTGTCGAAAGTATTCGTTTCTGTATGAAAATAAAAAATACGTGTTTAATGATTTAAAAAAATCTACCAGACGGACATTAAAATAAAAATTAGGCATCATCTCATCATTAGAAATTATAAGTCCTGGTTTCCTCGTGATTTTCTTTCACCGTTTATCAATGGTGTCTAATCTTAGAAAGTACATATAACTCGGAAAAGTCACATTGGTATTTTTGTAGGTAGGTTGGTAGGTTTCAAACCCTCATGCATGAGAAACGGGCGTCTTCAACCTCCAGGCTACCACGACATTGACAGTCGCTAAACTTTAACATAACATAACATCACGTCTTTTATTCCCGAAGTGGTAGGCAGAGGTGCATATTATGCCACTGTACAATATAACACCCACTTTTCACTATTTATGTTAAGAGTCCCATGTAATAGGAGAGGGGGGCAATCCTATGAGCCTATTGCCATATACTGGGCACAATTCTGGACTCCGTGCTACAACTGAGAATTTTTTTAGAACTCAGTAATAAGTAACTTTGCTCGACCCGGTAATCAAACCCGAGACCCCTTGCCCAGCAGTCACACTTGCAACCATTCGACGAAAGAGACAGTCCACTAAAAAGTAAACTATTAATTTATTCTATCTTTATAGTAAGGTTCTCCACATTTTGCCGGGTAGATAAGTATTGTTGGATTACGTCACCATCAAAACAAAAGAACGGCGATAATCATAGAATTATGTGGAACAACAAACTGTTCGAGCGAAACGCCTCAACCATCCATGTTCCCCATACAAAATGAGCAGTGTTTAAATTAAATCCAATTTAAAGTTGATCAAACTTTCGACCAGAGTATTTGAAATGGAGGCAAATCTATAAATTAACGTCTCCCTCTTCATTTAATTGTGCGACGCGGGACGCAGGGCTGACAAACTTCGAGCCTCATTTAAAACCGCGGTTTGAAATTCGACGTTCGCAAATCTATTGATCTTTTAAGGATTTACATCAAATTGTTTAACTTGGATTTTGATTAATTATTGTTTTTGTTTGTTTTGTTGAAAAAATGTAACGATAGTCTGATTATATTGTCCCGGAGAACGGGTAACGGGTTACCGGGGCTCCGGCTCGACGTGCAGGAGAAGGAATGGGGTGGTTTTTAGTCAGTAAGAGACTGATACTCCCTCCCGCCTCACCCAGGTGGGAGTAGTCATTCGTTGATTTTCCCCCCTTAAAAATAAGTCTGATTATATTGTAACTTTCGTGAGACATACTAAATTAATTATTATGTTTTCGGTTTACTCACGTAACAGTTTGATGACATCGAGTACCAGCGCTACAATCGCCGCATCGCTGGTCGCGGAATGCTGCTCAAGAATGGCGGAGCCTCTAGCATGGCTTGAAACTAGTCGAGTTCCTCTTCAAAATGGTTGTATTACAAAGACGAAAACATAATAATAGGGTAATTGACAGGGTATGACAATTAAAAATCTAATCAGTCCCATTTAGATAATGAAACAATATTAGACACGTATTTTTTTATTTTCTCGTATAATGTTACAATCCTTACTATAATATTATAAATCTGAAAGTGAGTTTGTTTGTTTGTTTGTTTGTTCCACCATCACGCCGTAACTACTCAACCGATTGCTTTGAATTTTTGCAGGCGTAAAGTTAGACGTCCGGATTAAATAATAGGGTACTTTTAACCCGGAAAAAAATTATGTTCTCGAGGAAAAACAAAAGTATTGGTATAGATGGCGCTGTGTGTATTGGTATATGTCACATAGACTACTTTTTATTCTTTTGTGACGCGAGCGAAGCCGCGGGTAAAAGCTAGTACTTAGATAAATAGCGTTAAGTTTAGGAGTGGAAGGTTGTTACGTCACAGCGTGCTACATTTTGTAACACGCTGTGACGTCACACGATATTTCAAATCAATATGTCGTCGAAAGTATTTAATTTTGTAAGAAAAGAAAAAATAGGTCTTGAATGTTCTAATTTAATCTACCAGACGGCCATTAAAATAAAATTTAGGAAATTACCCTATTAAGTTAGTCTGATTATTGAACCGTAGTTTATAGAAGAACGAGATATCTCTTCCGAGCTTTGATCAAATCCTTATAATGAAAACAGTACGTAATATAACGTGTGTAAGACACGTTTTTCATCAAATCGACCTCTTTTTATATAACACAGTGTCACGCTACAAAATCCCCAGTTATTAGAAAGGTACATACCTAACGATTGTAACACTTTGCACCCATTAGAATGCGTCCTATTTAAAACGGTAATAACATTAACACTCTTAGCAAATTAGCAATAATTGAGAAATCCGAAAATCCTTACCCAAAATTAGGTCAGGTCTATTATTCACCAAATGCAGTGTTCCATAATGAATCCGAAATCGAACCCATTGCCATGCACCAGGCGTACATTCAAGCTCCCGTACTACTTACATAAGATACGTGATGCTACTTAATTGTGAAATAGAGACCTCGTAAAATTCCGATAAAAGAATCTAATGTAGCAGAAACTGTAATAATTAACTAAAATAATTATTTACCTCTAAGTAATTGGCTATTAATATTAAGACATTTATTTATTTCTCTACTAGCTTTTACCCGCGGCTTCGCTCGCGTCACAAAAGGATAAATAAAAGTAGCCTATGTAACATATACCAATACACACAGCGCCATCTATATCAATATTTTTGTTTTCCCTCGGGAATATAAGATTTTTTCGGGTTAAAAAGTACCCTATTATTTAATACGGACTTCAAAATTGACGTCTGCAAAAATTCAAAGCAATCGGTTTAGTAGTTACGACGTGAAAGTGGAACAAACAAACAAACAAACAAACTCACTTTCCGATTTATAATATAACATTTATTATAATAAACGATTTATAATATTTAAACAAAAATACAGTAGGTATGAAGCCATTTCATTCATATCTCAAGGTCACAGGCTGGGGATGGAGTCCCGGAGCTCTATCACGGCCTATTGGGTAAACGTGACGTGACGTCATACGAGCACAGAGTCGATTACTGAACGTGACACTTTTACCAAACGTTCCCGAGTTTGATTCCGAAAGGTACAGACAGATCTCAACATGTTTTATGTCTTATCTAGAACATGAGGTGGTTTGGTATGAATGAGTGTTTTGCTCTGAGTAAAAGGTTATGGGTTTGATTCTTGGGTGTTTTATTTTGAAAACGTGTTCAGTGGTGTAGTGTAGAAATAAAGTCATCTTCTCTGTGTAACTCACAACATGACCGATGGAAAGGAACTTAGAATCACTACATATTATTAAGCAAAGTCGCTATCCGCTGTCTGTCTGTCCCTATGTATGCTAGATCTTTAAAATTAGCAACAGATTTTGATACGGTTTCCTTTAATAGATAGAGTGATTTTTAAGGAAGGTCTATTGTATAATACATGCATATTGCATCTGTGTGAAGCCGCGGGTCGCTAGTTAGCCATAATTTCATTATTTAGTTCAAAGCCTAGACTATTGCGGAATTTAAATCTATTCTATACCAGCCGCGACATACAAAGGCCCTAGTAGAAGCTAGTATAATCCCGTTTTTTCCCGATCCCGTTCGTGATTTGGCAGTAAAACGTAAAATCCTACGTCCGTCTCCTGGTTCTAAGCTACTTATCCACCAATTTTCATCCAAATCGATATAGCTATTTTTAAGTTATAAATTGTGTAACTAACACGACTTTCTTTTATATATATATATGTTACGGTAAATCTGATTAATTGAAAATTATTAATATTTTTACATAATTATTAATAATATATATACTAGCGGACCCGACAGACGTTGTCCTGCATATCCACTTGAATGTATAAACAAAAATTCATTCAAATAAGTTGAGCTGTTTAGGATAAATAACCTAAACATCTACTGCAGCGCCATCTGCCACGCTGATTTGTGAATCTAAACCATTCCCAGATCTCCTTGAACACACACAAAAAATTTCATCAAAATCGGTCCAGGCGTTTGAGAGAAGTTCAGTGACATACACAATCACAGAAGAATTATATATATAAAGAGATATATATAGAATAGATTTACAAACGACGACCCTAAATTAACTTTAGATTAGGACATGAAGAAGGTCCACAGATTACAAATTCGCAATAAGAACCAGCGCCCACGTGTCCATTCCTTCTTGGTATTACATACAACAATAAAAGCCCTACCGTTTCTAGAACTCAAATTTCAAGAGAAATTCGAACTGTAATGAATTTTTAAAAAGACTCTGTATAATAATACACTTCTAAGTTTACTGCCCAGTACTGGGTTTAAGTTTAAACAAAAGGTTTAAATAACAGTTTCCAGATTAAAACAATTTGCTCTCGTCTCCTTTCTAGGAATTAGGAGTCTGTTTTCATTACAATTGAGTTTTAGTTAGCTCTTGACTTCAGTCCTTAATTATATTATATAATTCTAAGCATCCACCGAATTAATTTAACTTAAACCAAATAAGTTATTCAAAACTGGGCCTGAAGTCGCACAATGCGAGTTCATGAAACGTTTAAATCGTTTGAGATTAAAATTGTGAAGCAAATATTTACGAGTATCTTCTACTAGGCGATTTCTTACTTTAGTATTAGATACTTACTTACAAATACTTACAAAGTATTACTGGGTTTTTAAATATTCTCAGTAGTAGCACGGAGTCTGGAATTGTGCCCGGTATATGGCAATAGGCTCACCCCCTATTACATGGGACTCATAACATAAATAGTGAAAAGTGGTTGTTACATTGTACAGTGGTATAATGTGCACCTCTGCCTACCCCTTCGGGAATAGAAGGCGTGATGTTATGTTATTAGATACTTATTATTAAAGCTTTGACTGCAGATAGGAAACTGTTGAAGGTAAATCCTCCGCTAACGTCGGTCACCGGTGACCCCCATGGCGTTTAATGTGTTAATTAACAGATTGTAAAAGTCCACAGCTAGACTAAGCGCCTTCACCACGCCTGCACGACGGGTCTGGAGAACACAGTACTCCCCGGTTACTACAACGCTTGCGTTGTGTTTCGTCGTGTGAGTGAGGTTACCGGAGGCCCAATAACCCTCCCCTTTCCCAATCTCCCCAATCCCTGAATCCCCAACGATCCTCGAAACTCCTAATCCCCAAAAGGCCGGTAACACACTTGTAACGCCTCTGGTGTTTTAGGTGTCCATGGGCGGCGCCGATTGCTTACCATCAGGTGATCCGTCTGCTCGTCTACCGGCTTATGCAATAAAAAAAAACTATCAAATAATATACGGCAATAACGTAGTGCGCGTAGAGCGTAGTATTATATATAACACTTTTTTTTTTTTTTTTTAAGGGGGGAAAATCATCGAATGACTGCTCCCGCCTGGGTGAGGCGGAAGGGAGTGTCAGACTCTTACTGACTAAAAACCACCCCGTTCCTTCTCCTGCACGTCGAGCCGGAGCCCCGGTTACCCGTTAGGTTCTCCGCGACTCCGAATCGGCATCGGCCCTATTGGGCCCCATCTGTGGTGGTCTGATGGCTCTTTGAGGCGCGCGCGGAACGCGACGCGCCGTACGCTCGGGTCTGTTTCTGGTCGGACGGGGAGCCACCCATGCTCGCCGTCCGCAGGCCCGCGCTTACGGTGGCCGGAGATCGTCCCGCGATCCCCGACGCCTGGTGTGTCCTTCGCGATGGCTGGGTTGCGCAGCGCTTCGCTGCCTCACGCGTCCCGCCTCCTCCTTAGCTAGCATGACTGCTTCGCAAAAGGAGGAGACGGCATCCCAGTCCCCCTCGCTCCGCATCATGGCCTGCACTAGGCCCGGACGCGAGAGGTCTCCATCGCCGATCACTTCCCTGAGGGCACGGCGGTGCTCAGCCCACGCAGGGCATTCCGCAACAGTGTGTTCCACCGTGTCCTCAGGGTGGTCCTCGCAGTGATGACACCCGGGCGTTTCCTCCCGCCCCATCAGACACAGGTACCTCCCGAAACTTCCATGTCCGGTGAGGACCTGCGTCAGGCGGTAGGTGAGGACGCCGTAGCGTCTCTCAAGCCACTCCTCAAAGAGGGGACTTACCGCTGCAATGGCAGCGAGCCCAGCCCTCGGTTGCGACAGTCGTTGCTGCCATTCCGCCATGAGATCGCGCCGGAGCTCATCCCGCCACGCACTTATCTGGCGCGGCAGCGGAGTTTCGCCCCCGGCGACGTGCCTCCGCGCGCATGCGATACACGCGCGCGAGCACCTTCGCCTCCAGATCCCACGGCGGTAATCCGGCAAGGAGGTTCGCCGACTCCCCAGAGATCGTGCGGTATCCGCGGATCATTCGGATCGCCATGACCCTCTGTGCCATAAGCAGCGCCCGAGCGGGCCGCTGCAGCAGGTTCGGCGCCCAAACAGGGGCGCCGTAGAGGGCCATGGACCGCACGACCCCGGCGTATAACCTCCGGCAGGAGGCGTTTGGCCCCCCGAGGTTGGGGAGGATGCGCTTAAACGCAGCCCCCACCCTCGCCAACTTTGGAGCCAAACGTCGGAAGTGCTCCACGAAGTTCCATCGACTGTCGAGGACGAGTCCCAGGTACTTCATCGCCGTCTCGACGCCGATGGTAACCCCTCCCGCCATTATTTGAGACCCACCAGGAGGTGGCGCATTCCCGCGGCCATGAAAACACATGGCCTCGGACTTGTGGAGCGCCACCTCGAGTCCCAACTGCCGGATTCTCTCAACGACTGTCGCAACCGCTGTCGCCATTAAATCGGCCGCCGCCTGGTGCGACCTCCCGTGCGCTAGCACCAGCGTGTCGTCGGCGTAGCATATCATGCTAACGCCGTTCGGGAGGTCGGTGCGCAGCACCCAGTCATAACCGATGTTCCACAGGAGCGGCCCCAGAACCGAACCCTGTGGAACACCGCGTGACATCTCTCGCCGGTTCCACTCGCCCCGGTGACCGGGGTAGATGACGGACCTGTCCGTCAGGTATGCCTCGATTACACGACGGAGGTAGGTAGGCACCCGATGATATCGGAGTGCCTCCAAGATGCAGCTCCAGGGCAGGGAGTTGAAGGCGTTGGCGATGTCCAGAGACACCGCCACTACGACCTTACCCCTGGACACTGCAGTCCCCGTCGTCCGGTCCCTAACGCGCATGATGGCGTCCACCGTGGAGCGCCCTCTGCGGAAGCCGAACTGGCCGTCCGATAGGTCCGGCCCAATATCCGTCAGGTGCGCGACGAGGCGGTTCGAAATGATTCTTTCGAAGACTTTCCCCACCTCGTCGAGCAGCACTATGGGCCGGTACGCGGACGGAGAGTCCGCAGGGCGCCCCGTCTTCCGCACGAGGACCAGTTTTCCCGAGCAGCGGGAACTGGCCTCTCTCCAAGCATGCGCTGTAGAGACCGATTAATCGAGGCCTGAGAGCCTCTGAGGCCAGGACCCATGCTTTGCCATGCAAGCCGTCGGGTCCTGGGGCGGTGTTCTTGGCGCCCATCCGGCGCACCGCCGCTCTCAGTTCTGCCTCGGTCACCTCTGGGACGATGTCGTCGTCGTCGTCGCTATAGCCCGCGTCGGGCACCGCAGGGGGCGGAGTCATATACGGAGGGGTGAAGCCCCTCCACAGCCGGGGGAACAGGGCGCCAATTACCTCCTCAACGACCTCTGGCCGGAGACTCTGAGTGAGCGGGGGAGCCCAAGCGCGAAGCTTGTCGCGTACCATGCGGTACGGGCGTCCCCACGGGTCTCTATTCAGAGTCCCCAGCATCTCCCGGCGGGCCTCCTCCTTGGCCCGCAATATCTCCGCCTTGAGGACGGCTTTCGCCGCCCTGTATCCCTCATACAACTCCGCCTCTCTCGCCTCCGCATTAGGAGGACGGATACGGCGCCTGCGGTGCCTAGTGTACTGGCGTCGCGCAGCAGTGCACGCCTTGCGTAGAGCTGCCAGCTCTTGCGACCACCAGTACACCTGGCGCTTTTGTTGCCTCGACCGGATCCGGGGCATCGCCACGTCACAGATCCTGGACATGGCGTCCTGGAGCCACTTGGCCTCATCGTCAATGTCGGCAGGCCTGACCGGTGGTATCACCCAGGCCTGCACGATGGCGGCTTCCAGGAGCAGCTCCCGGTCCAGCTGTTTCAGCGCCCAACGCGGGCCACATGGGGCCTGTCTGACCGGCGGATCCGCGGACTCGGCGGAGACGTTGAACCGGATATACCGGTGGTCGGAGTACGTCTCCACCTCCTCCATGACACGCCAGTCAACGATACGTGGTGACAGAGCAGGGCTGGCGAACGAAATGTCCACCACCGACTCGCCCTGCATCCGCACGCACGTAGGGACAGAACCCCGGTTCAAGACGACTAGGCCTGCCTCAAGGGCCCAGTCTTCCACCATCCTACCCCGGACGTCGGTGAACCGGGAACCCCAAGCCAAATTCTTGGCATTGAAGTCCCCGAGGACGAGCACGGGGAGGGAACGGAACCCGACGACGACTGTGACCAACTCCATCAAGGAGTTGTGGAACTCGGCGAGAGTTCGGTTCGGAGAGAAGTACACGCCCACCACAGCGAGCTCTCCGAACCGTGCTGCGACACAACCCCGGCCTCTTTGAGCTGCCTCAAGAGTCGGGGTACCGGCGGCGGCCGATGAGATGATGGTCACCGAGCCGTCCAGGTCCGCCACCCAGTGATCCCTGGGCGGGACAAAGTACGGCTCGGAGACCACGGCGACATTGATCGACCACTGCGCCATGCTCTGGAGCAGGAGATCCTGAGCAGCGGCGCAGTGGTTAATATTCGCCTGGAGGAGGCGGAATGGAGCCATTATTGACAGTCCATTCCGATCTCCTCAGTAGCGGCAGCGGCGACTGCGGCGGCAGTGGCGGCGGCGGCGGCGGAAACGGCAGGGGTGGCGGAGGGCCTACCTTTGCCCTTGGGTTTGGCAGGAGGGGAGCAGCCCTTGCTCCCGACCCGGTGATTGGCCGGCTTGCCAGCCGCCGCACATGCGTTGCAGTGCAGCGGGGCAGTGCAGGAGCCGGCCCTGTGACCGGGCCGACCGCAGCGGAAGCAACAGTCGCTGCGGTCCACCTCTGAGGTGCATTTGGCGCTCACGTGCTCCCCCACGTGACAACGGTAGCACCTCAGAGGCCGGGTCTCGAGCAGCTTTACCTGCGCCGAGACCCATCCCACCAAGAGCCTTTTGCCCTCCTTCAGCTTCTTGGCCGCTGTGACGGGGCAGCTCACCACCACCGTGCGCAGCCCCGAGTTGTCCGGACGGATGGTGCCCGCCTTGATCTGGTCAGCAGGGCACCCTCCCGTCCTGGCCACAGCGGCCACCACCTCACTTTCCGTGACGGAGTCGTCCAGGCCCAATATCCGGACATCCACACATTTGGTGGGCCTGGACACGCGGGCCTCGTCTGCCCCGAGGCACGCCCTAAGCCTCTCAGCCAGGGCGTCGGCCGACGGGCCACTGGCCGCGCCGGGGACCTCCAGTAGACGGGCTCCGGTAGCGGTCACCTTGACCGCAAACCCGTCCGGGGCCCCGAACTCCGCAGGTGTTACCGCCCCCTTGAGCTTGGCGAGGACGTCACCATAGGTAACGCCCCTATTGACCGCCTCGGGCTGCAGTGTAATAACTACAGCCGCGGTCTTAGGGGCGAGGAGCAAGGCAGCAGCGCGTTTCTCCCTGCGCTGCTGCTGCCGTCGCTGCCGCTGCGCCTTTTTGCGGCGCTTTCGGCCCTCCCTGGCGACTCTCCTCGCCTCGCCGGCGATTTGCCAACCGCCGCCGTCCTCCACTCGCGGGGCGGGTTCCGCCGCCGCTGCTGCAACTCCAGCTTGCCGGGCTGGAGTGTCCCTCCTCTTTTTGCGCCTCATGGGCGCAGGCGCCGTCGGCGCAGCTGGGGTCTGCGCCGGCGGGGGCGCCGAGGGCCTCGCGGGAGGAGGCGCCCGCGCCTTTGCCGGCGGTTGGGGGCCGCGGCCAGCCTGACCAGTGGAGGGCGGAGGCTTGGCCGCAGCAGTCGCGTATGAGCCCGATGCCGCGGGCGGTGAGGCCCGGCTCGATGCGAGCGGGGGGCGCAAAAGCCTGCCCTCCAGCACGTCGAAACGTCGCTGGAAGGCAGCCATCTCCGCTCGCAGCAGTCCGACTACGTCGGACTCCGCCGGGGGCTGGGGGTGGCTGCCGCGAGCAGCGGCGAGCTCGGCCCTGGCCGTCCGCAGCTCGGCCTCCAGGGCCGCATTGGAGGCCGCCAAGCGCGCCAGCTCCCGCCGCATCTCGCCCAGCTCGGAGCGCACCTTTTCTGCAGTGGGCACCGCGCACTGCTCCAAGGCTGCCTCCGTAATAGTGGCCACCGCCGCCCTGAGGAGGGAGAGCCTAACCGGCTGGGATTTCCCCATAGCCAGTTTATGGAGCACCTCCGTGATGGCCTGTCGGAGGTGCCCGGAGCCGCTCGCGCTCTCGGAGCCCGACTCGCCCTCCGAAACCTCCACGCCGGACATCTCGGCTGCGGAGGACTCTGAACGGGCAGCGCTCGAGAGAGCCCTGCCCTCCGCAGCCAGCTGCTCGGCTGACTCCACGCAGGCAACTGGTGCCGGTTTCCGGCGACCGCCGCCCTTGCCGCCCCTACCCCGCGCCGCCGTTGGGACTTTAGGGGGAGGCGCCTGCGCGCCGGAGGACGGGGACGAAGCGTCCTCCTCCAGCCTGGGACGCTTAAACGTCCCCGTCACGCGACGGCGTGAGCCCTTCGAGCTCACGCTCAGCCGATCCGCCAGTGATGTGTCGGACTCAGGGTCCGACACCATCGTAATTGATGCCCGTGTGTGGGGCACGCTAGATGTCCAGCGTCTCCCCACGGGCGCCAGAGCCCCTTGGGCTCCCCTCTACTACGTCTGCAGGTGAGCCAAGCTCACCCGCACTCTCCTCCTCCGACAGTTGTGGTTTTGTTTTTGATTTTAATTTCTCCATACAGTTCCCACGAGTATGGGGGAAATATTCGGTCCACCCAGGCAGTGCCCCCTGTACCTGGGTAAGTGTTCATTTGTTTCCCAACTAGAGGTTCCACTGGTCCCCTAGCTGGGGGTGCGCTCGCGACTGACACTACTCCTCAGCCATGCATACTCTCGCCGCGCACCAGAACTTAGTATTGGAGGAATTTTTTATAGAGGTTATCTTCCTCGCGGTCCGGGCGACCAAGCCAAGACCCTCGTCCCGTTCAGAGTCACAAAACATGACCGTGACCTCCTTACGGGTTACGATATCGACGGCTGCAATCGGGGACAGCTTGTGTCCCGATGCTGCTCGCTGGCAGGGTGAGTGCACAACGAGCACCGCCTTTGCCTCTCCGCCACGCTCTCTGCTATGTTCAGAGAGACGGGCGGAGAAACGCCCCTCGGAAGCGCGGGCTATGAGCCTCCGCACACAGCCCGCCGCCTCCAGAACCCTATCGGGTTCGCCCGCCCAGTCCAGAAGTCTGCTGCGGGCGACAGTCACTCCAACCCTATCACCCCCGCTAGGGAGACTGTCGCCCGCACCCAGGGTGCACCACGGGGAGGTCTTCTGGCACCGCACCCCTTATATATAACACTACGTTATTGCTATATGCTTTTTCAGAAATTAAACGAGGACTAAACACTCTAATATTGGCACTAATACCTCATCCAACATTCATTATAGAATATACGATTTTCATTGTTTAGTGAACACTAAAAAACCATTTCAAAAATTCCCGAAGCAAATGTTTGTAACAAATAAACATTTGCGACGCGATCAACATTCCCTTGAGCTTACAATGAGAAACTTTGAAAAAAGTATTTTCTACACAGGAGACTAGAGACCATTTTTTATTGCTCATCGACACTCCCTGTGGGACGCTGTCTAGAGCGAATGAGGATCTATCATTTTATAGGGTTTTTTCGAATGAAACATCGATGATGGTTATATAAAACTCTCTTGTCATATACTCATACATACAGATCTATCGTTCGTTTGTCTTTTATGAAGGTTAATGTTCTGTGGTAAAAACAATGAAACAAAATGTGACACAATACAGTTATGGTGAATCTTTCGTCTCTTTTAGATTCATCAATTTCTCTCAATCATCAATGTATGCTCGTTAATTAAATTTTTGGTAACCGACGGAGGACCATGGGAGCAAAAAGGCTCTAGAGTATTATTATTGTACTTAAAATTATCTAAGTACTATGCGTAATATTTACAATCGAATATTACTTACAAATTTTAATGTTATTTGCACCCTGGCTTCAATAATTAAATTGAATTCATGACAACAAAAAAGAAGGCGTTTCTTTCTTTCATCTTTTTTCTTTTTTAATAAACGTCCACACTAGGATTTTCGCCTGGTTCGTGGATACATTTCCAAACATATAAGTTCATATACACATGACACCCAGACCCAAAACTATAATTTATAAATCACACAAAGAGTTTCTCCGTGCGGCAATCGAACCCGCTACACGTTGCGCGACAGTCGGTTGTCCAGACACCGCGCCAACCGTACCTTACTACTTAATAATACGACCATAAACAGATCAGAAATAATTTACATAAGATAAAAACTACAAACACCAATACCGACCTTCATTAAAAAATCACGTATGTGAGTATTTAAAATTCACAAAAATTATTATCACACGAAATTCGTTCCGCTTTTGTGGTGTACAGAATTGGCCCCATTAGTCTCGAATCCCTGATATTGTTAAACGGACGAAAAACCTCTCTATATGCTATACAATGTATTGATTTGGAATTTATTGTCAACCAACTGAATAGGACTGCACAATGGCCGGACCATTGTGTCGGCCAGTCCTCCCTCCGGATGGATGGGCCATCTGAATACCTAAATTACCTAAGTATAGCCTGGATTTTCCGAATTCAATCTACTAAAATCTAAGTCCTAGATTTTGAAAGAAATGGTTACGGATTAGGTCCAACATTTTCTGTTCCAAAAACCTATTTGTATCAGTTATTTTTAAACCTGGGTGAGCAATGAACTGGATAGGAGATAACCTAAAAAAGTGGCTAACATTGGCTGTCCACCGTCTGGGTCGTTCAACCTTGGTCTAGGAACGAAAAAACTATCACATTTAATGCCACCTTATTATTTATGAAGGTAAGAACTACGTCCACACTTTCGTGCCCCAACGATATTAATGAAAAAAACTGACTTCACAAACCATAAACTAAAAACCAAACACTAACTGTTATTCATTATACTGCCTAACAGTAACAGTTTAGAACTCGGTGCCTCAAATCCTGAACAAAAACCTCCTCGGTTTTGGGAAGCCGGTTAAAAAAGAACTGATTTTTTCTATAACTAATTTTTTATTTTCAAAATCTCCTAGCTACATTAACTAAAAACCACAGGTTACTCACGTGAATATACTGAGAAAAGCACCACGATGCGAGCGAACGCTAGTCAGTAGGATGCTGCTCATGAGGAAGAACCCCTCTGTGATTCGAAACTAGTAGAGCTTTTCTCAGTATATTCACGTGAGTAACCCGCAATTTTTAGTTAATTTAGTAAGTCTTACGATAGTTATTATAAAAACATCTCGTTACTACAGCAAAACAAGCCAAAAAGACTGGTAATTAAATCATCGCTTAATTTAAAACAGCTCGATAAATTGAACTGAACGATTTTATTAACCGAATATTATTTCACTCTCCATACTCCACACGAGTCGACGAGTCGAGGCTCTGGAATTAACGGCTATACATCCTTTTTGAACCCAATTTATTTAATTGGAAGTCACATCGCCGACAAAATCCGTTTTAGTCTATTAAAATTGGATTTCACGTCGTACCGATGAAAAAGATGAATAAATATATTTTGAACGAAGATTGCCTCTTTGGTTTGGTACACATACATATTATTATTTACCGTCACGGCCTTCTAATTCGTACGGGGATAGATAAAGGTGCACATGTTGCAATGTAACACAAGTTATCTAATCTGAGCTTCATGTAACAGGAGTTAACCTAGATTTATTGTAAAGCAAGCAGAATTATAATCTAGTAGGTCTATACCTTAGTAGGTCTAGTGATCACCACTTCAACATAGATACAGCTAATTGCGAGATAATCTCGGGCAAACGTACATAGTTAGATTTACAGATCTAACTAAGAATATCTTAACAGCACGAATAAGAGCACGCGCAAATTAATATTATTATTTTGTTTGTTTGATTTTTTTATATTCAATATTCTGTTATTATCGCATTATTATTTTGTTACACTGTGATGTTTTCTGTTCTATTCTCTATTGTTTTAAGTTTATTATTAGTATTTTGTTTATGTATCTGTATTTTTATTTTTTTTATAACCTTTGTTTTGTGTGCTAATTGCCAAGTAATTTTTTTCTTTATTTCTATCTTTCTTTTTAACCAATTTCAACCGAGTTTGACTTGTATGTATGTGTGTTTTTTTGCGTGCAATTGGCTGAACCGATTTTGATGCGGTTTTCAGTAGTAGTTTCGGTAGGTATAGGCCTACTAGACTATAACTCTGCCCGCTTCACGCTCTGCATAACTGATAACCTAATAATATTTAACCGACTTCAAAATAAATCATTTTTAAACTACGTTTAATAAAACCGATTATAACCTCCTTTTTGAAGTCGATTCATTCTGTTGTCTACTCGAAATCGATATTTTTTTATGTTTTGTTATTCAGGTAATGTTTCGATCGAATCTACCGTACCTTGGACGAAATTATTAATATAGATTATTTTGGTATCTTTGGCTTAAAGCAAGTAAACTGAAGTATTTGAGTTCGACATTTATGTAAGGACAGGACATGAGGACATGTCGATGACAGAATAAGGCAGGAATGGTATTTAGTTTCCAGCTTCAGGGGTTTCGTGACGGTCTGGTTTCAGTTGTCCGTGCTCGGCACTCGAAGCTTGTAATTGGATAGAAAACCAATTATTTTGACCACGTATCCTAAAGGCACATATTGTTTATCACTTAGAAACTGTGATGACTAAGGAAATTAATCAGACTTTTTCATCATAAGGCCGAATTTTCCGACGCTAGATAAGTGTTGGCAGAGAAATAATTTTGATTATTCGACAATACTATAAAAACTGTCAAAAGATGTCAATTTTATTCTACAGTTAAGAATTATTTGTTGATTGAAAAACCGGTCTTTAATCTAACTTTTCATTTTATCACTACATGGTATAAAACAAAGTCGCTATCTCTATGTATGCTTAGATCTTTAAAACTACGCATCGGATTTTGATGCGGTTTTTTTAATAGACAAAGTGATTCTTAATCCAGACTATAGTCTACGCGTCGGAGACCGCGTGACGATCTCTGGTCACCGTAAGTGCGGGTCTGCGGACGATGAGCAAGGGTAGCTCGCCGCCCGACCAGAACCAGACCTGTGCGTACGCGCGCCTCAAAGAGCCATCAGGCCACCGCAGATGGAACCAGTAGGGCTGATGCCTGATACGGAGCCGCGGAAGACCTAACGGGTTGCCGGGGCTCCGTTTTGAAAAGCAGAAGTAGGAACTGGGTGGTTTTAAATCAGTAAGAGTCTGACACTCTCTCGCCTAACCCAAGACGGGAGAAGACACTGGATGATTTCCGCCCCTCAAAAAAAAAACACAACAACAACAAACACACACACATACATCCTCACAAACTTTCGCATTTATAATGATAGGTAGGACTTATCACAAGGGTTGATAATCCCCAAGGATTCGTTAATCGCCAACTATAATTATGAGCAACATTAATCATGGTGAGGTGATCAAAGACAGTTTTATAGTAACATAGTATGTAACACAATTTTACAGCTAATTACTTCTTGTAATGCGTTCGTTTGACGATCAATCGGAGGAAGCCAGGGGATAATTGAGCGCATGTGTTTGTTTGGTATTAGTATTATCAATATAGATTCGAAGTTGCTGTTCGGATATGTGCTCAAATTCAATTGTGATACTACGATATTGTTGCAGAAATATTAAAACTATGCATATAGTACATTATAGCCTCGTTCGCTGAGTGGTCGCAAGTGCGCCGGCCAAGGGGTTTCAGGTAATTTTAAGTGAATTCGGTTCCCGGGTCAGGCAAATTATTACTGGGTTTTTAAAAATAAACTTAGTATTAGCACGGAGTCTGGAAAAGTGCCCGGTATTTGGCAATAGGCTCACCCTCTGTGACATGGGACTCATAACATAAATAGTGAAAAGTGCGCGTTATATTGTACTAGCTTTTACCCGCGGCTTCGCTCGCGTCACAAAAGGATAAAAAGTAGCCTATGTGACATATACCAATACATACAGCGCCATCTATACCAATACTTTTGTTTTCTCTCGGGAATATCAAATTTTTCCGGGATAAAAAGTACTCTATTATTGAATCCAGACTTCTAACTTTACGTCTGCAAAAATTCAAAGCAATCGGTTTAGTAGTTACGGTGTGAAATCGGAACAAACAAACAAACTCACTTTCCGATTTATAATATTAGTAAGGATAGTGGCATTGAGTGCCGTAATGTGCACTACTGCCTACCCCATAAAAGACGTGATGGTGTTATGTGTAGTGTACGATTCTGGCTAGTTAGATAATAGTTTTCTGATTATTACTTATATAAAGTTTAAAAAGAATAGTTACTTGAATGTATATTTCTGTTTACATTAGATAGATACATTATACAACGTATGTAAGTACAATGCCAGAAATTATGACGTTCAAATAACAGCTCTTTTAGGAAGGACCTGTTCCAGTAATGTGGTCGGCAACAAATAGAGGAACACTATTCTATTTTGCTTGGCACAAATCCTCTCTAAATACAAGCTGAGCGGCAAAGACTATTTCTTTAAGGAAAGTTTTATGCCTATCTACATTGAAGATGAAAGTGTAAAACCTGATGTGATCATTTCTGTTTGTGCAGATTGCAATTTCAATATAACCCAACATAAATAAATAAACTCAATATATAATTCATTATAAATTTCAATATTCCTCGACCCTCACGACATAATATACATCCCCACCATATAGATGGTTGGCAGGCCACAACTGTGCGCTTCTCACAATGCTTTCTGCCTCGCACAGCAAAACTGTGGAATGATCTGTCGTCGGCGGTATTTCCGAACCGATACGACCTTCAAACCTTCAAGAAAAGAGCGTATTCCTTCTTAAAAGGCCGGCAAGGTACCTGTGACTCCTCTCGTGTTACGGGCGTCCATGGGTGGCGCTGATCGCTTACCATCAGGTGCAGGGCCGGATTTAGGGGTCCAGAGGCCTCGGGGCAACAAAGGAGTGGAGGCCCTCTTGCCCCAAATTATTTTCCAGATTGAGATCGAGGACGCTCGCTTGATTTCGAGGACGCTCGAAAACGATCGAGGACGCTCGATTGATTTCGAGGACGCTCGATAGATTTCGAGGACTCTCGATAGATTTCGAGGACGCTCGAAAACAATAAATTGGAAGTGCTTATCAGAGCCATTTGAGATTTTGATATTTCACTGATTGCCTGATTGGAGTGAACAAATATAGATCAATGATTTCTGTTTCTGTTAATATTTAAAATTAATATAATCAAATAATCATGTATGTATAAAGTACTTTAGGCTGTAGGTAAAGGTAAAAGCGAAAAAAAAAGTATCAAAGAAAAGATGTTTACTAGGTTTACTATTTGAAATTTGAAAGATTTTTTTTTCCAAAGTCTATTGTGGAGGCCCCCTGCTTGTGGAGGCCCCGGGGCTTTCGCCCCGGTTTGCCCCCCCCCCCCTAAATCCGGCTCTGATCAGGTGATCCGTCTGCTCATATGCCTCCTATTCCATAAAGAAAAATCGGCAAACTGAAATACTGATCGATTTTTTATTTAACAGGTCGGCGTTTGCTATTATCTCGCCTGATGGTAGCCCATGTGTGCGATAATTATATTAATATAACTTTATTAACTAAAAATCGCGAGTTACTCACGTGATGGGGTCACTACTCTCTCTACTCAGTAGGCTGCGCTTCATCGCTGCGACCGCGCACGCTGCTCATAAGAAAGAACCCCTCTGTGGCTCAAAACTAGTAGAGCTTTCCTCACTATATTCTCGTGAGTAACCTGCGATTTTTAGTTAATTTATTCTCACGATAAGTATTATAATAATAAGGTTAACTGGGAGAGAATGCCAAATACCATCACCTTGTTTCTGTGTACATTAAAGTTTAAATAAATAAACTAATTAGTCTTGTTAGAGGCTCATATTCATGAGCAGCATTCCGTGAACCGCGACGTGGCGACTGTCGTGCTGCTGCTACTGTAGCCTCTAGCAATGCTGGAAACTGGTCGAATTCCTCGTCAAATAATTATGTGAGTAAGCGTCGTTAAGTTAGTCGTTAATATAAGAAATAACACTAGGGATATGATTTATGAATAAATCGACGAAAGTAGGCAGAATATGTGTCAACTGTACGACGAGTATCACAACTGCGCCAATGGTAATTATTCAATAATCTTTGCCGTAACGCAAATAGAGTTATATCAAATAGTAGTTGAAACCTGCTCTAAATTAGACTTTGATTAAATCTTGTCTTGCAACCGAATTTTATTTAAGTCTAACAGAAACGTGTAATCGTGTCTAGCTTGAGCAATTTCTTGATTAAATGTACCGAAAAACCCAGAGTTGAGATGTAAATTGTATAGCGGCCTCTCCTTAGCTTTTGTGCTGACTCAGCATCGCCTCGCTCCGCAAAAACGGGGTAAATAGATACTCGATTATATTGAGAAAAGCGTCTTCGTGATTTATTTACATAGCGTTGTTTGCTAATGTATTGCGTCTCATGTTCTGCGTAAAATAAATCAAATTTAAGACAAGATGAGCTGCTCTGATTCCTTAGGAACATATTTTAGTAAGAAGCTTTGAAATGTCTCGAGTCATTGTCGGGAAATTTGTTGAAGAATACGGTTCCTTGCAGAGCTAGATTTACACGGCGGACTTGGAATGACGTAACGACTACTTACTAGCTGATGGTTTCTAAGTCTGAACTTGAAAGTAGGTATATGGACTGTATGTTAGACTGTTTTGGAAGGGGGCTGTGGCAGGGTGGTCTTAGACAGTTGTGGAATGGGTCTTTTAACATTGTACCACATTAGGATTTTCTCCTGTATCGTGGGCACGTTTACAAACAAACAAGTTCACATACACATAACACCTGGACCCGAAACAACAATTTGTGCATTACATAAAGATTTGCTCCTTACGGGATGCGAATGCGATGCCCTTATGATAAAGACAGTATTGTTATTAAGTAGCTAATATTAGTTGGTAGCTATAATATGACGCAAGAGCTCGAAAGGCTCTTGACCACCATTGACGTCGCTGTACAAGTACAATGGTTTTTTTTATGCCATAAGCCCGTTAACGAGCAGACGGATCACCTGATGGTAAGCAATCGGCGTCGCCCATGGACACCTGGAACACCAGAGGCGTTACAAGTGCGTTACCGGCTTTTTGGAGATTACGAGTTTGAGGATCGTTGGACATTCAGGGATTGGGGAGATTGGGGAAGGGGAGGGTAATTGGGCCTCCGGTAACCTCACTCACACGACGAAACACAACGCAAGTGTTGCTTCACGTCGGTTTTCTGTGAGGCCGTGGTATCACTCCGGTCGAGCCGGCCCATTCGTGCCGAAGCATGGCTCTCCCATGCTTATAATTATGGTTCAGCTAAGCGTACCAATTCCAAAATAATCACAATGGACAAACCTATATAAATATTGAGGTTCTATTTCAACTACACCTACACACAGATACCTACCTACACACGTCCACCAAATGAACATTCATGGATCATTGTACGTGGACACAAAAGGCTTAAATCTCCATAAAGGAGTCAGGCAGTCACCGATGACGGCAACTGTCGTTTGTTTCGAGATACAGGTACATCAACTTGTGGATCCGATACACTGCTAACAAAGCCTAACATAAACATAACAGAATAGTCCATTGATTTTGAAATATGTATCTCGGATGTATGTGCAGCGGTTATATGATTGCAGTCCTCAATTTGAACTCTATTAGCAGGTCGTATGAAATTACACAGATACTTATATATAGAATCTTAAGGAGATTCTCTAAGATTATTTACTTAATGACGTAGACACAGAGTTATGTATGTGTTATGTTATATATACCAACTAACTAGAGAATATGAAACAAAGATAAAGATTTTTGTGCACGTGGTTTCTGGAAGTGTAGGTACTTAAATCCGATTTGAAACCTTCTATTTTAAACAAGACAACACGCTAGCAGAACACACAGCAATATGAGTTAAAATATCAAATCACTACAAACAATACTTTATCCACAATCAAGACCTCAGGCATAGTACGAGTTTGTAGTAATCGAAACGAGTACGCGACCGCCGCTCTGATTGGCCGGCCCTAATGAACCAACCAATCAGAGCGCCTAACGTGTACGCGTCTCGATTACATTAACCGTAACACAAACTAGTACTAAGCTCTCTGCACTTCCAAAGACAGTCTATAAGACTTAGGTACAACTATACATCCAGTCGAACATTACCATACTCAGTGGCGTGCACACCATAGATGCAAATAAGCACTGCATACCCTACAAAATCATGGTAAACCTACATAGTCAAATACATAGTGTCACTCATAAACACGACATGAATATTTACTGACATCATACAGAGATTTCGTAATTTTATTGATACTTAATTTGGAAAACTGGCAACTAACGCCATCTATCGAAAAAATATTGAAGTACTACAACCACTTTCTACTTTCTTCGATATTGGAGCATTGCGCCAGTGGCGCCGCCACCTCGCTATTGTGTGATGGTGGCGGAAGCATGTACTAATGCTAGCCGGTACAATTTGCTTGTTTTCTCGTGCTGATGTTGGATTTTTTTTTTGTTAGGTTGGTAATTTCTATACAACTGCAAAAGCACTGCTTCTTCGTTATCCGACTAATTTAAGAAGTCAACAAATCGTAGCGTTTGTTGATTGAAAATAGATATATTAATTTTGGTCAACTTATTGTTTACGTTTTTTTTGGCCATTTTGTTTTGGTTATATTTTTATGTGAAAGTGAATAAATTGTAATGTAATGAATTATAATTTAAATGAACTGTTAATTAACCGATAATGATGTAAAATTATAGCTGTGAGCTCTGTGCTGGTGATTTGTGTTGTTCAATAAATTCAATATGAGTTCGTTGTCCTTATAATATTGTCGTTCGAAGAAGAAACGAAAATATTTCCAAAGGCGATTTTGCGTATGTCGTATGTCCGGGTTAGGCGTAACTCAAAAAAGGTAATAATTTTATTATTTCTTTTAATAAACTATGATTTGCGATTATAGGTATAATTTGTTAGCACTGTTTGTGTACCAATTTTATTATTGTTTTTAAAATCCAGTCATCTTGATCTCGCTTTGTACAATTTTTCTATGCATTTAACGGTCAGTTTATACTGGTGTCGTATAGCTCGATGGTCGCGTAACTATTTGTACTTCGCCGCTCTAAAGTAGGTACCTAGTTAGTAGTTAATAGATTTGTAAAATAGATACCTAGGTATCTATGTTGATCAACTTTATACACGGATAGTTTAAAAATAATTATGTACCTAATTTGTTTATACGAATTAATAAAATACTTACTAAACCTAATTACCTACTCAAAATTGTGATGTTTCGGGGTTTTATTTTCCGAGATTAATGTAAACCAATTTTTTTTTAATCATGTGATACCTTCTGCCTACCCTACTTCAAATCTCTGTGCACGCCTCTGACCATACTAGCCTTACTCACTCAACTTGCAACTAAGAACTTTGCTTATCTATTTAGGGGCTTACCTATATGTCAAACGGACTACTTAAAGACCCCCTAAGCCGAGAGGACCTCAGTGTGCACAAATACGACCAACATACGTTCTACGGGACCCCACTGAATACTAAGCGTGGTCTCTAGTTAATAATTCAGTTCGTAGCTCCGCCAAAATATGTTTCAGATCTAGTAGAGTTGTAGTGTCTGTATGGACGGGTCTGTTTGTTTGCTTGGTCTATGTGGATTTGTTGTAATGAAGTAGGTTGAGGTTTGTGTGGACGGATCTTTATATGTTTGTGACCCTATTTTAGTATTTTAGAGAAAACGAGTTTTGTCTTGAAGTTATCTTTTATTTACCTCTATACAGTTAGTTTCGTTTAGATACTAACAACTGAATAAACACCTCGATGTTTGTAAGTAGTACCAACTCGTACTTAAATAATAATATTTTTCTATTTCTCTCACCATCATTTACATCCTTACTATTATAATATTATAAATTGGAAAGTGAGTTTGTTTGTTTGTTTGTTCCACCTTCACGCCGTAACTACTAAACCGATTGCTTTGAATTTTTGCAGACGTAATTATACGACTTTTTGTCCCGTAAAAATTTGATATTCCCGAGAGAAAACAAAAGTATTGGTACAGATAGCGCTGTGTGTATTGATATGTGCATGATATGTGTCACATAGGTTATTTTTTATGCTTTTGTGACGCGAGCGAAGCCGCGGGTAAAAGCTAGTAATAAAATACAGCAAACGTTTTACAACTAAACCTGAGACTGGTGTCTGTTGTAGGTAGGGTTGCCACCCGTACTTTATAATAAAGTATTGTACGTTATTTAAGGTAATTGTACTCTATAATTTATAAGAATAATAAAGTACACGAAAATACTTTATTTTTGCAAACTTCATTTCTATTAAAGTCGTAAGTCTTTTTCGGTAAACTTATCGATTCGATATCGATATTTATTGATTTATGTTGAATCGATAACTCGCCAGCGCCACTTAGACAATTTCTAGTAAAGATGCAATTGTTTAATATTTCAATGCAATTGTTCAGTAAAGATACTAATTTAATACAAACTGCAAAAAGCAATAAAAATACATTTTTAAATATATATAATACTAAATAAGAATAAATTGTACTTTATTTTTGTACTGTGTACTTTTTTTTCTTACCTATAATCGTCAATGTACTTTAAATACCAAAGAAAAAGGTGGCAACCCTAGTTGTAGGTGAAACCTGTACCACAGATCACCTGGCCATATCCCATTGACGCGATGCAACTTTTTACTGAGTTGCATAAAATAATTAGATTTATGTGAATGTAATAATAAAAATTATAAAGATTAGTTACTGAGATCGAAATAACGGCGTTTGAATTAAAACTTGTAATAAAACATAATACTCAAATTTCACCATTATTGTAGAGATAAACGGTTTTTTTATAATATTTACGATCAGAATTACTATTTAATCTTTACAGATTTGCATTCCTTATAATGTCAGCTTTATACTGGTATTTTTTATTTGCTATAACAGTTGTAGATTGGTAGAAAATAGGCTTTAAGTTGGAGACGTACGCAACGCGTTAGCGACCGCGGATAGTACGTGCACAAACATTAATAAGTTATTAACCCGGTCAAATTAGCTTCAAAAATAGGGGTAAGGTTACATTAATTCGCACCTTGCTAAATGGGTTATTTTAGGAGAAATAATACTAAATGCGGTGATTAAAATTAGTTAAAACCATTGACTGAAATAACGAACAAGTACCTACCTATGTATATGAAATGGAATGTGATTATAATTACATATCGTACTTAGCAAGTTGCTTTACTTTTACTAAAAACAATTAATCAATTACGAAACTATTCCTTAATGGTAAAGTTTGTAATGATATATAACATCACGCTTTTTATCCTCGAAGGGATAGGCAGAGGTGCAAATTAAGTACGGCATTTAATGCCACTGTACAATGTAACACCCACTTTTCACTATTTATGTTATGAGTCCCATGTAATAGGGGTTGAGCCTATTGCCATATACTGGGCACATCACCAAACTCCGTGTTACCACTGATAATTTTTAAAAAACAAAGTGTTTCTTTGCCTGACTCGGGAATCAAACCCGAGACCCCTTGCCATTGTCACACTTGCGACCACTCGGCCAACGAGACAGTTTATAATGACGAGAACTATATTCTATATATAAAAGAAAGTCGTGTTAGTTACACCACTTATAACTCAAGAACGGCAGAATAGATTTGGCTGAAAATTTGTAGGGAGGTAGCTTAGAGCCAGGAGACCGACATAGGATACTTTTTAACCAAGTTTTTTTTACTTTTTACCGAAAATCACGAACGGGGACGGGAAAAAATGGGACTACGCGTACGAAGTCGCGGGTAGAAGCTAGTTATTATTTAAATCTTATTTCAAACACTACCTTCGTATATAAAAATATTGGAAATTTTCCGTTAACTTTAAATATGAGTTCTTTCCCATAGGATTTGGTTGCACGCTTGCACGCTTGAATAAACATGACTCAAAGCAATACACTACGACTGACCGCTTCTTTGCTCTCCTGGCTGGCTTAGGATCTACGTGAGATGCCTTTAAATCAGTGGTTAGATGTCTAGAATCTATGTAGAGTACCTAAACATCTGGGATACCACGCACTACGCTTGTTTAAACACTTAAGTATTTGATCACATTATTGTTACCTATACTTTAGGGGTCATCCATACGTCATTTACGTTTCGGAGTCGCGGAGAACCTAACGGGTAACCGGGGCTCCGGCTCGACGTGCAGGAGAAGGAACGGGGTGGTTTTTAGTTAGTAAGAGTCTGACACTCCCTTCCGCCTCACCCAGGCGGGAGCAGTCATTCGATAATTTTACCCCCTTAAAAAAAAATAAAAAAAATACGTCATTTACGTCACACGAATTTCATGATTTTTTGCCCCTCCCCGTCCTTGTCACAGCTAGTCACATTTTTGAGACTGGGCCCCCTAGTGTGACGTCACATTTTACAGAATTACAGTTTATAAACTATTGTTATTTTTATTTCCACTTAAATTACTTTAAAAAAAATATTACTTAATGTCAAATCAATTAACATAATAAAAAACATTAGGTAATACAATTAGGTATATTTCGTATTTTAACGCAGATTATAGTTTTTAAAATGTAACATCACAAAGTTTTGGATTCCTACCTCACCTTGTCACACTTCGTCGACCCCCTCCCTCCCACTTAAGTTGTAACATAATTTATGGTTGGCACCTTATATAATTATTATTATATAGGTATCTGGCCAATTTGGTATGTTAATCGGATTTGCATTAGACATCTAAAAAACTAAGGTAAGAAGTCAGTTAGTACTATGTCGGCACTACAAACAGGGTGGGAAAAAACAAAATTAAACCAATTTTGTTGAAGTTCAATGTCCATTTTAAGTAAATCCATCCATTTATCCAGAAGCCAAAATTGATAAGCAGTTACGGTACCTAATATGACTTGGTACTAGTCCTTTTAAAAACGACCAGATTTTAATTTGGCACGAATGGGCCGGCTCGACCGGAGTGATACCACGACCTCACAGAAAACAGACGTGAAACAACGCTTGCGTTGTTTTCGTCGCGTGAGTGAAGTTACCAGAGGCCCAATTACCCCCTTCCCCAGTCTCTTCAATCCCCGAATACCCCACAATCCTAAATTCCTAATTCCCAAAAGGCCGGTAACGCCCCTGGTGTTCTAGGTATCCATGGGCGACGCCGATTGCTTACCATCAGGTGATTCGTCAGCTCGTTTACCGGCTTATCTAATAAAAAAAGACCACATCTAAAAACCAGTCATCTCAAGTCTGCAAATAAAGTATTCTACGCAGTAAACGTCAAACACAACGACCTCGTGATCCCCGCAGACCAGTAATCCATTTCTAAATAAAATATCTCGTCATAAAAGGTTCTCCTCGTGCAGTATTCAAGAAGTGCAGGTGGTCGACTGCCAAAGTGCCGTCGGCAAGTGACAATCCAATTTTGTTCAGACACAGACCTCCCCCGAGGGGGCTGAATAAAACCTCCTCAGTAAACATTGACTACAGTGTTACCAACACAAAATAAATGAAATTCTCAGTTCTCTACGAGATATAAATGCACCGAGTTATTTTTGAGTGGTCGTCTTTTGTTTGGTTTTTACTTTTTTAGTCATGAAAGTGTTTTGTTGTCAAAATAAATTATTTATTGTATGTGCCAGTTTTGAAGTCGATAAGATGGATAGACTACCTACTCTAATTGCCAATAGGCCTGTTTGAGTAGATTACCTACCTTCATAATACCTATTCAACATAAAACCATCACGCCATTTATACCCAAAGGGTAGGCAGAGGTGCACATTATGGCACTTGATGCCACTGTGCAATTTAGCACCCACTTTTTACTATTTATGTTACGAGTCCCATTCCCATGTAATAGGGGGTGAGCCAATTGTTATATATCGAACACATTTCCAAACTACGTGCTACTACTGAGATTGTTTTTTAAAACCCAATAATATACAGCCCGACTCAGGAATCGAACCCGAGCCCGCAAACCCTCTTTGCCCGGTAGTCGCTATTGAGAGCACTCGACCAATACGACAGTCACCTATTTCATAACTCGCACGACCCACGTGTATGGATTGAAGCATTTTATAGACACGTACTGACTGACCTAGTCTCGAGGCCTGCCTCGCGAGGCAAATGCTGGACCAGGTACGATGTGCCTCGCCCAAGGCAACCGCACAAGCATGTCGCGGACCGAACCGAACGTTGTGGATTTGTTTTGTCAACTTTTTTCAAAGGCTGCCTCGATCCAAAAATTTCGAAAACACATCGAGGCTGCCTCGCGAAGCGGTCGTCCCGCGGCAATCACCTGAGGCTGCTCGTCCAGTCAGTATACATGGCTTATCAACATTTTTTTTGAGAGAATAGGAGATAGGTACGGTATCCTACATTCTCAAACTAATAAAGTACTCTATCAGTGCCTTTAGCCTAACACCATTTAGCGCTTGTCTACATGTAGAATAGAAAACCAAATTATATGGAATTGACGTAAATTTTGACACATGCCAGTGTGATCCCCGTACATTTAGTTTTCTACTCTCTCTGTAGACAAGCGCTAAAGTGGCGTTTGGCTAAAGGCACTGGTCATATAAACATTCCCGTTAAAAGGGCCAAGTGCCGAATCACCACTTAAGATTTTTAGTGTATCTCAAGTTGTAATACTACCTACCTACCTATACCTCCCTTTTGGTATCAGAAAAATAAATACAACTAAAAATCATTTATTAAACACTAGTCACACATTAATCTAGTTCTTGTCGCCTATGAAGGGCGTTTCATAATGTTCGAAGTACCGGCGCACGCGGCGGTCGCCCTGCTCGCTCGCAAATATAACTTGAGTCAGCTGTTCCACCAGCTCCAGGGTGCTGGTGCTGATGCTAATCTCATGTGTGAAGCCCAAGAACGAAGAGCGCTCAGTTTCCAACACGTCTGACGTCTTGAAAAAAAGTTTTTTATAATTACCAAACTGAAGCTGAAATAGTAATCGATTACAAACCAAAATCTCCCAATCAACTTGATTTTCTGACAGATTTCGTTTTTCAGCAGTAGATAATGAGAAAATTTCATTTTAATATATAGATGTACAGTTGGTAGTCTGGTCTGGTCTCCATAATAACCTAAGCTTCGAAAGATGGCGTCTAAAATTGGGTGTCTGGACTCGCTCACCGGTCCAATGAATGGTAGGTACTTTTGATACCGTCACTAGCTATTATCATTGCTTAAAAACTTAGCATGGCCCTAAGCGCGGTATATATTTAGGAAGCGATTCTGGGTTAGGCCTTTGCCTAACCCAGAATCGCTTTAAATAAATATCTCCTTGGTCTCCAGTCTCATATCCAACCGTTCGACGAAAATTTTTATCAATATTTATAGGTACTCACCGCCATTGCTAACATAAAGAATAGAAATAAAACTATGCTATATTTCTTCAACGGTCCAATCATTGCACAAGAATCGTATAAAATAGAAATAACATTATTTCCTCAGAAATTACACATTATAGTCGAACAAACATTTGTCAAAAATATGCGCAAGAGTGGATTTTTGACGTTTACGTATCGTATACGTATAAAAATCGTAACAAACAATAAATTTTATTACTATTCGATATTGAGAAAATAAATTGAAATCATATTTACATCAAGGCTTACGTATTTATTTTTATTTATTTATTTGTGTCAGGCAACGAAGGTCCATATTAAAATACAATAATATTGAAATACAATATATAAACTGAATACCTATAACTATACGGCATTATTTTGAAACCCCTACCGTGTACTCTGTTCTCAGGATGAAAATTCGTTAATATTAGACATAAATGAAAAGGAAAGGATCAATTCAAAAACCAGTTAGCTAATTTACTATTGAATTTATTTACAAAAATACTTCATTCAATTGAAATTACAATATGTAGGTAACAGTATTGAGCGTCCAGTAAATACAACACACGTGATTTAAGTAATGTAAATTCGAATACATACCATGAAGCTATTAATATTTAAAGGCCAACATTTTAACACAACTTCTCAAAAGGAGTGTAATTATTTGTCTATATATATATATAAATGAAACCCATTTCCCGTTGTCACGCCATATCTTGAGAACGGCTAGGCCTATTTAGCTGATTTTTTTTTTGTTGTGTTTATTATTGTCAGGAGAAGGTTTTCATGACAGTAAAAAGTCCTGAAAATCCTACAGGAACGGGAGAAAACGAGATTGCGCGTACGAAGTCGCGGGCAGAAGCTAGTTCCTAATGTTTATCAAACCTTAAATGAGGTGCCCAAATAATATCAGCAACTGAACATATCAATCCTTACTAATATTATAAATCGGAAAGTGAGTTTGTTTGTTTGTTCCGCTTTCACGCCGTAACTACTAAACCGATTGCTTTGAATTTTTGCAGACGTAAAGTTAGAAGTCCGGATTAAATAATAGAGTTTTTTATCCCGGAAAAACTTGATATTCCCGAGGGAAAACAAAAGTATTGGTATAGATGGCGCTGTGTGTATTGGTATAGTATGTCACATAGGCTACTTTTTATCCTTTTGTGACGCGAGCGAAACCGCGGGTAAAAGCTAGTATCATAATAAATAAAACATATTTCCTTGTATAATTCACAGAACTATTACTTAGCAAAAATATAATAAATATTATAACAAAATCAGTATCAGCCCTCGACAGTAAGCAACGTGTTTGCATATTGGAATTCGGGACTGTTTTCGTACTCCGACATATCCAGCGCCACCTCACAACTCTCGCGGACAACTGGACGAGGGTCATTTAGATACCTGGAAATGTAGAAAAAAAATATATAAAATCAATAATTATTTTTGTAACGTTAGTGTCATATTGCGGACTCAACAATCTAATATATAAAATTCTCGTGTCACAGTTTTCGTTGCCATACTCCTCCGTAACGGCTTGACCGATTTTGATGAAATTTTTGTGCTTATCCGGTATCTATGAGAATCGGCCAACATCTATTTTTCATCCCCCTAAATGTTAGGGGTAGTCCACCCCTAGTTTTTTTTTTGACAAATTTTTAATTCCTATTTTTTTATGATACAAGATTCAAAAATACATAGGTACAATCATCAATCACAAATTATTTATATGGCAAAACAACGTTTGCCGGGTCAGCTAGTAATTTTATAAAAATGTAGAGAAACAAACATAATTATTACATCATAGATTTAGACGCAGTACATATATTAATGATTTATTGTTACAAAAATGCTGACTGCCTCGTTGGCCGAGTGGTCGCAAGTGCGACTGCCGGGCAAGGGGTTTCGGGTTCGATTCACAGAATCTGGAATTGTGCCCGGTATATGGCAATAACATAAATAGTGAAAAGTGGGTGTTACATTGTACAGTGGCCTTAAGTGCGCACAGTGTCGTGTGAGTGAGGTTACCGGAGGCCCAATTACCCTCCTCTTCCCCAATCTCCCCAATCCCTGAGACACCAACGATCCTCAAACTCCTAATCCCCAAATGGCCGGTAACGCACTTGTAACGCCTCTGGTATTCCAGATGTCCATGGGCGACGCCGATTGCTTACCATCAGGTGATCCGTCTGCTGCATGGTATAAAAAAAATAATAATCACACTTTCATTAATTAAATTTATGACCAACTTAATTTTAGTATTCTTCCAGCAAATATTTAAGAAATAAGTATGCTGTTTGATGCTAACACAATGTGACGTCACAATACACAATCTCATACAACATTCATAGAAAACTGTCGTTTTTGACAGTTCGAAAAAAGCATTGAATTTGACTAGTTGGTAAGTACCCAATAATAATCACCAATCAAGTGGTATGTTCCTTTTCAGTTACCAACAACTAAAACTACCACAAAGTTAAGTTCGACGGCCCAATAATCTGCCGTCACCACTCGACACTGGCAGTATAGTCGACAACACTGTATTGGAAACTCCATTGCCAAAAAAGAAAGAAAAAAAATGGTATGTTTACCTTTGTAGCACCTCAGTACATTCTTCAGTAGCAATAGAGCCCAGTGCCTCAGCAGCCTCGTGTCTCACCATCTCATGCTCACTGGTATCCTCAAGGGTCTTCTTCAAGAAGGGAACACTCCTCTCATCTTGCATCTGACCAAACACAAATGCTACCTCATGCCTGAAGAGGGCGCTGGATGCTTTGAAACCTGGAAAATGCAGATAGAATATGAATTAGAAAATGTAATAAAGATTTATGTTTATATTTGTTGTTTGTAAAAATAATAATAAAAAAGGTGTTTAGTTACTACAAATACTTAATATAACATAACATAACATCACGCCTTTTATCCCCAGGGGTTACATTGGTGCACATTACGGCACTTATTGCCACTGTACAATGTAACACCCACTTTTCACTATTTATGTTATGAGTCCCATTTAATAGGGGGTGAGGCTATTGCCATATACAGGGCACAATTCAAGACTCCGTGCTACTACTGAGATTTTTTTAAAAACCCAGTAATACTTTGCCCGACCCAGGAATCGAACCTGAGACCCCTCAACCGGCAGTAGCACTTTCAACCACTTGGCCAACGAGGCAAAAAACAAGGCATTGCTTCATGGCCTTTTTAAATGGGAGTTTTAGAATGTCTGTATATTCTTCAAGTGTTTAAAACGAGTGAATGTTAACTACTACTATATAATTTTTACAACATAGTTTAAAGGATATTTAAGAAATATTTGAAACTAACCTTCACCCAAAGCATTAATACTCTCAGTGGTGCTCAAATTCCTTAAACTGAACATAGCTCTATATCTCTCAAACAGAGGCTTAGATTCATCCATTAAAGTGTTCTTCAGATTCTCTACATCACTCTCACTGCTCGGTGGAGCAGGATCTATGGATGTGAACAAACTCTTTGACAAGTTAACCTCTTTGGTGCTGTCATTAGCCACCCAGTTTAGCCGCTGCAATGCTATCTGACACGTCTCTGCCACTTCAATTGCAGGATCATGTTGGTACTTCTCTAGTAACTCTCTGAGGTTTGGGTCTCCTATGGCGCCTAGAGCTTCACCTGTAATGTGTAATAAGAATTATGGAGAATGTTTGTTAAGTGAATAAAAATTAAACAGTTAGTAATTTACTATGGGAGTAAACTAATTTTGATTCTGTTATATATACCTACGTAAATGTTTAATTATTATGTTGTTACATTATTATGTGTCTACACAACACCTTCCAATTAGATTTTAAAAACTCATGAGTATGAATATAATTTTAAAACCATAAATTAGAACTCAAATTTAGAATGCATCTAACTCTTAGAATAGCACTTGTAAATGAGTGCACTTGAACTAAAAACCATGACTGATACAGTAAACCATGCATGCTTTCGCTCACGTACTCGCTATCACAGAATTTATCAACATCTTGCGATTTAGAAGATAAGAACAAACCTGCTTCATGGCGAACTATGGGATCCTGGTTTTTGTCCTCTAAAACACTTCTAAGTACAGGTATTGCGCGTTGATCCTGCATTTGACCTAAACAGTAAGCTAATTCATGCTTTAGCAGCACAGATTCATCCACAAAACACTGACTAATGCACTCAATAGCGGTTTCACCACCCAAGTTTCTTAGAGTAAATAACGCACGGAAACGCTCCTTCATTGGCCTCGAAGGATCATTGAGGACCTTCCCAATGCTCTTTATAGCCGACTCACTAGCTTTTGCCATTCTTTATTGCGAATAAATAACAAAAAATAAGAAGAGTGTATCAAATACTAAGCAACAACATGCCAAATGCCAATTGGCAACATGCGGTTGTGACAGTTGACAGCTAATCATGATCTGTCACTTTACTGTCATTGTCACTTGTTTGGATAGCTTCCCAAAATGACGTTAATTTTCCTTTAAAGTATAATGTCAAAAAGCCTTATATTAAAGATCATTTTGATTGAAGTACCGAATTTGAGTTCTATTTTTCTTTGATATCATTAACCCATTCTAGATAAACGTTATAAAAGAAAACTAATTTAAGTATGTTATTAAGTTGAGTATTTATTATTTTCAGTACAATTTTACTTACTAGGAATCAAGAACATAACATAACGTAACTTCAGACCTTTTATCCCCAAAGGGGTAGGCTGAAGTACACATTATGGCACTTAATGCCACTGTACACACGGCTACACATCAATCTATACAAAACCAGTCAATTCTGGTGTCGCGTCTCATCATCTTTCCGCACATTTAACTTTCAGTTTATACTGGTTATTAAAGCTCGATGTGTAGCCGTGTGTACAATGTAACACCCACTTTTCACTATTTATGTTATGAGTCCCATATTGCCATTTACCGAAAATTTAAGTATACGATTGAAAAAACCCAGTAATACTTTGCCCGACCCGGGAGTCGAACCCAAGACCCTTTGCCCAGCACTCGCACTGGCGACCACTTGGCTAACAAGGCAATCTCTACTCTATTAGGAATTAAGACTTATTTCTTAAATTACCAGCACCCTTTTCTTATCATTTGATGAATGTATCCGAAAATAAATTTTAATGTGACCAATCGTGAATAAAAATATCTCGCCAATCACAAAATGTACGGATTTCAAATTCACATTTTTAAAAACACGCATATAAATCAGTCTAGTACCCAATAAACAACGTTTAGAACATTTTACTACTATACTATATATTTATTGTTTCAAATAAAAAAATACTACATAAATGCAATAAATATTTAAGTTGTCTAATCAAAAGTAATATTATTGTTACTTTATTTCAAGTTCTTGACCTTAATATACGGAATACACAGGCGTGGATAAAAGTTTATTGATTGTGCACTCGTAACTTTTTGCAGTATTTACAAGGAAGGTGTGCAAAATCAGCAGACGAAAGGCTAGTCTCTTTTACAACTATTGATGAAAGAAATCTATATAAAGATTATCTCAGGTTCAGTCAAACAATCAGTCGATCGCGGTCCTTCAGTCGTTGCTCATGCGTCAAAGTTAAAAACAAATAAATATACGAATTTCGACCAAGAAAACTGTAGACCATCGATTGAATAGGTATTTTTTTTTATTTACTTTTTTTAATTAACATTTATTGTGTCATTATAATGTGCGTGACATTGTTTTTTTTATCGCAAAAGTGCTAAACTAAATACTGCTTGAACCTTGAACAGAACTAATAATATTTGAATGCTATTCTTTATGGATATTACTAACATTATTATTTTTATATTCGCCTTTTGTGTACCGTCTACTGCGCCATAATAATTTGACATTGGCAGCACCTTTACCTCATTGTTATTAGGTCGGTTGTATTAAAGTTTTACTTAGTATTTTGCTGCCTGTACCTACTTATTTATTATAATAAGTACGTAGGTAACTATGTATATCGTCTCGTGATATTGTATATACTTTTATTGATTTAATAATTAAAATGGACGTTTAAGCATGGCACATATTTACATTGTTTCTTTTTTTTATTATTAATGTTATAATTACCTACTATTTTTAATAGGTATAAATATTATAGGTAAACATACATAACAAAGAGAATATTAATTACTTTTGAATATGGGTCTTACGTATAAAAGTAAAATCTAAACACCTGGGTACTTACGTACATACCTACCTATTATTTATTATAGCACAATTTGTCAATAGAACAATGGATACTAGTCGCCATCTACCAGTATTATCGACATTCCTTCTCATACCCATGTATTAGTCTCTACACGTTGGTAGAAATAACTACTTACCAATTATTAACGTAGGTAGGTGACTGAATGACCCATATTTGCTTTAATCATTTTATTTACTCTTCTAGCTGACATCAAATCGATAACGAACCACATATTTTAATCAATAAACGAAAGAAAATAGAGCATTCAACGACTAGAAGAAAAACCTTTTTCGTCTTTGGCTGAATGCACTAAAAATAGTGCAGTTAGAAAAAAACTCTAATCACTCATTACAACAAGGCAAAGGAAACAAGACATCCAGCCAGTTGTTTTGACAATCGCAAGAATAAAAAAAACACTTCAAAAATATTTTTTACTACTTATATTTGTTTTGTAAGAATTAACCATGGACCGCACGCCAACTGTTTATCCCTTCCCAGAACACCTGATAAATCCAAGAAAGGAGTACCGAAGACCTGTGAGGCAAAGGCTTGTCCGTTCAATATCTGAAAACATGGGCGTTGGGGACTTAATGAAACGATGGTGGTGGGGCGGAGACCCTGATGAGAGAAACAAAGTATCTGGCATGTCACTGAGGGATGTGTACAATGTGCAAAAATCTTGGGCTATCATAAATGCAAACTCCAACGGAAACGGATTCCTGATGTTTTTTAGGTAAAGTATGGCCTTTTTTATTATTACAATTTACTAGTCATGGTACATGTTTAAATTATTTAATTTTAACAATTTACACTGTCAAGTTACATGATTTCAATTAAGTACATGCGTATTCGTAAAGTCATTATTATGACTGGTACGTAATGGCGGACAAAAACGCGCCAAAATACATTCAATTGTATTTTTTGTCGTTTTAAAAAATCATTGGTAATGTGCTCATACGACGCAGTTTTCAATTAGTCTGGCTATAATTATGTAATTTAAATAGACATGGGCCGCCGGTGTTGTGTGTCTAGTTAAATAATTATTAACACATGAGTTTATTACTATATTACTAGACGTAGACGTCATGGAGTCATGGCAGTACCTATTTTGATGCTAAATGTGATTTAGAAAGAATATGAATAGGTACAATTATAAGATATTTATTTACTTATTACTATAAGTAAATAATATTTTAATTTAAATTTGAACTACTGTTCAATATTTTTTTATAATTTTAATTTTATACTTTTTATTCTTGTCACCAAGGATGTTGAAAAAAAGAGAAGAGCCTAGTTTTTTTGCTCTTATTTTTTATTTTTAGTACTCTAAGGAGGTTCCTTAATAATCCATCTCGCTGAAATACATAACTGCATAACTATTACTGGCCATTTTAATGAAAAATTATAGGAAGCCATTTGTTTTTATTTTTAATATCATTTTTTTTTGTGCAAAAATTGGCATCGGGGCACTTTTTCCATCCCAAATGACTATTCATTTACACATGAAATATTGTTAAAATATCATTTCGATGATGGTTTCATGGTCTACGACGTGGACTTTACAGCTACGTCTATTTTGTGTTTCGTAAATCATAAATTATGTTCTTCCTTCAAAATGAAACCTAAGCCAGCAGGGAAAGTTTATTATAAAAGGAAAATTCTGAATTACAACACTTTAACAACAATTTCTAACTCTTACAATCACTTACACAGACTCTTCGAAGCAGAACCAGAAACGAAGACATTCTTCAAGAACTTGGCCCACATCCATACTGAAGCAGAAATGACGGCAAACGTTAGTTTTAGGGCACATATCATCAACATTATGTCTTCCTTTGACAACTCTATTAAGAATCTGGACAAACCCGAGCTGGTGGTAGCGTGGATGCAGAAACTTGGTGATTCGCATCGAAGACATCGCATTGAGAAAAGGCATTTCCATGTAAGTTCATCATTCGATTCCAAATATAGAGCACATTTACGCATTGATATCAAAGAGCGTCAGTTTATTTTACGTTTAGTGTTAGTTTATTTTACGTTTAGTTTTTGTTTATTTTACGTTTAACGAGACCGCGTTCGATGCTCTGATTGGCGGTTCCAATGAATCAACCATTTAGAGCGGCGTACGTGGTCTCCTTTCGATCTAGTTAAACGTAAAACATATTCGTACTAAGCCCTCAGTATATCTACTTTATATCTATGAGAAATATTTTTATAATGCTCCGATACTTCTCAAGGGAATATAAATATGTACCTATGTACATGCTGAACACTAATTTCCTTTCATAGTTTTGACTGTAAGTCGTTTATCAATAGTTTTGCGTTGACTCGTTGTATGAACCATGTATATGGGAACTTGAATGTTTGTAAACACACTCACGACACAGGAGAAAATCCTAGTGTGGGGCAACGTATTTCTTTTCAAAGACAAAAAGATGTCTGGATACATTTCCAAACTTCGTGAATTAAAAATCAGAACGTTATTTTCATCATTCGGTTTATGAGTAATTATCGGAAGTTCTATTTATTTCTGTTCTATTTTTATGAATCGAGTATCGTATTGGAATTTTGATATATTCCCCTTAGAGACTTTGTCTAACTTATCAATGTCCACCCACAGAATCCATAGGAGTCGATTTCGGTTCGATTTTAATTGTGACAGTCTTCAGGGAGGCAGTATAATAAAATCCATGACTGTGGTGAACTAATATAGTTTGTCTATGGTATATTTTATAAAAAAAAAACTATTATTTGTCTACAGGTATTCAAAGACGTGCTGGTAACCATACTGCAGAAAGATTTGAAACTGGAACCTCAAGTAGTAGAATCTTGGGATAGGTACGTCGAGTTTATATACGAACATTTACTTTCTAGATTGGCGTCATAAATTAAATTAAAAAATGAAAATGCATACCGCAGTGGTTAAATTTCATCGGCTACCTACGCTAATTTTTGTGGAGTTTTATTTCTATAGATAAGCATATAACGGCGAGTTTCGATTACCTTTGGTAAAATTGGATGCTAGAGATAACATTATGATATAATCTTCATAAAAGGTATGTAAATAGGTATTATAGTCTTAAGTGTAGAATAAAATTAGCATTTGACAGTTTTTAGAATAAAAGAAGTTGATAAAATTTAACAACCATTGTAAAATCGGCCCTAACGACCAGTCTGAACATCTTAATTGTCGGTAAGTAAAGGCTGTTTAGAAGTAAAATTTCGACACATTTTCACTCATAATTTAATGGACGCTCTCAACCCCAAAATCAGATTTCGATTTTTCAATCATCAATGAATTTTTACGTAACATAACATCACGCCTTTTTATCCCCGAAGGGGTAGGCATAGGTGCACACAGAAGTAACACCCACTTTTCACTATTTATGTTATGAGTCCCATGTAATAGGGGGTGAGTCTATTGCCATATACCGGACATTTCCAGACTCCGTGCGACTAGGTACTGAGATTTTTAAAAACCCAGTAAGACTTTGTCCGACCCGGGAATCGAACCCGAGACTTATTGCCCGGCGTCTCGGGTTCGAGTCGCACTGGCGACCATTCGGCCAATGAGGCAGTCTTCAGATTAGTCAGAAAATCATGTCAAAATACTCTTTGTCTAAAGTTGGGAAGTTGAGGCTAGCCGTTAGAATGTTAATGATATGTTCTTAAATATAGTGTTGTATACCCATAAGCAATAAATAAGTGATGTATCTTTAAGAGGAAAAATATTTTTGCATTTGTAAACGTAAATATCTAAATGGCAAATCCAAAATAAAAACAGGACACTGAAGTTCTATAAATAAACAAATTAAACATTTTGATATTGCTTTAGGAACTCCATATTGTAACAGGAAAAATAAAAAATGTCGAGTTTTTAATAATAGGGTAGATGCCTAATTTTATATTTTAATGTATGTACGTCTGGTAGATTATTTTAAATCATTAGACACGTATTTTTTATTTTCTTACAGAAACGAATACTTTCGACGATATATTGATTTGAAGTGTCTCGTGACGTCACTTCTATGCAATTTTATACGTAGATATGAAATTTTAGCCCTCACTCCTAAACTTTGATTCGTTTTATCTAAGTATTCTTTTATTATACAACAAAATAAAAAATACGTGTCTAATATTTTTTCATTACCTAACGTACCTACGGACTAATTAGATTTTTAATTTTCATACGCCGTCATCATCCCAATTATTATTGTATAATTATTATAACTGCATATGAATAAATAAAATATGAATTTAAGTTGTAATATTTATGGTGTAAAACATATTTAGTGAGATAGTTTAGCTCTCAGGGCCGATTTTTCAATCAACGGCTTTAACTAAATAAAAAAAAACAAACTATAGAATAAAATTGACATTTGACCATTTTTAGTAATGGAAGTAAAAAAATATTCAAAATTATTCCTTCAATAAAAATTATTTGGCGTTGATAAATCGACCCAAATTTTAAAGGTCATTTTTATAAAAAATGCATTTTGCCTTATGTACCTTATTTTGTGTGTATTAAAGTGTAAATAAATAAAAATAAATAAATTTTGAGTGTTATTTTATGATGTCGCAGTATTATCTGTATAATGACATTATTAGGTTTAAAAAAATAAAATCGTAATAAAAAACAATGTCTTTCATTACCCCGCCCCTAATTTATAAGTGACCAATCCTTGAATCGATTCCAAAGAGCTTGAGATCATCAAAAATGGTCTGATAAATAAGTAAGTTCATAAAAAAATACGCATTTACTGATGTGTCTATTGCCATGCAAGATTTCCAAGCTCTACAACTAGTGAGAATTTTCAAAAACCACTTAATACAGCTTTATTGTATGATTTTCATGACATGCACATGTTTTGTTGGAGATCCTATACATATAATGAAATAAAAAACTGTTCTTGTCCAAGCCCGCATAAAAATCTTGTAATGTCTCAAAATCTAAATGTCCTAGCTTAAAATACATATGCCACACCCCCGTAAACACATGTCATATTTTGCTGATTGAGGTATTTTTTTAAGGGGGGAAAATCATCGAATAACTTCTCCCGCCTGGGTGAGGCGGGAGCGTAAGACTTACTGACTAAAAACCACCCCATTTCCTTCTCCTGCGCTTCGAGCCGGAGCCCCGGTAATCGAGCCGGAGCCCCGGTACCCCGTTAGGTTCTCCGCGACTCCGAATCGATATTAGCCCTTTTGGGCCCATCCGTGGTGGTCAGAGGCCTTAGTACAAGTTTGTTTTACGTTTAAAGTAATCGTAACGACTACGCATTCGGCTGTGATTGGTTGCTTCATTGGCGCCGGCCAATCAGAGTGCTGAACGCGTACTCGTTTCGAATACTAAGGCCTCTGATGGCTCTTAGAGGAGCGCGCGAAACGCGACGCGCCGTATGCTCGGCTGATTGAGGTATAGGGTGGGAATGACCTCGGCCTGTAATGGACCCATTTACAATATCTCAAACATACTTATATGTGGACAAACGCTAACACTATAATAATACATTTATTGAGGAACTTAACTGGTCTTGTCTAAAATAACGAATTATTAGTAACTGTTGTGTTATACACCCCCTTTAAACACATATTTTGCTGATTGAGGAAAAGGATGGGAATGACCTTTTCCTGATACGGGCCCATTTATAACCCTTAGACACAAAACTTTTGACGAAAAGGAATATATTTTTCAAACGCAAGATAGCTTAGATTTCTTAGTCCGTACGGAAATCTTGCAAACACATTTTTTTAATTGACGGATACAGGATTAGATTGGAATAATAAATATAATAGTATAATCATTTATACTTGCCTCCTTTTTTTATTTATGACTGCCTCGTTGGCCGAGTGTTCGCAAGTGCGACTGCAAGGGGTCTCGGGTTCGATTCCCGGGTCGGGCAAAGTATTACTGGGTTTTTTTAAGAATTTTCAGTAGTAGCACGTAGTCTGGAATTGCCCATCCCAATAGAAATTGGAACCCATTACATGGGACTCGCATAACATAAATAGTGAAAAGTGGGTGTTACATTATACCGTCGCATTTTAGTTAAGTGCCGTAATGTGCACCTCTGCCTACCCCTCGGAGGATGGGCTCGCTGCCATTGCAGCGGTAAGACCCCTCTTTGAGGAGTGGCTTGAGAGACGCTACGGCGTCCTCACCTACCGCCTGACGCAGGTCCTCACCGGACATGGAAGTTTCGGGAGGTACCTGTGTCTGATGGGGCGGGAGGAAACGCCCGGGTGTCATCACTGCGAGGACCGCCCTGAGGACACGGCGGAACACACCGTAGCGGAATGCCCTGCGTGGGCTGAGCACCGCCGTGCCCTCAGGGAAGTGATCGGCGATGGCGACCTCTCGCGTCCGGGCCTAGTGCAGGCCATGATGCGGAGCGAGGGGGACTGGGATGCCGTCTCCTCCTTTTGCGAAGCAGTTATGCTAGCTAAGGAGGAGGCGGGACGCGTGAGGCAGCGAAGCGCTGCCTCCTCGCAACCCAGCCATCGCGAAGGACACACCGGGCGTTGGGGATCGCGGGACGATCTCCGGCCACCGAAAGCGCGGGCCTGCGGGCGGCGAGCATGGGTGGCTCCCCGTCCGACCAGAAACAGACTCGAGCGTACGGCGCGTCGCATTCCGCGCGCGCCTCAAAGAGCCATCAGACCACCACAGATGGGGCCCAATAGGGCTGATGCCGATTCGGAGTCGCGGAGAACCTAAGGGGTAACCGGGGCTCCGGCTCGACGTGCAGGAGAAGGAACGGGGTGGTTTTTAGTCAGTAAGAGTCTGACGCTCCCTATCGCCTCACCCAGGCGGGTCAGCCATTGGATGATTTTCTCCCTTAAAAAAAAAAAGATGTTATGTTATGTAATCATGTATTTCAGACTAATTGGTCCATATTGGGTTAATAAAAAAGAGACTTAAAAACTACTAGCTTTTACCCGCGGCTTCGCTCGCGTCACAAAAGGATAAAAAGTAGCCTATGTGACTATCCATCCGTTACTACGTTCAGTTAAAAAATCACGTTAATAAGTACCTCCGTTTTGCCGTTTAAGACAGGCAAACAAACAAATAGCTTTCCGCTCGCGTGTAATTCGGTTATATCGCACTTTTTAGATTTTTCCAGGGAAATGAGAAGTTCTGCCGTGGTAGAGCCTTGTTTTTCCAGAACTCAAACTACCTCCATACCAAATTTCTTCAAAATCCGTTCAGCCGTTTAGGCGTGAAAGAACATCATACAGAAGGAGTTATTTTCGCATTACCACAAATACCATCCTCCCACTACAATTTAAAAGACTTTACCTAACTAATATAAAGTTACTGTATCAATCAACCTCAACAATGAACAAAGCGACTTAAAATAATAACTACTATAAATAATAATATCTACCTAGAAAAAAAAAACTTAACTAAACAAACCTAATATTGAGCGAACAAAAAAAAATCAATCACAGTGTTAGATGCTTACACCAAAATAATTGTTCCGGAAGATCGGAACCTATACTTTCGCCGGTAACGAAACAATAGCGCCATCTCTTAACGCCATCTATCGAGCGTTGAAACAACAGCGTACAATTTATTTGCTAAAATTGTTGACGATTGATTTCGTGTAGGTAGGACCTTTAACAACCTAAAATCTATAAAATATGTACACAATTTAATGTAAAATGGTAGGAAAGAATACTTAAAAAAACAACGCTACCACGTTTTTAAAACACCTAGCGCTATCTATCGCTAAGTAGCGTGACTACTACATAGATACCAATTAGTGACTCGTTGACTTATAAACAGCAATATTAAATGAGTCGAAAAGTGCACCGAATAGGTAGGTACCTTTAACAACCTATATATAATCTATAAAATACACAATTTAATGTTAAATGGTAGGAAGCAAACTTTAAAAGCGAAAAATACTTAGAAAAACAAACGTTACCAAGTTTCTAAAACACAGTGCCATCTATACCAATGTTTTTTTTATCGCTTGGGAATATCAAATTATTCCGGGATAAAAAGAACTCTATTATTTAATACGGACTTCTAACTTTACGCAAAATTTCAAAGCAATCGGTTTAGTAGTTACGGCGTGAAAGCGGAACGAACAAACAAACTCACTTTCCGATTTATAATATTAATAAGGATAGTGAAATATAAAACCATACAAAGCTCACAGGTAACGTGAACCCTTGTCCAGTGTCTCATAATGGAACAGTCGCTGCTGCTGGAATTTTCCCTCTACTGCTGGTATACCTGGCCTCTATATATATGTACCTATAGTATGTATACCATTAAGGTCGATCTATTCTATAGTTATAGATATTTGAAATTTGCAGTGTCCTTATCTGATCAAACGTCTTACGTCGTTGATATTGCGTGCCGCTTGTGCCGCGTTGCTGTTACGACGGTAGGTACTCATATTCCATAATTATTCGCATTTTAACGTAGGTATCCATGATGACGAAAAATATTAAAATACGATGAAAATGTAACACTAATCAATAAACGAATGACTTTTGGAAACAAAATCCATGTTTTTAAAATGAAATTATTTGAAATTAGAATTCTTAGCCAAACAAAAATTATGTTGATTTGAAATGCCCAACGGCAATTTCATAGGTAAAGACCTATTATTACTATTATTACTTTTTAATTAATGCACTAATAGTATTTTTTAAGGGGGGAAAATAATCGAATGACTGCTCCTGCCTGGGTGAGGCGGGAGGGAGTGTCACTGTCACACTCTTACTGACTAAAAACCACCCCGTTCCTTCTTCTGCACGTCGAGCCGGAGCCCCGGTTACCCGTTAGGTTCTTCGCGACATGCACTAATAGTATAGGATCACACTTGTCTATTACTTGGAGATATAACCTAACTGGCGAAATTACTTTCGGTTGTCTTTAACCATTGGAAATAAAGGACATAATGTAGATACCTATAAATAATGGAAATGTTTATTTTTTTAAATTCATACTTATTGTTCGACCTAATTAGTTACAGATTTTAAAATCGAACACAGAACAATTCTTAACCTGATCCTTATCTAAGTTTCTTAAAAAACTTCGTCGACTTCGTGACCTACATTCCTATGTATCTTCCAGTCAAAACAAATTATCAATTACATAATAGTTACACATACGTAGTCTAATAAATAATTTATTAAACACAGTGCCAAATTGTCGTTGATATATTGTAGTGGAATTTAATTCATGTATGAGCTAAATTAAAATTCCGCGTGCAATCTATTGACCACACACTGACACACACACAATGATAGATAAATCTGTTGTACAAAAGTAATTATGATGTATAAATTTTATATTAATACTAGCTGACCCGGCAAACGTTGTTTTGCCATATAAATAATTTCGTCGTAGGGTGAAAATTGAAGATTGAATATATTTTTGTATGTTGTATCATAAAAAAATTGAAATTAAAAACTTGGTATAAAAAATAAAAAAAATGTAGTGGTGGACTACCCCTAACATTTAGGGGGATGAAAAATAGATGTTGGTCGATTCTCATAGATACCGGATATGCACAAAAAATTTCATCAAAATCGGTCAAGCCGTTTCGGAGGAGTATGGCAACGAAAACTGTGACACGAGAATTTTATATATTAGAAGATGTTAACTAGTCGCTGGAATGAAATGACATGATGAAATAATATTTATTTCTGAAAATAGTTTAAAAAGTAACACTATTATACGTCAATCTTTAAATTATTGCCTAGTTGGCCAAGTGGTCGCAATTGCGACTGTGATTCCCGGGTCGGGCAAAGTATTACTGGGCTTTTTCAAAAAATCTTAGTAGTAGCACGGAGTCTGGAAATGTGTCCGGTATATGGCAATAGGCTCACCCCCTATTACATGGGACTCATAACATACCTAAATAGTGAAAAGTGGGTGTTACATTGTACACTGGCATTGTGCCGTAATGTACACCTCTACCTACCCCTTCGGGGATAAAAGGCGTGATGATATGTTATGTTATGTCTTTAAATTACTAGATGAGGGCTGTACCTAACGGACTATTCTATACCTGCCTATACTCGGCAAGTGCGTACCCGCATAGCGAAGGTGCTCGATGCTGAGCCCGTTATGACCAGGAGACTTGCCCCTTGACATGCCTTTTATAATCTCAGCAATCTCTTTTGAATAATATAAACAAGGACGTTTAACAACTCGCTATATTGGTCCAATATGTTGGCCCAATGTATAAACAGGAACATTATACAATTCACTATATTCGCCCAATACGTTAGCCTAGTCGCGGAGAACCTATCGGGTAACCGGGGCTCCGGCTCGACGTGCAGGAGAAGGAACGGGGTGATTTTTTGGCCAGTAAGAGTCTGACACTCCCGATTCGATGATTTTCCCCGATAAAAAAAATACGTTAGCCCAATGTGTAGAGTCGCCGCTATAGAAGCTCAAACAGAGTTCATCAATAGACACTGGCCGTTGATAAGTCTTGGAACACACCTCAACTTGGCTTTACTAAAAAATTCTTTAGACGCATTATCGAATATATACAAGCAAAGATATATCAGTAACGTGACGCAACGTGTAACAATGCTTTACATTACAATCAGTTATCAGTCGCAGAAACAATCGGGTTTACCTGATTGTACCACAAAACCACATTCCTGATAAAAAAACTGATTAGCGACAAGCATTAAGTGCAATGATTTAGAACTACTCTATTTTCAAACGTTACAAATTTCAATTCAAACAATAATACACAGTAAAACTTTAGCAATAACGTTCATATTCGCTAATTTACTTTTTAGAAGACTCAATGAAAGATGTACCTTCTGCAAAGAGTTAGATAAAAAAAACAAATGACTGGGCATGACTGTTGAAATTGAAAAATGGTATCTATTAGTTGATGGCATAGAGATTATTATCACTTATGTTGTGTGATCAGCTGATAGGCGACTCAAGGAATGTAAATCCGAGATTAGGGAAACACGTGCTGGGAAGGAATCGTGGTGATCTGACATTGTATCTGTGTAGATATTAAGTAATTTGTCTGCTCATATTTAGAATTCCTTCCCTAACGCATCAAATTTTACGCATTAATATTTACCCATTCGAAGTTATTTTGGATTCTACATTGCATAATCCATCCAGGGTCTTTAGCCAAAAACCATTTTAGAGCTTGTCTACAGAGAGCGTAGAAAACTAAATGTATGTGGATGACACTGACAAGTGCAAAATTTACGTCAATTCCATATAATTTGGTTTTCTATTCTACATGTAGACAAGCGCTAAATGGCATTTGGCTACAGCTGCAGGATTTACATTAGTAATTAGTTAATTAACTTCTTGAGTTAATAGATCGCGTCCCTACCCAACGTTATTACCTGAAAGCAAAAATCCTTTATCTCAATTTAAAAATTTTTTAGGGTGTACCTCAGGGTTCGAAATTGGGACCTCATGATTATTTGTCACTTTCGACCACCGGAATTACAAAAACTTAAGAAATTATCTATTAATATTTATTATACATAGATTGAGCAGATAAATCATCTTTGGGAAAACCTGTCTAAATTATTTCCTTTGCAATATATATGTCTCTCAGAATATTTGTGGGTTCCCCAAAGATAAATAGGTACATATTACATGATTAGATTAGTATATAGGTACTAACAAATTATGTTTTCTACGAGTCATTTCGGTAAGCATGCTTATGTACTATATTTAAATAAATATTCCACTCCATATTATTAGTATATTGAGATAATGACGACGGAATCTTTAAGAAGACAAGAGTAAACACCGCGTCAACTCGTGTCGTAATTTTATTATAATCAATCCATATTCTGCCCTATATAATTGGTCACAATAATAAATTATTTCGATTGTTCAATACATCACAACATCTCGCCTTTTATCCCCGAAAGGGTAGGCAGAGGTGCACATTACGGCACTTAATGCCACTGGATAATGTCCTATTGCCATATACCAGGCACAATTCCAGATTCCGTGCTACTACTGAGAATTTTTTTAAAACCCAGTAATACTTTTCCCGACTCGCGAATCGAACCCGAGACCCCTTGCCCGCGGCAGTCGCACTTGCGACCACTCGGTCAACGAGGCAGTCGATATAGGCTAACGAGTTCGATATACGTGGGGAATGTGGTGTCTGTGATATCTATGACTGCAGGAGAAAACTGTCTAAATAAAATCTAGATCTTTCCATAGCATCGATGTTTAATACATGTAACAAATACGGCAGTGAGGCAAGTTTTCTTAATAAATAAATAAATATTGTTTACCAATTAAAATTAAAATCATTAAAAAATCAATTCAATTACACTCTGTAAACAATACAAATCGACAATCGCGTTAAGTAAATATTAATTCGGCTTCAACTCTCATTTGGAACGTCAATTGAAGCACCTCAACCCGTACGTGTGTACTACAGACGTCGAGGAGTCTATTATATAGTTTTTGTCCATCTTATGTATTTAGTAGTTAGCTGCGATATTTTTACATGTTTATGGTAATCAGTACCGCAAATAGTATTGATTATTTAGTAACGTTTTCTTGTGACCAAGGGGTCTCGGATTAGACTCGCGGGTCGGGAAAAGTATTACAGGGTTTTTAAAAAATTCTCAGTAGTAGCATGCAATCTGGAGTTGTGCTGTATATGGCAACAGGTTCACCCCCTATTACATGGGACTCATAACATAATAAGTGAAAAATGTGTGTTACATTGTGGCATTCAGTGCCGTAATTTGCACCTCTACCTAGCCCTTCGGGGATAAAAAGGAGTGATGTTATGTTATGTTATATTGAACTCCTAAAATCCTTGCAGCTCAGCCAAGGAAGCAGTCAAAACAGTGTAAATTATTTTGATCTGTATATGTATACCTATTCTGATCTATATATGTATATCTATACATCTGAGAACCTAACGGGTTACCGGGGCTCCGGCTCGACGTGCAGGAGAAGGAACGGGGTGGTTTTTAGTCAGTAAGAGTCTGACACTCCCTCCCGCCTCACCCAGGCGGGAGTAGTCATTCGATGATTTTCTCCCCTTAAAAAAAATTCATCTATACATATAATAAAATCGTAGGAAAGCGAAAACTGTACATCAAATATTATAAAAAAAAAACGCTTTCGTCGTGATCTACAGTCGATACCGAAACCAAGAAATGGTTATTAGAATTTTTGTCTGTTTGTCTGTATGTATGTCCGGGACGAACACAAAAAGCGCTGCATGGATTTACTTCAAATTTTGCATGAATCTTACTAACAGGTCGGGTCAACATATAGACTACATATTCAGTGCCGGTCCTATAAATTTTTTTAGATGGTGCGAGAACTTAAAGTGGTGCCCCTCTAAATAAAAAAAATTATAAAATTCTCCACTAGAAAAAGCAGTTGCTTCCGATTATTCTGCTGTCAAAAATAGCAAATCGTAGAAAAGTTCGTTTAACCAGTAATGTTAAACCATATATTATGTGATGTGGGGTCGCAAATAAAAAATAATAACAATAATTTATAATGATTGTAAACTTTTATTTATTCTGATTTTCATGCAAACAATCAAACCAATTGAATATATAGCAAGAATATTACAAAATACCTATATTGACACTTTTCTAGCTTTAGCACTTGCAAACTTTTTTATCGAATCGGAATAATTTAACTTTTGGGCAATAGCATTACATATTAAATATGTAACATATTATCATGCTATCAACTACAGGGGAGGAGCTGTGAATCACTATTCTACGCGGACGAAGTCTCGGGCACAGCTAGTATACAATAATAAAAATCATTAATCACGTCGCAACATACAATTTACAAATAATGTGTACACAACACGTACCCGTAAAAGATTTTTTACTAGACCCAAGCACTTAAGTAAAGTACTTAGAAGTCTTATTATAAGTAAATTATTTAGATTGTATGTATTATAAAAACGTTATGTACGCGACCTTTGATACTTCTATTAATATCAATTTTATCGATACTTACTTCCTAAGTATTGATAAAGGGATTTTTTTTTTAAGGGGGGAAAATCATCGAATGACTGCTCCCGCCTGGGTGAGGCGGAAGGGAGTGTCAGACTCTTACTGACTAAAAACCACCCCGTTCCTTCTCCTGCACGTCGAGCCGGAGCCCCGGTTACCCGTTAGGTTCTCCGCGACAAAAGTATTGGTATAGATGGCGCTGTGTGTATTGGTATGCTACTTTTTAGTCTTTTGTGACGCAAGTGAAGCCGCGAGTAAAAGATAGTTTTAAATAAATGTACCAAACCAAATAACAAAGTTCAATGGGACATTTAAATAATTGAAATTGATTTTATTTCTACTCGTGTACAAATTATGTACACAATTCTGTACATATACGTTATGTTTGTACCTATTTATACAAATATACACACCTTAAAACTACTTGTAGAGCGTACAAATATAAATGTTTGCTTTGATCTTGACTTAAAATATCTCATTTACTAGTAGTAAACGTCAATCATTCTGAAAATTACATTGTCAACATCTAAATGTGGCAGTATTTTTTATTACAAAATTGACTCAGACAAGTGTCACATTACAATACAAACTACTAAGTGGACCACGTAGGAATCTGTTTCATTTCTCGACCAAATCGGGTGTCCATTGTTTACCATCAGGTGATCCGCATGCTCGTTTACCGGCTTATGCTATAAAAAAATTCGGGAGGAGAGCTCCTGGACAGCACTAACAATGTTCATCATTATCATCATCATGATTATCAACAGCCTATAAGTAGCTGACCAAAGGCCTCTTCTCACACGTAGAAGGTTTACTCAATGCGGGCTGGCGATTTCAAATTTCAAATTTATTAATTATAAGCCCAGGTTTCCTCACAATGTTTTCCATCACCGTTTTTCAGAGGTAAAATAATTAACCAAGACAGTTACTCATGTGCCTGGGACGCGCGACTTCAGTGTGCCGGTGTTTTCATGGTTGTATCTACTGTAGATCCTGGCTTACAGGAGTTGCAGCGGTTTTGGGAGGTTGTGGCGGGCTAAAAAAAATCGTAGAAAGTATGTACATATAACTCTGAAAAAGTCAAATTGGTATTTTGCCGTTCGTAGGTTTCGAAACCTTATCTTAACCCTCCTGGCCCACCACAGTGTTGAGCATCCAGAACTCTCAAATACCAGATGAAACGCAGCAACAACACTTCGCCACCACACGTATTTTTGAAAGTGCACTTGCACTTCTATGTTTTACAATTGCTCAATTGCAAAATGTAACCATTTCCGACCTAACAAAGAAAAACACATCAGCACCTAAATGTTTATAATTTACAAGTATTTCACCCACCATTGTTTAAACATAATTAACTCATTACAGCACAAACAATGCTATGTAAAGCATCCCAGATAATACATTTATATCGTGCAACGCAGTGCATTGGTTCTATTGGCTGCTAATCGTCGATTTATATCTGCTAATGAAGTATTGTCATACAGTCGATATGTCGGCGTGTAGTGCGTGCATTCAATACTGAGTTGGTGACACTCTTTGTTAGGATGTGAACGACCTCCGGTGCTCAATTGTACGTTAATCAGGACCTAAATGGGAGGAGGAACCTGCTTCCTCAGTTAAGGGTTCCTGTAGTATCTAAGTACTTGTTGTGATGTACATAAATATGAGATGGCCCAGCTAAAGTGTCAGCACAGTTTACGCGTTCGTAGCAGTTTTGCTTCCCACACGGTACAGTGCAACTCTATATGTCGTCCACATATTGTTTTTTACGTTCTCGATGTCACGCGTATGTTTGTGAACACACCCACGGCCCACGACACAGGAGGTAATCCAAGATTGGAACAAAATTAAAAAAAAAGAAAAGAAAGTTCCAGTTCAGAAGTGCAGAACTTTGTAGAAGTATGTACGTAATAGTTTCAATGTACCTTTTTTTGTATGGTGGGAAAATCATCGAATGACTTCTCCCGCCTGGGTGAGGCTGGAGGGAGTGTCAGACTCTTACTGACTAAAAACCACTCCGTTCCTACTCCTGCCCTTCGAGCCGTAGCCCCGGCAACCCGTTAAGTCCTCCGCGGCTCCATATCAACATTAGCCTTATTGGACCCGATCCGTGGTGGTCTGATGGCTCTTTGAGGCGCCTGCGGAACGCGACGCGCTGTACGGTCGGAAGTTTCAATGTACATACGTACGTATGATTCTTTAGAACTGTAGTAGCATGATTGGGCAAGACCTTGTCGGCATATAATTAAAGAGTAAATTTCTCTAAATCTAGTCAGTTATTTCAGTCTTCACAGTTTACAAAATGACTGAAGTGAAAATCTTTACAGTCCTGGCTATACTTGGCTGTCATTTAAATATTTGAAGGTGGGATACTGGAAGTAATAAACATACAAGTGATGTAGATACAAGTGAGTACTCTCTTATTACGTTGTATTGTTCTATCATCAACAGCCTATAAGTGGCCACTGCTGACCACAGGCCTCTTCTCACACGGAAAATGTTTGAGGATTAAGCACCACGCTTGCTTAATGCGTGTTGGCGATTTCAAATTTATAATTAGACTAGCTGTTGCCCGCGACTTCGTCCGCGTAGATTAATGACTTTTGACAGAATTAACCAGAATCAATTCAGTGCCCAAGTAAAATTTACCTATTTTGAAATGATTTATCGTAGTGTCAATAAATAAATAATCCCGCAGGGATCTTACCAGTACAGTGCCCGATCACGTAAGGTTTGAGTAATAAAAACTATTCTATCGACTATTGTTGTACCGAATCTCTCTAGAAAACTTCAGTGGTTAAGAGTTAGAGAGTCCTGGGGCATTGACGCATAGTTCCCGTTCTCGTGAGACATCTGTGAAAAAACTATCATACGTTACCCAGGTCCTATATCATCGTTTTACCGAATGTAATTCAAAAAGATTCAATGATTCTAAATTCAACGGCTAAGAAGATTTATACAAACTCTCATTCCCTATTTTATCACCTTAGGGGTGGAATTTATCAAAATCCTTTCTAAAGGGATACCTATGTCATAGTAACTTTATGCATGCAAAGTCTCAGCCCGATCAATTTAAAACTGGCAAAGTATCATACAAACTTTCACCCCCTATTTTACCCACTTTGGGGTGAGAATGTTCAAAAACCTTTCTAAAGGGACGTTTACGTCATAATATCCATCTGCACGCCGAATTTCAACCCGATCGGTGTAAAACTGACAAAGCTTCATACAAACGTTCATCCCCTATTTTACCCCTTAGGGGTGGAAATTATCAAAATCCTTTCTTAGCGGATGCCTATGTGATAACATCTATCTGCATGTCAAATTTCAATCCGATCGATTTAAAACTGACAAAGGCTCATACAAACTTTCATCCCCTATTTTACTCCCTTGGGGGTGGAAATTATCAAAATCCTTTCAAAGCGGATGCTTACGTCATAACATCTATCTGCATGCCAAATTTCAACCTGATCGGTTTAAAACTGACAAAGGCTCATAAAACTTTCATCCCCTATTTTACCCACTTGGGGGTGGAAATTATCAAAATCCTTTCACAGCGGATGCCTACGTCATAACATCTATCTGCATGCCAAATTTCAACCCGATCGATTTAAAACTGACAATGTCTCATACTAACTTTCATCCCCTATTTTACCCACTTGGGGGTGGAAATTAAAAATCCTTTCACAGCGGATGCCTACGTCATAACATCTATCTGCATGCCAAATTTCAACCCGATCGTTTAAAACTGACAAAGTCTCATACAAACTTTCATCCCCTATTTTACCCCCTTGGGGGTGGAAATTATCAAAATCCTTTCAAGCGGATGCTTACGTCATAACATCTATCTGCATGCCAAATTCAACCCGATCGGTTTAAAACTGACAAAGTCTCATACAAACTTTCATCCCCTATTTTACCCCCTTGGGGGTGGAAATTATCAAAATCCTTTCACAGCGGATGCTTACGTCATAACATCTATCTGCATGCCAAATTTCAACCCGATCAGTTAAAAACTGACAAAGTTTCATACAAACTTTCATCCCCTTTTTTACCCCCTTGGGGGTGGAAATTATCAAAATCCTTTCTTAGCGGATGCCTACGTCATAACATCTATGTGTATGCCAAATTTTAGCCCAATCTGTCCAGCGGTTTGGGCTGTGCGTTGATAGATCACTATGTCAGTCAGTCAGTCAGTCAATCACCTTTGAATTTTATATATATAAAGATATTAGGCTTACTCCCGATTTTTTTTTCTTTACCGTTTATCAGTGGTGTCTAAATAATCTTAGAAAGTATATATAACTCGGAAAAGTCACATTGATACTTGTCATTGGTAGGTTTCGAACACGCAACCTCATGTATGAGAAGTGGGCGTCTTAAACGACTTTGTTCTACGATGTTTAATATCATGAAGTTTTTTTTAAGGTCTGCTGAGATCAACTCCTCCTCTCTTAAACTCACTGTGAAGGTAACCGAATTTCAAATGTTAAAAATATAAATATGTAAATACAACTAAATGCGATACCACAAGAAAACGTTACTAAATAATCAATACTATTTGCGATTCTGATTACGACAAACATGTGAAAATATCGCAGCTAACTACTAAATACATAAGATGGACAAAAACTATATAATAGACTCCTCGACGTCTGTAGTACACACGTACGGGTTGAGGTGCTTCAATTGACGTTCCAAATGAGAGTTGAAGCCGAATTAATATTTACTTAACGCGATTGTCGATTTGTATTGTTTACAGAGTGTAATTGAATTGATTTATTAATGATTTTAATTTTAATTGGTAATTTTAACGTTTAACATAATTTTACATAACATCATGACACCTTTTATCTCCGAAAGAGTAGGTAGCGGTGCACATTACGGCACTTAATGCACTAATAATGTACAATGTAACACCCACTTTACAATATTTATGTTATGAATCCTATGTAAAAGGAGGTGAGCTTATTGCCATATACCGGGCACAATTCCAGACTACGTGCTACTACTGAGAATATTTAAAAACACAATAATACTTTGCCCGACCCGGGAATCGAACCCGAGACCCCTTGCCCGGCTGTCGCACTTACGACCACTCGTAATATTCACCATTTTCTATTCACCATTTCATTTTAACTACCTACACCCTGGCTGGACTAATGCGTGTATAATATAAGTAGATGGATAGTCTCCCTAAGGGTTAAATGCCGATAGCTAACGATGTCCCGGACGGGGAAAAGGCTTGGTCATAACACGAACGAATGAAGTACGCAAGTTTATTGAAATTATCAATTTTTCACTTTAATCTCACTGAGTTATGGTCGGATTTAGATCGTTTGTGTTTGTTTAGTTATTAGCTACTGTGTTTTGGAACATTAATAATTGTTTATGCGATACTATTTAATATATCAAATGGAAATATCTTCACACTTCCCGTCAAAACTTGTAATTAGTTATTTGATAAATTAAATGAATGTTATGTTACTTATCCGCCGGCTTATCAGATGACAACGAAATTAATATCGGTAATGAATTTTATTTCGTAATAAATTCTCGTTTAAAACCATTAAGAGAATGTGCTCTTAAATTCCTAAACTACGTTTTAATTGTACTTTATTAGGTACTCTTTGTAAAAGAGCGAATTGAGCAATTAGGAGACTGGATGATCTTGTGATCGCGATCCATACATTATTTATAGTTACAGACATTCATTGCATCTCCTATAGGAGTAGGCCTCACAGAAGACCGTCGCGAAACAACGCTTGCGTGTCTCGTCGTGTGGGTGAGGCTACAGGAGTCCCAATTAATCACCCCCCCAACCCAATCTCCCCAATCCCTGAATCCCCAACAATCTTCAAATTCCCAATCCCCAAAAGGCCCATAACGCACTTGTAACGCCTCCACTGGCCTCCAGTGTTCCATGTGTCTATGTGCGACGCCGATTGCATCAGGTGATTTGTATGATCGTTTACCGGCTTTAACCGAATTGAGCAATTACGAGACTAGATGATCTTGTGATCGCGATCCATACATTATTTATAGTTACAGACATTCATTGCGTCTCCTATTAGTGTAGGCAGAGACAATGGATCACCAAATGACACGATTCTGGCATACCTACCTCTTTCGCTATGACATGTACTTAGCAATCACTTCATGGGTCATGGATGCTCGTGGAAGTGGGTTAATTTCGCTGGTTTCTCGTGGGTTAGTACCACTCGAGTGAATGAAGTGGATTTTTTGATTTCCTTATCTCATTTTGGAATAAATTCACTTAAGTACTATACTTAACCTAAACAATAAAAAATGCACCCATGGAGGCCCGCTATATCTTCTTCTTCTTTCTTTCTTCTACCTCGGCACGAAAGGGCCGGCTCGACCGGAGTGATACCACGGCCTCACAAAAATCCGACGTAAAACACCGCTTGCGTTGTTTTCAGAATCCCCAACGTTTTGTCGTGTGAGTAAGGTTATCGGAGGCCTATTTACCCTCCCCCCTTCCCCAAACACCCTAATCCCTGAATCCCCAACAATCTTCAAATTCCCAATCCCCAAAATGCCGGTAACGCACTTGTAACGCCTCTAGTATTCCAGGTGTCTATGGGCGACGCCGATTCCTTACCATCAGGTGATCCGTCAACTCGTTTACCGGCTTATCCCATAAAAAAAATTTAGAACGACTTACTGCAAAAAATGTCCTTAGAATATTTAAATGAATTGAAATAAGTTATTAATTTTATTCGGCCGTAAAAACCAATTGCATTCGATTCAATGGAAATGCCCAATGCTTCGACGACACGGAATGATTTACATATATTCTATACAAAACAACACACAACATGTGATTGTTAATAAAATATAACTACAACATATTTCTACAATACTATTACAACATATTTCGTATTTATTTATTAGATTAAAATAGTCATTGAAAATGGCGGCAAGATATTGAATTACTAATTGAATATCCGCCAGAAGTCACATGACCTATTTAAAATAGTTTTTTTTTCTAGGAATGTGACACCTGGCAGAATGCTTGAGTAGACTGAATCCGTCTGTCACTGTAATGACGTAATTTGCTGTAAACGAAAAAAAGTTATCATTGACAATTTCGTATTGAATGTGTATCTAATTCAGAGGATTGGGGAATTTTATTAATGACGTTATTTTAACATTTATTGTTGTCGACTTTATAAGAAGCTAAATAGGTTTCAAGTCTTCAAAAAACATCGTTCATTTTCCAAGCATTCTTCTTGTTCTTATTTCATGGGGTTTGAACATACAATTTTTATTATCTTTTAACAGACATTATTTTACTGTACCTACTTTCATTTACAGTATTCTACGATGATCTACAGCGCACCCTCTCTTTTTTTGGTCATCATCTTCCCTTTCATTCATTCTCATTTCATTCACTTTAGAAATCATCATTTTACTTTCATCCCTTCTTATATGTTTTGTCTAATCTAAACTTTTTAGCTGCATAGTGTACTTTACGCCTTTAACATTACAGTCATTATTTTCCGGCACGTCATCCAGTGTATTGAAAAAAAAAATTAAATAAACTATAGTTACTATGTAAACTGCAGTTAGCATAAATAAGACGTTATTTAAACTTAAAAAAAAAGCTTTATTCAAAAAACATGCCAAGTCATTTTGTATGATTTTATTTTTAGCCAAACTTGGGCTTAATATAAAAACCGGGTATGATGTACTAACAGAATCGCGTGATGTGTCTCAACACTAATCAAATAGCGATCTAAGTACATATTACCGGCGCTTACTAACTCAGCACGATGGAAAACTGGTTTGCAAAATCATCATATTCATTAAGTATGTTCGTAATTTGTTGGTATTCACTTATTTCCATATGTCTATCAATTCAGTCTGCTTCGCGATTGAGTCATACAATTCGGTATTAACAATTTTGTTTTAATTTTAAGAATAGTGATGACACTGGCAGTATATTCGACAACATCGTATTGGAGACTGGGTTGCAAAAAGAAAGAAAAAAAGAAAGAATAGTGATACATAAGGTTGGAACGGACTTCCCATATATCCCCAAGCGGTCACCAGTAACCGCTCTCCACTAACTAACTACATTATAGACCTTATTTCCAATGTTTAGAGACTACTTTTGTACGAACAAATTTAAGGGATGATTTTCAACAGGTTGTTTAACGTTTTAAAAAATATATATTAATAATATGGATATTTTTGTATCCGACGTACTAAAACATCCGTCTCTTTTATTACCGCACTCCGTTAAACACAGAAATAGTCGAGATCTAATATATTTATAGTACCAACAGTAAAATTCTCTAAATATCCTATTTAATGCATCCTTATCCTTACTAATATTATAAATCTGAGAGTGAGTTTGTTTGTTTGTTTGTTCCACCTTCACGCCGTAACTACTCAACCGATTGCTTTGAATTTTTGCAGGCGTAAAGTTAGAAGTCCGGATTAAATAATAGGGTACTTTTTAACCCGGAAAAAATTGATATTCCCGAGGAAAAACAAAAGTATTGGTATAGATGGCGCTGTGTGTATTGGTATATATCACATAGGCTACTTTTTATTCTTTTGTGACGCGAGCGAAGCCGCGGGTAAAAGCTAGTTTAAAATAAAATGTAAACGTATTCATTATTTATATTAATGTCCCATAAATAACAGCACTGATAGCCTTAATGGTTAGGTATGGGGATATGTTTCTAAATTAGATTTATATTTATTTATTTTTATATTTTGGAATTTAATGGTATCTTCCTGTGTCTATTAATATTTTATTTTAGTTAAGAATTTGTTTAGTAACAGCTTCGCATCATAATACGGTAAGCTTGCCTGTTCGCGTCCATCGCCATGAATGTAATGTAAGATACTGTAACGTGTAAGATCAAACGGATGTGTACTAACTACTACTGATATTAACTAAAAATCATGGGTTACTCACGTGAAAATACTGAGAAAAGCTCTACTAGTTTCGAACCACAGAAGGGTTCTTCCTCATGACTCATGAGCAGCGTGCGCGGTCGCGGCGATGTCGCGCAGCAGTTGCTACTGATATGGTAGTAGATTTCTTCTTGTTAGGAAATTTTGAAGGGCATTCCGTAACATAGACGCAAACTGGTGGATGGACGCGAACAGGAAACTTACCCTACGACTCCATTTTATTTCCTCAGTCATTAATTATCTACTTACGTTTTATAATGCAACACGCATTATATTAAATGCATCGATTTTCTGAGAAAATAGAAAAATGTGTATTATTGGATGGCACCTAACTGCCTCGTTGGCCGAGTGGTCGCAAGTGCAACTGCCGGGCAAGGGATTTTGGGTTCGTTTCGCCGGTCGGGCAAAATGTTGCTGGGATTTCTTTTTAAATGTCAATAGTGGCACGCAGTCTGGTATTATGCCCGATATGGCAATAGGCTCACCCCCTATTACACAGGACTCATTACAAAAATAGTGAAAAGTGGGTGTGACATTGTATAGTGACATTAAGTGCCATCATTTGCACCTCTGCCTACCCCTTTGGGGATAAAAAGGTGTAATAATGAGTAATGGATGGCACCCACTTTTCGCCTACTATCAATTGTTGATATTAAATGCTTAGTCTACCATTTAATATCAAAAATTTAGTAAAACTTTTACTGAATATAAATTATAACAATAATAAAAAATATAAAGAAAGAGAGAGCCAAATTAAAAGTACCCTTAACACTTTAACTGTTAAGTTTAAAATGCTAAAAAGACAAACCTTCACTAGCGTCAGGCAAAGGTAACTGGCGGGGCACTCTAGGGCCGACTTTAACCGACGAGCATGCATGACAAGTCTGATGACTGTTAAGGAAGGGAAAGACGTATTTAAGAAGGCGTTCCATAGTCTCTACCTACCCCCATGGGAGACAGGCGTTATGTACTTATGTTTTTTTTAAGGAGGGAAAATCATCGAATCGTCTCCCGCTTGGGTGAGGCGGGAGGGAGTGTCAGACCCTTACTGACTAAAAACCACCCCGTTCCTACTCCTGCACTGCGAGCCGGAGTCCCGGTTACCCGTTAAGTTCTCCGCGGCTCTGTATCGTCATCAGCCCTATTGGGCCCATCTGTGGTGGTCTGACGGCTCTTTAAGCCGCTACACGCTCGGGTCTCGTTATGGTCGGGCGGCGAGCTACCCCTGCTCGCCGTCCGCAGTCCCGTGCTTACGGTGGCCGGAGATCGTGCCGCGATCCCCGACGTCCGGAGTGTCCTTCGCGATGTGACAACATATTCCTATTTCACAAGTATTTCCTCAATATTGCACAAAATACGTATGTTCGTAGTATGTGTATATGGACGTCATCAGTCATCACATCGTTTATTTACTTTTTTATTTAAAAAGCTTTATGCACACACAAGCACATGGGTAGACTTAATGCCGCAGGCATTTTCTACCAGTCTGACCCTTGGGTGATGCAGAAAAAGTAATCAGCGGGTGCAAGAACATACTTTGAAAACTGTTTGAAAGAACACATACATAATTCGGCAATATCTATATATATAAAAGAAAGTCGTGTTAGTTACACTATTTATAACTCAAGAACGCTTCAATCGATTTAGATGAAAATTGGCAGGGAGATAGCTTAGAACCAAGAGACGGACATAGGATACTTTTTATACAATACTTTTTTTTACTTTTTACCGAAAATCACGAACGGGAACGGGGAGAAAATGGGAATGCGCGTACGAAGTCGCGGGCAGAAGCTAGTACACAATATTTCTAATAATATATAGGTATACATCATCGTCATAGGTACGTCCCAGTGCCCCCAAAATATGTGTCACTTTTCTTAAAATTAAAAAACTAAATGGACTCCTATGAGTCATATCGATATGCACATTGATTTAACTTGAATTTAATGACATATGTTTATGTTTGGGTTGTTTTTTTTTAATTTTTCTTGCATTTTTTAAAGAAATATGAATGGTTATTTGACGCAATAAGCATGATGTCATGAAGCACAAACTCGTCGTACAAAATTTATAGAAAAATGTGGTTTTTATTAGAACCGAATAAGCATGAAGCTCCTGGGTTCTCCCATTGTGTTCCATACATAATGTCACTTTAAATTTTAGGTGCATAATAAATATAAAGAAGAGAAACATACTGACTGCCTCGTTGGCCGAGTGGTCGCAAGTGCGACTGCCAGGCAAGGGGTCTCGGGTTCAATTCCCGGGTCGGGCAAAGTATTATGAGGCTTTAAAAAATTCTTAGTAGTAGCAGAGCAGATAGATAGGCTCACCCCCGCTTACATGGGATTCATAACATAAATAGTGAAAAGTGGGTGTTACATTGTACAGTGGCATAATGTGCACCTCTGCCTACCCCTTGGCCTTCGGGGAAAAAGGCGTGATGTTATGTTATGTTGGTTGAAAATCAACTCGGTAGACATTATTCGAATGTAATCTCCATCTATCGGGTCCCAAAAAACTTAGACTCGGAGTCCTTGAACTCATACCTAAAAAAAAATGTTTTCTTACAAAATGAAATCAATCAATAAAGCTCCATTATATTCTATTAAATACGATGATGTTATGTTATGTGAAAACAAACATACTTACGTACAAACCGAGAACCTCATTCTTTATTGAAGTCAATTCACTTTTCACTCGATTCAGATCACTTTTGTGGGAAGAATAGAGATGCTGGAAGATGTACTCTGACCCGCCGTCACCAAAATCAATTAAAGCCTACAATGTATGAGAAATCAACGCTTAGAATAATCTTAGGTAATGGTTACTTTAACGAGAATAGGAATGATGACGGGGTATGAAAATTAAAAATCTATTTAGTCCGCAAGTTAGACATTGACAAATATTAGACACGTATTTTTTTTTATTTTGTCTTATACCTAATAAGATGAAACGGATCAAAGCTTAGGAGTGGGCGCTGAAACGTCATTTCTACGTATAAAATGTTCATAGAATTGACGTCACGTCCACGTGACATTTCAAATCTATATATCGAAAGTATTCGTTTCTGTAAGAAAATAAAAAGTACGTGTCTAATGTTTTAAAATAATCTACCAGTTGGACATTAAAATATAAATTAGGCAGTTTACGCATTAAAACACACATACTAAACGCGTTTTTGTACACTTAACACCTAAACTGCTTCACCAATATCGATAATTCCCTTTATCATATAAGTAGCTCATAATAAATCAAGCAATTAAGGTTTTGACAATAAAACCTTAATGTTACATGATTTAATTTGATTTATTACATTACACGTCGCTGATTGGCTGTACACCACTTAAAATTGAATTAAACACATGTCTATGATATAATAAGTTATATGTATACACGTTGCTTCGATCGTAAACAAGAAACTCGTTAGGAAACAATATAATACCGTCTCCAATAAAACCCGTCTATAAATTTTCTAATAAAGTAAATGGTAATCATTTGGGAATACATAACACATAGAGTAACTTTACGCTCTTCTTTCTTAAAGTTAAGGTAATCTTCTTAAGCTAAGCAGAAGAATACACATCAAACCTTGACCGTCATGGCCGACTATAGACGACAAAGAAAATCGTGTCTTATTTTGCTCTGTAGGCCATTTTTAATTATGTCGTGTGTTTTTGTGTCTGTATAGGCCGTGGCGGTCAAAAGGTTAAAATAAGCGACCCTCAGTTTTCACAAAGTGGTGGTTATATTATGAGTCCCTTGTATTAGAGGTCCTATTGCCGTAAATAGAGCATAGTTGGTTAGTTGCCAGGGTAAGAAAATTAAAAATCTTATTAGTCCGTCAGTCTGATAATGACAAAATATTAGACACGTATTTTTTTATTGTATAAAGCTACAATACTAAGCTAAAATGGCGTTAAGTTTAGGAGTGGGAGGTCGTTACGTCACAACGTGCTCTAAAATGTAGCACGCTGTGACGTCACACGATATTTCAAATAAATATATCGTCGAACGTATTGAATTTTGTGAGAAAAGAAAAAATACGTGTCTAATGTTTTAAAGTAATCTACCCGATGGACATTAAAATAAAATTTATGAAACGACCGTATGTTTTTTTTTATAAAGGGGGGAAAATCATGTCAGACTCTTACTGACTAAAAACCACCCCGTTCCTTCTTCTGCACGTCGAGCGTATTCCGTGTGAAGGTGTACAGGTGAAGGTACACAGATTTTCAAAAGAGATACGTAAAAATACACAGAAACTAACTACCTGTAGTTTAGGCAAATCTGGACACCCGCCAGCCTGATGCACACGTCGCCTGCGTGCCATTACTGCAAATCTCCGTGAAACATTTCCTGACTTAAGTCAGGGAGTTAAACCATAAAAGACATCTTGTTCATTTCAGCATTCGCTTTTACAATCACTAAAATCATAATTACTTGAAAATATAGTAATAAGTGAATGGATACGGTAATATTATTACTATTATTTTGTTAGGAGTTCGTTAGGCGGGCGGGAGGCGGGAGCCAGCTAGTAAACAAAATACCACCTCGCCAGTATCGTTCCAAACTCCGAACGCGGCACACGTGTCGACGCAAACCGTAACGCAGAACACACACCTCTACAATTTTCATACGAAAAACGCGCGCGTAAAAGTTCGAAGTCAACGTTTGAGATTGTGACTCGTAAGTAATTTAGTAATTACTGTTTTTTTATTTAGAGCTTTATTTTTATTAGGAGCAGGATTTAGTTTTGTGTGGATTAGATGAATGGTCATCGTATCGTATTGTTGTCGCCAGGAATTCAAACTGCTGTATATAAATAGATACTCTATTCTATATTGTTATGTTCCAATTTAAAATGACAATTGAACACATTATTTCAAACATTCTTGCTTTACTTTTAATACTTATCTTTGGACCACTTCTTGAAGTACCTCTCTATATTGAAGTTCGAATACAAGTTGTTAACAAATAATCAATTTTGTCTTTAATATATCTTATCACTTGAAAGATAAAATATTCTGTATCAAATATTATGTAGTCGAATATGTTCCCACATTATCTAATTGTCAAATTACGGTACTTAACAGCATGCATAAACATAGCGAATTCATTTAAATTTCGAATAGATATGTGCGCAAAGAAATGCAACATTGTTTAAGCAAATATTTTTTAAATAGTACTCTCTACACGTTGAGTTTGAGTCTTTATATTAATTTTTTGATATTAACGGTACCTATGTATGTTGTCTTTTATAAACTTAGATTGATCCTAAAAATCAGGATTAAGATCGCTTATTAATTGATTTCCAGGGTTTGTCTGTATGTGTCTAATATTTTAAAATAATATACCAATTGGACATTAAAATATAAATTGGGCACCTACCCTATTTTAATTAATTTAATTAATATGTGAAAACGTATTTAATTGTTTGTAAGTACTTAACACCTGGACTGCTTCACCAATATCGATAAACATTTACCATATAAGTAGCTCACAGTATACCATAATTTGTAATGCTTTATGCACTTCTAGTAAAACTCTATTTGCGGGTTACCATAGCAACGAAGTAAATATCTTGAAGGCATTCCATAAATGCATACGACTGTGTTCGCCAAATTATAGTTACTTATCGCTATTTCTTATCAACAGTTCGTATGTGGTTTGAACAGTCGTATCTCAATAAATAAAAAATACTTGGTTGCCTACAATATAGCGTCACCTAACTTCACGTCTTTTATCCCAGATGGGGTATGCAGAGGTGCACATTACGGCACTTAATGCCACCGAGCAATGTAACCCCCACTTTTCACTATGATATGAGTCCCATGTAATCAGGGGTGAGCCTGTTGCCATATGCCGAGCACATTTCCAGACCCGTGCTGAGATTTAAAAAAAACCCTGTATAATTTGGCCCGACCGACCCAACGTAGCGATTTATGATATAACATTTTTCAAAGAAAATGGCAATCGTTTCAGTCATAAAGTGAAATTATCACATTAGCGGTGAAGGTGTTACATTGATATTCTAAATATTATGCAGTTTTACCTTATATATTGACTTTTTCTAGACACTTTTATATATAGGTTTTTTTATAGGATCTATTTTTTTATGGCTTTAGCCAGTAAAATAGCAGACGGATCACCTGATGGTAAGCAATCGGCGTCGCCCATGGACACCTGGAACACCAGAGGCTTTACAAGTGCGTTACCGGCCTTTTGGGGATAAGGAGTTTGAGGATCGTTGGGGATTCAGGGATTGGGGAGATTGGGGAAGGGGAAGGTAATTGGGCCTCAAGTAACCTCACTAACACTAACACTCTAAAAAAACTCACTCACACGACGAAACACAACGCAAGCGTTGCTTCACGTCGGTTTTCTGTGAGGCCGTTGTATCACTCCGGTCGAGCCGGCCCATGCGTGCCGAAGCATGGATCTCCCACACTTCTACACACACTTAAAAAAATAATCTATCATTTAAACATTAATACAATATAAGAGCCAGTTAATCAATATCTGATTAAATTAGGTACAGTAAATCTAATTGACGAATAATTTGACGTATTTTCTATATATGAAATGCGTCATTATAAAGCAAAGAAACGAAGCCACTTTTTTCATTTTAATCATTTTATCGAACTAGATTTTTTTCATTTTTTCGAACCCTCTATAACTTTAAAAAAATATAAATTCTTTTACAACAAAATGCTCTCATTTTAAAGGTTTTTTGTATATATTTATTTCTGTTTATATATTTTGAAATTTTTATCCACATAGATACGCCAACCCCGTCGTACCCTCTTAGTTTTAATTTCACTAGCTTAAGTAATAACTAAACTAATTTAATTCAGAGACAATTATCAATTAGGTGTTTTTGCTAACCTACTTAATCTTACTGCTAACTTAGATTTCGGTATAGCCAAAACTGTCAGTACTAACCCAACATCTAGAAATATATCTATACGACATACGACACAATTAATATAATACTTGTATCAGGAAATTATAATCAAGAAATGAAAAAAAGAAAAACGATGGTAGCCCCGTTTCTTTGCTCCCCAAGTGTATTATGTAGCCGCGTAGCTAACTTAACGGATTGCCAGGGCTCCGACTCGAAGGGCAGGAGAAGGAACGGGGTGGTTTTTAGTCAGTAAGAGTCTGACATTCCCTCCCGCCTAACCCAGGCGGAAGCAGTCATTCGATGATTTTCCCCCCTTAAAAAAATGTATATGTAAAGCATAAGAGTGGTGACTAATTTACTCTGCTCTGACGTCACCAAACGACTCTAAACTTCAGTAAAACATCCAAATACGGTAATACCATATATGTAACTTTACCTCTGACAAAGTTATGAACACGTCATACGTAATTGTATCATGTAACCCAAACACCGTCACAGTCCCACGGGAAATACGTAAATGGCCAAAATAAGGACAAAAAGACCACAAAGCTATCTACTACACATAATGAAAACGTATGACTATAATTATATAATTATCCTTTTGCTTAACGGTATTGGAATTTCCTATTAAGTAATATTTGTTGAAGTTATCCATTTTGAGCTAGACACGTATAAATATATCGTTGGGAAAATAGACACAAGCCAATAGGGTAGACGACTAATTTTTATTTTAATGTCCGTCTGATAGATTATTTAAAAACATTAGACACGTATTTTTTCTTTTCTCACTGAAACGAATAGTTTCGAAGATATATTGATTTGAAATGTCGCGTGACGTCACTTCTCAGTACATTTTATACTAAGAAATGACGTTTTAGCCCCCACTCCTAAACTTTGATTCGTTTTATCTAAGTATTGTTTTATTATACGACAAAATAAAAAAATACGTGTCTAATATTTTTTCATTACCTAACTTACGGACTAATTATATTTTTAATTTTCATACCCTGTCATCATCCCCATTCGTGTATCACGCAGAAAAAGTAGGAAGGAAGTTCTAATAGAACCAACGAAACAATGTAACCAAGAATTGTATAGTGAACCTGATTGAAAAAGAGTAACCTATGGAGTTTGTTGCTTGTTCTTCTCCATAGGAATCTACACTTTGGAACGAGCAAATAGTTTCACTAAAGGACTGACCGACATACTGACATTCTTTCTTTAATATTTAAATATTTTGTTTTGAAGTTCAAAACTGCCTTCTTGGTCATACATACATACATACATACATAACTTCACGCATGTCTCCATCAGTAATTCCGGCCTTTTGGGCATTAGGAAATTAAGGATTATTGGTGTATTAGGGAAATTGGGAAGGGGGCAATTGGACCTCCGGTAACCTCACTGACACTGTGTAATTCAACGCAAGTGTTGTTTCACGTCGTTTTCCTGTGCGGCCGTGGTATCACTCCGGTCGAACTGGCCCATTCGTGACCAATTACTAATAATATAATATGTGCAGTATCTTTTCCTTCTAAACATAAATTATGTTGTAAATTTAACGTAACAATCGATAATTCCAATTCTACATTTAGAAATTAGACAATAGAAAGAAATATCAATTCAGTACATAATCTAACAATCTATATATATAAAATTCAAAGGTGATTGACTGACTGACTGACTGACATAGTGATCTATCAACGCACAGCCCAAACCGCTGGACAGATTGGGCTAAAATTTGGCATACAGATAGATGTTATGACGTAGGCATCCGCTAAGAAAGGATTTTGATAATTTCCACCTCCAAGGGGGTAAAAAAGGGGATGAAAGTTTGTATGAAACTTTGTCAGTTTTTAACTGATCGGATTGAAATTTGGCATGCAGATAGATGTTATGACGTAAGCATCCGCTGTGAAAGGATTTTGATAATTTCCACCCCCAAGGGGGTATAATAGGGGATGAAAGTTTGTATGAGACTTTGTCAGTTTTAAACCGATCGGGTTGTAATTTGGCATGCAGATAGATGTTATGACGTAAGCATCCGATGTAAAAGGATTTTGATAATTTTCACCCCCAATGGGGGTAAAATAGGGGATAAAAGTTTGTATGAGACTTTGTCAGTTTTAAACCGATCGGGTTGAAATTTGGCATGCAGATAGATGTTATGACGTAAGCATCTGCTTTGAAAGGATTTTGATAATTTCCACCCCCAAGGGGCTAAAATAGGGGATGAAAGTTTGTATGAGACATTGTCAGTTTTAAATCGATCGGGTTGAAATTTGGCATACAGATAGATGTTATGACGTAGGCATCCGCTAAGAAAGGATTTTGATAATTTCCACCTCCAAGGGGGTAAAAAAGGGGATGAAAGTTTGTATGAAACTTTGTCAGTTTTTAACTGATCGGATTGAAATTTGGCATGCAGATAGATGTTATGACGTAAGCATCCGCTGTGAAAGGATTTTGATAATTTCCACCCCCAAGGGGGTATAATAGGGGATGAAAGTTTGTATGAGACTTTGTCAGTTTTAAACCGATCGGGTTGTAATTTGGCATGCAGATAGATGTTATGACGTAAGCATCCGATGTAAAAGGATTTTGATAATTTTCACCCCCAATGGGGGTAAAATAGGGGATAAAAGTTTGTATGAGACTTTGTCAGTTTTAAACCGATCGGGTTGAAATTTGGCATGCAGATAGATGTTATGACGTAAGCATCTGCTTTGAAAGGATTTTGATAATTTCCACCCCCAAGGGGCTAAAATAGGGATGAAAGTTTGTATGAGACATTGTCAGTTTTAAATCGATCGGGTTGAAATTTGGCATGCAGATAGATGTTATGACGTAGGCATCCGCTGTGAAAGGATTTGATAATTTCCACCCCCAAGTGGGTAAAATAGGGGATGAAAGTTTGTATGAGACATTGTCAGTTTTAAATCGATCGGGTTGAAATTTGGCATGCAGATAGATGTTATGACGTAGGCATCCGCTGTGAAAGGATTTTGATAATTTCCACCCCAAGTGGGTAAAATAGGGGATGAAAGTTTATATGAGCCTTTGTCAGTTTTAAACCGATCAGGTTGAAATTTGGCATGCAGATAGATGTTATGACGTAAGCATCCGCTTTGAAAGGATTTTGATAATTTCCACCCCCAAGGGAGTAAAATAGGGGATGAAAGTTTGTATGAGACTTTGTCAGTTTTAAATCGATCGGATTGAAATTTGACATGCAGATAGATGTTATCACATAGGCAACCGCTAAGAAAGGATTTTGATAATTTCCACCCCTAAGGGGGTAAAATAGGGGATGAACGTTTGTATGAAGCTTTGTCAGTTTTACACCGATCGGGTTGAAATTCGGCGTGCAGATGGATATTGTGACGTAAACGTCCCTTTAGAAAGGTTTTTGAACATTCTCACCCCAAAGTGGGTAAAATAAGGGGTGAAAGTTTGTATGATACTTTGCCAGTTTTAAATTGATCGGGCTGAGACTTTACATGCATAAAGTTACTATGACATAGGTATCTCTTTAGAAAGGATTTTGATAAATTCCACCCCTAAGGGGATAAAATAGGGAATGAGAGTTTGTATAAATCTTCTTAGCCGTTGAATTTAGAATCATTGAATCTTTTTGAATTACATTCGGTAAAACGATGATTTAGGACCTGGGTAACGTATGATAGTTTTTTCACAGATGTCTCACGAACGGGAACTATGCGTCAATGCCCCGGGACTCTCTAACTCTTAACCACTGAACTTATTTAGAGAGATTCGGTACAACAATAGTCGATAGAATAGTTTTTATTACTCAAACCTTACGTGATCGGGCACTGTACTGGTAAGATCCCTGCGGGATTATTTATTTATTGAAACTACGATAAATCATTTCAAAATAGGTAAATCTTACTTGGGCACTGAATTGATTCTGGTTAATTCTGTCAGAAGTCATTAATCTACGCGGACGAAGTCGCGGGCAACAGCTAGTACCGGATAAAACAACTGCCGGATCTAAGATCCCACATACATAAGTATTTATTAAATATTATTATAAGTAAAAATGAATAAAAGATACCCTACTTTATCAGTCTACAGATACAGTGTCATTTTTGTGTCCAAAATAATTATTTTTAGATGAATTGCTAACAACGAATGGAAATTTTATAATAACTATCGTGAGAGCAGCGTGTGCGGTCGCGGCGACACGTCGCGCAGCTCATGAGGAAGAACCCCTCTGTGGTTCGAAACTAGTAAAGGTTTTCTCAGTATATTCACGTGATTAACCCGCGATTTTAGTTAACGAATGGAAACTTCTCGATGTCATATAAAGGTGTTTAAAGCCGCATCATTTTCTAGGAGGTAACGCTATCGATTCTGAGTCGAATCAATAAAAAAAATTGTAGGTTTTTCAGGTAATTTTTCATTTTTCTGAAATTACGGAAATCCGTAAGTGCGATGTACACGTCGCCGTCTTTATTTTATAACGCGGCTTAACACACAAACTCAAACACGTAATTGATATTATTCCTAATTCCATAAAACTCCAATAAGAAACATTGCTGTCGCTTATTCTGAAATACTGTTGAACTTAAACGATTTATTATAGTCGTATTTTTAACTATTGGCCCGAAATTTTCTCTTACATTGAACCTTTATGACTTCTATGAAACGACACGGTTTCAAAACTACACCTTGTATTTGTGAATAACTTTATTATCAAAACATGCTTTTAATTTTGTATGTGGTTATCAAATTCAATAAAGGAGATAAATATTATTAATATTTAATATGTGCATCATAGATAGAGTGTAGACTTCTAATTTAAGGTCGTTTTAATTTTTAATAGTCTGGTTTAGATTGTACTGGCCACTATGATTGAAATCAAAATCAATCATTCACCGGGACTCTTTATTATTATTAATATATTAAAGAATTCAATAATACTTACAATAGTCAATTTTATTATCTACATACAAGAAAAGTGTAAAATGAAATGGAAACAATTGAATTAAAAACTGAATGTAATTAAAGGATATTGATAAAAAAAAATATTGATTAAAACAAATTCTATATACATAAAAATGATGAATCAACGTCGTCGTCATCGTTTCTGATTGTCACTGTATTAGTTTATGTTATTTTCCGTCTTATTGTTTTCGTTTATTACCGAACATCTACAAAACTGCTAAACAGATCTTCGTACAGTTTTCATGAAACAATAGAATTTGTAGACAAAGCCACGAGTAAACTTAGTCTTAATTTAATCTACCTTAAATGTAAGATTTGTTATATAACAAATAATATACGGATACGGATAACAATATTATATCAACAATATTTTGTTTTATCAAATTAAATGTATTCAGATAATACATAAATAAACACTTGAGAGATAACGACAGTTTCTTGAAGTTTTGTGTTTCAATCATATCACACATGTAAGTACACAAGTTTACTTTACATTCGAATTCAAAGCATTTGAGTGTGGGAGAGCCATGCTTCGGCACGATTGGGCCGGCTCGACCAGAGTGATACCACGGCCTCACCGAACACTGACGTGAAACAACGCTTACGTTATGTTTCATCGTGTTATCCAAACGAAAAAATTCAATTAAACCACATAGAAGCATTTTTAAACTTAATTATATCTTTCAATTAAATATAATTCTACACCTACTTTTAGAAATATTTAAAAAAATACTTAAACCAAATGGAATATTTACGAATACCTATATTTATTATCCTAATTTCTATCAATTTTATTTAAGTACCTCCATTAACTTAATTCCATAAACGATGAATCATAATATTTTTTCTCAGATTTAATTAAGAACTGTGTCAGCATTAGGCAGGTAAATCGGTACTAACACCTAAGTAGGTATGTAGATATCCCAGGATAATACTTAAATGTTCTGATCAAATCGATGATAAAAATAATCGCGCACTTCACACACTATTTTATCGTTCTTAAAGACGCGCCGTACTTTAAGCCTACTTATCTGTTTAAGCAGTTATCTATTTAAATCATTACAATTTTATCTAGTATAAGCATTTGAAATAGACGTTCTTTTTCCGTCTGTCAGATCAAACAAATAAAAAAACTGATTAAATTTCCTAAATTAAAAGAAGTCCAGGTGTAAGAAACTTGCCGCCAATTTACACCCGCCATATTGGATGCGCGTTTGACATGTCATTAATGTCATAATTCACACTTTGCCGCCAAGCTACGCATTAGAAACAAAAAGAGCAATAAAAATCAATCTTCACACTTCTGAATTAGGTATATTATTGTTTGTTTTCGACACAGAAGTTTTTCAATCAAAGTTTGTCTGTGAATTGAAAAGACAAATGTCCACAGATTTAATTAAGACGTTTGGCATGATACCTAATTTGACGAGTAAACAAGCCGTATCTGGATATGTTTTTACATTGTGCACATGAAATCATGATTTGTGTAGGTAGGTATATCTGTCGGCACTTCAAATACAATAAGGTCAATCATTAATTGCTCTTCCGACTCCATTTTATCTTTATTTATTACACAAGAGTCTGTGGTTTAACGCGTTTATTTATAAGCGCAACTTCACGTTCACGAACTTCTTAATCTACGTCTTAGCTAAATTTCATTTTAATTGAATTTTGTTCTATTTTTATTGTAGTTACTTTAATTGCTTCACTCAAGAAGATTGTACATACATATTATCTATATAAATTATTCCTTTTTGTACCTGCATAAGTTGAAATTAGAACAAAGAACATTCACCTATGTGCATGAAAAATGCTTTGTTACTCACTTCACGATAACTTTTAACTGTCTAAAAATGAGTTAAACAAGTAGCATATGCAATACCGCAACCGCGCACGCTGCTCATGAGGAAGAACCCCTCTGTGGTTCGAAACTAGTAGACCTTTTCTCAGTAGGTATATTCACGCGAGTAACCCGCGTTTTTTAGTTAATTTAGTATGTGTCACGATAGTCATCATAAAAACACATGCCAATAAAAATTTAACTAAATATGTATAATAATTATGAAACGTCATATATATACCTACTTACTACACTCCGACATTACATTTCATTGATAACTTGAGATAACATGGACCTATGCTCCCAAAACACATGACTGTATAGTCATATGATATTATGATCTAACCGTTTGTTCGTAAATAACACTAATATTTAACTTCGCCTATGATAAGATAACAATTTGCATATAATAATGGTATAAATAAAAATAACTATCATTTGTCTGTTTTGGTCGAGGTGGTCATACTAATGGTAAGTAGGAATATTTACATTTGAACTTTGTGACTTAATGTTTTGAGTTATTAGGTGTATTTTTGCTTGTCTCCATCTAAGTTTTATTTAAAAAAAGAAGTGTTGGAGATAGGGGTAGCTCTAAGTTTAACGTATTTTTTTATATCTAAATCTATTTACTGCCTCGTTGGCCGAGTGGTCGCAAGTGCGACTGCCGAGCAAGAGGTTTCGAGTTCGATTCCCGAGTCGGGCAAAGTATTACTCAGTAGTAGCACGGAGTCTGGAATTGTACCCGGTATATGGCAATAGGCTCACCCCCTATTACATGGGACTCATACGATAAATAGAAACCGGGAAACGAACCCGAGACTCCTTATCCGGTAGTCGCAGTCGTATTCAATATCAGATTGCTATCAAATATATGTATTTTAACAATAATTTAGATCCACACTTATATATATAAAATGCCTGCGGCATTAAGTCCACCTTGTGTACACTTTGTGCATGAAGCGTTAATAAATAAATAAATAAATATACTAGGTACATATTAATACTACACAGACTAACTGTTTAACTTCACAACACACGTATCCTAACTCGTAAACGATGCTCGAAACCGCAAAAGGTTTCAAATGATTGACACTTTATATAATAAATATTCAGATCAGACTTACGAATGAGCCTATTTACCTATATATAAGTATCGGGTCTCATATAGAATTAATTTAACGTTGGTGTCTAGACTTCAGAATTTAGATAATGCACATTAATCGTCAACTAGTAAACGCGACATGAAATATTAAACACGATTCCAGCGATTCTCAATCTTATTGTGTTTAAATATCTATTTTTTATTTAATTATATTCAAGTATAATGAAATCACATCACGATCGTCTTTTCTTAAGGACAGGTTAAATCAATAGCTCTGTTATGGTTATTTATTTCAATTGAATATAACAAGTGTGTACAGGGGGCTTACTCTTGAATCCAATTCTGATCGATTGACATTGGTATTGTGAAATTTCGTACTCTTGAGTTGCAACACTAGCGCCCATTGCGTCCGTATTGCGCGGATATTGAATGAACTAAATGGTTTTGAGTTTAGTTTTATATATTCCGTACTCTGAATGCTGCAACAGCTACAAAAGGGGTTGTATAGTTTTGACATTAATTATTGAGATTTTATTGGATTGAAATTGCATTGACATTGAGATTGGTTTCAAGAGTAAGCACCAAATGAACTTAATGCCTTGGGCATTGTCGTCCAGTCAACCTTTAAGCATTAATTCCTACCTTTATCCATTACGCCTACCCCTTCGGGGATAAAAGGCGTGCTGTTATGTTATGTTATGTTCACATCATAAAGGCCAATAATTTTCCAAAAGTCTAATTATTACGAATCATGAGTATTTTAAATAATAAATTGGTAGCATTAATCAATGGATGGGTGTTGGGTAATAATGTTTCAATTGGTTCACTCGCGGTCGATTCTGGCACAATTCTGGGTAAATGCAATTATTGGAGTTCAATTGGTTTGACGCGGCATGAGTGGACCCACCCGCCACAGTCCAATTAATTAATGCTAGAATCACCATGCTTTTTGAACTTTACCGGACAGTCCTGAACGGGCCTTCGTTCTTATTGAGCAATAATATAATGAGCAATAATAAAAGTATGCGTAACTGGTCGACATAAATTAGTTCTTCTGATTTTGAAATTCTTTATTGCTAGCACAATTTGAGACTGGATCTAATCGTGGCATATGATAAAAATAAAAAGTGGTTGTAATTTTTTTTATATTTTTATAAAAAAAACGTTGCCCCACACTAGGATTATCTCCTGTGTCGTGGGTAGGACGTTTACAAACATACAAGTTCACATACAAATGACACCCAGACCCGAAACAACAACTTGTGGATCACACAAAGTGTTGTTCCGTGCGGGAATCGAACCCGCGACACGTTGCACAACAGCTTTTACTTGTACTTACTTCTATTTATCTCATTGATTAGTAAGACCTAATATTACATATACTAATTAACCCTACGTAATCTCTAAAACGAAGTTTTTAATTTAATTGACCTAAAATTTTAATCATACGGCAAACTTAACATAAAATTGTCAGTAGTATATCAGGCAACTGCGCACGCTACTCATGTAGAAGAACCCCTCTGTGGTTCGAAACTAGTAGAGCTTTTCTCAGTATATTTACATTAGTAAGTTATCACTTTTAGTTAATTCATTAGGTATGTCTCACTATATGATATATGAAAAAGTATTTAATCAGTTGTGGTGATAACATGTAAAGTATTATGTGTGGTCCAAGTTAAATATAAACTCATAGGTTAATATTACGTTCATCGAAATGACGATGAAGATGATGTCAAGGCCACGGGTTCAATCAGTGATGACTTGGACAATATGTTAGTAAAAAATGAGATAACAACTCATTAATGTATTTACCGTCAAGTTAAAGACGTAATAGTGATTAATATTCAAGTACTTGATAGTTTAAAATAGTGATGTTGCTTATTTTAGGTATTTAATTAAATCATACTTATTTTGATTTAACTGCCTCGTTGGTTAAGTGGTCGCAAATGCGACTGCTGAGCAAGGGGTCTCGGGTTTGATTCCCGGGTCGGGCAAAGTATTACTGGGGTTTTTAAAAATTCTCAGTCGTAGCACGGAGATTGGAATTGTGCCCGATATATGGCAATAGGCTCACCCTCTATTATATGGTACTCATAACATAAATAGTGAAAAGTGGGTGTTACATTATACAGTGGCATTAATGTCCGCCTACCCCTTTCGGGGATAAAAGGTGTGATATCTTGGTATGTGTTCAGAATTGTATTCAGTGGAGACGACTAGTCTATTTGTTTAAAAACTATCATTAGACATATAAAATGAATTGAAATATGCGGCTTCCTCACGTGAACTACTTATTCGAGAAAAACTCTACCAAGTTTTAATTATTTTATTTCCAGCCAAGATCGTGCCACGGCAGAGCAAATTAGGTATAAATATAAATCAGTCTACCAGGTTTTAGTTTTTTTTTATTTCTTTTTATTTTTAGGGACTTTTATACCGCACAGCGTATGTCACTCCCATCGTAACCTAATAAGTGAGATCAACTAGAGATCAATGAATCAGAGCCATGAAGTTGAACAACATTCTCGCATTATCAGTACTCGGCTCATTTAATATTTTATGGACTGTACCTATATACGGTTTTAGTTGTAATTAAAAATAATTAATATAATCTTTAATCGATCGAGTCACCCGATTGAATACCACATATCTATGCACTGTTTCCTGCTGAACCATAGTCTCCTCCATGAAATTGCTTGTGGTCAAATATCGGTCGAGCAAAGGATCTAATTTGGTGTCACGAGTGACCATCCATGTTGGAACTATGTTTAACATCTACTAGCAAATACGATGACATCTAATTTACCGCTAGACTAACATAGCAACGGACAAATAGACCGTGGTTACAATATCACATGAAAAACGCTTCTATTACGTGGTAGGAAAAGCGACTTTTGTGTAGACGTTAGCTTAAAAAGATTTACAAATGATCGTATTACAAAAAGTTGATAATCTCCTAGTAAGGTAAGGAGATCACGTAGATAATTTCTTGAGAGAATTTATTAAAATTCTGTAAAAGTTAAAAAAGTTTTCGACATAATTCATGTTATAGGGAAGTTTGTTTCGTCTGTCGAATAAAAAATATTGTTAGAAAACTTTTCACGTTTAGCTACGTGTGCCGCGTGAATTTTATAAAATAAAAAGAAAAATAAAAAATGGAGGCGTCGTTTAGAAGTTTCGAACAAGTTATAAAATTTCAGCGAACAAACATAAAGTTTGAAATACCTACTTATTTACTTGTTATAATAAGATAATTCAAAACATATTTTTTTATAAACTGAGAAGAAATCGACTTCTTTATAGTACTTTTAGATACCACAGCTTCGCTCTCTGAATTATAAATGACAGTCATTGTCCTATGCTGCAATAAGCAATTTACACAACATTAAAATTTCGTGAAATCGGTTCAACTGTTTGGCATACAGCATTAACTAATGTATATATATTAAAGAATAGAAATAATAAAAAATGACAACATTTTGTTAATTTTAGTGGCTTTTTTTAACGGGGGAAAATCATTGAATGACTTCCCCCGCCTGGGTGAGGCGGGAGGGAGTGTCAGACTCTTACTGACTAAAAACCACCCCGTTCCTACTCATGCACTGTGAGCCGGAGCCCTGGTAACCCGATAGGTTCTCCGCGGCTCTGTATCAGCATCAGCCCTATGGGGCCCCATCCGTGGTGGTCTGATGGCTCTTTGAGGCGCGCGCAGAACGCGACGCGCCGTACTCTCGGGTCTGGTTCTGGTCGGGCGGCGAGCCACCTATGCTCGCCGTCCGCAGGCCCACCGCTTACGGTGGCCGGAGAAGAATGTAACTTTTGAATTTGGTGATGTAATTTTTTCTAGGAACATTTCTGAAAGACAATATTCGGTAATAATAGTTATTTTTAGTTTTCATTTAAAATTAATTCTATTAAGTTCCGTTGGCGTGAGACTCAAATCTTACTCATGAAGGTCTTGCATTGTATCGTAAACCTCTCTAAGTCTACCTCATTGGGTATTAAAGAACACATAACGCCTTTTATCCCCGAAGGGTAGGCAGAGGTGTACATTACGGCACTTGATTCAACTCTACAATGTAACACGCACTTTTCAGCATTTATGTTATGAGTCCCATGTAATAGGGGGTGAACCTATTGCCATATATCAGCCACATTTTCAGACTCCGTGCTACTACTGAAATAAAAAAAAAACCAGTAGATAATACTTTGCCTGACCCGGGAATCGAAACCGAGACCCCTTGCCCGGCAGTCGCACTTGCGAACACTCGGCCAATGAGGCAGCCATATTAAAAAACATAACGTTAATTAGCTATTAAGATAACTCAATTTACGATATTAGTATATTACTTACTTACATTTTTCAATGCCCAAAAGCCACACAGCACAATAAAAAACAGGAATGTCCCAATTAAATAGAAAGCATGGCGTCACCAATATCGAACCCTCTCCCTCGCGGTTTAAGCGACACCATTACTCAAACCTGTGACTTTCCCTCTAATTAATCCTATCAAATTATGAAAACCATTCGTTTTTAACTAACTTTAATTAAGTTCACATTTTGTACTGTCAATTTGCTAAATGAAGGCCGACCATTAGTAGGTACCTATATATTATCTGTGTACGTATACTTTTTTAATTAATTTGTAAAAAAAAGTTGTGTTGTCTTTGGTAATGCGATTAACAATGACACGGTGTCAGGAACCTCCCTGTGGGAAGATAACTGGATGATTGACTGACAGGCGTGTTATAATTTAAAGGAGTTGTCGTTTTTTTTTTTTTGTTGGACGTCACTTGATGAAGTGTGGAAATATAGTTAGACTATATTAATTGTTATGTTTTCGGCCTACTCACGCACGTTACTGTTTGTTTCAAGCCATGATAGAGGCTCATATTCACGATTCGCGCTGCTACTGGTCCATGTCGAGTTTCTCATCAAATAGTTACGTGAGTAAGTCGAAAACATGAAAAAATATTTAGTATGTCACACAAAAGTAACACAAGGCAGAGGTGCACATTACGATACTTAATGCCAATGTACGATGTAACACCCACTTTTCACTATTTATGTTATGACTACCAAGCTATAGGTGAGCCCCTATTGCCAAATACCGGGCACAATTCCGAACTCCGTGCTGCTAGGTACTGAGATTTTTTTAAAACCGAGTATTACTTTGCCCGACCCGGGATCCGAACCCGAGAGCTTTTGCCGACATCCGCACTTGTGACCACTCGGTCAAAGAGGCAGTAACTTTTTATTCAATAATGTTACATGTATATAGGTACATGTCTAAACATACAGGATACAGGTAATAATAATTGTCCTAAAATTGCCTGACATCGTCCTTAACTAAAGAATACCATATAAACTTCGTTTAATGAATACCCGTTTTAGGCAAAACAAACAGTTATATGTATATCAATTACTTATGCACCATACAAATGAATACAACAGTAACTTTAATCTTCTACAGTTAAGTAAAGTGGAGTGAATAGCGAACGAACTTTAAGTCAAGTTTGTTTGATACAGTTTATTCAACCCGGAGCAAGTTAAGCCGGGGTATTATGTATAGTTAGTTTAAGACAAACTTGAGGTGTTTGAGTAGTCACTGTTAGCAGTTGCTGATAACAGTATTGTGAAATTACATAACATAACATCACGCCTTTTATCCCCGAAGGGGTAGGCAGAGGTGCACATTATACCACTGTGCAATGTAACACCCACTTTTCACTATTTATGTTATGAGTCCCATGTAATAGGGGGTGAGCCTATTGCCATATACCGGGCACAATTCCAGACTCCGTGCTACTACTGAGAATATTTAAAAACCCAGTAATACTTTGCCCGACCCGGGAATCGAACCCGAGACCCCTTGCCCCGCAGTCGCAATTACGACCACTCGGCCAAAGAGGCAGTATTGTGAAATTGTGCTATATAAATATGCATTGTGTTTCACTGGGTAGTACCTAGATTAGAGAAGCATTCATTTAAAGTAGCGTGTGTGTGAAATGTGGGAGAGCCATACTTCGGCGCGAATGGGCCGGCTCGACCGGAGTGATACCACGGCCTCACAAAAAACCGGCGTTAAACAACGCTTGTGTTGTGATTCGCCGTGTGAGTGAGGTTACCGGAGGCCCCCCTCTCACTCAAATGCCTGAATCCCCAAGAATCCTCAAATTCCTAATCTCAAAAGGTCGGTAACACACTTTTAACGCTTCTGGTGACCCGGGTGTCCATGTACAACGCCGATAGCTTACCATCAGGTGATCCGTCTGCCCGTTTACCGGCTCATCTCATTAAAAAAAACAAAGTTAAGGGGTTTTTCATTCATAACAAAATTGACACAGCTTTTAATGAAAAGTTCAAACATTAAATAATATAAATTGCAGAAACAAGGATTAACAAATAAATAATAATTATGCAATTGTGCACGTCTGCGTATTCCATCGTGGATTGAGACGCGTGGAAAACATACAAATCAAATATAATGAGCGTCGCTAAATCAATTTAAATGCATAACTTAAGTATAATATGTTATTGTGCAATATAGTTAACTCGCATTCCAATGATGACTCGATTAACCTAGACTCTGTTAATGACCTAATAATACCTAAGTACTAATCTAACTAACCAGAGACTTAATGTTCCTTTTCTGTGTATGAACTCGAACTTTTTTTAAGGGGGGAAAATCATCGAATGACTGCTCCCCCCTGGGTGAGGCGGGACAGAGTGTCAGACTCTTACTGACTAAAAACCACTCTGTTCTTACTCCTGCCCTTCAAGCCGGAGCACCGGCAACCCCTTAGATCCTCCGCGGCTCCGTATCGGCATCAGCCCTATTGGGCCCCATCCGTTGTGGTCTGATGGCTCTTGGAGAGCGAACTCCCGTGCGAGCTCCCTCTACGCATCGCAAGAACATATGAATTGATTCGCATCGCGCATCATACTCTTATCTTCCCAAATTCTTTGTTTATTTTTCCTGTATCTCCTAAGCAATAACAGAAGTGCACACTTCGTTTTACGATCCATGTCACGACCTAGTTTTCAATTTAAAATACGTTTAGTACGGTTGACAGTCATCGAAGGAATGATCACCTTGTGGGAGACGCCGTTGCGAATTAGCATCGCAGTTTTGTGTACGAGCCCTTAAGGCTGCAATTCTACCAGATATGTGTGAGGATGTGTAGCGAAGGGATGTTGTGTTTGTAAAGACCCAATAGAACCGCTTAATTTACCTCGCCTCGATCAGCACAGTTTTAGTGGAAACGGTAAATCACACGAATTCACAGCACAGCTACGCTTCCACGACCCATATCTACCTCCGGTAAAAATGCAGCCGAGGACTGCCCCATAATGCAGTTAATACAAATTCGTCGTCCAAAATTCTCCTTTCTGTGCCGGTGACTAGACAGCTCTCACATGATTAAATAACAAGGTCACTGAAGGTTCCATGCAATGGCCTAACCTTCGGGTCAACAACCTTAGTTTAACATACATACCTACTTTATATTTGTACACATATAGAGCCAAGTTCATTGTTAGTGCAAAAGGTAAAATGAAATGTTTATAACTATATAAAAAAACTCGGACTTCAAGTTCAGTAATTTAAATACCACATTTCGTCTCAAAATCATTTAATTTTTATTATTATTTGTTTTCTAGTGTTATTTCGTAGAAAATGCCTAGGCTGCAAAATTAATACCTTTTTTCTAAATCTCTAAATCTAATTAATGGTTTTTAGAATGCACAATTGACGCCATGTCTTCTTTTAATTTCTTCTCTTTCTCTGGACTCTTCCTGCAAGTGTCGTAGTCGTAAAAGCCGACAAAGAAACCACGTGCTATCTAACAGAAAGTTTAATGAGTAAAATCCTTAATATTTTATAAAATAAAACCGCCATTAACTCATCCAACAGCAAATGTGAACAAACCATAACCAGCCATGCTTCGGCACGAATGGGCCGGCCCGACTGGAGTGATACCACAGTCTCATCTCAGCAGAAAACCGACGTGAAACAATTGTTGTCGTGTGGTTGAGGTTACTGGTGGCCCAATTACCAATCTCCTCCCGTCTTCCCCAATCCCTGAACCCCCAACAATCCTCAAATTCCTAATCCCCAAAAGGGCGGTAACGCACTTGTTACGCCTCTGTAGTTCCAGGTGTCTATGGGCCACGCCGATTGCTTATCATCAAGTGATCCGTCTGCTCGTTTACCGGCTTAGTAGAGAATAGAAAACAAAAGTAAATAAGAAAAAGAAACACCCACTATCTGTCGGTACCTAGTACTCCTAATATTACATCAGTTCAGTCTGTTTTACGTTACCCGACACCATGTGATTGTGATACACCTACGCAAACATTGACACTTAACACAAATAGTATCTGCTAGTCTTATATAATCTTAGTAATAGTTATCAGACATAGTGCTAACTTGTGACCATACAAATACCCAGGAATGTTGCGATAAATTAAGCAAATAACTTAAAAGATAACTTTAGTTTCCATCCTTAACACGTTGAACGTCATGGGGGTCACCGGTGACCGGCGTTAGCGGAGGATTTACCTTCAACAGTTTTTTATTGGCAGTCAAAATCTTTAACTTGGAATCTCTCTTAGGAAAACTACATCTAAAAATAATATACAGCTTTTAAAATTATTATGTTTGGCTTCATGTCATTGTCAGTTCATCAGTAACGGGACAGATTTATGTCTATTGATTTTTATTCTGACTAAGCAAGGTTGGGCCGCGTTAGTCATGTTACTTCTGGGTTCAAATTTATTAATACCAAGTATACAGCTAATCTTCAAAGTAAATATAACACTCAAACACAACCAGCCTTGCCTTTTTGTTAGTAGGACAAACCCACCACAACCTCCCAAAACCGCTGCAACTCCTATAAGCCAGGATCTACAGTAGATACAACCATAAAATCACCGGAACACTGAAGTCCGGCGCGTCCCAGGGACATGAATAACTGTCTTGGTTCCCGCAACGAAGTGAATCAGAAGATATTGTAAGACGAGAAGAAAAAAGCGATAGTTTCCACTTCACTCGGTGAATTATTGTAGGAGACAGAATGAATTAAGCCTAAAGGCACAAAAAGAGGCTCTATAACTGGGTAAGCCCAGTCACCAAGCACCACGGAAATTTGACTAAAAACTACGTGGGTCCTACGTGTGAGCTGTTATAGGTACTTGCTTCCAATAATAGGTATGGCAAAAGCGCCGAAACGCACGGAAATTACTCCTGACAAAACAATTAAATTATTCAACGTAGTGTTACGTTCATAGCATAACATAACATCACGCCTTTTATCCCCGAAGGGTAGGCAGAGGTGCACATTATCATCATCATCATCATCAACAGCCGGAAGACGTCCACTGCTGGACAAAGGCCTCCCCCTTAGCCCTCCACGTCGAACGACAACTCGCCACCCGCATCCACTGGCTCCCCGCAACTCTGGCGATGTCGTCGGTCCACCTAGCGGGAGGTCTGCCCACGCTTCGTCTTCCGGTCCGTGGTCTCCACTCAAGGACTTTCCTGGCCCATCTGCCGTCAGTCCTTCGAGCGACGTGGCCTGCCCATTGCCACTTCAGTCTGCAGATTTTGCGAGCTATGTCGGTAACTCTTGTTCTTTGGCGAATCTCCATATTTCGGACTTTGTCGCGCAAAGAAACCCCGAGCATAGCTCTCTCCATCGCACGCTGAGCGACTTTGAGCTTCTCCAGAAGGCCAGAGGTCAGGGACCACGTCTCGGTACCATACGTCATCACCGGCAACACACACTGGTTGAACATCCTGGTCTTTAGGCACTGAGGGATTTTCGATGAGAAGATTTCGCGTAACTTCCCGAACGCTGCCCATCCAAGTTGGATTCTTCGGGCGACCTCTTTGTCGAAATTGGACCTACCTAGCTGTATAATCTGCCCTAAGTATGTGTAGTGGTCTACAACTTCGAGGATATCGTTCCCAACGATGACCGGTACAGGTGCAACATGGACGTTTGACATGATTTTGGTCTTGTCCATGTTCATTTTAAGACCCACCTGTTGGGAGACGATATCGAGGTCGCTGAGCATGGTGTTTAAATCCTCCAGCGACTCCGCCATGATGACTACATCATCGGCGAAGCGGAGGTGTGTGATGTATTCGCCATTGATATTGATGCCCAGTCCACTCCAGTTTAAAAGCTTGAAAACGTCCTCCAATGCGTTGGTGAACAGTTTCGGAGAAATCACGTCTCCCTGTCTCACGCCTTTCTGCATTGGATTGGTTCCGTGCTATCTTCCTGGAGTCGGATGCGCATGGTGGCGTTTCTATACAAACACTTTAGCACCTCGATATATCTGTAGTCGATATGGCATCGCTGGAGAGACTGCAGCACCGCCCAGGTCTCGATCGAATCAAAGGCTTTTTCATAGTCCACAAACGCCAAGCATAGTGGCAAGTTATACTCCTCAGTCTTCTGTATAACTTGCCGCAGCGTATGAATGTGGTCTATGGTGCTAAAGCCTTTCCGGAACCCGGCTTGTTCGGGAGGCTGGAAGTCATCAAACCTGCGTTCCAGACGGTTCGTGATAACCCTAGAAAACAGCTTATATACATGGCTCAGAAGCGAGATGGGTCTATAGTTCTTCAACAAAGAGTTGTCACCCTTCTTGAAGAACAGAACCACTACACTCCTTTGCCATGCTTTCGGCGTAGTTCCTTCGAGAATGACGGAATTGAATAGTTTCTGGAGGACTAAAAGTATCGGTTTTCCACCCGCTCGCAGAAGTTCTGTTGTGATTCCGTCATCACCCGGTGCCTTGTTATTTTTGAGCTGTCTGAGAGCCATCCTAATCTCATACAGGCTGATGTCTGGGATATCCTCGGTGTAGTGCCGTGTCAGTTTAGCTCTAGGATCCCGAGCTGTACCGACAATGGGTTGCCGTGTCGAGGTGTATAACTGTCCGTAGAACCTTTCAAGCTCTCTCAGAATCTCTGGTTTCGACGAAACGATGCTGCCATTTTCGGTCTTCAGTTTCGTCATTTGGCTTTGCCCAACAGACGAATTCCTTGCGAATACTTTTGCGCCCTGATTTCGCTCTATGGCATCCCTGACTCGTGCGGCGTTATATGCACGCAGGTCGCGTCGCATAGACTTTGAAATTCGCCTATTAAGTTTGCCATATCCAGACATGTCAACTGAAGACTGCAGCCTCATCTCGTGTCGGTCTTTCAATAATTTAAGTGTTTCTTTCGAGAGCTTTTGCACATTATGCCACTGTACAATGTAACACCCACTTTTCACTATTTGTGTTATGAGTTCCATGTATTGCCAATTGCCATACTGAGAATTTTTTTTTAAAAACCCTGTAATAGTTTGCCCAATCCGGGAATCAAACCCGAGACCCCTTGCCCGGCAGTCGCACTTGCGACAACTAGGCCAACGAGGCAGTCAACTGTTGTTACGTTCTTATTACCAGAGATCACACTCCCGGAGTATGTGATGGGTGGGCGGGCTGGACAAACATTATTTTGCTTTAGGTTTTGACTACCAATAGAATACTGTTGAAGGAATCCTCAGCTAAAGTCAGTCACCGGCGACCCCATGGCGTTTAATGTAGGTACATACTATTAATACTTGTTATTTTTTTCACATTTTTTAAACGATTCTAATAATCTTAGCTGGATGACCTTGATTCTCAATTAAGTCTCAGACAAATTCTAAATGCATGTATTTGTATGGAATTCTGTTTAATATTTTTAAGATCGATATCCTCGTAGTTCAATGAACTTTGAAACTTAGGTATTTAATTACATTTTTGCCAATCGCTAGAGAATCCACTATGTAGGTACATCATCTATCATTAGTCAGAAAATCAGAAAAGTATATCGTCATTGAACATACTTAATAATAATATTTTTTTAAATTTGAAGAACATTATATAATCCATGTGGTGGAGTGTCAAAAAAACTAATAAAAAAACTGGTTTATAAACACTTATTAGCACGCATTTTGCATAGAAAAGAGGGGTTCGAGAAATACCTGGAAAATTGCCTTTTAATAAAAGGAAGGAATTTTTTGACTGACCAAATCTTTTACAATAATTTATCAGGTATCGAGTCACCTACCTAATCTAACAATCCCTTTTGCTCTACCGGGGTGATACCACGGCGTCACAGAAGACCGTCGTGAAACAACGCTTTCTTGTGTTTCGTCGTGTGAGCGAGGTAACCGGAGGCCCTTCCCCAATCTTCCCAATCCCCTAAAGGCCGGTAACGCACTCGTAACACACTGGTCCTCCGGGTGTCCATAATATATAAACGAGCAGACGCTGGTTTACCGGCATGAAAAATGCTTCACATGGTCACCATTGGAATTCTAAAAACACTGAGAAATCCAAAAATAAAAATGTTATAATTAATTTCTATGAAATAGTTGTAATATACTACGAAATAGTAACGTTTCCAGAAAAAATCTGATTAGTCATCTTACGCTGATACGATGACGATGCACCATAATAAGGCAATATACGATAAACTGATGAAACAATATCAAAATCAAGGTCAAAGCATTAATATCAAGGTCAAAGTCAAAGAGTGAAAGCATTTATTTCAAACTAGCTGTGCTCGCGACTTCGTTCGCGTGGAATAGTGATTTACAGCTCCTCTCCCGTAGGTGATAGCGTGATAATATGTAGCCTATATGTTGAACCGACTTGTTAGTAATATTCATGCAAAATTTGAAGTAAATCCATGCAGCACTTTTTGAGTTCATCCCGGACATACATACAGACAAACATATTTATAAAGCATATTTTAGACTTCGGTATCGATATTCGATTGTAGATCACGCCTCAAGCATTTTAAAAAAAATATTCAGTGTACAGTTTTCACTTTTCTACGATTTTATTATATTTAATGTAAAAAAAATACTTTCACTATTTAATCCTTACTAATATTATAAATCGGAAAGTAAGTTTGTTTGTTTGTTTGTTCCGCTTTCACGCCGTAACCACTAAACTGATTGCTTTGAATTTTTGCAGACGTAAAGTTCGAAGTCCGGATTAATTAATAGGGTACTTTTTATCCCGGAAAAATTTGATATTCCTGGGGGAAAACAAAAGTATTGGTATAGATGGCGCTGTGTGTATTGATAGTCACATAGGCTACTTTTAACCTTTTGTGACGCGAGCGAAGCCGCGGGTAAAAGCCAGTGTAAAATAAATACTTTTGAAAGTCGATAACGAAAATTTTGTGACGTTTTCTTACGAACTAGTTGCTCGTTCCAAAGTATCGATTCATAGTTAATTTAATATTTTTGCAGTTCTGAGTCATTGGTACGTATCCAACCTGTTTCTTTGATATTTAGATGGCATTTTAGTCGATCGAAATAAATATAAAAAAATGACTTCTTATATAAATAACAAGTTCCTAAATCAGCTTTAGTTTATTATTTAAGTCGCATTGGATCAGTCGTTTTAGTTATTTAGTCGCAAGTTCTTGATATAAAATGATTTTGAGTCATATTCTCTCTACGTTAGTGGTGATTATTGCTCTAGCCATGTTTGTGAAGTCGGATAAAACTGAAGACGGAAAGGTATTTCGTTAATTTTATTTTGTTTAAATACTAGTGGTCCACCCAAAACTAACAATAATGTAAATGTTGAAAAAGCATTTGACGATTTGGTCTAATAATTCGGTAGATGCATATCTATTGTTCAAACATTTCGGTGATTCATTTTTATTTATATAAATTACTTTAGCTCTGGTAGTTGTTACCTAAAAATTTACCACGGCTTACCCAAGTGAACTTTTCGGGGAAAACTCTACGATAAGTCTGTTGTATACATATGTATTTGATGAATTCTATTTATTAAGATTTTACTACTTGTAATTTATCATAACGGAATCCTCATAATATATTATTCTATTGTGGCGACACATGTCACAAATCAACGGATGACGTCACAAGAATCCTACATCGCACATGCAAAGTTTACAAGCGAATAAACATGGATAAAACAACCCAACGAACAACGGTTGGGCAGAAAGCCCGCCAGGCACGATCACCTCGCTTGGTCGGAGGATCCTCCTTTTCCGATCTTAGGGAACTATACTCTACTTAGGGAACTATAGACCCGGTGTAAAAAATAGACGTAGTGTAAAATAATCAGCCTTCTAAACTACGATTTCCAATTTGCCTTCCAAGTGTAGATTATGGAAAACCCATGCTGATGCTGGTCTATGGACCAGTAGTGGACAGTCACACATTTAATAATAATAATATAATCTATATCTTTATATACATATATAAATCTGCTGTACGTGTGTATGTCATTGAACTCCCCCTTGAAGGGCTTGACCGATTTAAATGATTTTTTCTGTATGCGTTTGAATGGCGCCCTTGATGGTTTAGATTCACAAATCAGCCCGGCAGATGACGCTGCAGTCTGTGTCTAGGTTAGTTATCCTAAACGGCTGAACTAATCAGGTCCGCTAGTTAAATATAAAAATGAAACCCGTTTCCCGTTGTCACGCAATAACTTGAGAACTGCTAGACCGATTTGGCTGATTTTATTTCTTTTTTGTTGAGTTTGTTATCGTCAGGAGAAGGTTTTAATGGTAGAAAAAAATCCTGAAAATCTTATGGGATCGGGAGAAAATGGGATTTCGCGTACGAAGTCGTGGGCAGAAGCTAGTAATAAATAAATAATCTGTTGGCACAAATCTGAATTATTTGAAAAAAACCTAACCTGTTTGTTTGATATTCAGTTGGCATTTAAATTTCGTCTGGCGATATATAAGTAATCCTTTTTATTCAAACAAGTTCTAGTTCCCAAATCAGGTTTAGTCTGTTGTCTAATTTGGTTGGGATCAGTCTTATTCATTATACAATTGCAAGTATTTGATACAGAATGTATGTAACTCATATTTTGTCATCGTTGGTAGTGATTACTGCAGCTGTTGTGTTTGTGCAATGGAATTACACTGAGAAGGTATATTTTAACTATTTTTATCTTGGACTAGCTGTTGCTCGCGTTTCGTCTGTGTTGAATATAAGTTTCAGAATACATATTTGTTTCAATTTTCCAAAATATAAAAATAGCCTCTGTTACTCTTTAGTATATCAGCTACCTGGCGGTATAATCGGTCCGGCCGTTTCAGAGATTAGCCAGTACAAACAGACAGACAGACATCAATTTACAAAAATGTTATTTTGGAGGTATCGTATGTATATTCAAATATGTATGTAGTAAAAAGAGGTTATTTCAAAATTACAAACAGACACGTCCATTTTATTTAAGTATCTGTGTGTATATAAATATATATATTGATAGTTGCACCAAAGAGCTCATCATAAACGCCACGCTTGGCTGATTACTCACGTGAATATACTGAGAAAAGCTCTACTAGTTTCGAACCACAGAGGGGTTCTTCCTCATGAGTAGCGTGCGCGGTCGCGGCGATGTCGCGCAGGCTACTACATGACCGCGCACGCTTTTTTCAGTATATTCACATGAGTAACCCGCGATTTTTAGTTAATTTAGTATGTCTCACGATAGTTATTATAAAAAATTTAAAACATTTGCCTTATAATAAAAACGAAAGTCCAGAATTTGAGAATGTCCTAAAACTGCGATCATCTACCACGGCGTGGACAGCTGCATCCTTTTTCGGTAACCCAACTGGATTTGATAGTCGTCAGCCAAGCGTGGCGTTTATGATGAGGTCTTTGGTGCAACTATCGCGCCGCGATTTTTAGTTAATGTTTTCAATGAAATTGAATACCTATCATGTTTATCTTTAGGTATACCTACATAGGTACTATATTACAACCATTCACAACTTTTAAATACTGAGTCATCTTCTATATTTATTTTGGAAACCACAATTATTATTGTCATAGTTTTTTCTTACATCATTATGTATAATGAGATACAAGTTTAGACCGCGCATAGTTTATTGCAACAAAAACGCTGTTTGCCTTAAGAAATTTAATATTCATTTTATTTTTATGTTTTGGTTTTCAACTGTACTAATTTTTGGCTTTAGATACGAAAGCCACATAAAAAGGCTCTAACAGAACTAGGCTGCGTGACGTCGCCGCGACCGCGCACGCTACTCATGAGGTAGAGTCCCTCTGTGACTCGAAAGTAGTAGAGCTTTTCTCAGTATATTCAGCGTGACTGCCTTGTTGGCCGGGTGGTCGCATGTGCGACTGCCGGGCAATTTCATGCCGGATTCCCGGGTCGGGCAAAGTATTACTGGGTTTTTAAAAAAAGTTCTCAGTAGTAGCACGGAGTCTAGAATTGTGCCCAGTATATGGCAATAGGCTCACCCCCTATTACATGGGACTCACTATATAAATAGTGGAAAGTGGGTGTTACATTGTACAGTGGTATAATGTGCACCTCTGCCTACCCCTTCGGGGATAAAAGGCGTGATGTTATGTTATGTTATGTTATTCGGCGTGAGTAACCCGCGATTTTTAGTTAACTAACAAAACTGATAAAAAGAGTTCTTTATGGAACAATAGGTGTGATGTTGTGTTTATCCTTATTTTAATGATAGACATTATATATAGGTTTGTTAAACACATTAATTGTAAATATATTGTTATTTAATACGCCCACCCCCTATTACAAGGGACTCTAATAGTGAAAAGTAGGTGTTATTTGTATAGACAGTCATATCTACATAATACATACATACCTCTTTCGCTTCATCAACAGTCATCAATATTTTCATGCATGCTTGTCGGTTAACGGTAATTCTAATTTGGCCCTTCTTTAATATATCGCCAATCTGGTCAACTTTTAACTTCATCAACAGCCTATAAATGCCCACTGCTGAGCAAAGCCTCTTCTCACACGGAGAAGGTTTGAGCATTAATCACCACGCTTGCTCAATGCGGGTTGGCGATTTCAAACTTATAATTAGAAATTATAAGTTCAGGTTTCCTCACGATGTTTTGCTTCACCGTTTGTCAGTGATGTCTAAATAATCTTAGAAAGTACGTATAACTCGGAAAAAGTCACATTGGTACTTGCCGTTGGTAGGTTTCGAACCCGCACCCTCATGCATGAGAAGCGGGCGTCTTAAACCTCCGGGCCACCACGAATTTTTAACTTAACCCTTTTAAAATCCTGGATATTAGGTAATTGTCCCCAATAACTTAGTGATTGACCCATTTAATAGTAAATAGCAATGAACTTATACGTCATGTAGTCAACTGTTCAATTCAGCTTATTATCACAAGGTCTAATTTATTCAAATACTGATACTGTAATTGTACAAAATGTAAATTGTTCGTCGTCAACAATAATGAAACATAATATTCAATTGATTGTCCAAGAACACATTCATTTGGTTTACATTGTCTAGTTTGGCTGTGTGGGTAATGATTATTTTTTCGTTTCTAAATTATAATAACAAAACTAGATTTGCAACTGACGTATCGACGAGAATAATGCAAGTGTATTAGAAAATTTTTGAGATCATGCAAAACGGAAAAATGTCTTTAGCTATATTATTTGTCAGGAGTCCGGAGGTTTAAGACGCTCGTTTCCCATGCATGAGGGTGTAAGTTTGTAATGACCAACCCGCATTGAGCAAGCGTGGTGGTTAACGCTCAAACCTTCTCCGTGTGGGAAGAGGCCTTTGCTCAGCAGTGGGCATTTATAGGCTGTTGATGAAATGATATTATTTGTCAGATATGTGGAATTATCTTATGCTCTGCCTCTAAATCAAATCTAAACTGCCGACGATATCTGAGTAATCTTGACTTGTCATCTATCCCTTTTATCCCCGAAGGGGTAGGCAGAGGTGCACATTACGGTACTTAATGCCACTGTACAAATGTACAATGAAACATCCACTTTTCACTATTACGAGTCCCATGTAATAGGGGGTTGCTTGTCATTTATCAGGTTTTAACTTTTTAACTGTTCAATCCCCAAGCAGGCACCGGTAATCGCTCTCCACTAACTCCATTATAGACCTTATTTCGGATATTTAGAGACTACTTTTGTATGAACTAATTTTGGGTACTTACGATATATCAACGTTTTAAGACATTGTAAGTCACTAGGTAAGTTATTCTAAATCCAGTAGGAGGCAAATGCGGTAATATCAAACAATATTAGTGTTGAGTATGACATACAAGAGGCATGACATTTGTCCCGTACAAGACTCACAAATGTAAGAGCGGCTCAAATTTTTTACATGTACTACTTCAAATTTTATGTCGCGTTCGTCGCGTACGAGTTTGCGCAAAGAGTGAAAGAGAACGCGTCTGCCCGCGTCGACGTCGTGTCTCGGTTCTTCGCCTCAATGAAGTACTGCGCTTGCGTTTGTATTGGTACCCCTTAAGCAGTGCGAGGCTCGCAAATTTTATTTTTAAATTTTAATATTTAGCGGAAAATGGTGTCGCAAATTTTATTTTTAAATTTTAATATTTATTTTTATTTTTAAGACCCTTTTATTATGATCAAATAGTTTTATTCACAAATTTCGAAAAATAATATAGCAAATAACTATGTCGAGCGAGTGCATTTAGTTGCATGCTGATAGACACATACATATGTACATGTAACATTAAGATAGTACAAAACAATACAAGTGACAAAAAGTTGTCAATTACTTTTTCCAATTGTGTTGAGTTGTAAGTAATATATCAGTCACACGTTTGTTAGGTACATTTAAACACAGCAGTACAGACAACAGAGTACGAGCAAAATGACATTGACACAGTCGTATCTTCAAATGTATCGCTATGCTTCAAACCGTCCTTCGCCTCGCCTCATTTGAAGTAGGACATTGTACTGGCTCAGGACAAAAAAGAGGCTACTCTTACAAATTCTTTTTCAAGTCGTGTCCTACCCAACACTAAACAATATTATCATAGTAATTTTACAAATTACACAACTATGTGCCGGTTCCGGCAATTTAAATTTAATTCAATGGAGCTGTTTTGCGAGGCATCCAATTTGAACATTTAAATTACTGGGTGCGGCTGTTACGGAATATTATCGTGCACATGCTTTGTATTCATTAAGTACATAGATCAAAAATTAAAATTATTTTTGATGTAATATGTATACGAAATTGAGTACTATACCACCATGGTACATATTGCTTGCGAATGTCTATAAAAAATATATTAGTGTTATCTCGTAGGTTAAAATTTACAAACCTTTACGAATTTCTGACCTGCACAACAAGCCCTAACATGGAATAAACAATACATACATAACATCACGCCTTTTATCCCCGAAGGGGTAGGCAGAGGTGCACTGGTGCACATTATGCCACTGTACAATGTAACACCCACTTTTCACTATTTATGTTATGAGTCACATGTAATAGGGGGTGAGCCTATTGCCATATACCGGGCACAATTCCAGACTCCGTGCTACTACTGAGAATTTTTTTTAAACCCAGTAATACTTTGCCTGTCCCGGGAATCGAACCCAAGACCCCTTGCCCGGCAGTCGCACTTGCGACCACTCGGCCAACGAGGCAGTCATAACATGGAATAAGGTCGTAAAAAATCGTTCTTACACGTCTAATTGACATACATAATAACGAAGACATGTTCCATTACTAAGCGTCAAGTTCCCTACAAAATATTCCGCACCATCGCAAAAGAGCTCAGACAGCCGCCGGCGACATGACAGCATTACAATTCCCAGCCTGTGTTCGCCCGAGGCACAACCGCCTTAAAACTGCACACGCGCCATCTACCGACAAAACTGCATACCAATTGTATGCGAATTTATTTGTTAGTTAGGTCGATCTGTAACGTATTAGGTAATAAAATCTAAGAATCAGAATTACAGACACTTCTAATCTGTGTTATCTTTTTTTTATGGCATAAGCCGGTAAACGAGCAGATGGATCACCTGATGGTAAGCAATCGGCGTCGCCCATGGACACCTGGAACACCAGAGGCGTTACAAGCGCGTTACCGGCTTTTTGGCGATTAGGAGTTTGAGAATCATTGGGGATTCTGGGATTGGGGAGATTGGGGAAGGGGAGAGTAATTGGGCCTCCGGTAACCTCACTCACACGACGAAACACAACGCAAGCGTTGCTTTACGTCGGTTTTCTGTGAGGCCGTGGTATCACTCCGGTCGAGCCGACCCATTCGTGCCGAAGCATGGCTCTCCCACACTTCTTCTTATTCTTATAAAACTTGGCAATTAAATGGCTATAGAATATTACTATGGAATGATAATAATTATGATATGGGATAAGCTACCTTCTAGCTAGATAGATAATATGAATTCTTCTGATGATGAGGAGGTATGATTAAAAGCGTGTTTTCAGTATTTTTAACTATGAATTTATTTGTTCTCAGGATACTATGGGCGCTTTGCTAACCTACATTTGGTGGGGTGGAGACCCGGACGTGGTGAATGAAATCTCTGGACTCACGAGACGTGAGGTCTACCTGGTACAAAAGTCCTGGGCTCCTGTCAACGCAGACAAGGTCAACAATGGTGCTGAACTGCTCAGAAGGTAAGATTATCTTGGAAGTAGACTGTAATCGTGCGAGATAATTGACTGCACGGTTTGTGCGGTGGCTGGGCAACCGGCTGCGGTGCAACGTGTCGCGGGTTCCATTCCTGCACGGAACAACACTTTGTGTGATCCACAAATTGTTGTTTCGGGTCTGGGTGTCATGTGTATGTGAACTTGTATGTTTGTAAACGCACCCACGACACTGGAGAAAAGCCTAGTGTGGGGCAACGTTTTTTTTAAAAAGAAATAAAGAAAGAATTACTAAATAGTAAATCCGTTCTTGGTCATTGTCAAGGTCTGTGTGCCAAATGTTCAATGGTTTTAATTAGCTACGTTAGATTAAAGTTATGCAATAACTAATGTTTTCTCATTCAAATAAAATTTACATGAATTAGAATAACAATCGGCGTGTCGTCTCTCGTCTGCTTGTTTTATATTGGTTAGACATGCGTTTCAGGAGACGTCTCGACTAAGCAGACTAAGCTGAAAGTGTAATGCCAGAATACTGAAGCGTTACTCAATTTTAAGTAGCGCTTAAACATAGTTCTGTCACTACAAATTCTTTGTAAAATGACAGAGACAGTACGATTTTAAATTGAGTAACGTTTCAGTATTCCAGCATAACTCTAGCTTATATATAGATATTTCGATTTCCTCCATCAGGTCACCCAGTACATTTCCCAGTCTGACATGATATTCGCTAAACCTGTGATAGAGACTATCACAGACCTATCCAAAATTTAAAGATTCTAATTGTACTATTTGCTACCCGCAACCAGTTCAAATTGTAAATAGTAGTTTTTATACAATACTAGCTTTTACCCGCAGCTTCGCTCGCGTCACAAAAGGATAAAAAGTAGCCTATGTGACATATACCAATACACACAGCGCCATCTATACCAATCCTTTTGTTTTCCCTCGGAAATATCAAATTTTTCCGGGATAAAAAGTACCCTATTATTTAATTCGGACTTCTAACTTTACGTCTACAAAATTTCAAAGCAATCGGTTTAGTAGTTACGGCGTGAAAGCGGAACAAACAAACAAACAAACTCACTTTCCGATTTATAATATTAGTAAGGACTCCTTCAGGACACCCAGTACATTTCCCAGTCTGACATGATATTCGCTAAACCTGCGATAGAGACTATCACAGACCTATCCAAAAAAGAATCTAATTGTACTATTTGCTACTTGCAACCAGTTCAAATTGTAAATAGTAGTTTTTGTACAATATGTTTATATAATAATATATAGGTACGTATAGCATAGAAGTAATGAGTCGTTTTAAAGCTTACCCTAATGTGATTTACGATGCCACTGGTATAGGTGTTGGCGACTATCCAGATACATTTGTTCTTTATAGGATTACTTACTAAACTTACTACAATGTAGGGCTCTCGCAATAAAAACAAAAGTCGAACGAATTCGTGAATTATTTCATTGATAAATTAAATCTGTGGAAATCATGGCTGTTGTACCTCGTGGTAAGCTTAAAGTCTATTGCTAATGCCGCGGAAGGCCTAATAGGTAGCCGGGGCTCCGGCTCAAATAGCAGGAATGGAACAGAGTGGTTTTTAGTTAGTAAGAGTCTGATACTCCCTCTCACCTAACCCAAGGTGAGAGAAGTCATGCGATGAATTTCCCTCCTCAAAAAAAATAATAATAAATAAGTCTATTGCTAATGGTATGTAAAGTATTTTAAAAATCCTAATAATGACTAATGGACTCCTAAATATCTTACACGATTTTTCTACTTAAAAAACTACTAACAAAACGATTAACAAAAAATGTTTTGAGAAAACGCGTATAGAAGAGCACCAATGGTAACAAGTACTATAACATTATATAATAGACACACACAGTACAGAATATTCTATGTTATCTAATAGCAATAAACACAATAAACGTACAACCCTAACTTAGGGGCGCACGAAGCTAAGTGACTTGACGTGCCCACTTCCATTACGGTGGAATCTTCGCGTATTCTCGTAACCTTGAACGTCCTGGCCTACATAGCATATACTTTATATGTTATATATTAGACAGATATATTATATATACATATACTTTTATTACTGTCATACCGACAGCCCTCACATTGTTGACATACCACCTGTTCGCGAGCGTCGACCCTAACTATAAAGGTGTAGACACACTGAGTGAAGAAGATGCTAAAAAATTCATAAATATTATTAATTGCTTGTAGTTTTTTTTGTTTAAATTACGTTCAAAGAGTAATAGAATACTTCTATAGCATCATACTATTTATCCAGCAAAGTGGTCAAAAGATACCTCTTTTGACCCATAATAACAGTTTTTACAAACACTTCGCGGCTTATTGTAATACGATCGGACGTTACTTATACTTATCTATATGTCATATTTATGACCAAATCAGGCTTTACCATTTTCAGAAAACACACCTAATCCACCACATCCTATCCAACGCATAATAATTAATTAGCATTCATAATAATAATATCCAAATAAACAAAATTGCGGCCACAATATAGTCAAAGCGGAATAGTATTTGTTTTTTGCCGTAAAATAAATTGAGACAGACCGCAGACGTGCATGAGAAACCACAAAACAAGCACACACACACACACAAACAGCAAGACTATATGTAAACAAGTGATCAGTTTGTAAACATCTTAACATCAGTAGGTATCTCGTTATACATATAAGATACATATATACATACAATAAAACGATTAGAGATACACAAAAAACTCATAGAAATCTTTAATATCGCTTGTGTTTTAGTTATTTTTATATTTATTGGCGTAGTTTTAAGTACGAAGCCAATCTTTCTGCTTATCTACTTTATCTGAGATGCTAATTGAAAACATGATAAAGATATATATCAGGAAAGTCTTTAAGATTAACTGCAAATGTCGTTGCAATTTATATGATCATTCGGATTATTTTTATCAGTGAAATTAAAATAGCAATGTGAAGGCCGGGCTCTAGAAACTTCTCCACTGTTATGGATTTCCTTATTTCATTGAACGACACTGATTAATTTTATTTCTCAGACAGCGAGACAGCTATACAAAAGAGGGAGATGACACGAGAAGTGAACTTTGTTACATAATTGGCCAAAAATGTATAAAACGAACATAAAATTGATATAGGATGACCTTTATTAGCTACTCAAAATTTATATAATTTAACATAATATCACGCGTTTTATCCCCGAAGGGCTACCCCTTGCTTGCAGAGGTGCACATTACGACACTCAATGCCTCTGTACAATGTAACACCCACTTTTCACTACGTATGTTATGACTCCCATGCAATTGAGGGTGAGCGTATTCCCATATACCGGGCACATAATATAATTTAATTATTATTATTAATATAATTTGTACGCTTTAAATGAAATAATCTTAATCCCGTTTGTAAACTTATGCAAGAAAATCAAGAAACTAACCGCCAGTGTGTCCACACCCTTAGGGACGGATGCCATTCCCTTCAGCACTCGCAAGTTGGCACTTAGTATTCTGGCATTAGATAAAAGGGCGTGTTTTGGCAGACGTGACTTAGGACAACGTTTTGAAAAGATGGCGAACAATGGTGCCCGTAGAATATATAGAAACTATATAGATAAAACCCATACGCAATTTCTATTGTATATGCGAATCAATTTTCTCAATATACAAGGGCCTTCCCCATAACTTTATTGGGCGGAATTCCGGTTTCCGGAGCAATTTTGTGATTTTTTTACTTTCTTTGTGTAAATAGCTTACATTCTTACAATGGGGCCCATAACAAGAAAAGTGAGTGCACGTAAGAGTGGGTCATAAAAGGCGACTAGAGAACATTTAACAGAGACTAGACAGCTGTGATCTTTGTTAAACCTGAAACTTTTAAACTGTGATTTCCTATAACATAAAACAGTTTCATACCTCCGGTGCTACAACGTCACTTATGTATTGCGGGGGCCCGCGCGCAACTTAACAATAAAACGTTGTTTCTCCTAGTGCCGTCCAGATTAGCGCCAAAACCTTAACGACAGTAATGCCCTCACGAGGACAGTTTGTGTACTACACAAATGACAATAACGCACCAAGTAAAGAGGTGAATTTGGAGTATTCTTTCATAATCACTTAAGTTTTGACAAAAATTGCATAAGTGACGATAGGTGCGGTTTTATATCGAGGATGCCCTGTCAGGGACGGTTTCTGAAGATGATTAATTTAAACTTCTACCTACAACTTTAAGGATTAACATGTCTATTGTTGTATTATATAAGATATAACTAGATATATTATTAGAAACACAATGCATATATAATCTAGTGTATTGTCTTCGTTCTCAAAAAACAAGAGAAGTACGCTTGCGATGCTAATGGCGTGCGAATAAATTATGTAAAACGTGTCTAGTAATATATTCATCTGTGTACAGGTATCTGCGTTTGAGAGAAAATATGTACAGAACTTCAATATGTATGTATTTATACATAACGGTCTCGTCTTTATGATATGAATTCGGATTGAACGGGATGGTACCAAAATATGTAAGCTGTTTTAGTTTTAGGTCGATTCTATGCAGGTATTATAGTTCTTCATAGTTCCCTAAATTGCGAGTCTTATCTTAAATAATTTTATTTATCACACAATTATAGAGGTAAATATATTTTTTATTAGAATAGGTATAATTAGGATTGTAATACATAATACAGTTCCAATATGATTGCATCAGAAATACACCATTATTAAAGACACACATAACATAACATAACATCACGCCTTTTATCCCCGAAGGGGTAGGCAGAGCTGCACATTATGCCACTGTACAATGTAACACCCACTTTTCACTATTTATGTTATGAGTCCCATGTAATAGGGGGTGAGCCTATTGCCATATACCGGGCACAATTCCAGACTCCGTGCTACTACTGAGATTTTTTTTTAAAAACCCCAGTAATACTTTGCCCGACCCGGGAATCGAACCCGAGACCCCTTGCCCGGCAGTCGCGCTTGCGACCACTCGGCCAACGAGGCAGGCCATTATTAAAATTAAAGATTCTTAGAAATAAGTAAAAAAACATGATCACAACCAACCACAACACAGGTAACTGGCTCTGTATAAGTGCTTACGTATCTTGTAATAAAACTCAGCTAAAATATTTATTCAGTTGCTGCGAAACGCCCATAACCAGTCATGGCCAAGGTCTGACAAAAGCCTCAAAATATCTCGTTAACATTGACACCAAGGATTGCAAATGCAAAGATATTTTTTATTACTCATCACTTGGCGTCCGGAAACTTCCTTTTAATGATTTTTATTTTATATCAATAACATTTTTAACAAAAACAATCCAATTTTAGTAAGTATTATTTGGCTTGTATGAATTTTACAAGGTTTTTACAAGTTAGGTAATAGTTTAAGTGTGGGAGAGCCATGCTTCGGCACGAATGGGCCGGCTCGACCGGAGTGGTTCCACAGCCTCACATTAAACCGACGTGAAACAACAGTTGCGTTGTGTTTCGTCGTGTGAGTGATGTTACCGGAGGCCCAATTCCCGAATCCCCAATAACCCTTAAATTCCTAATCCCCAAACGCGATTGTGACACATAACATCACATAACATCACGCCTTTTATCCCCGAAGGGGTAGTCAGAGGTGCACATTATATCACTGTACAATGTAACACCCACTTTTCACTATTTATGTTATGAGTCCCATGTAATAGGGGGTGAGCCTATTGCCATATACCGGGCACAATTCCAGACTCCGTGCTACTACTGAGAATATTTAAAAACCCCAGTAATACTTTGCCCGACCCGGGAATCGAACCCGAGGCCCCTTGCGCGGCAGTCGCACGACCACTCGGCCAAAGAGGCAGTCACGCGATTGTGAAACCAATTGTAATATGTTTCGGGTGTCCATGAGCGACGCCGATGGCTTGGACGCAGATCACGTGATGCATCTGGCCGTTTACAGGCTTATTCCATAAAAAAGGTAGACTGTGTCTTCTCGCTTACTTTGTCTTTCTTGGATGGTCATTTCAAGGTTGTCTAAACAGTATTTTTCCTACATATCTTTTCGACCCGTGGGAATCCCTTATTAATCTCTTCGACCATATATCATTGACAGAAGGAAAAGTTAATACTGATTTCGATTAAAAAATCATCTTAAAGTTACACACATAGGCACTTAAAAATAAATATGACATCCACTTTCGTTGAGTTGAGGGTCGAAGTGGATGAGTGGATGTTATTATTGAGATTATTATACTTCACGAAAATTAAATGTCAATTTCTTCAGACGTAGGTAAATAAAGAATATATTCAGGAAACTATATACTCTTTAATTAATTGAGGTAATGCAGTGAATATCTTTACCTTGGAGTAGGTAAAATAAGGATAAACTTTATATGAACTCACATTAATGTGAGTGTTACAGTGAATGTGTCAGTGTCATTGAGTATCATATGACACTCACATATTAGGTAAAACTTTTACGAAATACTCAAATACTCAGAATCTGACAATGAACTTACTGTTATAAGAATTTACTGGTATTTATATGAAATATTTATGTTATTTCAAAATGTTTATTTTACTAGGAAAATTCACATAAATTTCGATTATCCATACAAAATAAACACATGCCTTTTTTACTGATTGAAAAAAACATTTCATCCTCAATCGAGTATTAGGCAGATATGTTTATAATTAGCATGTTCTTTATTGCATATAGTAAAAGGACTAACAATAATGCTTCGCTTCAAGTTTCAAATTGAATTCAATAAGTAATAAATTATTTATTAGATAAGTATGAGAGTCTCTGGGTAGGTTCAACAGACACGTATCCCCTTAAATTCTCTTCGGCCACCGTAAGGCCGGGCCTGCGGACGGCGAGCCACCCATGCTCCATGACCAGAACCAGACCCGAGCGTACACTCAAAGAGCCATCAGAACACCCAATAGGGCTGATGCCGATTCGGAGTCGCGGAGAACCTAACGGGATACCGGGGCTCCGGCTCGAAGCGCAGGAGTAGGAACGGGGTGGATTTTAGTCAGTAAGAGTCTGACACTCCCTCCCGCCTTACTCAGGCGGGATAAGTCAATCGATGATTTTCCCCCTTAAAAAAATCCCCTTAAACTCAAAATCTAATATTTATATATTTACCAATAACCAGATATATAAATAAGAAATCTCTTAAAATCAAAAACCAAATATGTAGGTACCTGTCCTACTTTGACTGACTCGGGAATCCAATACGAGAATCATATTTGACAGCACACACTAGCACTGCACAAACGGTCTATCTGCCGAACCCTCAATATTTATTTATTTATTTATTTAAGCTTTAATGTACACAGAAACGAAACGAAACAAACGAAACAGAAACAAGTAATGGTACATAAGGCGGACATTAATGCCATATGGCATTCTCTCCCAGTCAACCTTAGGGTTAAATTGAAAAACGGCGAAAAAATAGGCATGTGTAATTTAAGAAACAAATAACATAAATAGACTTTAATAAATATAGATAGGTACAAAAAATAATAAGATAGAAAAATATTTAGCAATATTAAGATAAAAAAAAATAACTATTTATAATTAACAAAGACATGCAATTCGCAAATCGTGTCGACATTATTATAGATTTATACTTCCTAAAATTAAATTAAACCTCATTGAGCACTATAAAAATGGTTCAATGGTTCTGTATTATGAAGTGGCTATTATAATACAATCAACACTTTGAAGTGTATTGTAAAAACATCCCAAAATGTAGACTTTACACCTTAAACAAAAAATGGATACAAATATAAAATTGTATGAAAAAACTGACTAAAGAACAGGTCAGCACCAATTGATCATTTGACTGCTTCGTTAAATCATTAATGCAATCATTAGAGCTAGTGCAATCATTATCATCCGACGCTTCATGACACAGGAGAAAAATCTAGTGAGCCTAAAAACTAAAATTATCCAATAATTTTTATTGAATAAGCCGGTAAACGAGCAGATGGATCTCCTGATGGTAAGCAATCGGCGTCGCCCATGGACACCTGAAACACCAGAGGCGTTACAAGTTGCGTGTGTGGAATTGCGGAGATTGGGGAGAGGGGTAATTGGGCGTCGTGTAACCTCACTCGAAACACAACGCAAGCGTTGCTTCACGTCGGTTTTCTGCTCGGCCGTGGTATCACTCCGGTCGAACTGGGCCATTCGTGCCAAAGCATGGCTCTCCCATACTTATGTAAACAATTTTTGCACAAAGTTAACACTTTTAAAATTGGTGTAAGTCAAACCTCCTCTAGCGGCAGGCTCCAGTGGCTGACGTGACACTTTAAGGGTTACGATTTCGATAAAAAAAATTTGTGTGTGTTCAAGGGGATCTGGGAATGGTTTAGATTCACAAATCAGCCCGGCTGATAGCGCTGTAGTCGGTTTCTAGGTTATTTATCTATACCTATTATTACAGGACGTCTGTCGGGTCCGCTAGTGTACTTATAATAATTTCTATGGGATATTATTCTGTAATGTTCTGTTCATTCTAACATGTCAAATTATGACTCCACGACGCAGTACCTACAATTTCACAACTTGAAATGTATTTACGTATATATGTATAAATACACAAAAAAACATGAATGAATAGAAGTATATAAATAAATTTTTAATGGTAAGATTAGTTTTTTACTCCCAATGTGTGAATAGCATTTGTGACGTCAGCGTGACTCGTTCATTTTTTTTATTAATACATATTGAATTTAATTCTATTATCCTGTTTTTATGTCATTATAAAATGGAACGCGAATATGTCTAGCAGTGTTGATGACGTAATCAATACTTTTTCTATTTAAATAATACAGGGTGACTTGTAACTCGACGTATTCCACTCGGGAGATGATAATATAGCAAATTTCCTACAAAATTAGTCCTGAGGTCTCGTAACTTTGTTGCTATGTATTAGTTTCTTTACTTAGCTACCTAGAAATATTTGTTTATACTATCAATAACTGAATAGGATACAAATTCAGTGTAGTACTTAGATGTAAAAATCCTACTTCACTGAACTTACCATTTTATATTTTGCGAATACAGCAGAATGGTCACCTATTCATATTGATGCGGAGAATCGATATGTCAACCCAATTAGTTCGCTTCATAGTCTAACGTAGCTTGAGACATTAACTGCGTAATTCCTTACGTAGGAATTCGTCACAGTATTGTGCAGGTGACTAGAAAAGCCTAAGAGAATAGAACATACAGAGACGCGTAAATAATTGATTAAAATCATTTCTCATACAAAATTGAAGAATATGGTTTGAAAACAAAACAAACTTACCTTTTTTTTTCTTTTGGCAACGGAGTCTCCAATACAGTGTTGTAACAAACTTACCTATAGGTATCCAAATATTCAAACGTCAATTTTTGTTCTCAATCCAAACTGGGTGCTTACTCTTAAACCAAACACAATGTCAATGCAATTTCAATCCAAAAATCTCAATAATTATTCAATGTCAATACTATACAACCCTTTTCGTAGCTGTTGAAATAGCATTGAGAGTACGTAATATATAACTATACTCAATACCATTCAGTTAATTCAATATTCACGCAATACGGTTGCAATGGGCGCTAGTGTTGCAACTCAAGAGTACGAAATTTCAAAATACCAATGTCAATCGATCGGAATTGGATTCAAGAGTAGGTAAGCCCCCAGAAAGGCTACTCCATTTTATTATTTTAAATACTTCGTTATGAAACTCCAAAATATCACACATAATTATGTAGGCACTATTATTTTCCTTAGTCGGTAAACACGTACAGTAAACACAAACATAACTATAACTACAGTTATATCGACATAGAAATTCCACACTAAACCTTAGAGCCTAAAGCACTACACAAAGATTCTTTGAAACAATGGCTGTTTAGCTGAAATGTCCACATAAAAATTCCGCAATTGGAAATGGCGGGCTTTTGCTGTCTACATTACTCACGATGACAGAACGCCATCTTTTATTTAATTGGGAGTCCCACAGATAATAAAATGTTGGATTGTTTGATTAAATCCTCATTTTTTTAAATGAGGTTAGGATTAATTTAGTAGCAGACACAAAAATTTGTATTTATAGTAACATAACATATAACATAACATCACGCCTTTTATCCCCGACGGGGTAGGTAGAGGTGCACATTATGGCACTTAATGCCACTATACAATGTAACACCCACTTTTCACTATTTATGTTATGAGTCCTATGTAATAGGGCAGGGAAGGAGAACCCCCTATTAAATAGGGGGTGAGCCTATTGCCATATACCGGGCACATTTCCAGACTCCGTGCTACTACTGAGGCTTTTACAAACCCAGTAATACTTTGCCCGATCCGGGAATCGAACCCGAGACCCCTTGCCCGGCAGTCGCACTTGCGACCACTCGGCCAATGAGGCAGTGAATTTATAGTCATCGTTTAAAATGAATAAAGGAATCACTAGCCTATGACCTTAAACATCACAACTGTTCCTTACTCCTACAAACACTTAGTTTTGCTAAATCAACAGAATTCACGACTCTACCTACATAGGTAACACATTAAAATTTTACGTCTTCGTGGTATAAATGTCACATTTTACGGCTCTTGGGAAATGTAGTACAGCTGTGGTCGGAACGACTTAATAACCATTTTCCAGCTATATGTCGCTGTGTTTGATTTGTAGCTTTTTCCGCCACGTTCTGAAGCACAGTCACTAGTTTGTATGATTAAACGCCACTCAAATGTGGTAAGAACTAGGTTATTTAAAAATGTCTCCATTTTAAAATCAAATTGGAACTGTCAGTCGGCCATATTGCGATTCTTAACTGATGCTTAATTTTTGCGGTTTGAATAATATGTCCAGCTTTTTGTGTTTCATTATTTTTTTGCAAATTGTTCTTTTTTTAAAACTGCTAAGTAAATAGAGACTTTTGAGAAATAAAGAGTTTTTATTTGCTTGCAGTTTTATTGCTTCCACGCCTTACTTCTAAAAGCAGGCATCTATCAGAACGGAGCAGCGGAAGACTTAACGGGTTGCCGGGGTCCGGCTCGAAGTGCAGGAGTAGGAACGGGGTGGTTTTTAGTCAGTAAGAGTCTGACACTCCCTCCCGCCTCACCCGGGCGGGAGAAGTCATTGGATGATTTTCCCCCCTCAAAAAGAAGGCATCTATCAGAGTGATTTATTTAAGTTAGAAGTTTATTATAGATTCATTGTCGAACTCGCAAATTTTTTCAGCCTTTAACCGCTTAAATGCACAGATATGAGACACAATAGAAAATACATTGTCTCGCGTCAATCCACGTTTAGACACACGGCGTGTTAATATCGAGTCAAAAATTCTTTGGATGTTTTTTTTTTAATTTTACAGTTTAGCGACAACATTATACTAGTCTGTTTGAACAGCAAATTCTTTGGCTTTTTCCCAAGCTATACACATAGGTACCTACTTATGTATTTAAATAGGTACTTATACGTATCGCAAGAAAACGAGAATCTACAAAGTATTCCTTTAACATTTAATAAAACGATGCCAAATTGACATGTGAACAGTTAAAGAAACTATAACTTTTTATAGAATTATATTTATACATAAAAAAGCTCTTTACAAAGAGCACTCGACTTTTTTTAATTGAGGAAATGATAACAGGGTGTAGCTAGCTATACATTTATTTAAAAAAACACCTTAGTTACATTAGTCTTCAGATATTGCAAACAAAAAATCATCAAATATGACAATCACTACGAGTAAATAGAGTCTCTACTCTACTAATTAAACTGGGTGTAAACGGAACGCTCACACGAGCCATGCTTCGGCACGAATGGGCCGGCTCGACCGTAGTGATACCACGGTCCCACAGAAAACCAACGTGAAGCAACGCTTGCGTTGTGTTTCGCCGTGTGAGTGAGGTTACCGCAGGCCCAATTACAATTAATTAATTCAGTAGCAGTTTAAGGTTCAGGTATATTAGACCCAGGCGTCTACCAAAAGTGATAGTGAATTCAGCCAATATTAATTCAATGCAAACTTCTCAGCATATATACAGTTAGATAAAGGTATATAGTTCATATATACATAGGGTTCATCCCTTAGAAGAAAGAAGAGTGTTCGTAGACATAACCTACTAGGTAAAAATGTCAGGTCACATCGATCGACTGTAAAAGTAGAAAACGTTTGAGGTAATTGTCTGTGGGAGCCATCACGTACACTGCAACATATTGATCCAATCCAAGAAAGCATTGGACAAGGTCACTTTCAAGATATTAGGAAGTAAACGACTTAGATTTTATCAGAATGTTAATTGTCCAATCTAACTATGGAATCTAAGTATACATATATGCATACATTTTTTAATTGTCCGTTCCCGCCTGGGTGAGGCGGGAGAGAGTGTCAGACTTTTACTGAATAAAAACCACCGCGTTCCTTACTCCTTCGCTTCAAGCCTGGGCCCCGGTAACCTGTTAGGTTCTCCACGAGATATATACATAGATAACGTCACGCCTGTCTCCTATGAGGGTAGGCAGAGACTATGGAACGCCAAGTAATACGATTCCTACATACCTCTTTCGCTTCATCAACAGTCATCAATCTTTTCATGCATGCTCGTCGGTTAAGGGCACTTTTAATTTAAATCTAAGCAATTTTTATAAAATACGTAGGTACGTCCTCCTATGAATGGAGAAATAACGTTTTTCGCAGTCCCATAGGATTTTCGGGAAACCTAAAGAGTTGTCCTATAATCTCAAGAAAACGACTCGCTATTTTTTGCTCGACCTATCCAGTGCTTCCGCCTGGGTGAGGCGGAAGGGAGTGTCAGACTCTTACTGACTAAAACCACCCCGTTCCTTCTCCTGCGCGTCGAACCGGAGCCCCGGTAACCCGTTAGGTTCTCCGCGACTCCGAATTGGCATCGGCCCTGTTGGGCCCCATCTGTGGTGACCCGATTTTTACCACAATCAGTGCAATATTGTAAAACAACCATTTTTTTTGCTTTGGAACTAAAAATTAATCAAAAATATGTCTCCATTTCAGATTCTTCACCGCGTTCCCGGCGTCGAAGGAATTCTTCAAAATGATCAAGAACGTACCAGACGACCAGTATCTAACAAACCCACAATTCAAGGCTCACGTCATCAATTTGATGACGTCACTCAACCTGGCTGTGGAGAACATGAACCAACCAGAGATCGTCGCCGCCATGATGAACAAACTCGGAGAGTCACACGGCAGGAGAAAGATCCAGGAGAAAAATTTCTTAGTAAGTTTACAAATTTATGATGTAGATAGTAAATAATAATTACATACTATATATTTTTCTAAATATGTTATTTATTTCTTTTCTTCTCTTTTTCTTTTTTTAGGGTGTAACGTTAGCTATTTCTAATCAGGCAGTATCAAATTACATACGCTTCCCGTCCTATTACGAGGACCAATATTAAAATAATGCGACATTTTGTCCTACGGTTCAGCAAAACATTGGCAACCTAAATCAGCCAGACATAAACATTGATTTATTCGAAATTCGAATTCACATTGAATCAAATCAAATGACATTACGAATCCACATTCTTTTTATAAAATTATTGCTTCCGTAAGCCCCTTAAGCGGTAGACGTGTTCGTAATTCAAAATGACGCGGGGAAACGTTCGATGCTTGAATAAAATTCAATTTGTGAACCGCAAATATGGGCGATACGCTCATTTGCATATTAAATGTATTAGATTAGAGTATTAGACTAACGTACGGCCAGGGAGGGTGTGGCTTTGTCTATTATTGTATTACATACATAAATACGTCATGTTTTTATACGATTCGTAACAAAAAACTAAAACTTCAATAGTAATCTTCTAACCCGTATTTAAAAAAAGAAAATGAATGGTCATGATAATCAAAAGATCGTTTCTGCACCGATCACACTCCGAACTTTATATTTAAAGCTTTTTTTTCTTACACGTAATTAGATAATTTAATTATGGAATGCCTGTCGTAGTGCTTTAGTACCTAATTGAAGTAGTGGTATAAACTCTAATCCACTTGTATGGGAATCGAACCTGTGACATATTGCCTAATAACTATTTGCCTCTACACTTAGTAGTCATTTCAAAAACCATTATTGGAATATTATATCATTAGCTAAAAAAACAGACATGTACCTATGTAATCCTGCCAACTAAATTAAGTAAAAGTTATTATAACAAACACCTACTTACCTACTAGGTAGTTAATAAACTTAAAAAAAATTTTACTAATCAAACAATTATTTTCTTTTCTAGGAACTGAAACAAGTCATAGTGAAAATGTTCATAGAGGTGCTGAAGTTGGACGACACGACACTAGGAGCTTGGGGCAAGACCGTCGATTTCTGGTACAAACACCTATTCGAGACCCTTAACAAAGCGGAACAGACCAGATAACATACACATTGTCAACCAATTACAGTTTAAACGAGTAGTATAGTATCTACAATGGCTACTGTGAAAAGCAAACTCGGTTTGATCTGTTGTACGATGATAGGAAAATGACCGAATGTTAAATTCAAATATAGAATGAGAACGCGCTTTAAAAATTGAATGATGAATATCGGCCTGTTTTAAAAATCCAGCTATCTGTATTTTTCTTAAACTAGAGCTTAACACATTTTATGTTGAGCCTATGTCAAACTTCTATCTCTACTTTATTACTTATACGCAAATCTACCGATGGATTAATGAGACTGGCTGTATATCGACTGGCATTAAATAATTTGGCTATCTGTGGCAGTAGACGTTGGTACTACGTACTTAGGTACATTCCGTAACTTCTCACAAAATAATTAATTTGAATTAATTTCAGTTATCTTCCTTTCATCTTTTATTGGAATCTGGTCCGTCGAGATCTCATTAAAGGATAATAATTTTTTCACCGTCGTCATAGAGTTTGCTTTCCACCGTTGAAAATCAGGCTGAATAATCCATATTATACTGCGTTGTGTTTGTTACGGTTAAGATTGGAGAAATCGATTTTATTTCCTATTTTTACAATTATCTACTCATGAACATACTTTCTTGTGTTTTCCATGAGAAACGAAAATTATATTGTTAATCGCATAGTTGTTGAATTGTTTTAATGTTTTTTTTTTATATATTTGATAACTTTTTTTATTGGCAAGGCCTAAGCTTTTTGTCGTGTCACGGCCTTAGGCTGTATAAATGTTGTAAACACCAAAAATTTTTATGTATCACAATTTTTTCTCTTTTATTATACAATTTTAGAATTTCTAAATAACTTTAACATTTTATACATTGACTTTTGAGTGTTAGACATTTTATCAACACTTGAATTATTGTTTTGGCATAGATGTATGTAAAATGTCATTTTATCATAGTTTTAAGACGCATTTAATAATATTGTAGGTTAGATATAAAGCTTCAGACATCTTCCATTCTATTGCATAATGTAAATAGCTAAATTTGTAAATAAAGCAGTGGATTTTTGTACATTGTACACTTGTTAAACCAAAAAAACAAACATATTATGTAAATACATGATTATTCAATATTTGTCAACGATTTTAATTATTGGGTCATTAAATTTTATATGAAATACTTGTGTCCATTTGTTGTTCCCTATATCAACCTAGGACCCAGCCTGGAACAATTCACTGCCGCTGAACTATGCCATATATATATCCTCATTATCCTCTACAGAAGAGGGTTTGCCAAAGTTTGCAAGGAGGCTGAATATCACACCGGCGAGAAGAATAAGGGTAGTGTATTCTACCCTATCGTTACCACACGACTGACTTTCCCGCAACAGACGAGCAATCTAAAAATCAATATATCGGGAATGAGTAACAGTATTACTGTGGCTTAATAGCGCAATTATGTATCGATTGGGTTAACAATACGACTCAGCTATTAAGGTGTATTGCTTTTGAAAATTTGTTTTCTTTACAGCAATATAACTCTATATAAGGAATGCAGATAGATTTCGTTTTTATAAGAATTTGTCTGATACCTATTTAAAATAAAATAAAAAAACAAAAATAAAATATAATAAGCCTTTATTGCTGTAGTTACAATTAACAAAAAATCACAGTCACAGCAAAGTCAAAGTCAAAGCATTTATTTCAATTAAACCATAGTTTGGTACTTTTGAAACGTCAACAAATACAAAATAAATAATAGTCTGTCAGTCAGTCCGTCAGTGAAACTAGGTGAAGCTAGATGCTCATTCCAAAAAGTAGATTCCAATGGAGAAGATCGAGCAAGAAACTCCACTTGTTACTCTTTTAAAAAAAGTGTGTTCTACAATGTCTCTGATACATATTTCAATACTGTATGCATATGTAAGAACAATGCAAAGACACGCTTGACGCATTATACTAATCGTACAAAGAGTTAAGAAATAAACCAAACTTAAAAACTACTCTAACATAATCTCAGCAATCGGTTTCTCTCCTTTTACAACAGCTTGTCTTTCGACAAAGGCTTACTCTAAGGATTTCCACTTGTTTCTGTTCTTTGCTACACGTAACCGTTCTGGCCCTGCTACTCTTGCTTCAAGTCGTCTTCCCATCGTTTATGCTGTCTTCCTCTACTTCTCCTGCTGTCTCGGGTACCATTCCTTTATTATTCTGGTCCATTGCTCTCTCTCTCTCCTCTCTCAGCATATTTCCTGTCCAATGCCATTTCAGCGTTCTGTATACTGATAGGACGACATTGCACGACACATAATTATTAAAAATTGGGTAGTAGGTAAATTGGATGCAACAATAACATTTCGACAATTACGTTTGAGTTTTATGTTAAAACGAACGAGTTTTAGGTAGGCAGAAACTGTAAGTCATCTACTTATTTCCATCATTGTTATTTAATATTAATTTTCCATGACATATTAAATACGTACCTTCTATCATTATCGCATTACCTAAACGAAAACCGACCTACATAAATATTTCCTACACAACCCACATCAATCAAATCAAAGAATCAAGTACCTAAACATCTACTAGCAATCGTTGATAAGACCGTGTTCCTAAGTAAATACTTGGCTGTATAATAAAATTCCTGAGTCTCGCAAAGCGACCATAGAGTACCTATAGCGTATGTACCTACGGCACGGACTCAAGTGCTTGCATTATTCAGCCTGCTGCATATTTAACGCGCGCCGTCGCCGCTCTCCTGTCTCTCCTTACGACACGGTTAACGCAGACATTTTATTAACAATGATTAGCAAATATGTATAGATTTAAAGGTAGGTTCAGGCACAAATAAAGTTGGATAAGTACCTAATCTTACATGTGAGAATTTTTTATTTTAGTCTAACCCAACTTTAACTGGAAATTTTGGCATCAAAACAAAAAATGTTAACATTTATTAAAGTTATGTTTACAAACGATACGATAAAATTAAATAACTACGTCAAAGAGAAATCAGAATCCGAACACATTGTTCTTTTGTTTATAAACACGGGAAATATAGAAAGACAAACGGTAGAACTGTTTAATGAGTAGGTACATGCCCACCGCTAACTAGGTATTCGAGCGCCCGCGTACAAATACCGAATATGCCGCTCCCCTTTTTGTTGGGTGGGTAAAAAGTCTTCAATGGACTTTTCAGGAAGTGACTCTTACTAACTAAAAACCACCCTATTCCTTCCAACACTTACTCAAAGCCAGAGCATCAGTTCCCATATGACAAGCTACTCCAGAAAGGCAACAATCCTGGTGGGCCCCGTGTATGGTAGTCTGATGGCTCTTTGAGGTCCGCATTTTACGCGCCGCGACGTACACTCAGGTCTGGTACTTGTCAGGTGGTGAGCTCTTTGCTTGCCGTCCGTCGACTCGCGCTCCGGAGATCCCGACAACGCGACGCGATATTACACTCAGAGCGTCTCCTGTTACCTCTTGAAAATTATAGACGATACTCGATACATTTCGAGTAACTCTAAAAAGTGATCGAGAACGCTCGATAGATTTCGAGTATTTCTTGAAAGTGATCGAGAACGCTCGATAGATTTCGAATTAGGGCGCCACTGACCGGTATAGGGCGCTAAAAAGTGCAGAGGGATTTTTATATCGGATTTGGAGTGCCATTAACCAGGAGTGGACGGCGAGTAGTAATTCTCCTTATTTAACTAGTCCTGCCTTTTACAGAAACCGATTAAAGATACTTGTATATGAAGAATTTGGGGCGCCACTGAACGGGAGCAGGCGGTGTACATCTTATGACGATTTTTTTAAGGGGGGCAAGTCATCGTATGTCTGCTCCCGCCTGGGTGAGGCGGGAGGGAGTGTCAGACTCTCTGACTAAAAACCACCCCGTTCCTTCTCCTGCACGTCGAGCCGGAGCCCCGGTAACCCGTTAGGTTCTCCGGACATCTTATGACGATAGACAGTCATAGCGCTAATATTACTTGCGTCGAGTGGGATATGGCCTCCTCCAGCTTCTTCCATACGCCCATCCTTGCCTAGGTCTACCCAATTCTTCCGTCTTCTGTATAATATCATCAGGCAAACTTCTGTTTCGTCAACCAAATATTAATTTTTCCCTTGGGCCTTGGATATTTAGCAACAAACGACAATAATTACCATTTTTTACATAACTGGGTAAAATTGCATATAGGTACCCAATATCTGTTTACACTACCTCTATTCCTAGAAACATAGGCCAAATGACCAAATTTCAAGGTATATTAGTTGGAGATAAATAAAACACTAAGACTTTAATGATTTTTTTTATTTTTTTTTTACAATTAATCAGATAACATACATATCAAACCAGCCGAAGTATGGCTAAACCCATTTATTATCTAAACTTACGAACAATACAAGAAATTGATACCTCTCAAATTCACCTTACTTTAATATATATAGATATATTATAATAATATAATATGCGTTCACTCTACATATAATCTACAACCTACTTACTCATAATCTAAGTTTTGCATAAATTCAAAGTAAATATGCCCAAAAGAAATATTGTTGAACTATGAATATATATTACTTTTTGGCAATTAATTGAGTATCATTTATGTGCATAGCAAAATTAATTTTCTTTTAAAATGTAACTTAGATCTTACTTCATAAAGAGGCCACAAATATAACATGCGTTTCTGTCGTCAGTTCGATTAAATAGGGACTTTTTGTTAAACATTATTTATTGCCTATTCTATAAACATTACACTTATCGAAATGTAAGAAAAATATCCTTACGCAATAACTGAATTAGTCTAGCAGTGCTGTGCAGTGAGTGTAGAGGGTCCTCCGGTGGCTGGGAGGCACGCTCGAGCTACGTCACCGTCACCGCTCGAGGCGAGCGTCGCGAGTGACGCGAGGGTGCAAGCGCGAGCGCGCCGCCCGACCCGCCTCACCGTTGTGCGTACACATTGCGCTAACAATACGAGACAACATTTCACATAATGATCAAAACAACTATTTGTCATCTACATAAAATTTGCTCCAAATGTTTATATTAAAATATTTCTACTTATTGTAACTTCTAATTAGTTACAGCCAACTTTACAAATAATTGATACATTAGACTCTCAAATAGATCTCTACTAACTATTATTAATTAATGGTAAAAAATAAAGAATAAAAATACTTCTAAACATTGCATTTCAATCACATAAGGTTTAGTTAAATACAATAATAACATTTTTAAAACCCGAACATAAGTATTACAAGAACAATGATATCGTTGAGTTCTGGAATGGAAAATAGCACACTTAAATTCACTAACTGTTACACTTACATAATAATTATTGTTCTCCTGCTTTGTTTGTTAATATACATTGCTTTTAAGGTAGTATCAGAAAAATAACAGTAAAATATATCGACTATTTGATACACTGATAAAATTCATGATAAACCCTTAATTAACTTAAAGAAATTGTTAAAATTGTGTACCAAATAACAGTGCAGTGCGTTTGATAAGTACAGAGAATCGATAAATACATTGATATAGATAGGACATACTATGTGAGGTTATTGAATGAGGTAATACAGATATAAGAACATAGAACCGCTGCCGATGCCTCGGACGCAGCCGACCATTCGCATCTGTGCTACTGTCTACACCTTATGTAAATGGAGACGGCGATGTCTAAAAACACGGCCCTTGCAAAAATAGATCTAGAACAAGTATAGGTGTAGGACGAGTGTGACAGAGGCACGCGGACGCTCGCCGCGGGGCAGCCGCTACGCTATTATTTGGTACGTGACGGAACATACGTAGAGGATGGTGTACAGATCAATACAAATTCATATTACTATTAAGGCAGCCGTTCATAAACTTACTACGTGAAAATTACTTACGCATGCCTCATTATTATTATTACGATCATAATTATATTATTACATATTATATTTTAGACATTGAGAATACAAAGTTTCAAAATAAATACCCAACAAAGATAATTTGAAGAACATAAGGAACACTACAGCAGCAATCAAATTGCGAACACATTTTGTACTACATAAAAAATAATACACAACCCTTTGCGCGAAAAGACTGAAAAGTTCAACTTTTAAAGTCACCATGAAACTCGGGTCCTAGCATGAAATGCAATATAGACTAATATTCCGTGCGTTCGTCAAAGATGTGCTTTCATATGAGTTTAGCGTACATATACCGGGATCACCTGCAAACGCAAGGAAAATGCTTCATAGTACGACCCTCGTGTCACTTTCAGTTAATACTAGATCTTTAGAATAAATTTTTCCCATCACAGAGATTTACACAGAAAAATCTTTTAGTTTTTTTTTCGAATATATTTAGCCTATTGATATAATTATGAAATAATTTAGTATCTGCTTATTTATTAAGTGTTCCAATACAATACCAAGGAGAATTATTAATTATTAATATTATTGGTGTAACGTGAGACGAGACAGCCTAAGTCTACGCTAACTTATCAATTAGTTATATTGATATTGTTATAATGAAATACGTCGCTGAAACATGCTTTATATACTACATTGTACTTTAACTCAAAGGTGGTACCGAAAAATATTATTTTTATTATAAAACAACGCCAATCGTTCATACTTTATAGAGATGTGACTCACTACAATACTAGGGACAATCAATTTAGTATTCATTATTATGATAACTTAAGGTTTTACGATTACAAACTTAACGCACATCACGGGAACCACGGATATGAATACAACAAAATAATTCGAATTAGAAATGTAGACGATATGCAACGTTCAAAGATCAATTATTTAAAACAAATTTCAGATGACATCGGTGGTACTCGAAATAAATTGTTGCGATCAGTCTCCGCCCTGGAGCGGCGGTGATGTCATGATACTGAGTGTTAACTTAATTTCATTGGGATATATCGGTACACTATATATCATTACATGGTGGGGTTTTATTACTAATTAAGCTTGTTCGTTTTGTACAACATAAACCGACAACGGTACTAGTCCACTCATAAAATGGTCTTCCAAATGTATTCCAGCTCGATACATTCGATACTAAAGTAAAAAAATATACGAAGCAGTTAAATATTATGTCTCGTCACATAACATGTGCCGCTGGCAGTAGGAGACCTCTAATAAAATAAATATTCTCATCCGACTCACTGGACAATATTAAAAATATTTTCTTAATCACAGATATCAGTCTGTCAAAATTTAAATTAAGTATATTTCAGAATTGGATTAGTCGTTCCTCACTTACATAGGATATTATTCAAGTACAAGTACAATCAAGGTACAAAAGTGACTAATTTAAGACCGCAGAGTATTGATTTTTGACGCCAATAGAAATATCTAAATATTGAGAGGTTATTAGTACTTTAGTGGAACATTAACGAATTTGGTCGTTCGAAGTACGCGATTACGTATATGTCAAGCACGGTGTGGTCGAGACCGGTACACTTCTCTTATAGTACAAATGAACATTGAATATAAACAATTTGACACAGGTACAACAGAGATCTAATGAAAGAATAATACGAATATAAACTAGTTTCATATAGGATATGATCGTTAAATTATGCTCGATTATAATCACTCGCACGTCGCTACGTGCGATACATGAATGCGAGAGAGACTAGAGAAGCAGTGTGTAGTTAGCGAGCAGCAGTCCGAGTCTACTGCATCAATTAACTGTTGGTGGGGGGTTGGCCTTGTACACATACATACATATATATTACGCTACGTAGTATCGTCGAATCCAATGCAACTTTACTCAAGTATCCGAAAGTAAGGCAGAGCCGCGATGTGTCTACCGGTGTGCACGTCACTTGTACGCCAACAGAAACGTGCCGACTTACTGCTCTATTACATCTATACATAATAGCAGTTAAAATATTCTCAGCAATCACATTTAGTTAAATTACCACATAGAGAATTTAGCTTAGTTCAACATTTTATCAATGGCCCTCTGTTTACACGTAAAGTCACTCAGTACATTTTTTTATTATTTTGTTTATAATCAGTTGTTTGTGTTTTATCAAGAACACCCTATGTCTTACAGCTATATATTCCAATAATACAAAAATCCATTCACTATAATTAAGGTAAATTTTAGATATTTAAACACTAAAATGTAAAATATGAACATCCTAAATAAACTCTGATATTCCAATTTTTAGGCATTAGCTCAATTAAATATATGATTGAGTGACTATGAAAAAAGAGAAATAAATGCATTATAATAATACTACCCAACCATTCCCTTGTAAGATTGACAGTCCAAGCTGCTCGGGCCGACCTATCGATATCGTAACCTCTACACACTAACGTCAAAGCCTTCGTTATTTTATATTTGGTATTCACTTATTCGCACCACATAACAAGACTAGAGGAATGATTGCCTCTTGTGTCGACGTCACGCGTCCCCGCCATCTCAACACGATCCCTCGTAAATAAGGAAGACTAGTTTCTTTGTAGATATCACCTAATGTGTTCTCTATTGTATTAGGACGTCAACGACGCAACGTACAAAAATATATATAAATAAAGACAACAAGCAAAACATTAACCTTATTTAAATTAAAAGGCCCTCCTGAATATCGTACGCACTATCACTATCAATATGTCGTATATAAGTAACATCGTCAGTAACACGCGACGGCAAACGCATCTAGTAACAATGGAAAATGAGAATGTCTTTTAGTGTGCAACGTTCAGCTTATTTAGGTATTATTGAATTCAGCGCAAAATGAAACTGGGTATAATCATAGATACTTGGTCCCTATATGTGAGTAGACAGTTGATCGAGCGAGTGGTGCCACAATGGGGCTACTGCAGCGACTGTCAAGCCAGAAATAAGCCGAACTATTGTCACGCCACCGGCCCGGCGCCCTTGAACCGCGCTGCTCGATATCCCGACCACTATTGTATCGACTTTTCTAGGCGCTAGCAACACGAACGAATCGACAATAAAACTTGTGACACAAATACACATCTCTTCGAATACCACTACGATTTGAGGCTTAACTAATAAAGCTACCGATTTATATAATATATAGTTTAAGACAAGGCCACAGGGACGGTAGAGTGACAAGCGAAGGAAAGCTATAAAATAAAGTAACGCGCTACGCGTCGTTTAGGCGGCATGAGTCCTACGCCATACACACTGCAGTTATCAGCTATGGTTCAGTACATTAAAAGCTAATTTGGAGATTACAAAATAACTTTAGAATTTTATTCCACACTAGGAAATTTTTATAATTAAGATAATAAAAAATTAAAATTAACAACAATATGAGCAAACTACTTGAATAGTTGAGCTAAAATAACACCAGAGCAGCTTGGAGAGACAACAGCGACCTAAGCGTCGGCTGTCAGTATTAATGGCTCCTATTTGTACGATCAATAGTTTGTTGTGATGTCAGAGATCCATGTAGTTTATGTAAACAACACAAGCGGTCGTCCAATGGCTTACAGACATCGACTTTGGCATTCAAGTGTTATGGAATAGATGCGATCGTTCGAAACACGCGGCACGCGCATGATCTTACTCCAAAATAACCAATTAATTTTAAGATTACACGTTAATTCGGGTAAACTTCATGAAAACCGAAAATAAATAGATAAAAATATTTACATATACGTAGGTATATATATAAAATGTTGATTGATGAAATAACACTTATTACAATAAAAGTAAAACATAGCTAAGCTCATTAATGATTACACAAGGCGTGGGCGCGAACCCCGCTGCTCGCAGCCTTATATTGTCTACAGCTAGTCACAGAGCGGTGCCTAGGCGCACAATTCATATCAATACATTTTGAAAAGGAAACGATTACACCTGCCATCGGTTACGGTAACGTACCACAGTTCATTGAGGCACAATCATTGGTTTCTTTTAATTGCTTTTCTTTATATATTTTTTTATTTTTTTTGTTTTTTTATTTTTTTTTATTATTTTACTTACATTTACATCTATGATCATTATTATAATTACTTGTAGGTACGTAAATTTATTCTAAATAACAGAAACAAATCACGAAAATGTTATTAAAAGAGAAGCATGAAGCGTATTAAATTTTTACGAATAAAATTCCACAATATATACATATTACAGTATAGACATATCATATAAATACACAACAACATAATAATAACACAGACTAAATTGCACATGGCGCAATAATTGTGTGCAGGAAATAATGATGCAGTCATTGAACCGAGAGGAGATTCAGTTAGCGCGGCGCGATGGCCGCTACTCACAACCTTGTGTGCGCGGACGCGGACACCTCTACCGACCCACCTCTACTCTAACACCATATACTGCTACCGACACTCTACACATTTAAAATACGTCCACTTTACAATATGTATAATCCTTTATTTATTAAGTACTGATAACTTTAACTGACTAAAATTTTAAAGGCATAAACTTCTTTCGTCTTTAATCTATGGATGACGTATTCTAAAGGGCACTGGTTATTATACTTTCCGTTTGTTCGGCTAACCTTATAATGGAAAAAACTTTATAAAAAATTAAATATGACATATTTTATTGCTGTATCATTAAATTTAAATTTGCACCAGAGTAAACAACTGAGATTTAGGCGTTATCGAATATTGGTGTAGAATTGGACAGAACAATATCAGTTAATTAAAAATAATACCTAGACTCTTTATTATTCTATCAATCGGTAAAAGAAACACCCTCATCACTTAAATTGAGCTTTAACAATACATAGAATTGACATTTGTCTGTTTTATACGTGCACTATTGTTGCATAGACGTAACACGAAGTGTTATAGGAACATCAGATCATTAACCCGTACCGCGAATATAATTTCAAATTTTGGAAGAATCTTTATCAAGCAGAGAAATGCAATCAGTTGTTCCGGACATCTTTGATAATCACTCTTTGGCACCTAACATTAAACTCCGTGACAATCTCGATTATGGCCCCTTGGAAGGCGAATCAAATAGTTCGGCCGCATATACCGTGCCTTCGTATCAACGACCCGACTGTGTTCAGACGCCGGCGCCGACGACGACCGACGACGACCGACGTCTGCCGTACGAGCGGACGTAAGGAAATATCAGCTCCGCGTTCAAACTAAATCTGTATCTGATACAAATCGCGAAAGGCAACGAAGAATATGCAGTGATGAAAACGCAAACTGCCGTCGGTCCCTATAGTATGATAATACGGTAGTAATGACAATTGCTAACATTGTTTCTAAATGAACACATCACACATCGAAACATTTAACACTAGACTACTACAGGTCCGAAGCGAACAGAGTTCAAACGCACTGACACGTCCAAATCGCGTTCACCTAACTTAATTAATTAATTTGTGAAGAGTATGCGAGCCGGGGCTCGACAAGGTACAGCGAATCGCTTATAACTAACTTAAGTCTAAAATCGTTTTATCATAAAAACACTGGAAGATGTTCGAAATACAGATACAATTTACATAATAAGTCGTCGGGGGGCGCGCGGCGACCAGTCGGCCGGGCGCGGTGGGTCGTCGCGACGGAGCGACTCGGATCGACTCGGATCGGCTCGGAGCGACTCGGAGCGTCTCGGATCGACTCGGAGCGTCTCGGATCGACTCAGAGCGACTCGGAGGCGCGAGGCCCGTGTGTCTGCCTGCCTGCGCCTGCTGCCTCGCGCTCTACTATTCTAATCCCGTAATAATTGGTAATTTTATATTTTGGCAGAGTATCTCTGTGGCACACCATCAATAAATTAAAAAGTAAATAAAAGTGTAAATAAACTTTATGATAACGAACTTTAACTTACACGTGCAATCGTTGCCGTTAAATATCAGTTGTATGCTTATTGAACTCTACGATAGGACTTAAATGTAAACTTATACCTACAGTTATGTAATACCGACAAACCTACGGCTACAAGTATATTATTAACAGAATATCTAAAGCATATGTCACTTTGAATAACGTTCAAATTGAGCCTATAGAAAATACCACAAATCTTTTATTTAAATAGATATTGATATGGCTAAATTTAAGTTAGAACTTTATTCTTACCTATACACAAAAGTGTAATATTTAATTACTGTTCAATTATAGTACTTTAATAACATTTCTCACAAATGTATGTGTAATATAAAATGATAAAACAATTTTCAATTTATTATATTAGGTTACCCTTACGTTAATCGTATAATCTAGATAATCGTTTCATTATATTAAACATAAAGTGGCACTTCAATCACAAATACTGGAAAAAATTTGGGGATACGGTCGCTTCGGCGGAGGCCGACCGCCTGCAACTCGCGCTATGATACTCTCCAACAAAATAGATTATCCTTACATTAGGCAAGATACTTTACATCACAGGATTACTGGATTGCAAGGGAGCGCGCGTCCCACCTTGTACTTGCTGGCGACTGCCATCGCTCGCTCCTAACGCATATAACTATATACTCGTTTGCATCAGACTATACGGCTTAAAGGAATTTACCGCTACAAGAATGCACTTCAAATCTCATAATTTTCAAATTTTGTTACCTTTATAAAATTACAACTAATCGTAAAAGATTTGTTAGTGGGCGAAATGCACTTACACGTTTATTGCTGAATAAAATATCACTACTGGAAAACGAGGGCTCTATGCGAGTGAGAATTCAAAACAGAATAAATAATAATTAAAATACGACAAGTACAGATAAAACGAGAAAATAAAAACGAACACGAAAGAAACTCGGAACGCAGCTCGACGGGCGAAACAGCAACAGCCCTCGAGCACAACAAAATAAATATACGCTATAAAATAAGGCCACGGGACGTGTGACTGAGGTAGCCCGCGACGCACTACGCTATCTGATACCTACGATTATTTGGTAGATTTGCAGGAGCGGGCCGCGCGCGGTCTCACCGCGGTGCGGCCCGCGCCCGCCGCGACCGGACCTTCCTTATAAACCTCGATACAGTTTAATTTGCCATTGTATATGTATAATTCTTATATACACTAAATATTCTACATGAACACTTAAAACACAGTAAGATAATATAGTATGTGGACAGTTGGCTACCACGACCGCGTCGCGCCGCGTGCTCCGACGCCACGTGACGCGCTCGACATGATCTGACTAGGCGAATAAAATTAGTCGATCCCCGTACGGGGGACGGTAAAGCGTAATTACAACTAGACACCTAAAGCTTCGATCCTAAACTCGCGCCTTCGACGATCGAGCGACTTGCCGGCCGATCGATAAATACTATTTATACTATCCAAATCGAAGATTTTACGCTAACCATAAAAAATTTGCACCTCAGGAATGACCGAGGCGACACTTCCGAGCGACCGCGACCGAAACGAAATTAGGACCGAAACCTGATCGACACGGACAAATGCATCTGTACAGATCTCCTTCGCGCCTTAGATAGACTCGCCTCCCAGCAGGTCGGGCGGCAGGAAGGAGTTGAGCGAGGACGGCGTGGCGCGCTGGTCGTGCGAGTCGGGCCATAGCGCCGCGAACCCGCCCCAGCCGTCCTTGTTCCCGCCACGCCAGGCGCCGCCGCCGCCCGAGCCCAGGTGCTGCAGGATCAGCTGCACCTCCGACTCCGCCGGCGACTCCGCGAAGATCGTCGTGTTGCTCAGCACGCAGTTGTTGAGGGCCATCTGGGCCTGCACACACGCAACGCTCGGTCATCACACTGCACACTTGCCAACAGAACATTTGCATTCTTCGTGAATCAACTCTAGATACTGACCTTAGCGGCCTCCTCGCGCGTCGAGTAGCGGGCGAGGGCGAGACCCTGGTTCAAGTACAAGTGGAAGTTCTGGAGAGGGCCATGCTGAACGCAAAGCGTCTTCAGAGTAGACCCATCGATCTAATAAACGAAACACGTTATTGTAACTTCATCAACCAATAAGATAGCACATTAGAACTTGCCGATTCAACAATTAAGTTCTTACTTCTACTTGAGATGTCACTAATTTCAATAACGGGAATTTATATTCGCACAATTAAACAGACGCGTTAGAAGAGTGTATAGTACCTGGCAGTGAGGTTCTTGAGCAGTAGCCAGGTGGAGGCCTGCCAGGACGGCACGGCGCGCGGGGGCGCGTTGTTGTGGTGCTGCGGCCACGCCTTGTTGAGGCCGGGCGGCGCCGGTCGCGGCTTGGCGCCCCACGCGTCAGACTTCAGCCCGGCGCCCGCGCCAGCGCCTCCAGGGGGCGCGTAGCTCCACGTGGACGAGGACAGCGAGCGCTCGCCCCCGGGCGGGGAAGTCTTACCGCCCAACATGTCGGAGTCCTTGATGGCCGCCAGTGACAGTGGCGACCGCACTACAGAGCCCGGAGTCATCGCCGGGTCGTCTTCAACGTTCTTCATTTGGTTGCCCTGTGTTCAATACAGTTGATGTATAATCCAGTTACTTCATCTCAAGGCATAAGGTTGTAACTTAACACTTACAAGTCAATACAAATGTAATGTAATTAATATTATTCTAAAATTCTTACCTTCCATGGCTTGCCGGGTTCAAATTCAGGAACCAAGTCATACACAGGTTGGTGCACTGGGTGTGATGGCCAGGCATCTTTGCCGTCAGCTACATCAGCACTGCTGTCACCCCAACCTTCGGAGCCACGGCCAACTCCCCAAGTCCTAAAGATTACAACAATGTTAGTTCCAATTCAATTGTAAACAAACTTATGTAAATACCAGCAACCCTGAATTAAATCAGTTCTAATAATCATAATTATTTACAATTGTAGTTAATGTTTTGTTTGCAAAAGGCAATTTTATTCAATAACCAAGGATGTATCAACATACGAATCTGGTTGCAGGCCAAGTTGGTTAAGCTGTGGGCTTGTGGTCGACTTGGCAGTTCCGGGAGCGCGGCTAAACTCTGAGCCCTCGCCATCCTTATCAAGAGACGGCAGCTTCCATTGGTTCAGGCGAGACTGTTGGTTACCGCTGCTGCTGCCATATCCCTATACAAGACCAAGAAAATTAGCATGACCAACATCTCTTTAAAAATATGCCAATGAAAATACTTGATTGAAAACAACAAAATTCGAAAAGTTGTTAGTTGTAGCTTACCCCTTGAGTATCTTTCGGAATAGTCATGTCATTAAAGTTATTCTGCAACTGGGCAATAGGATCATGACCTTGCTTGAACAAGTCTGAGCTGCCAGCTTGCTGCTTCATGTACAGAGCTTGCTGGGCTGTTATCTGGTTCTAAACACATTAAAAATTAAAATTAGTATAACAAATAAAAAAATCTCATTTTTAAAGGACACATACATCACAATAATTTTATGAGTTTCTTTCCTTTGACACTTTTAATCGCTTTACGAAAACTTACTTGGAGAGCTGTAATCTGCTGCTTAGCCTTAGTGATTTGTACAGAATACTGCAGCGCCAGTGACGAGTGACCCTTGGTCATAGCAAGAGAGTTCTGTTGCAACAGCTGTTGAAGAACTTTAATCTGTGAAGCAAAAAATAAATGTAGGAATACTGCCATATAAAAAAGCTTTCGTCAACAAAGTTATTTACCTGTTGCAATAGTTGATTCAGAAGGACGAGGGTTTGAGGAGCCAGAGGTTGGTTCAGGATCTGATGGTTAAGGTACCCAGCTGACACTGCCATTTGTATCTGTTGCACGAGCATGCGTAGTTGAGCCGCGCTCGGCTGCCCGCCATTACCCGTACCGCTATAATTTTTATTTTTACTAAGATTGCAACAAAGTCGATTCACAGAAGTTAATGACTCACTTGTTTATAAACACAAGTTGTATCCTTATGTAATTATTATTTGTAAACACCATGAGTTGAGAAAACGAGAGTTGAAACATTTCCTTCAACTATGTTTACATGTTCTGACATTCTAACCTTCATCGCAAGGTCATTTGAAGATCATAAGGGTCATAAGGGTGAGCACGCAAGTGAGAACGTACTGATGTACTCTGACCCTTTTCGGGTTTGTGTTTTACCTGTTCGGGTTGTAAGACTGGTGGTGCTGCTGAGTAGGCGGCGGTGGCTGATTAAGGATCTTCTGCACGACGGCGGGAGACACCGCGGGTACTGACGGCGGGGGCTGGAAGGGGCCGCCGTGATGACCACCAAAGTGTTCATCACGTCGCCACCCGTCACCGCGAGCACTAGCCAACATTTCCAGCGCCTCTTCAGCGTTCATATCGCGGCTGCGCAATGCCGCCTCTGCTTCCTCTTTCTTGAAACCCATCTCAACGAGGAACCTACGATAACAATTACACTTTAGAATCACATTTGAATAAAAACCACCATGATGAAATGTGTTTTTTTATAGTTCTAACTTGCTTAAATAACCTAAATGTTTACCTGAACTGCTTGCTGTTCCACACCATTTCTTTAGGCAACTGCTTGCCCAGAGGGCCACCTTGTTGCGGTTTCGGTCCACCCCATTCACCAATGTCATCAGGCCAGGCAGTACCAGGGCCAGTGGGTTTGGGCTTAGGCACAGGCCACAGAGCCGGTCCAGACGCATCAGGCCAGGCAGGCGCATCGCGATCAGGCCAAGCTGGCGTATGTGGTTCTTCCCAAGAGCCATTGCGTTGGGCGTGAGCGCCCCATACGGCATCGGGCTTGGTAGGCGTGGGCGGCATACGTTGGGGGCCGGGGGGACCCTGCGGTCCACGAGCTGCCATGCCACCCATGCCGCGCTGTGCCCACAATGAGGTTCCATCGTCGAATCCACCAGGAGCGCGTCGTGCCGCCGGGGGCGATGGTTCCTCCCAACCCGATCCCTTGATTGGGTCTTTGGGTCCTTGTGCGCCCCACTGATTGACACCACCGGGCATCATTTTGTTTGGTCCGGCTGTGTGTTGATGATGCTGGCTCCACATATCTCCATTAAGACGGCCAGATATTCCTCCACGCAAGTCGTGGCGTGGGTCAGCGCTTTGTTGGCGCGGATCGCTAGAGCGATGAGGATCAATACGTGGATCTACAGGGCGATGAGATTCACCCCACGCGTTCCAATCATCTTTCTTGGGTACGCCCCACTGCTGCGCGTGTTGCGGTGGTCCTGCAGGCCACTGCTGTGGCGGCGGTGGTCCGGTCCACACGTTAGCAGAGTCTGCGACATCATCATCTTCTCCCCATGTACCACCAATGTTTGTAGTAGGCGTGTGACCCCACGGTGTTTTTGATGCGGGTTGCGGTGGCGGCTGTCCACCGTTCCGTAAGTTAGCCTCCCATAAATCGGTACCGAGGAATGCACCATTATTAATATTCGGTTTCCAGGCGGGGGGACCTCCAGCTGGTTGGTTTTCCACTTTGCCTGGTCCAGGCTCAGGAGAGCCAGGTACATCCCAATTTGTGTCTTGATTCACATGTTGCTGCAAAGTAATAAATTATTGAAAAAGGGGAGTTTCATTGAAATAAAATTGTGAATTATCTCACAACGAAAATGACTTACGCCTCCCCAGCCATCCTGACTGAACAAAGCTTCCCTCATTGAGTTCAATTGCTCAATCTTAGCAGAGGAAGTGCTGTTGGCGTTGTTGCCATTGTTACCATTGGCTGAAGTAGGACCATTCGAATTTGAAGTTGAATTGGGTGGATTCGCACCGCCATTGTTTCCGTTACCCGCGTTGTTCGTACCTAGGTGAAAGAATTATAATAAAATCAACTCAAATATCAATAAAACACGCAATCCATGCTGCTATGCATTTTATTTTGATTGTCAACAAACCATTGCTCGTTGGTGCACCATTGTTGTTAGGCTGAGCATTTGGCATGTTTGGTGGGGAGCTTTGCCAATTCTGTGCAGACGCGCCACTAGTTGGGGGCATTTGATTGCCATTCCCCTTGTTGCTATTCACTGCAAGAAGGAATCAGAACCATAAGCACCTAAATAACACATCCGTAATGTTAAATGTAATTAATTTCTAATCACAGTAACTGTAGTTTGCCAACAATAGAAGCAAATTTTATTTTGATGACTTCATCATTTAGTGACGATATTAAAACAACTTACTGTCTGCTTGAGAAGTGGGCGGGCGCTGAGCCGTGTTATTCCATTGTTGAGTATTGTTTGTTCCATTATTTGTTTGGCCACTGGAATTACCGCCCCAATTCCCAGCTGGCAAAGAAAAAAGATCTATTTATAATCTCTTATCACCGACGACGGTTAAAATATAGTTCTTATGTCGGCCACGGGCAGTACTGCCAAATATTTGAGTGCCGATCAACCTACTGTATAATATCTGAATCGGGCGTCAGCGAGATGACAAAAACAGGCGTACTCACCGTTGTTAGAGGAAGGCGGGCTGCCCCAGCCAGTAGCGGTGTTGAGCGAACTTTCGCCCCCTCCGCAAAGTCGAAGGCGTCGGGGAACGCCCCAACTGTCCACATCTTGAGTTTTCATTTCCTTGATAATTCGATCCTCGTTTTTCGTGAGTTCCAACATAGCGTCGAAGGTGAGATCACCGTTCGCGAACATTCGCAAAGCCGTTTTATTGGCGGGTTTGTCGTAACCAACTTCCAATTCATTATTGTCATGGTATGTCTTCACAGACTTGTCTTCATTAGTAATGATTCGAGTTTTCGTTTTGGATATCATATTATGAGCAGACTTGTCGTTTAGTAGTTGCGTATCGCAAGGCTCATCTCGTATAATACAAACTGAGGATTTAAAAGCGTAATCAGACTTGTTCATATGCTCCGGCGCTCCGAACGCCATCTTATAGTTTAAGTTAAAGCTACTGAAATATGGGTCACTGTATGAGATACCCTGGACTGTTATGGCGTTAATCGTTAAAGGAATGCAGTAGTTAGGCGTTTCGCCAATCATTTGGTTTTGTTGGACACTAACAACAAATTCTACATTATAAATATTTAAATCTACCATTTTTACACTAGCTTCATGACTTTCATTCTTCTCAACTTGAAAAGCACCAAAATTATTTGTGTTCACCACCAACATCAAGGTGGAGTAATTACATTGCATTGGTTCGGTAACAGTATTAATATTGGAGTAACAATTATCCTTAATTAGATGTCGAACACATAATATTACAGAAACATTAGACATCAGACAATTATTATAAATAGAATAATTTTCTACAGTTTTGACCTAACATTATACTTATGTTCACAGATAGCATATTGTTTCAATTATAAACTAAGTAACAATGGTTCGTAGTGATGCAGTCAATAAAGCAGGTAGCAGTGTTTAGTGCCTCTATGGTAGAGGACAAGGTGAGATCACCACTGGAAGCTGCTGCGGACTCGCCTCCTAGCCCCGATTGGCCCAGCCCTATAAAGTACACAACATTGGATCAGCAAACAGCTTGTGTCTCACGTTAATGCGTCCTAAGTGTTTTAAAATCTTTGTCTAAACTTTAAAATTGTATTTAGGTAATATGGATCATAATATGATTGCTAATTCCTAGGACTTCATTTTGAATTAAAACAAAGACTACGGAACATTTTGATATTGTTGATGAACATTTCAAGTTGTTTATTGATTCCCACTTTGTACCCTCTACAATACTTGCAGTAATATTATGTTTCATTTTTTGCAATGGCATCTCGCAATAAGACCAATAAAGGAGTATGCTGTCGACTAGACTAGACTAGCTCAAACATTATAAGTTTTTACAATTACTGAACCATTTGAAGGTATGTTTGACATCTTTAATGAATCTCAAATTGAAGCAGATTCCTAAAATGTAATATATGCAGGGGATACTAAAGGTAGTTTACAATGAAGAATTTTAATAAATCCAGTGCCCTTTCAATGCCAAATAATTTGAATATAGTACAGCTACAAAGAATTGTGTGGGGGTACTTGACTCAATCCTTAAATACAAATAAGAATGAAGACAGTTACACTTGAAATTAATTCCAATCTCTAATCTCGAGGCACACAAGGGTAATATTAAATAGAGCTTACCTTATAGGACGGACGAGAGGCTGAGCTGTATATCACAGATAATGCGGGCTCGGCAGATCCTTAGAGCAGCTTTACAGTCAGCTCGTAACGTTTCAGATTATCTGTGAGACAAAGAGTTCACAATTTACTTGTACTATTGGCACTTAGCATAAACAATTAATAAAAATCAATACGCAGGTCTCAACAATAACTAAGTACATGATCATTTTGAGGTTATCTGGATCAAAAAAAAAGGTCACTTGGATCAGTGCTTTGTACTCGCACAGCATAGATAGGTACATCAAAGTGAATAACATCAAAAATTATATTTTTTAGATTTACGTCGCAATGATACGATAAAGCAATCTTCAAATCAAAAATCATAATGGTGTTTCACAATACGCCATTCCAAAACGTATACGAGCTATGTAATACGACGCAAGTACTTATGGTCACACCGAAATTATCAAGAATAAAATGTTATAGAATCACAATTTCTCATTTCAGTTTTCACATTCCTCTAAAAACCAATATTCTTTTCTTACATTATATACCTATATATTTGTGTATTTCGGCCTTGAGACTCGACGACTCGATGTTGAATATCTACAGTCGTATACATGTATCTATCTATGCTATATCATCCACGGTACCTATCTATATCTAGAGTGAAAGTTAGCACGACCCATATCATTCGAATAAAGCAAATATTTTTGAAACAAATTAGTTCCCCACATACACAAACACTTAATTGACAAGAATATTACAAAACTTCCTCAAAAATCACACTCTAATCAGGCAAAAATACAAAAAATCTTACGTGACACGACCGAGCACAACGGTGTTATATTACTAGAAGGAATGAGACAGAGAATTAAACATGTCGCTGACATCCCGTTTGTTGGAGGGAGAACAAACATACGCCTGAGAAAGCGATGCCATAAATGCTCAGAGCCATCAACGACGACATAAAGAACTTCTTCGAAAATCTAGCTTTATTTAGGACTTACCTCTGTTTTATAATGTTGTTGGCACATAACTTATGGATTTATACAAAATCACAATCCCAAACCCCCGAGAACACGGCTTCGACGGCTGGATGGAATGATTTCGTCGTCGGGGTTCGCACGAGAGCTATGAAATGCTACCAATTTATGACGAACTGAAGCGCTTCAGACTACGTACAGAGTTACCGTATTTTAGTCGTGGTCGGGTTATAGCAATTTACTATACCTACCTATAACTTTCAATATGCAGAGGTATTATCTATAGTATCTATCTATAAATATGTACCTATAATAATACCGTACGAATACATACCTATTTTTATACTGTTGTGTATTTCTATATCTATAGACAGCCATTCGATTGAATATGGGTGCCTTGTAGCTAACTGGGGTACCTACTAAAAACTTGCTAAATAACCATAGATAAAATCGATATCTAAGGGAACTTGAAAGCCTCGGTTTCTTAAATTTGTCCGTCAAAGTCTAACATGGGGATATGTGATTGATAGAAGTAACCAATTAATTTGCTATGTACATCACCCTATTCATATACCTGCTTACTTAGCTAAACTTTGCGCATATTCTGTTACAGAGGAGGTACTTACCTACTACGTAGGTACATAAGAAAAGGTTATAGACAGGATTGATTAGGTAAACTCATGGTAAACATAATGACATATTCTGTCATTTTATTTTAGTTAAAATGTGGTGTATTCTCTGCGTAGATATTTATTAATTAATTACGCATTTGTAACAAAAAAATATGTAAATGTAATGTAATTATAAGACCTATTTTTATTACTTAATTCATGATAAGATTGCTTTCCATTTTGTCTTTTTCTTTCTGAGTTACCAAAATATGTAATAATACCTACGTAGGTATAATACTTAGGGAACTTATATAACAAACCCAAAAATTTGTCAAAAATTGTTTTTACGTAGTAAACTAACTATATTCTAAGTACTTACAAATTATTTTGGTTTGTTTTTCTAATATTATATGTACTTACAATTAATACCTACGTAACGTTAAATCTCATTTTTATTTAATACTCATTAAATGGCTACTCGTTACTTTATTAATTTATCTAACCAATATCGTACCTATGTATTACTAAATAAATCAAGTTTATAACTTCAGCTGCTGCAATAGTAAACCACAAGGTTTGCTATTTTTAGACAAAATACTCCCTTAGCCATATAATTACGGATAGTATAACGCTAAAGTAAATAAAAGTCTAATAAAAATAATGCGCTTTTAATGTTACAGCTACTACAATGTCCCATTTTCTAATAATACCTTTATTTTTACAAAGGTTTAACTTATCAATTATCATACAGAGTTAATTAAATGCACAAAAAAAGAAAAATGGACACATCTAAGTAGGTCTAGATAGCTATAAATTGTCCAGATAAATTATCGATTTGTATTAGAAATATTTCAATGAACAGGACATAAATCAATAAACAAAGTGAGCGTGGTATAAATGTAAGATTTTTATGTATCATTTCCTACAAAATTACCAACGCCATGTATCCATTTTTTGTTTTCTTCTTTGTGATCGGCCAATCAAAATAATCTAATGCTAGTGGTGTAAGCTTACATTTTGGAAACATACCGTAGCATAGATTTGTAAACGTCAAAAGATATGTCAACTGTCACATTGTCACTGTCAATTTGATTAGATGGTTTTAGCTGTTATTTGCGAAATCTATTGTGTTCATTCGTTATCACTAATTTTCCTTATTTATCGATACACACATTTTGCGTCAATTGATGAAAATTCGTTCATTGCTGTGTCAGATATCCGGCAGCAATGTTGTGTGAAAACAGAGAATTATGCCTCGTCGTTTTTGGGGTCTAAGGAGGCTGTTAAGAATGCCTATAACAGAGACTGGGGACCAATATTCAATATGGGTATGTATTTTTATAGTTATGTTTATATATTAAACGATAAATTAATGTAATTTATTTAACATATGTTACGATGTGCGATATTTAATTTTTTAATAATAATAAGCGGATTGCCACATAGTCGACGGTAGATTATCTTTTGTTGTTTTATGGTCCATGTAAACTGTTGTTTCTCCCTCCACCGTAAGCGGAACCGTTAAATACTGTCCCTCACCTACTTTCAGTGCTTGCTTGCTCACTACATATTGTTACACATTAAAACTTGTAATGTAAACAAAACATTGCCTGATTAAAATATAAAGCAGCAATTAATTATGTACTTGACAAATATAAAATGAAATATTGCAATAAATAAGTATTTTGTAATAAAATGTGTTTATGCTTACATCCTTTATTCTTATAGGTGGGCTTAATTTATGTCTTCAACTTAATTGTTGGCACTGGAGCCTTAACCCTTCCGGCAGCCTTTGCTCGAGCCGGATGGGCTCTCAGCACAATATCCTTGATGTTCCTTGCATTCATGAGTTTCTTGAATGCTACTTATGTGATAGAAACTATGGCTTGTGCTAACGCTGTGTTTAAATGGAAAAGGTTGCAGACTATCAAGAGGGAGAGTGTAAGTATTAGTTTTATAAGATCTTCTGAACATCAACAACTTCTTTGGTACTCCAAATTTGTGGCTAACTAACTTATAGTCTTTGTTTTGCCCACATGAGGGTCCCTATGTCTTTCTCCGTACTCTCAGCTATACACATGAAATTTTTGAAGTAGGTATAGCATAGACAAACTTACTTTTGCATTTCATAATATTAGTTGAGATCTTAGTATCTGGTTAGTGCACTGTTTGAAATTGGCACAGCATTAATTGTCATAGTATGATAGGTAAGCTCAAATTATTAGAATTATAAAAGTTGTGTGGTCACAATATATTTCTTGTAAGACCAGTCTTATAAGAAATATACATATTTATCTATCTTGACACAGAAACATATAAATAATATATGCTGTCCAAATAGTTTTGTTCATAAAATATATAATACTTTTTATTGTGAGTCCATATATTGTATACTTTTTATTATCAGCACCAATAACAATGCAAATACATGGCATGGCTAGTACCTTTTGAAAGCATATCCAGTATTTATAATGTTAACTTGTATCTTACAGCAGTTATTTGATTGATTCTTGCATATGAGTTTGTTTATGTGAGTGACTCTGTGGCACCCCCTTATCGTCCAATTTCTATAACCTATCTATCTGTAGATTTGCTTACTAGAGATAGAATTTTGACATGAGCTCAATACAAAATGTGTCAAAAATCTATCTCTAGTAAGCAAATCTACAGATAGATAGGTTATAGAAACTGGACGTATATCTGGTGCCCGTGCCCACTAATGCCTGGTGTTAGTGACCTGTCATATCTGGCGCCTGTACTACCTAATACCGGGTGCTAGTGCACCCTAAATACCTGGCACCCTAGTGCATCACATCCCCTTCAATATAAGTTAAAACGCTTCATACAAGATTCACAATAGAGGTTGAATCTACAATTATTTCAGAAAAGTAATAAAATCAGTTCCAATATTGAAATAGTAAAAATGTTCATTTTAAATTTTGAATAATGGATTTTTTATCTTAATGTGTGTGTATGTGTGAAGCTATGGCAAATTATGTTGGCATAAACTAACCGTGTATAACTATAAATATCTAACGGGGAGCAATTTGTTCCTCTGATTATTGGTTAATGAACAGAATTGAATAACAATATAATACTAGTAGAATATGCGCATGGAATACATTATACTGTGTTTATCAGAGCCTATGACACAGGTCTATAAATAGAATTGTGTTATAACTATTCTGCCTTTAATTAAATGTGTGGAATGTCTAGTTAAGTTGAAAACATTATTCTGGAATAGTAAGCTAAATTATACAGTTGCAAGTACCAGTAGAAGCACTGACTTTGCATATAAATGTTTCCTAAATCCATAAATATATTTTTATTTATTTAGCCAATTCTAAGCTGTCGTTGCACTTTTTATCGACTTCTGCGTGTCCGTTTGCCAGGTGGTAAGGCCAGAGGTTACCAGAGGGCAAATTACCCCCTCCCCAATCTCCCCAATCTCTGAATCCTCAAATTCCTAATCCCCAAAAGGCCGGCAACACACTTGTAACGCCTCTGGTGGTCCAGGCGTCATGGGCGATGACGATTGCTTACCATTAGGTGATCCGTCAGCTAGGCTTATCCCATAAAAACCGTTATGAAACATAACATAACGTTTTTTTATCCCCGAAGGGGTAGGCAGAGGTGCATATTATGGCACTTAATGCCACTGTACCATGTAACACCCAATTTTCACTATTTTATGCGTGCCCCACCCGGGAATCGAACCCGAGACCCCTTGCTTTGAGGAAAGTTATAAAACTATCTAAGTATGTAGGTCCTACAACTATATACCTAGCTATGCATACATAGATAGGTAAATAAATATATAAAGTGGCCCGATACCTTACAAAATGCCCCTTCAGTAGTAATAGATTAGTCGTATCGTGAAATTCTAATTAGTATTCTTTATTGGTTTAAAATGTTTAAATACTTTTAATTTCCTTTCTACATGCCTCCTAACTCCTTACTAGCGATATAAATATACTCGTTACTTACAAAACATGGATTAAATACAATTTACATCAGTTCCAACTAAATTGAGAATCTCCTCAACTTTCTCCACTGTCTTTTTTTTTTACCCGACTGCCAAAGAAGGAGGGTAATGTTTTTCGAGTGTATGTAAGTATGTATGTATGTCTTTTCCTTTGTGACCACCTGTAGCCTAAACGGCTTGATGGATTTTGATGTATGAGGTATCGTTAGATTTGTCTTGATTACGGGAGTGTCATAGGATACATTTTATCCTATGACATCCACCTTGACCGCCACCAACGAAAATTCTGCTAAATGGTGCACAACCGAAATGACTATAAATAAGCCTCTGTTGGTCCCCGCCTGCGATGCTTTCCATCAACATTTATAAATTATATTCAGTAAATTTGTATTCAAAATAAGTTTCTGTTTATTTAACTATCGATTACGAACCCATATTGTAGTGTATTTTAATATAGGTATTGTTTAAACGGTATTACATAATTAGTTTTTAGCATTTGATTGATCAATATTATTGTGGGGCTTGTTTTACTCTTTTTTTAGTGTGCAGTCGGGTATTTTGTTTTTTTAATAATAATTTTTTTATTAACGTATTTATTCACAAAAATTATACATAAATTTACTTATACATCAAAAATCGCCAAACTGTATAACAGTTTGTTGGCGATAGTGGCGCTCATATATTATACAATAAAGTTGCTTATAACTACTATTAATCTATCTATATAAATACTATACTATTAATTGATACATATTGACATATTATCTTTAGTTCTTTTTTATGTCTAGAACAATTAACTTTAATCTGTTTTAATACTTATGTATCTATCATATTCAAAAATTCCTTCTTTAGTCTTTTTTTTAAAGATAATGTACTTAGGTTACCACTATTATTTCTTATGAAAGATACTTTATTATAAATTAAGTTTAAACTTGCTTTTGACATTACAGATCCAAGACCATGAATCAGATGACGACCCATCTACGTCACAGAACAACCACGGTGACCTTGAAGAGCCCCTGGTCTGTGGTGATACCATCCCCTCTCGATACTACAGCCTCGACCGGCGTGTGGAGCTGGGAGAGATGGCCAACCTATTCTTTAACAAACTCGGCAGGACCACTTTCTATTGCACTCTGTGTATATACCTCTATGGAGACCTGTCTATATATTCGGCAGCTGTTGCGAAGTCTGTTATGGATGTAGTGTGGTGAGTGGTCTATTTCTTTATGTAATTTAGTCTAACTTAATTAATCGAGTATTCGATATCGACAGAGTTAATATTCTAAGGTTCGATAATCGAGTATTCGAAATCGATATGGATTCGGATTATTTCCCTTAGGACCCAATAGGTTAATTCACACATGCACATTACATATACATACATACACGGTGTACATTATGCCACTGTACAATGTAACATCCACTTTTCACTATTTATGTTATGAGTCCCATGTAATAGGGGGTGAACCTATTGCCATATACCGGGCACAATTCCGGACTCCGTGCTACTATTGTGAATTTTTTTGAAAAACCCAGTAATACTTTGCTCGACCCAGGAATCGAACCCGAGACCCCTTGCCCTGCAATCGCACTTGTGACCACTCGGCCAATGAGGCAGTCATTTGATTAATTCACATCCTACCTATTACTTAAGTAAATATTATAACAAAAAAATAAAAATCTTAAATAAATACAACAAGATACCTAAAGACTTAAAAAAGCCTTCAAATCGTTCTAACTAGTCATCATGCTTTAAGTACCTATTACCTTGACCAATATGATCATTTTAAACATGCACAGACTATCCAAGGATAAGTGACCCCACACGATTAATGAACCGTGTCTTAATCGATTGTATAAGTACTATTCACATCGTTCATCAATCATAAATACTTTTACGTTTACTAACTATTGAGAGTACTTATATTCTCAATAATTTAATATGAATATCATTTGGTAATACGGTAGATGCCTAATTTTTATCTTAATGTCCGTCTGGTAGATAATTATAAATCATTAGACACGTATTTTTTATTTTCTTACAGAACCTAATACTTTCAACGATATATTGATTTGAAATGTCGCGTGACGTCACTTCTATGTACATTTTATACGTAAAAATGACGTTTTAGCTCCCACTCTTAAACTTTGATTCGTTTTATCTAAATATTGTTTTATTATACGAGAAAATAAAAAATACGTGTCTAATATTTTTTCATTACTTAATTTAAGGACTAATCCCAATTTAAGTATATATTATTACATTATCGAAACGGTTCGCTTTTTTTCTCCTATTAAACATATTTCTTTTACTTTCATTTTATTTAATAGTTTAGTTGTAGTTAATTTTAAGTTGTAAATATTTATGTAGTTATAAACAATGTAATATATTAAACATAGCCTATGTTAATCAGGTATAATGTAGAATTCCAACAGTAAAGGAATTTTTCAATTAGGTCCAGAAGATTCAGAACCTATTCAATTCAAACAAAAAATCCAATCTTTTCTCTTTATAATATTATTGTACCTCTAGATAATGGTATCAACAATCAGGTGTAAGGAGGTGAGAACTAATTTTAATGTGATCATAATGTTAATTGCTTCAAGTTACGGCCACGTCATAAAGCAATCAATTCGTCCTAAAGATAAAGTTAATTAACGAGGAATAACTGTTTCTTCAGTTACAGTTAGTTGGTCTATTAATTAGGTAATAAAAACGTATTATAACAGGTATTCATATTCATTATCATCATCATCATCATCATCATCATCATCATCAACAGCCTGAAGACGTCCATTACTGGACAAAAGCCTCCGACTTAGTCCTTCACGTCCCTCGATAACTCGCCACCTGCATTATTTTATTATTATTATACCGTACAGAGAACGTTCTCAAATGAAACTACATGTAAAGTAGTAATAAACTATAAGGTATTATTTTACCCGATATTTATATGAATTTGGGTTTTTTAAAAAATCTCAGTAGTAGCACGGAGTCTGGAATTGTGTAAATGTGGAATTGTGCGTAAATCAATTACGTATAATATATGTCAACGTGAAATTAATGACCGTCTCGTTGGTCTCGGGTTCGATTCCCGTGTCGGGCAAAGTATTACTGGATTTTATAAAAATTCTCAGTAGTAGCATGGAGTCTGGAAATGTGCCCGGTATATGGTAATAGGCTCACCCCCTATTACATGGGACTCATAACATAAATGATGAAAAGTGACAGTGGCATTAAGTGTTGTAATGTGCACCTCTGCCTACTCCTTCGGGGATGAAAGGCGTGATGTCATGTTATAATATTTTCTAAGAAAAAGCGGGAATCATAAGTTTAAGTAGTAAGCTCGTTTAATTTTACTCGTACTTGTATATTAGGTACTTCTACGGAATAAAAAATTATTATTAAAAAAACAAAATACCCGACTGCACACTAAAAAAAGAGTAAAACAAGCCCCACAATAATATTGATCAATCAAATGCTAAAAACTAATTATGTAATACCGTTTAAACAATACCTATATTAAAATACACTACAATATGTGTTCGTAATCGATAGTTAAATAAACAGAAACTTATTTTGAATACAAATTTACTGAATATAATTTATAAATGTTGATGGAATGCATCGCAGGCGGGGACCAACAGAGGCTTATTTATAGTCATTTCGGTTGTGCACCATTTAGCAGAATTTTCGTTGGTGGCGGTCAAGGTGGTCCCCGCCTGCGATGCTTTCCATCAACATTTATAAATTATATTCAGTAAATTTGTATTCAAAATAAGTTTCTGTTTATTTAACTATCGATTACGAACACATATTGTAGTGTATTTTAATATAGGTATTGTTTAAACGGTATTACATAATTAGTTTTTAGCATTTGATTGATCAATATTATTGTGGGGCTTGTTACTCTTTTTTTAGTGTGCAGTCGGGTATTTTGTTTTTTTTAATAATAATTTTTTTATTTATAACTTTTTAGCTGTTTTTATTTAACGAAAATGTTGTAGATGTAGAAAACTATGTATATGTAAGTACCATTTTAAATTATTTCGACGACATTTGGCTTTAGATTACGAGTGATGTTACTCCGCAACATAAATTTACCGCCAATCTGGGCTGTTGGTAGTGAAGAAGAAAAAGAATTAGGTGAGTCATTACTGCTGAAGATCCCGCAAACGTTTAAGTTCAGTTAAAGAACATTCGTCGTGGGGCCGATCCCCCTCCGCACCGCGCCGCGCGCCGCATGCCAGGCCACGCCCTATCTTTTTGCTTGCTAACGCAGAGTTGCTTTGCGTTGACGCAGAATTAACATGTTCCCGTGGGAATTTTGAGAAAAAACGTATCCTATATTAATTACTCCCGTGATTGAAATGAATCTAATGATACCGCATACATATTTTTTTAAAGGGAAATTTAGAAAAAATATTATTATGTCTTTATCCCGTGGGACTTTTAGGATAAAATGTATCCTATGACACTCCCGTAATCAAGACAAATCTAACGATACCTCATACATCAAAATCCATCAAGCCGTTTAGGCTACAGGTGGTCACAAAGGAAAAGACATACATACATACTTACATACACTCGAAAAACATTACCCTCCTTCTTTGGCAGTCGGGTAAAAAATTATACAAATAAGGTTTAAATATGGGGTAATAATATAACCTTACTTTACGAGTCACGTAGTTTTCTTCTTTTCTGAAATATAGTTAGCCTATCTTATCTCTATCCGACATCGATCCGTGCGACTGTTACAGAGGTACCTACTATTGATAAAATATAGGTACTTACGCCTTTATGTCATTTACATATCAGTCAGTAGTCATACTTGTCGTATATTGCTTTTTAGGATAAAAGTCGTTGAGTCCATAGATTTTCAAACATAGGTTATTCGGCAAGATATGCTATAGTTTAATACTGGTAATATTATATACTTAAATTATAACTTGCACAGTTTTATTATACCTAGTTAGAGTACCTAGTTCCGTAATTAACGAATTCGATCGATTGATATTTTTTTTTATCTGCGTAACAAATGACTTGGGCCGACTGTACCTTACATGCCTGCAGTTTTACCTGTGTATTATCTTATATCTCTCTTATATTATTATATAAAGCGGAATCGCGCTAATCTCCGGAACTACAAGTCTGATTTGAATAATTCTTTTTGTGTTGGATAGCGCATTTATCGAGGAAGGCTATAGGCTATAAAAGCAGAGCGTGTGAAACCGCGCGGAAGTAGCTAGTCTACATATAGGTGCTTGTATATACAGAGCTATGTTACTTACAGGTAGTGTAAGCTTAATAATAATTAATATTATACGAATAATGTCAAGTATTTATTCAGGTGTAAAATTGATAGCTTGCTTGCATACCAACATAAAATTTCATAAAGTAATAATGTTCAAGTCTCAAATAACAAGATATCGTGATCGGGCAAATGTCTGTTATATTATACCGATAGTATGCGCGTGCGACGCGATCGCGTTTAATGTTTAAATGTCAGATTGATTTATTGATCTTACAAACAATAATAATAGAAAATGTTGCATTTTTCTGCTTTCAATAAAGTTAGAAGTTGTTTCTATTTCACTTGCTTTTGAAGGTCGTTTTGAGTCGTAAATGTCAGGCTACCGCGCGTTATAGTCAGCGGTTGCTTGTTGCTTGCTAACTTATACAAGCAGTTGCACTTAAGTTCCATGCATTATATTTTGGAAAATGTCCCAAGATGTGAGATGATTAACCAACCAAATGTCCGATACTATCTCAGACTTAGCTTTTTATCAATGAAGCGGTCCCAGACATATGGTACCCATTCTAGCTTTTTTTCTGGTGATAGGGGAAACCAAGTCGGTTAGCACTTGCGGAGAAAGACTAAAGCGTACGGGATTTTTATTTCACTATAACCACAACCACTCCGGTGGCCACCATCAGCTACTGTAAAGCCCTAGAGGAGGCTTGACTGTAGGTTCTTAACTTACGTGCTTAGGCAGGTTAGTTATACACAGTTATAAAAAAAAATCTTAAATATTAGTAATATATTAATTAAGTAATCTTGGCCGTGTGTATTTCTATAAAACCTCATTTCAGTAAAATCCTCATTCCAGCTCCCCGATTCCTCCGAACGTGACTGACTCGAAGGTGTGGGATGAGCTGCCGTGCTTCAACGCTTCTACCGCGGAGCACACCGGGTACACCCGGCTGGACACCTACAGGGTCGCTCTGCTCACATTCGTCGCAGCCATGGGTCCCTTTGTCTTTTTTAACGTTCAGAAGACCAAGTACCTGCAGCTGTTTACTTCGGGCATGCGGTGGTTGGGTGAGTCTCCTAGATCATTATAATAGTACTAGCTACTTCCGCGCGGTTTTACACGCTCTGCTCAGCTCCTATTGGTCGTACCGTGATGTTTTATAGCCTATAGCCATCTTTGATAAATGCGCTATCCAACACAAAAAGAATTATTCAAATCAGACTTGTAGTTACGGAGATTAGCGCGTTCAAACAAACAAACAAAAAAACAAACTTTTCCGCTTTATAAAATAGTATAAGATTATCAATGGAATGTTGCCAAAAGACCGCTGACAATGACTCAAAATTCGGTTAAGGCGATTTGCATTTGTGCATCACATCTGCTCAGTGATGCAAAATTCTATTAAAATTTTCAAAGGTTATCTGTTGGTATGCTGTGCATGGTTTCATTCAAATAAATGATCTCATTGTGACACTCTAGCAAAAGAAATTGTTCAACAATAGATAGAATAGAATTTGGGTAACTAAAGTGTTGAAAAAAAAAATTGTTACCTGCTTCAAAAGGTGCTTTGGTCCTTACTTTAAGTAAGGTACTTTATTTAGTCGCCAAATTTTATGTAAAACTCGAAGAATATGTTTTTTCCTTGTATAATTTAATTAACTGTATAGGCTATTTATGACATGTAATTATAATTGAACGATAAGCAACAAACAGGCCTATCGATCTACATTTTACCCTGCAACGAACGCTTTAACTAGTATAGGTAACAATATTATCGGTTTAATTATAAACAGTCATATAGTTAAACAGAATATGTATAATTTATGTAACGTTATCGAATATAATAATTTTGAAATTGATAAGTATCAGTAATCAATTCACAAGTGGAGTGTGGACCGTAATTATAGTTCACTTATTCTTATTGCCAATGATAAAATGTTGAATTGGAATATTTAGAAAACATTACATACACATAGGTACATACATACCTACATATTAGGAATGACGGGTACTAACTCTCAAGAGGCACCTAGCTTTTTAGAGAAAATGACTAGAGGGGAGGGCCTAGTAGTCACCATTACCACCTATATGAGAGCAATGGGTCCCTTATGTAAATCAGATAGCCTGAGAGCTCATAGGAGAATATATAGGTACCCAAGTTGGAAGCCAGGGACCTAACAGGCTCAATTAATAAATTGCATGTTCCTGATACATTGAATACGAGTGCAGTGATAGCCCACTTATTGCATTCGCGCCAATTGCCAATTGACAGAGAATTAAATATGGCGGATGACACAATAACGAGAGCAATCAGCACGTTTGTCGTTGTGTGATGTATGGCTGGGGCCTGGGAACATGCACATATTATACTGATTGTAATATCACAATGTATACTCATAGTACCTACATCTAGGGTTTACTTTGTCTGCCTTTGAAGTGGGCACTAAGTATGTTTGTACGCTAAGTATACCTACTTAGCGTACAAACATACTTAGTGCCCACTCAGAAATTACACTTAGTGCCCACTCAGAAATTACTAACAGCGGTAGCTGATTTCGTAGTAAATATTTATGTCTGTCTGATGATAGCAAATTAACCCTTATTTTACTGTACTCTGATCAATACAAAATTAATAATTATATATTTTTGCTTTGTTTTACAGCATTTACAATAATGATCTCAATGGCGATCCACCTGCTGGTGGGTCGCGGGCCGCAGGGCCACCCGCCTCCGTTCGACGTGACGGGCATGCCCACGCTGTTCGGCGCGTGCGTGTACTCGTTCATGTGCCACCACTCCCTGCCCGGCCTCATCGCACCCATCCGCGGCAAGACGAGGCTCGGCCTGCATCTGTTCTTCGACTACGCACTCATCGCCATCTTTTATCTGCTCCTCGCGTTCACTGGCGCCTTCGCCTTCGCACATCTAAACGACCTATACACCCTCAACTTCATACCAGCCGACAACGACAACATATTCCTAGAAATCATCGAATATTTCCTCGCACTGTTCCCAGTCTTCACTTTGTCCACCAGCTTCCCAATCATCGCTATAACTTTAAGAAATAATTTACAAAGTCTCTTCCTTGACACCTCAAGACTTGAATCTTACAATTTTATTTTGAGGAGAGTGATATTCCCCATAGTAACTGTGGTTCCTCCAGTATTGCTTACTTATTACTTGGAAGATATAAGTGTTCTGATCGAGTTTACGGGCTCGTACGCCGGGACGGGCATTCAGTACTTCATTCCTACGTTCTTAGTGGTGTCTGCGAGACGCCACTGCACTAACTTGTTAGGGTTAGGAGTAGTCAATAAGTATAAAAGTCCATTTTCCCACGTTGCGTGGGCGATCTTCGTCCTGTTGTGGTCGTTTGTGTGTATAATTCTAGTGTCAGTACACATATTCGAGAAGAACTCATGACATTAATTGTAATAAATTGCGTGAAGCAGATTTTGTTACGTAAAGTGAGAACTGTGGGAAGTATAAGGAGTGAGCATAAAGGCAGGTTAGTTTACATATAAACTGATTAGGATACGTTTTTTAATGTCTATTATTATTGTTATTTTACCCAAATCAAATAAATCGTTAACTCAATGTATGTAGGTATAAGAAGTCTGGTAAAACGACAATATATTCCTTATGTGTTCATATTTCTCCTTCGCTGTGCAGTCGACAGTATATCCTGTTTAATTATTATACCTATGTAATATATTGTCGATAGCACAGCCATTGTATTTTTGTATCAATGTTTGCCATAATTAATATTCTGTCTTAAAATAAATCTATCGGTAACAATCATTATTTAACATGTAATTATAAACAAATATTAATTTACTTAGATATCTGCTATTTGTATCAACATGAATGTATGAATATGCGCAGTTTTAATATATTCGGCAACTATAACTTAATAATTAAGTTTTACAAAACGCGCAAAATCCATTTCTGTTATCTTTTAAATTAAAAACGTAATCCAACTTATTTGGATCAATTTCCTGGTATTGTTACTCGGGTTTTTCGATTATGTTCCGAACAAAACCCAAGGCATTTGTTAACATTTTTGAAATATTAACTTTTCTACAATTTCCTATTTTTAATAGATATAATATGTTGTTCCTAAGGACTTAAAACCGATTTCACCAACCATCTATTAACTAAAAGTTACTTAGCACATAAACTAACCCCTTACTTGTACTGTTAGGTGTCACTTATAGATTGGTGAAAAGAAAAATGTAAGAGCTATCTTAGCTTAGGGGTTCCCTAAAATTTAGAAGAGGTCGGTGAAAAAGTAATCATATTTTTTTTGCTATAATGTTACCTAATTCCCAAAGAATGAATTTCTATGCTTTATAATAAAGAGATTTTTATAATTATTTATTGATTTTGCTAATAATGTAATTTTACATTTTGATATTTCAGTTTCGCACAATAATTATGTATGTTGGTTGTTGACTTATTTAGGTGCTTACCCTCCTAAACAAGGATTGTGAGCCAAAAGGATATAAGAATAATAAATGTTAAAGAAATTAGCATGTATAACTTGTTGTATTCATGTGTAGACATTTAATAAATTGTGATTATAGATTTATTGTCAATGTGAAATCAATTAGGTATAATGTCAATGTGAAATTAATGATTGCCTCGTTGGTCGAGTGGTTGCGATTGCGACTACCGGGCTAAGTATTACTGGGTTTTATAAAAATTCTCAGTAGTATTTGCGTGATGTTATGTTATGTTATGTATGTGAAATCAATTATTCAATGTTAAAGTACTTATATTCATGACAATTTTGTAATGATGTGCAGATTGTTCAGTCATGACATTCTTTTTCGATTTTTTTTTAATATTTTTGTTAAGATGGCCCATCTCGATGTATATTCATGTTTTATACACTATTCGCGTGCATGCATTTTATAAATATTTAAAGAGAAATGGCAATATTTTGCTTGTATTTTAATTTTATTTTTATTTTAATGAGAGTACGTATTTTTTTGTAGTTTTTGTATATGATTTTGAATAATGGTGCCAAATTAGTGAATTATAATATTGTTGCTACGTAAATGTATTAATTGTCGAATTATTTTTTATAATTTTCATAACGTATTGTTTTATATTTTCATTGTGATAGATAAACAAACCATTATAAATGTATTAGATTTAAAATACGAGTTTATTAAATCGACTGAATCATTAATAATTTTATTAGCAGTACAAAATATTTTTATATATAAAAAATAAATTAACCGCGCGTGTTCAAATTCTTTTGTTTTATTTATTTTCCATGTAAACGTTACACAGCATAACAAATAGGAACACGTAATTTAACCACTTATCTATACAGATAAATAGGTAAAATTGGTTTTTCCTACATCTATTCGTTTTCCCTATACTTACTATTATACTTTTTGTCCTACATGCATATGAATATATATGCCAAAATATCATATTTTACAATTTATGTTTGTCTGTTTGTACTGACTAATGTCTGTAATGGCTGGACCGATTTTGCAAGTTTTATTGGCAGGTATGGCAATAAAAGTCAATATTGGCAGGTAGCGTGTACTAAGGAGTAACATAAGCTACTTTTAGTTGGAAAAATTAAAACAATTTGTTGAATATTCTACGCGAACGGAGTCGCAGGCAACAGTTGTACAAAAAAATAATAAAACAGGAACACAGGAACTTGTCGTTTAGGGAATCTTAAAAACAAAACTGATACATTTTTTAAATAATCTTACTATTCGACCGAGTGTTTTGTTACTTAAACACGTCCAAACGGCTGAAGGGATAGAATTGAAATATGGAACAGGGATTGATTATGGTCGGGAATTACAAGTAGGCTACTTTATAACCTACGGAGGAGGGAGGATAACGGGCAAAAGCTAAGTACCTCATATAATTAAGTTTGTTTTTTCCATTCACGGGACCACAGGGTCTCGCTCATTTAGGAGGCGTATGAGAGGCCGAAGCCAACTGCGCAGAGGCCCTTTGGACAACTTTAGTGGTGTCTAAATAATCTTAGAAAGTACATATACTTAACTCGGAAAAAGTCGCATTGGTACTTGCCGTTGGTAGGTTTCTGACCAGCGCCCTCTAATATAAATATAATGGACACAAACCGGCGACTATCCCTGTATGCACTATGGAAATGCACCCAAGGACAGTCCCCAGTTTGTGTAGAACTATTGTAGATAATGGAAAACAATGGTAGGATGGATGGGTTGCTGTGGACTGGTAAATTGTAAAGTATGGATGACTATGGCACCTGCCGAAACAATGGAATTACTACACGTAAAAATGGCAGATGGACACTCGCCAACTCATCGACCGGGTCCCGGGAATGGTTGCTAGATATAGCAACACGAACAACGAAACGTGAATGGCTGAAGGGTTAAGAAACTACCACCGCTTTCTACTCAGATCATCTGCTTCAGCTGAAGCATCTCTGGCCCACTGCGACTTACGCATAGTTCTTACCCTCCGAGCAGGATCAGTGCTCTCGCGACTTTACTTCGGCGGCCAAGGCAAGCCAGAGGTGAGAAACCTGTTCCTCGTCACCATTCACCCAGCCAACCAAGGCAAGACGGAGAATAAGCAGCGGTGATTTCTCCCTGGAACACTCGGGATGATGTTAGCCCGCGAGGTCGCTAATGACCGTTACCTCGCCTCATTATTATTAATCATCTCCTTCCTGGGGGCGCCGCTCATGTTCAGGACAAACTTCTCTAAACGAAGTAGATAAATAATAAAAAAACATAAATAATGTTGAAGAATTATTTATTTTTCATCATTATACATAGTTGTCACTTATCTCGCGTACACAAGCGACAAAAGCCTTCCATAGCTCAATTGACTTTGGCATGAAGTTACATTGTATTTGTGCTGCCGCCGGCGCGGCGTGGGCCGTATGGTTTAATACTATAAGCACTAACGAGGAAGAATTTTCTTTCTAAAACAAGATTGAATAGAAAATTAAAACTAATTTCCAAAATATCTCACTAACAAGCGCGAATCACTGGATATAGCACTTTCAATTTTTAGTATTGATTTCCGGGAAATGTAAAATTAATACTAATAACGTGGGTATCACTGTAAGTAAGACATTACTTTTGTGACGCTCGTATTTGGTGAGGAAATGAAATTCCAAACATCTACATGCACTAAAGCTAATAGTGTAATGATGTATTATGTTGATACACTGGTAACATGAGAAAACAACAACAACATAGTGAACATCTAAAGAGACGCGTCGAGCTCGCTGCTACCGCCGACTATGCTAAGTATGTACTGTCTGCCGGGACTGCGCCGAAACACCACGACTACTCTACATCATTTTACCATACAAATCATATTTCCCGCAATATTAAACAAAAATAAAATAAAAACAAAACTATAATTACATAAAAATGAGTGAATGCATTTTTACATACAACATTACACATACATAAAATAGACATCGATGAGATACTCGTAATACTCGCACACCCTAGCCTGATACGTAGGAGCTCCGTAATATTAAACAATATTGGAATCAGGAACGAAACGTTCTAGACGGTACATCTAAGTTATCTGTCTTTATTGTAAAATATTATATTAATATTAGTGTAGCAAATATTCGAATGACAGCAATAAGCTTCGCTCGTAAAAAGTATGCAATTTCAATAAGTACTCATAATCTAAACATTATAACGTCGAATGTTGAATTAAAAGTAGACATTACTTTGTAACAAATAAATAATATTAATCTATGCATTAATAAATCTAAGAATCATACCATTCGCATAAGATCGAACATTTCATTTAGAATTTGATTATCATTAATTTTATAGGGACCGGTCGGATTCATATCATCAGGTAATATGAACAACTAGCCCGACTACCGCATGCATAGCGTGGCACTCGACTCCGGGCACTGGACACCCGGCGCCGGGCGCGGGCGGCCGCGAGGCTATAACGACGGCGGCGGCACGCTGATCTCGTGCCGTCGCAGCGCCACGCGGAAGCTCTCCAGCGACGAGCGCAGCGTCAGGCAGAACCCGCGCGACGCCGGCACCAGCGGGAACTCGGGCGCCGCCCCCGCCACTCCGCCTCGCTCGGCGCGCCGGCCGCCGCGCCCGCCGCGCCCCCGGCCGCGCCCTCGGCCGCGCCGTCCGCCGCGCCGCCCGACAGCCGCACCAGCCCCTCCAGCCGCGTGCACAGCGGCCGGCCGCGCTGCGCATGTGCGTCAAGATCTCGGCGCGGAATGGCTCGGGCGGGTTCATCAACATCTTCGTCATCGACTGCACCAGCTTCAGCAGCACCATCTCGTTGTACATGCGAGAATTCTCTTTGCCCTGCTGAGTACCTACAACCACGACAACAAAGATATTAACAAACCTTCAGTAAAGGACATCCTGTCACCAGTAACATCAAATAGAATCACACATACCTTTCTGTTTCTCATACCCCGCCTCGTTGAAGTAGGCTCCGCGTTGAGTATAAGTCCTTGCAGCGACACTATGACCTGTAGCAGTGAGCTGTCCTTGCCCCACACCTCTACACCACGTCCTGACCATGTGCCCAGGAGAGATACACATACCTGGACAAGAGAATCAATTTAACAAATCTGATCGAAACCGATAAAAAATAAATTATTCTCACGATTGATTTTTGACAATAATTATATAAAGTTTCTGCCAAAAACATTCTTCCAGAGAATTTGGAATAAATTCTACGCTATGGATTAATTAGAACCAATAAAAAAAACTTTGATTGCAAATGATCAAATCCTTTGTAGTTTTATCAACACCCAGATACTTTCGACCTCTAAAAAGATAAATAACAAACAAAGATAACAGAGTACATACCTTGCCATCTTCATATAGGTTAGGATTGAGTCTGTCAGTACAGTATGAGTGATAGTGACATAACGGCGGCGCCCTCGGGTACTCCCCACCAAGTTGTACGTCGAACACAAAGAGTCCGCCCTCGTAGGGCGTCTTAGTGGGGCCGGCGATCATCACCGATAGCAGGTCGATACGGTCCTCGTAGCCACGGACCCATACCTGCAAGCAGTAATTGTTAAATCACATAAAAAAGGAAATAATTAAAAATTGATTATATCCAGTATATGTAATGGAATTAAGGAATAATAATGCATTCATGTGAAATTCATATTCATATAGAAAAAGAATATACTCAAAAATCTGCTTGATGTACAGTCGGGATCGGATTTCCGATATATTTACATGTGAAGTAAAGCGTGGGTAATGTATCGGAAATTCGATGCATAATCCTTTTTTTATTAACATTATTAAAATCTCTCTTAAATTTAAGTAAAAATAATTTATTTAACACGAATAACGACAATCCCGTACTAGTTGTAAAAACAAAGTAAAAAATACTCACGCCTGGCGGCAGATCGCTTTTGAGCAGTTTAATTTCTCTCTTCACAGCTGAGTAGAAGGTCCTAGGTTCAGACGGCTGCAGCATGGAGAGTCGGAAGCGATGGGCGGCTGGTGCAGACTCTAGTATGCAGAAACCCTCGCCTCCTTCCTTGTTCTCTAGTGACACGGCAGGGTTGGCTGTATCCATTTCTGCCTCTTCCGTACCTTCAGCCGTCGCTAGGGGTGCTGTTTCTGAACCTGCTGTATATTGAAAATAATTATAACTATTAGGTGTTTTTTTAATATGCCTCCACCACCAATTCGTCTGATAGTAAGCAATACGTGATGGAGTTCATACGGTAAAATGTGTTGCTTTAAATTCAAAGGGATACATGCGAATTGTATGTAGACATTTTCAAAATCAAGCTCATTTAAGAAGATCATAACTATGTACAACACGAAAAATTAAGGTTTCGGTGTTTTTGCAATCCATTATTAACATAAATACATGTAGCCATACAAATATCTTACCGGGACCTTCACTTTTCTGCGCAGTCGCGGTGGTAGCGTCCTTGACCTCAGCCACCTTGGAGTCAGCCTTCTCTTCATCCGTGATGCTCACCACCAGCGCACCGTACTGACTTTAATTACAACTTAATATTAGAATACTTCATAGTAGAAAGTACTAAAAAAGGCAAGGAGATAACCAGTATAACCTGACCTTTGTGTTAAAGGTTTTGTTTATTATGAAAGGTCAGCTTATGAAGGTATGTGTTAGTTCTTGTCGAGATGAGGGTTAAGTATGAAGATAAGGATTTATTCTGAAAATATGATCAGTACAATCTGCTGTCAAATCCCCTCTATTGTGTTTATGTTAGTTATACAAGCGGAAGAGAAGATAGAGTGGCCATTCAGTTAGTAAATGTTAGAATTCGGCTTCGAAATTTGAATTTAATACAGTATAATGTCCAGGAATTGACGTAAATTTTGACACTTGTCAGTGTACACTTGTAGACAAGCTCTAAAGTGGCGTTTGGCTAAAGGCCCTGGTAGGGTTATACAGTCGTTTTATCTCTTTATAGAGGATGTAGTTTTAATAATTACTTTATTCAACTTATGAAGATTAGCTGAATACTAAACAATCACACATGAGATTTGATCGCAGATAATACAGAGATAGATTTTTATAAGTGGATCACCTATTCAGAATTCAGTAGTAACTTTAATATTGAAATATTTGAGTTGAAAGAATAAATACTAGGGGCTGTTAACTGTTGGAACTTTAACTCGAATATAATGGTAATTAAAAATCAATCTACATCTCCAACATTAAAGTCAATAATTCAATATTATCTAGGTAAGGTATTACGGGAAATTAGAGTTATTGGCCATTAGTGGACTAACTGTACCAGTTATATACAGTACCATGCATATCATAATATACGGGGGAAATACAAGGTTACAACCGGGCTGATATTCGCTACGACGAAACGCGAGTAATACAATCGCGTCATAGAAAACCGGAGGCGGCAAAATTTAACAACTAATTTGAAATGTACAAAAATCGTCACATCATCGTCAAATGTCCTTAGCAAGCAGCGCCACCCTGAAACGCAAATACATGTTTGTAACCGACGCGTTACTTGCCTTCCTTCATAGCGAATGATTCCTAGGGATCGCAACACTTACATTAAACAAATACAAACATAATCGGTAAACTATTCATATCGGGTTATATCGGAAATCAGAGAAATTAAGTTACCACTTTTTATCAGTCGACTACAGAACGAACTTAGAATAAAATTATAATAAAATAATAAAGTATAGAATAACGCTAGCTATAAAATAGAAAAAATCACTAAATTATATGAAAAATAGAAGCACGCTAGACTTAACAAGATTAGATGAATTGTAGAGATGTAAATAATATGTACCAGGTAGATACGAATTGATGCCACACACTGGACAGAACTATGTGATAAGTATAATTTAATTTTGAGGTAATTTACACTACACACATACATAACATCACGCCTTTTATCCCACAAGGGGTAGGCAGAGGCGCACATTACGGCTCTTATCGCCACTGTACAATGTAACACCCACTTTTTCACTATTTATATTGTGAGTCCTATGTAATAGAGGTGAGCCTATTTGCCATATACCGGACACAATTACAGACTCCGTGTTGATACTTAGATTTTTCAAAAAGCAATGTAATACTTTCAAACAATTGAGAACGCACCAGTGAGCCTATCAAAATAATATCAATTAAACTTTAATAACAATCAACCCAAATGTTTACTAGAAAAAAATATTTATCTCTTGCAAACTATTGTTGTTATTATGACTGAGATTATAGAATACACGCAGTTCTTTTATAGAAATTCTGTTTAAATTGTCAAATGTGTCAAGAAATACATTCATTTCGAATAATCTCAGTACAATGTATGCATGTTTGTAATTGTATGTATGTATTTTCAGACAAAATTTATGAAATTAAGATAAAGGATACCATTTTTTAGATAACAGAATAAGTCTCAAGGAAAAAAGATACGGGCAAGCGTTTAAGGTGAATTTTATATAATAAAACCCACAAATGAGTAACACAATATTAATGAACGAAAAATGAGAAATGTTGAAGTTGAGATACATTTGTTTAATATAAGTATTGAACTACAAGGGTAGGAGAATACAACATAAAATACTATGACAAATAACTATCATACTGTGGCATATGATCATTGGTACCTATCCAAATCTTAAGGTTTTTAAATTAACCCTTCTTGTATGTCGATATATGACACAGAATAGAAAACGCATTGTTTTGAGTATATCTACGCTCCGATATACCAGAGGTCTACTTCATAATCACTTTAATTCAAGAAATGAGAACTAACTAATTACAGAAAATAGTCATTATGTTATACATAATGATTTTAAATGTAGATAACATTGGCATTTTCCAAATGAAATCGTATTAAACTACAAACTAAAAATATATTTTTTTACTTTAATATTACACCTAACATTCTGTCTAAAGAGTTTACATTCATAAAATAAAATAATTTAAACATAAATACAGACATGAAAATATATAAATCAACTTTATATTCGCGATACAACAGATTGGATATCAATGCCGCGCTTAATTCATCGAGCATTCATCTCATCATAATAATGTTATGATAATCAAATGCGCCGCCGGGTAAAATTGGAAACACGTAACGGGACATATAAGCCAATAGGCAGCCAGCCTACTTTTCTGACAATATTAACATTCAAAGCGAGTGAGAATCATTCCAGTATTATTTAGACATGATTCCGAACACTTATTAGGAGTTAGTCCTGTATTTAGAACTGATATATTTACAATATGTTACACGAACATCCTGTACATGAGATCACAACGTACGACAGTACCAGTACAGTAACAGTACGACAAGCAAAAATAATATATACAAATAAATAAAACTATATACAAATACATATATAACATAAAAAATCATTGGAAATCTGTACATGATTGCATGAAGTGGAAACTCTGTTTTGTGACCGATTATTAGCGATAAATATAACCCGGTAATCGTTAGTACAATTTACCGATAGAACATATGAAGCAATATTAGTACATGTAGGCCATACCAGCAAATATGTGTAATGAGAATTTATATCTGCATGTCATGTTATTACACCAATACCTAAATGAATAAGACATCTTTCATTTATCAGATCAACACCACATCTCCTCAAAATATGACATTATAAAAGGGATTTTAAGGCGTATAATACATGGTTAATATTAATACAATTTAGGTTAACAGCTGGGTAAAATGTAATAACAAATTCTGGGCCGTACATAATAAAATATTTTATTGAATACCTTGAAGTAGTGTTTAGTGATAAATGAACGATGTCCTGGAAGCGACAAAACATGTACAGAAGCCCAGAGATTAGAAAGAAATGTAAATAAAAACAATAAAGGAGGCTCACACTGAAAAGTGGTAGGCTAAGTTCTCCTCAGAGTTGTATGCGATTTTCACTAAGCTGTTAAGGAAATCGGCCAACTCTTGCGGCCTTCTCCTGTGGAATAAATTATATGCCTTTAATATTATTCACTGACTGCAGTTGTGGCGGGGAAGAGTGCAGTGACTAAACTAATGAATACTGCTCTCAGACCAGAAAACTTAGATGCATTAATATTTTCAATATCTCTGGTATTAAGTTGGTACGGCCTATTCGTTGACGCTTCTTTCTAAGCTCCTTTAAAATCATATACTCTTCAATGCTGAAAACAAATGCGTTGTTATGAAGTAATATAGTGAGTGACTTACCGGCTGACTTCAGCGTGTGCCTTGATGAGCTGTGCGTGTATGAGCGAGCACAGCTTGTAGCAGACGTTCTTGCCGAGACTGGGGTCGCCTTCCGCTGTCTCCGTGGAGGCTGGTGACGTACATATATCATAGCATCATGAATTCATTTGAAACTGAGACTGATTTGCATGTAAGTGAAGAGATGGTCTCTTTGAGAAACAGTCAACGAGGACTGTACAGAATCAAGTAAGACAGAATAATAGAAGAGACTCAGCAGTGCATGACTCCGGTATTAAATAATGTTGTAAATGGTACTTACGATTTTCATTAAGAGCTATTTCTTGTGTACATACAGCCGTGTCAGATCCGGTCGCCTGTGCAGTGTCTATGTTCAAATGTAGCTGCTTCTTTGATACACTACACTCGATCTGTAAAGGATATAGCAATGTCAGAATATTACGAATGTAAGACAAATCTTTATCTTCATTAAGTTATCGGATATTTTATAAGGCAAAGGCATAAGTTACATGTTATACTTTAAGATTAGCTGATCATATTTTATGACCATTTATGTAGACATTGTACGCATCCCAAATTGCACAATAATGACATATAAAAACATTGAAAACAAAACAAATATCTAAGAAAATAATGAAAGGCAACATTTTTTTAGTTTTGTATAGAAAACTGTAAAAGATTAATAGACAATAAGACATATCTCACCTGCATCGGCTCAACAGTGACGTTAGACGTGATGATGGCGCGAGTGCCGTCGGGTTGTAGTGTCTGTAGTGCTTGCAGTGGGCGGTCCAGGTCGTCGTCCACCAGCATGGGGTCCGGCGGCGGGGACGGGGGCGCGGGGGACGCCGCCGCGCTGTCCGCGGGCTCACTGGGCGCGAACAGTCGCGCGAGTTGTTCGTGTACGCGCCGCTCTCCTGCGCGAGGAGTTACTGCGCCACGCTCGCGTACGCGTTCTAGAAGACCCTGAAAGATCATGGACTATTGTAATACTAAGTCATGTTTTATATTAAATAACGTAAAATGGGATGAATAGGGATCGAGAGCTGAATAGGGCTGTCCCTATTCCCCTATTATATATAACTCTTCTGTAAGAGAGGTGAATAGATATAAGGAAATTCTTCATAGTATCGATTCACCTCTCTTCTATCCCTTTTTGCCGCTCAAACCCTATCACCCCATTTTACCGTTACGCCTATAATTCCCACTTTCACTTTCCAACAGCGATCATTCGTAATTCGTAAGCGGTTTGAATAATACAGTGAGAAATTATAAATATTATGAGCCTATAGGACCATCAGAAATTGTGACGCATTTATTTCTAAACCACAATTGTAAAATAAAAAAACATGTTGGATCTTACCAAAAAGTGGTCTTCATGAAAGAAGGATGTACCCATTAGACGGTCTAAAAATCGGCAATCTTTGTATAAGTTTAACAGCTTGCGCATTATCTGGAAACAAACGACAAATCTAAGCAGCTTAGTTATACTAATTATTTATAATTTAATAGTATTTATTAGGATAATATTATGGGATAATATACACATTATTGCTAGATAGAGACACTATAAGGGTACAGAGGAAATATAGAGCAAAACAAAATTGAATATAACGAAAAAAATTTGGTATCGGATTTCCGATACTTTACGTAAAATTTTATTGAGTGGTGTGGTGACGTGCGACCTCACCATGACATCATTTTCATTCAAAATTTAACTTACAAGATGTGGGTCATGTATCGGAAAACCGATACCTAACATATTGTATAGGCAAGCTAGTCAGTCTGGCCGGTCGTAAATAAAAAAATAAATAAGTTATAATAATTAACTAAAATAAAAGAAAACTCCTTTCAAAACTTTAATACATGTTCATTGAAATTCTAATCAATATTTTTCTACAGAACAAAATAAAATCACAATGTAATCAAAATGAGGAAGCGAAGGTTTTTGGCAGTGTATAGAGTTATCAATTGGGTTGTAAATCATACGGTATTATTTCTTCTAAATCTCTTGCTTCCTTAGTAAAAAATAACGGTAATCCACCTCCAGGGCACTCGTAACGATCACTTTCAAGGTACGCCGGCCCGACGCCGACAAAAGTATCCTTCAACGTCATCATTGCATCCCGAAGCGAATGATGTAGGATGCTCCGGGATGCACAGGCGCCCAGTGCCACCTCCTGCTTTACATTTTATATTTACACCGCTCCCAAACTCAAATGATGTGCATATGAACATGATGCTTTGAAATGATCTCTAGTGCTAAGCATTGCATAAATTAGCGAATCAAACTATTAGAATAAATCACATCATTAAGTCGGCCGGAGTACTGACACCATCACGTTGAGCCACAAGCCGTCACATGCATCCTCCGCGCTCACCGCGTCGCATGCCGAAGCATCCTTTCTGTCACCGCTCGCAGCCGTGAAGGACAACTTTACAACATTAGCAACATCGCACGCAAGTACAGTATTGTTCGGCCAGAGAAAGATACTTTTGCGAAGTCGGTCCGGGAGTGGCGTGTCGCGGCCTACCTACCTCGTACGTCTCTAGCGCGGGCTCTTTGTGGAACCTGTCCTGCAGGTTGCAGACGCTGCCGAATAGCCGCTGCATGAGCGTCGTCACCGACGGCTTTAACAGCGGCGGCACGGTCACGGACGTCGGCAGGGACCTTAACAGAGACAGGAGCTTTACCTCTTGGCTCTGTAATGTAGGGTGCTTAGCGAACATCTCCTCCAGTTTCCTCATGGCGACGCGGCCGCGCTCGATGTGCGCCGCCACGCGCGGCTCCAGCAGGCGCGGCACGGCCGGCGGGCCCGCGCCCCCCGCGCCCGCCGCGCCCCCCCGCGCCCGCGCCCTCGCCCGCCGCCGCGCACGAGCCGCACTCCGCGCCCACTGCACACACAACACAATGTAGAGCCGGCCACACCAGCACCCAGCACTGCGACTGCAACGTACCGGCGGCGGGCGCGACGTCGGGCGGCGTGGCGGGCAGTGCGTCGGGCGTGCGTGGCTCGGGGTCGTGCGCGGAGCTCTGTGTCTCCCAGGAGTCCTCCGACCCGGAGCCCTCCGAGCCCCATAGCTCCCCCTCCTCACTGTCATACTCGCCAACCTGCCGGACATTCAAACACATTACAATTCGAATCAAAATATTGCTTCCATAAAATCTCGTAAATTCATAAATTGATTAAACATTCGTATTTGGTAATCGTTCTTCTGTCATATTATAGGTAAAGTTGATGTAAAACATTACTATTAAAATTGTAAATTTTCGTATTTACGTGTCTCACCTTATATAAATCCTGTGGCCAACACATACTAGTGTGTCCATCCACCCACCATACTTTGACGCGCCCAGACGGGAAGTTGTCTATTACCTTCAAACAACAAAATTAACAAACATTAAAAAAATGCAGACTATAAACATAGTACAGTAAATATTCATCATTAGGTAAAATTAAGTAAAACAATTACAGTGGAATTGAAAGTAAATTCTTCATGTAAGTAGATAAAATTGTAATATACAGAGTGTTTGGTTTCGGATTTACGATACATTATAATTATCTGTGTTCATAATAAAATTGTATTGGTTCAGACCCTACGAAACAGGTTATTCTCTTCATTGCTCAATGAGAAACATGGTGAATATTTTATTTCTCTTTTTTCCAATACTAACCTGTCCAGCTGTACAGTTAGCGTCCTCCCCTGTAAAATTGGCGACCCTGATGACGACGGTGCCGGGCCGGTACTGGAAGTCAGGGTGGTCCTTCAGGTCGTAAACGCTCACCTCGCTCTCGTGTAACATTTGTGGCCTAGCAAATATAAAGAATCAGGGTAAACTTGGATTTCTTCTTCAGTGATATTTTTGAGATTTATAAATAATAATAATTTATTAATAATAATGGAATGGTAACCGTAGAACATTTTTCATCATGTAACGGACTGACTAAATTGATTTTGTGTCTCTTGCTCTTCTGCTATATTAAGATATGAAATTATGATAGCGTCTAACTTCAGTTCTACTGGCTCTTTCTGTATAGGAAGTTCCAAACTGACCCAATTATGGTACCAGGATGAACTGAGTACTATAAAACACATGAGAATAGAACATGACTCACACTGGTTCGTCAGCGCTGGTGTAGGTGCGGTACCAGTGTACGATGGCGGTCCGGCCGTGGTGGTCCACGCGCTGCACCACGCCGTACTCGCGGTGCTTTAACTACAACAAACATAATTTCATAATCAGACTGCACGGTTGGTGCGGTGGCTGGGCAACCGGCCGCCGTGCAACGTGTCGCGGGTTCGATTCCCGCACGAATCACTCTGTGTGATCCACAGATTGTTGTTTCGGGTCTGGGTGTCATTGTGTATGTGAACTTGTATGTTTGTAAACGCACCCACGACACAGAGTAAATCCTAAAGTGGGGCAACGTTTTTTTTTTAAAAAAAAGAAAAAATTTAGATTAGACTAATAATCGATTTTAGTGCAAAATCTCTTGATCAAATTAAGTTTAGTCTTCGTTTAATAGACATTTATGTTAAAGATATACAACACTATTTCTCCTTCCTTGGAAATACCTGTATTTTAAATTGTTGACAAGTTTCATTCAATTATAGATACTCTCATTACGTTTCGATATTCTTTAAATATATTAATGAACGATATTCACCTGTTGGTTCTCCTCGACATTAGCTGCTCCGCTGACAACGAAGTCACCAGGGAAGCACTCCTGCCCGTCTAAATGGTGGATCGGATACAGTTGTGTGGATGGAATGCCCATTTCTATTGTGCCGTCCTGTGGAGTACATAACATGATATGACGAGATATTGCAGACAAGTTAAAGTGCCACTAGGCAATTGCCTAGTGGCACTTTAACTGTATTACATGTAATTACATCGTTCGTGAAATTACAGGCCCATTTTTTTATGGCGTAATCCGGTAAACGAGCAGACGGATCACCTGATGATAAGCAATCGGCGTCGCCCATGGAAACTTGGAACATCAGAGGCGTTACAAGTGCGTTACAAGTGCGTTACCGGCCTTTTGGGGATTAGGAGTTTGAGGATCATTGGGGATTCAGGAATTGGGGAGATTGGGGGAAGGGAAGGGTAATTGGGCCTTCGGTAATTTCACTCATACGACGAAACACAACGCAAGCGTTGCTTCACGTCGGTTTTCTGTGAGGCCGTGGTATCACTCCGGTCGAGCCGGCCCATTCGTGCCAAAGCATGGCTCTCCCACAGTTAAATTAAGTGGCTGCTCAGATAATTAGAGTTGTGGATTCGGAGATCGGTGATAATAGATTATAGGGAGGAGGACTTTGTTCAGCTGTGGATAGCGAATATTGCTGAGAACGTACCTGCCAGACGACGTTGGCTCGGCTGGTGGTGTGCAGAGTCTCGACGACGACGCGGTCGCCGGGGCGCGGCGGCGGCGCGGGCGGCGCGCGGCGCACGGTCCGCTTGAGGCGCTTGCCCCGCAGCAGGCGCACGGCCAGCTGCGGCGACCGCTTGCCGCGCCCCGACGCCGCCGACGAGCAACGGGACGACCACGTCGCACCACTGACGTACACAATCTCACTGTACATGGCTCTTTACACTATCAGTATCATGACTTACCACATGCCAGCACGTTCAAGCATTCCCCAATCTCTCAAATTACTGCAATAGGTTTTCAATTTTATGATTTCGTTTATAAAGTCGAAAGCCTGCTGCAGGAATTTGACAGTTCGGTAGCTTGATGTGCTGGTGTGCTGTACCTAACTAATGACAAATTAGAACTTATCAACAGCATGTGTTGTCAATGAATAAGTGAATGACTTTAGGGTTTAATGGCATGATGAGATGATATTCACCTGTCAGTATCACTGCCATCGCTGCTGGTATTCTCCCAGTTGTCGGAGTCATCGTCATTGAGCGCGGTATCAGACTTGCTGTCTCCGTTGAGCAGTGAGGAGTCGTCCCGCGCGGGCTCAGGACTGCGGACGTGCCATCTAGTTAGTCCACAGTGACCTCGTCAGATGAGCACACAACTAAACATATCATGCTGTACATAGATGCCACTATAATGCTACTAAGATACGAAGTTATGTCCAGTAATGTTTGATTTTAATTAATGCAAGTGTTTAATGATGAAATAGTTTAAAAAACTGTGCAGGTAATTAGTAATGACTATTCAGAAAAATATGCAAATACTTATAATATTTAAAACTCTAATTGTGACTTAAAAAACTGGAACATGTACTAATCTCAAGCAATTCAGTGTTTCTGATAAGAATCACGAAGGTGATCAGGCATCATAAAAAATAATTTATTATAAAATGATTTTTAAATGACAATGTAATTTAGAACACTGACATTAGATTTTCAGATGGCTCCCATTTAAATGTGATTGTATCGAAAATCCGAACACAAACATCCTGTACATATACTCTAAATATAAGCTTCTACAATTTTCATCAACCAGTAATCTACAACGTACCTGATCCCAGAATCATTCTTCTCCTCAGTCGCCGTGTCTTCCTGTGAGCTGGCCATGGGGAGACAGACGTCTCCTATAGGCTCGATCTTGATGCTGGGGCAGGTGGCGTCCATCTTCAGAGCATCGTCGAGAGATTCCAGCTTGTCGTCTGCTGGATCCACTTCCATGTCGTTCTGTGGAAGAATGGTTGTTTAGTGTGTTGTTGGAGTTGTGTTTTTCAGAGTTTTTTTTGGTTTTCTGTGCCTTTAGCCAAACTTTACTTTAGCGTTTGTCTACAGAGAGAGTAGAAAACTGAATGTATGGGAATGACAGTGACGAGTGTCAAAATTTACGTCAATTCCATATAATTTGGTTTTCTGTTCTACATGTAGACAAGCGCTAAGTGGCATTTAGCTACAGCTGCAGATTACGCAATCAGTCATACTATGAGCAGGACCTTGCTTAAGGATAAGATAATCTATCAAATGCATTAATTTTACAACTATTACAGTGAATATAAATATTATAGTCATATGAAATTAATTATGTTGCAGTTGGCGTCAGTCATTTGTCGCGCAATGCTGCTCATAACTAAGAGCCTCCGGCGTAGCTTGAAAGTAATCGCATTACCTCGATAGTCGTCTCAATATTTCTTTACTAACTAGTAATCAAGTTTATTATGTGATACTTACATCGTTCGACTTAAGTTTCCGATGTGCCGAGGCTCGTTTCTTAGGCCGGGAGGGCACGTGGTCAGTCGAGTTGGTGTCGGTTTTCGAAGGTTTCTTTATCGGTTTGGTTTGCTTACGGAGATTCCTGTAGTATTTACCTGTAACAATACGAATATAAATTGATCATTTTTATTTTATTAGTTGGCTAGTTACTTTATATCATTGGGGGAAGCCTATGTTCAACAGTGGACTTCTTATGGCTGACTAGCGACCCGCCCCGGCTTCGCACGGGTGCAATATGCATGTATTATATACACATAAACCTTCCGTAAGAATCACTCGATCTATTAAAAAAACCGCATCAAATTTCGTTGCGTAGTTTTAAAGATCTAAGCATACATAGGGACAGACAGACGGCGGATAGCGATGTTTTATACTATGTAGTGATATCATCATGATGAATTGTTTAAGTTACAAAAACTTCAAATTGTTACATAAAAAGGGATGTATTTTGTACAAGGAGATTTCGTTTACAACCAGCAAACATAAAGCAGTGTTTAATTAATTCTTTCATAGTTAGACAATATTAAATCGACAATTGGAATGCATGAATGTGAAAAATCTAAAGTTTTTTTTTTAAGGGGGGAGATCATCTAACTACTTCTCCCGGCCGGGTGAGGCGGGAGGGAGTGTCAGTCTCTCACTGACTAAAAACCACCCCGTTCATACTCCTGCACTTCGAGCCGGAGTCCCCGTAACCCGGTGGGTTCTCCGCGGCTCCGAAAACCTAAAGTGTTAAGGTTATGACTGCCAATAGAAAACTGGTGAAGGCAAATCCATTAACACCGGTACTCTCATGGCGTGTAACGTATTAATACTCGGAAACATAAATATGCTGTGGGAGTAAAGCGTCATCATACAAAAACGAATCGTTTAGGGAACTCCCGGTGAGTCGATATATATGAAGATACTCGTGTCCAAGCTATAAATACATTTTAATTTGATAATCGTGGCGTTAAAATTGGCAATCACAATCCGACCAATAGTGGGTTGTGTAGACAGATGGCAGTCGTTTTCGAAAAGAGTTACCTATGAAGTTTCTTACTTGTTCTTGTCCATAGGAATTTACACCTAGGAATGAGCAAATAGCTTCACTTTTAAATTTTTTGTTGACATTCAAAAGTGCCTTCCTGGTCTAATTGAAATTAATGATTTTGACTTTAAAATTACTTTGTATATGGATATAACTAATTTTATAGAGATTATAGAACGCACTTGTAACGCCTTGGTGTTTCGGGTGTCCATGGGCGGCGCCATGCTTACCATCAGGTGATCCGTATGCTAGTTTACCGGCTTATGCTATAAAAAAAATAAGATACTCACTTTGTTGTTTCCTCCATTGCTTCTTACTTACAAAGGTGTCTTCAGCGCCGATGGTGAGGAAGTTTCTGTCACCGACCTGCAGTGTGCACGGCTCGAATACATTCAGCAGCTTTAGATTCTTTAGATCTTCACCTGGCCGAGCAACCAATGTCTTGTTAATAATTAGCGATTAAAGCGTAAAATGTCACGACCTACTTACTTAAAGAGGGTAAAAATATGTAAAGATTATAAGATGTAATACTATAGGGGTTGATTCAAAGTTAGTTAAGTCATTGAGTTGACTACTGACAGAAAACTGTTGAAGGTAAATCCTCCTAAATTGTACAATCGGTTTTCTCGGATAAATTTAATACGCATAAATACTTTTTTGGATAAATAATACTCGAGTAAAAATGGATAGTTGCAGAAACGATAATTATCAATGAATTTTATAACACGCACGTTGTGACGTCATATTGTTGACTGTTACTAAATAAATTCGTGTAAATACTAGTAAATAATTAAATTAAAATTAAGACTATACTGAGAAAAGCTCTACTAGTTTAGAACCACAGGGGTTCTTCCTCTTTCGCACGCTGCTCGTGATCCCCTCTGTAAACTAATGCCGGAATACTGAAAAGTTACTCAATTTTAAGTCGTACTTAAATATCGTGCCATCTCTGTCATTTCAAAAAGAATTTGTAGAGACAGAACTATACTTAAGCGTGACTTAAAATTGAGTAGCGTTTGAGTATTCCGACATAATAGAGCTTTTCTTAGTATATTGGATGCTGTGTCGGACAATGATGTCGCTAGCGGAGGATTACCCTGTACCAGTTTTTATCGGCAGCTAAAGGCTTAATAATTAATTTATTACAACTTTGTGAAGTGAAGAGTGGTGTGTCGTAGTGGCCCGGAGGTTTAAGACGCTGGCTTCTCATGCATGAGAATGTGGGTTCGAAACCTACCAACGGCAAGTACTTATTTATTTAAGATAAATTAATTGTACCAATGTGACTTTTTCCGAGTTATATGTACTTTCTAAGATTATTTAGACACCACTGACTAACAGTGAAGGAAAACATCGTGACGAAACCTGGGCTTATAATTTCTAATTATAAGTTTGTAATCGCCAACCCGTATTGAGCAAGCGTGGTGATTAATGCTCAAACCTTCTCCGTGTGAGAAGAGGCTTTGCTCAGCAGTGGGCAGTTATAGGCTGTTGATGATGATGATGATGAAGTGAAGAGTGACAATATAATTCATTTATCTCATGAGCTCATGTGCATATGCGCTACGGGTCTAATGCGTTAAGAATTTGACATTGTTCATTTCCCCAGGACTACGAGGTAGTTTGGGCGCGTGCCAGAAAGTTATGATTATTCTATTTCATGTACCACGTGCAGTGCGATGCAGAGTGCATCAGTTATTTTATGTCCTCGATGTTTTTATAATAACTATATGCTATGTTGAAGTATCTATCAAATTTTAATAGAAAATATTTTATAGTAAAAGTAAAAATGTTCACCAAACGGGGTAAGAGGTTTAGTACGTAACATAAAATCAATCTCGATACCTATAAATCTTTCTTTCTAAAATCTTTTATTCCCTAAAGGATTAGATAAAGGTCAGAGGTATATTTGTAACACACACGTTTCTCTAGTTGCGAGTTTGAGATTCAAATTCGTAGTGTGAATTTCAAACAATAAATACGAGATAATAATTTGGCTCACCTGAACCAAACCAGATACCTTTACCTCAACTATCGCATTGGAGACGTCTACCCAGCGAGGCACTTAGTTTTATTTTTTATTAAGATATTTCAGTAGTCGTCACTACTGAAATATGAAATGACAATGACGTCAAAATGGATGGTCGTGTTTGTATTCGGAAGTCTGAAGACTTAGTTCCGAGTTTGTTTTGGGTTTAAAGTAATCGAAACGAGTACACGTTCGGCGCTCTGATTGGCCGGCTTCAATGAACTAGCCAATCAGAGCGCCGAACACGGTCTCCTTTCGACACGTAAAACATACTCGTACTAAGGCCAAGATCTCAGTAGTAGCGAACTTTTAAATATATCTATGTCTAGCAGTAGACTGAAACAGTCTAATGATGATGATAATGTTTACCTTCGACTAGGAACTTGGGTTGCTGCGGCGTGGTGGGGTCGGTAGGGTTGGTGCACAGCGCGCGACACTGCCAGTGCACGCTCACGCTCTCCGTCATTACCGCCTCCACGGTGAACTGGGGACAAACAAGTAGCTGGTTGTAGCTTCGACAGAATTCTCTGGCATAAGTTTTAATTTACAGTAAATTAAGATACGAACTCTTACACAATTATTACCAATTCACATAATGTTAAAGAGGTAGGTAGTTAAAGCTCAATTTAAAACACCTAAACAATTTATTGAATTTTCATCTTTATTAGGTTGTAGGTCGATCATTGAATTGACCTCATTACGTATGCATTCGGCCTCATCGATTTCTGCCCAGTAAAAACATGAGGCAGATCGGGTACAACCAATTTCCATTGTTCGTACCTTTCAGTCCTGGTATTTTTACTATAATTAGCGTACGATATGTATTTATGTAAGTATCTGTATTTTTCATAATCTTTGTGTGCCATTTGCCAAATAAATGCTTTTTCTTTCTTTCACATACATAATGTTGTATTATACATGCATAGTATCCTAATATATGTAGTTCTTACCTTATGATCATGCATCTTATGTTTCCTGGCAGCTTTCATTTCCTTAGTGATGTGGAGCCAGTTGGCGGAGTCGAGCGAACCTAGCGGGCCGTACACCACCTGTCCAGGGTAGAACTCGGACGAGGAGTAGGGAGTGGAGCGGCGGCGGCGCATCGAGTAGTCCTCCAGCGGACACGTATCCAGGTCGGGGTACTCTAGCCTGGAGCCCTCCGCTGACACGAGCCGGAGTTTGCTATGGACCGCCTGTGAACAGAAAGTCTTCATTCAATAACAATAAACCCTTATTATACCTTTTGGTTTTAGGTTGCTCCGGTCGAGTAGCGTCATGATAGTTGTCTAGTGGCTAACCCAAAAAAGTCTAGGTTTTATTTTCCAATTTTAACTCTTGATTCGTCTTTATTTATCTATTTTGGAATTAATCCATGTATGTCAAAAACAGTCAATCATGTGAATTTATTAATTTGGCTACTATTCTATGTGAATTCAGTTATTATTGTGCCTTTGCCAGAACTAATAAATTGACAAAAATATGTGGTTTTCTAGTAATACTAACTCACTAGTATTATTGGAGCCATAACAAGGAACTTACAATTCATAATAATATACATGTATGTATGTAGGACAATGTTGAACAAAACACCTATTGCATTTACAATGTTTGTAATGACAACCCAACATTATGTTTATGAATGATGGATTCCTAACTTAACAAATAGACTATCCTAGAACACAATTGAACATATCTATAAAGAATAAGTAGAATATAATGCATAAATAGACAATTAACTCACCTTTGAAGTTCCAACCCATGAATCAAGACAGACAGCTAAATCAGGAGTAAACTCCTCCAATGGCTGTAGTCTCTCGCTGGCGACGCTGGGTATCACATGCTTGGTGCCCACTATCTGCAGGGCTGCGTTCATGATGATGTCTCTGCAGTAGCCTCTCTGTGTGTCCTTGCCAGCAATGAGACGACGCACCACGTCGCCGGGCATTAGGGAGCGGTCTGCTAGGCCAACCTGTTATTATACCAAACAAAATTAGGTACTTATTATTTGATATAAAACATACCGCCTTTTACCCCAGATGGGGTAGGCAGAGGTGTACAGTATGCCACTGTACACCCACTTTGTTATGAGTCCCATGTAATGTGAGCCTATTGCCATATACCGGGCATAATTCCAGACTCCATGCTAATACTGAGAATTTTTCGAACCCGAGACCCCTTGCCCGGCAGTCGCACCTACAACCACTCGGCCAACGAGGCAGTTATTATTTGATTCATAGATAGAACTAGTAGTGAGTATGGTATGTGGGTCATATTTCATATTTAAGCGGTAAAACAATTTAATATAGTCAGTCTGTCTTTAAAAGTGATCGGATATGGCCTAGAAACATAATATTTTGAATTTTAATGAAACATACATTCATACACAATTTATGCTGTTATCAATTTAGCTGTGACTACCAAGGACAGAAACTACAAAGCCTATTATGATACTTAGTTCATAAAAAAACATAGGCATTTACAAAACATTTAGTTTTATTAATGCTGGCGCATTGATAAAAATCCAGCTAGATACATTGAATAGTTTATTATGTACTGGATTGTGGGCCATGAGGCTTGTAATTTTTTACCACCAACTCGGACCCTCCAAAACATTTTAAACCTTTTCATGATGGAATTTAACACCATTTTCCTAATAAATAAAGGAAAAGCTAACTTATAACAAGGTTTTAAGTTCATAAATGCATTACTCCATGGATACATATATGGAGTATACATAAACAAATTATTGGGCCTTAATTGGTATAAAATACACTCCAAACAGAACTGTATTCCAAACATTATAAAGACCACACCCCTTGAACTAAATAAATAAAGAATATTCAGTATTAAAACTATGAACATTGGGTTAAATGGTATCAAGCTCGTAATACTAACTCTTTTGTGGCCTGTAATACAAGCAACAAATGATTAGCATGCATTTACTGTAATACCTTTTTGTCTTAGTAGCACAAACAAACAGATTTTATGAAGCTGGTATCTTTTTAAATTTCTTGCTAAGTTTACAAATCTACTGGTCCCACTGGACTGTTTTTTCTTATAGGTAAATTAATTTTATCTAACAAAAGCCTGTTAGAACTAATTCTTATAGTATGGTACATTGTATTATTGCTCATTGGAACTAGTTTATCAATATTTCATTTTAAAATAACAACTGCACGTACATGTGCACCATTTTATTATTAGATAGCAATATAATAGTCTCAAGTTTACAATCAATATCTTAATATGATGGAAATAAGCCATTATTGGACTCTATAGGTTCAATAACATCAGTATTTAAGTATTCCATGAATTATTTCAGTAGCTCAATTAGGGTGGGTTGCATGTTGTCTAAATAATTTATGTGTTGAGGGTAGACTTGTTTCAAATTGAGCTTAGACCTTGAAGTACCCCTCTAGAACGTGTTCAAGGGCATTTCATGCGTTATTCAATTCAAATTAACACTAGGTCCAGATTCAGGGGTTGTTGTACTCCCAAGTACAAGTCTATAGATTCTCAATTACTAGTACGGTGCGCAAGTGCCAAACACCGTAACAGATTAACTAATATAATTTGCAGTTATCCTTGCTTACCGACTTCTCGGATATGACTCGCTCGGTGCCGGAAGGATGCCAGACAACGCGAATTTCGCCTTTTTGTATAGGAGTTTCAATGTCGCTCTCTTGATCGCTGGAGTTGGCTTCATAGTTCTCGAGTACCAGACCGAAGACCACTTGACCGCGATTGTTGATTTTATACACTTCATCCTCGTAAAAATATTGAAAGTCAGTCGGCGAACCTGGATTTTGCCCCGCCATATTGACGGGAATTATCTAAAGACACAAATAATTTTGTTTTTTACGTGATTATGTTCTTTCTGACAGCTGATTGCAATGTGTGGCGCATGCGTCAATAAATTATGCAAGGAAAACGCCATCTTGCGGGTTCAGGAGAAACTTCAGATGCGTTCCGTTTTACAGTGTTGTTGTTTTAAATGTTATCTTATTTTGTTTATACTTTTATCGTGTTAAGATTAGAATATCAACTCGCGAAAATCAAACGGTTTGTTATCGCTGCAGTTAAATTTTAGGCAGCAACTACTTGTTCTTGATATGTTGATAAGATAAAGAATTTCAGTTTTCTACAAAACGAAAAAAGCAAAGGTACAGTCAGCCTATTTTGGTTTATCTTCAGCAATTGCTACTCCTAGCTAAACCGATAAACCAGTTTATGATAATACTCCACGTGGGTGGTTTTGGGCGAATCTCTGAAAAAGTAACAAACAAAAGTATACACTTTAATACAATTTATGTAGTTCAACTTACTGACTAGTGACTATGTATGTTTACAAATAGGGCACTCTTCTCAGATCATCTTTGACTAAAGGCCTACCTATATTAAACCAAAAACCTGTTCGATGTAAGCTTAAAAATTAAAATAGAAATGTGGCTCAAGGGCGGTATGGTACCCACTCAAAAAGCAGCACAGCTTTTTTTGAAAGCGGGAATCTGTGGTTTAAACGTTAACAGTCAAAGAGGAAAGAGGGCATAGGCACAATCGCATTGTGACACCTGCCCTACCTCAACCACTATCTCAGTACCCCAAACTAGACCTTCGATAGTCAAATCCAAGAGAGGTAACACTTCAACACAATAAGAACTTATTATCAATAGTCTGATGTAAAATCAATATTGTGCTTAGGGAATCTCAACTCTAAAGCTTTCAAGATTCAAAATAACTTATTTAAGGTAGATAGGTTTAACTTCGATGCTAGATAGGTGCCAACTTTAAGTCCTATACACAGGTACAACCACAGATATAGTAAAGAAAGGTACAGTACAACTAATTGATCGTTGATATTGTGAACTACTCATTAAAGATTTATACGATGTAAATATAGGAAGGTATCTTAATAAGTACCTTAAACATCAGTTAGTGAAAATAATTTTAAATTGTTTCTCAAGTGAAAGAATATTTATACATATTTCTTTATAGAGAAAAATAAAAATTTTTGGACATGCAAAGTACATTATTGGCATTCTTATTGTACCTATCTCATTGAATTTAGATTTTTAGCAATCGATCTTTAGCGCAGAATAAAAATGTAGTATTTAATGACACAATTATAATATTAAAAGTTTACAAATTAGGGATTCATTTTCATTATGACCTAATGCCCCACCTATTACTTTAAGCCCGCGTTCTAAATAAATACCTACCTAATAAGTACTTACTTAGACGCAATTTACCCCACATGCTATCACAAGTACTTATGTCTGGCGTACGTGTTATGTAATGTGTGGTCGAACTTTAAAGTCGGCTAGGTCATACCTCGGACACTGACAGAGCCCCATTATTACATTTCAAATAGGGGTTCCTAAGTAAATATGAAGGTAGAATGCGTATATTTTACCCAGTGCGCGTTCTCAATAACGTACCTTATTACGCATCATTTTATATTATAACTATTACCTACTTAGTTCGATCGATTTTCAGCGAAGCGAACATCGAGCACGTGTTACCCGCTTTAGTAGCAAAGTGACACAGCGTCACCGCGGACTCCGCCATGGAACACAGCTGTGACGTTAGTCCGAGTGGCGGTTCAGGCGGTTCTATTCTCGCTGCCCGATCAATACGGCGTTATCAACATAACTGTGTAGGTGTTTACATGCGCGTAGTACCCACACAGCCTCGCTTGAATGAGGTTGTCGCGAGTGATAACGCGGCGCAGTAAATAAATCATGTATTAATATTTTAAGGAAATGTGAACATATCTCGCAGCGAAATGCCGCTGCCAGAACTTTTGAAACGAGCCTCGAGCTATTTCCTCGGTTTGGAGTTCGATGATAACGAGGAACCCCCTGATTACGTCGACAACGAAATATTGTTTTGCAAGAATAATGTGTGCGTGCATCCGCCGACTGTAGCCAGGCATGAGCTGGACATCGTGCACCATCCAGGGTACCTCACAGTCACTACCAAAGTGTTTACTGATCAACACAATAATGCCAAACGACCTACGCTTTTCCTCAACTGGATTCCGAATTCTACATTGCGGAAATGTCCTTCGGCTGTAGAAACCAGTCCGAACGATGAGTTGGTGTGTTCAGGTAAACCGGCGAATCCGAAGGAAATACCTAAATCACGCAGCAACAGAAACAGCATAAAATTGGATGCTAATAACGAACATGCATTTTCTGACTCCTCAGAGACTACAAGTTTAAATTCAAACTCTGATAAACAAAGTATAAAGTCGTCTGATACGAGGTACACCCCAATGATACGACTCAGGAGGAATTATCTTCTAGTTCTAAGCCTACAGTAAAGTCTATAGATTCAGTAAAGGATAATGTTTTCAGTAGCTTTGAGAAGGACGAGTCCAGGGATGAGGTGTTTGTTTACGACAAACACGTGAGATCACAGTCAATGACGTCTGTGAACATCACAATAGCTAATCCAACAATAGAGAACGTAGATTTGACCCCTGACTCCGTGTCAGGAGACAGGTTTATTAGGTCACTGTCGATGAGTTCGTGTGACGAGGGTAACCCTAATTGGATGAGTACTCCGGAGTTTTTAGCTCTCAAACATAACTTGGTGTTTCCTGACAGTGTCCATAGTTCACCAGTGCCGCAAAGACGAGCTCCTTTGAAATGTCGAAGGTGAGTGCTGTATAAATATTTATTAACAATCTTGCCACATAGCTATAATATTGCGTTGTAGTGTAATATATCTACGTATTGCCATTACACTTAGAATTACTGTGGTCCCACTTACAATTTATCCTCAAACAGGATTTGGGTCATCCAATGTTTGTAGTTTCCACAGGGCCGCCAACTTGCTGTTATTATTCTGTCCTTCAATGCAGTGTTTTGCTGTATACCTGCATACAATTGTGTCATAATCATAATTAATAGTTAATACCGACAAATCTCAGTTTTTTACAAGTACGTAGGTATTTGCATATTTTGCGTTAAATGTAACATTTGTTGTTTATTTGTTTACGAGAAATTCGTTTTGTTATTTTTAGGTCCGAAACTCCATTATACGTTTCGCATTATCATAAAACATGTAAATTGCTTTGAATATGGTGACATGGCATACAAATTACAAAGCACATTAGGTATGGTAGCTGAGCTAAAACTCACTACTACACAATTATTTATTTATTTAATTAGGTACCTAAGTACTTGGATAACAGAACCTTATTGTTTCTACACTGGCAGTTTTACATCCCTGCCGGATCTCCTGGCTGGGCCCTAACAATTTATTATTAGGTACTTAGGTAGGTTAACAATACATTATTATTTCTAGCCATTCACGTTTAACGATAAACGTAGAGAGTGTTTTTCTAAAACTAGTAACTACACCTACCTTGAAAGGTATAGTTATTAGGAGTGCCATGTGAAAAGCAGAAAATTTTGTTCTCATTATTTACGGATAAGAAAACTAATACACGTACCAAGGGGATTATCCCTTTCGTACCCAGCGAACCGTGACGGGTGAACACGAGTGTTCTAGATTAGCAATTATGAACCATATTTCTAGTTTATAAATAGATATTATGTATAATAAAAGAATAGGTTTCAGTCTTAGGAGTACATGACATTATTTTTTGTAGAGGACCTAGGATACGCCCCTGAGGTAAACCTTTACAATTAATGTTTTTTGCACAAGATAAATATGTGTAAATCTAATTTGAAAATTTCATAATAAACTTTGACTAAGTAATAACCCTTGACTGAACTGGGAGTTTTATATAAATAACATTTCACTTGTAACTAAGAGGTTAAATAAATCCGAAGCACGCAAAGGCTCTCGAGGGACAGCCGGCGACGGGTCGAGGACGCCCACTCTTCTGTCAATAGCTGTTGCTTGTCTGCTCGTGAAAATACCATTAAATCTTTTTCTTTTTATCCATCTACGTCGAAATAAGGCAAAAGATGTTGTTCATCCTAAGCAATAAACGTTAACGAAAAGTAATAAAAAGGAAATAGATACTTCTCGAATCTTTTGTATTACTGTTAATTTCTGGTTGTTATCGTTACGCAGCTTCATTAAACAAATGTTAATAATTGATCATTATCATTTACAATTACAATGCAGCTAAGTCGATTCGTTATAAACAAAGAATCTACTTACAATTTGATGCCTGTCGTTCATTATGTTTGCTGACTCCGAGATTATATTTCGAACAGTCAGCATTAATAATAATACAGTAACAGATACCACTGGGTAATTTATTATCATTCTTGATCAGCAGTATAGCATGGGGAATAATAAACAAAAAGCAAGTTACTTAGGTTACCTACTGAATTTTAATCTTTTCAGAACTTAAAAATCAACAAAATGAGTCGATTAAAAATGATTTGTCCTTTGTAAAGGTCGGTGTACCGACAATAAAATAAATATGTCGTACAATATATATTTTTTTTAATTTCTTTATTTGTCTCAGGCATCTTGGACCATAGTAAGTAAAATATACAATAATTCAATACAAATACCTACTATACATACATATACGTGCATCTACGTAATATACCTCTCGCGTGTTTCTCGTACACACGGGTGTACGAGAGAGTTGAGTGCCCATCGCGCAATTGTACACACGGGTGTACGAGAAACGCGCACCGATTGGATATTTTTTCTGTGACGTATATTTTCAAGTTTGCAACCCGTTCTTTATTTGATGGAACAGAATAGTTAATTCGCTTTTCTATTAAAATATTTACCCGTGTGTACGAGAGGCGCGCGAGAGGTTAATTCTAATAAACCTACATAAAATTATAATAGCTGTCGTTAAATTTAATTCACGCTATACAAATAGGTATACTAAAAACCTCCATAGCACTTATCGACCCTTTAGTCGTCTCCAAGGTCACATCTCTCTCCCGATTGCATTCCAAGACCACATGCCGCGCCGAGAATGTCATTATTGCTCGCACAACTCATTTACACCCTCAAAACTCGATGCGTCTTGAATGCTAAGCTGTAATAGAACTATGGAACGATTCTAGTGCCGCATTGGAAGGTTCTAGAAACTGCAAAGGTTATTTGAGACGTGAGCTCTTGCTAGATAGTGTTGTTTGCATTTCTAATATTGAATAACTTGAATTGTGTCCGTTAATATAAGTTCGTAGGTTACTTACTCAAAAAGCTGAGCTAATGATTAGTTTTGGTTTTTAGGTTTCAACTGCCTCGTTGGCCGAGTGATCGCAATTGCCACTGTCCGATCCGATACTTTGTCCGACCCGAGAATCGATTCTCGGGTCGGACAAAGTATTGTTGGGCTTTTTCAAATATCTCAGTAGTAGCAACGGTATATGGCAATAGGCTCACCCCCTATTAAATGGGACTCATAACAGTGGGTGTTACGTTGTACCGTGGCATTAAGTGCCGTAATGTACACCTCTGCCTACCCCTTTGGGGATAAAAGGCGTGATGTTATGTATGTTTTAGGTATACTTAGCCCCCGGAGCTGTGCACGACCTCACGGGTTACCGAGGCTCCGGCTCGAGGTAGGAGTAGAAACGTGGAATTTAGTCAATAAGAGTCTGACATTCAAAGCGGGAGAAGTAATTGGATGATATTCTCCTCTAACAAAAAAAGTTAATTAAGCTGGTGGTGTTTTGATTTTAAAAGAATGATAATAGGATAAAGACTTACTTAGCAATAAACGCAGCGTATAAAGCGCTTTGTTTGAAATCATGGAACCGATGATAACATTGCAATATCATTGGAGCATTAGAAACTTATTTATCACATCCTTGATAAATAACTAGACTATAAATAAATAAACCCTATGGTACACATTTTGAGGACCTGAAGCCTTAGTACTAGTTTGTTTTACGTAACTGTCAAACACTGCGAGGACACCGGTGACCGCAACCTATTGTTCTTTAATTGTGTCTATAATGACGGTCCTCAAAGGGTTAACCCTTTAGTAGTTTAAAGTAATCGAAATGAGACTGCGTTCGACGCTCTGGTTGGTTGGCTCCTATGAACCAACGGCCTCTGATTAGCCAGTCGCAGGAAACAAATAATCAGAGCGCCCTCTGCTATAAGTATCGTAACTATTAGGTTCTTGTTAAACCTATTATAACAACAACAAAAAGAAAGAACACAGCTTACGTCCATAATTACCTATAAGTATAACGTTGTCGTCAGCGGATGAAAGGACATTAATACCCTTTTAATAGCGTCCTATAAGGGGATAAGTGAATATGTTACGGCTCAGTAAGTTAATTAATCTATCGTATAAGGAGCTGACACACTTTATAAGTATGGACGTTTATAAATAGGTACACATAATGTACAGTGGCCAGCAGGTGAAACTACTCCAAATTTCTTGTATGTCATAGGATTTTCAATTTTGTTGTTTGAATATAACGTCAAAATTACAATGGAAAAACATTGACAGATTGGGATTTTTTTTTAAGGGGGGAAAATCATCGAATGACTGCTCCCGCCTGGGTGAGGCGGGAGGGAGTGTCAGACTCTTACTGACTAAAAACCACCCCGTTCCTTCTCCTGCACGTCGAGCCGGAGCCCCGGTTACCCGTTAGGTTCTCCGCGACTGACAGATTGGGATAGGGTCGGTTAACCTGCTGACCTATACTGGCCACTACTAGTAGACAAAGTTCGTCGTCTAGTTTATACGTTGACCTAGTTAGAAAGTCAATAATTATTTATTTACCGGTATTTGATAACGATATCATGGGCTGATGGACGGATGTCAATATAAATATTTGTGTTCAAAGAACAAGAGTCTTTCATTGCTCATTCCAGAAAGTTCAGACCAGATAATTTGTTGAAAGATAAATAATATAAGGCCATGAGGGTTATTTATACTAATTTTGAAAAGGCTTACAATGCACTTATTTTATTTCATTACCACTTATTTTTCATCATATGTGAATAAAGAAGAAAAGTACCTAATAATAATATGTTAGGAGAAATAATATGTTATCCAGTTATCCTAGTAGTAAGCATTATTGTAATTAGTTTTATTAAATGTAAGATTTTAACTTTATTATATTGTAAAATTTAACTTTGCATACCGTAAAAAGTAGGCTATGTATGTGGGACTATTTTTTTATAATTATTATTACCTGTAATTACCATACGTCGTGCAAATAAACGTTCTTATTCTTATTCTTATTAGTATATCTTGCTATCCGATAAAAAATAAGACAGTGAATGCTTGAACCATTCAAAGATTTTGGGTTGAATAGTAGCACTTATACCTACTTGAGAATTACTAAAAAAAATCTTCCTTTAAAGAAATTAGATTACGAAATTGTTCCGAATTATTCAAAAGACCTATAACACTAAAGCTAACAGATACGAAGTCAGACAGATCAAGTACCCAACCTTTTGCTGTGACGACACCGGCACCGTTAGAGGTTTAAGTTTACAAGAGTTCGAGAAGTCCGTCGTCAACAGCAGGCAGAGGAATTTTACCCCTTTGTAACCCGTGTCCCAAAAAGACACATGTACATAATTCAAGCATATAAATCTCTATTCCCTTGAGCCGTGTCTGAGGCATAACTTTAAGTTGAAGTTATTGCGAACGTAAAACACATTAATCTTAGTTCCCCTGTACTAAATATCGTGGTATCGATTGCTAGACGAGCTCTATTCCACGCGAGATAATTTGCATCATGTTTGCATTATGTACGCTTTTTGCTTGAGTTTTTCCGATATCGATAGATTAACGGTAGGCGGTGAATGCATTAGTGTGACTAAATCACGCATCTAGATCAGACTAATACGCCTGTTGTAAAGTTTTTACGAGTTGTATTTGCTTGTAAATACTTGTTTTATGGAAATAGCTGCGGGTGTCTCGGATACTAAACTTTATGATTATGACAGTAGGTAACTTGTAGAAGCGAACTCTTGGGTGATTTAAGTCTTAAGTTTTTAATGGTGTTCATTATAGGGACTTGTCATTATTGGTTATACATTCTTTGTATGGTTGACGTCTAGTACCTAGTTACCTAATGTGAATAATCTCCTTTCTTAGATTCTCGGTGGACCTGAGCCAGATGCGGTCACTTCGTCTATTCTTTAACGACGACAACTGCACGTGTGGACAGCTGGTGGTAGCTTCCAGGGAATCTCAGTACAAAATTTACATTTCCACCATGGAGGTTGGATCATTTGGCGCAAGTCCTCCATCGATGGCACTCGTTACTTCACAATATCAAACTCACTCCAGGTAATAATGAAAATATTTGACTTATATTTTGGGATTTAAACTTTAAATGTTTCTTCTAACCTAAGTAGGCACTGTTTCCACAGGTTCTGAAGAGCCAAACTTACCGTATCGTCATTTTATGGTATGCCGTCCAGAAGTGCAGAAGTCCGAACAGCATCCCGAGGAAGGCAAACTTCCCAAAATATCCCCCGAACTGTTTTACGGAAAGATAATGAACGCAAAGGGTGTGATCGAAGACGATCTCTTTTTGAGGAAATGCGTCTTCTTCGGAGGACTGGACAAGGAACTTAGGAGGGAAGTGTGGCCATTCTATTACATTGTTACCCTTACAACTCAACGTATGACGAAAGGGAGATAATACTACAGATCAGGTCGAGAGAATACGACGAAATTACGACCAGGAGACTGGAAAAGATGACTCCTGAGCAGCATGCAATCTTTTGGAAGACAGTACAATGTGTGATAGAGAAAGATGTGGTCAGAACAGATAGAGGAAATCCATTTTTTGCGGGAGAAAATAATTATAACGTGGAAATAATGAAGAACATATTGTTGAACTATGCAGTGTATAATCCAGTTTTAGGGTAAGGACAATGAAATATTTGTACTTATTGTTGAGTTCTAGTTAATGACGGCTTTGTGTACTGTACCACATCGTTCATTGTTCCACACGCTAATTACACCCAACTGTACAATTTAATAAATGGGTATTTACTGCGAATATGCACGTCATCGGCCCTGCGTATTGGAGCCGTTTGGTATTCAAGGCTCGTGTCTGTCTTGTTCGGAAAGGTCGTCTTGTAGGGCGATTAACGATCGCAAAGAATTTTAAAAAGGATTTTTTCACTTGACGTCCGATACTTTTTCATTACAGAGCTGTCTAGCTGGATTTATGTAAATTATACCATTGGTTAAATTGAATGTTTGTTTTTCAATCTGTTAATCTGGATTTCTAGAACTATAAGTAATCTCCTGATGGTTGAAACCAAATGAGATGATAGTGACGTTGTGTAGTTACTGATGAAACATTTTTGCCCTAAAAACATATTTTAAATAGTTATATTCTTTTCTAGGTACACCCAAGGAATGAGTGACTTGTTAGCTCCAGTATTGTGTGAGATTAAATGCGAGGCTGAAGCGTTCTGGTGTTTCGTGGGACTGATGCAACGAGCCATATTTGTGTGCACACCGACCGACAATGACATGGATAACAATCTTGTAAGATACAACAACTGTTTAATGTCCAATAATGTAGGTACACATTCATTTACAAAGATACAGCTTCATCGGTGTCGGCTTTTCTATCTATTTAACATAACCTTTCCATAATAGATTTAAGATTTAAGTTTTATATTATAAGGTTGGAGTAAAATAAACGGCCGTATTGTATGATACACATCTGGCCACAAAAAGGGCACTCTCTGTACCGACTACTTGAAATTTTGGATTACCTACTTATGTCTTAAAATATTGTGCAAATGTTTGTGGGTTCTTGTTTTTAGAGATGAGATGAATGTTATATTTGGTTAGTTATCTATTGTTGCTTGCCTTTTTGCAATATCCGTACAAAGGCAAAGCAAGAACCCAATCTCATCGATTTCGTGAACACTCATTGTCAAGTACCTAACAATCAACAATTCCAATCATTGTTTTAGTACAATTCCAAGATTCATTTCTTATAGACAAATCGCAGACGGATTGACACAATCAGATACCACACAAATAAATATATTATAAGAGACTAAAATGGTTAGGTAGACTATTTGAGTGTCTCGTCGATTTTATTATTTAAGCTATTTTAATACAAGGGGCGGAATCAATAGAGCTTTGATAGCTTTTCGGTTGCTAACTTAACATTGGTGAATAGGCTTACCAAGCTAATAAAACAGCAGATAAATTTAAAATTCGAACGTTTTCGAGCGCTTCTCCGTTCACTCAGCGCTTAATTCGCTTCATTCCGTAGACTACGCGTATTTTCATTAATCTATGATCTTGCATCCATGCTTTTGTAATATGGGGTTACTGACGTATGTAGTGTGACGTCGTGGTACATAAATCAATATACGCTACCCGTTTTATCAAATAGTTATCAACATTGTTGAGGTCATGGATTGATTGAAAGCGTAATACTGTATTCAATGAGGGTTTTATCTCGTTTATGGGAACTATTGAATGATGAACATCCTTTGTTCTCATATAAATGTATATCAGTACATGTGTTAGTATTATTAATGTATCTAAAATAAATACCTGTGTAAACTACTTAGGTATAGTGAGTCACAGATAATCGTATTTATCATTATCGATGTAGTCAGCTTGATTACAGCGTTGTTACCTAATATTTTATTTTATTACATCACTGAAATAAAAAACTCCTACGTCTGACCTTTTTAATTTCCAGAGTTACCTGCGTGAATTAATAAGGATTATGTTGCCACACTTCTACAAGCATTTGGAGAAACACGTTGACGCAATGGAATTACTGTTTTGTCACCGTTGGATATTATTGTAAGTATTTATTTATGACTAGCTGATACGGTAAACTTTGTACAGCGCCATTTTTTTTTCAACGTCTATACCTGTTCATCAGTTCCACGACCATTTCAAGACCAAAATGAGCCAATTCGGTTAAGCCGTTCTTGAGTTTTAGCGAGACTAACGAACGGCAATTCATTTTTATTTATATAGAAGATACAGATGATAGAAGCTTAATAATATCACTTAACAACCGTGAGCATTACGAGTTTCATTCAATTTGTCGTTAAAAAGTTAGGAAGAGAATATAATTGTATTATTTGATATTGGAAAATTCTGACACTGGAATCGCATCCAAGATCCATTGCCGAACGCTACCTGCCCAATTTGTTAATTGTTTTTCAATAACTTATGCAAAATAACCAAAGGAACATTTCTGTATTTGAAGTGTTTGAAACGACTTAACTATTATTTATAGTGACAGGGGTACGCGGCTTGTTGAGTCAAATGACGTCACAAAGCCTTTTCCCTTATTATTCACCTCACACCAACCGCTACTCAAATACGTAGGTATCTCGTTTAGTAACATGAAGGAAAATATCAAAGCGAGGGGTAATGTAATTATACAAACATAGATAGAAAACACAGGAGGACCCTTTGACATATGAGCGTGTCTTTTATCTAGTTAAGGATATTAAATTATTTAGCCTTTTCAAGAACTGTTTGCCTGACCTTTAAAGTAAAATATGTGGGCAGATGTTAGTGTTTAGGTGGCTTTTTTTTTAAAGTGGGGAAAATCATCGAATGACTGCTGCCGCCTGGGTGAGGCGGGAGGGAGTGTTAGACTCTTACTGACTAAAAACCACCCCGTTCCTTCTCCTGCACGTCGAGCCGGAGCCCCGGTTACCCGTTAGGTTCTTCGCGACTGTGTTTAGGTGGCTTAAATGGATATGTGATACATCGTTGGTCTTATCAACACTTACCACTAGGCGAGTCAGCGGCCAAACAACGACCGATAAAAAAAGGTTAATAAAATCCCAATCACAATTTCAAAAGAAAATCAGTTATAAGAAAAGCAGTTAAAAGGTTTAATATCATAATTGCTTGCTAGGTATGTTATTGAAAGCAAGAATGTGAAATGTAAGTAGGCAATCAAGCAATACAGCCTGAACAATTGTTGCGCAAATCGAATTGATTCAATTCGCGGAAAGTCTCCATTTGATTACCTAGGTATAAGAGAATGAGATTCCACGAACGGTCTGTGGAAAGAAAATTCTGAAAATATCACAGAACTTTAAGAAAATCCTATATCTAGATACAAATAGACATCATTTAATTTCTTTTTCTTTAATGGTAGAGATTCCTAATTTTTATTTTAATGTCCGTCTGGTAGATTATTTTAAATCATTAGACACGTATTTTTTATTTTCTTACAGAAACGAATACTTTGAAATGTAGCGTGACGTCACTCCTATGCACATTTTATACGTAGAAATGACGTTTTAGCCCCCACTCCTAAACTTTGATTCGTTTTATCCAAGTATTGTTTTCTTATACGACAAAATAAAAAAATACGTGTCTAATATTTTTTCATTACCTAACTACGGACTAATTATATGTTTAATTTTCATAACCTGTCATCATCCCAATTGAATTTTAATCCTATAATACCGATTTAATAAAGTCGAATATCTGTTGGAAGAGTCTACAACACAAGTTAATTTAACCTGCTTGGGTTTGTTAAGTAATTGTGCTCATTTTCTTCTACTATAGATGTTTCAAACGGAGTTCACCGAAGCAGTAGCGCTGCGCATGTGGGAAGCATGCTGGGCCAATTATCAGACGGACTACTTCATCTCTTCCTATGCCTGGCCATCATTGCAGTGTACGCTGATGACGTCATCGCACAGGATCTCAACACTGATGAGATGCTGCTGCATTTTAGTTCATTAGGTACGTTGGTTCAACCTATAAGTACAATATTTTTTAAGCTATCGATCACCAAACGATTACTAAAGTATAATGGTCACCCACAACAGAGAGATTAGAATACGTTATCCATTATAGAGGAATTTAGTTACATCTTTTTTGAAAATTTCCTTCTTTTCTTTAGTTTTTTTTATGGGAGCAGACGGATCACCTGATGTTAAGCAATCGACGTCGCCCACGGACACCTGGAACACCAGAGGCATTACAAATGCGTTACCGGTCTTATGGGGATTGGGAGTTTGAGGATTATTGGGATTCAGGGATTGAGGAGATTGGAGAAGGCGCGAAGGTAATTGGAGTTTGAGGATCTTTGGGGATTCACGAATTGGGGAGATTGGGAAAGAGGAGGGTAATTGGGCCTCCGGTAACCTCACTCACACGACGAAACACAACGCAAGCGTTGCTTCACGATGGTTTTCTGTGAGGCCGTGGTATCACTCCGGTCGCGGCTCGACCATTCATACCGAAGCATGGCTCTGCCACACTTTTATTTTAAGTCGTCTTTGAATTCTAAATATTTAAATAACAAATCGTTGTCCAAGTATATTAAAAGCAACCATGATTCATGTCTGTTTTAAACAACCATATTCATGTTTAACATTTATAACTAGGCCAACATATTGTTTTATTTTAAACACATGATACATATGTACATTTTTTACATCGCAGCCTTTAATATAAGTTTTTGTTTCCCTTTACAAATGATAATGTTTTCATACAGAGTCTTGAGTGTGCTGTATGACTGATTAAAAAAATTAATACTTATTTTTCTAATTTCCAGCAATGTACATGGATGGCCGACTCATCCTGCGCAAGGCTAGAGGTCTGTTGTATCAGTTCCGTCAGCTAGTCAGGATCCCTTGCACCTTAGTGGGCATGTGTCAGCGATGTGGACCAGGGATATGGGACTCCACTCACCGACCTAGTGTCGAATGTACCGGAGCCCATGACTTCTGCAAGTATGCTGTGCAGTAGACGAAGATTGAAGGTATTGAATACGGTTTTCGGAGTACACAGCTGGATGTGTTTAGTTTAAATTGTTTTGTTTTGTTCAAAAGCCGCTATGTAGAAAATAGACTCTACGTTCTTCGATGCAGCCATGTTAGAAGTGCAATATCGTGAGGCAGTTTTATTAAATCAGTATTAATAACTTTGTTTAGACACTAGTGCCGTGCGTTATCAGCTTTTAATTAGAATTAAATTGCATTTTGCCATGTTTCATTTAATGCTAAAGTTTATGTACAAAAATGTATTAAAACGTAAGTTTTGTGAAGAGAAAGGCGTAAATGGAGTCTCAAATTAATGTTAAAATATAACAGTTTAGTTATTTGTATGCTTTTAGAAAGGATGTAAGTAAAATGTCATGATTGTTTCGGTAAAGTGAATAGCAGAATTGTGTAGTAATGAAATGGTCACGTTTTTACAAATAAACGTTATGTTTTCTGAGAAAAGTTTTCAGTACGTAACGCGAAGTGAAAATGTGACCCACTTTTCGTGTCCGCCATTGTACAAAACATACTAATTAGTTTGTATAAGAATTTCGACTTTATGTCAATCAATAATTACTGTCAGTTTCAATGTTTTACTATAATGGGGTACATTGTTATTTAGTGGTTTGTTTTAAAATGGAAAGTGCTACAGTAAAACGGTTTTAAAGGAGTTCAATTGTGGTTATTTAGACCGATATAAATAAACGATTGTTTTGAAAATGTTCTACCAATAAACCGTATCGAGTGTTGCGAGTAAAATGATTTTTAATTGGAGTATAAATAATGAATTTAAACGAAAACGGTATACGTATAACTGTGTATTCCATCGCACATCGTACAAAACAAATTTATTAGTACAAAATTATTTCCAGTAGCTACGAAAGGGATGTTAAAGGAGGTTTTTTAAAATGTAAAATGTATAACAGTTTTCGATATGGCTGGGACATATCAAATTGAAAACGAGGAATGTTCTTAAACTTATCAATAACAAATAAACGAAATTAAAGCTAAAAATGTACCTGGTTTACACACAAGTATGATAAATGTTATCATCAAATGTTTTACCTAGAAAATCTAGGAGTATTCATATCAAACATGAGAAAGTTATTAATATTTACTTTCACGATAATTAATTAAATAATACCTACTAGCATTTTATTATATTTCTTTCTATGTTGTATTTGACACACAAAAACGGGATTAGGCACATACTAACTAAAGATCATGCCGCCCTCTATCATGAAACTACTAGACAGATTTTGGTGATATTTAATGTAGGTACAGTCAGCCAATTTATTTGGTATATATACAGATAAGAATAAACAAAGGCTGCGTTTGTGTGTTGTTGTTAATTTTAGTGTAATACTGACATATGTATTTCAGAGCAAAGATACTATCTATAACTATGTTAAATGTATTCTTTAATTGTGTCTATAAAACCGGTACTCGACGAGTTAAATAATTGTCGTGAAAGTATCTACGTATATACCAATAATGTTTGAAAACATTGTAAAATATTGTAAATTGTTGAAAAATTCTATATTTACTAGAGTATAAAGGCAAATACAATTCAGCTAAGTTATTATACAAAAATATATAAAACGCGCAGCCATTTCAAAGATATAGTATATAATATGTAGAATATAAGTCATATATTATATTTTCCACTGGTTTATATATTAGATAGGTAGTATATTTAGTTAGGTACATTATATGCTTGTTGTTAAATACATGCTTACTTGAATGATAATGTTATTTACCTAATATTGATACACATTATTATTACAGTACTTATATTTACTTAATTGATAGTGGTGTAACTATAACTGGGGCAGTAAAGTATTACTTCAAAAATCTGAGAATTTAAATCCAACTTTGACTTTGCAGGCAGATGCTTCAACAGTATTATAACTCTTGTGAATAATTGTTTTACGGTTTATGAACCCCTTTCGAAGTTTGAAACTACTTGACGGCTCTCGAACAGTTACGTGATTAAGCTGTAATATCTAATTAATTTTATATGTCCCAAGACAAGACACGTAGTTGTTATATTATAGTCAAACTAAAAATCGCGGGTTACTCACGTGAATATACTGAGAAAAGCCTTACTAGTTTCGAATCACTGAGGGGTTCTTCCACAGAAATATTAAAAAACTTCTTTAATATATCTGTGGGTTCTTCTCATGAGAAGCGCGAGCGGCCGCGGTGATGTTGCGCAGGCTGCCCGAAACTATTAGAGCTTTTCTCAGTATATTCACGTAAGTAACCCGCGATTTTTAGGTAATGTGGTAAGTTTCATGATAGTTATTATAAAAATATAGTAGTCATCCATTAGTTGCGCCACTATTTCGTTATTTTGTGTATAATATATTAATCGTGTATAAATAATAATCTAATCGTTGTTGTTATGATTAATATCAGTAAGTTATACTACAGAGTTCAATTGAATCGAACGAGGCAGCTTAAATTTAATCTTATATACTATTTATATATATATAGCTGAAGAGATTGTTTGTATTTTTGAATCCGCTTATCTCAGGAACTACTGGTTCGATTTGAAAAGTTCTTCTTCTGTTGGATAGTCCATTTATTGAGGAAGGCTATAGGCTATAAAATCATGCCCCCATCAATAGGAGCCGAACAGAGCGGGCGAAACCGTGCGGAACTCGCTAGCACCTAAGCTACGTATTTATAGAACCTATATTATATTTGAGTATTGTTTATCAAACATTAATGTTTTGAAATCAAATGATTTAGCTGTATTTGTTATCTACTATTTATTTATATCTTATGTGTTAGGCGAATATGTACCTATATTTTTGGTGTATAAAGTTTTTTTAATATATACAAATTATATATATGTTTAAATTTTTGTTTTACAAAGTGACAATGTAAATATTATTAAAAATCAATTTCCATGAAATAAAAATACATATAAAAGTGAACACGAATTGTAAGGAAAGAAATCAACCGTGAAAAGAATTGGAACATGGCATTTTTCACTCGTTAAATTGAATTTTAAACCAATATGACAACTTGTGGCATTTAAAAAATGTATTTAAATTATAAATGTTGTGTGTACCATTTTACAAAATCAGTATTGTCCATCAGTGTCTGTCATTACCTAGTCTTGAAATGTTAATTTTCCGAATTAATTTAGATATGTTAAATTATTGTTTCCTAACGATTTTAGTCTCACACGTTTCACTTCATACCTACATCATAAAAGATCACAGTTCAGTAGACAAATGTGTTTGCAAAAACCATTCACAGAAAAATAAATAAGAATTTAGGTACACGTATTATAAATAGATAGATGCTGCACTTGTAGCTAGCAAGCCTAGTCCGTCACTTGCAGTTGTTTTATTTTTATACTTTGAACTACCTACTGAATAAATTATCCAGATTTTCACGGCCCATTGTTAAAACCACAATAACAATAATTAAATAAACTAAGTTTTTATAAACATATTTGTGTATTTTTATGAATATAATAGCCAGTCAAATTATTTGAGAGTACATAAAAAATGTTTCATTATAGATATAGATATGACATTCTATTTTTTTTTAAAAAAAACGTAGCGCCACATTAGGATTTTCTCCTGTGTCGTTTACAAAAATACAAATTTACATACACAATGACACCCAGACCCGAAACAACAATTTGTGGATCACATAAAGTGTTGTTCCGTGCGGGAATCGAACCCGAATCGAATCGACACGTGGCACGGTAGCCGGTTGCCCAACCACCGCTCCAACCGTGAAGTCGAAAATTTAAAAAAACTATTATACTTTATTATCTTACGTGCATATCAAATAATTTGGCTGACTGTACTTAATGTTAATTATAGTTTAAAAATATTGTTATATAAAACAACTATAATATTATTATGATTATGAGGCTACGAAATATTTTAAAGTGTTTAATTTTAATTTCTCGCATATTGTGAATTGTTACGCGTACTCTGTGATAAATATAATGATCTGCTTGTAATATATTGTGTAAATGTTAAATAAAAATGTTTGTAACGAACGTACTGTATCGACTATCGAGGAATAGGAGCCATATCTTATTAGAAATAAATGTACAAGCATCCCAGAAGTGTTTGATTCCATTAAACCTGCAGCCTTGTCGACCAGTTAAGAATTAAGGACACGGAACGGCCTTTTTTTTAAGGGGGGAAAATCATCGAATCATCGAATGACTGTTCTGCCGCCTGGGTGAGGCGGGAGGGAGTGTCACACTCTTACTGACTAAAAACCACCCCGTTCCTTCTCCTGCACGTCGAGCCGGAACCCCGGTTTCCCGTTAGCTTCTCCGCGACAGGGAACGGCCTTTAGAGTCAATTTTTCAATAAATAATCAGTTTGTAACGGTAGAATAAAATTGTGAGTTGACAGTTTTCAGTTTAGAAGAATACTGTCAAATCGACATAGGTACATAAATAAAGATAAAACAAATATTTCCATTCGTCAGTGTCGCTAAAACTCGAAAACGGATGAACCTATTTGGCTAATTGTAGTCTTTGTATTATACCTAAGTTTCGTGACACATACTAAGTAAATAAATTATTATGTTTTCTGCTTACTCACGTAATTATTTGACGAGGAACTTGCGATATGCAACACATAGGTCGCGAAATCCTGCTTATGAATATGAGACTCTAGCATGGCTTGAAACTAGTCGAGTTCCTCGTCAAATAATTACGCGTGTAAGCCGAAAACATAATAATGTTGGTCTTGAAATGTACGTAGAAGTCCAGGGAAGGTATAAAGGTGAGAAATAAATTTTGAGGCCTACGAAGTTTGCCAGGTCAGCTAATAGTATTTAATATTATTCCTCCGATAAAATGTATCTATCTGTCGTTGGAAAAATTAGCTCTTAGACTGGTACAGTTATTAGATTGAATATTCCTATTTGGACTGTTATCCATGTGTATAATTAAAAACCTACTTGACGTAGATAAGTCTACATAATTTTGCTATTACATATTTACTTATTACAATCATTTAAGTAGGTATACCTATTCCAATATTTAACCGAGTCTAGAGTAGACACAATAAACAAAATGATTTGCAAATATCACTTAAACCCCGTAATTACTCATCGTATTTTTAAATACCGTCTATCCAAATATTCTATTTATTGTATCATTCACCGAGGTCAATGTCAAACGTCACCGTGCGTCGCCGGCGCATGTTTTGGTGAACATTCTTAAGCATAGAACACACGTCCGCAAAAATATTTGTTTCATTTGTCCATCCTAAGTAGTTATATCGCGTTGAGTGACCTTGAGCTTTCTTATAAGGCCCATGTGAGGACCACGTTTCGGTTCCATCATTGGCTGCTGGATGCAGGTCGCTATCTATCGACCTATCTGGAAGTCGTTGAACAGTGCTGCAGTGTTCTGCAGTGAACGTCTTGTAGTTGATATGAAGACAATGAAGTATTTAGTTAATTATATTTTTTTTAGGATAGTGCTTAGTGCTACTCGTTTCTAATACAGATTATATTTTTACGGACTCAGATCGAGCAAAACCGCTCTTAAAGATTGGTGTTTACCAACCTAAGTATTTACTTACGTATGTATTTTGCCATTTTTTTTGTTTCTGTCTAAGATCAGTCAAATTGTTATAGGTAGTTAATACGACATGGCGAAAATGATAAAAAAATTAATAAAATGTGTGTTGTGTACACCTAGCCTTACTGACTAATGTGAAGTTGCAGTCATCGCACGCGACTATCTTCAATGCGCAGAGTAATGTTGTTATGTAGCCGATTTTGTAAATTCACGCCCACCGCGAAGCCGGTTGATGATATCTTGATAAATTGTTACGAAATACACATACAGTACTTACACATTTCTATTAAAAACAAGTTTATATAATTCTTATTATCAACATAGTGACTTCGCAATTTGTGTCAATGACTATCACTTATATCTCAGTAATATTGTTGTTCGCAAGCGCATCGCACGCGTCTCAAAATAACACGATGTTGAAGATTCCAAAAACTATGAGAGCCGTCGGCCTATATAAATATTTGCCGATAATCGATGTAAACAGTTTAGTTGATGTAGAAGTGAATGTGCCCAGTGTGACACCGTCTGATGTGTTGGTTGAAGTCAAAGCTACAGCAGTAAACCCCATTGATGCGAAACAACGTGCTCCGAAACCCGACATAGAAGCTACACCGCGTATTTTGGGATGGGACGGCGCAGGAGTCGTAGTCTCTAGAGGAGAAAAGCTAATTTATTCAATGTTGGCGACGAGGTATTTTTCACGGGTGAGTTGAGGAAGAGTGGCTCTAATGCACAATACATGGCAGTTGACCAATATTTGGTAGGAAAAAGCCCAAAAACTGGACATTTGAACAAGCCGCCGCTATACCACTGGTGACACTCACAGCCTGTGAGTCAATATTTGATCGTCTACTGATCTCAGAGAAGGACAAAGGAAAATCAATTTTGATCATCAACAGCGCTGGTGGAGTAGGATCAGTAGCCACACAGATCGTTAAGAACCTAGGTCTCAAAGTAATAGGCACTGCATCGCGCCCAGAAACTCAGGCGTTCACGCGCCAGTTTGGAGCGGACATAGTCCTCAACCACACGCAGGATCTGATACCACAGCTGGAGGCAAATGGGTTTGGAGCTGGAGTGGACTATATTCTTGTTAACTTCGACCCCGCACCGTACTGGGATACAATGATGAAGGCAATTAAACCTCAGGGTAAGATTTGTATGCTTGTGGACAGCAGCGCTCCAGTGAACATCGCTACGTTGAAAGACAAAAGTATAACTTTAGTTGGCGAAATGATGTTTACGAGAGTGAAGTACGACACCGAAGATAGAATTAGACATTATGAAATTTTCAAAGAAGTGTCCAAGTGGATGGAAGAAGGCAAGCTTAGAAGTCCGTTGATGAAAACATTGAGTCCTATCAACGCCGCCAACTTGCGAGAGGCGCACAAAATAATGGAAGAGAAAAAAATGATAGGGAAACTAGTGTTAACAGGATTTTGAGTACAAACTGAGAACTTAATGAGCATTTCATTGCTTATTTTAAATGTAAGGTAAGATAGTTATTCTGTAAGAGTATAGATAGATACCAATATTTATTTATGGTACTATTATAATTACTAATATTATTTAGTAATAATTCATATTTAAGAATACCTGTGTTCTTTATAGTTTTGCATTAAATATTACTATCATTAGAATTGCAGTATGCGTTATTTTTGCTGTCGGAGAAAAACATACTTATTAACATTAATTTGATTAACATGCCTACCTATAACTATTATAAATGTTGACGAAACATTACATTATTAATTTACTCAACTAGGACTCATCACAATGTGTAGTTGGTAGGTAAGTGGGGACACTGGGAAAAAGCACTACGCCGGTCGAAACTTCACCAGGTATTGGTGACTGGCAACCATCGATGCAATGCGGCCAGTACTTAACGACTAACTCGGGAGGAGGCTATCGTATAAGCTGGGAGCCAAACAGTCGGTGGCATCACTGAGTCGATTTTTTTTATGGAATAGGAGGCAAACGAGCATCCGGATCACCTGATGGTAAGCGATCAGCGCCGCCCATGGACACCCGCAACACCAGAGGAGTCACAAGTGCGTTGTCGGCCTTTTAAAAAGGAATACGCTCTTTTCTTGAAGGTTTGAAGGTCGTATCGGTTCAGAAATACCACCGACGATAATCATTCTACAATTTTGCTGTTTTTTGTGTTCATTGTGGAGATGAGATTGCATGACACACGCTGGTGGAGTGTGGCATGGGCAAGGACAACCCGCGTTATACTCATATGTTCTGTTGTATTTACGAAAAAGCATGTCGCAGACAGAGGCTAAGGAAAAAGAGAAATAATATCTTCCTTACCCTCCTGCAGCAGCGCACCAGGCTTAGGACTCCTAAGGAGGGGGCAGAAGTTGGCCTCTTCTGACCCCTAAATGGGTCTGTGGATGGTGGGCTTAGGGAAGTCTCCATTGCAAAATAGTTCTTAGGTCTACTTTACCCAGTTTCAAAAGACCCGAAGTGGCGGCGTGTACTGATTCCACGCGCGGCTCCGGTATGGACTAAGGAGGAGACTAACTCTAACTTCTCTATGTACCTGAGGTGATTGTGGGAGAACATACAGTTCTCGCATGCTCGACCTCACTTCTGAGACGGGACATGCGGAGTGATTACGACAATAGGTCTGACATCACCCTTTATTTTCTCCAGTCGAGGCTAACTTGGGGTAAAAAAAGATGTTGACTTGTGATGTGAGTACATTTTAATTAGGGGTCTCATCGCGTGATACTAGCTACTTATAGTCTTATACAACTTCCTAAACCACAGACAATAGACATATGGTATTTTATTCGTGTAATTCACCAATAAATAGCTGTATTTGTTGCCAGTCATCTAGATATTTATAAAATGATGTGCAAAAAACATTGTCACTCGATATGGGAATATAATCAGGATGATTACTTGAATACTCAAGATAAACATCATTGTTATACGATGGATTGTCTATGCATGGGGCACAAGGTAGGATAGTGACAAAATTCGTCTACTCTTATTCTGTTCTGCAGTCAACACACGGCACCTCTAAATAATAATGTCTATGTATTTACAAAACATTGAGGAACTTCTAAATTAAATTTCCGATAACTTTTGTCTTACGCAAGTACCTACTTATTCCGGTAACCAAAGGTGTAGTTTAATAATAAAAGCATCTATTTAGTCCATATTATGAACGAGATGTTTAAGTAGGTAATAAGGCTATTTTTGTTATTCATCAACTTACTTTTTAGTGTTCGTATGTTTATGCATAATGAAGACACATTTTCTTGGTTTCGGGGGCGAAACCTTCAAAAGGTCTAATATTTTGAGAAGCAAAACCAGAGACTGTAGGATTCCTACCTCACTACAACTGGTCACCATTAGGAATTTAGGACCTATAAAGCATTTCGGATCTTCTCAATAGACCAGCCCCAAAAGTTCCGCTACTGTCTCTGCACCGACCTAAACGGCACAAACCTAGGGCAATGGTGCTTTTCAAGCAACCCTTGCTTTGTTCTAACTTATTTCAGTAGACATATGAAGAGACGTTACAATTTACAATTTATACCTACGATAAAGATTGCAACAAGTGCCTACCTTGAACCTGAAGTATCGGTATGACAGTATCGTTGAAATTTTGATAAGAAACGCAAACAATACGTGATACGAATTTTATTTCAGCTTTGTCATGGTTGGCTTAACTATATCAATGGCATTGAATAATATTGTTTATATTCTTTTGAATCAGTTATTATTCACAATTCAACCGCTACACACGTAATCTAATTTATCAAAATGTCTGGTCTACCGAAAACAATGCGCGCTGTGGGACTCTATAAGTACTTGCCGATAGATCACGAAGAGAGTCTGCTCGACGTGGAAGTAAGTTTACCAGTTGTGACCGAGACAGATTTATTGATTCAAGTCAAGGCGGCCGCAGTCAATCCTATAGATGCCAAACAACGAGCTCCTAAACCAAAAGTAGAAAATCCACCGCGCATTTTGGGATGGGATGGTGCAGGAATCGTCGTGTCCAAGGGTGAGAAAGCTAATTTATTTAATATCGGCGATGAAGTAATGTTCACTGCGGACTTATCAAGAAGTGGTGCTAATGCCGAGTACATCGCCGTTGATCAATTCCTAGTGGCGAAAATACCTAAGAACTGGACATTTGAGCAAGCCGCCTCTATGCCGCTGGTGACGCTCACTGCCACAGAATCAATATTTGATCGCCTAGTGATCACAGAGAAGGATAAAGGAAAATCATTTTTGGTCATCAACAGTGCTGGTGGAGTGGGATCAGTAGCCACACAGATCGTTAAAAACCTAGGTCTCATAGTAATAGGCACTGCATCGCGCAAAGAAACTCAGGCGTTCACGCGTCAATTTGGAGCGGACATAGTCCTTAACCACACGCAGGATCTCATACCACAGCTGGAGGCAAATGGGTTTGGAGCTGGAGTGGACTATATTCTTGTTAACTTTGACCCCGCACCGTACTGGGATACATTGATGAAAGCCATCAAGCCTCAGGGTAAGATTTGTTTAATTGTCGACAGCAGTGCCCTCGTTGATTTGAGGCCATTGAAGGATAAAAGTATTACTTTGGTGTCAGAAATGATGGCCACGAGGATCAAGTATAAAACTGATGACAGGTTCAGGCATTATGAATTGTTGAAGGAAGCCGCGCAGTGGATGGAAGAAGGCAAGCTGAAATGCACTCTAAAGAAAACCATGAGCCCAATCAATGCAGCTAATGTTAAAGCGGCTCACAAACTTCTAGAAAATAAAACCTTGATTGGTAAACTAGTGTTGACTGGATTTAAATAATTTTACAATGACTTTGTACCTACAGCAGTATATACGACTACGCAATCATGGCTAAAAAGCTAGACAATTTTTTTGGTGAAGCTGATTTTACCAATATGAAACAACATTATTTATTAAAAAAAATTAGTAAGAAGACTAAGAAGACGTACCTACTCATCGAATTCTTCAATAAATGTTATGTAACTTGTGTTAACTAATACTTTTATTGTCCCATGATAATCTATACTTATAATAAATCTGTAGAGAGGTAAATTCTGTACATAAAATATATTTAAAAAATAACTATCAAGGGGTGGTTAGGGATCGCTACTGATGCCAAAAATGCAATCAGTAAAATTTTTGTCTGTCTGTCTGTCTGTCTGTATGTTCGTTATGGAAACAAAAACTACTCGATGGATTTTAACGAAATTTGGCACAATTATTCTTCATACTCTTGGGCAGGTTATAGTATACTTTTCATTACGCTACGATCTATAGGAGCAGAGCAGTGAAGGGAAATATTGGGAAAACGGGAGAAGTTACTCCATTTTTTAAACTTCCGTCGCGTGTGCAGGCTTATAGGTTAAAGCTGCATAGAAATCATATGGTTGAAATTAGCTTGACTCGATATTATAAATGAAAATAATTATGTGAGTTTATGTGTATGTTTGTTACTCAGTCATATTAAAACGACTGAAGGGACCGGAATGAAATTCGGAACAGAGGTAGATTATGGTCTGAAGTGATACATAGGCATTTTACCCCTGGGATCGCGGGCGAATCCGCTGGCAGAAGCTAGTAATGTAATAAATTGGTTTTTGCGGTAATTCAATAGCTTAGCATGGACTTTTAATTTTTCGTTAAACAATTTTCTTGTGTAGGTTTAAAGCAAGCAAGTTCTTTTTAATACTTCGAAAATAAAAATAAATTATATTTATTTTACCTGTAGGTATATCCAGCTCAGTTTCGTTAGCACCTTTTAAAATGTTTGTATTTCAGAACAAAATTATCATTTCTAGTTCTTAAATAGGTATTAAGTAAGTCTTCAGAAATGTCATTACTGCGAGGACCGCCCGGAGGACACGGTGGGGCATACGGTGTCCCTTGCGTGGGCTGAGCACCGCCGTGTCCTCAGGGATGTGATCGGCGACGGTAACCTCTCGCGTCTGGCTCTAGTGCGTATACGTGCTTATGGTACGGAGCGAGTGGGACTGGATTGCCGTCTCCTCCTTCTGCGAAACAGTCATGCTAGCTAAGGAGGAGGCAGGGCGCATGAGGGAACCAACCTCCTCACAGCCCAGCCGTCGCGAGAGACACTCTGGGCGTCTGGTATCGCGAGGCGATCGCCGGCCACCGTAAGGACGGGCCTGCGGATGGCGAGAACGGGTGACTCGCCGCCCGACCAAACCCGAGAGTACAGCGCGTCGCCTCAAAGAGCTATCAGACTACCACAGATGGGGCCAAATAGGGCTGATGCCGATATGGAGTCACGGAGGACATAACGGGTTGCCGGGGCTCCGACTCGAAGTGCAGGAGTAGGAACAGGGTGGTTTTTAGACAATAGGAGTCTGACACTCCCTCTCACCTCACCCGGGCGGGAGAAGTCATTCGATGATATTGCTCGCCCAAAAAAAAAATCTTCAGAAATTATACACAAAACTAAATTTTGAATAATTTAATCGCAAATTAGTGACCAAATGATCCTATTGTATGAGAAGAATTGCTAAGCACACTGGGATCGAACTCTTGACCCATAAAGGGAGATCCGGGCGCATTCCATGCTTTCTTCAAAACATCCATATTGCGAATTTCGTCACTAGTCGGCAGACCTTTCATTTTTCTTTCTTGATTCCATTGTAGTTCACGAACCTGGAGATACAAGGTTTATTATATTACTAATATTATAAATGAGAAAGATTGTGAGTTTATATGTAGGTATGAATGTTACTCAATCCCACCAAAACGGCTGAAGGGATAAAAACGACTGAGGGTTATTCGGAACAGGGATAGATTATGTTCTGAGGCCTTAGTACGAGTTAGTTTTACGCTTAAAGTAATCGTAAAGAGTACGCGTTCGGCACTCTGATTGGTTGGTTCATTGGCGCCGGCCAATCAGATTGCAAAACGCGTACTCGTTTCAAATACTTTAAACGTAAATCAAACTCGTACTAAGGCCTCTGGAATAATACGTAGGCTACTTTTATCCTACGACAACGCGGGCGAAGCCGCGGGCAGAAGCTAGTAGAATATAAATATTGATAGATTTTTTGTGCCAAAAGGATGAATCACTTGTTGGTAACCAGTATCGCTCATGGATACCTGCAACACTATTAAAAATGCAAGTAGGTTGCGATGCGATGCGAGAGAGGATTGAATAAATATTATGTAGTTGATTAATGATTACATAAGAGGCACTCTGAAAATGCAGGTTTATTTATTCATAATCATCATTCATTACCAGCCTATAAGTGCCCACTGCTGAGCGAAGCCTCTTCTCACACGGACAAGGTTTGAGCATTAATCACTACGCTTGTTTAATGCGGGTTGGCGATTACAAACTTAAAAATAAAAATTATAAGTCCAGGTTTCCTCACTATGTCTTCCTTCACCGTTTCTCAGTGGTGTCTAAATAATCTTAGAAAATACATATAACTCGGAAAAAGTCACATTGGTACTTGCCGTTGGTAGGTTTCAAACCCTCATGCATGAGAAGCGGGCGTCTTAACCTCCGGGCTACAACGACTATGTTTCTTGTTAGGTCACAAATATGTTTAAGGCCTAAGATTACTTACCCAACTCTTGAGTAATAGACCATAAAAATTTTCTTCATTCCTTCCAACAGAGCTAAGCTATTTTTTTTTATGTTTATTTATTTTTTTTATTACAAAAAACTCAACAGCTTATTTAGTAAATGCTACATCTATAATAATGACAAGACATGGAAACTTAAGCCAATAACAGAGTTTTTCAGCATGCGTCAGGTAAAAGTAGGAGAGTGAACAATATAAAATAAAATAAACAATCAAAGAAAATTTATATAAAGCAGTAATGCAATAAAGCTATTACTAGTCTCAAATGTCATAATTTCCAACTCCATGATGCTGTTATCTATACATATAAAATGAAACCCGTTTCCCGTTGTAACGCCATAACTTGAGAATGGCTGGACCGATTTGTCTGAATTATTTTTTGTTGTGTTTGTTATTGTCAGGAGGTTTTTATGATCTTATGGGAAATCCTGAAAATCTTATGGGAACGGGAGAAAACGGGATTGCGCGTACGAAGTCGAGGGCAGAAAGTAGTAGATAATAATGATTTCTAAACCATAAACTCAATGAAACCTTTGGCCAACGTCAAGGAACAGATGACATGATTTAACCAGTATCTATAGATATTTATAATTAGATTATTTTACTTGTTTTAATATAAAATAGGTATATTCGTTTATAATCTTTATATATATAATTCTTCTGTGAGTGTGTATGTCACTGAACTTCCCTCAAACGACTGGACCGATTTTGATGAAATTTTTTGTGTGTGTTCAAGGGGATCTGGGAATGGTTTAGATTCACAAATCAGCGTGGCATATGGCGCTGCAGTCGATGTTTAGGTTATTTATCCTGAACAGCTGAACTAATTTGAATGAATTTTCGTTTATACATTCAAGTGGATATGCAGGACAACGTCTGTTGGGTCTGCTAGTGTATATAGATAGTTTCTTTACCTTAGCAACATGATCTTCAGGCAAATCATCCAGAGGTCTGGAACAGTCTATCTTATCCAGGTCTATTGGTGTTTCACTATTGAGCAGCCTGTTCCACCATCTCTCTTGGACTTTCTCTGTAAAATTAAAACAAAATATTACGTCAGTAGGTATTTGCCTGGAGTATGGTAACTGTCTTCATTATATCTAGCAGTCTACAAAGATCATTGAAACTACCATTGATAATCACTACATAGTATAAAATCAAGTCGACTTTGTTTTATATGATGTAGTGATAAAAAATGTTGGTCTATTAGACACTTCATAAGTTTATTGTTATGAACTACATAAGGTTGTGCAAATAAAGGCATAGTTACATACATTATAACATCTACATATATATAAAAGAAACTCATGTTCGTTACATTATTTAATATTTAAAAATGTCTACATTGATTTGAATGAAAATTGGTAGATAGGTAGCTTAGGACTAGGAGACGGATATAGGATACTTTTTAACCAACACTTTTTTATACTTTTTACCGAAAATCACGAACGGGAATGGGAAATACCGGGATTGCGCATTCGAAGTCGCGGGCAGAAGCTAATTAATAATATTTAATTTAAACAGTCCAGTGAACAATAGCAAATTAAATATGTATTACCTAAATGCATCAACAGATTTCCACCAGTCATGCTCCAGAAGCTGTCCATGGCCTTTATTTTATAAGGCAGGGTGTCCTTTATGATAATGTCACCATTTATAGCAGCCACACTGATATCTCCTGTGTTGATAGTTACTTTCAGATCCTTGGATGATTTTACATCAGGGGGCAACTTCACAATGACATCTGAAATTAAGATAATTGTTGGTGAAAATTAGTATTACATGCTTATAACACAACATAACATCACACCTTTTATCCCTGAAGAAGTAGGCAGAGGTACACATGTCATTACGGCATTTTAATGCCACTATACAATGTAACATCCACTTTTCACTTTTTATGTTATGAGTCTCTTGTAACAGGGGGTGAACCTATTATCAAATACGGGGCACAATTCTAGACTTCCTGCTACTACTGAGATTTTTTTTAAAACCCAGTAATGGTTTACCCCACCCAGCAATCGAGCCCGAGACTGTGTGCCCAGCAGTCACACTTGTGACCATGCTTATACAGTGCTGTAATAGTATTAACCTGTTGAAATTCATACCCTAAATTTGTTCATACAAAAGTAGTCTCTAAACATTGGAAATAAGGTCTATAATGTAGTTAGTGAAGAGCGGTCACCGGTGACCGCTTAGGGATGTATGGGTGTGTGTTATGGTGTTAACATTTAACTCCTGGTTTGATAAAATGCATATCAAGTATGTATTTTTTATAGTCTCACAAAGTAGTAGTCAAAAGCAATATTAAGTTAGGTTTAAATAACCTTGAGCTCATTGGATTTTTATGTAGTAACTTAGAATAAACAGGTAGTTAGAGTAATGAAACTATATTAAGTACCTAATTCCATAATATTCTGTGACCACAAGTAATTCTCTCGCTCAGCACCATTGTAAGTATCACTGTCTTTCTGAACTGGTATCTCGGGAGGCTTGTAGCCTTCCGGGATAGCTTTAGAAGTACTTGATACAGGATCTGGAGACTCAGGAGGTTTTTTAACAATATCACCAGACTTGACAAGAATCTCTTCAGATTTTCTAGAAGATTCTACGGATGGTCAGGAGTTACTTCAGACTTTTGATCGGTTTGTGTTCCGGCTTCATCTTCACTTGCTTCCTCATTCTCAGCGACTACCTCCACTTCTTGGGCCACCGTTGAACACATAATCTCATTGGTAAGGTCTAACTGTTTCTGAGCACCATTTGTTCCCTTCCATGTTTTGGGGTCACATGTTCTAAGGACCTTGATCACCAGTTCCTCCGCAACTCCCGGCGGGAAGCCCATATTTTCGTACGCACCCTGAGGTACATAGTAGAAGTCGGTTCTGAAATTGGACTCGGTTTTATATGAGATGTAAATTAGAAATAAATTATAGGTACCTTCATTTTTGAAAATCACAGTAGTTAATTTTTGTATTACTTTTGGCTGACTAGATATCATCTCCGTGAACTAAACGTGAGTTAAGTTTCCAAATTCTTCAAAAACTTGCACAATTTACGTACAAAAACAATAGAAAGAACTAACCTTCTGGCTAAAAAGCCGAATATTGCAGATAAGAAGCCTAATATAGATTTTTCGTTGACTAGAATAGACGTCAACACATCGTCGTATTTTGTTACATCGTAAGTATCCGACATTATTACTGTATTTACTTCATAAAGATATAATTTTCGATGTGCTATTTTGTTGTTATTACTTGGTTGGAAACAAAAATGAGCGAGAGTGAATGAATTTGAATGAAATTAAGACGATTTGACATCTGACGTACGATGAAGAGTGAACTTTTTTGGCATTGACATTGCCACGTTCCATTTCACCTCAGACCCTTAACAAATTTAATTTCAATAGTTTTCATTTTATTAATTCAAAATAAAAAAATATATTCAAATTATCATTGCATGAATAATTGCTCTAAGTTCATGTTAATTTAATACTGAACTTTACACGTTGTTTAAATTCCCAAGAGTTATTTATTTTTTTAGGTTGGCATCCCAAAACCAGTTTTTTAATTTGCATTCCCGCCACTTGGCGGTGTTACTTCGCTTTCGAAAGTTTCACATCCGCAAGAGAGCGGCAAGGCAAGGCGAAGTGAAGTAGGCAAAGAAGTCTCGCGCGCGAACTCGGTACGCTGCAGGCGATGACCGCATTCATATGAGTTTTTATTATATTGTGTGTGTGCTGTCGTGTTCTCCGAACCGTTAAGTGTTTACGAAAATGCTGTATAGGTGAACTTTTAGGATACAAAGTGTTGTGATTGTGATAATATTCCTTTAAACCTCTTCTATCTTTTACTGTCTCTTGAAGGTTGTAAAAATGCCTTGCTCAGCGGTAACTTTGTCTATAGCGACCATTACAGCAATCGTGGCTGCTGCTTTAATGGCTATAGCCTTCTCGACGGATAACTGGCTTTATATTGAAGTTAAGCGGACACACATACAGGTAAGAATTACACTAATTAATATTTAATTTATTTCATGATATTAACAATTTAAAATCTTTGTTGACATTACTCTTATTTCTAAGTACCTACGTTAAATTCATTATTAGAAAAAAAAAGATTAATAATTAACAACATCTTCTAGACTTAGTTTTTGTATGTAGTTAGGTAGTCGTAGGGTTGTTAGATAGATTGAGATCAGTTTGTTTTCAAAATAACTACCTACATTTTAATTATCAGTTTATTCATCGAGTCGACAGTTTTTAAGCCTTCATAATCAGTGAATAAAGTGTCATCAGTTTCAATCTCAAGTTACAAGGTCGCAGTCAAAGTAATAACGAAACTAACTATTAAGAAACTTGGAGAACAGCTGCTACTAACACCTTCCACCAAACAAACAATGTGATTAACATCTTAGAATTTTTGTTCATTGCCAATTGTTTTGCACCATGCGTTAGCTAACTCTACGTAATGAATACAATCTTGATCATCAATAAATCTTTTAAGTTACGACATATCCCCTATTTCATTACGAATTTCGATCGTACCAGCGGAATGGGCTCAATAAATAAAATCATCGCAGCACGTATTCTTTCGAGTCCTTACCGAGACACCGTTATAGTAGACACGTTACGCATAAATATGCACGTATTAATGGCACGAACAAATGTGTTGGTAACTGTACTATTCCGTGAGCCAACTCCTGTGCACCCAGACGTGGAGATAAAGAAGCTACGACCGATAACGTTGCACGGCAGAACACGTTTTTAATAATACATTTTTGAGGTTCTCGAGAATCAAGTAATCGTCGATATTACTTAGAGATATACCTACACAGAAACCCCTGTAGTTAATACCAGAAACCGCATAATTTGCAAAAACTGGAACATCTCACGGGGTTTTTATGCCTATCAACCTGCCGGTTTCTGGTATCTTTTCTTAAGTCGGGGTCATAATTTTTTTGCAAGCCGAGCTAACTAGTATGGTCTGCCTTGTACTGTCTTCTACCTGCTCGAGGACGGCTTATTTTTTGTTTCTTTTGTAATAGGGTTGGGTTTTACTCGTAGACAGGTTACTACGTGACCAACACACTGACGAATGTCTTTACTATACCTCAAACAATTAGTTTTGTAGGAACCTATTTGCCTTTTTTGTAACAAGGAGGTAAAATAGATTTTTTTTAATTTGAAATGGTATATACAAGATAAAACTGTATAGGAACCCGGAGATCACGTTAAGTAATCCGTTATTTTAATTTTATCAGTACCTCACTAGTGTGTTCATTCATTGGAACATTGTTTGCTCTTATTGTATTACCGTAAATCATGATTTGTTTTATGTGAGAATAAAATGAGCAATTATCATACAATTTGTAGCCCTGAAGGATCTTTGTTTTTATAGCATTAATCCTTCTCAGAAATTAAAGTGACATATACCAGTCATATCGACAAGTTACAGTTAAAATAATTAGAACGAAATCTTTATCTGCGATTTCAGTAGCCGTTTGGATGCTTACGAGACTGGGCTCGTACACCACTGCAAAAATGACAATAGAAATCTGGCTTCAATATTTGAAAGACCTTTATAGTTCTCATCTTAAAATAGAGGTTCTACTTCTTCCGTAGGAGTATTAAAGTAATTTCCATACTATCTCCAATTGCGATTAAATTACATTGAGAAAAGTTAATCTCTCTTTGTTCTCATAGCATTCAATGAGGGCTTTCTTTAAATACAGCCTAATTGTAGTTTACGAGGCGTCTCAAAGACGTGTGGCGAATCCGCTACTATCTGCATATATTATCAAAGTCTATTAGATCTTGTAAAGACAAACAGTGGAAAGCATGAGAGAAATCGATCGTGAAAGTGACGAAATCTGTGTGAACATCTCTGAACATGCATACTTAGTTACCGCGTAATGGTAACCGTAACTCGTAAGTTACGTAAATTATTTGTTTATGATTTTGTGCTAAAGTCAGGTGTAGCGAATTTGATATAAAATGTTCCGTATGATACTTACAATTGTATTCGGTAGTTCATGTAAACCGCTGTTTGATTTGGTTTCGGTTATCGGTTTGGAAATTCTGCAGAGGATATGAATTTCACAAAATTTTATCAAATCCTGAGTGCTGGACAGATATCTACTTATGCCTATTTCGATTGGTCATAAATAACAAGAAATCTAAACCTACATCTTAATTTAATTTATGATAAAATAACATAGCTCAAAATATTCGCTTGAATGAACATCACATCAAACTTTCATCGTGCTTCCGAGTCCGAGTTGATTTTCTACGTTTGGTCTTTTTCGAGTTATGCAAAGGCCAAAGAAAGTGGTTTATGCAAATAAGTTAAATATTCTGTGAGTGCGAGATGGTTTTATGTAATAACACGAATTACGAACGGACTTTCTAGTGTTTCTATGTAGAATGCGTACGATAATAATTGTCATGGACCATGTTCTTAGTATAATAGACAGATGTAACCAATCAAGGTGGATCAAGAGACTTCTTGATTCCAAAACTAAAACTTTGTAACTATTGTAGTAGGTAACTATTCAGAACACGTAGATATTTTTAGCTGTTTGTCTATTTCTTTCCGCATTCGTGATAAAATGCAACAGACTTTGCTGCTCACATCTTTACGTAATATTAAATAAATCTGCCTCTAGTTTTAAAACCATGGAACACTGGCGAAGATAATCCTCTTTTCATTGACTCCAAAAGTTCACAGGGTAAATAAAAAACTTGAGAATGAATTTCTATTTACGGAAGAGCAAACCATCTGGGCATTAAGGGATGAACACAACAGTTTGTTTATTGCCTTACCTGGCAGGGCACCGGATGTGTAATGATTACATATCTACATCCACATAAAAACAGTTTAAAAAAGACAGATGATTTTAACTCTGGACCAGGTAGAGCTGTTGTTAATGCGTTCCGTCAACCGCACGTCGTCATCTGGGCTGCAAAAACTTTTTCTTATTTTTAAATAAAACTAAACTTAAATCCACATGCAAACCTGTTAACAGGATAGAGCAACAATATTGAAACTGTTCTATCAATTCAAATTAATACTCAAAGCCTCAAGTAAACCTGATAACCGTATGGAACAAGATTGCCTATGTTTTATCATCTCATTTTTATACGTTAAAAAGTATAGTGAATGGCAATAGATTCGTCCCGACTTTGCAACTGGTAGAATAGGGATGTAGTCCTCTTCTGTCATCTTGTTCTACCAGTAAGGCCGTGCTACTGCGACTAGAGACTGTTCTAATTTTATCCGTCTACGTCACCTACACTACTCCAAAGATAAGTCAGTAGCACTTTAAACGCTCGGGTCCTGGGTACACTGACAGGTGGTTTGTTTAATGCTTGGCGGCTGGTAAAACAGACACGTTTGGTCGCTTACTTGCTTGCCAGACGATTGACTGTACCATGCTAAACGTTAATGTTTCTTCATAGAGATATAAACGTTTTTTTTTTGGGGATAAACTAATCATATCACACAAAATTTATTTTAAACTCCTCTATTTAAGTATATATTGTAGATGAAACCTTTTTGGTCATTAACCCACTTACTTAACTGAATCACACTCATTCTGTTCTATTCAAAAGATGCTGTCTAAGATTTTTCAGATTTTTCTAGTTTCTACTTACTAGCTACAAAATAAAATAAATACTGAACCTTTCAGTTTGGCCTTAATTATTTTGTTAAAACAAACTTCGGTGACGAAAATTCCTAAATACGTGTGTCTACACGTCATCGACAATGGGTGATTATAGAGGCAACCCGCTTTCCTGCACGACGACACCCACTTCTCACGACTTCCGACTACAATTCTTTTATACTATTCCGCTTTCTTGGTTTCATAGAAAAGCCAATTGAAAGTTCTGTTATGTTTGGTTACGTGCACCACGGCGCAAACAGTAAAATATTGCAATAACTATTGAAAAATAACTAGATTATTTAGACCTAAGTAATGTATCGAAATTACCGGAAACAGCTTATAAATTTTATGTGACTGACGGAACTGAATTTAAAGATTATAAAAACATTGCTACCTTCCAAGTTGTTCATACTTTGTAAGTTTTGAAATTGTTCGTTAGATTGCATGTATACGGATATTGCAAAGTCAAGCGTGATTGCTGCCTCTAATAGACGGTTTAATCACGGTGGAGGTAATCATCGTAGCTTATCCATACTCCATGACTAGACTTCAAACCATAGCTATTGAAAACAAAAAGAAAAAATAGCGTACATCAAATACTAAAAGCAACGATTTTCTAAACTTAAAGGTTGGGTTGTTTCCTGGAGTTTCACTTAGTACATCCTCTAGAAGCAACAATCATGCTATCAGATCGTAAAGAATACTAATGAGTACTCAATAGTTTTTTCCAAAACTCGTTATTTGCGTAATTAAACGAACAAAACCGATATATTTGTCAACATGTAGGTATACGCTTGAACATTTAACATATTAAATCGAATTGGCCTCGTTATGTACAATAAAAACATTATCAAACCAGAAGAGTTTAAAAATATTTGTTATACTTAATTAACCGGATTGAGTTAATTTGCTCATTATGTCACTTGATTACCTGGTATATTACGTACCACATACAGTAAAGGGCCATGTGAACGTAAGGCTGTACAGAGAACAACAGTGCCACTTACTTGAAAAAAAAATGCTGCGATTTACGCATAGCGACCATATTTGTGTGGCCTTCTTTTTTTAAACATGACATAACCGATATAAATTGATTACTACAGAGTAAATATAAAAATGTAAAGTCTTGGAAAGTGTAAATAATTCATCTGGTTCTCAGATCGTTATAGTGTTGCCTTTCACAATTCTTTCCATGGTTTTCCGGCCTTTCACTGATCTTGAGACGAGACTAAATGTTATGTTAGCATATGTTAGACGTAAGTTATCATTATAAAACTGCCTAATTTTAATTGATCGACAATTTGATGTGAATAAAGTACCTATTCTGTTTTTAGGTTAATAAGAGGCTACAGAAACAATTTCAAGTGGCATTGTAAATTAATAGACTGTCTAATGAAAGTACTGTCATAGTTTGCTCTTTTTTGATGATCTGAATCTTAACACAATGCAGTATTTTCATGATCGGACATGAAATGAATGAATCAATTGATACATTCATTTTTCTCTTGTGTAAAACGTGGAGCATACATCATTCTCATAACACCAAACAAAATATTTTAATGAAATGCAAGCAAGATGACGACGCGACTGTTTGTTGCCAAACTGTGCAGTTTCGCACAGCATACTCTCATTATTGTTATGCCATTGTGTCATTACGGGTTGGTTCATTGATTTTGCAAGACACATTAAAAAGACATTTTTTTGTTTAATTAGTGTCATAATGTATGGCACCGTGTTCTAATTTGAGGTCGAAGGTACTACAGCTATTATGCCTTATGTAATGAATGTGGTTTTGTTATCTGTGGCTTGTGTACCTTTTAGGTCTCAAGAAACTTGTCTATGCTTTAAAGGAGTATCTAATTAATGAGTTTTATTGTTTAACCGTTAATGCTGATGGTTGTGCTTTGTCCCTTCTTGGGGTTTAGTTAATTAAGGTTAATTAACATTATTCTTCCTTGATTGTCTGATGGTTTGCGAATGTTGCAATGCGGTTTGTAAAAGGCCATTTTGATTTTGGTTCTAACAGCACATGGGTGCTTAGGTCAAGCAATCCATAGTAGGATTTCAAAACAATATAGCACCGCATTCTGTAGCTACAGATAATAATTTTGCATCATTTGAAATTCGAATTTTATGATCAGCCACTTACGCTTTGAGTTCTTGTAAAGTTATCTTGTATCTGGCCTGAAAATTCATATTTTTTTAGAATGAATTCTATATTTAAATATATAAAGACCGTATAATGGTAAGGTCAACAATATTGCAATTAGATCTCATTTCTCGCTCTAGTTTGGGATCGGTTAACTTGATTATTGAACTAGTGCGACCCCGCCGTTTTACCTGATTTACATTCAGTTATTTAAGTAAACTGTGCATAAACCCGTTGCCGGTATTTTTACTTACTCATTATATGAATAAGTATTTAAAAAAAAAATGGGTCTAACTATTAACATAGCAGTGTTACAATCGAAATTAACAACCGATTCAAAGAATTTGTATTGAAATTCATTATTAATTTTAGTTGCCATGTCAGTTGCCTAAGTGATTAACGACAGAATACTGAAAAGTAATTTAAAGTTATAATTAATGTCATTTGACAAAAAAAAAAATATGAAGCGCGATCAAAAACCAAGATACGTTTGAGTATTTATACATACATACACTTAGGGGATAAAATGTTCATAGTTTTTTTTCAATGTCTATTCTATCAATAATTTAATTACACTCAGAAATGGGTTTGGTGTTCTACAAGAAGTTCATGTCTATATATAACATCATCATATATCACGCTTTTTATCCCGAAGGGGTAGGCAGAGGAGCACATGTCTATAAAGACCATATTAAGTAAGTTAGTGAAACATACCCCTTCTTTCAATATCAGAATTTGATGTCATGTTTTCACTTTGTAAGTACGATCCTGTGGTGCGTGCAATTGGACTTTAAGTCTCGGACAGAAATCGATCACTCAACCTAAGCAATCATTAATGATATTCAACTTTAATATCACAGCATAAGGTTAAAAATCTATTACCTAAACAAGTTCACATCGTAGACCGATTTTTCTAGTTATCGATATCGGGTTCTTTTACGAGTAAACAAGCCTTGTCCAGTTTCCATGTTTTCAAGCTATTTATAAACCAGTCATTATGACAGAGTACACGTTAGTAGAGACAGGTGTTTACAATAAATATTCCATAACACTATGATTAAATTAATATAATAGTGGTTAGTTTTATATGTATAGTTATTAAGTATAAGTAGTTGTATGATACCTACATGGACAATATATCATCACTACATAGTATAAAGCAAAGTCGCTATCTGCCGTCTGTCTGTCCTTATGTATGCTTAGATCTTTAAAAATACGCAACGAATTTTGATGCAGTTTCTTTTAATAGATAGAGTGATTCTTAAGGAAGGTTTATATATGTATAATACATGCATATTAATAATGATTGCACGGTTGGCGCCGTGGTTGGGCAACTGACTGCCGCGGGTTCGATTCCCGCACGGATCAATTCTTTGTGTGATCCACAGATTGTTGTTCCGGGTCTGGATGTCATGTGTATGTGAACTTGTATGTTTGTAAACGCACTCACAACACAGGAGAAAGTCCTAGTGTGGGGCAACGTTTTAAAAGAAAGATTAAAAAGCTGTTTAAATTATTGTATAATAGTTTGTAACGCGCCGTATTTGAATATTTCGAAGTCTTGATTTGAAATCTTAAAGGGATTTCCATTACAAAATTCTTATTTAATGGTGGAATAAAATAGCCTTACCATAACTATATTCGAAACGTTGACCATCAAAGTTTTATATCTACGTAAAAGTTAGGTTTGTGGGAAAAGTCATAAAATAGATACTCGTATATTCAATACTAATTTGATTAGCTTTCTAGGAACAGGATAGGATCGTGAGAAACCTAGAACTAGTATCTAGATATATATTGCGTGTCCAGTACATCCACCTCAGCTCAGTGAAACTTCATGTCGACGCTGATCGATGCGCACACGCAACTAACGAGATCAATTTCAATTGTGACATTACTTCATGTCTTGTTTAAAGTGCGTGTGCGAGCCGTTTACTGAATTGTATTTTTTGAATAATTTAGTTTTAATTTTTGTAAATTAAATTCGGGATGGTTTTTATTTGGGTGTCATTTTCATGTAGCGTCATAAACGATGTATTGGTGATTGACATAAAATTGGTTTGATAGTTAAATTAGTAATTACTTATCTTTGTTTATATAAATTGCCTGGCAAAGGGTCTCGGGTTCAATTTCCAGGTCGGGCAAAGTATTACTGGGTTTAAAAAAAATCTCAGTATAAGCACGGAGTCTAGAATTGTGCCCGGTATATGGCAATAGGTTCACCCCCTATTACATGGGACTCATAACATAAATAGTGAAAAGTGAGTGTTACATTGTACAGGGGATATAATGTGCACCTCTGCCTACCCCTTCGGGGATAAAAGGCGTGATGTTATGTTTATATAAATATAAACATTATCGTTATTTTTTAGAAATTTTATATTGTTATGATTACGAAGCAATGCCTTCTAGTTTCTTATTACAATACAACATTCAGCAGTTTATAACATCTATGACACGGGATACCAAACAGGTGCTACTCTATTTTTGTAACGAGAAGCCTCTAACTAGTATTTCTTGGATACTAATTATTCCATTGTAATTAGAACTCTATAGTTATCTAGGTTTACTTGCATATACTTACGTTACAGAATATCATGTTTTTTAATCCCCAGAAGGGAACTAGAATTAGGTGTATATTTGCAATGTAGCAATCATTTTTTCCTTTATATAAGTATTACGAGTCCCATATCACCGCCCTAACGTAGGAAGTGAGCTCATAGTCATTCCAGTTGAAAGTTGTTGAAAATCATCCCCTAAATTTGTTCATACAAAAGTAGTCTCTAAACATTAGAAATAAGGTCTATAATGTAGTTAGTGGAGAGCGGTCACCGGTGACCGCTTGGGGATATACGAGTGTTTTATAAAGTTAGTTGTTTTCGAGTTTTTATTTTAATTCCCGAAAGGGCAGAGGTGCACATTTATAATGTAACACATAAGTCGCGGAGAACCTAACGGGTAACCGGGGCTCCGGCTCGACGTGCAGGAGAAGGAACGAGGTGGTTTTTAGTCAGTAAGAGTCTGACACGCGTCACCCAGACGGGAGCAGTCATTCGATGATTTTCCCCCCTTAAAAAAATACTATACTATAAGTATATAACAATATAGGTACTATATAAAGAAATGTATAGTAGCGATTGACATAATTCTGTTTATAAAGTTTATTGTATAAAAATCTATAAGAAATGCTGTGTCAATACTTATGGCTGCCAAATCTGTAGGTCAGAAGTATTTTCGACGTGACATCGAACGTGTGACCCTGACTGCAGAAAGCGGATACCGAGTCGCTGTGCTTAAAGAATAATAATTAACTTACCGACAATGATATATTTCAAATACTACTTACTTTACTTGCAAGTATTTATAGGTTGTATTTAATAGAAATCCAATTATTTTGTAGTTAAGCTTTGCTACCTTAGGTACCTACTGTTTCTCTGATGCTTTTCATTAGATTAAACGTTTCCAATCAAGTAGTTAATAGGCCTACTGGATTATTCACAGACTGATTAATACTCGTAATAAAAAAGGGCTTGTATTTGAAATTATTTATTAATTACCTACTACCTATCTATTTGTTAGTTTACTAAAAATCTAATCCGCCACCTCCAAAGGCATGGTCAAGATTGTGCACAAATCATGCAGTGGCGCAGGTCCAGGCTTCCTTTTTCTAGATTGTCTTACCAAAACTCATTAAATCAATGGAGACGTAATCGAAATCGAAACTATCTCCGTCATAATTATTTTCAAGTCTAGTGGATACGAAAACTACTATTACTATTATTGCATCTCCGAATGACAGTTAGACAATAAGCATAAGAAGCAAAAATGGTTCCATAGTTTTTAAAAATTGAGATGAAGAACATTTTTTTGGTCGGTTAAAAGTCAAAGAAGGTTTAAGGATTGATGTAGGTGGCACAAATTTTTGTTTATGTTAAAAAAATTGTGTCAATAAAGATTCCGAATGATTAACTAAATATATATTGCATTTTAAGTTTGGCGCTATCTAATATAGCGCAAAACATAGGGTAGATGCCTAACCTACGGATTAATTAGATTTTTAATTTTTATACCCTGTCATCATCTTAATTGAAATTGGTCTTAAATTGAGTCCTCAACAGGACGCGTGCAATATCGCGTGTTCGCGAAATCAAGTTGATTAAGTCATGCGATTTGGCGCTTATTTGTCACATAAGTAATTTTAAAATACGAGACAAATTCTTGACTAGACATGGACCTGAAATACGGTGGCATACTTACTAGCGATGTTAATTAATTTATAAACCATATTTTACTAAAAAATACTTAGATAGAAATTAAACGCACAACTACAAGCGTCGTCGCTACTACGTAATAATGAGATCCTTTTTTTATTCTCTGTTGTTATTATGATAAACTTAAATTCAAATATAGAATCAAATATTGTTTTTAAATTCTACGTATTGTGTGCCAGTGGTAATAAACAGGTTGGTAAAAAATCCTACAATGTATAAAGAGGTACTATTGTATAGTATAATAATGTTGTATTTTCAAGGCTGGCTAGTTTATTTGCTGTAGCATCTGCTCTGTTAAGAATTTAGTTTATTATTACCGTTTGGATGCTGCCGTGAGAATGTCTTAGTATTTAGGTATTTAAAAGTGCAATTTTGCAATTTTGCTTACTTATTCGCCTCTTTTTCTGCGTATTTTATTATTGTAACGTCACACACAAATTGCACAATCATATTAATTATGTGTTATAGAAATAGCATTAATAATTGAATTGCAATTATCCTTGAACACATAAAAACCAACTATTAAAACGGTCCCGACTTCAAATACGTCGTCGCAGGCGCAGCTTCATTATGGGAGCACACACATTTCACATCAGTTATACTTATGTCTGGAGTGCTCGGCATTGCAAGGTGAACGGGCTCACCCGAGTACATGACCCGTGCCCGCGTCCACTTCTGCGCAAAAACGTCCACTGTGTACAGCTGAGCGGCGCAGACGCATCGTGCACCGGTCTCATACACAATGCACGACATTGAGAATTAACTTGATAGCCCTTTTGTTTGGTTTAGTCGTGAAATGACCCTGTAATATAGCACCCTGTACTTTAGGAGTAAGGTTTTTGAGTTTTTAAAGGGTTTTAAAGGAGATCATAGTTCTTATTTCCTTTCATAATGCCCTGTAATTCGATTTTTTGTGCCTGATTGTGTGATTTATTCCGGTTATTTCTGTAATGAAAGAGTGTTGTTGTGTATTCAGATGGGTTACCAATCGTAGCCGATAGCTTATTGAAACGAAGTTAATATTAGACAAGAAGCAAAACTCCTATCTGATGGAAAACATCAAAGCTCAAGACGGATCCATTAAAAACTGATCAGTTTCATTTCTATTGCAACGCGTCTCCGTCCGGTTTCCAATATTCATTAGAGTAAATGTTCAAAAGAGGAAGCCCACATCCACAGCGGTGGAATCTCTAGCAGCGTACTGTGGTAGTGTTGACCGGTTTTTTATGTGAAATCATCGTACGTGGCTCCATTTGTACCACATTCCGAACGTGCCCGATCATACATTGACGTATGCGCGACGTGAGCATTCGTTTGCGCGCCTCGCCAAGCGAAACTGTATACATTAGCATTCCAAACTAGCCAACCTTTTGTGATATTAATCGTAGGTCTGTACCTAATATTAATTGAAAATTATGAGGGCGAAATGTTCGAAAGTTTTCGCTCCAACTGTTCCGCCATACAAAAGAGTTCAACGAGCGCTCGCACTTTTGCTCAAGTAATTGCGCTTTTGCAATTAACCAACGATTTACTGAAGAAAGTCGGGCGGTGATGCTTATAGTGCTATTTAAATGACAATACTTCAATGGCTACACCATAGACTGAGACTTCATAAATCTTCAGCATGTTTTGTTTATCTTGTCGTTTCACAACAGTGCGAAACAAGATAAAAATTAAACATCATATTTACCACATAATGTCTCCGTGGCGCATTAACTTCATACGTAGCAATAAACTCTCTAACTATACAGTAGATTAATGATTAGTTTGGAGTCCAAACGGCAGAACTGCTTGGGCGAAAGTCGGTAGACAATGCTCACGTATAATTATGACTGAGTGTGGCTGAGATGTGGCGAAAGTGACCGATATTGACCGCGTGTGGTGAACACCAGTCAGTCAGTGGACGGCTATTCATAATACTTAGTCATATTTTTATAAAGTGACAGTCAGTGGTTGAACTTTGTTAGCAATCGGGTCTTAACAGAAGCAGTCGTACTTTATTTGATTGTCATTCGACGTAACTATGACGAGAGAATATGAATTCTATCTTATACTAGACCAATAGGACAGGTTACGTATTTCAATAATTAACTACACCTTAGTACTACGTCTTCTTTCCTATGTTTTTTGATTCCCCTTTTTCTTCCTAACTAAATTACTACTCAGCGTCGACTTTCCCAAATTACTTTGGTAATGGCTCGTCAAAACATTTTATATTAGGTGTCTTTCAATTGTTTATCTTAGCTTTCAATCATAAAATTAAAAGTAAAATGATCACCAATTTTAAATGACAAGCCCCTTCTAGCAATAATAATCTAATACCTGTAATCATTCAATAACGCCGACACGGACTGGGTCGAGTGTCATCCGTAAGTCAAACGATCGATCATCGATATTAAATTGTTCAATCATAGGTATCGATTGAATCACATGTTGCGTAAACTTAAGTGATTTAAAGAATGTCTTAAAGATTAACGATTGCGTGAGGGTTTGTAAGAATCGATTTGAGGAAATCGATTAAGATTGGAATTGTAAAGGTCTTACTTTGGTATCGTGTTGTCACGCAAGGCTATTGTGACAGGTTCTGGTTTATTCTGGACGAGCCCTTTGTTCTTAACATGTTTTCATGTGTCATAAGTTCATAACGATAAAGGTACCTTCTATAAAAGACACATTTATAATTTGGACTGCACGGTTGGCGCGGTGATTGGGCAACTAGCTGCCGTGCAACGTGTCGCGGGTTCGATTCCCGCACGGAACAACTCTTTGTGTGATCCACAGATTGTTGTTCCGGGTCTGGTGTTTGTGAACTTGTATGCTTGTAAACGCAGCCACGATACAGGAGAAAATCCTAATGTGGGGCAAAGCAAAAATTGGTAGGTTTATATTATCGGGATATGGATGGATTCATCGCAAATGTCCTGTGAACAGTATCTAGTCTAATGCTAGTTATACGGTTTGATGATAACAATGGAAAATAGGTAGGTAGGTAATTCATTCTAAATAAGAATCCAAAATAAGTTTTACCATTAGTTGATCAAGGAAACAGTTGACATTATAGCGCTTGCTGGCAATGCAGGAATATACTCATTTAAATAATAATGTAAATTCCCTATTTTGTTTCTAATTCTATTATAATAAGAATTGAACAAAAATCAGGAAAACATGCACTTTGTATGTGCTTGCGTCTATTCTATGGTTTATTTAAAACAATACAAAACAACTGAGTCAGTTGCTACGTGCCTATTAACCAATATTTGTGGCTGATAAGACTTGCTTGCTTTGTAGGTACAGTGATAGAAATATCAAGTACCTACTACATCGTAATTGCATTCTCGATTACGTTCAAACCGGAATAAGTAGAATATTGTAAGTATTCCAGTAAATTGTGAATTGACTGATTACCATATTGTTATGTCACGTGAAAGTTTCGTACAAACATTGCAATTACGCCGCCAAGTAATTACAAAGTGACATAATTGAGATTGCTTTATTAGGTTAAATGGCTTAATGCAATTTGCGGTTTCGTTGCACTTTTGTTATATTTATTACGACTTTATTCATATGTATGTGTGGTAATAAATAAACGTTTGGTTTCTCAAATGAAATTAAATAAATCTCTATGATTTGGTAATATGTTAGAGTTTAATAGCAACTGTGAATCAATCATCAATTTATTATACATATAGATGATACAGGACTTTTATTAATTATAAAACTGACTGCATGTCTGGCTTGTGACTACACCTAATGGTATGCACTCTTATATGTCAATAAAGGCCTTATAAATACTTGTTTTAATGGTAACTAAGGGCTCAGTTTAGTCTATGTCATGAAGAAACTCAAAAGTGTACTCACTTCTCAGGAAACTCATACAACTATGTCTTATAAAACTATATATTACCCACTCACCAATCAATAAATAAATACCCCAGGATTTGTTACACACACACATCAAATTTCTCCCGCCATACCTAACATTGACACTGTAATAAAATATAAACTTTCATAGCACTTTCCCATCGATAATCGTAATCGGATAGCTTAGTTGACTCGATAAAAACATCGATCGATGAACTCTAGTCGAGTTGAAGAAACGTTTCGCTCCGTCGATTGATCGCTCTGATGATCTTGAGGCTAGTGTCTAGCAAAAACCTAATGATCTCTCATTACACGTAGTGGGACGGGATTAGACCGGTGATAACATCTTGATAACTCATTTTATAGAAATTAAACGAAGCTCTGCAAGCAAAATGAATTTAGATTTTGGGAAATTGGTTTTTCATTTCGTAATGAATAACTATGTTTTAGGTACTCAGTATCTAAATGTCTTTTCATTAAGTAGATGGATAAGATATATCACCTTTAAAATAATTAATAAACCTTAATTTGAGCATTTATGGCATATTAGGTTTCGGTATACGCCGAAGAAGAATTGCTGTTAAAGTGCAATTTTTTAAAAGTACCTCTCACGCTAACACAGTACACAGTTATACTTATGATCAAATATTTTAACACAAACTTGGAAAACTGGATTTACTTAACCCAGTTTGAAATTCGTAGTAGTTAAAATACCAGTGTACTAAATTCGGCGGTTGATACAAAACGAGTTGCCTTTTACGTACTTTGAGTATAATATGCCCAATATCATTTGAATTCTCATTGATAAAATATTTAAATCCATGTGCCAATACTTGAATAACTTTAGGAATAGCTGTTTTACGGTCAGTTTCAACAACATATCTGTTTGTAAATTTGCCTAGAAATAGAATTAGATATAAGCTCTATACGACACGTGTCTAATTCTATCTTTAGATCTTTAGTGAGTAAATCTACCGATCAATGAGTTATATAGCCTGCAATATATAAATAAATAAATATTATGGAGAAGGCACCTATATACCTAATAGTCGGATGGGGCTCAATAGGGCTGATGCCGATACGGAGCCGCGGAGGACTTAACGGGTTGCTGGGGCTCCGGCTCGAAGGGCAAGAGTAGTAACGGGGTGGTTTTTAGTCAGTAAGAGTCTAATGTCGGAATACTGAAACGCTACTCAATTTTAAGTCGTGCTTAAGTTCTATCTCTACATATTCTTTGTAAAATGACAGAGAGTGCAAATATTTGAGCACGACTTAAAATTGAGTAACGTTTCAGTATTCCGGAATATCACTCCCTCCCACCTCACCAAGGCAATAGAAGACTATCGATGATTTTCCCTTCATAAAAAAACCTAATAGTACATATATGCATGCCACTACTGTTTACCTATGTTATTTTGGTATTCAATGTCTACCAGAGAACTGAATCAGGGACGTGAGCAGTTATGACAATAGTACACAACAGACGATCAGTTAATAAAACATACAGACAACCAACTTTCACGACTAGTTGGACAGGAAAAACTATTTGATTTAGATTTTGTTGGCCATGCAAATATTAAGAGTCGAACTTAATTGTTGAATCACGGAACCCATCAAGCCATCAGTAAATTGAAGAAAAAAACACTAATTGCTTTACCTAAATATCGATAAACCAATTAATTCGGTCGCATTGGAAACTTACAAAAATATTTTCGAAAAAACTGAGAAAAAAATTGTATTTGGTAGGTATTCGGTGTGTTTTGTTATTAAGCATATGTTTTCGGAGTTGTGAAAATATATATTTACTAAATATTTGAACCTAAGAATTGAAACATAAGAGATAATTGAAGTCCATAAATCGTAAAAAAAATATAGGACTATATCGACTTGATCTGGTCGGTCCTTCTATCCACTAGACATACAATGTTTGACTTCAAACAATTAAACCTTAAATAAACAAAATGCAATTTAATCACTTAACAGTTCTCATAAACACAATGTCAATTGTCAGTATTAATGTCAATGCATTATCATAGCCGTTTTTCTCAAGAATGATGACGTTGGCGCCTCTTTCCTCTCATCTCTTCCACCGGGAAGTCATTACAACCGGTTTGATGGAATGCACCATCTGATGGGCTATCATTGTTGATGTTTTTCTACGCTTCATTGTCTCGTGATTTTATAAAGAAAGCCGTAATACCTTGCATTATAGACTATAGTAGCTAGCAGTTGTACACTTGGTGTCTAGTTTTTTCTGTCTGTTTTTAATTACTTAGATATTTTATAGATAATGTTTTGTTTGATGATGTTATGAATCTATTTGATTGGTGTGTGTTTTGTTTGTTTAAGAGCTAGTATTACGCTCTAAGAGAAAGGAGGAAAATGGACAAAGTTTTGTGATTCTGGTCCTTTTAGTAAAGCTTAGAGACACGATGACCTTTGTCGAGAGGTTATCTCAGATACGCCAAGCCTGAGCTCAAAAAAAAGATAAAAAAATAATATTTTTATGAGGGTGACAGCATCGATTTTTTTTCTTTAAATATCAAATGAGTCACTTGTTTCTCGACTAACAGCGCAATCCGGTTTATGTGAAAACCGGACAGCTATCAGTGTCAAAGGAACTACGAAAACGAAACGCAAAGAAACTTGTAAAAAAACCACTCATTCTTAATTTTTTTAATACTATTTAACTGTATTGTAGAATTATACAGCTATGATTTTGATAGTTTACGTATTATGTATTATTTTATGGGTAATCATTGTGTATTCACAAGAGTATTCCCTGACCGAAGAAAAACATAATTATTTTGTATATTATGGCGCAAGTGTCTAATAATTTGTTTCTTGATTGGAATGGAAGCATAGCCTATAGATAAATTTTTCTACATACATACAAAGGAAACATAATTTACTATCAATTTCAAAATAATAATGACTATATTAATAGAAATGGAATAAAATAATAGATTCTAGTCATGTTTCATACTCAGAATAAGGATGGGATTTGTAATACCTTTTGATCCGCGTTTCTCACGGCTGGCATCCGCTTTATAACTAGAATGTCGATGACAAAGCTGTTTGGAAGGCTCTGGGGGCATAATTCGAGTCTGGTATACGTTTAACAAAATCGAATCGAGACTGCATTCGGCATTCTGACTGGCCGGCTCCAATGAAACAGCCAACCAGAGCACGCGGTTTATATTTTCGTTAAACCTAATCTAAATTTCATACTAAACCTTTTGTACTACAACTTGATAACATTATGCGAAGCTTGTCTAACTGGGCACAATGTCTTTCTTTACAATAGCTATTGTTATAGACTACTTTTCAACCATTCACTTCAATGTTTGATGTTTAGTTACTGGTGATTCTGCTTGGTCCTTTGGCTACCGACCTTTTTGTAATAGAACCTATACAGGTGCAATAATAGTATCTATATCACCAACTATTGCTTGTTATACTACGAGTGAAAAGATTGCTTCCGTTTACGACGGTTAAAATATGTAGCTACATAGTTTCTTTCTTAGTCAGTTTCGTAGTAAACATGAGTCATATATGAAAGGCCAAGATTAAATGCAAGTCTATAACTTGTATTATAGGCTTATGTGTATTAACATGACACTTTCACAGCTGCGAACTCCGCAATTACTAAGCACTTAGATCGCCGGAGGTGTTTAGCATAAACGAGCCCCTTAATGTTCATTTAAAGGCAAACGTTTGTTAAGGCTGAACACTTGTCTTGTAAGTTTAACCGTGTTAGGAACATCAAGGCGTCTTTCTGTCCGTCCATATCTACTTTCTAATGAGCTAAATCATTCAGTGTACATTTAAACGCGCGGCAATAGTAATATTACTGAGAATTTGTTCGAAAGTCATAAATAATTTACGCCGATTTCGTCCAACCTCTCCTAAATTTTAATAAGCCCCTAACCTAAGATAGGTGGCAGTTGAGGTCATTGTGGTTTTCACCAACCAATAAGTGACACAAAACAGTACAAGTAAGGAGTTGGTTTGGTGCTACGTCACGCTTACCTTTTAGTTAAGAAATGGTTTAGGGGTTGGTGAAAAAGACCTTTAGTTTCTTAGCAATAACAACCACTGGTTTGTAAATAAAATCATACATATTTGCACAATAATGTCTGTATCTGAGTGAAGTATCCTGTACCAGGATAATACTTCGAACATAAACAATAAACATGGTCAGATAATTGCTTGTTAATTGTTAATTTTGAGAATTATACCGTGTGTAGGTGTTATAATAACAATTACTTTCTGATATTGTACTGTAACAGGACAATGCACGCGTTCATAGTTAATTATTATTTGAAAGAAGACGATAAAACTAAAAAGTTGTAAAAAGTGCAAGGACAAGAATATTCGAAATTCTTGATAAGCCTTCTTTACAAGATGGTTATTGAAGAATGTCTTTAAATTCCCAAGCATAAGAAAGACCAGAATATTTTCACTACAAATCGAGTCCTTTTTCCCAAATGAGGTCCTCGAATGCCCTTGAAGGTAATCAATCCGTTCCGGCCTTCGTTCCTTGGAGGCCTCGAGAGGAATGCGGTTCACGACCAGTTTCATATAATTACGTGGTCGACTACCGCTCGACTGCAGGCTATTGTGGCCGTTAGACGGAGTCTTAAAATCGCATTTTAATTATACAATGCATTGAGCTTATTGACTTAACGATATCAATGTTATTCTATACCGTTTCATTGTCTTTGTGTCAACGTTTATGTTTTGTTTTTCGAAAGACTAATTTAAAACAAGTTTTGTAGCCTAAAGTAGCAATTGATATACATACTTTATTATATCTCATTTTCTTATTGTTCTAGAATTATGCAGCGGAGAACGCAGCGGGCAACTCACAGACGATTCTGGATAGTCTCAACAACAAATATTACTTCTACACGAGGACACGGGGTCTCTTCCGTATTTGCTACCCCAAGGAACGACCACCTTCAGGTAAGAACTCATTACTTACCTTAATTTTATGTTGATAAAGCTGACTTTGCAACTCATTCGTCTATCACGAGATGCTGGTTCAACATTTTTAGGATAAAGGACTCCGTATAAGCCTTGAGATACTTTACCGGAAACAATGATAGTAGACCCTAAAAAGGGTCTTTAGTTTCGGAGGTCTACGTCCAGGTAAATGAAGGCTCTAAACGTTACATCCGAAACGTTTGAGGACATCTTTTTGGATGTTACTCATTGATTAAAACAAATATCGCTATGAATTCTAGAATGTTTGCAAAGATTTGCGAAAGATTGACTAGTGTATTTGCAGCAGGTATATGTGATACGCATTAGCAATTTGAGATTAAACCAATGTAGTTTTTTGTTCGTTGACAAGGCCATCTATAATACGAGTGTAGATCTAGAATGTGTTTAGTTATTGCATACTTACAATTACAATTACAAAGGAGTTGGTCATGTGCCCATTTTGCGCCATTCACAAGCCTAATCCGATATTTATTGGTATTAGTCATCGCTTGAACCTTGGACGTTGATTAAACTTAAAATTAATGAGCACACAAATAAATAAAGTATTGATTTATCGAAATAACTGTGCGTATGATTATAAAATTATTGTTTTTTTTTATCAATGGAGCTTCTATTAGTGTTTCTAAAGTTTTGGTCTTTTTGGTCCTTCGGGTCATAAAACCATCAAGTTTGTGAAGTACTGTTTATTGTGTTTTCTTAAACATATGTGCCTAACGTGCTTTTAAGTATTTAAAATATATGCCACAGTTATTTCATAGAAGACCATAATGATGTTGAATTACGTTACATTCCTAGAATTTGTTCGTATCACCTGACGTGCATCTAACGATGATCCACAAAGATTGTACTAAAGTGTAATGAAATGAACAAAATGTAATTAAAAATAGCTACAGCTATAACTATGCTACCTGAACATTTTATGGTTTTTATACTCATGTCTTGAACTAAATAACTAATAACTACCTCATTACTATGGATGACCAGCATCCGAGAAATTCACTCAAACGGTTTACTTTGTTTTATCTAATTGTCCATACTTTATAGCTATGGTGCATTATTAACCATAATCTTTACTAAACGATATTGAATTCTATAAATACTGAAGCAGCGTGTAAAGTTGCGTGTGTCCAGGGCATATAGCTTGACACTGTTGCGGAATTGACGGTTTTATTGCTGTGTAATTAAAGTTTATATTTGTGTGGAATGTTGTCTGGTCAGTAGTCGTACGGTAAAGTCGTAACTGTGAGTTGAGAACAATAATGGTTATGGTCTGTATGTACAAGAACTGAAACATCTGGGTTACTCACTGCTTTAGTTACATATGAATCTATACTTACATACATATTATATATTCTGTAATGACAGGCTCTCTAGTTTTAGAACGTGTTTAGAAATTGAAGATTTCTTTAGAAACGTTTGAGAGATGTGTTCATGGTTAAACTTACGTTCAGTGTACATTTCTCTACTGACTTCTTTAGCTCTTGCTTTGGTCTGTATCGAGACCTTTATTCGTCTTTATGTAGAGTGGCTGTCTTCATAGATCGTGTTAGATACTAGGAGTGATAAGAGATGTTCGCCTGTTCGCGTCCAGCCAGTAAAAGTCCCGTCAATATCGGTCCAGTCATTTCAGAGATAAGCCAGTATAAATAGACAGACAGACAAAATTTTTAAAAAGTATTAATTTGGTAAATGTTTCATATGTGTATTATGCATGTAGTAAAAGGCGGTCATTTCAATAATGTAAACAGACGCTCCCATTTTATTTATCTGTTATAGATAAAGGTTTAAAACGAGCGTTCGTAGCTCCTAATTGTTTTATGATTGCTTATGATCTACCACTTAGTTAAAAGTTTTGTTGTTATTGTATAATGATTTATAGCTCATATAAAGCAAATATTATGTCTTGTACGTCAGTGATACCATCACAGTGTAGTTTTATGAGCTCAATGTTTTATGGTCTTGGTGGTTGACTGGTCATAAGAGGCGCCTGCTAAGAGCGAAGTTTCAGCGTCGTTATTGAGATAAGTACCCTATAAAAAGATTTCAATGATCATTAGAAGGAAGTTATTCATCATTCAGAAGTATATTTAGGATCTTTCTCTTCATCAAAATTAAATTAGCTAAAGTTGCATTAAATGCATTTTAATTTGGTGTTGTACGTTCTGAAAACTAGACGCTTCTATTTAGGTACTTATTTTCTCAGTAAACAAGTCTGTAACAATGCGGATGGTACCAAAAAATCTCTTAAAATTCTATATTATGGGAACAATATGTTATTTAACTCTCTCCTACATTTATACTGGCACAACAAAGTCTCTCAATGCCACACCCACGATGTCACACCTTGAACCTTTTAATTCAAGATCTCCACTGCCGCTTCCGTTGACCCAGCCGCATTCGAAAGTGGAGGCCTTAATTAAATTTCATATATTCAAGCCATACCACCATATTCTTTATAAAGACTTCGAGGCTATATAGACCCCTATTTTTGTAGTCCTAAGGTCTAGGCCAAACGTGATACACAATTTTTAAATTAATAGTCTATGGTCGCATATTAATTGGCCGTAAACTGTGTTCCTTTGCTTAATTGTTGCTGACTTTCGCGATAATTGTCTGTGGAAGTGAAAACTGGCTGGTTGGAATTGAAATTTGAAATTGGAATACAGATGTTGATTTGTCTTGATTTGTTTACAAATAATTATGATGGAATTCAAAGTGAGAACATTGTGATGAGTGAAGATTTTAATTTCGGTCACTGGTAGTTTTGGTTTACACATCATCTTTACTGTAAACGAAGACGTAGATATATATATTGTTATTCGACCTTCTAGAGCTTAATTTACAATAATTTCTTTGGAAATATAATTAGAAGCCTTTTGAGAGTAAAGACATAAAACAAAAAGTTATAGACACCTATTTACAGTTTATAATGCGTTACATACTCATTTCATCGTAGTAATCTTGCACAATATACCTAGACCGCAGCATCTAATCAATGAATCTATAATTACTACACCATTAACTAAGAATTGTCTCACGTCTCACTATTATCTCTCAAATTAACATAGATAACATATAACTATTCAAAAAACAGATAAAATATTGTTCAGAACGTGATTGACATGTTTGTTCCAAGGCTGGACTTCGTAGGAACGTCACGTTTGTCTTTGCTTGGCACTTGAATGATAATTGTAATGCAAATTCACACATTCTTCAGAGACTGACAGAGGACAGAGGACAGATAGATAGATACTAATAGTATGTAGGTATCTATATAATTGACATTATTTTAAAGCAGGTATGTATCTGCCTAGATAACAAAATCTACCTAGAAAACAGGTTGCTCATAGGTAGGCGTGCTCCATCGTAGACCGCATCATCGCTTACCATCAGGCGAGATGGTGGTCAAACGTCGACCTGTAAAGTATAAAAAAATAAAAAATAAAATCGTAGCTGTTAACAAATTGTTCAAGAACACGTTATGTTTAAGTTTCTTTAAATGATTTTTTCCAAAGTTTTCTAAGTTATTTTTAATACGCATTTTCCTAAGTGTTAAATTGTTTTAAAACAGAATCTAGTTGATTCTGTAAGCAAATAGATTCTGTTGAATAATAACTTTTTAATAGTTTTATTCATTAGGATTAGGAGTAATTAACTTGACACGAATAGCTACTTCTTACATAGTTTGTCATTTAAAATAATTTTGTTGATCTCGAATGTTATTTCAAACAGAAATTAAAATTAACTCATTGAAGTTACGGTTTTAGGAAAAATACAAAATTTTGCCCGAAGTCTAGGATTATTTCTACGAGGCAACACTAATAAGAAACAGATTTACAAGGTAGTTCTTAAGTAGTTCGTGTCAAACTTCGCAAAGATTAAATCCAAATATTGGTGAATGGTGAAATAGTCAATAATAGTGTATCCGATATAACAATAGGTGCGGAACCCGCCTACGTACGGAGGCCGCGGCCTTGACTCCATGCCTTTAAACCATGTTATTTGTTAAAAGACAATGGACCATAGGAAACGGGAATAGTATGTTCTGCAGTTTCTCATATCAAGGCTAAATTTTTGGGAGTGTACACAAACCTCCTCCTTTTTCCTATGTATACATTGCATTTTGAGCTCTATCGCAATGATATTGGAGAGGAAGATCGGAATAGTTAATTAAGTAAAGAGCTACATATCTAATTTAGGGCCGATTTTTCTTAACTCAAGAATAACCTTTAATATTTGCCAATTCTTCCATACTAAAAATCGGCGAAAGTCAATTTTATTCCACAGTCAAGACTCAACTGATTCTTGAAAAATCGGCCCTGATTAAACTTTTTTTATCAAAAACCTTAATGTCGTTAGTAGAAACAATTGACATTGAATTAGTATTCAATTACTTTTGAGTGACTGAATGCGATAAGTATGTAAATTACATTACCTAGGTTTTAAAACCACTTACGTCTTATTTTAAACCAACTTAGTTCAAACTCCTACTGAAAAAACTACAGGTCGTCGATGCGACATAACAACAGATAGAAAAAATAAAAATAACTGTACCAAATTGCCTACTTCCCTGAAGGGTATAATATTAACAATAGCTCGATAGATATATTAACGTCGAGATAGAGGTCAAAATATCGAAATAGTGGCGAAACAGTGGTAGGGTAAACATATATATAATTATTTCTTCTCAAATATTGTTCGTTTCTATGTATTGTTAAATTCTTGTATATATTTGTTGGTCATTGTACAATTATTTACTCATAAAGTTATGTGTAAGAACATGCAATTAGTAACCTTGACGGTTAACCTTTAGTGGTTAACGTCAACTTTATATTCTAGTAAAATCCAATTATATGTGTGGAAAATTGTTAAATTTGTGACTTTCATGGCAAGATAGAAAGTATAAGGTTAAGACTTACATATGTTCTGTAGTTTTCAATGAATTAGGACAGGATCGCAGGACAGATTCGTAGGTTCGAAGGTTTTAATATTTCTAAGACCATTTCTCTTTTTCAGCATAAATAATATTGAGTATAGTTTAATATCTATTAGAATTAAGTAATCGCAATTATTACTTAACAAAACATTAGCTTAATTAACTTTATTATCCAACAAAACGATTCAATTTCAACACAGACATAAAGCAAAAGTAGCGAAGTCAGTATATCATAGAAACAAACTGGCTAAACGCGTTGCTGTCTCAAATATCTGGTTTCAAGACAATAGTCGGTTAAGCAACGACCTGGATGCAAGTATAAGTATAACTCCACGTATTTATAATCGACAACAGTCATGCGAGCGAATAATTTGGTAACAGTGCAGTTTGACGTGTGAAATTACTGGTTAGACCAGCCCAATTTAGCTATTTGGATGATTGAAAATGATACTTAGTGATTTAGACTTAAGATTGGTTTTAAGAATGGCTTAATTTATGCTTTGCTCCTAGTAGCTCAGACGGATGTAATTGAGCTGACCTCTTTGATGGTGTGTTAAAAAAAGAGGTTGCAAAAAGTGAGGTTAGGCGTCTATTAATAAAATGTAGTGTCTTCCAATAGTTTCTTCGATCAAAATCGGTTTGTGGCTCAAGGAAGATGAAGATGAATAAGAATGTTGCTTTTAATAAGATTATTAGTAAAATACTTATTAAGCAGTATCTTTCACGGAGGGAAATAAAAGTCATTATCCAATTATTGTTCAAGTTTCGCACTCAAACTCTATGTAATGGCTAAGTTTTGTTGTACAGCAAATACAACCTTCTAACAAAATTACATATGAACTTGCTGTAACAATAATTGCACCTTATTTTATTGCCGAACACTACAAAAACGTAATAATTTCCATTTAACAATGATTGTTAAGGTTGTTATTGAAAAGTGACCTTAGGAAGGCCTTGGTTTACGAGACATTTTAGTTTACAATACCGTTATGTTAAAGCGATTCTACAATTTTATGTCAAATCTTTGAATCGATTTAGGTTTTTCTATGTCGTCAATGAATATTATTACAATAATGAAGCATGTATGTTTTCTTAAAACAAAAAAGGTAGAATAGATCAGATTTATAAGTAAATAAAGACTTGTTTGTGGTCTAAACAATAAAAACATAGATATTGTGAATGAATTATAATATTATGCACCTGCAGCACCTGAGAGTTGTGGCGATTATACAGATTACACAATGAGATTTGCACAGGTGATCTAAACATGGCGAACTACTTTCTTTTTTATTTATGGTATCTATGACTATCCTTGTTAATAAACATAAACACTGAGTACCAGATGTAGGCCAATTGATAGCCATTTCAACTGAACAGGGGATTGTCACGCCAAAACATGTTTAATTGAGATTGATGGTCATTGCAAGTGCAGAAAGCGACGCCGACGCAGAATGATCTCCATACAGCAATCAGCATACAGATTATATCGATGAATCGACAGCATATAGATAATATCGACTCGCCAATTCTCGATTACAGCTCGATCATGACGCTTTCTTAGTAAAATGAATATAAGTTTAACATCAGAATCGATCGCAGGTGAAATCTCTCGTGCCACTAAGTAACCGGTCCTGCGCGTCTCGTCTGACGGGAGGTGCGCTTGCGTCGTCGTGTTTTTTTTTTCGTAGATGGCTGGGAAGGTCGCGAGGGGACCGAACTGTTCGAATACTGGATGTTTATCTCACGAATTGGGTGAAGATGTATTTGGGTAATGTTTGGACCAGTTTTTGTCTGTCATCAACACGATTTTTTGGTTAGCAGATTCTGCGATAAAGGAAGCTTGTATGTGGTTGTACTTATTTTGGTTTCTCCGTATTACTTATTGGCTTTGGAGAAATTTTGTTTAAACTTTTTAAGATTACGTCGAGTTTGTTTAGTTTTAAACTGTGTAGTAAACAAATAGGTACTCATACTTCTTTGTGTCTGCAATGACTCACGAAAGATGATGCTGTTGTCTCATTGCGATACGTCTATTCTTGTTATATCTACAAGCAATTGTAATTGCCTAAAACTCTCTTATCTCTCCTTTATGGTTGTTTAGTACAGTACACTAGTCGTTTAGTAATTATGCAAGTATTTGGCCCAGTCGTTGATAGATAACATCGGATTCTTGTCAGCAAGACAAAAGAGGTTTTTGCTGGTTTTGCAATGGTACAGAATGCTGTCAACTCCTCGTTTCATTGCCTTATTCTCTTTGTATTCACCTGTTGATTATTAATTTACTATTATTTTATTGTATAACTTGAATTAAATACGATTATTATAACGATCGTTGTATACATTAATGTTTTATTGCTTTTTTTTTGAGGGGAAAAATCAACCAAATACTTTTCCCGCCCGGGTGATGCGAGTGGGAGTGTCAGACTCTTACTGCACTTCGAGCCGAAGGCCCGGGAACCCGTTAAGTCCTCCGCGGCTCCGTATCGCCATCAGTCCTATTGGGCCCCATCTGTGGTGGCTCCTTGGCGCCGTAATTTTTTATTGCTTGGGAATAGATAGATAGTGAAATTTATGATAGACTAGCTTTAGCCTTTTTTCTCACCACGAACGTTTTAAGATCAAAATTAGCCAAATCGGTGCAGCCGTTCTCGAGTTTTAGCGGGACAAACGAATGGAAATTCATTTTTATTTATATAGGTAATGCTAATTAACAGATTATTACATATTAAAGAAGTGAAACTATCCACTTTCAAGCCTCGTTTACATTGATTTGAAAACTGCGTAAATTATTTATAATATTGAAAATGCACGTTTGGAATAGACTGAAAGTTAATAACAGTTATGGTAGATTGACTAGATTGGAACTTGAAACAAGATATTATAGAACATAACATAACATCACTCCTTTTATCCCCGAAGGCGTAGGCAGAGGTGCACACAGAAGTAACACCCATTTTTCACTATTTATGTTAGAGTCCCATGTAATAGGGGGTGAGCCTATTGCCATATACCGGGCACAATTCCAGACTCCGTGTTACTACTGTAAACTATTCTGTAAACTACTGTATATTATAGAACAGTAAACATTTTATTTATATTCAGGCACAATATTAAACAATATTGAGAAACGATGCAAATATAAGACCTTAATAAAATAAGTACCATTAGTTAATTGTCGCTCTATTTAACACAGAGGTCATTGCACGATAAGTAGTGTCCTATTTTTAATTTGAACAAGGAAATGTATCACGATAGAGCTTATCGTATAATTGTGTAGTTGTTTAGTAGGTATTGTAGAATAAACTACCAACGGGATTTTAACAAAAAAAAGTAGTTTGTTTATTGTATGTTTTTTTTTAATAAACCGGCAAACGAGCATTCGGATGACCTGATGGTAAGCAATTGGCGTCGCCCATGGGCACCTGAAACACCAGAGCTGTTACTAATGCGTTACCGGCCTTTTAGGCATTAGAAATTTGTTTAATAGTCTAAGAGGCTGGTAGCATAGGCATATCCTTATAGGGAGTGGATATTAGGGCTAGTATACTTGTGTTGTTAAGAAATAGAGTACGTTATAGTTTGAATGGAATAGAGAAATTAAAAAATACTAATAATTTGACGAGGTACTCGACTAGTCGGTTACCGTAGTCGGCTTGAAACTAGTCGAGTTCCTCGTCAAATTATTACGTGAGTAAGCCGAAAACATAATAATTTATTAATCTTTTAAATATTATTGTTGGCAATGGACAGACAGCGCAACAACATGATCATGTTATGATACTTAACAAAAACATGAAACCAAGACGTTAAACCAATATAAAACTACATCAATGCATAAGCTTTTTGCAATAAAATTAATTTTATCTCCAATATAATCTACTAAGTAGGTTTCTAATTGACTTTCATTTTCAATCAGCTTTCATAACATGTCGGATGTTAAGGCTTAATTGATTTGTAGTATTTAATTAGATAATAAACTTAATGTTTATATGTATGGATTGAATCTGTTCTTTAAATGAAAGCTGATGATTTTTTTAAGCTCACATATGAGTAATATATTATAATTTAAATAACTGTACAATACGAATAATATCGATGACTAAAATAATAATAAAAACAAAGATTAAATATTTACAATTTAAAAATAAATTAATATTATATGTAGCTGTACTTATATAAGAAAACTTAAAAAGGAAATAAAAAACGAATAGCTAACTTAAGGTGCGAAAAAATTATCCACATCGCAGTCGTTAGAAATCTTAAGGAGGTTTATAAAAAGGTTCAGTAAACTTAATGATATCCGAATAGGATACTTTTGAGAATAATTATGGGTAAAATAAGTTATGTAGAAAATTTATTCAGCTGTAACTTCTTCAAGATTTCCATAAATTATTTAATCTTACAATTGCAATGGATGAATGTTTAAGCAAAGAACCTTTTAGGTAATAATGTTTTAAAGAGGTCAGTATTGATCATTTGTTTTCAAGGACTGCACGGTTAGCGCGGTGGCTGGGCAACCGGCTGCCGTGCAATGTGCAGTAGAACCACAGATATAATAAAGAAGTTTTTAATATTTCTGTGAGTAGAACTTTTCTCGTAGTAAGTAACACCGAGTAACCCGCGATTTTTAGTTAATTCAGTGCGACAATTATTATAAAACATAGCTAATTATGTATTAGTCTATCGAACATCGTATTGCGAATCAATATAATTATTCATATATAGGTATACATAACTGTAAAACCTGTCTAAGTTGGTGCTTAGACGAAATTTCTCTGTTTGGTCACATTTAATATCGTAAAGGTCAAATATTTTATAGAATAGCGTTTCAAATCTTTATTATTTCTGTAGTTACGAAGCAATCTGATTAAGTAAGATGTGGCCATGATTAATTATAAGTTAAACTGTCAAACACCAAGCGGTCACCGGTGACCGCGACCTATTGTTCTTTAATTGTGTCTATAAAACCGGTACTCGACGAGTTAAAAATCGACTTATCACAAAACGCTTTATGCTTCATACTCGCGATATTTTGTCATCACGATTAATGATAACGGACTCTAAAGAGGTTTAAAGATCTTAAAACTGCCTCGTCGGGCTAGGGGGTTCGGTTTCGATTCCCGGGTCGGGTAAACTTGGTTTTTAACTCACAGTTTTAGCACGGAGTCTAGAATCGTGCCCGGTATATGGCAATAGACTCACCCCCTATTACATGGGACCCGTTTACCCCGGTTAGGTTAGGTTCTCCACGACTCTGTAGACGTTTACTTATAATTTTCGCTAAAAACAATACGTACAACCTTTTTAATTTATTGTAAACAGAGAAATATCAGTTTTAAATATCATAAAAGAGAGCAGAACTGTTCAACCAACACAACACCTTCAATTTGATTGCACCAAGTCTCATTTGTTTAATCTTTAAGTACTTACAACTGCAACATTTAAACATTACCATTGTTGTCACTGAGATGAGAAGTAGCGTGATGATATGATATTATGTATTATTACATGTCCTTTGTTCTCAGTAACGTGAATAATTATTATCCGCCATTATGATTACTGTCAAAGTGCCAATACCGTCCACGCTTTCCGTGTTATTAGTGTGGGTTGTATTACTTGCATTTATGACCTTCGCATGATTTAAATTAAAATCATAACATAACATGACATCACGTTTTTTTATCCCCGAAGGGGTAGGCATAGGTGCACATTACGGCACTTAACGCCACTGTACAATGTAACACCCACTTTTAACTATTTATGTTATGACTCCCATGTAATAGGGAGGGAGCCTATTGCCATATACTGGGCACAATACCAGACTCCGTGCTATTGCTGAACGGTTTTTTAATAAACCCAATAATCCTCTGCGCGACCCGGGAATCGAACCCAAGACCCGGCCGGCAGTCGCACACGCGACCATTCGGCCAACGAGGCATTTAAATTAAAACAAATCGAATGGACTGAAATCTAAGACTATGTATGGATGATTGCATATCCAGATAGGTCCCTACCTGAATGACATATTTAATTACTGATTTTCAACCATACCGTTGTGTCATTATCACCTATATTATATGAAACACTTGAAAATCCAAATTAACTAAAGCTGCTTATGAAGAAGAACCCCTCTGTGGCTCGAAACTAGTAGAGCTTTTCTCAGTATATTGTGAGTAACCTGCGATTTTAGTTAATTTAGTATGTCTTACGTTAGTTATTATAAAAACTCACTTGAAAATCTCAACTCACTTTAATACTACAAGATATGATAATTGATAACTGAAAACTACTTTAAGCATGGGCCATGTTCTTCTAGTAATTAAGCTTTATCTATCTGTAATTCCGTAAAATAAGGGCTATAATAATTTAAGAAGTATGTAGAAATACCGAGTAAGACTATTTCAATTACACAAAAATATGCTTCTAAGTTCTAAGTTGGATTTACCAGTTCAATAGCCGTACATATATTTTAATCTATTAGATTATTAATAGCATTGTCGTCCTTGAAATACAGGTAAATAAACAGACTGATAACTCTTTCCTTGTTTCAATACATCACCTGCAATTTAAGAGGTAGTTATCGCGTCAACTATAAGTTTAATGATGCAATGATGTCATCACCTTGTTTGTCTTCGATATGGTGATCCGAGGTGACGGTCTGCAAACAGATTTAAACCAGTAATTATGGTGTTGCTGATAAAATTAATAGGACATTGTGTGTCGAGGAAAACTGAAATCAAAGAGGGTTTTTTTTGTGACTTAATTTCAGATGTAGGAGCATGGGTAGGAGATGGCAAATAAGTGATTGTATATGTACTTTCATCAGTTTCATCTACCAAAGGCACAGGTTGCCTGATAGAAAGCGCTTATATACCAACCGATTTCACCGAACCGAAATATTTGCCAGCCTATAGGTAACTTCATACGGTAACATTTTCTGAGAGCCATCCTCACTGAAAATGTTGGCACTTTCAAATAGGTTAGGTTCCCGAAATCCTTACTTATCAGAGGGCTTAGTACAAGTTTGTTTAACGTTTAAAGTAATCGAAACGAGACTGTGTTCGGCGCTCTGATTGGCTGGTTCATTGGAGCCGGCCAATCAGAACGCCGAACGCGGTCTCGCGCCTCAAATTCGTACTAAGCCCTCAGACTGAACATAGAAATATTACGTTTAACTTAAAACTTCAGTTTTAGTTCATCGGTACCTACCTTGTCTGATTCTTTAAAATGTCACTTTATTAATACTTGTTATATTGTTTGTGTATGTTCTGTTGTTTCTATCAAAGTACAAGTTATCAAAGACTTTCCTTCCTCAATTGTTTTTCATGATTGTTATATATGCACGGGTGCACTTCCACTAACGTGCATACGGCCTCATATCAAGCTACGCAAATCCAATATATCATGGTCTGGCGGTGTATGATTCTTTTGCACATACGACGGTCAAGTTATAGTGGTGTCGCTTAGCTTGATTTGTAGCCGTTTGTACACAATCATGTTTATATTGTCACACGACCATTTACGTTTATCGTAGGAAGTTGTTTTGTAATATCAAACGATTTGATTGAAAGCAAACCACATTGTTTTAATGTTTATTGTGGATAAAGAAACTATTTGGATTGGCACCTAATATGTGTATTAAACAATTTGGGGAATATAATTGGAACTTTCTACAAAGATATTAAGTTCAGTACATATGTATAATATTTAATTATTATGTAATAAACTTATGAATGAAACATAGCTATAATAAAAAAGTTAATATTTCTCTGGAATTAAACCTATCCTTAATTTTGTTTCTATTTAAGAATCCCGACAAGAATCATGAGGAATTTGTTGACGTATTCGGTATTCGTGTTAAATATCTGTCAAATTATTTTTTCTATTGGACACTAGTTTCAATTGGTTCTAACAACCTCTATGTTTATATGTATAACCTTCAAAATAGCTATGATAGCTTATTCCCCATTTCAAAATTAAACGTTCCATTACACCCGACCAGCATGCCAATACGTGGAACATAATATTTTGTAACGATTGACAATCTTCGGGTTAATCGAAGTAGAAAACTGCTGGCCATACGTAACTAATAGCTGTTTCGCAAACTCCCGGCGAATCTAAGCCCATATCAAGAGTTTTGCAAGCACCCACCGTTCCGTGAAGGAATGCACTGCGATGCGCAACCGAACCTTCATATTGTTAATTTGTCAGTTTGTAACAGTTTTTGTATGAAGTGGTCACGCCTTTATATCCGAGTGTTTGGCGTAGGTTTCTTACACAACGCATGTTCCTCAGCGTATGCTTAAAAGGACCATTTTGAACCATTGCATTAAGGTGGGTTATCCTAACTACAACTATACGTACTTCTTAAGCTTCCATCTTAAGCATGCACTCATACGTGGTAATAAGCATTATAGAGATATTTACTTCGTCAATTCGTTAGTTCTTTATTTATTGGCCTTTAGCTCGGTCTAAACTGATACTGACCATGAAAGTTTCGGTTAAATATCGCGGCGCGTAGGTGTATCAACTATCATAGACTTTCACAATACATGCCTCAACATTGCAGAAATTTTGGTTTAGTAAGAACCGCGTCCCGTTATGAGCAACTTGTAAGAAGAATGGAAGGTTTGAATTAAGCTGCATTTTCATAGCTTTTCTGGTTTCTTAAACTTGTTCTGGTCTTGCTAAAACCATATAATACTGGTCGACAGTTCTCAGCGGTCAATGAGGCGAAAGACGTGTTATTTACATGTATAATAAGTGTTCAAGAGAAAGGGACTGAGCCTTACCGTTGATTGTAAACGTTTCGGTCGACGGGTCTGCGGTGAGATTTTCACTAGAAGTATTCGGTCTGGGAAAATAAAGAAACGGAGACAATTTTGTTTTTTGAATCGTTGAGGAATGACGTTAGATTTTGGTGGACCTTATCACTCTGTCTAAAAATCTTAAATCTCTTCAAAAACGTGTGCACTTTAAAAAATGTCGTTAACAATAAATCTGTTTATGGCTCATGGTATGATTCGACGTGACATGAGATGAACATGTAAACAGTTGTGTCTGAAGGCGACATTCTTTACTCAAGTTGACTTACGAATCGTGCTCAAGCCATTCTAGTTTCATCTTAGATGCAAATCGCATGAGATTTGAACGAGGAAGACTATCGTATGGCAGCGGCTCTAGCGGTAGACCGCATACTACATGATGGCGGATGGATGCAAGATGTGAATGGATGCCACACGCACATTGCAAGTGATGCGACCACTTCACATTCAATGTACGGATCAATACCGTTGCTTGACCGCGCGTAGGCATTGCTGATTCAAGTGAAAATGTATGTGGGTCTGTAGGAGTTTGTGTTAAGACTTTATTTTAAACAAAAAAGGGTAACATATTGTTACCCTTGTTGAAATTAAAGTTAATTGTATTTCCTTTTTCTTCCTGGGAATTAATCAGGACAATCAATAGGTTTAGAATAAGTTTCTCTCTATTCTTTTCGTTCTGAATCTGATGCGATCGATTGAATGTAAATATTTTACATAGGACTGCTGCCATTTGTCCCCTACTATGGGTGATCGACATCCTTGGTTAGACCTATTCTATCTATCTATCCTTGGTTAGACTATGACTGTCACATACGTTTGTATGATAACCAACTAATTGGCTTCCTATTCTATAATAGGAATAATGTATCAATTCTATTACTAAAAAAAGAAATGCAAATTCTGTATATATTTCGGTTAATTTTCCGTGGCGTTTACTGATGTCTGTATAAAAAATATGTAGATTCATATGCATTGGTAATTGTATTCACAAAGCCCAATAGTCCATGTAAATAAATGGAGCCTCGATCTGCATGTCCGCCAGTGTTCACGCTAACCCGATTACGTATCAATGAATGCGTGACGCCGCGCCGGATAGCAATAGCCATTTACTAATTATAATTAACATCACACGAAATCACGACACATTCGTTCTTCAATTCATGTCAATAGAAAACCGTTCCTATTTTCATTAACACCTATTTGTGGGTGATTATAATGACTATATTATGACTAACAAAAGAGTTATTTACTTATTTTTGAATGCACCGGAAATATAGGAAATAATGGGTCGTTTATATTCAATTAGAAGTTGATAATAGGCCACCCAAAGTCAAGATTTTTGTTTACGGAATTTTGTCACGAAAATCGAAATTGAAAGTTGGCTCTACCAGATTTTATAGACGTTCGATTGAATTTCTTGGTGGAACAGTATGATGGAGAACACAATAAATTGGCGATATCCATCATACGTTAATATTCGCATACATTTACCATCTATACACCATACACCTATAAGTATTGGTATTTCCTTACTCAAAGAAACAGTAAACTTAAATATAAAGATTGTTACTACTAAGGTGTGGCCATTGGAAGACAGTTTGTATTCTTGGTTCATTTCCAAGTTTAGTGATGTTCGTAAAGAGATGAAGTTAGGCTAATGATACTAAATTTTCTCGTCTCTAAAGATCATTTGAAAGCTGTATCACTATCTACAGACAGCTAGGCAGTACCGCTATACTCTCATCCTAAGAGAAATCGTCTGTATTTAAATGTAAACAAATACACTTTCCTAGTCGAATTTCTCAGAGTCAACATCTGGGTGTGCCAAAGTACCTTCCTCCATGGGTCTTTAATAACCCTTTAACTTTAAAGTAGAAAGTTGTAGAAATACATTTTTGGTTTTTTGTCAATTTAACCGGTAAACGAGCAGACAGATCACTTGATGGTAAGCAATCGACTTCGCCCATGGACACCCGGAACACCAGAGGCGTTACAAGTGTGTTACCGGCTTTTTTGGGATTAGTAATTTGAGGATTGTTGGGGATTCAAGGATTCGGGAGATTGGGAAGGGGGTAATTGAGTCTCCGGCAACCTCACTCACACGACAAAACGCAAAGCAAGCTTTGTTTCACGTCGGTTTTCTGTGAGGCCGTGGTATCACGCCAGTTAAGTCGACCCATTCGTGCCGAAGCATGGCTCTCCCACACTTAAATATGGAGAAGTCCTGTGATGAAATGTCTATTTTATTTATTTGTATTCTATTAGTGCCGTTAATAGTGTTTGATTTATTAGAATTTTAACTTGAATCTTGTACGATTTTAAATTACTGAAGTAAGGTTTTAGTTAGATAAGAGTCCCACATTTCCTAGTGTTTCTCCTCAAAAAGTTTAACATCTTTAAAGGTTTAATATATTTTTCATCTAGATACGGTCAATCTTACGGTTATTCGACGAGGATACTCGACTACTTTCAAGCTACTTCCGGGCTCCATAATATTGAGCAGCATGCGCAAACTTCATATAAAATGGTTTAACTTCTAAGACTTCAAAAATGTAGACAAAATCATCTAGTGAAACTTAACAATCATTTTTGAGGCGTAAAAACAAATGGTTATGGACCAAATAACTTTAAAATTAAATGTGCGACTAGTTTTAAACATAAATATTACAATATTACTTACGTAATTTCGCAAAAACGAACTTGTAATTCGTAAACAGGTATTTTGTATTCGGAGTTACGATTATTGCCTTTTGGTATTGGCAAATACTTTGTTACTGTTCAGTCGTTGCTTGAATATTTTTGTTTAATGTGCAATGTAAGTAACTAGTCTGGGTCTGGGCTGCGAGTGTGTAAAATATCAATTGTTTCAAGGCAACTTCTACCTATTTTTGTAACATGTTCCATGCCTAATCACCAACAAAATTAATATACCAGTAAATGATACGTTTTGATAGTGATCCTACGGCAAAATAGTGCTTTAAAGAATTTATAAACTTGATTTTTTTTATTCATAATAACACAAAAAGATGATCAGTTATAAGTATTATTTCATATACCTAAAAAAAAGTAAGCGTTTTTAAAATGAATTATCTACTTACCATTTTTGTCGAACATAAATTTACAATCAACAACCACTACGTAGTTAAGAAACATGTTTTGTGAGAAATATTATTATCTATGTCATTACGAAAGCAAACGAGGTGGGCACTTAATACTGATGAGTTTACTTCATCTCCAATCCACTTTCTTTGTTCTACAAGCCAATATTATTCTAACATAGAAATTAACAATACCACACCTTAAACCGTTTGCAGAGGTCAATAATTACCACAATAATTACACAGATAGCTTCTAAATGAGCTACAAGTTCTTCTAATTAGGTTCACGGGAAAATAAGAAAGTGAAACTGGCCATCGGTAACTAATTGGCGGGAAAAGTGACGCGTGAAAATACTCGACCGCCATGTTTTCTTTCCTGTCATTTTCTATAACTGTCACCATGGAGTATAAAGATATGGAGTGCCATAATTAGTATAAGTATCTAAGATTCTCTTAATAATGTGACACAGCTTTATTAAAATGTTTATTATTATTGTTAAAAAAATGTAAGTGCTAAGAAAGGGGTATTTGTTTTATTAACGCCCGTTTGTGTAGTTAAAATTATATAGCTATAAGTAACTTAAGGCACTCCAAATCAATTCTGTTCGATTAACATTTTTTCAGTATGAACACTGCTTCTCATACAAGATGGTACTCTTTACGTTAATACTCCATTATTTCAGTAAATGTAAAAATGTGTCAGGGTGTTTTTTTAATCTATAGGTAAGGCCAATGTTATAGATAACAATTGGCATAACGCGCAAGCCCTATTTACATAAATTAATTAAAAAATAATTCAATATTTGCACGGAGCGTGACTATTATATTTAATTTAAATTAATTCAGTTGCTGATACTAGTTATAAAATTAATAAGGAAGTCATAATCTTTTTTCACAGTATCTAGTTACCTGTAGATTATATGTATTAAGTGCGTAGAGTATAATGTGACTAGCAGCTTCACAAAGTTACTCAAGAGAAGAATGGTTATTAGTAAAAAATATGAAGGACATATCTAGTACCTTTTTTTGAGAGGGGATAATCATCCAATGACTTCTCCCGCTATGGGTTAGGCGAGAGGGAGTTTCAGACTCTTACTGACTAAAAACCACCCGGTTCCTACACCGTCACTTCGAGCCGGAGCCCCGGCAACCCGTTAAGCCTTCCGCGGCTCCACCCATGAAATTATTTAATTGCAATAACTGTTGAATAGTATAGCTGTTGTTGGTTGAGTAGATTAAGTTTACAGGGGTAACAAATTAAACTTAGGTAATTGTCGCACAAGTCACACATAACATAACATAACATCACGCCTTTTACTCCCCGAAGGGGTAGGCAGAGGTGCACATTACGACACTTAATGCCACAGTATTATTGTAAAACCGACTTTTCACTATTTATGTTATGAGTCCCATGTATTGGGGGTGAGCCTATTGCCATATACCGGGCACAATTCCAGACTCCATGCTACTTCTGAGAATTTGTATAAAAAAACCAGTAATACTTTGCCCGACAGGCAGTCTTTTTTTATTAATACTAGACTGTCGTAAAATATCTTCCTAGTCTTCTTGCATAAGTATCTAAATAAAAGTGTCATGTAACTCATAAGGTCTCAAAGTAACGACTTACGTCCAATCGTATTGTTCTAATCTAAACTCAGTTGAACTTTACGTAATGGTTGCATAACTTGTAAAATGAGGAAGTTTATTAATATTTTAGTGTTATTTGAATTAAATGGCTTTGATGTTAAATTGTGCGAATGTTTTATAGCCATTAGCAGTTGGAACAAAGGCCATATGTAAGCATAACAGTTAAGGCCTTAATGCCTTTTGTATGTATAAACGTTATACTAGTATTTTATATAAGGCCGGAACTAAAATAATAATTCACTACGATTGTATGATAATATTCGTGGAATATGATTTTTTTGCATTTTTACTCGTTAACCTGTTGGATATGTACCTACTAGGTCTGTGTATACTTAAATTAATTGAAAGATACTTACGGCTTACTCATAACATAAAATAACATCACGCCTTTTATCCCCAAAGGGGTAGGCAGAGGTGCACGCAGAAGTAACACCCTTTTTTCACTATTTATGTTATGAATCCCATGTAAAAGCGGGTGAGCCTATTGCTATATACTGGGCACATTCATTTCAATAAATGAGAAAACCGCTAGGTACCAAGTTCGTTTCGGCATTTCTTCTCAGAGTAATTAGTTAGGAAATGCCAGCCTCAGCGTTCGCTTGAAAAATTGTCGTGTAAAAGTGCTGCCTTGTAGCCTATTTGTAGAAATAAGTTCACTTGTTTCCTGGCTCTACCAATTTCCTACGCGACGTCGGTTGTCAGTCATCACCATTCCGCGCAAAATGGGTAGTAGAGTTTTCCATGATTAGTTCAATTGTGCAAGTCGTGTAACCAGGGAAGGACTACACACAAATATGTGCACCTAAATACATCCTAATAATTATGACACACACACCTGACACTACAACAAGGACACACTAGTAAACTTTCTCCCAACACAGGCAAGGCTCGCCTACGGATCACATTCGCTACCAAATGTCGCGAACTCGGTCACCTATTTGGAACTCACTTAGCATGTTCGGTCGCAGGCCAAGTGACGCGCGTGAAGCGATTGTCAATGTATCATGTGATGGAATGTGAGGTTTAGAAGTCAGAACCCAGGAGTTTATGGTCCAAGGACAGTTATAGAGGTTGTTTGGAGAATGTAGTGTGTTTAGGAGTAATAGAAGGAGTACGTAGTCTTTAGAAACTTTATTGTCTGTAATTCTGCTTAGAAGTGTCAGAAACAGATAAAGACTTGTCTTTAACAATCTTAGATATCCTGCAAAAGATTCCAGAAGCGAACTCGTTTGACTTACTGACCTAGTGATACTTTTTGCTATCGCATTGGGCTGTTTTAGCAAAGTTCGGAGAAGACGATTACAGGACAGGTTTAAGCACGGTGTCGTTACAGTGTTGGATAGATTTGAGCCATTTGAAAAAATCTTGTGACAGGTATAGACTCTAATCATCGACCATAACTTTATCTACACCATAGTAACAAACTAAAATATCTTTCCTAACATAACGAAAGTAGACCACAGTCTTACAATTAGACCAAGCACACAGACCACATCAGCGCATACCGGAGTCATGTAGGTAGAACAATGCCTCCGATTGCCTTAATATTAAATATTAATATTGATGCTCATTGAATATGCATAAACAATAATATAATATACAGTATTCTATGTACTAAAATGTTGCTAACCTTGTGTTCATTGGGACATGAGACGCTAATTGTCAAAATATTTGATGTCCACAATTTATTAGGTAAGTTGAGATTCTTTAGTCGTGTATACAAAGTATATAATATATTAGATCTTTGGAAGTCTGCTTTGTATGATACTTACAAAGTGACTTTTTAGGTTTACTCTGGTAACTTCCAATCTAGACATTGTCTTGGTTTAATATTTAGTTTTAGATTTAGTTTTAGATTTAAGATTTAGTTTAGTTAAGTACTAAACTCTTGAACTCTTGATATTCTTTCTTCTTATTTTAATTTTATATTATTTAGCCAAATAAATGCTTTTTCTTTCGTTTCTTCCTGATACCCAAAGTAAGGAGGCTGAGAACCTGTACTCTGTACTGTACCCCCCCTATATTTATTATACTCTTTGCTGTGTGTTACAAAATAACCTTTTTTCTTACTGAAATCGAAATTCGTTCGTATTTCAAACGCAACGATCTTAACTCAATCTGTCACTTTCCTTCATAAGACAAATAAATCAGTTAAAAAGAGATGGCAGACTAGTAATCGCTGTGAGAACTAACAAGTATAACAAAGGAGTAGTTTTTGTGGTAATAATCTTTTTAATTATATTGTAAAAACTAGGTTTTTGGGATACGATCAGTTTTTAGAAGATTGCTTATATTGTAAGTAAATTGAGGAAGTTGCCTGTCATGTATGATGTAGTTTTCTCTTTATTTAACATAAAAAAAACATGCGACTCTAGATGTGTGCCTATAAATCCGATTGACGTTACAACTTTAGTTCGATATCTTTTTTATTCCAATTAGTTATACATTTTATATGACTTCTCCTGCCGTCCAAATAGACATTATTATTCGTCTTTTCTTTATTTAAATACTAGCGACCCGGCCTGGCTTTGCACGGGTGCAATATACATGTATATTATACACATAAACCTTCCTTAAGAATCACTGTATCTATCAAAATCTGTTGTGTAGTTTTAAAGATTTAAGCATACCTCCATAGGGACAGACGGACGGCGATTGCGACTTTGTTTTATACTATGTAGTGATTGATTTTTATGCGGCCTGGTCGAAAATGATACATTTTTTTACGTAGAAAACACAGCGAAAATTTCATTCAAAATGGATTAACATGGTGATATTTAATACATAGATAGGTAAGTAAGTTGGTTCATCTATTTACATAATAATGAAGTAAAGTTTTTATTATGTTATCGTACTTAGTCTATGGAGTGTGTTTAGTCTGCGCATGAGACAATAGATTGTGAAATGCAAGAGAATGCGCGTGCGCTAATGACGAGATCATGTAATTCCGGGTTCACTCTATGCATAAGAAAACTAATAGTAATTTTATTATAAGCTTGCAATTTTATTACATTAATAAAAGTATTGGTGGAGACGGCAAAAAATTAATCGCCCTTCATTTTGTGGGATATTAAAATCATGAGAAGTCATTATAATAGGTTCCTAGTACGATAGATTTCACTTTTGATGACGACTTTACGTGGTGCTTGATAGAAACAATAAGATATTAAAATTTAAACCAATAATTTTGTCCCTAAGAAGTTTTATAAGCTTCTAGCTTCTGCCAGCAGTCTTCCTCAGGTTCTGATAGGATAAAAGTGACCTATATTGTATTGTGTTATTCTAGAATTTCTAGACAATATTCTACCCCTGTTCGGCCGTTCCAAATTTCACTCCGATCACCTCAGCTGTTTTGATGTGATTAAGTAACATACATACACACAAACTCAGAAACATTTATATGTATAAATGTAATATCAGTAAGAAATAAGATGGTATTAGGAAACCATCTTATTTCTTTTAAGTCTTTGACTGCCAATAATAAACTGTTGAAGGTAAATCCTCCGCTAACGCCGGTCACCGGTGACCCCCATGGCGTTAGGATGGCATTAGGATACCATCTTATTTAAATTAACTAAAAATCGCGGGTTACTCACGTGAATATACTGAAAAAAGCTCTACTAGTTTCGAACCACAGAGGAGTTCTTTCTCATGAGCAGCGTGCGCGGTTGCGGCAATATCGCACAGCCTACTCTAACTCTAAACTAGTAGATTTTTATATAATTAAGTATATCTCACGATAGTTATTATAAAAACCATCTTATTTCTTACAAATAAATACCTGATTTTAAACCAATGACGCAATTACATGTTTTATCCGTGATGCTGTTTTTCTATGACCATGGAACGTGGGCGTGTGAGCTGATGCTGCAATTATGTGATGACTTAAAAATCGGGTATTATGACACGGCATCCATGTTTCCTGCTCACGATACATCACGCATACTTCTTGTTGTCTTTTATGTACTGTTCTAAGTACACACATCAAGCTCTACAAAACCAGTTTATCTTCAGTCTTGCTTTGTATGGTCTTTTCGCAAATTCAATGGTCAATTTATACTGGTTTGTAAAGTTTGATCTGATGTACTTACTTGTAACTGTGTGTACTTCATTCAGTCATACTTAATTACCTATAGGTATGTAGTATGGTGACTAGTAATATTCTAGATGTCGTTGTCAATTCTGGAATTTAATCACTTTAGTAACATTTGTTCTTGGTTGATTATCTTGACTAGTTCTGTTAATCATCTTCTTGGACAACTCGTGACGCTAGACTATGAGCTATTCTATACACAGTGGCGTAATTAGAGGGTGGCAAGTCAGCTAAATGCCACGGGCTCCCAGCTGGAAGGATCCCAACGACGGTTTTCATCTGAACTTCTTTGTTTTTTCTTTGGGAACGGGGGCCCATTCGATGCATTTGCCACGAGCCCCGAATTTACGCCACTGTCAGTTTGTGTTTAAGATGAACCTTTACAGGATAAACGTTGCAATATACAATCCCTCTGCATTTCTAAGAACCATTAATTATTGTGGTGTTATTTCGTTAAAAGGAATTGGGAAAAACCCAGCTACAAGAAAAGGCAGACTCATTGGTTTTCTGCAAATTGAAACATGATCTTTTGACCTATAGTAGCTTTAATATAAAAATATTTGAACACTATTTCGATTGTAAAACCAAATACCTGATTTTGATATTTGCCAATGCGTCTGTGTTAACACCTATTCGTAAATTAATGTGCTGCATACCAATGCAATTAAGATCTTGTTATAAATGTTTGATAAATTATTATTATTATGAAATATTGTTTATTGGGAATGGATTACCATAGATATTATTATAGTGAACGTACCTTATAATCAATAAGTTTACAATATTTCAGTTAGGTTCGAAGTAACGGGAACGTATCTAAGTACAACACAAAAGAAATGTAGGACAGTTATTTAAAGGGTGCTGAAAACTGAAAAACGTGTAGATTCCTTGACGATCGTAGAGTATCAAAAATTCAGATAGGCTTTCTTCCAATTCTAAAACGCAAAATGCAGATATTTATCCGTATACGAAGTTGCAGCTAAAGTTTGTTTCACTCAAATTACATGTTTAGGAGCTAGGTAGGAGAGCCTAGTGTCCTAGAGGAGGTTTCTTCTTATCTTCTAGTAGTAGTAAAACTCCGATGAGAGGTGTTGACAAGAATGAATTTATTTCGCCAAACTACGCTACTTATATTTCTATTTACATATTTACAACTAGACAAGATCAGATATAGTTAGGTGATAGTTTCGACCAATAGCGGCGCGCCGGCGTGCGCGGGGTGCGCGGGGTGCGGGGCGCCGCTTTGCACACGGCACTATCGGTTCCTTCCGTATAAGTATGACCGCGCGGCGCGAGCGCGCGCATTTCTCCGAGAGCCGGCGTTGAGTGAAGACTGAAGACTACCTACAGATGAATGAAGATGAATGCAAGTACTCCGGCCTCCCGCTCCGGCTCCGCTTGCGCTGCTTGGCTGCTTGCTTTACCAAACCGCTTCTTTCGAAGCGATCGCTCGCGGCACGGTGTGATAACGCTGTTGCCGCAGTGATGATTATCGTTTCTATGCAGGAAAGTCGAAAACTGTCTTTTTCAAGACAATTGGTTTCTGGTTTCTTAAAACGGAGTCAAAACGTAAACTGTCTTTTTCAAGACAATTGGTTTCTTGTTTCTTTAAACGAAGTGAGTCTATAACTTTGGTAAAGGTATTGTGGAAGGTATCTGGTATATGGAAAGGTATTCGGTGGTACTGGTAACTGGTAGGTATGTAGTCGTGCGGTGCGGCTACAGTACTCCCCCCCGAGCGAAGCGTACTGGGGTCTTGACGATTCTTCCTGTTCGCGTTTTTCGTACATCGCTGATGCTCGACGGAGGTTGACTGGGTTGATCCTGGATAGCCTCTGGTAGCGTTGCACAGTTGTCCGAGTTATCGTAATTAATGACGTAGGCAGGCTTCAGACGCTCGATAGACACGTTGGTAGTACCTCTAGGTGTTTGTAATGTGAAGTACTTGTCGCTTCTGCTGGAGACTAGGTACGGACCCTTGTACGGACGTTGCAGCGGTTTGCGAACTGCGTCGTCACGTACAAATACGTGGCTGCATGTTTGCAGGTCTTTATGCACGAAGATACTCAGTCGGTTAGTGTGCGACTGATAAGCGGGCGTTAAGCTTGTGATAACACGATGCAAGTCAGCCACATAGTCGTTATCCATCTTCGTGTAGGTAGGCGATGGCGATATGAAATCGCCGGGTAGCCGTAGTTCTTGTCCGTAGGTAAGTTGAGCGGCACTAGTGTTAGTGTCGGTGCGCGTAGCGGCTCGTAGTCCCAGTAGCACAGTAGGTAACTCGATCAACCATTTGTTGTTGTCGGCGAGTCGAGTCATGAGCGCGGCTTTCAATGTACGATGCCAGCGTTCTACGATCCCGTTACTCTGCGGGTGGTAGGCAGTAGTACGAGTTCTTTCTACTCCCAGTAGCTGAGCGAGATTTTTGAATAAGCTGCTCTCGAACTGTCGTCCTTGATCAGTCGTGATTTTGATAGGACAACCAAAGCGTGATATCCATGCTTCATACAACTTTCTTGCGACGACTTCGGCTGATATCTCTCGCAGAGGGACGGCTTCTGCCCAGCGGGTACAGCGGTCGATCATAGTGAGTAGGTATCGATGTCCGCTCGAAGATGTAGGCAGCGGTCCGACGATGTCAATGTGTACGTCAAAGTCAAAGTCAAAGTCAAAGTATTTATTTGTGTGCTTTTTGGTGATACAAAAGGTCTTAAAATTATTATTATAGTAGCGCAAAAAGCTGCCCATTAGGCATACACTATTTAATAAGTATAAAAATAATCATCACATTCAAAATTTTAACATAAATAATCAATAAAATGTCAAAAATTAGTCACAATATAAATTATAACAGGCAATTAGGCATTAAATAAACAATCTATAGCAAAAATGTCAAAAATTTTGCAACAAAATAAATTAATACAAGCATTAAATAAACAATAAGTTACCCAAGTTTTCATAATTAATTATACACACAGTTGTCAGTTTATTACATTTTGTCATGAAAGAAATCGTCAATGGCATAATAGCATTTATCAATTAGAAAATTGTTAAGTTTCCGTTTAAATTGTGTTAAATTCAGATTCTTGATAGTATTTGGGATTTTATTATATATTTTGGGTGCCATGCAAAGGATACTTTTATGCTTAAGGGCTGTTTTTGAGGCTCTCAGACATAATTCGTGTCGACGTTCTGATCTTGTCGATCTATGACGGTCCTCAGAGGCTTTTTTAAACAAAGTACTATTTTTTCTGACGAACAGTGCAGTTTCGTATATGTAAAGGCAGGGTAAAGTTAGTATTCTAAGAGATTTAAAATGAGGTTCACAACTGTCCGTTACTTTCAAGCTACACATCGACCTAATGCACCTTTTCTGTGCTTTAAAAATAGTACATTTCTCGGAGGAATTTCCCCAAAAAATTACACCATATCTTAATGTGGATTCAACATAACCATAGTATGCAGCAACAACTGCTGCCTGGTTAACTATTTTCTTGAGTTTGTATAGAGCAAAGGCAAAGCGACTTAATTTTTTTATAAGAATTGATGCATGTTCTTTCCAGGTCAGTTTACAGTCAATAGTTAGTCCCAGAAATCTTGTATGCTCTACTTCTTCAATTCTTTTATCGTCAAAAAATATATTTATGTCAGGAGTAGTTGTTCTTTGTCTAAATTGGATAATTTTAGTCTTATTTACATTTAATTGTAAATTATTTTGATCAAGCCAATTAATTGATTGTTGCAAAGAATCTTTAATGTCACGTTCATAATTTCTATTTTTATTCTGTTCAACAAGTATTGTGCTGTCATCAGCAAAAAGAACCATAGGAAAAGTGACGTGTTTTGGAAAGTCATTTATGTAAACCAAAAATAACAGCGGGCCCAGTACGCTACCCTGTGGCACGCCATAAGTGACTTTACGTGTTTTAGACATATATTTAAGTTCCTTTTTACCTTTTTTTGAGACTCGTTTAATTTCCGTACACTGCGTTCTATTGTCAAGATATGATTGTATAAGTGAAAGTGCTTTGCCCCTTATTCCATAAGCATTTAGTTTCTGTAGTAAAATATTATGATCAACTAAGTCAAAAGCTTTCGTCATGTCCATAAATATAGCACTAATTGGGATTCTGTTGTCAATATTTGTGATTAAGATGTTAAGGAAATCGTAGATAGCCATGTTTATTGATGTATTCTTTCTAAAACCCTTTTGTTCTTGTACTAATAAATTATGTTTTGTAAAAAAAGAATCTATACGGTGATGAATCGCTTTCTCAAATATTTTTGATATCATTGGTATTAGGGCAATAGGTCTATAATTATTTATATCATTTTTATCATTTTTCTTAAATAGAGGTTTAATTATAGTTGGTTTGAGTTTATCAGGATAGATTCCAGATGAGATACTAACATTAATTATGTGGCAAATGGGCCCAGATATTATATCGGAAACAAATTTTAATCCCTTTGTCGAGATGTCATCATATCCTACACTAACTTTATTTTTTAGATTGTCTATTAGCCTACGTATTTCATCAGGTGTAGTCGGAGCCAAGAACATTGATTTGCAACATGTATGCGGGATTTCATAGTTTGCAGATTTTGAGACCTTCGAAAGTAATTCTGCTTGTTCCACAAAGTGATTGTTAAATGCGTTAGCGATATCACTAGGGTCGGTTATTATATCCCCGTTCCTTCGTATTTCCGCTATGTGTTCATAGGGAGAGCAGTATTTATTTTCATTAATGATCCTCCATGTGTCTTTGGATTTATTGGTTGAGGTCATTATCTTATGGTTATTTCTTGCCTTTTGTGTTAGTTTTATTATTTTCTTTAATCTTTGCGTGTAACTTTTAAGTTTCGTTAAGTTATTGTAATTTGGTTTTGCTCTTAGTTGCCAAAGAAGTTGTCTTTTATTTCGGCTGCAACGCTTTATGCCCGGTGTTAACCAGTTTGGTTTCCTTTTTAACTTAATTTTTTTGTTAATTACGGGAAAACACAAGTCATAAAACAGTCGGAATATTTCTATAAAGGCATCATACGCTATATTAGGATCATCTGCTTCATAGATTTCACAAAACGACAAAGGGTATAAACTTGATCTAAATTTCACAAGGTTATCGTAGCTGTAATCACGCGCTGTTATATTCCAACTGTCCAGTGTACAAGTCTTTTTTACAGGGATCTTTAAAACTTGAGCGGTGTGATCCGACATGTTAAGATCCACTATATTATGAGTACATTTTTGAATGAAGTTGTGCGCAAAATTGTCTATACACGTATTGCTTTGTAGCCTAGTGGGCTGATCAATTTGTAGTTCCAAATTATAGCTTAATAGATAATTAATAAACTCAAGAGATATACTATTTTTCTTTAAAGTATTGATGTTAAAGTCACCACATATAACAACATTTTTGCGCGCTTTATAACAAATCCTAGGCAATAGAATATCCAATTTAGAGTAAAAGGTATCAAGATTTTTTAATTTAGGTATTCTGTAGATGCATACAATAATAATGTTGTGTTGTGTTAATTCGATTGCGCAGCACTCGAATGCTCCCTGAACTGAAAGTTTCCTGATGTCGTCCAGCTCTTTATATTGAAGGTCGTTTTTTATTAATATGCACGCTCCTCCTCTTCTTGTATCCCTCGAGAAGCTAGTTGCCAGTTTTTAATTAGGTATAGTGAGAAAATCTTCATATCCAGCTTCCATGAAATGTTCAGTAACGCAAACCACGTCTATGCGGTTTTGAAATTCAATTAGATGCAAAAGTAATTGGTCTGCCTTATTTATTAGTCCTGCGATGTTTTGATGCATTATTGACAAATGATCATAGAAAAAATTGATTCGATATATCTTCAGATGCATCGACTGCGTTGGCGTTACTATTATTCTCCATCTGTATATCACAAATAGTCTGTTTAAGATTCGCAATTACGTTTTTCATGCCTGTGTCATTTAGGAGACCTCGACGACCGGAAAACATTGTACTATCATAACATAAGTCAGCGTTTGAGTCCAGCAAATAAGCATACTGATATGTTGTGTTATGGAGATATAAAAGATTATTGAACAGCTCAACCCGACAGTTGTATATTGTTGTGTTTTCTCCACATTGCCTGTAGGTTGGGAGACATATAATTATATTAGTGTGGCTTAGTTTCTCGATGGTATCTCTAATATTGTACACTGTATCGTGATAGTTTTCAGTTCTCAAGAAGTCTCTTTCTCCTATTAAGATGACACAATAATCTGTTTTACCAAAGTGTTTTACCTTCTCTTTTATGCCACTCAGGAGTTGATTAATACCACAATTTGGATATGAATAATGACAAAATTCATAAAAAGTTGGAAATAAATCTTCAATAATGTTGCAAAGTCCATTTCTGTTGTTAGTGCTTAGTATACTTAGTTTGCTTTTTATTGGTTTTTTCTTTAGGAGTTGTGTGTCGTTTATTTTTTGCTGTCTTATATCCTTACACAATGAATGTTTAAATTCATTAGAGTCGCATTGAGTACTTTTGTTTACCACCTGGGGTATGACTTCCGCAGTTGTTTTATAAGCCATTTCTGGAGTAAGCTTTATACCTCCCCTAGTTGATTCAGGGGTTATACATAAATCTATTGTCGGAACGGGTTGCGAGGTCTTTTTCTTTTTTGGAGTGTTATTTACAATGTCAGTAGTAAATTTTTTGTAGATGTTTTCCTTCTTTGTTAAGTTTTCGATGGTTTTTTTGAGATTTGTGTTATCTATACTTAGAGATTCAACTTCATGGTGTGCAGTCTCTAGTTGCAGTGTCAATTCTTTGACTTTGTTTTTTAGTTGAAGAATTTCTTCGGAGTCTTCGTCATCTGATATGTTTGGCAGACTGTTACTAGTGGTGCCATCTAGTTCATTATTTGTTAAATTCAAGTCTTCACTTTTTGTTTCGGAGACATTACGGTTACGACGTTGTGTGATGTTCCCAAAGAAATTCATTTTATTTAAATTTAAGATTTTATGAATCACAAAAAGTTTCGCAGCTAGTGGGGTCCGAACCAGCGACCATCGACTTAGAAGTCGGACTCTGTGTTATTACGGCTACACGAACATTACAAGTTTATATGAAATTTGTAAGTGTTTATGAGAATATTATTCAAATGGTTAAAAGGCCGTTAATAATTTATTAAGATTTTTCACACACCTCCGATTAAAATTTTAATTTCTCATTTTTGGCTTTCTGATTAATACACACTTGGCACTTGGTTTATTTTGCATATTTCATATAAACAATTGTTTGTCATAGTATTATTTAATGTTTATTTACGTTATAATTTGTTTCGTCACTTCACTTAATTGTCTTAACTTATTCGAAATATATCACTTAGTTTATTTGGATAACGTTTGCGCACACTAATCACACCATGACGGACTTATTGGACATAATTTATTATACTTTTTTATAGGTTTTATAATTTTAAAGTCAATAATAAATCAGAGTAATACACTTCGGGTGTTTACTGTAACAGCGCCATCTGGCTTTTCAAACGTGTTCGAAACGCTCGCTCGGTGGGAATGATGTGACGTCACTGTGCGTATGTCGATGTACCTTTGATTGTTGACACTGAATGCATGACTTTGCCCACTCGCCAATGTCGGTGTTCATAGACGGCCAGAAGTATCGTTGCTGCATTAGTTTGCGTGTAGTTCGAATACCAGGATGACTTGTATTGTGCACAGCGTTGAATGCGATGCGACGAAAGTCAACTGGTAGGTATGGACGAATGTGAGGCGTCGATACTTCGCAGTAAATCGGCTTGTTTAAAGTAGGTATGACGATTTTCTTGAGTTGAATATTTGTTTGTTTACATAGGTTGAGAATATTGCTGTCCTTTTCTTGTGCTTGAGATAGTTGTTCGTAGTCTATCGGCGATGGTAAGTCGATCGTTTCAACGCGTGACAGTGCGTCGGCGACTACGTTGTTCGCTCCGGTCACGTGACGTAGGTCGGTCGTGAACTCGCTTATAAACAACAGCTGACGAGTGCGTCGTTGTGTGTCGTTGTCCGACGGCGGCTTGCGTATTGCGTAGGTAAGCGGCTTGTGATCGGTGTAAACAATGAGTTCTCTTCCTTCGAACATTTTTCTAAAGTGTTTGATCGCCATATATATTGATAATAATTCTCGGTCGAACGTACTATAACGTTGTTGTGTTTCTGAGAATTTCTTCGAGAAATAGCCGAGGGGAACCCACTTGTTGTTTACAAGTTGTTGTAGGACAGCTCCAGCACAGGTGTTCGATGCGTCACACATGAGTGATATTGGTTGAGTTGGTGACGAGGATGGGTGAGCGAGTAAAGCTGCGTTTTGTATGCTAGCTTTACACAACTCGAATGCTTGAAGTGCTTCATTGTTCCACTCGATTTTTGTTTTATCGCGTTTCTTGGAGTTATGTAGAAATGCGTTTAGCGGCGCTTGTATGTGGGCCGCGTTACGTATGCTGTCACGGTAAAAGTTCACCATGCCGAGAAATCGACGTAGGTCCGCTATTGTTTCGGGTTTGGGGTAAGCAGTGATAGCGTTGACCTTATCAAGTGGAGGTTCGATTCCTTCGCTCGACACTTGATATCCTAGGAACTTGACGTTTTCTTGACCGAAGACGCATTTTGACGGGTTTATAGTGATACCGTAGTCATTTAGTCTTCGTAGTACTTCTTGTAGATCTTCGATGTGGCGTGCGTTGTTTTCTGACGCGATGATTACGTCATCAATGAATGGAAATGCGAAGTCTAACCCGTTGAGTACTTGATGTATGAACCGTTGGAATGTCTGTCCCGCGTTTTTTAAGCCTGGACACATTCGGGGAAACTCGAACAAGCCAAACGGGGTTGTTATGGCTGTTTTCTCGATGTCGGGTTCGTAAACGGGTAATTGTTGGTATGCACGATTCAGGTCGAGTGTGGTGAAAATCTTCTTGCCGTGGAGTAGGTATGTGAAGTCTTTGAGGCGAGGTACAGGGTAGCGGTCGGGTTTAGTTACGTCGTTGAGTCTTCGGTAATCGCCGCATACCCGTATGTCGCCATTCTTTTTCGGGACGACGTGTAGTGGGCTGGACCAGGGACTTTTGCTTGGACGGCATAATCCCTGCTGCATCATGACTTCAAACTCTTTCTTCACGGCCAAGTATCGATGTGGGGGTAATGGCCGGGTTTTGCTATGTACAGGTGGACCGGTGGTTTCAATGTGATGTTCCACGCGGTGTTTGGGAGTGGTCTTCATGCATGATGGTCTTAGGATATCGGGGAATTGACTCAATATTTGATGATACGGCTGTTCGACGTCTATGCTTCTTACAGTTGGCTCGGCGGAATATGAGATTGGCGCTTTGACGGTGAGGTTGGTTACTTTGTCGACAAGACATCGACCGGCTATGTCGACGAGTAGTTGGTGGTGGCGTAGGAAGTCGGCGCCGATGATTGGCTTGCTGACTTCAGCGACGATGAATTTCCAACTATAAGGTCGGCGTAGGTTTAGGTCCAATTGTAGCGTCTTCTCACCGTAGGTAGGTATAACCGTGTTGTTTGCGGCGTATAAACAGAAGTCAGTTGGGGTTATCTTCACGCCTTTTCGTTTAGGGATGACGGAGACGTTTGCGCCAGTATCAATTAGAAATGACAGACGTGAGTTTCTGTCTGTTATAAACAGGCGGTATGACGTAGTTGTTGCGCCGGTTCCCGCCTCATCCAACGCACCTTTTAGTTTTCCGGACGGGTGTTGTTGTTCTGGAAATTACACGGACGTGTGCATCGCTGTGCCTCCTTCCCGAACTTGCGGTGGTAATAACAAATTCCAGAAGATTCCGTGCGGCGTGGAGTGTTATCGCGCTGTCTGGACTGGGAGCGATATCGGTTCGATGATCGCGATCTGTTCTGAGGTCGTCTCGACTGACGGTTGCAACGATGGTTAGATTGTGCTGCTTTGAGTTCGGCGATTTCCCTCGTAAGCATATCGATTTTGTCTTCAATACTTGTAGGTACACGGGGGAAAGCGGGGTTTTCAGTCACAGCAGCGACTGTGCCATGAGGTTGCGTCTGTTCGAGTATTTTGTCAGCCATCATCGCTAGATCGTGGATGTCCGAGTGTTTAGCGATGTTGTCGCTGACAGCGAGGACTGCGCGCACGGACTGGGGGAGGTGGTTTGTCCACATAATACGAAGCGCAGCGTCAGATATATTATCCGCGGCGAGATTCTTCATCCGGCGAAGTAACTGTGATGGTTTTAAGTCGCCGAGCTCCATCTCGGAGAGAAGGCGTTGAACTTGACGCTGTTCAGACTCCTCATAGACCTGGAGTAGTCTGTTTTTGAGGGTTTCGTAGCGGTCTCTCTCCGGAGGATGAAGGATAATGTCGGATATTTCATCGAGGTCTTGTCTTTCGAGATGACCGACGACAAGCTCAAACATGGCTTGGTCGCCCTTTTTCTGCGGAGACATAATCGCCTCGAACTGCGCAAACCATAGGCGTATTCTGTCGCGCCATATGGGTGGGATGCGCAGTGACGTCGACACGCTGGAGAGTTCCGGCGTTTTTTCGTTGGAGTTGGACATTACGACGAGCTTGATTTTCTGTAGTACTAGGCGGCGATTGATTGATTCTTGCAGAGATCCGTTGGCAGCGTCGGGGTCACCAATTTAGGAGCTAGGTAGGAGAGCCTAGTGTCCTAGAGGAGGTTTCTTCTTATCTTCTAGTAGTAGTAAAACTCCGATGAGAGGTGTTGACAAGAATGATTTTATTTCGCCAAACTACGCTACTTATATTTCTATTTACATATTTACAACTAGACAAGATCAGATATAGTTAGGTGATAGTTTCGACCAATAGCGGCGCGCCGTGCGCGGGGCGCGCGGGGTGCGGGGCGCCGCTTTGCACACGGCACTATCGGTTCCTTCCGTATAAGTATGACCGCGCGGCGCGAGCGCGCGCATTTCTCCGAGAGCCGGCGTTGAGTGAAGACTGAAGACTACCTACAGATGAATGAAGATGAATGCAAGTACTCCGGCCTCCGGCTCCGGCTCCGCTTGCGCTGCTTGGCTGCTTGCTTTACCAAACCGCTTCTTTCGAAGCGATCGCTCGCGGCACGGTGTGATAACGCTGTTGCCGCAGTGATGATTATCGTTTCTATGCAGGAAAGTCGAAAACTGTCTTTTTCAAGACAATTGGTTTCTGGTTTCTTAAAACGGAGTCAAAACGTAAACTGTCTTTTTCAAGACAATTGGTTTCTTGTTTCTTTAAACGAAGTGAGTCTATAACTTTGGTAAAGGTATTGTGGAAGGTATCTGGTATATGGAAAGGTATTCGGTGGTACTGGTAACTGGTAGGTATGTAGTCGTGCGGTGCGGCTACACATGTATGCACTAACAATATATTGTGACATATTTTGAATTTTAAATAGTTATGATTCAAGTCACTCTTAACACTTTCTTCAACATACAAGGTTACAATATCGTATGAAAGAGTTTTTAAGTTTCGTAGGTGTGTGCACAAAGATGAATGCTAATGCAGAATGGCATTCTTGTTTCGTCACTCACGGATAAAGTAACATTATGATTCAATTCAAAGATATTTTGTTTAATGATCTTATTGGTATTTTATTTATTTAGTAGTTTATACAGTCAAAGATTTGACCCGTGGTCGTAAAATACATTTTGTGATTTGAAACACTTTTGAATCAAAGCTATATTTATGTTGAATAACATTTTCCAATATGCTAAATCCAGCGAAGTAAAAGGTGTATAACCAAAGACTGTTTTCATTATGAGTTGTTAAAATATCAAATAGACTTGATCAGCTGGTACTTATTCCCAAAATTCTATTCTATAAACTAACCTATCCATTGTATCTTTCCAGTTGAGATCTACCTATCGCCTGTGGAGACACACTGCAGCAATGTGGACTACTTCATCCCTGACGAGAACAACGAGACGAAAGGCCTTTCGGACGACGCGATGAACAGGTAACGTTTCATTAGATACCTCATCATTATCAACAGTTCGTGACAGTGCATTACTGGACGATAAGGCTCCTCTATATAAGGGGGATTTGTTATAATCGCCTCGGTTGACAGAACTTGAGATCGAAGTTTAAATGCGTTTATCAGAATGCACTGCTGCCTGGTCTGTATCAAATGTGGGTATAGTCTCTTAGTCAGTTCCATACATATTCGTAACAACTGCTACTTTTATAAACTAAAATGAATCTAAAGTGGTGTTAAACCGCAATTTGTAGGTAAGGAGACCGTACAGATTTATATGGAGGACCACTGCAACCTATTTTGTATCTGCTTCTCACCTTTAGGGTTATTTTCTGATTATTCCACTCTACTTTCCTTAACATAGCACGAGTTTCCATTTCCTTATATCAAAAAAGGTTAAAATATAAATCTAGCATCGGCCACGCCTTTATGATGTTAGTATAAAATAAGTACAAGACATTTTATCCGCCGACCAAGAGAACAATAGATAAGGTCAGTATTAAAACTTAAGTATGTTTCGGGTCATTGGCCCATTCAAAGGCTTTAGTATGCCAGCCAGTGTCGGCACGACTATAACATGTTATGAGCAATTACCATGACAACCATTGACAATTGATTCTTATACGTAGGTACCACGTAGGTACTCACTTTCCCTGTGAGAAATGGAAAAACAATAGGAATAAATAACTTTGTTATGTCTATGAGTTACCTGACGAAAAACAATAACAGGAAGCTTTTTTCTTTTTGTATTTTAAGTGACGTTTGGTCCTCCTAAAGCAACATAACTCTCAGTTCAAATAAGTTATTATTCCAATGTTTCTACTATTAATGCAAGCATACTATTTAATAGCACCAAGCAAGCAGACTTCAAAATAGTAAATTAATTTGATATGCAGTCCTACATCACGGAAACTTCAAGGCACTAACGCCTATAACAAATCTAAAAATACATAAGTTTAATGCGTGGTTTTACCTCAATTTATTTATTATTGTATTTAGCAACACCTTGAAAAGTTTGACCTTACGAATAAACATTGTAGTCTCTATTACATCATAATGCATCATTCGTAATAAACATTGTAGCACAAGTTATCAAATTCATCCTCTTTTCTGAAGCAATATGGAGTTCCACAAGGAGATACACTAGGACCAACGCAGTTAAAATGAGACCCGCATTTAAACTGTCCTTGATGAGATTACTAGTCACCACTCGAAAAACGATTTAGACAAATAGTTTTATCGTCTTTTAATCAGATCACAGTTAATAATCATTTTTAAACTTTTATAGCTGATGTGTAATAAATTTGACCATTTATATAGGGACTTGTTTCATAGTAAATTGTGAACTCTCTTAACAAGTTCGATACTTAAGGCTTGATAGTGCCTTAATAATAATTTACAGTGTTAAAATAGCTTAGACTTGTGAGGAAATTCCTTGATAAGATTTCTGAATCTACAATCGCTCATGGTTAAAGGTAATCTTCTAGAAACCTGGCTACAAAGCAAAGTTTCTACTTTTCTTTTCTTTTCATAAGAATTATATTGTACATAGTACTCTTCGTCATAGGGAAACTGACCTTCATATCAATTTTTTAATATACAAATGATGACAATAAAACAATAAAACTTAGCGGTATTACAGTTATAACACATCTGCGGTTAAATGATCCACCACAAGATTTACTTCCAGTTCTTCATGTACAATGGACAGCGAGTCAACATACCGTTTTCAACTATCAAATTTCTTTATTAGATTTGTAACTCCATTTTATTTAGACATAAAGCCGAAAATCCATTGATCAAAATTGATCCATATGAGTAGATTGATGTGCTGGCTACTGTACTTGATAAAAGTACATTGTATACTTTTAATCTAACATATCCTAATATAAGGACGCTTAAATAATTTCATCAAGCTATATCCAAGGATTATTGTATTGAGTCTAAGTATAAATAGAATGAAGTTAAACTTTACTATGAATGAAGTCATCTTTAAAACACATTGTTTGCAGAAGGATAAGTAAGTTTCCATTGTAAGTAGACATAATAATGATATTTTGATTATTAAAGGGAAATTAATAATACCTACTTGTTATAATGGTTTATACAATACCTGCCGAAAGAATTGTCTCGTTTTAAAACACACTATTGTCGTTAATTTGAGACAAAGGCATGAGTTCATCAGGGACGATGGCGATGTTTTATTGACATAACTAATGATCTGGAAATGGGCGGATTATTTTTTTTATAATTGGTTTAGTACAAACTATTAGGGAATGAAAACCCATAGGGTGACAACCTCTGATTCTATTTTTATCATAATCATCAACTCATTTTCGTCCATTACTGAACATGGACCTGGCCAGCAGTACGTCTGAGTACGTACCCTGAGCTCCATGTACAGCTATCCTTTTTAAACAAAAGTTGTAAGTGTGGGAAAACCATACTTCGGCATGAATGGGCGGGGCCGGCTAGACCGGAGTGATACCATGCCCTCACAGAACACTGACGTGAAACAACGCTTGCGTCGTGTTCGTCATGTAAGTGAGGTTACCGGAGGCCCAATTAGCCGCCCCTCCCCGATCCTCAATCTCTCCTATCCCTGAATCCCCAACAATCCTCAATCTCTTAATCCCCAAAAGGCCGGTAACGCATTTGTAATGCCTCTGGCGTTCCAAGTGTCCATGGGCGACGCCGATTGCTTACCATCATGTGATCCGTCTGCCCGTTTACCGACTTAGGCCATAAAAAACTAAAATAATAAGATAAAATTGTCAAAGCGACGATTGGTTAGACTTATGACCGACGATTCGGAGTCGCGGAGAACCTAACGGGTAACCGGGGCTCCGGCTCGACGTGCTCATTCGATGATATTCCCCCTTTAAAAAAAAAAAAAAGACTTATAACCGAAATCAATAGCTGATCTTATTCTGAAACTCCATCCATATAACTATTGACATGGACACTTACAACAGAAACTCCTTAGATTTTGGATACTCCTTCAGTTATTATTATTGGCCGTTAGAGGGTAGCCATTGATCGATGTTCTAAACAGACCTAATTAACCACATTTTTATCAATTCCAGGCTGCATATGGCGCGCTCAACGGTAGCTCTGTTCATCGTGGCGTTCCTAGCATTGTTCATTGCCTTCTGGACTGGCGTGGTCGGCTGCTGGAAGCGCAGTCCTGGCAACATCACCGCCACAGCCATACTTATGCTTGTCACATGTGAGTACTTCATTATTATACGTATCAATAGATACTGGTGTGTGATTTCATTTTAGGAACGAAGGTTGAGGAACAAATGTACTTAACTTTTGAAACTAATAAAATTATATGTATCAGTATTCAGTAGCCTTTAGTAGGTTGAGATTTTCATGGAAGGCTTTGGTGAAAAAAAATCAACAGTAGTAACATAGTGACTAAGGTGTTATTTAATTAAGTTACGTAATAATACGTCTTTGTTTTACCTATTGGGCTTGCAAATATTGGCTATGTCCCAGCCAAATTGTATATACTAATCAAATTCAAAATCAGTCGATAGATCAGTCAAAAATGAATTACTTTCACTTACAAATCATTAATTCATAAATCAATCAATTAATCATTTCTTGGGATATTATGACAAGCACTTAGCATAGAGTTATGAGCAAAAGTGTAGATATAAGATATTTTAGTTACTAATTTTTTCTCTATAATGTAGGTATTTAACATAGAATTTTACGACGAAAAATCAACTTGGGGTCCCAAGAACTCGACAAACCATACAATGTCTGTCCAATGTAGGTATCTAGAATCTTCGGAAAAATTATCCTGATCTGAATTCTTAGATATTTCTTACTTTCCTGATTCTAATGACATAGTATTTAAATCGTTTTGTGATGGTGTTTCAGGTTTATTAGCAGCGGGTGCGATGGCATTATGGCATGGCGTGGAGTTCTACGAGAAGGAAAAGGTTGTTGGAGAGGAGTACTACCAACAGTGGCCTAATGTAAGATAACAGTATTGTCGAGACAAACATTGTCTAGAATTAGAATAAACGTTTAAGATGCTTTACAAGACAATACAGCGTGTAAACGGATTGCTTCGAAAAACGCTGACAAACAATTTTAGTTTAATATTTTAATAGTTTTTGTGTTATTTAGCTTCAGCCTTGAACAGTTGCTTACAACTATTATGTCATAATGCCGCGGAGAACCTAATGGGTAACCGGGGCTCCGGCTCGAAGAGCAGAAGTAGGAACGGGGTGGTTTTAGTCAGTAAGAGAATGACACTCCCTCCCGCCTCACCCAGGCGGGAGCAGTCATTCGATGATCTTTCACCCTTAACTCGTCGAGTACCGGTTTTATAGACACAATTAAAGAACAATAGGTCGCGGTCACCGGTGACCGCTTGGTGTTTGACAGATTAAAAAAAAATATGCCAATAAAAGAAACATTCCTTACTTTTTTGAATAGAACTAGTTTTTAACATCACCTGTCTTCATTTTTTGGAAGCGTTCCGTTGACATTCTGTATGGGTTAAGTATACTCTTATGAACCAGCATTGCCAGCTCCAGTACCTACACGATGAAGAGGTTGTCCTTTAGCCCTACCTTATGTGCCAAGGAAAGTCTATGAGAGCGTAAAAGCAGCTCCAGCTCAATATTGCAGCAATAGGTGTTCGAATATTGTAGCAAAATTTTAGCGAAGCTTATGGTGTAAATTAGTTTCACAATCAGTTACACCTAATGCTTGCCATCAGTTGCGAACGCAGAAGAATATCCACTTAAATTGTTTGAATATTACTATGAAGGTTTGTACCACAATATTGACCCAACCCCCAAATCAGGTGTTAAAAGACAACTCATCAATCTGGTACGATTGGTCGTACATCCTGGCCTGGCTGTCTGTCGGCGTTTCCTTCGGAAGCTCCATTTTATTCTTCTCCGCCGCCATTTGCCTGAGCAAGGAAAAAAGGCGGGAACAGCAGAATAACGTGCAGTACATAATGCCAGGTTAGACCGCCATCTTGAGCGGCCATCTTGTGATACGCTTGGCGGGAATAACACTAAAAACTCTTTTGTATATTTCTACGGTTTCCTCTGATGATTTCGTTATTTTGTATTGTAAGTGGGCAGTAATGTGTGTTGTAGCTAGGTACCCTGTGTTCTGTAGCATAAGTAGTCTATGTTTAAACTGTTGTGGCTGTAATACATGTTAATTTAGTTATTCGGTACCTACCCCACGTATTACTCTTCACTTAACAGTAAATCATCTTTAACTTAGTCATAAGTACGATCATGTAAGTATCTCATACTAACAAAAAGCTTTTCTCTTTTTTTCATGTTTCTATGAAACTTGGCTACTGCGTATAACTTCGCGACTGCGACCGGTCGTTTAACGCATATTTAAATGTAACTGGCTATCTCATAATATCTGGTTTACGCCAAACGCAATACTAACTCGCTTACGGACGAATTTATTAACATTGGTGCTGTAAATACTGAAAAATCACTAAACTGTATTTGAACCAACTAAATTGATTCCCACACGTATTTTGAATTGTACATAACCATCTTCCAAACACTGTACACGTGACACAAAATAATTTACACACATTTTGAAATTCGCGGGAAATTTTTGATCGATCGTAATTTTTGCTACATTAATTTCACACAACACTCATTGTTGACACCTCTACTCCCTTTACCCACACATGAACCGCGATCGGGGCGATATAAACCAGATATTACGTGACAACTCGCGCGTGTGGTACGACTGGTCGTACATGGTCGCGTGGTGCGGCGTGGGCCTGTCGCTGCTGTCCGCCATCTTGTTCTCGTCGGCGGCCATTTGCTTGCGCGGCGAGCGGGAGCGGGAGGAGGCGCTTAACATGCAGTACCTCATGCCCGGTATGCTTTATAAACTCATCATTACTTAGGACTTAGAACACATCATACAATTATCATTAAGTATTTAAGAAATCAGTCTTATAAGAAACACCGATTATGTTATGATTTAGATTAAAGAACACTTCAGTAGGAATTTTTACACTAGGTCTATCGATCGGTTTTGAAAGTTCGCTTTAATTACAGTTGATCACCGCAGTCAGATGTTTTTTAAAAATAAATATAAACTCATTGAATTCAAACTTATTTATATGCCCTACCAACATGTAACATTTTTCGCTTGTGGCAACACAAACACATTCCTACTAATAATTTCTTTTGTAAATATTTTCTCGATTTCAAACAGGGTGAATGTTGAATGCATGACTGGTTTGTGGATTTTGAATAAATCAGGTTTAAATTTTTTAGATGTTGAAAATTAATTGTGCTCTTTGCTCATCTGCTCATATTTTATTTGTCTGTCGATGAAATTCAGTTTTCAGAGCTAGATAAATTTCAAAACCAATAAAAAAAATTTACATTTGGATCAGCGTAAATAAACACCCCAGTGCTGTATTTTCAGAGATTATAAATTACCAGATCAAACGTCTAATATTTTCTCTGTATGTTTGGCAGTGTACCCACAAAAGCAGCAGTACGCTTACGCGGGCTACCCGCCGCCCCAGGCGTACCCGGGCCCCTACTACCACGGGTCGCAGTACGGCCCCTACAACTACTGAGCATGTGACCAGATGAGGGACCTCGTGGCGGCGCACTTCGCCAACGCCCCCGCCCCGCAGGCACCCGCGCGCAACCCCTCCCCGCCCCACCACCCTCCCTCCCTGCCCTCCTCCCACGAGACGTACAACTCCCACCGTAAGATCAAGCGGCCCAAGCTGGGCGACCGCAAGGTGTACCGGCCCGTGCGGCGACACACGCTGTCCCGCATCGACGAGACCCCGCCCGCCACGCTGCGGCCGCGCTCCAAGAGCCTGCAGCACTCCACCGACTTCTCGTCCACGCGGCCCATCCTGCGCTCGCGCTCCAACATCTCGGCCGACACCAGCCGCAGCGTGCCCGTCTGCAACCAGAGCCAGGACGTCGAGAACCAGGTGGAGAGCGGCAGTCCGCAGTACGCCGAGCCGAAGGGCTCCGACTCCTCGTCGTACGAACGGCCCGCGTCCATGACGGACCTGCCCATCATGGTGCCGCTGGACCCCGCCACGGGCGCGTACATCCCCTACCCGGAGTACACGTACTACCACGACGACGGCTGTCAGCTGGCTCGCTACCGGCAGTACAACAAGAAATCAAAGAAGTCCTCTAAACATAGCAACTTGTATCTAGCGTTCATGTATTGAACTCGCGCGGGTGTAGGTGTAGACACGACACACAATGGAAGCAATGGTTCCGAGTTTCGATTATTGCCGTACAGTGTATGACGCCACAACCCATGAATTTCATTTTGAAAAGTTTACGTCCTTGTCTCCTAAACATTCATACACTGTTTGTTTATTTATAAATGGGTGGCCCGAATCTGGTTGAGAGAATATCCTTCCGACTATTGGCACTTTATTTATTGCGCCGTGACGCGATGCCTCGCCCGGTCGACCTCGCGCCGCGGCCCTGTGCACGGCTGTACGAAACTCCGACGCCACTGAACCTTAACGTTTCATGCGACAACTTACGAACAATCTCTGCTACGAATTTTAGATAATGATAGAACTGTAACAATGTATCGGGAGAGACGCTGTAATTAGGAGTAAGTTAGAAATGACTCCGCCATAATATACAGAAATGAAACAAATTCTTGTAGTACCTAAGTTAAAATCTAAGAATGTTAAGATTTTGGTTTCATAAATAATGATAGTTTTTATAAAATTCGACTTATTTACTCTGATCAAATAAATATATCCAAAAGTGTTGTGCCTTCTATCGTATAAATATTGCTCATTCGTACTGTTTAAACATATCTTAATGTAATGTAACGTAGTGTAGTGCTAGATGAAGGTATTTGTACACCTCGTATAATGCAAGGCCTAGCTCTGGATAGTCACAAGAAATATGGTATATTTTGTCTTTGATATATCTCAATTTCTATGTCTAGATCAATTTATTAGTAATTTTTGTATGTTTTTTGATTGTCAAATCGATGAAAACCGTCCTTTTTGTATGGATATACGCTAGCATAATGATTTTTCTATGGATTTTTTGTATTTAATTTCCTTAGTCGAAATCGTGAAGGTATGATTCATACCAACTAGTTAGCTCAGAAATATTTGTACATTAATCAGTTTAGGATATTGATTACAGTAAATGATAGATTATATTTAATTGTATTTAAAACTTCTTTAATAAATAATTAGAAAAAAGTACGTTGTTTTTTTTTCTTAAACAGACCTAAAAAGTATAATAATACGTATTATTATACTTACACAATAGTTCCGAAGAAAAAATCCTAATACTATAGTTGCACACAAAATACGACGTTTTGTTTCGAAATAAAAATCCTAGACTTTACATTGTGAGAAGTGCTTTGAAAGTAGAAGTGGATAGGAAATAAAATATTCTTGAATTCCATTTATGACCGACGAAATTGATAACGACATCTAGTGATAGAAATACAATACAGTGCCATCTATTGTTGAGTAACAGTGATTTGCCCGCAAAGAAAGAAAGAAATCATTTAGAAAGTTTTCGATAATCATTTAATCAGCTGTATAGGTATTTTATTTTTATGTATTTTATCGATAACAATTCCGTTTACATGGACGTGGGTGAATCATCATCTACCTCGATGGGTAATTGGAATTAACGTGGTAAATATCGATTTCCGTGTATTTTTCTAGAACATTGTGGCGTCCCACTATCTACTATGCATGGACCCACCCACTATTAGTATTGTTACTAGAATATTGATATTGTTTATGGTCGCCATTGACTGACTATGGTTTCACTTTGGACTTAAGAACCTTTGTGACACTTTAGGCGGTTACACTTTTAAGAACAAGTCGATTACAAGTTTTACCATTGAACACGAATAAATTATGTACTCGGCGCACAACGCCAAAACATTATTAATACCAACAAGAAATAAAACAATAAATCATTCATAAAAATGTTTATTAAGAAAATTGTATAAAAATATTTATAATAATCATGGTAATTGGACGTTAGGTACATTTCTATCACATATCATGAGGCACAAATTTATAGTATACTAGCTTATGCTACTTGAATAAAAAGTATAAAACTAAACCACGTTTGTTGCACGTGTATGTATATGTAACAGATTAAATTCGTGCCACTTCATGGTTACTGTATTTTTCCCGCTAGATGGTGCTAGTGTAACCCTTTCGTTTTTCGTCCAATAGGGAAATAACTAGTATCACACCATTGGACGGTCAATATTTGAGAGCTACAGTGATTGGACAAAAATTGTTTTCCTAATTTGCGTCATTTGATGAGAAAAAACGGTAATCCCCTATATTATCCCTAACAGTTTATAAAGCCGTGTCTATAATAGGTCCAGGGTGTGATAGGGCCTGTTTCCTTTCTTGGATTGCCGTCACCAGTTTTCTGTGAGGTCCTAGAGGGAGACCTAAAGACTTCAGGTCACTCTCCGTGAGTATCATGAGAGCATCAAGGTCTATTTGTTCGTCTTTAAACTTCTGCACGTATTGGGAGAGGCCGAACACTGCTAGGAACCGCTCGAGGGAGGCGTCACCTGTCTCTTCAGCCTCAGTTTCTTCATCTGATGTGATAGTTGAACTATCTGTAAAGAAAACGGAGTTGATTATGAAGGGATTTGTTCCAATTTTTTAAAAGTATTTAATGGGCATCCTTGACACAGGAGGAAATCCTAGTGTGAACGATTAAAAAAAAAATTGGTGGCCTGTAAAGTCGGTATACGGGCGAAAGTTTTACGTGACAACGACTTTGAGTGGTAAAATAATTTTAATGTGAATATTCATTCGTATAGTAGGAAAAAGGATGTATCTCTCTCACTCTCTCTCTCGCTCTTAGGCGGGCTAACTGTGCTCGAGTGGAAGGGACGCGTGCCTTTCACTTTTTATTTCTGTCTCTCTCGCTCTTAGGCGGGCTAACCATGCCCGAGTGGAAGGGACGCGTGCCTCTCACTCGCTCTCATTGTGAGCGCATAACGTGAGCGGAGCGTAACGCAGTTTCTTGAAGTGTCACCCGGCAAACCAATTTATAAGACATTGTCACGTCAAAAAGCTATCTTTTCACAATTACTTCTGAAATCTCCAAAAAGTCGGAAAGTATTTATGGATTTATTTCTTCTATTAATTAAATGTTGTTAGAATCGCATTCGTAAGATTTGTGCAGAAAGCAATAAAACTACCTATATACAAACAAAAGGAATACAATATTATTTTTTATTTAATTATTATTAAAGGTATTTAAGTACCAATAGTTTTTTATATTTTTTTTTATTTATACTTTAATTTTCGTTGTTTTCCTTTAATTAGGTCATTTATAGATTTGGAAGCTTAAGAGTGTTAAATAAATAAAGAAACGAATCGAGTCAGTCCCAACACAAGTATTGTATAATAACTTACTGGGACTGCCTCAATGTTAGACAGATACTTATTGTAATTCTTAAGATAATAAACAATTTGAAATTGAATATTTAATAACAAGTTCCCCAATTGATACAAGACACTACATTCCGATTCACGCTGATACAGTTATGACAAAATTTCATACAAACAATGATACCCTTTCGTAAGGTCCAATCACGCTTTAGAAAGCATCAATCTACTGAGGTGTTTACCTGACTGTGTGGAAGTCCAGTTAGCTGGTTGGTACGCCTGTCTAGCGGCAAAATACCTGTCAGAGTCCATAGATAAGTCTTCGTCGGGCACTCCACTGTCAAACATCGCTGTTATTGAACGTCTGAAATCCATGATTTTTATTGTAAACCAGATACTAGGAAAAGTAATAAAAAGGAAGATTACAAATGGCAATGTCTTTTTTTTAAGGGGGGAAAATCATCGAATGGCTGCTCCCGCCTGGGTGAGGCGGGAGGGAGTGTCAGACTATGTTTTTATAATAACTACATTAAGTAAAAACGACATACTAAATTAAGTAAAAACGCGGGTTACTCACGTAAATATACTTAGAAAAGCTCTACTAGTTTCGAACCACAGAGGGGTTCTTCCTCATGAGCAGCGTGCGCGGTCGCGGCGACGTCGCGCAGTGAGCTGCGATATTCACGTGAGTAACCCGCGTTTTTACTTAAAGGAGTGTCAGACTCTTACTGACTAAAAACCACCCCGTTCCTTCTCCTGCACGTCGAGCTGGAGCCCCGGTTACCCGTTAGGTTCTCCGCGACAAATGGCAATGTCTACAGGCTACACCGTATGTCTTTATAATAGGGTAGACGACTAATTTTATTTTAATGTCCATTTGGTAGATTATTTAAAAACATTTGACACTTATTGTTTTATTTTCTTATGGAAATAAATACTTTCGAAGATATATTGATTTCAGTATCTACGATTTATACTCTAAAATGACGTAGCTACCCACTCCTAAAGATTGATTCGTTTATCTAAGTATTGTTTTCTTATACGACAAAATAAAAAAATACGTGTCTAATATGTTTTCATTACCTAACTGACGGACTAATTACATTTTTAATTTTCATACCCTATAATTTTAATATCCTTATTGGAAAGGGTCAAACATTCTACTACAAACTTACGTAACGTACTTCTACACCAAATCTTTTTAAAGTAGTTTACGATTGATATTATTATTACTTTACCTGAACACAACGTTGGCAACCCCATTTGCCCAAGGTCTCTCAAACATACTAGCTGGCTCTTGGAACATATCTTGTTCAATAGCACTGTCTTCGTTCATCAAAGCAAGGTCTGGCTGACTTAAAGACCTGGAATGAGAGGATTGTGAAATAAATGATCAGATATTTAGAGTATCTGACTGCCTCGTTGGGCGAGTGGTCGCTAGTGCGACTGCCGGGCAAGGGGTTTCGCGTTCGATTTCCGGGTCGGGCAAAGTATTACTGGGTTTTAAAAAAATCCCAGTAGCAGTACGGAGTCTGGAAATGTGCCCGGTATATGGCAATAGGCTAACCCCCTATTACATGGGACTCATAACATAAATAGTGAAAAATGGTTGTTACATTGTACATCCTTTTCCGGCCGTCGCACTTGCGATCACTCGGCCAACGAGCCAGTCATCAACCTATAAATTCCTACTGCTCAGCAAAGATTACTTCTTACACGGAGAAAAAATGCGCATCAATCACTACGTTTGCTTAAGGCGAAACATGAACTCTAAGCATTAAAATACCTAATAAGAGATTTCTTAGGCACGTTGGGCTCGGACGGTTCGTCAGCAAACACTTCAGACTCGCCTCTCTGCTGAAGCCCCGTGGGGATGGTATTCGAATACATCACTTCGGAATCCCGACGGATTCCACTCACCGACGTCACTGATCTACGACCTGTCGTCTCGATCACTGTGAACTGAAGAATAAAAGGTATTAAATTAGTTACAACTTTGGACGCTAGGGGGGACAAAGTCAAAAGTAAAAATAAATTAGTTTAGTTTAAGTAGTTCACATAGTTGAGCTAACTTTAATATATGTGACATAGTTAGGGGTGGACGCTGGGCTGATGTCGATTCGGAGTCGCGGAGAACCTAACGGGTTACCGGGGCTCCGGCTCGACGTGCAGGAGAAGGAACCGGGGTGGTTTTTAGTCAGTAAGAGTCTGACACTCCCTGTTGCTTCACCCAGGCGGGAGCAGTCATTCGATGATTTTCCCCACTTAAAAAAAGGGGTTGACGCTCACGTATTAAAAACAGAATCAACTATGCAAACTAAACTAACTTATTTTAGTTGGTGGTGGATGATCGGCCTATTAATTCGGTGGTTCGGTTTATATATAATACCGTATTTTTATGGGATACATAAGCTAATAATTTCTCCTCATGCTTTTATAATAACTATCTCGAGACATACTAAATTAAGTAAATACGCGAGTTATTCACGTCAATATACTGAGAAAAGCTCTACTGTATAACTACCAGTAAGTTCGGTATTCCGACTGCAAGGCAAAGCTAGTCGGAAGACCCTTCGAGATCCAAAATAACATTACAGTTTATTTACGAAACTAACTACATCTATCTATGTATCTATCTATCTTCTATTATATAAAAATGAAACCCGTTTCCCGTTGTCACGCCATAACTTGAGGTCTATTTTTTGTTGTGTTAGTTATTGTCAGGAGAAGGCTCTTACGACAGAAACAGGATTGCACGTACGAAGTCGTGGTCAGAAGCTAGTATTAAATACTGCCACCATAACTTACTTTAAAATCATCAGTGTTGACATTATTATTCTTCTCAATAGTGTTGTTCCTCAGTTTGCTAGCGAGAGCCTTCTTGTGCACCGCGCCCCGCCCTCTTGCGCCGGAGTTGGCAGTGCCTTCCAGTTCGCTTTGTGTCCGCCGAGGTTGATCGTCAGCTAGGAGATTGCCTGCAAATATTAGTAGCATCCTTGGATGAAATTTATAGCATAATTGTTAAGAAATGGGTGTTACATTGTATATGGCAGCGACTATCGATAAAATTCTTCTTTAAATTTATTTTCTACACCTATATCTCATTATTTTCACTGACATTTTTACAGCACGAGCAGTATGACGAATTTATACGCCATTATTAAAGTATGTGTGACGTATCGTAGATTAGGACAATACTAACGCTATCGGTGCACATTATCAGTGATATTAAACATCGGGGAATAAAATTAACACTTTATTAGGTAGAGATTTTCATGTCATGATAGTAGAATAAAATATGTGTATAATCACTATATATATAGTATAAAACAAAGTCGCTATCCGCCGTCTGTCTGTCCCTATGTATGCTTAGATCTTTACAACTACGCAACGGATTTTGATACGTCTTTTTATTAGATAGAGTGATTCTTAAGGAAGGTTTATATGTATAATTTTTGTTTTTTAAGGGGGGAAAGTCATCGAATGACTGCTCCCGCCTGGGTGAGGCGGAAGGGAGTGTCAGACTCTTACTGACTAAAAACCACCCCGTTCCTTCTCCTGCACGTCGAGCCGGAGCCCCAGTTACCCGTTAGGTTCTCCGCGACTTTATATGTATAATACATGCGTATTGCACCCGTGCGAAGCCGGGGCGGGTCGCTAGTATACATAATATAGTAATGTAGAGAGAGAGACTTGTTCTAAAAAAGGTATATTACGCTTATTACGCTTTCTTTTCCCTGTAGAGGTAAAGAGGTTAGAGTAGGTTCATTCAAATGTTAAGTACATTTGAATGAACCTACTCTAACCTCTTTTCGTATTGCATTGGGAGAGCCTCTAAAACAGCAGACAGCTGGGAAGTAACTAAAAACCTTCAAAAACTCTATATTAACTGTCCACAATACCTTGAAAAAAGGTAATTTTTTCTCTTGTCGTAGCGTAGATGTGTTCACAAACGCATACATAATTTCACACGCCCGCATGCACAGACGGAGAATAGCATTTCTACATTAAACAAAGAATTTGTTCCGTGCGGAACGTCATCTACATCTTTTGCAGTAGCCGGTCAAATAGTCAGTGCCCTAATTGGGTACTTGCTTTAATCAAAAATAAACTATTTCGACTATTTAATACAAAAAATATAAAAATTTAATCACACTTTTATTAATTGATATTACGACCAACTTCATTTTAGTATTTTCCAGCAATTTTTTAAGTGTTTGACGACAAAAAAAACGTGACGTCACAATACACAATCTCAAACAAAATTCATAGAAAACTATCGTTTTTGACAGTTCGAAAAAAGTATTAAATTCGACTAGTTTTCAAGTATGTACCCAATTGTGCAGTTGTAAGTTACCATGGCTAGTAGACCTGGCCATCTTCTGCTTCGACGCCCACAGCACGTTGCTGGGCCTATGTGGCATGGTGTGGACCTCCTCAGCATATCCCTGGTCCCACTCCTTCGCCATCTTCTTCAGCTCCTTCTCAGCCATTAGCTCGGCCTTACTCTGCCGTTTCTGGTATTGTTTGAGGGATTTCTCGTATTTTTTCTGTGCTTTCTCTTTTAGAGATTTAGCTTTTTTCCTGAAATGGTATAAGAGTAATGTTAATTTATGTTGTTTAATTAAATTCCGCACTAAAAAGGTGAACAAAACAAAGTGCCAGCATAATAATTTGTGTTGTTATGATCAAGTGAGTTAAGAACTAAATTATTATTAAATAGTGGACTTAGTTTGTAAATATTTGTTGACTGTATTCTACATCGTCAATCATTTATGTCATGTATTCAAATGAAACAATATCACAATTTGCCTTTAAGGTAGAATATGGTTAATGGACACTATTTTGTATAAGACCTTTTTTTTTGTACCCATGTTCGCAAATGAATAAATGATTTGATTTGATTTGATTCACATCAAGTAATATCGGTTAGTAACTTGATAGGAAATATTTTATTACAGTATGGATTTGAGGATATAGTCTGGTATGAAATATTTTTATTAGGATTTTCTAACCAGAGGCCTCATATTGGTCAAGACTTTCCTGATGCCATAATATTTATACCGAAGTACTTAGGGGGCGTCCATAAATTACGTGAGATGTTTAAGGGTATGGGGTACTTACACTCAAATCTCACACACACATTATGCCACTGTACAATGTAACACCCACATTTCACCATTTATGTTATGAGTCCCATGTAATAGGGGTCCCATGTAATAGCCTATTGCCATATACCGGGCACAATTCCAGACTCCGTGCTACTACTGAGATTTTTTTTAAAACCAAGTAATTCTTTTGCCCGACCCGGGAATCGAACCCGAGACGGCAAGCCCGGCAGTCGCGCTTGCGACCACTCGGCCAACGAGGCAATATCAAAATATCACATAATTTAATAATAATAATATGGACGCCCTAAGCATCTAAGCACAATTGCAGACCAAACAGAGTGGGTAAATGAAAACTAACTTATCATTATTCTCCAATTTCGCAGTTGCCTGATCTAAATACTGCAATATATCGTTTCTTTCATTGATGGCAGCTAACTGTTGTGCGGTGTGACCATTTACGTCTATGGCGAACACATTGGCTCCGAAGTTGATGAGGAAGGTGACGCATTCTTTGTGACCACGCGCGGCTGCCAGGTGGAGGGCAGTGTTACCGAAGTAATCGGCTTTGTCTGGATCCCCTCTAGTAACAATAAATGAGTAAGGGTAATACAGTATAAATAAAATCTGAACAATGTTAATAAACAAAATAGTGTGAACAATTGCTCGTTCTTCTCCATTCAAATCTACTTTTGGAATGAGCACCTAGCTTCACCTAGCTTCATTGACGGACTGACTGACAGACTATTATTTCTTTTGTATTTGTAAACGTTTCAAAAGTACCAAAATATAGTTTAATTAAATTAAATGCTTTGACTTTGACTTTGAATTGATCAGAATATATGATTTTAACTCAGATATGGAAAAAAGTGGTTAAATTAAGTCTTGTGATTGAATAACACGTTTGTATCCTTACCCTCTTGCGCACAAAAGCTTGAGTGCCTCGATATGTCCCTCGAAGGCAGCCCAGAGTGTGGGCGTCATGCCAGACTCATCTTTATTGTTGCACTCATTACTGTTTGCTTCTTGCAACAACTTCAGAATACCATCTTTGGCCGCTCTGAAAAAAAAAATTATAACGTAATAAATTAATTGAGGCAATAGGAGAATATTTTGTTAATTGCCTTCATTGTGGAGGAAAAAAAACCCATACTAGCTATTTCCTTACCTACGACCACTTTCTTTGTCTTTAAGTATCTAATGATTTTTTTATCAATGTCAGAACAGAAACAACTGTTCCATGTCATACATTCCATATTGGTATTTGTGTTAATTACCTATTATGACATGCCTAGAGCTACTTTATCAAATTAATACCTTTTTAAAATTCAAAATGGTTGATTATTTATATTAAACTGTCAAACACCAAGCGGTCACCGGTGACCGCGACCTATTGTTCTTTAATTGTGTCTATAAAACCGGTACTAGACGAGTTAATTAAGTAGTACCTAACTTACTTAACATAACTTATTTAAATTATGTCATTTAAATTATTTTATGCTTTTCTAAAGCAAAGTATTGCCATCGGACCACCACAGATGGGGCCCAATGGGGCTGATGCACGATACGGAGCCGCAGAAACCCTAACGGGTTGCCGAAGCTTCAGTTCGAAGAGTAGAAGAAGGAACGGGGTGGTTTTTAGTCAGTAAGAGTCTGACACTCCCTCTCGCCTAACCCAAGGCGGGAGATGAAATAGGATGATTTCCCCCCCCCCTCAAAAAATAACCAATTAACCAAATTATTACAGTCTTAGCAGATTGAGTGAAAAAAGGAATTCCAAATGCAATTTATAATTTTATTATTGTGCATCCATAATGTTATCGAAATTACCTCAACGTATTTACCAGTATCTTATCAAGATTTCGTTACTTACCTATGGAATCTATCTGTTGTCATTTTTATTGTTTTTCACAACACTTATACACACGACCGCCGACTGGCGATACCACGATACTTTATTTAATACAACACATTTTGAAAATTCATGTTTCGAACCGCGTAATAGATAACGACATCTAGTGATAGAGATACACAATTTATACAGAGCCATCTATTGTTAATTAACAGCGATTTGCGGTCATTATTGTTCAAAAATATTTCATACCCACTTTCCAATGCGCCCGCCTTGAACAGCCATCAGACCACCACGGATGGGGGCCCAATAGGGCTGATGCCGATACGGAGCCACGGAGAACATAAAAGGTTACCGGGGCTCCGGCTCGAAGTGTAAGAGTAGGAACCGGGTGGTTTTTTAGTCAGTAAGACTGCCTCGTTGGCCGAGTGGTCGCAAGTGCGACTGCCGGGCGAGGGGTCTCGGGTTAGATTCCCGGGTCGGGCAAAGTATTACTGGGTTTTTAAAAAAAATCTCAGTAGTAGCACGGAGTCTGGAAATGTGCCCGGTATATGGCAATAGGCTCACCCCCTATTACATGGGACTCATAACATAAATAGTGAAAAGTGGGTGTTACCTCTGTGTGCACCTCTGCCTACCCCTTTGGGGATAAAAGGCGTGATGTTATGTTGTTATGTTATGTTAAGAGTGTCCCGCCTCACCCAGGCCGGAGAAGTCATTCGATGATTTTCTCCCCTTAAAAATAAACTCTTATGAACTCCTTACTTACATAGAAACTTTGTCGTGTTTTTGGTACAATTTCATTCAAGAATATTTCCTACCCACTACACGTATTGTGTTCAGGTACATGAACGAAAAATATGTGTATTATTGATGCAACCGAAGTGGAATTGCTTGGATTAAAAAAAAACTTTCATGTTAACACAGGTGTTTTCTTTTTATAATCGATTATCGAAACGGAATTCCGTTTACATGGACGTGGTGCTGAGTGAAGGGGTAGATGGGTCATAATTGGGAATTGAAGTGGTATTACACATTACAGTTTCTGGTAAATATCGACGTCTATGTATTGTTGCATAATAGCATAATAAGTACAAAAAATTAAACACAATAAATCATTCATACAAATGTATATTCAAAAAAACTGTACAAAAATATTTATAATAATTATGGCGATTGGACGTTACACTGGATGGAATGATCTCGAACTTATATCACATTTAAATGAGGCACTAACTCATATTCTATTAAGTACATTTCGTTATATTTTTAAAAAAACCTGAAATAGATATAAGACAAATACTGAAAAAAATGATATAAAACGCGATACATTTTACAAGTCTTTGAAAGAAATAGTGTAAACTTTATAACTATTTTATATAAAAGTAATAAAATGAGTTACAATATATATATAAATTACACAAAATTTTACATAAATCAAGAGCACACTGGAAATCTTAACCTAAAACGTTCTATTTACGAAATAATACCTATTTCGTACTCGTGCAAATTGCTATAAAAACTCTTCAGAAAGTCCTGCTTCACACTGAAAGCTTAAAAGATGTTTTGACTAAATTTATAGATTTATGCTTGGGCGCATGAATATCTAGATAATCTTCTTATCATTTTAAATTAAGCCCTTGTTTTACCACCTTCATATAAGTACCTGATAAAGTTATGTGACAGAAGTGATACAAATTGCAGTCTTCATTTTTTATCATAATGGTACATAGCGGTTTACTATATTTATGTAATAACTATCGTGAGATATACTAAATTAATAATTATGTTTTCCTCGTCAAATATAATTATTTGATGTCAAATATAATTATTAATTACTCACGTAATCGTGAGTAAGCCGAAAAACATAATAATTAATATGGTACATAGTGGCTATCCAGGCCCTTATTGATAGACAATTGTCGCTAACCTAACCTAACGGGTTACCGGGGCTCCGGCTCGACGTGCAGGAGAAGGAACGGGGTGGTTTTTAGTCAGTAAGAGTCTCACACTCCCTCCCGCCTCACCCAGGCGGGAGCAGTCATTCGATGATTTCCCACTTAAGAAAAAAAAATGATAGACTTATTTTCCCAAAGGACCAAAATGATTTGGGATCAATATAGAAAATTGGCCTGGAAGTTTAAGACGCCCGCTTCTCATGCATGAGCGAGCGGGTTCGGAACCGACCAACGGCAAGTACCAATGTGATATTTTCCGAGTTATATGTACTTTCTAAGATTAATTGGACACCACTGACAAACGGTGAAGGAAAACATCGTGAGGAAACCTGGACTTATAATTTCTAATTATAAGTTTGAAATCGCCAGCCCGCATTGAGCAAGTGTGGTGGTTAATGCTCAAACATTCTCCATGTAAGAAGAGGCTTTACTCAGCAGTGGGCATTTATAGGTCGATGTTGATGATGAACAGAAAATTACAAAGGAAAAAACGTATAATATGTGCACGATTATGTGTCTATGTGTGAAGTATCTTAATTACATAAAAATTGAGCACAAACATACGACTTTTTGTACCATTATTTTCGACTTATGGTCGAAGTGAGTTGTGAAGTAAAGCCCAGTAGGCGTCATCGTATCAAATATGAAATCATAATTTTTTCTTTTTTATTTCTTAAATATTTTATGATACAAGTATTTTATTAATTGGTAATGTATGTCGTCTAAAAAGCCATTTAGTTACCTTTAAAATGAGAGCATTTTCTTATAAAATGAACATTTTTTTAATGTTATGGAGGGTTGTATAAAATAACGCTAGTGACTTCGTTTCTTGGCTCTGAAGTGCATTTAAAAATAAGTTATTGTATAATTGTCTACTAAAAGAGTTGTTTCCATTCTTACTTACGTTATAAAACCAAACATTTTACTAACATTGAATCAAAATATGCCCAATTTCATTAAAATGGCAAGTAAAAATTCAAACACTGATTTTACAGGACCAAACTCATCAGTGGCGCCACCTTGCATTGGCAAAAACGATATTTGAAACAACGAAAAAATTGCACCAGTTTATAAAGCCGTGTCTATAATAGGTCCAGGGTGTGATAGGGCCTGTTTCCTTTCTTGGATTGCAGTCACCAGTTTCCTGTAAGGTCCTAGAGGGAGACCTAGGGACTTCAGGTCACTTTCCGTGAGTATCATGAGAGCATCAAGGTCTATTTGTTCGTCTTTGAACTTCTGCACGTATTGGGAGAGGCCGAACGCTGCTAGGAACCGCTCGAGAGAGGCGTAACCTGATTCTTCAGCTTCGGCTTCTTCATCTGATGTGATGGTTGAGCTCTCTGCGAAGAAAATTGGACTTTATTGAATAATTCATAATAGTTATCGAACATATCTTGCCTGTTAGACATTAAGTGTGGGAGAGCCATGCTTCGGCACGAATAGGCCGGCCCGACCGGAGTGATACTACGGCCTTACAGAAAACCGACGTGAAATAAGGCTTGCGTTATATTTCGTATGGGTGCGGATGCCGGAGGCCCAAATAGCTATCCTCCACTGATTCCCAATAATCCTAAAATTCAAATCTCCAAAAGGCGAGACACGAACTTGTAACTCCTCTGGTGTTCCTGATGAGTAGGATTTTTACCTCACTAAAACCTCCCCGGTGGCCACCATCTGCACCTGAAGGAGGCACCGGGTCCTCTTAGTAGACCAACCCCGGAGCCCCCACAGTGCAACGCCTGTTACGGCACCTCCCTATGGAGACCTATGTGTCTACCTAGAGCCTCACTGTACAGTGGACGGCGGCACGTGACCACTGTGGCGCCGTCATCCTTGAGGGCATTATGCCCGACTAGATTCCCCACTCTATGCGCCCATGACCCCAATGGAATAGGTAATTAGCTAGTCTCTCACCATTGGACGAACATTTGACAGCTGCTGTGATTAGACAAAAACTCTTTCCTACATTTGCATCATTTGGTGTGCAAAAAAAAAACGGTACCCCCATTACTTTAACTGTATGTATGTATATTGTATTGTACTCGTGTGTAGGTATATATATTATTATTATATTTATTTATTCTTGTATCTGAAATATGTTAGTATAATCTTCTATTTTCTCAATTAACTCGTCGAGTACCGTGATTATAGACACAATTATAGAACAATAGGTTGCGGTCACCGGTGACCGCTTGGTGCTTGACAGTTTACATCGTTGCTTGCTTCTTGCTCCTACCATTCACTCTTCTCTGCATCACGCAAAGGTCAGACTGGGAGAAAATGCCTGCGGCATTAAGTCCACCTTGTGTACACTTGTGCATGAAGTGTTAATAAATAAATAAATAAAATTACTTTAACTAAGGTATACCTGACTGTGCTGAAGTCCACTCAGCTGGTTGGTACGCGTGTCTAGCAGCCAGTGAGCCGGCAGAGCCAATGGACAGGTCCTCGCCAGGCGCTCCAGTGCCAAACGTACTCAGCGTCGCCGTTATTGAACGTCTGAAATACATCGATTGCATTGGAAGTTTAAACTGTAAATGGTAATAAAAGTACTATTTTTAAAGACTATTTTTTTATAAGTTTTTGATCTAGAATCTTGGATGTTGTAAACTTTTTGCAAACATGCTATGGATGTATTGGACTTTGTTTTTCATACTACGTATATAAATAAAAAAAAAACATAATACGGTAGTTATTAAAGAGGTAGATTAAGGTGACCTACTGACTTACTTATGGCTAAAATGAATAAATAATCAATGTTAATCCAAAGTCTCTGGATTAAGTTGCTATCAAAAACTTAAAGAGATCCAGATTTCCGACTACCGAGTCTCCAAGCGGTCACCGGTAACCGCTCTCCACTTATTCCATTTTAGACTTTATTATTACCGTTGTTTAGAGACTACTTTCGTATGAACAAATGTTGTGGATTTTTCATTCAAGTGATTAAAATCGGGAATTCATTTTGTCTGTTAGTGCCTTTTCATACGTGCCGGTTGCTAGGTACCTGGCGGTGCAGTGTATGGCCATGTACTGTAGCGCTTACACGTACCGGCAAAATTTGTATATAACAACCGTATAATTTGTATACACTGCGCCGCCGGGTAACCAGCACCGGCTATCTGGCAACCGGAACGTGTGAAAAGGCACTTACAGTACATTTACATACAGTCGACTCTCGTTAAATCGAAACATGATCCCTCTTTCTGAATGTTCGAAATACGGAGTAAAAATTTTAACTTGCCTCAAAGTTTAAGTTCCTACCTCTGCAAGCTGCAAGTTCTGATATCTTTCTGACTTCTATTTTAACTTTTTTTCTTTTATAAAAAACTTTGCCTCACACTAGGATTATTTCCCGTGTCGTGGGTGCGTTTACAAACATACAAGTTCACATTACACATGACACCCAGACCCGAAACAATAATTTGTGGATCACACAAAGTATTGTTCCGTGTGGGAATCGAACCGGCAGCCGGTTGCCCAGCCACCACACCAACCATGCAGATTTTTACTTTAATCCAAGTTAGTACCAACATGATTTTACCTGAAAGCCACGCTGCCAAACCCAGGCCTCTCGAATATACTGGCTGGCTCCTGCAACATCACCTCTTGTCCAATGCCACTGTCTTCGTTCAGCAACGCAAAGTCTGGCTGACTTGCAGACCTGGAATGAGTTTGTTATAGGTTAGGTTCTGATCACAACGCTCATTTGATGGTTTCAATTCCAAGTTGAGATTTTTGGAACTTGATAGCATTAAATGCTAAAAAGACTTCTCATCATATATCAACCACTAAGGTAGATTAGAATTTAGAAGTGTAAAAATAACATTAAAAAAAAACAGCAGCAAAAAGTACTACTGAGAAAGAAAGAAAGAGCATTTATTCAGCACCAGGCACGATGCAGCATAAATAAAATATAAAAAAGACAATAAAGGTGTGACAGTAGAATTAATAAAAACATTGAGATGAAAAATTAAAACAGAAGAATTAGAAGAGAGACGCTGACAACATGCCTATGCTAAAAGGGTCACCCACTCAGTGTAAGCCAGGCATACAAGTCACCCAGCACTGATTTTCAGTGGGCACCCATGTAGTGACGCACGGATGGTAACAACGTTGAATGGTTAGACAAAGATACAAAAATAATATAATATATACACTACCGGTGATACTACTGTATTACTTTCATATTATAACTTTCCTGAGACATATTATCTATTATGTTTTTCAGCTTGCTCAGTAGCTCAGTAGCAGCGCGACAGTTGCTGCGTGCGTGCGTTGCGTGTCGCGGAATGCTACTCATGAACATGAGCCTCTAGCATGGCTTGAAACTAGTCGAGATCCTCGTCAAATAATTACGCGAGTAAGCCGAAAAACATAATTATTAATATGTATTATTTACTTCTAAGGTATATTTTAGTCATTAGAAAATAAATTATTGTAGCTTTCGTGAGACATACTAAATAAAATATTATGTTTTCGGCTTACTCCCGTAGTAATTTGAGGAGGAACTCGACTAGTTTCAAGCCATGCTAGAAGCTCATATTCCTGAGCAGCATTCCGCCCATTCTCATTGGCGCCCCTAATTTTCTTGGGTGCTGCCGCCACTATATAGGCAGTCGGGCACGCATCATGTGGAGCTCAACTCTCAATTCTCTATAACCCGGCGCGCCTTAGGCTTGTCTAATTTGCTTTAGGGATAATCATAATACGGCTGCCTCTTTGGCCGAGTGGTCGTAAGTGCGACTGCCGGGCAAGGGGTCTCGGGTTCGATTCCCGGGTCGGGCAAAGTATTACTGGGTTTTTAAATATTCTCAGTAGTAGCACGGAGTCTGGAATTGTGCCCGGTATATGGCAATAGGCTCACCCCCTATTACATGGGACTCATAACATAAATATTGAAAAGTGGGTGTTACATTGCACAGTGGTATAATGTGCACCTCTGCCTACCCTTTCGGGGATAAAAGGCGTGATGTTATGTTTATGTAAACACAAACGTTTATAACACGGCTCTTTATAAACTAACCTAATCATTTGTCATTCATTTTCATTACTGATTAAGTATAGTTTCGTCAAGCATCCCATAGTCATTCCCATCCACAAAGGGATTCTGTCAATAATTATCGACCAATTTCGCTTCTTCCATCTTTGTCCAAGATATTAGAAAGGATCTTAAATAAGAGGCTCATTAACTATTTAGAAAGGAAAAAAAATCTTATCAGATAACCAATTCGGATTTCGGCCTGGTAAATCGACCGACGATGCATTACATACATTTGTGAACCTAGTTGCAACTAAAATGGACAAGAAGCAAAAGTGTATCACTCTCTTCCTGGACTTAGCAAAGGCCTTTGACACAGTCTCTCATGACAAACTGCTGGCGAAGCTTGAGAGCATGGGCATAAGGGGAAACGAACTTGGTTTATTTAAGAGCTACCTGAAAAATCGAACTCAAAAAGTGAGAATAGGAAATACAGTGAGCGAGGCATATAACGTTAAATTTGGCGTGCCACAAGGCAGTATATTGGGTCCGACTCTTTTTCTGGTCTATATCAACAGTCTGTGTCAACTAAATCTAGCGAACTGCAAAATTATCTCGTATGCTGATGACACAACCCTTACCTTTTATGGAAACACATGGGAGGAAGTGTTTGAATACGCCCAAGAGGGCTTTAATAAGGTCTGTCTGCACCTGGCCTCAGACTTATTGACCTTAAATGCCTCTAAGACCTGCTTTCTAGCCTTTTCACTGAGTAATTTGGACACGGTCTCACACACAATACAATTTCACTCGTGCTCACAACAATTTAGTACAACCTGTAATTGTCCACATATCAATAAAACTAAAACTGTGAAATACCTAGGCATAACCATCGATGACAAGCTAAGTTTTAAGGAACATATAAAAAATGTCTCCAACAGAATTCGAAAGTTATCATATGTCTTCAAAAATCTTAGACACGTTGCGGACTCCAATCTCATTCGAATGGTGTACCTGGCGCTCTGTCAATCCGTCATAACTTACTGCATTTCATCATGGGGAGGAGCCGCCAAAACCCACTTGCTCGTATTGGAAAGAGCTCAAAGGCTTTTACTTAAAATTATTTTTTTCAAACCGCAAATTTTCCCAACAACCAAACTTTATGAGCAGGCGGAAGTCCTAACCGTACGACAATTATTCATATTAGCTGTAATCCGAAGACAACATGCTGAAATAAAATATAACCCAAAAAATCCAATTCTGAAAACACGACGCAACTATCAAATCTGTCCAAAAAACCCAGCTAGAACAGCCTTCAGCCAGTCTTTCTTCTTCTTTCAAGGCCCTCATCTGTATAACATCATAAACAAAAAACTGTCCCTGTACCCAGTCACAAGAAAAATGTGTAAAGAAAAAGTAACAAAATGGCTTCAAACGCTTACTTACGAAGACACTGAAAAATTAATAACCACTCACAAAGGTATATAGTTCATACACACGCAGGCACGAACCGCGTAAACACAAAACACACACACACACACATACATAATCACACACGCATATGCACGCACACACACATACACACACACACACACACACACACACACACACACACACACACACACACACACACACCCACCCTCACACACACACACACACACACACACACATTCAAACATGTTTACAACAACCATAGGTAGACTTGGTTATGGTAATATGTACTTAGGGCATTTCTGTTTTTTATCCAATTTCTTCTTTTTTAATATTTTTATTTTTTTTTATTTTTCGTAAACTCCTAATGTAATTTATTTTTCATTGAATATTAAAACTTATATCAACAGAAACTGGTAAACTAATAAAAAAGACAAACTCAGAGGTTAGAAGGCCAGGAGACCCGTAACACAGGCTCTGCTTAGTACGGGCTCCTGTCTCCCATTAATTGATGAATTAATGAACATTTGTTAAGTTTGTTGTTATGTACTTACCTAAAATATGTTTTTTACCTGTTATGATTTTATATATTATGTAACAATTGGGAGAAAAATAAATAAATAAATAAATAAATAAATAAGTTTAAATACCTGGTAAGTGACTTCTTAGGCACGGTGGGCTCGGGCGGGTGCTCAGCGAACACGTCAGACACGTTGCCTCTCTGCTGCGGCCCGGCGCCGAAGGTACCCACATACATAACTTCTGAATCCCGACGGACTCCATTCAGTGACGTCACTGATCTACGACCTGTCGTCTCGATCTCTCCGACCTAAAGAATAAACAATATTTCTATGTTTTAATGAGCTCTATTCTACCAATCAAGACCTTTCGTTTGCCATTTATAATGGAAGTAATTGTAGTTGTACGTATTGTAAGGTTATCAAGATTAACAGTGTACCAAATATCAGATCTAACCGTCATAAGGGGGCAATGTTAAAAAAAATATATATGTAAATAGTAAATTAGAAAAAAAAACGTAAATACGAGATAACTACAAACATAGACACAATAACTTTAGCACCTGTAAGATCGTAATTTTGGAAAATTAGTATAAATTTAATATAGTTTTAAATACACTTTAGCACATACAAATGTTTATTTAAGTGATAAAAATCTAGATTTTTTACATAAAATAATAATAATAATATTTCACACAGAATATAAAAAAAATACCAGAATTTTCTTCACGTTTCAAGCACTGTGGTGTCGGATAGTGAAACGAATATTGAATGAAATGTATTTTATCTCAGTTTAAAGTACCGTTAACATAACGGTAGTTACAGTTTTGGTGTACTATAGCATAGCATATTGTGTAGTGTCGTTGTAATAAATTAGAGGCTACGCGAATAATGCTTGATCGTGATGTGTGACTTCATTTGAAAAGTAGTTGTGGATTGTGGAACTTACAAGATTGTTTGAATTAGGTTATTTTTAAAAAAAACCATACTGCTCGCGTTGGAATCGTTGATTACTTTTAATTAAAATGTATGTTTTTTCGAGAATTTGTTCTTGATTGTACTGACCATGACTGCCTCGTTGGGCGAGTGGTCGCAAGGGGTCCTTGCCCGGCAGTGGCAAGCGTTGCTTCACGTCGGTTTTCTGTGAGGTCGTGGTATCACTCCGGTCGAGCCGGCCCATTTGTGCCGAAGCATGGCTCTCCCACACTTAATATTAAACTAACGCTCCTATATTAAACTATGCCACAAATGCCAAACAACTTACCTTAAAATCATCAGTATTCACATTATTATTCTTCCCAATAGTGTTGTTCCTCAGCTTGCTAGCGAGTGCCTTCTTGTACACCGCGCCCCGCCCCCTTGCGCCGGAGTTGACAGTGCCTACCAGCGCGCTGTATGTCGGCCGAGGTTGATCGTCCGAGAGGAGGTTGCCTGTAAATATTATTATTATTTTTCGTTTTTTTTCTAAGCTCGACTACCTCTATAGTGCCGGATTTGAGGGTTAGTACGGGCCGCTGCCAAGTGCTAAAACACGGGGACGTCTCAATTTTGGGTTGGGGTGTACGTGTACGAAACTATGTCTTTTGACTGTTTCGTTCGAAAATTTTTGAACAATATGACAGGTATTTAAAATGGCAGCTGATTGGAGGATTCGGTATGTGTATAGAGGTAATTCGAGTGTTTTTATGGATTGATGGAATTGTTTCGAACGAAATATTCCTCCCAAATTCTCATATTTAATTCTGAAAAGGCCGGCAACGTACTTATGCTCCTCTCAACACTCAACACCTCTTGTGTTGCGGTTGGCCATATGCAGCGCTGATTACTTTCCATCTTTTGGACAAGGTTTGCTCGTTGGCTGGCCTATATCATAAAAAACATTCAGACGAATTGAGAACCTCCTTCTTTTGGGAAGTCGGTTAAGAAGTAGATTCGCAGGGCCAAGGCCAGGCCATTATCATAGAGAGTGAGAAAAATTTATGTTTGACGTCGAACCAGCTGTTGGCTGATTTGACGTCAAACATAAATAGTGAAAAATGGATGTTACATTTTACAGTGGTACTTATTAAGTGCCGTAATATGCACCTCTGCCTACTCCTTCGGGGATAAAAGGCGTGATGTCCCATGTTACTTGTTAAGGGAGCAATATATCGCCCTATGCTTTATAAGTTTATAATATTGTACCGATATTACATTACATTTTCACAAACATGTTCATACAATGCAAATGGAGTATGACGAATTTATACGCCATTATAAAAGTATGTGTGACGTATCGTAGATTAGGACAATATTAACGCTATCGGTGCACATTATCAGTGATATTAATACAAGGGGAAATGGGACGGCGTTTAATGACACTTTATCAGGGATTTTCGTGTCATGATACTAGAAAATGTATAATTTGGTACCTATTGTTACTTCGTTATATCCCGGATGAAACTTTGCATACTAATACTTGCAATACTTTCGCCTTACTTATAAATGCGAATACATGAGTTTGTGTTTGTTACTCAGTCATATGAAAATGGCTGAAGGGATTGTGATAAGATTTGGAACAGAGGTACACTATGATCTGAAGTAACACATATAATACACATTTGTTTATAGTATAAGCCGGTAATCGAGTTGACGGATCACCTGATGGTAAGCAATCGGCGTCGCCCATGGACACCTGGAACACTAGAGGCGTTACAAGTGTGTTACCGGCCTTTTGGGGATTAGGAGTTTAAGGATCGTTGGGGATTCAGAGATTGGGGTGATTGGGGAAGGGGAGGGTAATTGGGCTTCCCGTAACCTCACTCTCACGACGAAACACAACGCAAGAAAAAATTATCCATAACAATCACCAAGAACTTCACTTAGACATGTTTCTGTGAGGCAATGGCATCATGTCGGTCGAGCCGAGCATAATACCTCTTCATTTTTTTGAATACAAATGAATTAGTTGGTAGTAGAAAATAAGTGTATTATTTGTACACCGATTCGGTAGAATGTATGAGACATTAATTAAAACACCTATTGTAACTACATTCTGACAAATATATTTTTCATTCTTTTCTTTCTTGGCGTTTGGCCACTATCTCGCCTGGTGGTAAACGATGATGAAGCAACCTAGTAGACCTATTCACTCGGGCATTGAAGACTTCGAGCTTACCCTTCGGGAAAACACAGACTGGTAAAGATTTACAATCCTTAGAGGTTAGCAAAAGGAAAGTTAAAGCTAAGCGCGTCGGGCGAGTGGGTAGAATATCCACCATGAGGTGGTGGCGCTTTGCCGATTGTCTTATGATACGATGGTGGAATGGAGTGTGTTACTTCTACGTTTTGTGCAGCTTAAATTCCCATTGGGTATAAAAACCTCCTTACCATGGCTAGTAGACCTGGTCATCTTCTGCTTCAGCGCCCAAAGCACGTTGCTGGGCCTATGTGGCATGGTGTGGACCTCCTCAGCATACCCCTGGTCCCACTCCTTGGCCAGCTTCTTTAGCTCCTTCTCAGCCATTAGCTCGGCCTTACTCTGCCGTTTCTGGTACTGTTTGTGGGATTTCTCATAGTCTTTCTTTGCTTTCTCTTTTAGAGATTTAGCCTTTTTCCTGGAATTAGGAATTATTGTTAATTAGTGATGCTTTCGGTTTTTAGTTGATGGATTAAAGATAATCTGGCGAACATAATGAATTGGATTATATCCTAAATAAGTCCAGTTTTCGTCCATATGCAGGTTATCTACTATTAGACGCTAAAATGGTATTAGATTGATGTTGATGAAGCGAATAAGGTATGTAGGAATCGTAGTAACTGGGATGATGACAGGGTATAAAAATTAAAAATATAATTAGTCCGTAAGTAAGGTAATGAAAAAATATTAGACACGTATTTTTTTATTTTGTCGTATACCTAATAAGATAAACCGAATCAAAGTTTAGGAGTGGGCGCTGATACGTCATTTCTACGTATAAAATGTACATAGAAGTGACGTCACGCGATATTTCAAATCAATATATCGTCGAAAGTAATCGTTTCTGTAAGAAAATAAAAAATACGTGTCTAATGATTTAAAATAATCTACCAGACGGACATTAAAATAAAAATTAGGCGTCTACCCTAGCCATTCCATAGCCTACTGAGAGACAGACGTGAAGTTACGTATGTATGTGATGGTACTAATAACACACAATATACTGTTCACCTAATGCCATGTCTATAGATGTGGGTGTCAGTACTAACTTCACACATACACATAATGCATATAGGCTGTTTTAAATGCCCACTGCAGTGCAAAGAAAAGTCTCACACGGAGAAGGTTTGAGCCTTAGTCACCACTGCTGTTCAAGGTGGATTGGCGATTACAATAATTTATATAAAAGTCAGTAAGTCATGTTCCTTTCCCTTCGAGAATTAACAAGCCCAGCAGCTGTAGCCAAATGCCATTTAGTGCTTGTCTACATGTAGGTAGAATAGAAAACCAAATTATATGGAATTGACGTAAATTTTGACCATACATTTAGTTTTCTACTCTCTTTGTAGACAAGCGCAAAAGTGGCGTTTGGCTAAAGGTACAGTGCTCTGTAATATCTACCTAGACAATCTGTATAGACAACTACACCGTAAGTAGACTCAATGTATTACAGAACAGTAATTAAAAGTAACAAAATAAATCATTACATGTTACCTAACAACGAATTAACATTGCATAACCCTTTACGTGTTTCAATGAATATTTTTGCTCAATTTCATCCATTCCAGATGCAATGGGATAATGATGGGAACTATGTATTATACAACATCGTGTATCACTTATTATAACATGCGCTTTAAACAAAGTACGAGTACTTTAGTTGTTATGTGGTAAACATTAAGAAAATTAACATGTTTTTTGGAAAGTTAATGACTTATTATGTCACTGTCTAACAGCCCTTTAAATTGCTACTAATAATAAATGAGTAGCACTTTTGTAATATGGTTATAATTTGTTATGTTATGTGATAGTCAAGAACAGATACATCTACTATGTCTTATCAGCTGTTGCCCGTCACTTCTTCCGCGTAGAATATGATTCTTGTTTTATCCCAGCATTTGATCGGGATAAAAAAGCCTATCCTATCACCCAAGTCAGTCTATACCCTGCCTGTCTACCAAGTTTCATCAAAATCCGTTTAGTAGTTTTAATGCTTGACGGACAAACATTCAAACAAAGACAGTTCTATAATATTAGTGTAATATTGTGGTGTTATACGTATAACATCCACATAAGTGATTATAATGAGAAACGGCTTTCTTTAAGAGAGGAAAATCATCCAATGACTTCTCCCAACTTAGTGAGGCAAATGGGAGTGGTAGACTCTTACCGAGTCGCGGAGAACCTAACGGGTAACCGGGGCTCCGGCTCGACGTGCAGGAGAAGGAACGGGTGGTTTTTAGTCAGTAAGAGTCTGACACTCCCTTCCGCCTCACCCAGGTGGGAGCAGTCATTCGATGATTTTCCCCCCTTAAAAAAAAAAGACTCTTACTGACTAAAAACTACCTCGTCCCTATTTCTGCTTCAAGTCAGACCCCGGTAACCCGCTAGGTGGTCTGCAGTTTTCTTGTCGCTCAACGACCCTAATGTAGGCACCTGTCAGGTGGTCTGATGGCACAATGAGATGAACGCGTAACACGACGCACCTTAAGCTCGGGTCAGGCAACGAGTGACCCTTGCTCACCATAATGATAAAAGGCGTAAATACATAAGCAACTTACTTATCATGGTTCTCCAATTTCGCAGTTGCCTGGTCTAAAAACCGCAGTATATCGTTTCGTTCATTGATAGCTGCTAACTCTTGTGCGGTGTGACCATCCACGTCCATGGCAAACACATTGGCTCCGAAGTTGATGAGGAAGGTGACGCATTCTTTGTGACCACGCGCGGCTGCGAGGTGGAGGGCTGTGTTACCGAAGTAATCGGCTTTGTCTGGATCTCCGCTGGAAAGATAAAAGATGGTAAGGTTAAGAAGAGTTAGAACAACGCCTGTATAATGATTATAAACAAAATTGTGTGAACAGTTAATGTGAATATGATAAGGCCATCAAAAATTTAAGAAGTAAGTACTTCTCTTCTATCCACATTTTTTAAACTTTAGGGCTGAAGGGATTTTACTATTATATAAAGCGGAAGAGTTTGTTTTTTTGTTTGTTTGTTTGAACGCGCTAATCTCCGTAACTACAAGTCTGATTTGAATAATTCTTTTTGTGTTGGATAGCGCATTTATCGAGGATGGCTATAGGCTATAAAACATCACGCTACGACCAATGGGAGCTGAGCAGAACATGTGAAACCACACGGAAGTAGCTAGTACAAGATAATGCTAAAAGAATTTCAGACTGGGGCTCCGGCTCGTAGTGCAGCAGTAGGAACGGGGTGGTTTTTAGTCAGTAAGAGTCTGACAGTGACACTCCCTTTCGCCTCACCCGAGCGATAGAAGACGTTCGATGATTTCGCCCCATAAAAATTCCATCTCTTCTGACTGATGGATCTGTCGAACTAAGTTTAGATAACTGTCTCTGCACAATACATATTCAATGCTACAATTCAAACATTAACTAAAAATTGCAGCATAAAATAATCTGTGTTCCAAAGGGGTCACGGTCCTAATCACATATGGTTATGGATTTTGGAAATCAATTTCATCATACTACACCACAACGGATATAATAGTTAGAAAATGTATCATTGTCGAATTGCTGAGAGTTACATACGAATGAACCATAATTGCACCACAAAATTATTTAGATGAAGTGAAAGTACCACGTGTTTCGTGGTTCAATGATTATGTATGTTTAAGTATCACGTATATATATATTATTGCCAGCAGAAGTAAAACATTTTAATTTGAACCTTACTTACTTCTTATATATATAAAAACTAGCTTTTACCCGCGGCTTCGCTCGCGCCACATAAGAATAAAAAATAGCCTATGTGACATATACCAATACACACAGCGCCATCTATACCAATACTTTTGTTTTTCCTCGGGAATATCAATTTTTTCTGGGTTAAAAAGTACCCTATTATTTAATCCGGACTTCTAACTTTACGTCGGCAAAAATTCAAAGCAATCGGTTGAGTAGTTACCGCGTGAAGGTGGAACAAACAAACAAACAAACTCACTTTTAGATTTACAATATTAGTAAGGAAGTAAGAATGAATCGCTTTTCCCTTGGTCACGGCATCACGCGTGAACGGCGGAACCGATTTCACTAATTCTTTTTTTGTTGTATTTGTTATTATTAGGAGAAGGTTCTTAAGATAGAAAAAATCCTGAAAATACTACGGGAACGGGTGAAAACGGGATTGCGCGTACAAAGTCGCGGGCCGAAGTTAGTTATAGTATAAATGCGAAAGTCTGTGAGTTTGTGTGTGTTTGTTACTTCAAAACGGCTAAAGGGATAGAGATGAAATTTGGAGCAATGGTAGATTATGGTACGGAAAAACACAACAACTTTTTATCCTATAGGAACGCGGGAAGTGTGGGAGAGCCATGCTTCGGCAATCAACACGAATGGGCCGGTTCGACCGGAGTGATACCACGGCGTCACAGAAAACCGACGTGAAACAAAGCTTACGTTGTGTTTCGGCGTGTGAGTGAGGTTACCGGACGGCCAATTGCCATTCGTTGTCATTTTGAACTTTTGAAGTGTGCTGGTCGTTATTGGTCGAGATTATTTTTACAACCAATGATATGATGGAATGGACCGCGATCAAGTTCACCTCAATGTTTCATATTGGAAGTTGCAGAATAGCCTAGCTGAACGTTTAAGGATCAATTTCCAAGCCGTTTGTACACAATAAACACACCTCTCCCATAGGGTAGGCAGATACTATGGAACGCCGATTGCTACGATTCTTATACATATACCGCCTTCGCTTCCTCTACAGTCATCGGTCTTTTGATCATCGTCGGTTAAGGGTACTTCTAATTAGTCCCTTCTGTAATATATCGCCAATATGAGCGCTTACTCTTGAAACCAATCTCAATGTCAATGCAATAAAATCTCAATAATTAATTCAAATGTCAAAACTACACAACCAATATCGTAGCTCATCATTCAGAGTACGAAATATAAAGCCAAACTCAATACCAGTCTCGCATCTCAAGAGTACGAAATTTCGCAATATCAATGTCGATAGATCGGAATTGGATTTAAGAGGAAGCCCCCTGATCGATATATGTCCGTCTAGTGTCTTTACCGACGGTCCTATTCATATCTGCTCTGTATACTTCTTTTGTAACTCTGCTTTCATGTATTCTGATGTGTAATTAAACACTAACTACCTACTATACCTTCGTGGATGATGCAAGTAATACTTTAAGATTAGCCCATCATATCGTCACAAATTCTTGTAGTTAAAGAAACATAAAAGTATAATCAGATAACTAATCTCCATGATTAAAATACACTTATGAATAAAAGAGGTTGTCTGTCTGATACGAGATTAATTAAGCATTTCAAACCTTGATAAACTCGAGACGATTGTTTATCGATAACTATTTAGGCATAAAATAAATATGGTTACCTAGGAGATATACATACTGAACTTAGTACTAAAGACTTTGGAATCTAATATTATGCAACACACTAAGTTTAAAGGCCTCCTCGATTACAAGATCGGTCATAGGATTTTACGACAAAGGGCTTGTACACATGACTGCAATGCGACGTCGCATCGCAAAAAATGTGCGACCTCCTCTTACGCATCGCAAGAACTTGCGAATTGATTTGTCATCGCGCATCGAAATCTTATCTTCTCAAAACCTTTTTTGATTATTTTTCCTGTATCTCCTATGCAATAACAAAAGGGCACACTTCTTTTTACGATCCTAGTTTTCAATTTAAAATACGTTAAGTACAGTTGACGGTCGTCGAAGGAATGGTCATCCTGGGAGACGCCTTGTCGCATGCAATCGCATCGCAGCAATTTGTTTCGTAATTTTCTGCGTTGCGAATTCGCATCGCATCGCATCGCGGTTTTGCGCATGAGCCCTAAAGGCCTTCTTCTATTTCAAGATCGGTAATACGATTTTACGACAAAGTCCGTCTAAGTAGGGATGCGAACTGTCAATTCATCAGATTTGAACCGGAGTCTCTCCTTTATAAGATTAACTAGGCATTTTTTTAAGGGGGAAAATCATCGAATGGCTACTCCCGCCTGGGTGAGGTAGGCGGGAGGGAGTGTCAGACTCTTACTGACTAAAAACCACCCCGTTCCTACTCCTGCCCTTCGAGCCGGAGCCCCGACAAACCTACATGGTTTGAAGTTAAAGTAAGAGGTAAGAAGTTAAAGATGAAGAAATAATAGAGACATGCTTAATAATGATCATAAGTTGTCATTTTATATGATGCGCAGTGTATTAAAACAGAAATTTGTTTGCAGTAAATGCATATTCCTTGGTAATTGCGCTCGATTCGAAAAGGACAAAAACCAGATACAGTTATTTTACTGTTACTGTCCTCTATACGTGGTGTACTAAACTATTCATGTGGACATTCAGACACGTATTGTGGGACAACATAGCTAACCGAGTCGGATTTAAACATAATTAGCCTAAAATTACTATTAAACGTGTTGATGCGAGGCTTAGATAAGATGTATTAATATATTTGTGTATCAAGTAACTAAATGTCAGTTTCCTTATGAGGTAAGGTTCCATATAAACTCACTCTTACCTAACTTTTTGTTTATAGCATAAGCCGGTAAACGAGCAGCGGATCATCTGATGGTAAGCAATTGGCGCCGCCCATGGACACTCGAAACACCAAGGCGTTACAAATGCGTTACCGGCCTTTTGGGAATTAGAGGATTGTGGAGGATTCGGGGATTAGGAACATGGGGACTAGGGAGGGGGGTAATTGGGCCTCCGGTAACCTCACTCACACGACGAAACACAACGCAAGTGTTGTTTCACGTCGGTTATCTGTGAGGCCGTGGTATCACTCCGGTCGAGCCGGCCCATTCGTGCCGAAGCATGGCAAGCAACTTATTTATACCAAATAGTTGTATCGATCAGTTTTGAGAAACACTATATGCGAAACACTATATGAGAAACACTGCAAGAAAATATTCTTCACAGCCAATTTTCAAGACAGAAAAACAGAAAAACGGGAAAAAGCCATTAAACGGAATAAAAAATCTAATTTGGATATAATATTTTGCGGGTTCAACCACAATCTTCATGTTCGATACAAACACGTTAACAAATGAGGCAGGCACATAGTAAACGCTACAAAGAATGATTGAGGTCAGTTCTCACCTTCATAACTATGTAATTTTAAGGCTAATGAAGCGATTCTCTTTAATTTTTTTATGTAATATAATCCGTAACATTGTGTAACAACGGTGAACAATGCGTGAAAGTGAGAATGAGTGATACTAATACTAGTTACATTGTTCTCAGGGCAAGCTTCGGATTACAACCTAATAAAACTCGTACAAGGAAAGATAATTGTTTTAAAAGTAAGAGTGCTAAGCAATAGGGTAGATGACTAATTTTTATTTTAATGCCCGCCTGGTATATTATTTAAAAACGTTAGACACGTATTTTTTATTTACTTACGGAAACGAATAGTTCCGAAGATAATATATTGATTTGAAATATCGCATGACGTGACTTTTGAGTACGATTTATACTCTAAAATGTAGATATCTCCCACTCCTAAAGTTTGTTTCGTTTTTATGATCTAAGTAGGCGTTGGACCGTGGGGGTTCCGGAGCAGGTTTCTTCAGAGGACCCGGTGCCCCTTATAGGTGCTGAGGGTGGCCACCGTGCTAGGCGTCTTTTGAAGGTTCCCCCCGTCATAAAAAAGGTTAACTATAAACCACGTATCGAATCGATGATGACTAACAACTTTTAAAATTAACGCTACAAAATCCAGAGCTAATTTGGCAATAAAAATATTAAGCATAATATGCAATAAAATAATTAATACTTTAAATAAGCCGGCCCATTAGTTACTGTTGTAAATTATAGTTTTATCTATGTACACGAATAAAAACACGTTTAATTGAATTATTGCCTTCGACGCTGAATCTAGAAAAATATTTTTATAAAATGGCTTAATATTTTTGTTAGGAAGGTACAAATACTGAGAGGATGATACCCAAAAAGTGGTTCTGGGGTCATCGGGGTCCAGATGTGATGTGCAATAGGTATATCAAATATCTTTGTCTTAACTGCGCCTAGGATTATGTACCAACCTATACATACATATACGAGAAAAACTTTACCAATGGTTATTAAAGATTGGATTGGAAACAAAAAGAAAAAATAATTCACTTTTCTGTGATTAAAAAACATGCAATTTTAGTATAACAATAGGCGTTGAGTCTGTAATGTACCTAATATTTATCAATATCTTTTCACTTTACTAAAAGTTTTGTTTGACTGTTCCAAAGTAGCGTATAGATTTTTTATGGGATAAGCCGGGTAACGAACAGACGAATCACCTGATGGTAAACAATCGGCGTCGCCCATGGACACATGGAGCACCAGAACAAGTGCGTTACCAGCCTTTTGGGGATTAGGAATTTGATGATAGTTGGGGGTTTAGGGATTGGAGACATTAGGGAAGGGGGGAGGGGGGTTATTGGGTTTTCGGTAACCTCACTCACACGACGAAACACAACGCAAGCATTGTTTCACGTCGGTTTTCCGTGAGGCCGTGGTAACACTCCGGTCCCACATTTAAACATCTAAAAAGTTTGTTTCTAGTGACTACCGGCTACATTCCTAACTCTAACAGTTACAATGCTTACCCTCTTCCACACAAAAGTCGGAGTGCCTCGATATGTCCCTCGAAGGCAGCCCAGAGTGTGGGCGTCATGCCAGACTCATCTTTATTGTTGCATTCCTTGCGAGTCGCCTCTCGCAACACCTCCAGCAAACCATCTTTGGCCGCTCTGAAAAATAAATAGATATAATTTAATACTTTTTGTCAATTAAGTACCAAGTCAGTTGTATTGTTTTGATCACTTTTTATGGCATAGGATAAACGAGCAGTTGGATCATCTGATTGTTAGCAATCAGTGTCGTCCTTGAACACCCGGTACTCCAGATGTTAGAAATGCATTTGTCACGTTTGGTTGAAAACAATGCAAGGTAGGACTGATGACGGGAGTCCACCTGGATCATTATCCAGATGGATTCCATCATCCTATAATAGGTAAACCTAAGTACTTGCTCATAATCATTACACTAGCAAAGATCATATAAACTAGGCCAAGAAGGGAAGAAGTTAATTCGTAATAAACTAGTGATGAACAATGATCAACAATGAACTAGTGATCAACAAACTAGGGAATATTTGTTAATTAACTAGTTATCTAGACCTTAAAGAAATAAGTCTAGTTGTTAGTAAACTATCTTGTTGTTAGTAGTACCTAGTATTATGGTACTATCACATTCTTTATGTCTTTAAGTAAAGGTATTTTTATCGTTAATCTAACGCTCGAATAGTGAAAGGCTAATCAATTTTAAGTTACTTAAATATCGTGCCATCTCTGTCATGATACAAAGAATTTGCAGTGACAGACCATACTTAAGCGCGACTTAAAATTTAGTACCTAGCCTTTTAGTATCCGAATACTTACGAATACGCCGGAGCGTACGTCAGAGGCCTTAGTACGGGGTTTTTTTACGTATAAAGTATTCAAAACGAGTACGCGTTCGGCACTCTGGTTGGCCGGCGCCAATGAAGCAACCAATCAGAGCGCCGAATGCGTACTCGGTACGATTACTTTAAACGTAAAACAAACTCGTATGACGGCCTTATTACAGGTTTTTGTTTTAATTATTGTGACGTAGAGTAAATTTATCAAACAAATACATTTTTTTAAATGCCCAAGTAAGATACGGTATCGGTTCCATCAGGGGTATGAAAAATTGTTGATAAGATTATTGATAAATACTATTAAGTAGTAAGTAATATAATTTAATCCCAATGTTTGACGGTAATCTTTTTTTGCAAATGATAACTCGGCTAATAGACGTGACGTAATAAGAACCTCCTTCTTTTTAAGTTGGTTACAATACTGCTTGTGAGTGTTTTTATTGGAATTTCTATACGCTTCGTTGACAGTCTGTTTTTTTTAAATCTCTTTAATAGCACGGAGTCTGGAATTGTGCCCGGTATATGGCAATAGGCTCACCTCCTATTACATGGGACTCATAACATAAATAGTGAAAAGTGGGTGTTACATTGTACAGTGGCATAATGTGCACCTCTGCCTGCCCCAACGGGATAAAAGGCGTGATGTTATGTTATGTTATGTTGAACAACCAGTAGTTGTTCAAATTATAAATAAATAAATACATATGTAAGGCAGAATTCGGCCGGCTTCGCTTGAAATTTCGCCGATTCTTGTTGTGGGACATTTTTTCTCTAGTGCATCCTTCGCTTAAGAAAGTAATTGCTATCAATACAATAACTTTGAGAGGTTCCAGTTCCAGTAGTTAAAAGAATACGTATCGAGGGACAATTTCTGAAAGAGTAGAGACCACGGAGAAATCTATTGAAACCCAATTGGTCCCTTTTAAGGTCAAATGAGGTGGTTAAAACAAAATTAGTTTTATTATTGTTTCACTTTATACAGTCAAAAGTTGACGCCACGTCACTCATGTCAGTGACCTTTCCTGACATGGTACTCATAGTGATACGTCACCCAGCAACCTAACACCTGCATGTCATGTCACCCAAAATCGATAACATGATAACGACAACTTAGCATGACATTTTGACCCTTAGTACACAAATAATAAGTGTTAGAATAGGGGCGGATGTTTTTAGCAATACGGGATACCCTCGACAGTGGTGCCCAAGCAAGCGTGAAGGTGCAGTATGACATACAAATACGTAGGAAGTATGTATTTGTCATAATTCAATGTTCGTCGTAACTACAAAATATTTAAGGCTTTTATTGTTATGGTATTACGTTACGTAATCTTATGGAGCATGTAATGCCGTAATAGTCTTTTAAGAATATTTTTCTATTTTTTAATTCTAACTTTAAGAACTAAACTGAAATGATTTATAGGTAAATAGCATTTAGATCACCTGATCCTGGTGGTACCTACGCGATACAGAGCCGATAATGGACTCCTAGAACATCCGAGGAGGAACAAGTACTGTAGTCCTAAGTTCCTAACCTTTGAATTCCTAATAATAACAGAAAGAAGTAAACTTTACGTAGGTATTATTACGTTTATTGACTGATTGATTAATTAGTGTCTTCTTCACCGAGAACTGTTTTAACTAACTGAAGCTGAGAGGCTGGTACTCGTATGCCCCGTAGTAAATAAGCTGCGGATGTTTAAATCAACATCAAGTCATCAACTGAAAACATTCAGATCTCTGACATCTTTTGCAGATTGTCATTATTCCGATACAAAATCGAATGATTTAAGTTTCTAGTTACTTAGTTAATTTTAAAAGAAATTGTATCGAAATGTCATGCATAGGTATATTACCTATTTTGTCAGATGTTGGGGAAATTCGAACAGTAACAGTGTGGAGAAAAACATCATGAGGAAACCCTGGAAACCAGGACTTAAGTTTGAAGTCACTGATAGTGATACACCTTGAGTAAATCAGTAAATGTGATGATGAATGCTCGTGAAGAAGAAGCAGAAGGCAGAAGCAAGTCTCCAATAACACCCTAGTTATGTTAGTCATAGCATAGCATATAAACTAACAAAGTAGGTACCTACGTTTACTAAAACCTACAAAATCACCACAACAAAAGCCTAAAGTTGCTATCAGACTGTCTACTGTTTCGGAGAAACCCATACAACATATTCCTATTGTATATGTGGGTGATACAACGTGTTCAATGACACTTCCCTGTTCCGTTGTGGTACGTGGAAGTCGGTGGAGGCTCGCAGGCCGCAGGAGACACGGTTGGCTTGTCTCCAATATGTAGTTCAATGTCCCGACTAATTCACCGGGCTTACGGTGACGAATCGCAAACACGAAGCGAAAGCGAATTCACTTTACGTAATTCGTTTTTAAGTACGTACCAAAATAAATATAAATACTGATTTTTGTGTAGAAGATTCTGGAAATAACTTTCGAGTGTTTCGTTCTGGAATCACATCAACGGTTTGTAAGAGGCCACTGTTGACTAAATACCTCTTCTCGCACGGAGGTTTGAGCATTAATCACCACGGTTGCTCAAAGCGGGATGGCGATTTCAAACTTATACGCCTACCTAACAATTGAAATTTTGGAATGCATATGTAGGCTTTAGCAGGCGTATTGGTATTACGGCGGAGAACTCAGAGCTGGTGATATGTTTTCTCAACAGTTAAGTAGGTCCTAGAAGTTTCGAAGCCTTTAGACAAAGGTAGGAAGAGGAGAACATCTACCTACCTACCTATGGAAAGACATGGTGCCTGTTTCACAAATAATTACAGTTAATTTGATTGATAGAGCAGATTCAGATAACGCTCGAATATTGAAGGCTACTCAATTGTAATTTGCAATCAAGTATAAACTAGTTCTGTCACTGCAACCTAAAATAGAGTAGCCTTTCTCTATTCGGGCGTAAGTAAGTCCAACCTCTCTCACAATATTTTTTATTTAGTAATAGTAGGTATCAGGGATTAGTCTTAAGGCCTACTTTCCTATGTAATACGGTGGAATAATAAATGAATTATTAGGGACTAAACTTCTTGATAGATAAGAGGTAATATGTAAGTGCCAAGTGTAAGGCCATATGTGATGGCATTAAATAGGTAGCAGAATTATATGACTTAATGAAATGATTCATTTTGATCTATTTATTGTTCTCGTATTTTTTTATTGAAAGGACTTTTTCTTGTTTACATTTTTTAATTAGCAAATAACATCAGAAATCACTTACTTATTTAGCATTTCAAAAATGTTTAGAAAAGCGTAAAATAATTAAGTAATAAAACAATTCATTTTAGTAATCTTTTCTTTTCATCTTAATTAGCCGGCGTTCTTTAAAACATTCTTATTGGCTCTCGTATTCATAACAATTTTTAATTATGAAACTGATTGCAGATTATGCATATTGCGTAAAGAAGGAATTCTAATTAACTCAGCATGTTTTCTCTTCTTGTAATTTTTAATTGTGCGTCCACTATTATTGAATGTTATCGAAAATACCTCTACGCATTAAGTACCGATAACTTATCAAGATTGCACCAACACCAACCAAAGACAAGATTGTCCAGTTTTTACTTACTTATGAAATCTGTCTGTTGTCATTTTTATAGTTTTTCACGGCACTTTTACCACAACACTTGTACACAACGACCGCACGAAAGTTTGTTCAACTCATTTTAAACAAATTGCCACCGTTTAGAACCGCGAAATTGATAAGCTGAGAAAGTTTACTGTTTTGTCACACTTCACACTTTAGCGAATTAAAATAGTAACTAATTTACAGTTTAAACATAATTTATTAAGTTAAATGCAGTGTAATTATCATAAAAAGCTTTAAAACTTTTATTCAATTAATATTTTGTTAGATCGCTACGTGTTAAAATATAATAATAACAGAAACACCTGTTTCACTCAGGTGAAACATTGACTGTTGTCAAGTCACAGAGGTAACACAAACCTAAACTTCGTCAAACTTTGAACGAATGGTTTTAAATGAATGACATCGAAACATGTACAGCGGACTGAATGATTTTATGATGTACATATTTATTATTAATACTAGCGACATCTAGTCGTAGAAAATTGTAAATAAAAATTACAGCGGCATCTGTTGTCCAATAGCTGCGATTATTCAATTAGTTAGTAATGCTACTTCTCGATAGGTGGCACTACTGACATCCGTTCTCGACTTTTAAAATTTGAATTTGCATTAAGTTTTTTTTAATTACCTATCCTTGAAATCGAGGTCAATAATATCAAATATCAAAGGTACTGCTGCTTTTTTCATTTTTTTTTTCTTTAAAAATCATTGCCCATCACTATGATTTTCTTCCTGTGTCGTTGGGTGCTTATTCTTTACTTAACTTTTCTACTTTAATTCATATTATGGAAATCAACTAACTATAAATACAAATATTTTAACTATATTTAAAATTCTAAAAATAATTTAAAAAATTAAATAAGCGTTACCTATTTTAATTAAAAGCGTTAAATAATTTCTCGATCATTTTCGAAATATTTAGATTTAGGAATAACATTGATATTTAGGAAACATCACAATTATTCTTTTGCCGAGCTTTTTGTTCATTTATCTGTTTATACGAATCTAATTAGCAATTAAATTGATTTATAAATACTTTTAACAATTATATTTGACTTGGCGGTTGTAGATACACTTTTTAAAGTAAATAAAGTTGGTTTCTAGATAGAACTACCTGCCTAAGTACCTAAAGATAATTCTTACTTGAGATGACAATCTTAGAACAAATATGTAGAATGCTTTGGGTTCATAAGCACAATGGATGAAATACGTAAATAAATAAATATTACACCAGACAGATATATCGAACTTTCCTATACAAAATGCATAGACGATAGTCGGATGAGTGAATAGAAAAGTCCTACTTGGGTACTTATGAAATAGACAGTCACAATCTGCAAATTATCAAAATATGTCAAAGTTTAATGTCAATCCCATACAATATTTTTGTTTAGTTTTTTTATTTTAGTAAGTTTTGTAATTAGTATAAGGCGTCAAGCCTGTCTATGCATTGTTCTCACATAAACGTACAGTATTGGAATATGTATCAGAGACATTGTAGAACATACTTTTTTAAAAAGAATAATGAATGTAGTTTCATGCTCGTTCTTCTCCATTAGAATCTACAATTTGGAATGAGCACCTAACTTTACTGACAGACAGAATATTATTTATTTTGTATTTGTTGACGTTTCAAAAGTACCAAAATAAGGTTTACTTAATTGAAATAAATGCTTTGACTTTGACATAACTTTTTAAAATTAGGTATGATAACGCTTATCTCAACACTATTATTCTGAGGGTGGCAAATCAATGAAATTGTGCAATGACTTCTCCCGCCTTGGATGAGGCGAGACGGACTGTCAGACTCTTACTTATTGAGTAAAACCACCCCGTTCTTACTCCCACTTCGAAGCAGTACCTCGGCGACCAGTTACGCCATCCGTCCGATCCTATACATTCATCATCATCATCATCAACAGCCGGAAGACGTCTACTGCTGGACAAAGGCCTCCCCCTTAGTCCTCCACGTTGAACGACAACTCTCCCCACCTGCATCCACTGGCTCCTCGCCACTCTAGCGATGTCGTCGGTCCACCTAGCGGGAGGCCTGCCCACGCTTCGTCTTCTGCGTGCTTACTCTTGAAACCAATCAAATCCCAATAATGATTCAATGTCAAAACTGTACAACCCCTTTCGTAGCTGTTACAATAGCATTCAGAGTACGGAATATAAAACCAAACTCAATACCATTTAGTTTATTCAATATCCGCGCAATACGGATGCAATGGGCGCTAGAGTTGCAACTTAAGAGTACGAAATTTTACAATACCAATGTCGATCGATCGGAATTGGATTCAAGAGTAAGCCCCCTGGTCCGTGGAAGGAATTCTTATACATTGACATTTCTTTAATCTTTACATTTCTTTTACTCGTTCCGCTAGCGTTTAAATGGCATTTACGTATCTGATACCTAGAGACCTATAAAAGCATGGCGTGATAAACAATAAAGTGATGAGATAGGTCCAAGTATTCACACATTCACATTATCATGAAAGCTGCCGCAATAACCTTACCTAAAAGTGAATTATGCTGTGTTTATCTCAAGTGCGCGATATATTATCGAGCGCGCGATAAACCATTGGGCCCACTTATCTAGCCGCTTGACTATTTTTAAAGGGTTCATAGATACAAAGAGATTAGGGAAAATAGTTCTAAATGAGAAATTCTTTACCTATCACTTATTTCCACACTTAGTACTTACTTTTTGTAACTTAAAGATTTATCTGAATTGATATAAGATTATAAGATATCGTCCTGAAGAATCACTCTATTTATTAAAAAAACCGCATCAAAATCCGTTGCGTAGTTTTAAAGATCTAAGCTTACATAGGGACAGGCAGTCGGCGGCTACATAGTGATGCAGTGATAAGATTCATACTTAATTGATGACTGTTGATGAAGCGAAAGAGGTATGTAGGAATCGTAGCAATTGGCGTTCTATAGTTTCTGCCTACCCCCATGGGAGAAAGGCGTGAAGTTATGTATGTGTACTTTTAAATTGCAAAATACAAAACAAAAGTCAGATTTTAGTAACGTTTTTGTAATTAACTTTACAAACTTACTAAAAGATTTAGAGATCAAAATGATTATCATAGTTCCCTGGAGACAGGATAGTACGCAACGTGTTACAGAGTCCTTTCTGTACGGAACCATACTTCGTCATCTGTGTTTCTAAACGAACCTACGACATTACTGAAAATCTTAGTGTACGGCGGGCAAGGATGAAAAATATATTTGAGCACCTCATAGACGCCCCTCATTTTTTTTGGCTTCTCTGCCACTATAGGGGCTGTTGTGCACGCGTGTCTCGCGTCTCTCCTCTGTAACCTACAGCTGTAGCCAAATGTCATTTAGCGCTTGTCTACATGTAGAATAGAAAACCACATTATATGGAATTGACGTAAATTTTGAGACTTGTCAGTGTCATCCCCATACATTTAGTTTTCTACTCTCTCTGTAGACAAGCGCTAAAGTGGCGTATGGCTAAAGGTACTGGTGTCCTGGGCACTTGCCTATTTTGTCTTAGGGCTAATACGGTTCTGAACTGCCTATTATTAACAAGGCTACCTTAGAATACCTTTATTACTGGAATAAAGCTTTGAAGTTGTCTTTACAGCTGGAGTCTGCTGTCGGACTAACTCAAACACAAAGCCAAGTGATGTGCAACGCTTTGTGAGCTTTTTTACGAATCAATGTGTAAATTACAAGTGTTGTTTGTTGTTGAAACTATCATTAACCCTTTGAGTACCGTCATTATAGACACAATTAAAGAACAATAGGTTGCGGTCACCGGTGTCCTCGCGGTGTTTGACAGTTTAATTTAATCCAATCATTAGAAGGAAAGAAAAATCGTTTATTACGCTACGACACACATACAGACAACAATACAAGAACATGGATAATTTCATGGTGCGTCGCAGCGCAAAATGCTGGAGCTCTGCTGGCCTGGGCACGAAGGCCGGAGTTCATAGCGCTGATTTTCAGCACCAGCCTGCTTAATACCACCACAGATGGGGCCCAATAGGGCTGATGCCGACACGGATCCGCGGATAACCTAACGGGTTGCCGGGGCTCCGGTTCGAAGTGCAGGAGTAGGAACGGAGTGGTTTTTAGTCAGTAAAAGTCTGACACTCTCCCTCCCGCCTCACCCAGGCGGGATAAGTCATTCGATGATTTTCCCCCCGTTAAAAAGCCTGTTTAATACCGTTACAAAATGTGATTGATTACGTTGTTGTCGATTGAGATGAGCATTGAGCTAATATAAATAAATATCGATTCATGAGGAAATGAGTTTAGTTTCTAGATTAGAAACATACATGGAGTTTTTTTTTTTATTTTTTTTAATATTAAAGATTATTTCTCCACGGACTCTAGGTCCGTGCCCTTGTCATACAGTTTTTTAATTATAATACATCTAGTCAATTTTTATAAAGTAAAGAGGGAACCTAGTTACATACTACAATTAACTACATCTATAATTATTAGCAAAAGTATAGGTTACATAATAATTAGGCACTATTTATACATACATGGAGTTAAGATGCTCACTATTTTGATTAAACAATAAGTTATCTATTTACTGACTGCCTCGTTGGCCGAGTGGTCGCAAGTGTGACTGCCGGGCAATGGGTCTCGGGTTCGATTCCCGGGTCAGGCGAAGTATTACTGGGTTTCTAATTCTTAGTAGTAGCACGGAGACTGGAATTGTGCCCGGTATATGGCAATAGGCTCACCCCCTACATGGGACTCATAACATAAATAGTGAAAAGTGGGTGTTACATTGTACAGTCGAACCCGAGACCCCTTGTCCGGCAGAGCGCATTAGCGTAATAAACGATTTTTCTTTCCTTCTAATGATTGGATTAAATTAAACTGTCAAACACCGCGAGGACACCGGTGACCGCAACCTATTGTTCTTTGTACAGTGGCATTAAGTGCCGTAATGTGCAACTTGACTCCTTCGGAGATAAAACGTATGAAGTTATGTTTTGTTTTACCTATTTACTTAATTTCAAAACATTTACTTAATTTTTTACTCATAAACGATAAATAATAATCATAAAATTAATTTCGAAGTTAAACAAAAAGCAATCATACGCTCATAAGCCCACGAGTGCGTACAATCAACGCGATTTGATTATAGGACTTCAATAGTGATAAGTTATGATAGAGGGCGCTCTCGTCGAGCACTACACGCGAAATACATTAAAGATAACAAGCTAATGGATAACAAATATTTACCCATCGCGCAATTACTAGTAAATATAGAATTTCGGTAAAATATAGATTATGCATTGCATGATAGATTATAATTAGAGTAGGGCTTTTTAGATAGGACGGGATTAATCATATATTTCGCCAATCAATATCACGTATCATGGTGTTGTGAAGCCTAAATGGTTCTGCTATCTAGTAATTTACTTTAACTATCAGGAGTATTACTGTAACTATCAGGTTAAAGGCTAAAATGGTAGGAACTGCTGTGTAGGTACTTGGATAAAGGTGATAGCCTGATTGCTATCAGAGCGTAGAAGGATATTACTGTAACTATCAGGTTAAAGGCTAAAATGGTAGGAACTGCTGTGTAGGTACTTGGATAAAGGTGATAGCCTGATTGCTATCAGAGCGTAGAAGGATATTACTGTAACTATCAGGTTAAAGGCTAAAATGGTAGGAACTGCTGTGTAGGTACTTGGATAAAGGTGATAGCCTGATTGCTATCAGAGCGTAGAAGGATATTACTGTAACTATCAGGTTAAAGGCTAAAATGGTAGGAACTGCTGTGTAGGTACTTGGATAAAGGTGATAGCCTGATTGCTATCAGAGCGTAGAAGGATACTACTGTAACTATCAGGTTAAAGGCTAAAATGGTAGGAACTGCTGTGTAGGTACTTGGATAAAGGTGATAGCCTGATTGCTATCAGAGCGTAGAAGGATACTACTGTAACTATCAGGTTAAAGGCTAAAATGGTAGGAACTGCTGTGTAGGTACTTGGATAAAGGTGATAGCCTGATTGCTATCAGAGCGTAGAAGGATATCTGGTAATAGCTGACTAGGATCTAGGATTAAACTGCCTCGTTGGCCGAGTGGTCGCAAGTGTGACTGCCGAGCAAGGGGTCTCGGGTTCGATTCCTGGGTCGGGCGTCGACGGAGTCTGGAATTATTTCGATGCTTTTATTAGTTAGGTACTGTAGTAGATGTAGTAAATTTTTGCTATATCATTCATAAACACTCGCTAAATATTATTTACAGATCAGTATCATTTACACGTTGATCTGCTGCCGTTCAAGGGGTCTGGGGTTCGACTCACAGGTCAGGCAAAGTATTACTGGTTTTTTTAAAGATTCTCAGTAGTAGCACGGAAATTATGCCCGGTATATGGCAGTAGGCTCACCCCCTATTACATGCCACTTATAACACAAATAGTGAAAAGTGGGTGTTACACTGTACAGTGGCATATTGTGCAACTCTGCCTAACCCTCCGGGGATAAAAGGCGTGATGATGTTATGTATATCTAGTAAACATAGTATGATGGTGTTTGTGATTTAATAGTCGTAGATCAGAGCCCGCCACGTCAGGACTAAGGAAGTCGTAAACTGTTTGTACCTGTGTGGTCGCTGCTAGGAATAGTCTTCTGGAAATGTTTCGCTGAAACCTTATTGAAGTCTTTAACTGTCGTTAGGTAGGTGGTGAAGGCAAATCTTCAGTTGACTACGCATATATGCCGTGCATTAGAGCCTTGATGAGATAAAGGTGTTATGTCTTCAGTATTTAATATGTCGTTTTCTTTCTTTTGCCGTGGGTACGTTTACAAACATACAAGTGTAAGAGAGCTATGCTTCGGCACGATTGGGCCGGCTCGACCGGAGTGATACCACGGCCTCACAGAAAACCGACGTGAAGCAACGCTTGCGTTGTGTTTCGTCGTGAGAGTGAGGTTACCGGAGGCCCAATTACCCTCCACTTCCCCAATCTCCCCAATCCTTGAATCCCCATCGATCCTCAAACTCCTAAACCCCAAAAAGCCGGTAAAGCACTTGTAACGCCTTTGGTGTTCCAGGTGTCCATGGGCGACGCCGATTGCTTACCATCAAGTGATTCGTCAGCTCGTTTACCGACACGTACAAAATACAATTTGACATACAGATGGTACTCAGACATGGAACAACAATTTGTGGATCACAGAAAGAGTTGTTCTGTGCGGGAATTGGACCTGCGACACGTTAGGCAGCGGCCAGTTGCTCAGCAACTGCGCCACCCGTGCAGTCAGTTATTTTGTCGTTTAGCCGCCACCTACCCTCTTTCCGTGGGTATTGTAGAAGTCGACTGAGGGACTACATGACAAACTTTATTCATTTCATTCAGAGTCTCACACAAATCATAGGACATAAATACTACTTGCGAAAGGATAAATTCATTTATTCAAATAAAAAACTTAAATTAAAAACTAACTATTACTTAAAAAAATTAAAACTCAATATTACTAAATTAAATACCTATATACAACTAAAGATTAAAATTAATTATAAGAAAAAACAAAAACAACTATTTACATAAAGCGTCGAAAAATTCGTCCGCATCGACGTCAGTGGGGAAAGTACCCAGAAGGCTGGCAGCATTGCCACGTTGTATGGCAATGCTTAACCTCTGACCGAGAAAAAGACCAGCCCTCTGGTCACGAGATGTGTCAACCAGGCGTTTTAAAATGTTTTGGAATAATTTAAGTGCACTCGGACCCCACGGACCTAGCGTCTCAACCCCAAACGGCTCAAAGATATAACTACCAGCAAGGTTGTTATACTTGCGCCGCTTGAGGCTTTCTGCAGAGGCAGCAGCCGAATCAGCACAACCCGCCGTTACTGGAAGATGAGAAGGTGCAAGGGTGTCAACGCAGGTTGCGTCCCACACCAAAGACCTTCCCAGCTTCCAGGGCATAATGGACATACCGTCGGGTCTCTTACCATCGTCGCGTGCCAAACCCTTTGGTTCCAGAACAGCTGGCACACCGGCGATATAAGAGCATAACATAACATAACACCACGCCTTTTATCCCCGAAGGGGTAGGCAGAGGTGCACATAGAAGTAACACCCACTTTTCACTATTTATGTTATGAGTCCCATGTAATAGGGGGTGAGCCTATTGCCATATACCGGGCACATTTCCAGACTCCGTGCTACTACTGAGATTTTTAAAAAACCCCAGTAATACTTTGCCCGACCCGGGAATCGAACCCGAGATCCCTTGCCCGGCAGTCGCACTTGCGACCACTCGGCCAATGAGGCAGTCTCAGGATGTCTCAGTGTCACAGGGTGCACCTACACGCAAGCAAGCAGCAAGCCAGATACACTTGCGAAAAGAATACATATACTGAAATTACCCTCCTCTGCGTCCTTGGCCATCTGTAATCGTAATTCAGTTCTGAGTAGGTATTTTATTTTATAATTCATACACATAGCCCAACGTAGTGGGTATTATGACACACACGTACTATATAATGAAATTAACATTTTTTAATATACCTAGAATATAATACAATTTTCCGAAAAGTTTTCCGTAAAATATTCTTTCGACAAAGTAAAAATAAAGTCTCATAAAAAAATACAAAATAGTTATTTACTTACTTACTAAAGCATTTGTGAAAATGAAATATTTAATACATAAATAAAAGTCGTGAATACAATAAAAATAATTACACATAATAAATAAATATTTTGAATTAAAATTACCAAGTTCCGCATTTTGAATAAAATAAATAATTGAACATCATTTACTTTTCATAATGTGCTTAGTATTTTTCAGGTACAAAAATGTGTTTAAGGTCAACGATCCCAAAAGTAGCATGAACATTGAACAGTATGCGGTCAATTTTTCCATTCAAATATGGAGGTAACATACTGAAAACTTATATTTTACAATCGATCGATTTGTATAAATGTCTAGAAATGAAAAAAAAGTAAGTACTTTTGATTGTAACTTTCTCCTGGTCCTCATCTAAGTAGGGGTCAGTAAATGCTGAACGTCAGTATTTTAGAATATACGGGGATGGGGTAGGGTCATAGACAAATAGATATACTGAAGCAGTGGACCGTAACAGCCTGTAGATGTTGACTGCCATCTTCATCTTCACAAATTGTATGTGTGTATATTTGGTGGTCCATGCCTGTGTGTATGTGTGTATATTAAATATCGTGCCATCTCTGTCATTCCACAAAGTATTTATATTGACAGAGCTATACTTAAGCGCGATTTATAATTGAGTAGTGTTTGAGTACTAATAATAAAAATATTATGTGCTTTATTGTACACCACACAATCGCATTATGGGATAAATATTAACAAAAATAGTGTACAATGGGCGGTCTTATTGTATATGAGTATTTGGACCTATGATTCCATATAACAAACTTTGTTATTGTGACATGCACAAACAAATCGTCTGTTGACAGCGAGTTTCAAACGAAACTATTCGCTAACAACACAGTCCGTTTGGTAGTACGCGGTATTTTTCAGCGTCAATTCATGCGGACTTTTCCGGCGATTTTTCTACTAAATCACGAATCACGGCAAAAAAATCAAGATGTCTGCCACGACCGAGACGCAATCACCCGATGGATCGGCCAGACCCGCGCGGAATGTTAAACGATCCTTGTATTTATTATCTGTGCATTGAGCGAGTTCTTATTTCAAAACATCTATTTTTTAATATTTGAAATGCGTTTTTTATTTGGCTGATAATAAAAAAAAAACATGAATCTTTTTAATTTAATGTTTGAAATTAGAATCAACTAACATTTCATAAAGTAAAAATTTGTATGTGTATGGTTATTTATTGTTTGTAAATAGACTCTCGCAATAAGGTTGTTAATATTTCGAAATGAATGATTGGCATGTTGTCTGCAGAACACTTTTTGTCAATACTTCTTTTTATCAAGTCACACCATAATTACTAATACGAGAAATTGTTAGAGATCACATCAATTTCATTGTAAGTAGATAGTATTCTACATAGTTGCGTATTATGAACGTCTAATTAAGCTTATTGATCGGTGAACTATTGTGTTCCAAACAAAAGTATTATTCTAAACATTTCCCAATCCATCTTGAACACAACGTGACTGATTACATATTACAAATTGCCATAATTAATCGGTAATGTAAACCAATACTGCGTCACAGATATTGCGGTGTAACGATGTAACGACAGCATTCATTAGCTTAAGTGGCCACTACAACTGTTGAATCATGCTCAACGACGCTAAATGAGCAAAACCACAAAATGCGAAAATGGCGATGCCCGCTTCACCATTATATTGATTTCGACGCCATTAAAACGAACCGGAAATTAAAAAGAAATAAAAACATATTGCTTTCCCGCGCGCACCGAACTTCACCCAATTTGTACACGTTCTGTTTTCGAACAAGCGGTTTTTTTCGCGTTCCATAATGACGTAACTGACTCCTCGGAGTCATTCAATATTCGATCGAAATCACTGGGAATACAAAAGAAATTTTACGGAATGCGATTTATAAAACATCACTTTATAATCGTGCATAATAGGTGTAATATAGGGTAGGTAGATTTTATTTGGCATGCCATTATTGTCAGTGTGATATGATTATTATATTATCGGGCGATAAACGGACATAAAAAAGATATATCGTGGTGAGGCAATCATCTCGAACGGGGATTACGATGTTATTACAGTGTATCATGTGGATTTATTGAGAATGTTCCCGGCTAATTAGATTCGAGAGAGGGAATATGAGTAACGTCTGTAGTAAATCATGAGCTTTGCAAAGGAACTCTAGAAATGTTTGCAGCTTAGTGTTGGGTATTCGCTTTAGTTTGGTATTAGCGCTAATCCTCTTGTTAAATGAACTAAATTGAAGTAGGTGTGGGGAAGCCAAGCTTAGGCCCGAATGGGCCGGCTCGACCGGAGTGATACCCTCACAGAAAACCGACGTGAAATAACGACTGCGTTGTGTTTCGTCGTGTGAGTGAGGTTATCGGAGGGAATACCCTCCTCCATAATACCTATCCCCAATCTTCGAATCCCCAACAATTCTTTAATTCCTAATCCTCGAAAGGCCTCGAAAGGCGACGCCGATTGCTTACCATCAGGTGATCCGTCTGCTCGTTTACCAGCTTATGCCATAAAAAAGGTGCCTGGTGTACCTGTTGTGTTTACATCGGCAGATAAACGAGAAATAAAATAGATCAAATACCTATGACTGCCTCGTTGGCCGAGTGGTCGCAAGTGCGACTGCCGGGCAAGGGGTCTCGGGTTCGATTCCCGGGTCGTGCAAAGTATTAATGGGTTTTTAAAAAAAATCTCAGTCGTAGAACCGAGTCTGGAATGGGGATGATGACAGGGTATGAAAATTAAAAATCTAATTAGTCCGTAAGTTAGGTAATTAAAAAATATTAGACACGTATTTTTTTATTTTGTCGTATAATAAAACAATACTTAGATAAAACGAATCAAAGTTTAGGAGTGGGGGCTAAAACGTCATTTCTCAGTATAAAATGTACTGAGAAGTGACGTCACGCGACATTTCAAATCAATATATCTTCGAAACTATTCGTTTCCGTAAGAAAATAAAAAATACGTGTCTAATGTTTTTAAATAATCTACCAGACGGACAATGAAATAAAAATTAGTCGTCTACCCCATTGTGCCCGGTATATGGCAATAGGCTCACCCCCTATAACATGGGACTCGTAACATAAATAGTGAAAAGTGGGTGTTAGGTACATTGTATAGTGGCATAATGTGCTCTGCTTACCCCTTCAGGGATAAAAGGCGTCAAAATATTAGACACATATTTTTTATTTTGATGTATAACAAAATGATACTTAGATATAACGAATCAAAGTTTAGGAGTGGGGGCTGAAACGTCATTTCAAAATTTATTTATTTATTTAAGGACAACCAACAAAGCATACACCAACATACATGATAGGTTTTTTAACATATTTTAAGTGACGTCACGCGACATTTCAAATCAATACATCGTCGAAAGTATTCGTAAAAAAAATAAAAATACGTGTGTAATGTTTTAAAATAATCTACCAGACGGACATTAAAATAAAAATAAGTCATCTACCCTATTGGAATTGGAAGTGTTCCATAGTTCCCCATCCATAGTCAACGTAAGCTCGCTCGCTGAAAAGTTTCCGCCACTTAACTTGTTGTGTGGCAACACCATTAATTATATTCAGACTTCCGAAAAGGAGATGATGTAGCTAAAAATATTCAAAAGCAATTATGAAGCTTTGACAATAAATGTTCTGATTCTGGTTATCAAACTTCTTGACACAAAATATAATCTACTTCAGAAAGACAGAAGAAACATGCACACGAACTTTTTGCATTTATAAAATTAGTAACATACAGTGTAAATAATACTGATCTGGGTATAATAAATAACATTTAGCAACAGTTTATCAATAATGCCGCAAGAATTGACTACATCAACAACAGTAACCAATAAAAGCATCGAAGCAAAATATTCCTTCCAAATTCAAATTATATTTTAAAATCTTAGCAGCCAGTCCGTACGTATCAATTTGCGTTCGCATTACAAGCGTTCAGCCTATAAAACCGATAACATCGTTATTATGTTCGAAATTCGAATGAAATTGTAACGTAAGCATTTAACGCCTTTAGCGATTGTTAGGAACTGCCACGAGGTGGCGCTGCCGGCCCGGAAGGCGGCAGGAAATAGCCACTAATGGCGGCCCAGCGGAAGCGCTGCCATTACGCCGCTAGTGCTGCTCAAATAATTACATAGACAGTGTTTATTTTGCAATATAGGTAAGTTTTGGATAAATATGGGGAGATAAATGGTTATTTTTGTAAAGGAAGATCGGTTCCAGATGATATATTTCTAAGGAACCCGTAGTATTAACACGCCACTTACTTAAATGTTGTTTTTTCTATAGTAATATAATTCATAATTGTTAGTCACATTTTTTGCCTTCATTTAGCTACCTGGCTACTAGTCTACCTGGCTGACTGACTTACTTGCCTTATTCATTTCTAAATATAAAAACGTATGTAATTCAAGTAAACAGAACATACAAGTCTAAACTCAAAACTGGAATAAGAAGCACACGTCATAAATAACGCTGACAATTTTCATTCTGTGCAAAGTTCGGAGCATTCCTAGGAAGTTGGACGATAAATCGCCAGGAAACCAAGTGAAAAACTGTCGTATCCCGACCGTAACGAGTTTCAAATTGGAAATCTAGTTACAACTTTAGGAGTCTGAAGTTTTGGACTTTGGACCTGAAGAAACGTCCAGCGTCGAGTCTATGGGTATCTACAGTTTACTTTTAAACCCTTTGATGGAAAAGTCCTTAATGAAAAAATTAGTACTTAGAATAAACATTGATTATGTTTTCAGTTGTTTGTAGACTCTCTCAATAGATTTTATAAAAAATAACAAAACTCTTAATACTTAAGTCATTTTATTTTGCGTGTAGCTAGCAAAATAATTTTAACATAATTATTACAATGATAAGTAGTAGTAGTTCACTGCTGTAAGCATTTAGCACTTAATACGTTAATAAATGCACAAAAAGTAGGTACGGATGACAATAATTAAAAGACTATCAGCTCCTAGTTTAGCATTCTACTCAGTAGCCTGCGATCACAGGCAGTTAATCACCCTGTGCATTAACCGCGTCTGTCATCGTAGCGACGCCATTGTTCTCAGAACTTCGCAATTTCCCCACACAACACTAACAATACGCTAATGCGAAACCGCCAAGTAGGTGCACAGATTAAAAAATCATCCAGGATAATAAAGAACTTATCGGCTGTGAGATCTGACGCCGGTGCCTAGCGAATGGAAAAAAAGTAAAAAAGGCGGGAATTTGATTCATAATGACATCAAACATGGCGGCACTGATTGCGATCTGAAAGGGAGATAAGAATGGGGTGGCTTTGTCTTGCGCTTGATTACTATTTATAGTGCTTGTAGCTGTAGTGGAAGTCTATATTTACTGGCCTTATACCTATAATAGTTTATGTACTACCTACTATTCACATTAACGACAATTGTTTGCTTTTGACATTTTCATTTTCTACACAAAATTTTCTTATTCTGCAACGGCTTAAAGAAGACACCCAAGAAACGGCTTCAGCTATAAACTGAAAAACACAATTTATACCGAAACGCACCCACAGAAATGTAAATACATCGAATCGTAACCGAATTGGTCAAAGGGTAAAAGGGAAATCACTGTCCATTTACCGAATTCGACGTTTTGTGACACGTTTCGGACGGACACAATATTTGCGTTCGAAAAATTCGAGAAGGTCGCATTCTTTAGGTGCACACTATAAAGGTCATTTTGGTAGCGAAAACTATTTTTGTGGGCGCAATCTTGTGTGTAGGTATTCGAACACAATATAAACTGTAATAAAATAAACCGTCCGCAATAATTTTTATTGTAAGAAGGGCCCTCGAATTATCATTTAGATGGGGTGGTTGGCAATATGGCGCGAATTCTGGTGCCGAGCAAAAAATAGATCGAGAATGAAACAGCCGACGCGTCAATTGAGTTACTGTTAGGGATGATCTTGTAAAGGGACTTTTTGGGGATTTTTGTAATTGCACCTATTTTATTGTAGAGGGTCTTTTGTTTATGGATGAGTGGTGTTGTGTTGTGGTAAAGATTTGTTCGCTTATTTCTTTGTTTAGAAGGAGAAACATACTTGTACAAAGATACATTATTTTATTCAAGTGGTTGGGATTTTTGCTTTAAGAGATTGTTGTTGTTTAAGATTTGTGTTTTAAATTAAGATTGTTTTGAACTAAACCTATACTGAAAGTAATTAATACTTCGAGCTGTGAGCTCTTACAGTATAGACTGGAAGTCAGTTACCTCCTGTACTATACTGCTGCCGCCGATACGTGTCGATGGCAGCAGTTGTCTTTGCCGTTGTCAACACGCAGGTTGTGTGTAAGAGCTTCATGATGTAATCTATCAGTTATGAGTTGATCGAACTTTTATATATTCATAACAAGCATAGAGTGTTAATACAAATATTAAATTTTAATCTAAACGTCGTCACCAACAAGTATTAATGACCAGCTCCCCACAAACATGTTATTCCCCTGAAACACATTAGTCGGAGCACGTTAGGGATTCGAATGCGGCCACATTCACAAGCGGTAGCGATTGAACTAACAACTATATGGTGATATTTTTATTTCTTTTTAACCGACTTCAAAAAAAGGAGGAGTTTCTCAATTCGACCGTATATATGCTTTAACCGTGACCGTACAAACCCACAACAAAATATAAAGTAGACAAAAGTCATAGCTGGTTTTTTTGAACGCAGTTTTTTAATTTTATTGAGGGATATTGTTCAGTTCATTAAATTCACTAATTTTGACACAGGTAGCTACGAATTTATTTTCAAATTCTTAAAACGGCAGCAGTAGTCTAAATAAACCCATTTAAGTAAGCAGTATTTAAATGATTTTATTTAGATTTATTCGTATGTTTGTTCGGGTCAAGTAAATGGAATATTACCTCATTCCTGATGACAGATTGATCTGATATTTGGTATACACTCTTAATCTTGGGGACCATACCTACTATATTATTATAATCTAATTTCACATTTCGTTATTAATTTTGGCCCCGCGGCCCGGTTTCCATCAAAGCAGAGATGAAAGGATACGACAAGAGATGTGCTGTGAAGCTAGCAGGTTATTTCTACAGGTAGCGGAGGAAATGTAGCGGAGAGGGTATGTCTAAATGACCATTCAAAACCAGTCTCCTCTCCTCTTCACTTTTTTGGAAACTGGGCCCAAGAGATATATCAAAAGAGTATGACAACAGTTCAATACAACTTCAATACCACAATGGAAGAAGAGCCCATTGCCTTACATCTGTTAGAACTTCAAACTTCGAGCTACTTATTAATGAGAATTTTAATATGAATACCGAACTACTCACTACCAGAAACTAAAAATCCTTGCTCGGTGGTCGTGCTTGCGACTCGACCAATGAAGCTAGTTAGTATAGGAACAATACAGTAGTAAAGATGGGAAATCGCTGTAAGCGCGCACCATGTCCTCTTGCCATAATGACACTGCGAAGCGGCGGCGTGGGCCGAGGGCCGCCAAATGGAAAGAGAATCAGCGCTGATAAATGATTTCGGTACAAATGTTATTTTGATCTTTTGCGATACCCACAGATTTGTTTTGGGGGCGTGCACGATTACAATACGTCTGCTACTCCTACTTTTTGATTGCATTTTGTTTTACTACATGGCAACATTGTTGTTAAATTTGTTTTCATGTGTTGCCAGTTCGATTTTCCGATATGATGGACTACCGAAGTACTTAGCCCCAAGGCTTTGAAGATTCGATTCCTATGTCGAGCAAAGAATTGTTGTTTTTTTTAGTTTTTCGGTGTCTGAAATTGTGCCCGGTATAATTGGCCTCATTCAATCAACATCTCCTAATACTTGCCTACTTAGGTACTGGTGAAATATGGGTGCTCCCTTATTTCAACGTTTACCTCTACCTAACCCAAGGAATAAAATGTTATGTTTATTAAATCACGTAAGACTAAATATGTGTTTTATTTCCTAAAAGTTAATGCCGTCTATGTGAGACAAGCTTAGTAATAACAAGATGTATTACAAAATAATTCTTTATTAATTAAATATCTCCCCAATGAAACAGAAATAAACAAACAAAAGATAACACTTAATGACCTTAAAACAATTCAATAAATTAAGAAAGACTACCTGAGTATAAATAGGGACAGACGACGTCATAAAATCGTATTCAACCGCTTTACAGCTAGCATAGCATGGCGAGTAACACAAGTCTCACATTGGAGTCCCGGTGTAATCCAAATTATGGTGTTTCTTCCAGGGCGGCCAGAGATTTCGGGTTCTTACCCTGAAAAAAAAAATTGCTTATTTAATTTTCTTTAATGCGTATATTAACCAAAAATCGCGAGTAAATATACTGAGAAAAGCTCTACTAGTTTCGAACCACAGAGGGGTTCTTGAGCAGTGTGCGCGGTCGCAGCGATGTCGCGCAGCCTACTACATTTTTAGTTAATTTAGTATGAACATGAAACAGGAGAAAATTTAAGTAATAAAAGTTCATCAAAATGCATTATGTCATTAATACAGTTTTTTATGAAAGAGGTCGGCAAACGAGCAAACGGTTCTTTATGGTAAGCAATCGGTGTCGCCCATGGATTCCCGTGACACCAGAAGAGCTACAAGTACGTTGTGTCTTTAGGAAACTGGGAATAGTGGGAATTTGGACCCACAGTGACCACATTGCCACCGTGCCGATCAGAATCATAAACAAACTAAATTGTGGAAACAAGAATGTTATGGCGTATATCAAATAATCACAATGTAATTATTTTCTCTTTAAAAAAACATGTATATCCAGATATGTAATGGTTTCTAATATGTACCCATTTGTGTCCCAACCAGGCTAGTGACGCGTTATGCAGGCGTGGACCCATGAGAGGATTCATTTGTGATATGTACATAGTTGTCCAGCTGAAACGAACATTGAATACAAGGTTATTTGTAAAACAACCTGACAAGCAAGAATGCATGTCTTTTCATCAATACGATACACCGTCTGACATTGGAATTACTCTTAACAATCAATTTCACGTCGCATATGCATCACACTCAGATACATAACAATTTGTAGATCCTTGTTCGTTCCTTTCGAGAGTTGAACTTACGACATGCAGCGAACGTAAACTAGGTACTTTTAAAGTTTATAAAGTTTATATTGTTTTAAAGTAAAGGATATAAAAATAATAACTATAATAATCAGCAAGGAGATATCCAATTGTGAACAAAGATCATGAACCTCACTAATGGTAGACGGCTCAGGTGTAGGTTGCCAAAAATATAGAGAAATAGAAACTTACAATATCCACATGCAGAATGCAGAGATCATGATACAACATCTTGTTATTCTGTAAGTAAATAAAATATCTGTTATTCACTTCCCTAGTTTGTCAAGCAATCATAATTATATGACCGCCAAACCTGGTGTACACCTTTTAAATTTGTTACCGGTGATATCTATCACAGAATCCAGGCTGAGAGTAACACGAGTAACATTTTTATCAACATGTTGATGATGATGAAAGCGTGAAAGTAAAAAGTAATACTAACCCACTATTGGGTCCTTTACGGACTAAAAGTGGTCCAATGATAAACATTGCACCAAAAAGAGCAGTTAGAACGAATATTGGTACATAGAATGTTTGGGGAGGCTGCTTCGGTGGGGCGGGTGTTGTTGTTACTGAACCGGGTGTTGTTGTAGTAGTATCTGGCTCTGGTGTTGTTGTAGTAGTTACTGGCTTTGGTGTATTGTCATCATCCTGACGCCTCATTTCTCTTTTCGCTATTTTCGCTTCTCACAGCAAAATTGACCTCAATCCTTAATATGATTAACTGTCAATTAAAAATTTCTTTCATTTCAATTGTTGTTTTTTCGTTTTCTATTTTGACGTGTGTTCTAAATCGAGTTTAGCTTCCATAAAAACTCTGTGGTGAAAATAGTTGGAACTTCACGGATGAATTTACCAGGTGAATTTACCCAGGTTTCACTGTAGGAATGTGAGATATTGTCGAATGAAAACTTGTGAAAAAGGTAGGCATTTTAATTTTTTGGTAGTGAATTTCTGTAGTCGCGGACACAATTAGTAGGTTTTTATTTATTTATTTATTTCTTTCCTTCTTTCTTTCTTTATTTATTTATTTATAATTCATGGAGGACTTACAGCTCATAAAAATGGATAAAAGTAACAATAGGCGTAGGTAACAATGAGCCAATAACAAGTCCTCACGTTTAGCATTTGAAATAAATTTATTTATATGGCGTGAGTACTATACAATTAAAAATACATACATTCTGCGTAAATAAAAAAGTTAAATATTAAAACAGACCGTGCAGACAATATGATTATAAACAGATCAAGAGAAACGATAAAAAATAACTATTATAAATATGTATTGCTGCTTAAAAAATGTGAGGTTTAAGCACCTCTTTGCCGAGTTCACACTAGCTGTAAATGTGTCTGCATGAAACATTGTTAAAGTGTCTGCTTGCACGCATAATGTAACTGTTCTGCCTGTAGTTAGATGAGGAACGGGATACGTGTAAAGGTGGATTAAATCTAAATATTTTATTAGGTACATTAAATTTGATTCTGGACTATCCACATTGCCGTTAAGAACCTTGACAAGATTAGACAATCTGCAATGTTGCGTCGATCTACCAATGGTAACAAATGAAATTTTCTACAGAGTTCAAGACATCCTCATCTTAATTACCCTAAGTTGCCCAGGTTAATAATTATTATTCTACTAGCTTCTACCCGCGGCTTTGCTCGCGTCACAAAAGAATAAAAGTAGCCTATGTGACATATACCAATACACACAGCGCCATCTATACCAATACTTTTGTTTTTCCTCAGGAATATCAATTTTTTCCGGGTTAAAAAGTATCCTATTATTTAATCCGGAATTCTACCTTTACGTCTGCAAAAATTCAAAGCAATCGGTTGAGTAGTTACGGCGTGAAGGTGGAATAAACAAACAAACTCACTTTCAGATTCATAATATTAGTAAGGAAGTAAGGATAGTTGTTTTTTTCGAGGTTGTAAGTTAAGGTTTAAGGACTAAGTAACATAAAATGTATAGACATAAGTAAGAATCATGTTTAAGTAAGTTAAGTAACGTCACGGTGCCGGTACCCGAGGCCGGATTGGAATCAGCGCTATCTGCCGATCGCAGATAGCACGAGAGCGGTGTATGCGCCCGCGCACCTATAATGACTCAATTATCCGCTTAGCGAGGGCGTGGCTCCGTACAGTATGTCTTCATTACAACCAAGCGCTCACCAAGTAGGGAGAAAGCTTTCATAATTAAACTAAACAAAGATCATGTACTTTTATTTTATATATGTGTTATCCTCTGTGCTGTTTTTGTACATAAATTATTAAATAAATAAACTACCTATTAAGGTTTTGCATTTGTGAGTCATTTGACATGACTGAATATACTATTATTATTTTGGTATGTTAGTAACAAAATGTTTAATAGTTAAGAAATAATTTACATATAGAGTCTGTATATGTCATTGTTACATTAAATGTATGTTACTATTACCTGTTTGAAGCACCTATGTTAATGTGGGACAGTCATCCAATGACTATCGTCCCACCTTGGGTGAAGATGCGTAAGTTTGTATGAAAGAGGCGATGCGACAAAATGTCCATACTATACATATTTCGCTCAGTATTTACAGTATCCAAAAGCCTTTTTCACTATAGCCCAACTTTAGGAACAGTCGTGTGCGCAGAGCACATCATAGTGCCTTATCTATTGTTACGGGGAAGTATAGCAAAGAATTTATTGGTAATATCGATGCGCACATTGATGGCCGTTTATGGTGCATTTCCCCGTTCCACGGACTCTATCGGCTCATCTCAGCCAGTTGACCCCAAGAGGTCATGAATTGATTTTTAAGTTTCTATTTTATGAGGAGATGTGGCTTATACAGTTATCTCAGAGATTTTCAGAAAGATTGACCTAATGGCTTGTTTGAAATTGTTCAAAGCAGGCTTTATTGATGCTGTTTTATTAAAAGGATTGTTATTTAGATTGTATCGGTCGTAAAGTTTTGTTTTAGTGGCCGTGTTGTTTTGTTGTTCATCAATTAGACCCATCTCTGTTATTCTATCCGTTTCTGATGAGACGTGACAAATACGTCTAGTTAATCTATATGCATAATGATAATAATTTCAATGTTTGATTTTGCCAGTGGCATTCAAACAAGTACTTAAGTATGGCCCCTTTTAATTTGAATAAATACACCAATCAAAACCTTAATGTTTATTAAAAATTATGCATCCCATTTGAGAGAAAGTCTTGAATGTGAGTAAATTTACTACTACATAATCTGCATAGCTACATATATTATTAAATGGATCCCAAGTCCTTTGAATACGAAATTCTCGTTTCATATTAATTTCCATTTTATCGGAAATCTTCACGGTCAGAGGACGACGATGTCTTTGCCTCCAGATATTATGGGCGGGCGTTTTGACAGCTGTCACTTTGACGGAGCGGGTCAAGCGACGACGCTCGCTTCAATTTCCGGAGGGTGTGACGTCGTTGCATGATTTGAATTTAATTTTGGAACGGCTCCGTCATCTATCGTCAAGACTTCGCTAATATTCATAGAAAAGAACTAGGTTTGTTATTATAAGAAGGCACCTAATAAAAAATAAAATGTTTCGTGAATTCTTCAACACATTTCCTACAATGAAACAAACTAGCTTAGCTATGCAGAACAGTTCCCGCAGAACCTCCCCAAAAATAAATAAAACAAAAGTCGCTAGAACATTTCCTTGAATACAAAATTCTATGCAGTAACATATGCAAGCGAGTTGTCATACATAGCGAGGCTGCAGCGACCCGGAACATAGCATGTGACTTCCTGGCTAAAATAAATCACGTGTGATTTATTTTTATTCGGTTGGCAACACTGAGCGTCGCATATATTCCCGCCCTGCAATGCCGTTACCATTCTTTATTTAAATTATTTTCGCGGCTATTTGGCCAGGACGTGCCTAGCGTATTTTTTATCTGTATTAACTCGGCTGAGCGTTTATGAACGGAATTTATTTAAATTGTTTTATTTATTCGCGTTTGTATTGGGATCTGTTGGTGCATCGCATATTCGTGCAGTACCTATATGAATTTATTGTTTATGTTTATTTCGCAGAAAATAATTTTTCAATAGGAATTGTTGAAATTATACTTTGGGATTACTTATGATTTTTTACAGTTGTATGTTATAGTTTCACAGTACATATCTAAAAAGATATCGTATAATTCTATTATAGAGTAGCTGTTGCCCGCGGCTTAGGGCATTTAGGGCAATTAATAACTTTATTGTATTTCTATTTTCCAAAATAAAAGTAGCCCATATTACTCCTCAGTACACCAGCTACCTGCCAGTAGTAAATCGGTCAGAATCGGTCCAGCTGTTTCAACAAATGACAGAAAAACATTTTAAGTAATGTTGTTTTGGTATGTGTATCGTATGTATATAAATGTATGTAGTAAAATAAATATGTATTGTATGTAGTAAAAGCAGTTAGGTATTTAAATATCACAAACAGACATTCCAAATTTATTTATCTGTGTAGATTATTTATTTAGACTTTTATTTAGACTGAGACTGACTTTATTTGAGATTATTTAGACTGCCTCGTTGGCCGAGTGATCGCAAGTGGGTCTCGGGTTCGTTTCCGGGTAGGGCAAAGTACTACTGGGTTTAAAAAAATCTCAGTAGTAAAGATCGAAGGCTGGAAATATGCCCGATATATGGCAATAGGCTCACCTCCTATTACATGGGACTCGTAATATAAATACTGAAAAGTCGGTGTTACATTGTACAGTGGCATTAAGTGCTCCTCTGCCTCCTCCTTCAAGGATAAAAAGGCATTATATTATGTTATGTTATTATTTATTTTCATACATTTCAATGTTTTGTCAGTGTAATTTTTCCTGTATTTTATAGGTTTAATTACAATCTCCCTTCGCAAAGACAGGGCTCCGGCTTGAAGTGCAGGAGTAGGAAGGGGTAGTTTTGAGTCAGTAAGAGTCTGACACTCCCTGAAAAATTATCAAATGTCTTCTTGGGCCTCACCCAGGCGGGACATGACATTCGATGATTTTCCCACATTAAAAAAAACGGTCTAATAGATTTAAAAAAAAATGTTGCACTAGGATTTTCTCCTGTGTCGTGGGTGCGTTTACAAACATACAAGTTGGTTGGCTGGTAGAGAATGCCATTCGGCATTAAGTCCGCCATTGCATGTATTTGTACATTACGTGTTAAATAAATAAAAAAAACAAGTTCACATACACATGACACCCAGACCCGGAACAACAATCTGTGGATCACACAAAGAATTGTTCCTTACGGGAATCGTACCCGCGACACGTTGCGCGGCCAGTTGCCCAGCCAACGCGCCAACCGTGCAGTTTGATTTTTTAGTGTAGTTGATAGCTTACATAGGGCATTAGCTAGTGTAACTTACAGTTTTACCCTTCTCTGTCGACCGATAATACATATTTGTCAATCCCGATTAGCCTCCCCTTCCCCAATCTCCCCAATTCCTGAATCCCCAACGATCCTCAAACTCCTAATCCCCAAAAGGCCGGTAACGCACTTGTAACGCCTCTGGTGTTCCAGGTGTCCATGGGCGACGCCGATTGCTTACCATCAGGTGATCCGTCTGCTCGTTCACCGGCTTATGCCATAACAAAAAAAAAAAATTAAATTTTTCTCGCTCGCAGTGTATGTACCTAACTAATTGATACACAATCTTGAACAAAATTCGTAGAGAACTGTCGTTTTTGACAGTTCGAAAAAAAAGTATTGAATTTGACTAGTTGGCAAGTCCCCAATTCAATTAAACCAGTCCATGAAAACATATAACATAACATCACGCCTTTTTATCCCCGAAGGGGCAGGCAGAGGTGCACATTGCGGCATTTAATGCCACTATACAATGTAACACCCACTTTTCACTATTTATGTTATGAGTCCCATGTAATAGGGGGTGAGCCTATTGCCATATACCGGGCACATATCCAGACTCCGTGCTACTACTGAGATTTTTAAACTTACCCAGTAATACTTTGCCCGACCTGGGAACCGAACCCGAGACCCCTTACCCGGCAGTCGCACTTGCGACCACTCGGCCAACGAGGCAGACCATGAAAACTGTTCAACAAAAAAGGTTTCGTTTTACTATAAGCTTAAACCTCCTTTTACAATTTATTACAGAACACGTACAAGGTTTATAATAAGTACAACACTCTCAAATATAAACTAAACAACATGTAAACGTATTATCAAAAAAATTAATTAGTTCGTTACTCCACATACAAATTCAAAACACATGTCTTCTGATAGCGAAAATGGTCTCAGTGACTCAATTTCCCCAACAACTAGATTAGCCCGTCCGACTAACCTATTGTGACCTATAAAACTGTCCAACTTTTTTTAGGGGTCTGTAAGCGAAAGGGTAAGGACCTTTTTAAGGGGGAAAATCATCCAATGACTTCTCCCAAGACTTTCACAACGCTCTCGCTACTTAGAGCCAGAGACCTAGTAGCCCAGTTACCGAGCCGCGTAGAACTTAACAAAGTTCTACGCGGCTCGGTAACTGGGCCTTTAGCCAAACGCCACTGTAGCGCTTGTCTACAGAGAGAGTAGAAATCAAAATGTATGGGGATGATACTGACAAGTGTCAAAATTTACGTCAATTCCATATAATTTGGTTTTCTATTCTACATGTAGACAAGCACTAAATGACATTTGGCTACAGCTGCAGGACTTTAGGACTCCGCTGACCGTCAGTCTGTTGTTACTTGTTAGGTTGTATCTCATGAAATGTGACAGTTTGTAGTTAAAAGTTCCACAGATTATATATTCCCGTTGCAGTTGTACCTAACTAAAACATAGAATAAAAAATTATGCATCATGTCTAATGGCGAATAAATTATTTATCCTTTTTCTTCCATACATATTATTTAACAAGTATGGAAGAAAAACAAAAATAAGGTGTTTTTTGTATTCGTTTACATGATAGCAACAGGATCAGCCGTACATTTGAAATATTCTCAGAATATTGACCTTTTTATATGGCATAAGCCGGTAAACGAGCAGACGGATCACCTGATGGTAAGCAATCGGCGTCGCCCATGGATACCTGGAACACCAAAGTCATTACAAGTGCGTTACTGACTATTGATTGGGGAAGGGGAGGGTAATTGGGCCTCCGGTAACCTCACTCACACGACGAAACACAACGCAAGCGTTGCTTCACGTCGATTTTCTGTGAGGCCGTGGTATCACTCCGGTCAAGCCAGCCCATTAGTGCCGAACCATAGCGCTCTCACACTTAACTACTTACAATATTTATTATAAAAATAGATAATTATGAATATAATTTAAAAGAAACTACGTTGTGAGCAGCTCTTATGCAACAAACATAATTTCTTGTTGTATCTACTTTTTTTAAAGGACACACTGCCATACTGCCATACGACGATTTGTTCTGAATCGCATCGTCGTTTTCATAGATATCTGTATGAAACTCTTTATGTAGGAATCCGACTCGAACTTGACTGGGTTTTTTAATTGCGTCTGTATAGCGTTAATATTCAATAAACATGTTATCAGAGGCGGTTAGTTAAAAAAGACATCTTCAATTATTTATTAGAGGGTGATAACCCGCGTATCATGGAGCGGCGCGGGTGCGGCGTCACAAAGAGAGGTTATTCTGTGTTCCTATTTCACTTGACAAGTTTGTAGTCTTCCTGTTGCTGGTATCACACTTAGGGAGTTGTTTTTTTTTATGGCATAAGCCGGTAAACGAGCAGACGGATCACCTGATGGTAAGCAATCGGCGTCGCCTATGGACACCTGGAACACCAGAGGCGTTACAAGTGCGTCACCGGCTTTTTGAGGATTAGGAGTTTGAGGATCGTTGGGGATTCAGGGATTGGGGAGATTGGGGAAGGTAATTGGGCCTCCGGTAACCTCACTCACACGACGAAACACAACGCAAGCGTTGCTTCACGTCGGTTTTCTGTGAGGCCGTGGTATCACTCCGGTCGAGCCGGCCCATTCGTGCCGAAGCATGGCTCTCCCACACTTGTGGAAGGTGGCAAACGGTTCATGTATTTTACTAACTAATCAATCGAATTTGGTAAGGATTCGGTGTCCTAACCTGCATTTGGGAGCAAAGAATCGGGGCTATTACCGTTTTTTTTCTCGTTTACGTAGGTAACATAACATAACATAAAATCACGCCTTTTATTCCCGAAGGGGCTTAATGCCACTGTACTATGTAACACCCACTTTTCACTACTTATCTTATGAGTCCCATGTAATAGGGGGTGAGTCTATTGCCATATACCGGGCACAATTCCAAACTCCGTGCTACTAAGAATTTTTTTAAAACCCAGTAATACTTTCCCCGACCCGGGAATCGAACCCGAGACCCCTTTCCTAGTAGTCTCACTTACTACCACAAGCCCAACGAGGCAGTCAATCATTAAAAAAAATCCTAGGCCTCTCAACTTTCCTTTCTTATTTTATTACTTTTGTTTTTGATCACAGTTCTCTACGCAGCAACGACATTCACTATATTATTGTATGACATATAATGAGACTTTGTGACATAGGTACTCCACATCTGAATCACTGTTTTTCAAAATTACAAGCGTATAACTCAGTTTGGAGGGCAGAATCAGTATGTTCGTAATTCACAGATGGACGAGTGTCCATGTAATTGCCGCATTTCTGTCAATGTTGTAATATTATTAAATTTTTGTGGCAATAAATATTTTTTATAAACATAACATCACGCCTTTTATTCCCGAAGGGGTAGGCAGAGGTGCACATTATGCCACTGTACAATGTAACACCCACTTTTCACTACTCATGTTATGAGAGCCATGTAATAGGGGGTGAGCCTATTGCCATATACCGGGCACAATTCCAGAATCCGTGCTAAAACTGAGATTTTTTTTTAAATCCAGTCATATTTTGCCCGACCCGGGAATCGAACCCAAGACCTCTTGCCCAGCAGTCGCACTTGCGACCACTCGGCCAACGAGGCAGTCAACGAGGCAGTCAATATTTTTTATTTATTTATTACTAGTCATTACCCGCGGCTTCGCTCGCGTCACAAAAGGATAAAAAGTAGCCTATTATTTAATCCAGACTTCTAACTTTACGTCTGCAAAAATTCAAAGCAATCGGTTTAGTAGTTACGGCGTGAAAGCGGAACAAACAAACAAACTCACTTTCCGATTTACAATATTAGTAAGGATTCAAACAAAATAAAAATTTTTAGGCTTTGTATTAAACAAAAAAACTGTCTTTTTTTTTTTTTTTTTTTTTTTTAAGGGGGGAAAATCATCGAATGACTGCTCCCGCCTGGGTGAGGCGGAAGGGAGTGTCAGACTCTTACTGACTAAAAACCACCCCGTTCCTTCTCCTGCACGTCGAGCCGGAGCCCCGGTTACCCGTTAGGTTCTCCGCGACTCCGAATCGGCATCGGCCCTATTGGGCCCCATCTGTGGTGGTCTGATGGCTCTTTGAGGCGCGCGCGGAACGCGACGCGCCGTACGCTCGGGTCTGTTTCTGGTCGGACGGGGAGCCACCCATGCTCGCCGTCCGCAGGCCCGCGCTTACGGTGGCCGGAGATCGTCCCGCGATCCCCGACGCCCGGTGTGTCCTTCGCGATGGCTGGGTTGCGAGGAGGCAGCGCTTCGCTGCCTCACGCGTCCCGCCTCCTCCTTAGCTAGCATGACTGCTTCGCAAAAGGAGGAGACGGCATCCCAGTCCCCCTCGCTCCGCATCATGGCCTGCACTAGGCCCGGACGCGAGAGGTCGCCATCGCCGATCACTTCCCTGAGGGCACGGCGGTGCTCAGCCCACGCAGGGCATTCCGCTACGGTGTGTTCCACCGTGTCCTCAGGCGGTCCTCGCAGTGATGACACCCGGGCGTTTCCTCCCGCCCCATCAGACACAGGTACCTCCCGAAACTTCCATGTCCGGTGAGGACCTGCGTCAGGCGGTAGGTGAGGACGCCGTAGCGTCTCTCAAGCCACTCCTCAAAGAGGGGACTTACCGCTGCAATGGCAGCGAGCCCAGCCCTCGGTTGCGACAGTCGTTGCTGCCATTCCGCCATGAGATCGCGCCGGAGCTCATCCCGCCACGCACTTATCTGGCGCGGCAGCGGAGTTTCGCCCCGGCGACGTGCCTCCGCGCGCATGTTATACACGCGCGCGAGCACCTTCGCCTCCAGATCCCACGGCGGTAATCCGGCAAGGAGGTTCGCCGACTCCCCAGCGATCGTGCGGTATCCGCGGATCATTCGGATCGCCATGACCCTCTGTGACTTGAGCAGCGTCCGAGCAGGACGCCGCAACAAGTTCGGCGCCCAAACAGGGGCGCCGTAGAGGGCCATGGACCGCACGACCCCGGCGTATAACCTCCGGCAGGAGGCGTTTGGCCCCCCGAGGTTGGGGAGGATGCGTTTGAACGCAGCCCCCGTCCTCTCCAACTTTGGAGCCAAACGTCGGAAATGCTCTATGAAGTTCCACCGACTGTCGAGGACGAGTCCTAGGTACTTCATCGCCGTCTCGACGCCGATGGTAACCCCTCCCGCCGTTATTTGGGACCCACCCGGAGGTGGCGCGTTCCCGCGGCCATGAAAACACATGGCCTCGGACTTGTGGAGCGCCACCTCGAGTCCCAACTGCCGGATTCTTTCAACGACTGTCGCAACCGCTGTCGCCATTAAGTCGGCCGCCGCCTGGTGCGACCTCGTGCGCTAGCACCAGCGTGTCGTCGGCGTAGCATATTGTGCTAACGCCGTTCGGGAGGTCGGTGCGCAGCACCCAGTCATAGCCGATGTTCCACAGGAGCGGCCCCAGAACCGAACCCTGTGGAACACCGCGTGACATCTCTCGCCGGTTCCACTCGCCCCGGTGACCGGGGTAGCTGACGGACCTGTCCGTCAGGTAAGCCTCGATTACACGACGGAGGTAGGTAGGCACCCGATGATATCGGAGTGCCTCCAAGATGCAGCTCCAGGGCAGGGAGTTGAAGGCGTTGGCGATGTCCAGAGACACCGCCACTACGACCTTACCCCTGGACACTGCAGTCCCCGTCGTGAGGTCTCTAACGCGCATGATGGCGTCCACCGTGGAGCGCCCTCTGCGGAAGCCGAACTGGCCGTCCGACAAGTCCGGCCCAATGTCCGTCAGGTGCGCGACGAGGCGGTTCGAAATGATTCTTTCGAAGACTTTCCCCACCTCGTCGAGCAGCACTATGGGCCGGTACGCGGACGGAGAGTCCGCAGGGCGCCCCGTCTTCCGCACGAGGACCAGTTTGCCCGCTTTCCAGAGAAGCGGGAACTGGCCTCTCTCCAGACATGCGCTGTAGAGACCAATCAATCGAGGCCCGAGAGCCTCTGAGGCCAGGACCCATGCCTTGCCATGCAGGCCGTCGGGTCCTGGGGCGGTGTTCTTGGCGCCCATCCGGCGCACCGCCGCTCTCAATTCTGCCTCGGTCACCTCTGGGACGATGTCATCGTCGTCGTCGCTGTAGCCCGCGTCGGGCACCGCAGGGGGCGGAGTCATATACGGAGGGGTGAAGCCCCTCCACAGTCGGGGGAACAGGGCGCCAATCACCTCCTCCAAGACTTCTGGCCGGAGACTCTGAGTGAGCGGGGGAGCCCAAGCACGGAGCTTGTCGCGTACCATCAGGTACGGGCGTCCCCACGGGTCTCTATTCAGAGTCCCCAGCATCTCTCGGCGGGCCTCCTCCTTGGCCCGCAATATCTCCGCCTTGAGGAGGGCCTTCGCCGCCCTGTATCCCTCAAAAAAAAAAAAAAAAAAAACTGTCTAAAGTTCAGACTTCGTTCGCACAAAGCATAAAACAAAAATTAATTAACACACAACAAATTCACAATGACATACACTTACAAACAGTTTCAAGCAAATTAATACAAGTTTATCAACAGACCCTTGACCTTAAAGCTGTTGTTCTCACTATTTTAACTACTTATCGTGTGTCGCCAGCCATCTAATTATTATATTGAATTCATTTCTATATTGTTATTGATTTCGTCGGCATACGGCTCTGATGTGGCAATGACTTCTGAACTTGGACACGACTGATGAGTACGTCGCTTTGAGCATGTTTAAGGTTTCTTATTTAAAGAAATTATATTGTCTATATAAAATAAGTACATATATTGTCAAAGTCAAAATCTAAATGATTTTGAAGGCACTTTTGAACGTCAACAATAAAATTAAAAGTGATGCTATTTGCTCATTCCAAGGTGTAGATTCCTATGGAGAAGATCGAGCAAGAAACTCCATAGGTTACTCTTTTTCAATCAGATTCACAATACAATTACGCCATTTATCCCTAAAGGTGTAGGCAGAGTTGCACATTACGCCACTGTACAATGTAATCTCAAATCAATCTCAATCTCAGTACAAAGATTCATAATATAAATGAACAGTGAATAGTGGGTGTTACGTTGTGCACCTCTGGCCCTCTGCCTGCTGTTGCCCTTCGGATATAAAAGTTTTGATGCTACGTCAGTTATTTAGTGTAAAATCATAATTATATATTACTTAGTAAGACCTACCTTAAAGTGTTTGATATTTATGATGTATACTTAAGTTGAACGTTTTCTCAGTATCACTTCCTTATGCGAAGATTGTCTCATTTTGTTTCCTAGAATTATCAACGTATAGTTTACTACGAAGTGGAATATAAAGTACGGTACAAAGTAAACAAGGAAAGACAATAAACTGAATCTGTTTTTATAATAACTATCGTGAGACATACTAAATTAACAAAAAATCGCGGGTTACTTACGTGAATATACTGAGAAAAGCTCTACTAGTTTCGAACCACAGAGGGGGTAGCGGCGATGTCGAAAGTCTCACAGATACAATACATAACAAAATTATAACACATAACCACTAATGACTGTGCGTTTAGAAAATCGCCACTTTAGCGCTTGTCTACAGAGAGAGTAGAAATCATAATGTATGGGGATGACACTGACAAGTCACGTCAATTCCATATAATTTAGTTTTCTATTCTACATGTAGATAAGCGCTAAATGGCATTTGGCTACAGCTGCAGGACTTTAGGACTCCGCTGACCGTCAGTCTGTTGTTACTTCTTTTTTTTTTTCTTCCTTTGGCAACCGAGTCTCCAACACGATGTTGTCGACTATACTGCCAGTGTCCTGTTGTTACTTGTTAGGTTGTATCTCATGAAATGTGACAGTTTGGAGTTAAAAGTTCCACAGATTATATATTCCCGTTGCTGTTGTACTTAACTAAAACATAGAGCAAAATACAAGCGCTAAATGGCATTCGGCTACTCAGCAGCTGGTTTAAAAACAGCATACTACAGACAACATTACGAGGAAAAGCGACTGCCGAATACGCTACCGAAATATGTCAAAGTCACATCGAATTAATGTCACACCCCTAATTGTTATAATAATAATATATTGTATCCATGATATTATATCTCTGTCGGTGACATTTTGAAAGGGAAACAAATAAATTAAGTAGCAATATGTCGGTGTTAAGACATGCCTAATAATAAGTATGTTTTATAATCTATACAGATAAATAAAATTGAAGTTTCTGTTTGTAATATTAAAATACAGTACCGCTTTTTACAATACATACGATACACATATCAAAATACAATTTCCTAGAATGTTGGTTTGTATGTCTGTTTGTAGGTACTGGCTAATCTCTGGAATGGCTGGACCGATTTTGCAAGACTTTCATCGGTAGGTAGGTGATGTACTAAGAAGTAACATATGCCACATTTATTTTGGAAAGTTTAAACAAAAAAATCTATGTTCTAAAATTCACATTTTACGTGGACAAAGGCGCGGGAAACAGGTAGTACTTGTTACAGCTTATTTTTTGAGTATTATTGAGTAAAAGTTTATATCATTGGAAGCTAATGTTTAGAGGTGGGGCTTGCAGCAAGATGTCATTATGTTGCCTCTTCCTCATTGGACATTATAAGTCATTTCATTAGATGAATCGATCAAGACTAAAGTATCGTACTAAATCTTGTTATTACTTACTTACTTACTTTTCAAAACGCTTAACTTTGGTGAAATTTGGCTAACATACATTACATCACGAAACAATATAACCAAGAATTGTACTAGGTTTAAAAAAAAACTCAGTAGTACCACGGAGTCTGGAATTGTGCCCGGTATATGGCAATAGACTCACCCCCTATTACATGGGACTCATAACATAAATAGTGAAAAGTGGGTGTTACCTCTGTGTGCACCTCTGCTTACCCCGTGGTGTAGGCGTGATGTTATGTTACGTATGTATTGTGAAACTGATTGAAAAAATTCACTTGGCAACGCACCTGTGACTCCTATGGTGTTGCGGGTGTCCATGGTCGGCGCTGATCGCTTACCATCAGGTGATCCGTCTGCTCGTTTGCCTCCAATTCCATAAAAAAACTAAAAGGCATAACGTCACGTGAATTCATATAACACAATATACTTATAGAAAACTTCATAGACCAAGATCTACGGAACAATAGTTCGGAACAGTGGCGTAATAATTCAGGAAATTGCCGAAATGTACCGGCGGAATGGGCCATAAAGATGATCTATTGCCAAGAAATATACCAATAGTTTTATCGTATTATTGCACCGTTTCCCACTTTATTCGTAACACAAGTAAATCATACAAACTGCTGTGTGTTTGTTGGTTTCTTTCATGTAAAGACAAACAGGCAAGGTGACTACAATCTTTGTCTGAAACTGAAGGTTCTAGTGATTTATATAGTGGTTTGTTATTGAGTTAAAATGTTCTAGTTTTTTTATGGTATAAGCCGGTAAACGAGCAGACGGATCACCTGATGGTAAGCGATCGGCGTCGCCTACAGACAACCGAAACACCAAGGCGTTTCAATCAAGTGCGTTACCGGCCTATTGGGAATTGGGAATTTGAAGATTTTGGGGGATTAAGGTAATTGAGCCTCTTGTAATTGCACTCACAAGCGTTGTTTCACGTCAGTTTTCTGTGAGGTCGTGGTATCACTCCGGTCGAGCCGGCCCATTCGTGCCGAAGCATGGCTCTCCCACACTTAAGTTGTTACAACTTATTTGACCGAAGGGCTTGTTAGTTTACTGATAGTATGGATTGAGCGTAATATTTCAAGTTCGATGAAAAGAAAAGTATCAGTAGGTGTTCATTTTCAGAAGTCGTAGTAAAAGAACAGATTAAAGAACTGTGCTAAATGATTCATAAATAGATTGTTTAAACATTAACATCTGTTAAAATCGATCGACTTTAGTACCTATTGAATTCGAAACTTCTTTCCTGGTTACCCCACTAACGACCACTCTTCCAGACTAGTCAGTGGACCCTTAATTTCTACAAAACAATAATGACTCAATTACAAACACATAAGAATTGAATTCGACTGTTTATTCAGTTTCACACAGGCGCGCAGAACGCATGTATCATGGGCAACAAGCGCGCTCACTAGGGACACATAAGTTAAAGCGCGCCGGATCAAAAAGCCCGCGGGCCGATGAACATGCCGCTCGATTTATGCAGCAGCCTAATGTCGGGCTGCTAAAACCGCGGGATGCAGCTGAGATGAAAATAAACAAATTTTTTTTATGAAACAATACAGTTATATACATAATTATTATTAAATCTTGTAGTACTGGGATTCATGGGGTTTCCGATTTTTAAATTGGCATCAATTGTATACAAAGTTCGAATTGGTCCAGTACTCCGAATGTTAAAAATTATGATCAAGACTTAATTACTTCAAAGAATTAATGTAATGATATCTCTTAGAAAATCGGTCAGGAATTCTATGGACAGATCAGTCTGATTTTGATACAAATTTTGAACTGGCAGACTTTTTTTAAGGGGGGAAAATCATCGAATGACTGCTCCCGCCTGGGTGAGTCGGGAGGGAGTGTCAGACTCTTACTGACTAAAAACTACCCTGCTTCTTCTTCTGCACGTCGAGCCGGAGCCCCGGTTATCCGTTAGGTTTTCCGCGACTACTGGCAGATACTTGGAGTCTCTACTACAAACACTATTTTTGTAGAAGTTCCTAAATAGTAAATTCTATGCTTCTTTAAAGTAATTTAAGTCCCGAGTTATTTAGTGGTGAAAACGACCCAACAACATAATAAAAGGAATCTATAAGGTAGGGCTTCGAAACGAGCGGATATTTAACACTAGCATTGTACAGTTTAGGTCATTGACCCCCACTTATTAAGTTGTAAGTTAAGTTTTAAAGGTTTTGTCGTTAAAGTATATGTTTTGTAACTTGGAGTTAAAATGAGGATAAGTTGGTTACCGCAACCATTGGCTTGTGGTAACGATGTCGTTAACATTGTGAATGTTAAAAGGGGAATATGTTCATTATTGTGCTTATTATTATTATGTCGCTTATATTATACTAATAGAGCTTTTCTCAGTATATTTACGTGAGTATCTCGTGATTTTTAGGTAATTATATCGCTTGTTCAAACCGGCTACACAGCTAACTAAAAGTACGCGCGACTTCGTCCGTGTGGAAAAAGTAGATAACGGCACATTAAAGTCCCATCTAAATCGGTTTAAACATTTTAAAGATTAGCCAGTATGTTTGTACTGAGTCACACAGACATAAATTAAAAAAAATGGTATTGTAGGTAGTAAAAAGCTGTTATGTCAATTTTACAAACAGATACGCACATTTAACTTACATGTATGGATGTATAGATTTAAAATATAAGTTATTTGAGAGAAGGTAGGTAGGAGCAGTCGACTTATCAGTTAAGTTTGCATTTCTACCTCTATAATCTGTCAAATTTCAGAGACACTGAACTGCAGGTGACGAGACACTATTATCCTAAAAACTTTGAAAATGGAGACTGTGAGATGAGAAATGACATTAAATATTTGCATGCCCATCCTGGTGAAACGTGAGGATCTCAAAAAAATTGTATTATCTGTAATTTAATATACCCAACACTTTTCTAGCAAATATTTGATTTCATTTGGTTTAATTTTTTGACTCAGGAATGGAATTATTCAGCAGTCGTGTTTGATAAACAAGACATTAGACAATTAGACATTTTTCGTTTTCATCTTTTAAATGTTTCTTTTTATTCATAATATAACATCACGCCTTTTATCCCCGAAAGGGTAGGCAGAGGTGCACACTACGTGTACATAACACCAACTTTTCACTATTTATGTTATGAGTCCCATGTAATAGGGGATGAGCCTATTGCTCATATACAGGGCACAATTCCAGACTACGTGCTACTACTGAGATTTTTTAAAACCCAGTAATACTTTCATTTGCAAGTCTAGACACGACCAAAATTGTAACAGAAACGTGAATAATACCTACAGGCAAACTCTTGTTGCGTTTAATGAAGATAACATTATCATTAAGAACGGATGCAGCGTTCCGAATGGATCTCTTAGATAACCCCTTGCGAGATGTCGAATACGAAATTACGATAACTTGGCAGTAACCAACAGCTCCTTTGACATCGGTGCGCCCGCGCATGATCAGTTTATGCAGTCAACCACCAAAAATACAATAAAATAAAGATTATACTTAGTAGGGTTCGTCTCTTCGCCCACCCATCACTGCAGTTCGTACATTTTACGGATCGCCTTAAATGTAAGATACATAAAACGAATTAATGAATGGGCCGGCTCGACCGGAGTGATACCATGGCCTAGCAGAAAACCGACGTGAAACAAGTGAATGAGGTTTCCGGAGGCCCAATGGCTCCCCTCTCCAGTTTCCACGCGACATTTCAAATCAATAGATCGTCGAAAGTATTCGTTTCTGGCAGAAAATAAAAATTACGTGTTTAATGATTTAAAATAATCTACCAGACGGACATTAAAATAAAAACTAGGCATCTACCCTATTTTAAGTCCCGCTTAAATATAGCTCTGTCACTACCAATTCTTTGTAAAAAGACAGAGATGGCACGATATTTATATATAAGCCTTTCAGTATTCGGGCGTCAGTGTATCATTCTTAAGATTTACCGCTACATAGTTGCATGTGGAAAATTAGGTAGCTACTATAAACTTATGTTTTATATGTCCAGACAAACACATTGGCAACTTGCTTCACTCTCTTACACAGTCATCCCGACAAATTTAATTGGACAATAAAACAGAGTTGGTAATGATTTGTGCATCGTATTGATAACAGCATGTTAATTATTATTCATGTTCATTGAATACAGCTGTGTGATATTTGTTATCAGTCCATTCAGTGACTGCACCGACCTACATAAACATAATGGGTGATCGCGTAAACAATCTTATGAGATTAGATGCTGTTGTTTCATGTTGAATTTATGAATTAGATACGAATATTATACTATTATATAAAGCGGAAGAGTTTGTTTTTTTGTTTGTTTGTTTGAACGCGCTAATCTCCGTAACTACGAGTCTGATTTGAATAATTCTTTTCGTGTTGGATAGTGCATTTATTGAGGATGCTATAGGCTATAAAACATCACGCTACGACTAATAGGAGCTGAGCACAGCGTATGAAACCGCGCGGAAGTAGATAGTGTTGTATAGGCACATACCTCGCTACATGTCTATGTTAAATAAATTATTACGTTTTCGGCTTATTCACGTAATTATTTGACGAGGAACTCAACTAGTTTCAAGCCTTGCTAGCGGCTCATATTCATGAGCAGCATTCCGCGACCAGCGAGGCGGCCTCTGTCGCGCTGCTGCTTATACTTAATTTAGTATGTCTCACGAAAGTTATAATACAAATATGTGTATGTTACTTTGTTCATTAATTATTGGAATTTTACATTATGAATGGTAGAGATTTTAATGTATAGTTAGCCTTGTGTTTTTCTGTCTGTGATGATTTGTTTTAGATTGAGGTAAGTTGGTTATAAAGTTAACCCTTTGAGAACTGTCATTATAGACACAATTAAAGAACAATAGGTTGCGGTCACCGGTGTCGTCGCAGTGTTTGACAGTTTAAAAAGAAAATTGTATTGGTTAGTAATTCGTCGTATAAGCCTGAGTAAAGGTAGAACCATGATAAGTGAAGAGACACTTTTAATAGTTAATTTTTGTTTTTTTTTAATATGTATTCACCTAACTTTTTCTTGCTGTGTGCCTACCGTTTTTAAGATATTTATAATTTTAATTTTGTCTTAGCTGTTACCTATTAAGTATTGGTGTGAATCTGTAAGTGGCTCGATGTTACTATTTTTCTGCTAAATATGTGTAATGTAACCAGCTGTTGATTCACCATTTAATAAACAAATAAAAGTAATCTACTTTACTAGTCTCTCTAATAAAACATTGTACAGCATTTCTAGCTTTTTCCTCATTCCAAAAAAGTAGAAAAACAGCAACAAAAAGTGAAAAAGATGGCGCTTAAGACATTAAAATATTTAAATTTCCAGCTACAAATATTAACAAGGCTACGCATAAAAAGGAAAAAAAATACAACAAACCTTTTCTTCATTACCGATTAAAAAACAATAAAATCGCACCCGCAATCCACTTTACATACTCGAAATAATTACAAACCAATGTCGACTCCAAGCCGTGCTCGCAATAATGTAAATTATAAGTGTTTGTACATCAACCACAATTACCACTACCTGCCAATTAGATTTAAAAAGCAAAAACAGTTTCACGCCGCAAAAAAGTTGATTAGCAAACAAAAAGACAAAGCAACCTGTATATTTTCATTACCAGCCGTCCGAAGTGTTAAATAATGAAATAATTTCATTCTATAAACCAGTTAAAACACGATGCCCTTTACAAGCAAAAAGAATCGGCAATACGATTAATTAACACCAAAATATTACTTGATTGCGTTCTCGAATAAATGTTAACACACGCATGATTTTTGTTTATCGAATGCAATTTGTTATTGATAAGAGTAAGACAGCATTATTCACTTTTCATACTTATGAAAGAGAGAAAAGAAAACCTTTAACATTACCAGGAACTAAGGAGTTGTATGAAGTATTTTTAATAAAAAGAGACAGGTGTATGGTATCAAGGTTGTTAGAAAAGGAAGAAAGTAATAAAAGATGGGTGTGAAGGAGAGAAATTTGCATTTAATCTTGATACATCATGTTGTTAATTGAGAGGAGTGCGAATGTTTTGCATATACACGTTAATTAACTACTGATTAATGATATCTCGCTACTGTCCATTTTATTATAAAGATAAAATCTTATGAAATATTTATCAAGGGGCGAATGTGAAATAAAAGAGGAATAGGCAAGATATTAAGGTCTTTTCTTACATTAGTTATTGTCTAAAGATATAAAGCTCATTTTAAATGTCACCGAAGTCAAATTTATTACTGTATTACAAACATGAGTGGGTTAAACCAATTTATTTCTCGATATTTTCATTTATTGCCATCACTCTGTAGTCTGCCGACCCTGTATATGTACTTTTCTAAATATGGTAGTGTGGGCGGAGTTTTTACATGATATAAAAAATTTCATTTCAGAATGATTATTCAGAATAGAGAGTCAATATGTGTTTAGAAGGGAACACAACGTGAGTGTTTTGTTTCACGTCAGTTTTTGTGATGCCGTAGTATCAGTCCGGTTGAGTCGGTCCATTCGTACTGAAAGGACCGACGAGGACCGAAAGAAGGAGGAGTGAAGCATGGTTCTATCCCTATCATGAAGATGAGTGGGCTAAGAGTTAGATTGTATTGTTATAGATATTTAATCAATAAATGTCTCTATTTAATATCAATCTTTATGCATATACCTACTTAAAGGTAATATTAATAAGAAAGAAAGAAAGAAAAGAAAGAAAAACCATTTATTTTGCTACGACACACAACAAGAATAATTATTATAAATACAAATACCTAAAAACTATAATATTTACACCTTAAAAAATGGTATAGATGGAGTTGTGTCAACACTAATTAAATTAGTTTTGGTGAGTTGCATACCTTTTTTGTATAAGATTGGTAGGCAAATGATGAAAAGCGGCATCATCTGCTGGTAGGTAGGTAGACCATGGATACACACTACAACACTAGTTTAGTTTTTTTTTTATGGTATGGACAAACGAGCAGACGGACGGATGGTAAGCGATCAGCGCCGTCCATGGACACCCGCAACACCAGAGGAGTCACAGGTTGCCGGCCTTTTAAAAAGGAATATTCTTGAAGGTTTGAAGGTCGTATCGATTCGGAAATACCGCCGACGACAGATCATTTCACAGTTTAATATTGTTTACGATCCCCAAATGGGTGATCGATTTTGCTAACGATGATAATAAGTAACATGGTTGAATTTATAGACAATTAATGATAAATTATTACGTCTAAATATAGAATTCTTATCATTAGGTACTACCGTTATAGGGTAAACTTCCGATGCACCAAATTGTACAACAAAATTAGAACATAGATAAACAAAACCAATTTTAGTAGCAGCAGTGCATTATCATGTTCTAGTTTTTTTTTGACTTGCAACAATATATGTATGAATGTATGTTTATGTAAACGCACCCACGACACAGGAGAAAATCTTAGCGTGGGGGTAACGAAAAAAAAAAACAAAAAATCTTTTTTGTTTTTTTTTGTTTGTTAGGTACTTAATCAACGTATTCTACTGTATTAGTCTTCACACGGATATAAATAACAAGAACTGAGTTAATAGCCATACACTATTTAAGTATTTACCTAAGCTTAAAATTAAATTAAATAATTATATTGTTATAAGTGTGGGAGAGCCATGCTTCGGCACGAATGGGCCGGCTTGGCCGGAGTCATACCACGGACTCACAGAAGACCGACGTGAAACTACGCTTGCGTTGTGTTTCGTTGCGTGAGTGAGGTTACCGGAGGCCCAATTACCCCCCCCCCCCCCTTTCTCAATCGCTGAATCCCGGACAATACTCAAATCCCTAATCCTAAAAGCCAGCAACGCACTTGTAACGCCTCTGGTGTTCCAGGTGTCCATAGGCGATACCGATTGGCGACCCGATGATGGTAATCATCGTTTACCGGCTTATCCCATAAAAAATAAACTTAGCAATATATTGTTTGACCCGATTTCACCCGATCTAGGTACAAAACCGAGACCAATCGGTCAATAAAACACGATCAGAATCAGAATAATAAAACCAAGTTAATTAACATAACAACTTATAGATTACGTTCACAGCTTCCGTTCCAATGACTTGTGTCGAATCACTGCCCTCTGTGTGTTTCTATGTATGTATGTATGCATGTCTGAATGTATGTAGTACCTATGTTCTAGCTTTGACTCGCTGCTTTGCCTGCGCTCTTTTAAATGCAACCACTTAGGTACTGATTTACAAAAAATGTTGCTTTATATTTTACAAATACTCCGCATACTAATTTTTAGCTTTCTACCTTGAAAATATTGCTAAATGCTGTACACAAACTTCTACCCCCCATTTTAGGGAAGTGGGGAGATTCGGAAGACACAATAAGTAGCCTTTCCTTCAACTATCTCCGGTTAAAAATCACGTCAACTCGTCGCACCGTTTTGCCATGAAAGATGGACAAACAAACAGACACATACACTGTCACCTTTGTAATATTAGTATGGATACAACTTATAGAACACAATGGCGGTTTGTTTTGATCGCTTTATCAGCTACTGCTAACTTTATTGCAAGCTAAATTATTGCTTGAAGAATAATTAGGTGTTATCTAAGACATTTATGTTGATATAGGACTGGAATGTTTCAATGAATCTGTTTAGTGAATGAAAGCTTGTTCTAAGTGTGGAGAGCCATGCTTCGGCATGAACGGGCCGGCCCGAAAGAAGTGATATCACGGCTTCACAGAAAACTGACGTGTAACAACGCTTGCGTTGTATTTTGTCGTGAGTGAGGTTACCGGAGGCACAATTACCTTATCCCCTATCTCCCCCAATTGCCGCGGACAACCCAACGAGTTATCGACTCCGGCTCGACGTGCTGGAGAAGGAACAGGGTGGTTTTTAGTCAGTAAGAGTCTGACACTCCCTCCCGCCTCACCCAGGCGGGAGCAGTCATTCGATGATTTTCCCCCCTTAAAAACAATCTCCCCCAATTCATGAATCCTCAATGCTCAAATTCCTAATCTCCAAGAGGCCGCAAATGGATTGAAAGTAGTAGAGTACCTCGCCAAACAGTTACGAGAGTAAGCCGAAAACATAATAATTAATTTAGTATGTCTCACGATAGTTTCTTTACCTTTTTTCTTAACACATCTCATGTACCTTGGAATGACAGAGGTATGCAATCATTCGTCCTAACAGGACGCCTCATTTGATACGGACCAAATAGGTTTTAAATCAATTTGTAGAATTGAGAAGATATCGTTTCATTGTGACGAAGGGTCACCATGATTCCTGGCTGATTTAAAAAAAATATATTTATAATTAATTTATAATGATAAATAGAGAAAGAAATAAGACAAAAATGTTGACTTATTAGTCAGATATATAATGTAGGTAATATATTGTTTTCCTAATCGGTATATTTCGCTAAAAAAAAACCAATGTATTTTCCCAATAGGAGTAAGCCTTTACTTTTTCCACCGCATAATTTCCATTATATCAGCCAAAGACATCCATTGTTAAATATAAGCTCCCTCGAATGACTAGGCTTACGATTATAATAATCACAGTCCCAAACCAGATAAACATAGATGTTTAATACATAGTCATACATTACGCCTCTACACCACAATACAACAGCTCACATTAATACCTATCAACACGTATGTTAATACAAAATTAATTTGTCAAATAATCCAAGCAAAGAAAACAAGAAAAACACCAAAAAATGTTTATCACACCGCATAACAACAACAAAAAAACCAGTAAATATTTAAAACCGACAAAAGAAATCCGAAAATCTACTTAAGAAATCAAAAGATAGATATAATCAGTCCAATTTATAAATCACTTCAATTAATCACCGAAATCCTGCGCAGGTGTAAAGTTAATAATTTAAATCCTTGTATACATGGTGTTCCTACAATCGAGGACGTCGGCGACCCCATGGGGTGCGCAGGATCAGGCGCAACGGGGCATCGACTCTTGCGCACATTAATTAATAGTTTTCAACACAATAACACCCAATGCCGTCGTGCTAAATACATGGAATTGATACCCCTCAGGGAGCCTGTAACGACCTTAATTGAACACCAATGATTATATTTTTTGATTATTAAGATTTTTTGTGATTGACACTTTTGAAATGATTAGTACGCCAGTGCTAGTGAGTTGTTTGTTGTGAAGGAATGGGAGCTACTGTCAATTTAGAAGTAGATCTTGTCTAATTACAAAATCATCAGATTACTTAGCAGCTACTTAGTAGTAATCTGAGGATTTGGAAGACAGAGGAGGGGTTAAAAGACAATATTATGGCCGTAACTTAGTAGTTGGTTGTAATATTGCCATCTAATTCATATTTTGTAACTAATCTGTCTCTGGACTCTCACAAATGCAAGTATTTTGGTCATCCAGATAAAAATGAAAGAAAACCAATTTCTTTCAGTTTATCTACAAATACTCAACGTCACAACGTCAGGTATCTCAATAAGTTTTCCAGTTTCCCAAATAAAGTACGCACAGCAGAAAAGAACCAAAGACATCTGGCTCTTTGAAATTGTATCGCAAAACTTATAGCAATAACAGTTCACGATCTGCAATGGCTATGTAGCACAGAATTCAATACAAACGAACAAGTAGCAACATCGTGAGCATGCAATGCACCTGACTCAACGATCAAGAAAATTCTATCAACGACTTCTTCAAATCGTAGGAATGCGCGTAACCAATCGGACGATGCTTCTATCGACATCGATACCATAAAAAATCGACGGAAATGATCGAACCACGACAAATGCGAATGCCCCTCGAAATTGAATAAGTCGATACGATATCACCAAGTTAGAATTGAAAGACGATTGACTGAGAAAAAATACGATCGATTTACTGCTTCGGTTGTTTGGTTTGGGATGTTATTTGTCGATAGTCGATAGTTTTGATGATATAATGTTCATCTACAATCTATATTAATAATTTCGTCAAGGGGTACGGTAGAGTCGATCGAAACATTACTTGAATAACGAAACATAAAAAATATCGATTTCGAGTCGACAACTTATATCCGCAAAATTCGTATTACGGTGATACCTAATTTCGTTTTATTAATTTAATTCATTGACACTGACAGACAAACCGCAGTCGCCATCTTGAGTAGATAATAAACGTTCCGTGTCATACTAGCTCTCAAATACGCCTCGCCAATCAACACGTTGTCGCGTCAAAAGTATAAATTAATAAGAAATATGAATAATTTAACGCGAACGAAGTCGCGGGTAACAGCTAGTTCATCTATATTGCTGCAACGTAGGGCAGTTACATATTACATTACTTGTTACTAAGATGGGTGGCGCTCTGTAGTTTCTGCTTACCCTGTTCTAAGGCACGAGTTAGTGTCAGTCTGTATTCAAACGATTGTCTTGCTGTAATTTTTCTGTCATGTCTGTAAAGTATTTTTACCATATTAGGAGGGTATTTTTTACGTTCTACATGAATGTCGTCAGAAATAGATCACCGATTTGGTTCTTTAATTCACTTTTCTGTGATTCAGTTAGTCAGGAGTATGCGAGAAACGCGTCTCTTTTCATCGATATCGATTAGTATCGCTAATCCAGCAACAGACAGCATTAACTTTGATTGAGAATGACATTTGGAAACGGTAGCCACAGTCGCAGCGGGGGGCGGTGCCTCGTTCGCCATCTTTATTTTTATTATTTTTTTAGCCCTTGTTTATCCAGTCCGGGGCGTCGCGGCTCACTGGCCGGAGCAATCAATAAAATACTGTGACCGTAAAACCACGCCGGAATTAAATACAACGCAGCGTCCATTGTAGCTGGTAACACCCGTCACGCAACCGCGCACCACTGATGTAATTAAAAAATTGAAATAAAAACATCTACAATTATCCCGAAATTCCAAGTGGGTGTAGTCACCTTAATTTACCCTCCATAATTTCTATGATTACCACGAATGAATGATTTTCGCCCAAAGTAAGGGGCTTGGTTCGTAAATAAACCTAATCCGCAAAAGAACAATCCAATTCGCCTTATTTGAAGTCGCACCCGGGGGACGCCGCTCAAAAAACGCCTAATAGAGAATTATAACAAACACCGGCCGCCGGTGGCAATTTCACACTTTATTAATGCAAGTATTACGGCTAATTCCATCGGTTGACACGTGCCGAATTTGCTGTTCCCATAAAACCTCGGCCTCCCCTCACGCTCCACCGAAAAATACAAAAACACCCATTCAACTTTCTGTCTTACGCTTATACATGTAGATATTACGTTCGCATGTTAACAAATAACAGAAAAAAACATGTCTCCCGAACAGAAATATGCATTTTAATTCAAAGTATTAAGGAACAAAGTGGCCTGCAGATTAACGAGGTACACGTTTGCACAAAATCGTTTTCGGTTCCCTCCAATTTTTGACAGCTAGGCGATGGCGACTCATAGATAAAGTTGAGCGCACAGATTCCGCGGACCATAGATCACAGAGTAATGCGGTCACGCTCTATGGTATTAAGTGTCAGTTATCGTCTCCACGGGGCTTAGTGTGCAGGAGTATAATACATTTTTATGTTTGTACGCTCCCCTTGTTGTAATAACAACATGAAGTGAGGTTTACTCGGATTGAATACGGCATTATAATGAAATGATTCATATTTAAGTGAGTTCTCCCCTTCGCCTGTTGTAATTTGATGGTGTCAGGGATCGGAAGCAATGTTTCTTATTAAAGTGGTGTTATGACTGTCGTTTTTATTGTTATATGTGTTCTTTCTCGTGTAATGTCCTCGTTGCGTTTTTTAATGATTGATAAGGCAATTAATAGAGTTACACCTGATTTAAAAGAAGTATCTGTTCTAATGAACACAGCTTAGCATTTTTTGCGCGACACGTTTAGGTAGCAAAAATTCTCAATACCTATTGGTCACGGTTTCACAATTGCGATAGTTTAATAGCCTCGCTTCAAATTAATTGTAACAAAAAAAAGTAAAACTAAATTGATTTCTCTGTTTGTTGTTTTTGGCTTGAGCTGTTTTGCGGTAAATAGTAACTTGAGACTCAGTGTGTGCGGTTCCCAGACTGAGAATAATCCCGGATGAGCCGATGTTATAGATAATGCGATAACCGTCCGGTAATAGTCCAAATATCTGGGTAATGTGTCTGTAATGGGGAGTCGCGTGGCGGTCGCGTGTTGTTTGCGCCGAGGGAAGAACCAGGCTTAGCACTTTCGCCGGCGTCTGTACGAGCTCCCTTTTAATTACTGATTGATCCAAAGATAGGTTTGTTGGTATCAGATAGTCGTAAATTAGACAAAAGGATTAGCAACACAGCTTGCATAATGGTACAAAGTATTATTAGTGATTTGTTACTGTTGATCAAGTTTTTGTTGCCCAATGAGTTGTTGTTTTTATTGTTAGTAGAGATAACTGTTTCTTTGTCACAATTGGGATTTTATGTAAGCTTAGTACTTTTCAATTACGCATTGTTTATGTTATTTTAAGGTGGGAAAATCCTCGATTGTCTTCTATCGCCTGAGTGTGGCGGAAGGGAGTGTCAGACTCTTACTAACTAAAAACCACCCTGTTCCTACTCCTGCACTACGAGCCGGAGCCTCGGTAACCCGTTACTCCATTTGACGCATAGATATACCCTACATAGTCTACGTACTCTCTCTCGATATGTGAAGAGTTACACCATTTATTTATTTATTTATTTATTGAATTAGGGTCTCCAACAAGGAATACACTTAGCACACACGAGTAGCATTACAAAAATTAAAAGCTGTGTGCTTCCTTAATCATGGGAGGCCACAACATGCAAGAAATCATAAAAATATACATAAAACTGGCAATACAAATTAAAAGTTAAAATTAAATTAAATTAAAAGCTAAGAATAAAACAACTGTGACTAAAAACAATACAAAATGTCAAAAATATGGCATACGTCAAATAATACACAATCAGACAAAACAATCAAATGTCGGAAATAATCAATTGAACATGGTCAAGTTTAAAATAGTAATAGTAAAATAGTAATACTAAATAATCAAAACAATAATAATAAAAATCAATTAATTAATTAAATAATCAATAATCATATTTCAAAAATAATCTAATAAAATAAGAGAAGTGAGACAATCAAATGTACATTCATGGTTGTTTGTTTATGGTGGATGCGTCAACATTCAGGACTCCAAACTACGCGCAACAACATTCCTAAACTTCCAACATTCCTAAACACCATAAACTATTTGCAATACATAAATCCAATATTCGCACACAAAAACACCTCAAAATTCGAAATCATTCAATCAAATCTGACCTGAAAAAAGGACACATCAAATAGATGGACACACACACACATGCATACATACATTTGTATAGCTGGTATATAGTAAACCAAAGTGTTAGAGGTTGACAGCGGTGGGTAGTTGTATCAAACAGATACAGATTGGACCCAATGTTGATAGTCCATGACTAGACGAAATAGGGGCTGATGTATGCGAGAGTGTCAAGGTATTAAATTAATTATTATGTTTTCGGCTTACTTAAACTGTTTTACGAGGAACTCGACTAGTTTCAAGCCATGTTAGAGCTCAATTCCGCAACCCGCGACACGGCGGCTGTCGCGTTGCTACTGGCTGCTCGACTCTTCGGCGGTGTCTTCTGCCGTGATTTACGCACTTTCCAACCCAAGGTATTTTTCTTTTATTTATTTAAGAAGGCATATTGTAAAAGACAGTCGTGGTGGCCGAGTTTCCGAGTTATATGTACTTTTTAAAATTATTTAGACACCACTGACAAACACCGTGAGGACACCTAAGCTAGCTTATAATTTCTAATTATAAGTTTGACCCGTATTGAGCAAGCGTGGCGAAGCCCCCAGTAAGGCTTGAACCTAGTCGAGTTGTCTCGTCGAACAGTAAGCTATTATTTTATCAGATAGTTATTATAAAAACAAGTATTCGGGTAACTACCCGAACACTTGGATACCTACATAAATAATTTTTACTAGTATTTTTTTTAAAATAAATAGCAAGCTCTTGCATAATACCAACCTGGAATCGATATAGACGGATCGGTTTAGTAAAACGCGAGCGATGTAAGCGAAACGTGGGCTCGATACAGTTTTATGAGCCATGTGCCGTATGTGAGCTGAGGCAGGCTAGATTTGTGGCAGGTTTTAGGAGAATACCTATACCCAGACATTCTTGTTTGGGCAAACGATAAACAAAATAGATTTTTGTAGGATGTGTTACTTCCTTTTTTATTTGCGCTCACACTCTGTTGTGTGCAAATGAATGACATATTTTTTTATGGCATAATCCGGTAAAGGAGCTTACGGATCACCTGATGGTAAGCAATCGGCGTCGCCCATGGACACCTGGAACACCAAGGCGTTACAAGTGCATTACCGGCCTTTTGGGGATTGGCAATTTGAGGATTTTGGAGAATTCGGGAATTGGGGAGACAGGGGAGAGGGGGTAATTGGGCCTCCGGTAACCTCACTCACACGACGAAACGCAACGCAAGCGTTGCTTCACGTCGGTTTTCTGGGAGGCCGTGGTATCACGCCGGTCGAGCCGGCCCATTCGTGCCGATGCATGGCTCTCCCACACTTACGATATGGTTTGTTTTAAGTGAGAGTAAACATGGCAGTCACTTAATCCCAAGGTAGATATATTTTTATCCTCTGATTGACGAAGAGAGAAAGAAGGAATTTGCACAGACGATTAATAGTTTACGTGTTATAAAAGGTGACCTTATTGCTGTACAGAAAAGTCAAAGTCAAAGCATTTATTTCAATTAATCCTTAACTAGGCACTTTTGAAGCGTCAAATATTGAATTGTCCGTCCGTCTGTCTATCAGTGAAGCTAGCTGCAAGCAAGAAACTTCATCGTTACCTACTCTTTTTCAAAACATGACTGCCAGTGTTACTTAGCAAAAAGTGTTGCAATATAATACATTGTGGCATTCAGGTATAGTAAATAGGCAAGTTACTTACTAAACATATGTAACTGCTTAGTAAAACGACTTCTACGCAACTAGACACCCGCCTATAGGTACACAATATTCATTATGCATTCCATAAAAAATAATAGCAGCATTTGTGCGGATGCAATAAAAATGAACAAAATGGTTGATATAATATCGGGGAGCCGCAGGCGATGAAATATAAATAAAATGCTATAGGAGAGGAAAACGAAAAGGCACTCAGTTTCGCCCCGCCCTCTAGTGGGGTTTACTGACAAACTAACAACGCCTGTGAGATTTTCAAAACGGAAAATGTTTACAAGAATATATGAAGGCGATGCAGAGTTTTGTATTAGTTTACCTATCTGTTGAATAAAAAATAAATATATATTATGTAATCATTTAAATAAAATTAATGTCATTAGAAAGGTTAGAACACATAAGAACAACACTAAAAAGAGTTTCTTTTCTCCTATCCATAAACCACACACCTAACCTCATTTTTTCAAACATATTTTTTTTCTGCACAGATAAAATACGGCAACTGGCAACTAATGACGGCGGGCGCGGGCTGCGAATCGGCCATGGCGGCCATTTTTCATCATTTCGCGCGCTTTCCCGGCAATATATTATTATTTTTTACACTTCTCCGTCGCTGCGCTTCTAAGGCGGCGCACTCACGATCTGAATACCAATTGAACTACGTAACCAGTATGTATGTACTCGTATAAAGGGTTGAAAGGATTTTATAAGCTCAACGGGGCTTAGATAAAATGGGAGATTTACTTACTGGGGCCAAAGATAAATGCATGGTACGAGTTGTTAGTACAAAAGATTTGATGAAATTGGCTTAAAGAGGTTAACCCGTTAACAATGAATGGTTTTGTTTCAGGTTTCAGCAAACTTTGCGAACGAACGTAAGATTACAATGGTTTTAGTGCAGTTTGTCATTATCTATATCGTAATCATGCGTTTTTAATATTTATTACGCATGAAACTAAATCAATAATCTTATCTTGTTGAGATGGATGCAGATAAGGCTCAAAGTCAAAGTCAAAGCATTTATTTCAATTAAACCATAATTTACTTTTGAATGTACTTTTGAAATGTCAACAAATCAAAATAAATAATAGTCTGTCAGTCAATCCATCAGTGAAGCTAGGTTAATCTAGGTACTCATTCCAAAATGTAGATTCGAATGGAGAAAGAAGAACGAGCATAAAACTCCATTCGTTACTCTTTTTAAAAAGTATGTTCTACAATGTCTCTGATACACATTCCAATACTGTACGTATATGTGAGAACAATGCAAAGACACGCTTGACGCATTATACTAATTACAAAACTTACTAAAATAAAAAAAATTAAAATGTCTAACATGGTGTTCACATTTGCACACTGACAACCCATAAAAATAGTGCTTCTATACAAGAAAAAGGAAACTCTATTTTCAATAAAGAAATAAATGCTCGATGTCGGAAGGAAACTACACGTCTACATTAGAATGAAATTACCTACTATTGGAATCTAACTACTGACTACATTTGAGTATTGTCCAGTGGAGCCGAACCAACATGCTGCCAAGCATTCTTATCTTCAAGGCTACTCCTGTTACCGCAACACGTTTCATATCTGTTTAAATTAAAAAGATAAAAATCATTTCTAAAGATGCAATAATAGATTTAATGATGTACCATTTTTAATTTGAAGAGGACAATAACAAATGTCATCATAACCCTTGACTTGCGACGCCCGGGTCCGACCGACCCTAGCCCCTACCACAATAGGGACCGAGTATTTTGCCAGATGTGACAATTACAACAAAAGTCGGTTTCGATTGCGGCTGAATGCGAAGAGATAATCTTTTAAACGGTACACTATTGAAATTTCGTTCAACGACCCCTATTTATTTACATTCCACTGAAGGTTTGGATAGGACTTTGTAAAATAAATAGTACAAAATGCAGCAATGTATTAGATTTAGTATTAATAAATATTATGTGATGAATGTGGTTGAAAAGAGATAGCTGATAAGAATAATTGAAACATGTGTCACGGTGTCGCTAGGACAGACGGAACCATTGTTTATGGTTCTTTTAGCGGTTACCGAAATACGTTATCTAAATCTTTATTTAGCGTAATAAAAGCTGTTAACCCGACACCTGTCATTCATGCTATTCGTTATTTGGTTAACAAAATGTAGGCTTACGGAGTTACACTGTATTATCATAACAATAAATTTTACTAATCATGTTTTCCTCGATAGAATTAACTGTTCCATATTTGAAGTTTTGGGAAAAAAATATGTTCTTTAATCCTAATCAAAAGATTTTTTTTTATTTAATTTGTTAAAATATAATTTATATATTTCGACCGGTCATAAATCATTACTTCGACAAAGCTAAGATGACATTTAAAACTCATCTACTAATAAAGAAAAAAATTGTATTCAATCACGCCGCTTAACGTACAAAAAACGCGTCGTATTTACTGTAAATGAATAATAAAAATGTCCTAGTTATGTTTTCATTTCTTTTGAATCTTTTATTTTACAACATGAAGCGTCTTTAGCGTTTAGGGTTACGAGCGCGTCACAATGATGTGGCGATAAACACTGATGGATGGATCGTAAAAATATATTGGGCGACTTTGAGTTCATTTCCTAAATTAAGTTCCGGTTCTACGCGTGTTTTTATAATATAAAATATATAATTTAATAATGTTGTCATAATAAAAAACACAGTGGTGGTTTAGAGTTCATATTTTTTTGTGCTTTGGTAATTTATGTTTTACTTTTTTTTGACTGCCTCTTTGGTCGAATGGTCGTAAGTGCAACTGTCAGGCAAGAGTCTCGGTTTCGATTCCCGGGTCGGGCAACGGTACTACTGGTTTTTTTTTATTCTCATTATTAGCACGGAGCCTGGAATTGTGCCCGGTATATGGCAATATGTGACTCATAACATAGATAGTGAAAAGTGGGTTTGTACAGTGGCATTAAGTGCCGTAATGTGCACCTCTGCCTACCTCTTCGGGGACAAAAGGCGTGATAATTATAATTTATATGTACTGTTTTTGTGTATGTGAGAGTTAAATGAAGATATGATGAAAATTAAGCATATTTGAAGAACCTGTTATTTCATGAGACCTGTATGTATTACCATAACATGCAAATAAAGATTTGAGTTATTTCATGGATTTACTTTAGATAATGCAGATGTCGCTGGTGCTACTACACAAACACCATGATGAATACTTAACTTGCATTTCAAATGGAGTAGGAACCTATAGTTACTATCCTATAATTATTACTAACACTTCATTTCTTATAACTTTTAATTTATTAAAATAACAGATGCCAACCTCTACCAAACAATCATTAAAAATGTAACAAAATAACCTAAAACTCCGTGTAAATAAATAATTAATCCCCATAAAAGTCGTCAACCGTCATTGAAATCAGTATCTGGTAGAAATAATCACAGAGCGGTGATAACTGGGCGGTCTCGCGAGATCTTCTCCCTAACGTGCCATAACGTGTAACGACCGCATCTGTTGGACTCGGGACGTTTCGACCCACTACGGCGGGCGCAGGGTTAGAAACGGTCAAAGAGTGTTTGATTGTTGTTAGAACTTTGTGGATGGTGCTTCAAGAAAAATGGAATTAATGTTTTCTTGAGTTTGTATACTTATTAAAAATGTGTTTTTTTATGGCATAAGCCGGTAAACAAGCTGACGGATCACCTGATGGAAACCAATCGGCGTCGCCCATTGACACCTGGAACACCAGAGGCGTTACAAGTGCGTTACCGGCTTTTTGGGGATTAGGAGTTTGAGGATCGTTGGGGATTCAGGGATTGGGGAGATTGGGGAAGGGGAGGGTAATTGGGCCTCCGGTAACCTCACTTACACGACGAAACACAACGCAAGCGTTGCTTCACGTCGGTTTCTGTGAGGCCGTGGTATCACTCCGGTCGAGCCGGCCCATTCGTGCCGAAGCATAGCTCTCCCACACTTAAAGTAAAGTAAAGTAGATGAAAAAAAACACATACATATGCTTTTGAAAGGCAGATTTATTCAGACGCTGATATATACTAACATAGTATATGAAAACTTGAGGGCAGCTCTGGAAATCCTTACTAATATTATAAATTGGAAAGTGAGTTATTTTGTTTATTTGTTTGTTCCGCTTTAACGCCGTAACTACTAAACCGATTGCTTTGAATTTTTGCAGACGTAAAGTTAGAAGTCTGGATTCAATAAGAGGGTACTTTTTATCCCGGAAAAATTTGGTATTCTCGAGGGAAAACGAAATTATTGGTATAGATGGCGCTGTGTGTGGGATAAGCATATGTCACATAGGCTTTTTATATTTTTGTGATGCGTGCGAAGCCGATCAAAATGATAACATCCTTATTTAGAAGTCAGTTAATTACATAGAAAATTCACATTTTAGATTCCCTACTTACTACTGCTTACATTTTCCTATAAAATATTTAGGAACAAGGAACATTTTCATGATAGTCTTCAGTATGAATTTCAGAGCAATATAGTTGTTGGGGTGCTTAGATGATGAGATGCTTGGCAACTTGCCACTATGTATATACTTTTACGATATCTACTTACCCCGTATATACAGTATATGAGCGTGATGTTATGTTGCTTAGTCTAAAGCCTTGTTGTTATGATGCTCTCGATACTTATGGGTGACTTACCAAGCTGGCGAAGAGAATTTTGCCTCTAACGCTTATTTGTAGGTATACGATATCAATAAGTAGGTATTTAGCAAAACGAAAGGAGTCTGGAATTGTGCCCGGTATATGGCAATAGACTCACCCCCTATTACATGGGACTCATAACATAAATAGTGAAAAGTGGGTGTTACATTGTACAGCGGCATAATGTGCTCTGCTTACCCCTTCGAGGATATAAGGCGTGATGTTATGTTATGTGTGAAAGGTTTTACACCTGCATGCGAGATCTTGTCGATTCAATATCGATTGAATCAATCGCTAATTCACCTATTTTCTATGCAATCGGAAGGTATCAAGCTATGGAAATATTTTTTTATGGGATAAGCCGGTAATGAGCAGAGGAATCACCTCATGGTAAGCAATCGGCGTCGCCCATGGACCCCTGGAACACCAGAGGTGTTACAAGTGCGTAACCATGCTTTTGGGTATTAGGAATTTGAAAAATTTCGGGGATTCATTCAGGGTTAATGAAGCTTAAAATTAGTGATGGTGACCAGATGTCACTATCACCAATTTTAAGGTAAGGCACATTTACTTTATATCAGCTATTCATCATAAGCTTGGGATCCCTGAATTTTTCATTACATGCTATTTTTTTTTTCAATAAGTACAAATACAGATGACGGTTTGAAATCGTACACAACAATCTTAATTATAAATAGTGAGTGAACCTGAAGGCCAATTACAACTGTACATAACTTACCTTATTAAGTTACACAAACAATTCCCAAACATTAATTCCCTTTTCTCTACCAAATGATGAAAACCAGCTATTAATAAAAAGCGATCATACAAGTAATCAAAAGGTACAAAGGGAACAAATTAATGAATGAACAACAATCGCCAAACATTGAAATAAATAATAACATAAAAAAAGATAGAAAAATAAACTATTTATTACGCCACGACACACGTGCAAGAAGTCAAAAATACAGATACATACACACAAAAATCCCATGGTGCATCGCAACGCAAATCAGTTCAACCAATTGGGTACTTGCCAACTAGTCAAATTCAATACTTATATCGAAACGTCAAAAACGATACTGGTCATCATATTTTCGCGTCAAATAGCTCACTTATACCTAAAAAAAAATGCTAGAATAAATCGAAAATTAAGTAAATCGGCAAATCAATGAATGAAAGTGTAACTATTTTTCAATATTTAATTGAATTGAAGAATCAAAATAATTTATTTATGACCCAGAAAACTACCCAATACTTTTTTCTAACTGCCAATAACGACAGTTTTCTATGAATTTTGTACGAGTTATTGTATTGTGACGTCACGTGTTTTTAACGTCAAACAGCATATGTATTTCTTAAAAAATTGCTGGAAAAATATTAAAATTAAGTTGGACATAAAATCAATGAATGAAAGTTTGATTATTTTTTAATATTTTGTTATATTTTAACAGTCGAAAGAATTTAGTTTTGACTAAGAAAAGTACCCAGTTACAAGTGAGTGCGATTACCCATGTTACGTCAGAGTACCACCTTCAACTTGACATATACGGTAGGTACGTATATGATACAAAACTTTACAAACACTCTGTACCTCATCTCTAAATCGTCCCATGGTCCCTTAGTCCCAATGTCCCATATTAACATACATACACAAACCGAGCCGTTTACCTACATGTAGTACTAGGTCGCACATGAAGCTGCACCAGAAGTCAAGTCGCTGTAAACCACTGTCAACTTTATCACTCAGTGTTCAAAGTCGAAAATGTAATGAAGATATTTGAATTTTTGGTGTATGTTGAAATGCGGTGTTTGTATAAATGTTACCTTGAGTAAAGTTTGCACTACAAGTACTTGTTATTACGTTTAAGTATGTTGTGACGTCATAATACGAAGGTAGTGTTATTGTTGCCGTTTTATAGAGAGCTCTAATTATTGCATGGGGAGTAGGTAGTTGACTGTTTAGGGGATGTGTTATAGTAGAGTATAATTGGTGATCTCTTCTTAGGCGATTCCCTCACTGCTGAGTATCCTGACTCCTTCTGATTTTGCTTACTAGATGTCTCTACTTATCTCGTTTCGTTGTTTCATGTATTGCAACATTGATGGGCATCTCCAGATCCTTGGACGGGTCAGACCATCATATGGGTCACTATGAGGCGTACAGGTTACTAGCATCTCTGCGAGGAATATGGCCAAAGTATCCCACGATCCTTAACTAATCGATAATTTGGTAATATTATGCTAAATGAATTATTTCCATCAATCCTAATCCAATGAAAATTGTAAGTCGTAAAAAAATTTAAAGTTAATATTTATGTATCTTGTGCTCGTGCAACGTGTCGCGGGTTCGATTCCCGCACGGGACAACACTTTGTGTGATCCACAAATTGTTGTTTCGGGTCTGGGTGTCATTGTGTATGTGAAATTGTATGTTTTTAAACGCACCCACGACACAAGAGAAAATCCTAGTGTGGGGCAACGTTAAAAAAAAATGTATGCTAAAAGTTTCACTGATTTTCCAAAAAAACACTAGTGTATTGAAACATACGTTTTTCTAGATCATTTCCGAGAGTACCATATTCATAAAATGTATTCATTCATCGTTCATTCATGTTTATAAATATTTTTAACAGCACTCTGGTAGCACGTCGGTATCTAAATCTAAATCTACTGATAGGCCGGTAACTGAATAGGATGATCAGAAAACAACTGATAGACAACCAACAAAGAAATCGTAAGAGAATGTAGCGAAAGAATACCGACAATTCCCCCAATAAAACCGTATTCTATTGAAAAATCAGTTTTTCCTTGATAATACAATTTTATGTAAACATTCAACAGCAGTTACCACCGTGCCGTTAAGGGGCGTTAATATAATTGGCAACGTTTTAAAGTTGACACAAATAATTAGGTGGGTGTCGAACCCCGACCCAATCTACTTACTAGCTCTTTGAAACGTCTGTATTCTGGGAAATATGATAATATCATATTTGTTTTAATGGAAGATGTTGTTTGTCGTGTCATATCGCTTTTTGGTTACGTGTGTGGAATTTTGTTTTGTTGAGTTATAAGTATATTAATATGTGATTTCTAAATTAACTAAATAAAAATCGCGGGTTACTCACGTGAAAGTACTGAGAAAAGCTCTACTAGTTTCGAACCACAGATAAGTACCAACGGTATACAGTAGCTGGCGCGACATCGCCACGACCGCGCACGATGCTCATGAGGAAGAACCCCTCTGTGGTTCGAAACTAGTAGAGCTTTTCACGTGGGTAACCCGTAATTTTTAGTTAATATGTGAGTTTAATGCTGATGTTTCAGGTTCTGGTGTCTGAGTAAGTAGAGGAGTTAGAATGCTTGTTTGGATTTTGCTGTCATTAAAACTCTTTTTCAATATTGTCTAAAAGCTCTCTTTCTCTATCTCTGAGGCCAGATTAATACTTAAGAAAGTACCTCAATTTGGTCACACACCATTTCGGGTGCCGAACATGAAAGCAAATAAGTACCTAGTTAAAACATAATTTTAAACGTTAATTACCTAACATACTCCAATACGACACATAATCCCCATTCGAACAATCCCCAGTATTTACCCTAAACACCTCCCATTAAATACTAAACAGCTATCGAAAATCAACATTCAAAAACTTGAGAGTTGAGAGTCTAACCATCAGAATACATCGTTTGGAGCGGCGCCACGTTCAACCACAACCTCCCACCCCACTCCCAAAAGGGGGGGAAGCTATTAAGCCAAGCCAAAACTAATTTAAATTAAATCCTAGTGAATTACCCGACGAGGAAATTGTCGAGCGCACCCTCCATGCTCTCACTCAAGTACAGGAGCACACAGAAGTGTTCCGGAGATGGTATTTGATTTGTAGATGGTAGATAACAGAGGTAGGTTCTTTTGTATGTTTCTTTAGTATGTTCAGAGACACGTCTCACTGTTTAGAAATGACAATCATTTATGTTACTATTTAAAACTTTGTATTAGAAATTATGGATCTAATTCTGAACTTTGTTTTATTAGAGTCAGAGATATACCTATCAGTTAAACTGGCATTTGACAAGGCTTAGCCTGATACAACTACAGAACAGAAAGAAGGACTACACTAAACGGACTACATTTCAAACTAATCAATATTTTATCATAAACTATATCGAAAATTTTAAACAACTGCCTCCTACAACGTCAGTCATAAATCACAAGAAATAACCAGCTAACACTTAAGCATTGGAGTGTACCATCTATATTGCTTGCGGGCGGCGGGGCTCAAGCGGCAGCCGCGTCGTTACATGTACCATTTGAATATTATCTAACCCCCCCTCCCCTCACCCCCCACCCCTCACTCCACCCTCAGCCTCCCTCAGAGAGTTTAGACACAACTGTGAGGCCTCAATGCCTTAATTAATGCAAATTTGAGTGCTAACAAGATTATGAATCTGGCCGCTTTTTGACTTGCTCCAGGAAGTTGAGTGGCTCGGTTTGATGTCAGTTAATTATGTATGTGCGGGTTTGTGTAAAGTTTTATTGATGTCGTACGTAAGTACCTCCTCTACTTATACTTGGGAGCTTTAAGTGTTTGCTGTTATAGAGATTGGTGTCTCATGTTTAAATGGGAGCATTGATGAGGAATGGATTGGTGGATAATTAGAGGAGTTATTAGCTCAATTAATGTTTAAAATCATTACGTTTATAATATCTTTCGTAGTTATACACTATGGACTGTTAGACCAGGTTACTCGACTAGTTTCGAGCCTCGTTAGGGGCCCATAATCATGAGCAACATGCGCGACAACCAACGTGGGGAGCGCATCTTGCATCTTTAATTCTAATGACATTTAACAGTAAGAAACAGAACGCTACATACAATACAGAAATAAATAAATATGCATACAAAGTTACAGGAAAGATGAGAAATAATATCATTGGTCAGTTAGCGCTATCACATCGACATGTCGGTACAACATATTGATGTGACATTCTATTTGATTGCAATGAGATCATGCGTTGTAACTCCTATATCGATGTAATTTGTATTTAATCGATCTTCTAACCTATGTATGTATTTATACGATAGCGAATCAATGATATAGGCAGTCTTTGACGCTACCGTAATGATAAATCGGTCAATGTACATTGTTGCAAGTAGTGCTTGTGTTTTCTCTGATATAGTTTTTAGTACACCATGTCTAATTTTATTTAGATCTTGATTGTTAGCTTTTGCTGCAGCGTTACTTGTTTATCTAACCCCCGTAGGTAATCAAAGTCATTAATATTATCGTGGCTTAACCCAGTATTTCGCGATTTTTTTCGGAACAAAATAGTTACTTTTTTATACTTAATAGGTCGACGTTTGACCATCATCTCGCCTCGTGGCAAGCTACGGCCATGATGTGGCCGACGATGGAGAACGCCTACCTATGAGTTACTAAAGAACAGTTTAATTATTAATTAAATTGTCGGAATACTGAAACGTTACTCAATTTTAAGTCGCACTTAAGTATAGTTCTGTCACCACTAATTCTTAGTAAAATGACAGAGATAGCAATAGAGAAATAGCGATATTTAAGCACGACTTAAATTTGAGTAACGTTCCAGTATTCCGCACTTAGTCTTTAAGGACTAATAACGGAATGTAGATTAAATCTCTCTATAATAAGTTTTAAACACAAAATCCACAAAAAAACATTTAACACGAAACTACGATCTAAATAAAAACCTATTGCTAAAAAAATTCATCCGAACACAATTTAAACGAGATTCCTCTCAATCCCAACTAATGACTGTGTCCATTGGACCGTGTGGAAATGTGCAAAAAATCCATTTAGCAAGGTTACCCCTAACCCGTTCCCAGGGCAGGCGTGACGTGATGTGCATCAATCATCGCCAAAAACTGTGTATTTAATTTTAAATCAATTGGCGCCGCACGTGCTAACCATCCATCTTGTGTTATCAATATTTATAGAAGTCAAAGTTTTGACGTGACGGACGGAAATGGGAACGAGATCTGAGAAGTCAAGATAGTGTTTGCACGAGTTGCTCTTGTTTTTACGATGTTTCGAAGATGTCACTGAATTTGGTTGAGTTATGGTGATTTTGTTGTGCTGCGGATGAATTTGGACTCCCGTGGCCCCGCACGCACATGTGAGGAGATACTGGGGTGGTTTTAGCCGGTAAGAGTCCGGCACACCCCTCCGCCTTTCCCCAGGCGGAGGCAGTCCATGAGGATTTCCCCCCATAAATAAATGGTGATTTTGTTGTGGTTGGATTTATGGTCTAGACCTCATACGTCCTTAATGTCCTGAAAATTAGGTGTAATTTCGAAGTTTATTTTTAGCTTTAGTATAATACCAATCAGCTTCTACTTTATTAGTAGTTATGGTTTTTGTAATACGTAAGTTCTAAGCAAGGCTCTTTAGTTTTAGCATTTTGCAGATGAAGTCTTATGTTTTTCATCAAACTCTAGAACTGTGTCAAGAACGTCTAAGTTCATTTTTTTATGGCATAAGCCGGTAAACGAGCCGACGGATCACCTGATGGTAAGTAATCGCCGTCGCCCATGTTCACCTGGAACACCAGAGGCGTTACAAGTGCGTTACCGGCTTTTTGGGGATTAGGAGTTTGAGGATCGTTGGGGATTCAGGGATTGGGGAGATTGGGGAAGGGGAGGGTCATTGGGCCTCAGGTAACCTCAATGTTATTACTAAACACAACGCAACCGTTGCTTCACGTCGGTTTTTTTTTGAGGCCGGTCGAGCTGGCCCATTCGTGCCGAAGCATGACTCTCCCAAACTTACACATTTTAACTCTTAACCTAATATTTTGTCTGCTTTTTTGGTCTAGTTTAGTAAAACAATCAAATATTGTATACTATACACCATACACACATGATACATAAAATTCTATACACACACACTATAAAGTATTGAGTCACACCTCATCAATGTGGCAACAGAAAGTGAGTATCATCAATCAACACCCCCCTTTCCCCCTCCCCCCTTTAGCTATGCACTTTACACCCCCGTTGTCACCTGATTATCTTGCTTTTAATTTTCAAGTTGAAAAGATATTTTGTAAGTATTAAACAAAACTCTTTTTAATTGTTTGAAATCCTGTTTGACTGAATTTACAGGTCGAAAAACATACTAGGTATAGCAAAAAACAAACAGTTTTCGTTCAAAACAACTTGAGTATCGAAACATCTGTAGAGAAGTACCTAATTTATTTATTTATTTTAAAGCTTCATGCACAAAATGTACATAAGGTGGACTTAATTACACAGGCATTTTCTCCCAGTCAGACCTTTATGTTCTAATATGTTCAGCGTACACAAATATTTGTAGTAGGTAATTAATTACATTGCCATTTATTGATGTATTAAAAATGGAATTTGCAAAGAAATAATTAGAAAGAAGAAGAAGAAAGAAGAAGCATTTCTTAACCCGTGACACGGCGACTGTCGCGTTACTACTGTATACTGCTAATGTACTGTACTTCAGTGGCTCATATTCATGAGCAGCATGGCTCTAGATTGGCTTGAAACTAGTCGAGATCCTCGTCAAATAATTACGTGAGTAAGTCAAAAACATAATAATATATTTACTATATCGGTTACAAATATCCATTGCTTTTGCGGCCAGATATTTAAAATTCTGTAACTCTACTTCAACTTCTATTATAGAAAGATTGTACCTACTCCTGAGGTAACCTTGTATCGATATCAAATCATAAAGGTATCAAGGTATAACATCTTTCATCCCCGAAGAGCTAGGCAGAGGTGCACATTACGGCACTTAATGCCACTGTACAATAGAACACCCACTGTTCACTGACTTATAATGTTATAAGTCTCATTTAATAGGGGGTGAGCCTATTGCCATAAACCGGGCACAATTCCCCACTCCGTGCTACTACTGAGAATGTTTTAAAAACCCAGTAATTTTATTTATTTATTTATTTGTTATACACAAGTTAACATCACAGGTTTAGAACCCAATGCGATAACTTAATAAAGGTATTATAAAATCTAGTGACACCTTACACCATATTAAACTTATACAAACTAATAAAGAAATCCAAAATATTACAGAGATAATGGAAAAACAACAAACCTTGTATTAAACTTAATAAAATAAAGACAAATAGTAGCTATTACAGGTATATGGAACTCGAACAAACACTATGGACAAAAACAAGTATATTTGTAACAAACATATCTTGTATGTCACAAAATGATAATCAAAAGCACAATCTATCGAATAATTAGCAGTCAAATGATAGCATAGGCATCGTGTGAGGTCTAAAACATAAAACATTACTACATTACGACACTAAGGTCTGACACATTAATGGCTATATGTGCAGTCACAAGTTCACAGCCCGGTATTATATAATGCCGGGAAGAATGGGGTAGACGACTAATTTTTATTTTAATGTCCGTCTGGTAGATTATTTAAAAACATTAGACACGTATTTATTTTCTTACGGAAACGAATAGTTTCGAAGATATATTGATTTGAAATGTCGCGTGACGTCACTTCTCAGTACATTTTATACTGAGAAATGACGTTTTAGCCCCCACTCCTAAACTTTGATTCGTTTTATCTAAGTATTGTTTTATTATACGACAAAATAAAAAAATACGTGTCCTATATTTTTTAATTACCTAACTTACGGACTAATTAGATTTTTAATTTTCATACCCTGTCATCATCCCCATTATGCAGGTTATATATGCGTTTGTAATATATTAATTTATTGATGATGTTATTTTCAGTTAGGTATGTGTGGTCTCTTGCGAAGTATGCTTAATGGTAGAGGAGATTGCCAGTGTGCTGAATAGTTTTTATTAACGTAAATGACATAAATGAAAGTCAATCACTTTTGTGTACCACAAGCTTTTCACTGTTACGCCGAAAGGTAATTTTTGTATAATAGAATGTAAGCTTGGTAGATGTGATAAATTGTCTATTAAAAGATATTTTTACAGAAACATTTTGAAGAAATCTTATAACTAAAATAGGTACCCAAAGCCAACAATTTATAAAAAAATCAAATACAAACCATTTAAACAATAAAATTGTACTTCATAACTGGTCAAAAACCTTTAAACACATACCTAGTCAAGGTGCAATAATATAGCAATACAAAATAAAAAAAACACCGTAAAAATATTGCCAAAATTCTTCTTTCGTAGCAGATCTCGTAGCGTACTACGCGCTACGCGCTACGGGCTACGAGCTACGACTCTACGTCAATACACTTCTCCGTTCTTCTTCTTCGTAAGAGATAATTTAAATCAGTTTTTTTATTAACGGTTATCTAGCGATAGGTTGGATCTAAGTGATAGGACAAGCTTATTTCTTGGTGTATTATAATAGAAATTAAAATGACCGTGCTACGGCATTTTTTTAAAAACTAATATAAATTTTCTTACTTATTTGTAGTATTGCGCTAGATTTAGAAGTTTTCATTTTATGTATTTACTGCTGATATATTTGAAATCGAAATACACAATAACACTTTGACCGACCCAACATCAAAATTATCAGTCAACAGTAGACTTTAAAAAATTGTAATCACTTTTTATCCTATTACTTTCTCCGCTTAGTTACTTCTTAAAATAACTACTCAAGCAATTCAACATATAGAAAGCATATTTAGAGGTTAGAAGCACATCAATAAAGCAAGTAAAGCGGCCCATACACCGCCAGACAATACATAACGTTTGAACGTAAGCCCGACATAATGAGGAATAACGATACGCGCGTGCATAGCCCGCCTAATGACAAGAAGGAGATGGAGATAGAGAATATCTATGTGTTAGAGAGAGAGAGCTATACAGCTGTAGTGTCGACTGAAATGTCTGATGTATGCGGTTATGTGTTTGAATGTATTAATAATTTTGTTTACCTTAGAAGTAAATAAATATAGTACCTTTTGTCTTAGGTAAAGCCAGCAATGCTTTTTATCATATATGGGCTTGTTCGTGTGAAATTAGAAGTCTTTATTCACTAAAAGCTAGAGGCCTTTTGAGGGATTTTTTCGTATTCTAAAGAAAGGTAAACGAGTAGACTAACCATCTAATGCCGCACAAGGAAACCCCCATAACGTCAGAGATCTTCGATTCAACGACACTTGAGAATGTCCATGTTAATAATAATTTCGGGTTATTTATTAATAATAAGGGCCGGCTCGACCGGAGTGATACCACGACCTCACAGAAAACCGACGTGAACCAACGCTTGCGTTGTGTTTCGTTGTGAGGGTACAGGAGACCCAATTACCCTCCCTAGTCTCCCCAACCCCGAATCTTCCACAATCCTCAAATTCCCAATTCCCAAAAGGCCAGTAACGCACTTGTAACGCCTCTGGTGTTCCAGGTGTCCATGGGCGACGCCGATTGCTTACTATCAGGTGATCCGTCTGCTCGTTTACCGGCTTATGCCATAAAAAATTCTAGTATGGGGCAACGTTATTTAAAATGAAAAATCAGATATTTGGTTGCTGGCCTTCGTGATTATGTACTTAGAATAGCCTATATTTATAGTCTAAGTGAGAAATAGGGTTGATGACCGGGTATGAAAATTAAAATATATTAAACCGTCAGTTAGGTTATGAAAAAATATTAGACACGTATTTCTTATTTTCTTGTAAAACAACAATACTGAGATAGAACGAATCAAAGCACATAGTAACGCGATATATTTCAACAAAGGATTAATTAAAAATACTAAAATCTAATGTTTTAAAATAATCTATCAGACGGACATTAAAATAAAAATTAGTCATGTAGGTCCCCTATTTATTGGAGTCTGAAGATTTTGGGACGATGAAGAAGACTGTTAAACTTTTACATAACCTACCTATGCATATGCAAGCCATTTGCGCATCATCTGCCCTGTAAACTGCAATCGAAGATATCTCTGCCATGTCGCGGAGAACTTAACGGGTAACCGGGGCTCCGGCTCGACGTGCAGGAGAAGGAACGGGGTGGTTTTTAGTCAGTAAGAGTCTGACACTCTCTCCCGCCTCACCCAGGCGGGAGCATTAATTCGATGATTTTCCCCCCTTAAAAAAAGACATCTCTATCCTGAACAATCTGAGACATGGTTGAGTTCATAAGTTTTAAATACTTAGTAGGTAAATATGTGTTCTATCGATGAACTATATTTTAAAGGAAATTGATGCAACAATATCTACATAATGATTAAGCACCGCAGCTTGCCTTTATTGCAGTTTTTAACCTCCAGAATGTGGAAATAGAGAGGTCTCTCTATTCGAAGAAGATAAAGGAAGTAAAAGAAATATAAAGATAGGTACATACTTAAGAAAAAGGAAGTAAAAGAAATATAAAGATACATACTTAATTAGAAAACTAAGAATCTATCTATATCTTTTTTTTTTTTTTTTTTTTTTTAAGGGGGGAAAATCATCGAATGACTGCTCCCGCCTGGGTGAGGCGGAAGGGAGTGTCAGACTCTTACTGACTAAAAACCACCCCGTTCCTTCTCCTGCACGTCGAGCCGGAGCCCCGGTTACCCGTTAGGTTCTCCGCGACTCCGAATCGGCATCGGCCCTATTGGGCCCCATCTGTGGTGGTCTGATGGCTCTTTGAGGCGCGCGCGGAACGCGACGCGCCGTACGCTCGGGTCTGTTTCTGGTCGGACGGGGAGCCACCCATGCTCGCCGTCCGCAGGCCCGCGCTTACGGTGGCCGGAGATCGTCCCGCGATCCCCGACGCCCGGTGTGTCCTTCGCGATGGCTGGGTCGCGAGGAGGCAGCGCTTCGCTGCCTCACGCGTCCCGCCTCCTCCTTAGCTAGCATGACTGCTTCGCAAAAGGAGGAGACGGCATCCCAGTCCCCCTCGCTCCGCATCATGGCCTGCACTAGGCCCGGACGCGAGAGGTCGCCATCGCCGATCACTTCCCTGAGGGCACGGCGGTGCTCAGCCCACGCAGGGCATTCCGCTACGGTGTGTTCCACCGTGTCCTCAGGGCGGTCCTCGCAGTGATGACACCCGGGCGTTTCCTCCCGCCCCATCAGACACAGGTACCTCCCGAAACTTCCATGTCCGGTGAGGACCTGCGTCAGGCGGTAGGTGAGGACGCCGTAGCGTCTCTCAAGCCACTCCTCAAAGAGGGGACTTACCGCTGCAATGGCAGCGAGCCCAGCCCTCGGTTGCGACAGTCGTTGCTGCCATTCCGCCATGAGATCGCGCCGGAGCTCATCCCGCCACGCACTTATCTGGCGCGGCAGCGGAGTTTCGCCCCGGCGACGTGCCTCCGCGCGCATGTTATACACGCGCGCGAGCACCTTCGCCTCCAGATCCCACGGCGGTAATCCGGCAAGGAGGTTCGCCGACTCCCCAGCGATCGTGCGGTATCCGCGGATCATTCGGATCGCCATGACCCTCTGTGACTTGAGCAGCGTCCGAGCAGGACGCCGCAACAAGTTCGGCGCCCAAACAGGGGCGCCGTAGAGGGCCATGGACCGCACGACCCCGGCGTATAACCTCCGGATCTATCTATATCTAATACCTAAAAACAAAGAAATCTTTATCTGAAAAATAAAACATCTCCAAAAGTCTATCTTCGCGAAGAGAATCAGTCACAAACCCCCCAATCACGAGAGATTTATCTGAAAAACTTGTAATCTACAGAATCAATACATCCCGATTACACTAACTCGCAATAATGACAATACGAAGTGTACCGAGCGGGCCGCGACGCCCGCAGCGAATCCTGCAAAACTCTCATTAACCGACTCTCTAATTAAAAAGTAATTAAATTCGCGCGAGAAAAAGAGAGAACGACATTTAACTGATACTAATAAGATCGTCAAACAATTACGAGCAGCACGGACCTCTCGCTCGCACGCGCCGCTCTCTATTTAACTTTTAATTTATACTCATTCCTTTATATCTTTTATTGCTTCGCCCATCGCGGCTCCTAATGCGCCCGAGGTGCTCCTCGCACTAATTAAATTCATGCAAGGCTGAGCCGCCGGCCCCGCCCCGCCCCCGCCCCCCCGCCGCGCTCCGCCAATGGCCGCGCCGCCCGCCGCCGGCGCCGCCCCTCCCTGCACTCAGTACCAGATTCCTGATAGAGCTGTCATGTCGCGTCCGAACGCTCGTTACGCTGTCTTGACATATTTTATTATTATTTATGTCAATTACGTTATTACTTTTTTGTTTAATGGAATAAGGAATTGGTTGTGAAATTGATTGCCTTTCGGTCGCTTATGATTCATCACTGTCAAAAATATAATCTGAAACGTGTTAATTTTGTATGATTGATAGTTTGTCCGTCATTAGAGCGATTGGGAGGCGTCGTAATCTAGTTTTACGCAACGCTATTGTGCGCATCTCTGTGAGGCGCTCGCCGCCGCCGGATGATTGCTCACCCATCATACAATCACCTGTCAAATTAAAAGAATGGCTGAAATCAAAAAATATAACCCGTTATTAGTTATTACCTCCGAACAATTCCTATGATTATATTTATTTTTTTCTACTTCATTACAGATAATAAACACCTTTCATCTCAGCCGGTCGAATAGATCACACATCAATCATAATTTCCAAATGTTTTAGTTTAGCTGAGAAGATATAACAGAACCAAATGAAATATTAACGTATGATCGCAGTGTAACGCTGTACCCGAACACATTGACAAAGTTTGGCTCTCATACAAAACTGTAGGTAAGTAACCAAAGGGCAATGGTAAACGTTCGCAACATTCCATAACATAACTCCTTGCCGATACTGTACATGTCACAGTGTGGCGGCGCGCCATGCGGCTGAAAAAGATTATGACAACCCCACGGGCCCGCAAACGTACGGCGACCCTATAAATCCCATGTCGGACCCTCTTCTGTGCGATAACAAACGTTATCGTCATATAAATAAGGTTTATTTCAACTTCCCGCCACCCGTCGCCTACGTTACCGTTAATTCAATGTATGCCGTCCCTTAATTTATGGGCCGTTATTCAATACAGATCTGTAACTTCATGGCATAAGGTTTGAAAGCGTTTAGCAGCGGGCGCGATGTACTGTCGGAGAAATAAATCTATGATATGAAGGAGGCGGAGAATTAATTTGTGCAGTGGTGGGGGGTAGGGGGGGTAAGGTGGCCCCGCCCCCGGGCGCGCCATGGCAGTGGCGGGCGCGGCGTGTCGGGCCGAGCACTCGTAGTACCGAGCGACCGCGGCGCGCGCGCCATAGTGCATAGTGTAGTGCTGCCTGCGTGAGTCAAGGAGACATTGTGCTGCGGTGGGACGCGAGCATGGCGTCGGCTCGTACGTGAGCGCGGTGGGCAAGATATCGGGCGCGAGGCGCGGCTCGGGCAGCGGCGGCATGGTGCTGGAGGGCGGGCTGCCGGCGCCGCTGCAGCTGTACGCGGCGGCCGCGGCGCAGCTGGCCCCCCGGCCTCCGTGGCCGCCGTTCCTGCCGTTCTTCGGTGTTCCTCCGCCGTTCCTGGCGCGGCCCAGGCTGCCGCACCCTATGCCGGCTCGGGCCCCACATGGCCCCCCCAGTGAGGACTCCAATGAGGATGGTGCCAGCAGTAAAGGTAGGATATAGTGCACTCCAGACCGTATATAAAAATATGTTTTACAAGTGACGCGCGGGACGATGGTTTTGTGTTGTGGGAAAACTTTAAAAACTATCTCACTTTAGAAGAAAATATTTGAGCGTTATTGCAATACTTACTTATGATTCGAAGAACTTGTTTGTAAAAAACGGGAAACTTAAACGCTTCACTGTAAACTTTGAAGGAACTTGTTATTGTGTGTAATTCTAACTAATGCACATTGCACCTAATAGGAAAACACAATTATCAATTTGAACAATAAAAATGAACAGTTGCTTACCCTTTTCATCGATAAAAAAATTAAGTAGAAACACAGATAAAAAGTTATAATTAAATGCTCAGAATAAATAACCGAAAGTTTTTATACCTAATAAAACAAAAAATATACTTATTTGTTGATACGGAAATTCTAAATTAATTATTTCAATATCCTGATGGTAAAACAATTAGGTATCTCAGTTCTTGTCTTGAGGTCATTATCATAAAAACTTAGGAATATTCGGATAGTTTATAATTATAGTAAATCTTTAATGGAGTGTAACATGTAAATTAGTGTGAATAGAATCTTAGTGTGACGACATGAAAAAAGTACCTAATACTAATGGTGATCCATCACATAATACAAATATAAAAAGAATCTCCAACAGAGAATACACGGAACATTAAATCATTAAGTCTCACAGTAAAATCAGTAACTTTAAGTTATAGGTAAAAAAATGCCAAATGAAACATCAAAATTAACTTTAGACTATAAAGAAATACTTATAACAAAAATAAAAATAGTTATAGGTACTTACTTATTTTTGACCGACTTCTAAAAAAGGAGGTTATCATTTCGATCCGTATGTATGTATGTATGTATGTATGTATGTATGTAATATTTCCAGAACTGACCAGTTTTTATATATGTTGGTCTATATCAGCGTCTGAACAAATCTGCCAAATTTTTTATTCATTGTGCCAAATAATACAAACAATGAGCCCGGTATATGGCAATAGGCTCACCCCCTATTACATGGGACTCATAACATAAATAGTGAAAAGTGGGTGTTACATTGTACAGTGGTGTAATGTGCACCTCTGCCTACCCCTTCGAGGATAAAAGGCGTGATGTTATGTTATGTGTTGTTATGTTATAATCTTATAATACAATGATTTTATTTTCATTAATCTGCTTCATATTTTAAAAAAAGGGATTGATATTTAGTGAAATTCAATTCTATTAAATACTTATGTTGTAAAAATTATGGCTAATGATAACTTAGTGAGTTTAGTCGCAATTTTTTATTTAATACCATTGTATTTTTAAATACCTAAGTTGTAGTGAGAACCGATTTGTGTTCAAAAACTAAATACTTTGCACCTACTTAAAACATCAGTATGTTTTTTACTTTTTGATACAAGTAATTGATTTTCACTAAAAAAAAATGCAGGTACAATTGCATAGGTAGGAAGTATATTAGTTATCGTCAGAGTTAGTAGAACTAGCAGTTGTTTTTCTTTTTTATTACGTATTGTTTTTTTTATTACTTTTATGTTTATCACAGTTAATCATACGATTTGTGATCTTTTGTCATAATTTCTTTTCATTGTTATATTTTTTATGACCGAAATAATTCAATCTATTTTTCTTAGGTCTAATTAAAGATGTATTACCATTCTTTATTCTGTAAGAAATATACTAGCGTTTCATGGTTGCATGTTTAAGTAAAAAAAAAGGTGATTGTACAATTGATCTATAATAAAATTGACCTTAAAATTCATACTTCCCCAACCAAATCAAATATCGTTAACATTGTCAGTACTGCAGCTGTAGCCAAATGCCATTTAGCGCTTGTCTACTTGTAGAATAGAAAACCAAATTATATGGAATTGACGTAAATTTTGACACTTGTCAGTGTCATCCCCATACATTAATTAGTTTTCTACTCTCTCTCTGTAGACAAGCGCTAAAGTGGAGTTTGGCTAAAGGCACTGAACTTATTTAATAAGAAATATATAGAGCTGTTAAATTACCTTTACAAGTAATTTGATTAATTTAAAAAGCATAAGTAACACACAAAACACAACACTAACATATAAAATATATTTTTTAACTCATAAACATAATAAAATTGAGTGCAACTGCCGGGTAAGGGGTCTCGGGTACCATTTCTGCTAAGCTAAGTATTGCTGGGTTTTTAAAATAATTATCAGTAGTAGCACGGAGTATGGAATTGTGCCCGGTATATGGCAATAGGCTCACCTTCTAATATATGGGACTTAAATATAACATACCTAAATAATGAAAAGTGTTACATTGTGCAGTGGCATTAAGTGCCGTAATCTGCACCTCTGCCAACCCCTTCGGGGGTAACAGGCGTAATGATATTGTTTGACATAATAATTTTAATTTATTGTTTTAAATAATATCTTAGTTTTATTACCCTACGGAGTGGCAATTATTACGTTACGAACATACTTCCGCATTTACGGTTTACTTGTAATATTTTTTTTGTTGTAACATTTGTTAGAAATTTGTTAGCGGCGATGTTTTCCTTTAATTTTAATAATATTGTTGTCATGTTTATTTTACGCATATTTAACGATAATAAAAAGTGGTGTTTGTGTCTCTATGTGATATAAAAAAAGGAAAAAGACAATATATGTACTTATTTCTTATTTTTTTTAATTCTAATTCTTACGGATTGAACAATATTCTTTAATAATATCGTCAGTTTTTTTTATTGCTTCTTTATAGGTATCGTAATTTTAAAAATTGTACTTATTTAGAAATAATATCCGTTAGTTTTTTGTTATTAATAATATTAGGTACAATACCTAAATATATAATTGTACTTATGTTATGTATGTACTTTAAGTATTAGAAATATCTAGTATGATCATTTGACATAAGTACTAATTTATTTTAAAAGCTATCAAAAATACTAAGTGATGTGAAATTTGAATACCTAAGTGTTTATTTTCCAAAAAATAATGGAAAACAATTAATAAGTATTTCCTTTATTAAAATTCAAAATAATCAAATTAAAACTTTGAGTGATAGTAAAATTGTGTAAATTTTATTTTAAGCAATATGGTAATTTAAATAATTTTTTACTGCGAAAAAAATTACTGATAAAAAATTTCAATGCGAAACAATTATCGATTTATTAATGAAATTAATTGTAATTTACCTGAACTTAATTTGCAAGTCTAAAGTGTATTTTTATCAATAGTAGGTTTCACAATTTTTTAAAATAACTAAGTAGGTATTAATGTTAATTAAAATCGCGGGTTACTCACGTAAATAATCTCATGAACAGCGTAAGCTGCATGACATCGCCGCGACCGCGCACGCTCCTCATCAGGAAGAACCCCTCTGTGGTTCGAAACTAGTAGAGTTTTTTTCAGTATATTCCCTTGAGTAACCCGCGATTTTAGTTAATTTAGTTTGTCTCACGGTAGTTACTATAAAAACATAGGTATTAATGGTTTCCATTTTTTTTAATTGCGATCCAGCATTCACTATTGTTTCATTTAACTGGTTGAATGTCAGTAGGTATATGAGACACAATAGAAAACATATTGTGTCTGGCTTAGATCTGTGTTCTAACATACCACGGGTTAATCATTATTTAAAGGATCTTGGGTATCTAGAATTCTAGATTAATTGGATCTATCTAGGTAGTATTAAACGTATTACTAATACAATTGGCATTGGTTAATTTTTATTTCATTCACTTTTTTAGTTTAGCTTTATTTAACCCTTTGAGTACCGTCATTATAGACACATTTAAAGAACAATAGGTTGCGGTGACCGGTGTCCTCGCGGTGTTTGACAGTTTAAAATTAACTTGCTTATTTAAGAAGGGTCAAATTAAAAGTACACCTAAGTAGGTGTGCATGTAAAGACTTATGACTGTTGATGAAGCGATAGAGGTATGTAAGAATCGTAGCAATTGGCGTTCCATAGTCTGTGCCTACTCCCATGGGAGACAGGTATGAGGTTATACTTTAGAAAAAAAGTTATGCTAAATATACTTATGCTTTAGAATATTATGTTTAAACGTTAATATGGTTAGAGAAATTATGCCTAAAAATTATGCGTAAGCTGTTATGAGTAGTTACATTATGCCAAACAAAGTTATGCTAAGTTGTATTAGGTCTTTTATAATAACTATCGCGAGACATACTAAATTAACGAAAAATCGCGGGTTACTCACGTGAATATACTGAGAAAAGCTCTACTAGTTTCGAACCACAGAGGGGTTCTTCCTCATGACAAGCGTGCGCGGTCGCGGCGACGTCGCGTAGGTCTTAATGGAAAAGGAACCTAACGTTATATATATATATGTATGTAAGTAATCTAATTATTAATTTTCAAATGTAGCTGTTTAGCTTATATTAGTTTGAATATTCACATGACAAATATAGTTTTTCACTTTAATAATGTCGATTTTTCTAATGATTTCCGTAATCGACAGCTAGTAAGAATGTTGTTTGATTGCGAAATATTTATTGAATGATAATTAATAACAATTAATAAAAGGATATATACGCATGTTTCTTAGAGATTTCATAGGATTAAAATATAAAGATGGCCGAGTGACTGTCGTCGTGAACAATGTCCAATAAATGTGTTGTATCTTAATCCGATTAACTAGAAAACATGTTATTAAAAGATTCGTAATTTTTTATAGAATCATACTTTAATATTACGTATAACGAAAAATAGAATTTCGTCACTTAAATTGTATTTAATTAATTAAACATTATCACTATTAACAACAAAATAAGTGTCAATGATAATAAATTATTTTTAATCATTGTAACTTTCCATTTTATTCCTACATTTCACATTTAAATAATTATCAACTTATAACCTCGTGGAAATAATGACATTTGAACAAATCGATACAAAACCGATCGATTTATAACTCAGCAATCGATTGAGACATGACCTGTCAATATCGATTATCATAAGTAAGAATATTACTCGATACTCAAAGATGCAATCAAGACAAGGCCGATCGTTCATCTAAAACATATTGTAATCTTGCCATACAATGTCTAGATTAAACGCGTGTTGACTCAAAAGGTAACTTGACCCCAAGATTAAAAGGAACGAACAAATAATGGCATAAGTAATGATCTTGTCGCGTCCGATATACTTATCCTTCTAGGCATAACTTATTGCTTTTATAATATTAAGGCATTATTCCCGAAATATTCTCGAGGCTCGTTTGAATAAATTTTATATTAATAAAAAGTAAACGTTGGCCAAGGTGCTAAGAGGGTAACGGGCGTAATCCAAATGTAAGTTATTAGTTGGTCGCCGCGACTACCCGCTGTGCGGGGCTTCGTATCGATACCGACTGTATCGAGATGTTTATCGATTCTTTTGTCGGCTCTATCGCTGAGGTGTTACTCACGAAATTAGGATCTTAAATGTTTTGTAGATGACGCATACTTCGGTCTCATTGTATACAAACGTTTTTTGTCGGAGTAATAGAAATATCAATAGGTTTTTATAGTGTAAATTATTAGGTATAGATGTTAGTTATCACGTGTGAAGTGTTTGGGGTGTACAGCTATACTCTATTTGTGTGTGTGCGTAATGAGGTCTGCTTGTTATGATAATACATGTCTATGAAGTTGCACAAAGCTGTCGACCACATATGTGGTAATAAACTGAATAATTACTGTAATCTTGGACAATATCGCATGTAAACTGTGTCTAATAGTGTTGTTACTAGTCTGTGCTTAATTCGTGGTTATGGCCATATTTGAGACCGACATTAAGGGCTATTTATGGTTTATTTATTTCTTATTAATCGCTTAACTAGGTAGCCCAACTGGTTTACTCAGACGCCAGTGTGTTGGACAAAGAATTATTGGTATTTTTGGTAACTATAAAATTTTCAATGATAACTCTGAATTAGATGATTGTTTGCTAAACCTAGACTCCAATAAATTGTTTTTATAATAACTATTGTGAGACATACTAAATTAATTAAAAATCGCGGTTTCCTCACGCTATTCATGAGAAAGAGTCCCTCAGTAGCTCCAAACTAGTAGAGCTTTCCCAGTATATTCATGTAAGTAACCCGCGATTTTTAGTCAAACCAATAAAATTGTAAATAATATCAAATATAGAATACATGAATGAAACCTACACTCTGCCTACCCTTTCTTGGATAAGAAGCGTAATATTACATTAACATTGTCTTTACTTTGATAAACTTTCACTATTAATTCCACCTCATTTGTACACAGATAATATAAAATATTCAAATGACAAGCTTTATGACTTTGTTATCATTTTTAATTGTATATTTATTGGATTTACTTTCTTTGTATATGGAATGCGTGTGTCATGCTGGTGATCTCATTTTAAAAAGATAAAAGTAGCTGTGAGTTAATTGGTTGGATTCCACTTAATGAATTGGGGTTCTGTAGTACATACTACATTTCTTAGATGATAGTAAAAACCATAGCCAATCTCTAAAGACATAAACAATTTGCGAACGTTTAATTGAAATACTTTTTTCATCTCAAACTTTTTTTTTAATTCATAGAGAAACGAAGGTCTATTAAAAAAAAATTCAATAAATATTAAGTCCAATAATTAATCACATAATTATTTTTTTATAAATCTGCATGAAGGCTCAATAATTTTTTATTCTATTTTCAAGTTTTCAACCTTCAATGAAGTCATTGAGAATTATATATTTTTTTTCTGTTAACCCACTCACAGCGGGACGTTGATCAAACATGTTTAAAAAAATATTAGTTTATTTTAGAAATTAGCTTCAAGCATATTAATTATTATTTTTATGTTATATAATATTCGGTTTTGCGAAATAAATTGATTAATGATTAGTATTTGTCTCCTTACGTAGGCACCTATCACTAATTTCAATTTGATTAATTAGTTACAAAGCTTATAAACGTGAATAATTTAATTAAAATGTATGACATATTTAAATTCTTTGACTGTTTAGCTAAACTAGCTTTTAAACTGCGGTTTTACCACGGTAATTCTACCATATTGTGGTTCTATGAAGTGTATTCCGTCGGGAACCATATTTTTAGGAGTTTTTTATATACCTACCTTCTAATAATGGCATTTTTATCTTGTTTCCCTAAAATACCCTTATTAGGTTTATTGTAATTTCATGTTCATTGTGTAAAAGGATATAAATTGTTGAAAAAAGAAAAAGAAATGAAACTAGACCAAATGTTTTTTTCTAAAAGCTATGAGATAGCCTATCTACTTACAAAAATAACAAGTTTCCGTAAAACTGTCTGATTTCTAAATCAATCGTCTATTTGGAAACGTTTTTCTTCCATCGGATTTATGAGAATGAAGTAAAAAACGTCTTTCTTAACTTTTTATGAATGAAAACAATGGTCGATTGCGTACCGAGGCTATTTGTAATAGTCGCAAACCAGAGATAATCGATTCTTTTTTCAAACGCGAAAAGAAAAGTCATTCGTTCTAAAAGCGGGAAACGAGATATTTAAAAAAAAAGAAATTACTGTTGCTGGTAGAATTTCATTGAGGAAAATATTTTTTTTTGTTGTTACAATGTATTTAGCTATTTCTTAGAATAGTAATGGATTGCTAAATTATTACCTATCAAAGATATTCAAGTTCTTTTTTGTATTAATATTTGCTTTTGTCTTGAAGTATAACACAAAGTTTCAAACTAACATTATAGATCCCAAAAAACGATAAAATAACCACAACAATTTATCGGACGATTACTTTCAAAACAATCTCTTTAAATCGGGCAATAAAATGTTCAATAAATAAAACAAAACAAACAATTTTATAGAAAAACAAACGAACAACAATAACATAGCTAAATGGCCTAATAAACAGAAATCACAACTAGTCAAAAGTACATCAATAAAGGGCTGGTTGCGAGGGGAGAGCCCGGCTGCAATGGAACAACGCATAAATTACATTCCACTCGCCCCTTGAGCTTACCAAATAAGGAGTTTCTATAATATAGTGCAGTTTAACTAGCTTGCAAATAAACTCACCTTCTAACCATACCAAAAATGTTTCTTTCATACAAAATTTGTATAAATAATCTTAACGATGCTACGCTGACGTTTGGAAATCATTCACTCGACATTTCAATAACATTCAATAATACCTACCTTTTTTCTATTTATCTTGATTTTGTATGAAGGCAATGAAATAGCTTAAATATTTATATACCATTAGGTACTCTTGGTATCAAACGTTAGCTATGTTATTAAGTTCATAATTTTCTATGAAACATTACCTACCATAAAATTTATTTCCACAAAAAGTTAACGTAATTCAAGGGGAAAGCGCCATGGCGTCTTACTAAAGCCTATAAAAACAACGTCATTACAGCAAACAAGTGACAAAAGACCAAAAATGTTGGTAATAAGGCCTATTAGTCAAGTCGTCGGACAGTCGCAAGGTGTGCGAAATGTAACTGAGTCGGGTAGGAGCCAATTTCAAGGGTCATTTCCTCACACACCCAACGCAAGGGGAGTGACGAGCTCGCGTTAAAAATAAAACCAAAGATGCCATGTTTTTCAGACCTTGTCTGCCACCGCACAGCTGTTGTTCAAATTGATACTGTAATGACTCACTCAATATTACTAAGAATATGTAGACTTTTTTGTCAATTTGCATAACGAGATATTAACTCGTCGAGTACCGGTTTTATAGACACAATTAAAGAACAATAGGTCGCGGTCACCGGTGACCGCTTGGTGCTTGACAGTTTAATGTACTACATTGAGCCTATTGTTTATATTTATGACCCGGTTGTTGCTTGTTTTACCGTTTGTATTCCTTCATAGTTTGATAACATAAACGAACAGTTGTAACAATTTCTGCAGCTTTATATCAGTGTTCGTAATAAGCACATGTGACAAAGAGCCATTAAAATTTGATTGCACCCAAAATAGAGTCTCGTCATCACATCTTGCGGCGCGCGACGCGTGCCGAATCGTGCGTCGCGTGCCCCAAAACACGCATTTGTCAAATTCGTTTCGCTTTTTTACTATTTACTTTTTTCATAGTGCACCGTTTTAGTCCCATTCACCCCTTCTGGAAATTGGTCACGGGAGACTTGTGTGATTTTCTGCCAATATGTCCTGTTACTTAGCGGTTTATTGGTTGTTTGCTTCCTTGAAATTGTTCCCTTGGGCGTATTAATTTCGGAACATCTCAAAACGTGTTAAACGTAACGAGTGTCACCTTCAGAGCTGCCATTTTGTTTATTAATTTGTCATCCTTATTGGACAGATAATTTTTATAATAATAAATATGACAGGCTGTCTTTATTCTCTCGGCTACCGTAATTAACAATCATTAAACACTTTATAAAGTTATCAGAGTAATAACAAGTGTAGCTATAATTTAACTTACAAACAATAATAGAGACGAAGATAAGATTATGATGAAATTAAGTGAAATGTCTACTGATATTAACATTGTACCGCATTTTATCAACACGTTATTTTTTAAACTGAAACATCTTAAAACTGAAGCTAACAAAATGTATGTTTTTTCTCTGTTTTCCCCAATTATTAGAAATTTGCTTAACATAATGACTGTTCGATACATACGCATGTGTGTGTGCCTATTGTAGTATGAGTGAAGCCATCCTTTTGAACCAGTATAATATTATAATACCAACTAGTATGAAAATAAATATGTTCAAGCAACACTTTGCATTTATCCAAGCTACCTAAATTAAAAGTGAACCTTATTACCGAAGCAATGACAATTATAATTTTGAGACAACTATACTGAAAACTTCCCATAATCAAGATGTAGCAATATGAACTAAAAAAAACTTCAGTTCTAATATTAAATTACCCTGAAATTGCTTTTAATTGCACACCGGTAATATTGTTCCCAGTTAATTATGCTTTGCAATATTTCGTTTTGTAATGTAATATTATTATTTTCGTTCATTCATTCGTTCATAATAATTCTATTGTTTCATACTCTGTGACCAATTGATTCGCCTTTATACGATTTTGCGTGGGACTGAGAGAAAAAATGTCACCCACTCGCTTTTTTTTCTTAAAAAAAAAACAAACAAGTAATTTCACGCTCCAGTATGTTTTATGAATAAATTAATATAATTTTATTGGTTTTATAATGTTCTTTTTGTTTTTTTTTTTACGTTCTTTCCGCTGTTGTTGTTTTTGCATTAGAAGAAATTAGGGGTGGTAGAGTTTTTTGGGTGATGCCAAAATTTTCCCATAACATTTGTTTTTTTTTTTTTTTTTTTTACATGTCTATTCAGTATGATTTTATTTATTGAAAATGGTAATTGAATCTTATGAACGTAGGATAGTAGTGGTGTTTACAAATAGATTTAGTTATACATTTTCTTAAATGTGAATCTATTTATTAAACATCGCCTCCCTTTCACATAGTTATCATATGAGAAAGTTATAATGTCACACTATCATATCCATAATCCTCATTTAAAAGAAGCCACATTAAATAACATAATAGAAGTGCAAATAAACCCTAAGACTGCTTATCCAAAAATTAATCCAATTTGATCTCAAAACAAGCAGATAATCCCATTGACTATAACATATTGCTAACCCTTAGAACTCGCGGGGGTGTGAGAGACCCCGCACCATAACTAACCCTATTAAAAAGTGGCTCCAACCCTCCACTGTATTAATGTAGCATAAAATTAACCCGCGCGTCACGCCCGATGCGTGCAATGTTTAAATACGACATTTCTGGTTAAGGGTCTAAAAGACCGTTAGGATTTTTGGTCAGCTTTTAAGAGCAATTGTGTTTTTATTTGAAGTTTTGACAATTGTGTACCTTCAAGAAATTACTGGAATCAGTACATAAGTCGTATTGTCGACGCAATTCTAACGCATTTACAAAGTCAAAATCATTTATTCGTACAAAGTTCATAGAAAACGGTCGTTTTTGACAGTTCGTAAAAGGTATTGAATTTGACTAATTGCCAAGTATAATACAATTTAAGTATTCTTAGTTTTAAATTAGGTGTTACAGCTTCAAGACTGAAACCCCAAGTAGTGAATATATCCCAGATCCAACAATATCATTATAATATTTTTTTATTAAAATACAACAACTATATTTGCCCATTTCACAGGCTTAATTAAAACTTCAACCAATCAATTCCATTACACGTGCAAATCATAAACATAACAATAAGAACAATTCGTCATACATCACACAACATTCCACAACAAATTAATTAAGATATTATCAAGACAGACTACAAGCTAAGGGACGAACAGAAGTGATAATAATACAAATAAATCGTGACAGTCAAGATAATGGTCCTTTGTATCCATACGCGGTATGAAAACTAACTTGTCAGGCCCGCCGCGGCCGAAGGGTTAATGTGTTAGTAAACAACGATGTAGTGAATTAGTTAAGTACGTTATTATATGGTGTGGCGTGATTTTACTGAAACATAACATAACATAACATCAAGCCTTTTATCCCCGAAGGGGTAGGCAGAGGTGCACATTATGCCAACTGTACAATGTAACACCCACTTTTCACTATTTAAGTTATGAGTCCCATATAACAGGGGGTGAGCCTATTGCCATATACCGGGCACAATTCCAGACTCCGTGCTACTACTGAGAATTTTTTAAAACCCAGTAATACTTTGCCCGACCCGGGAATCGAACCCGAGACCCCTTGCCCGGCAGTAGCACTTGCGACCACTCGGCCAACGAGGCAGTCGTTTAATTTTACTGAGAATGAGGTCCGTAGTTTGATACCTAGGTTGACCTGGTTTTTAAATGCCCAGTTCAATCCTAGTACAGGCTCCTAACCTACATTACTTACGAACGTCTTAAAAGAGACGGAACTCTGAGTTTGTTTTGGCATTTCTTCTCAGAGTAGTCAGTTAAGAAATGTCGATCTCATCGTTCGGTTACTAGTCTGCCTGTATACCAAATTTCAGCAAAACTCATTCAGTAGTTTCAGCGTGATTGATGGACTAATATCCAAACATCGAAACAAAGAGAGTTTCACATTTTTAATACTACTGTGATAATAAGATGCTTCTGCTTAAGTAACCAATCTATTAATTAATACTTATACAGATTCTAATATAGAGGGTATTATTGTTATTCACTATTGTAAAATAGAATTACAATTATATCAGTTGGTGACAACTTTTAGAACGTTGAGAAGACTGTCAGTTTTATCAGTAAGCAATATGACGACATACTGAATCAAATGGAGATATTAAAAAGAGAAAGAACTGCTTATAAGGATAGCTATCAAGCAATGGAAGCTAAAATTCAAGATCTCCAGGTATCCTCACGTTCATCTACTGTTGAGATCCGCAATGTTCCCCCCTCGAAAGAGAAAGAAACTTTGGCAGATTTAACTAATATCGTTAACAAAATTGGAACCGCAGTAAATGTACCCATAAATTCCATGCACATACGGGACGTTTACAGGCTCCCTGGAAAATCGGGATCCACCAGACCGATAGTTACTGAATTCGCCAGCGTACAGACTAAACTCGAATTTCTCACATCAGTTAGAAATTTCAATAAGAAGTCGAATAAAGAGGAACGACTAAGCACACAAATCCTCGGTATCACTGGCGAACGCTGCCCAATATATATTGCCGAATATCTTCCTCCGAGTGTCAGAAAACTATTCTACGCTGCGAGGCAATTTGCTAAAATAAAAGAGTTTAGTTACTGCTGGACCAACAATGAGAATGTTTTTCTACGAAAAAGTGAAGGCGACAAACAGATACTCGTAAAAACAGAACAAATGCTACGCGATATGGAAGTGAATCAATGACTTTTTAAATCATAGCAATACTAAGTTTATTTTATGGTTCTTGTGTATTTTTTAGACTAAGTTCAACAGTTCACACTCTCAACTACTCACGTAAGTTTTTCCCTTATCTAACATATGAGCGTTTTTGCACACACTTAGCCGAAATCCTATTAGTTTGTTTCTGCTGTTTTTATATGTCCTTTCATATCCAGTCTTCTTCTGATAGTGTATGCCCCCTTTTTTTTGGCTCCTTTATAACTATATTAATAACAAATGGCTATCCACAATAACCTAGATGACGAATTAGACTCACTCAGTGTTGCCAAATCATATAAATGTGCACCTGAGATGTGTATGCGGTATATCACTCACCCTAATAGAGGGTTAAAGATATTACACCTAAATATACGGAGTATTCAAAAAAATTTTGATGAAATACCTGTTTTAATGAAACTTTTGGGCTTCCACTGTGACGTTATTGTCCTATCGGAGTGTTGGCTAAGCAAAAATTCTCACCTACCTACTCTGGATGGATTTACCTCTTACCACACAAACAACACTTTCAACCAAAATGATGGATGTGCTATTTATATCAAATCCTTCATAAAACATGAAGTAAAAGAACCCAACTTCGCCGATGCAAACTGCCTAATCTGTGCCATAGAGTCTGTCACTATCATCGCTATTTATCGTTCTCCTTCTTATAGAAACATAACCAACTTCATTGATAGTTTGGACAAAATTCTCACACTCTTCACCCAATCTATTGTCCTAATCGGCGACATCAATATTGACATCAAGAACGGCAACAATGACACCAACTCAGACGAGTATCTCACATGTGCCGCTGCACGTGGTCTACTTCCGGCGCACCTATATCCCACGCGTGTTTCAAACTGTCTTGACCATATTCTTCTAAAAACTAACTTAGCTGCTACAGCAATTGTCATTGAATCATCCATCACAGACCATGAACCCTTATTACTATTTCTGCAAGCTAATACCAAGCATCGTAACCTCCCTCTTACCAAGTACAAATTAAATCGGGATGACGCTATAGACGCAATAAAAGGTTTTGACTGGTCCCCCATCCTAAATATGACAGATGCAGACAGTGCCTCAGAAGAGTTAGTAGGTAATCTCTCTACCATAATTAAGGCCAATACATACGAATATAAAGTACCCAGACGACAAAGAACTCTTAAGCCTTGGATCACGCCTGGCCTATTGAGGTGTATTCGAAACAGGGACCGCATGCACGCCAAATTAAAAAAATACAGTAATAACGTAATTTTGAGAATTACGTATAATCGCTACCGCAATCACTGCAACTCATTATTAAGGAAGCTCAAATGTGCGTTTGAGAAAGAAGAATTTTCTAAAGCTAAAAATAATATAAAGGCAACCTGGGACGTAATTAAAAAGGTGGCTGATTTGGGATCTGATATCACTCCTCCGCTCGAACTGTTACGACTTTCCGATTCTCCACGTCTCTCACTTAATATAGTTAATGATTACTTTGTTGGTATCGGTAAAAGCCTTGCATCTAAACTAAAGCCTATATCCCATTCGCCTACTGTTGAGTCCACAAAATCAAGTAGTTCTATGGTTCTCCTAGAAACTACAGAAATGGACGTTGAAGGCATAATTTTAACCCTCAAGCCCGATTCTGCAACAGGCTGGGATGGCATCCCTTTAAACGTAATTAGGGCCACCAGGACAGTGCTGGTTCCCATCATTACGCATGTATGCAATTTGGCTATTTCATCAGGTGTATTTCCTGCAGTGTTCAAACGAGCAGTGGTTCATCCTATTCATAAGTCCGGAAGCAGAGATGATGTCAACAATTACAGACCCATCTCGGTTCTTTCTGCTATGTCAAAGATCCTTGAACGAATTTTAAACAAGAGCCTTCTCTCGTTCCTCAATGTCAATAATATTTTATCTCCTAACCAATTTGGTTTTCGTAAGGGAATGAGTACCGAGGATGCCGTTTTAGCATTAACTGAACACGCCGTGAGGACTCTTGACAACAAACATAAATGTCTGGGCATCTTTATTGATTTATCCAAGGCTTTCGACACCGTCTCTGCGCCTAAATTACTGAAAAAAATGGAGAGCATTGGAATCCGGGGAATAGTGTTGGAAATGTTTGGGGACTACTTGAGGGGACGTACACAAGTCGTTAGAGTTGGACATAATGAAAGCGACGAGCGTCCCATTACCTACGGTGTACCACAAGGTAGTATCCTGGGTCCTACACTTTTCCTGATATACATCAATGAGCTATATCAGATAAAAATCAATAGCTGTAAAATAACTTCTTACGCGGATGACACCTCCTTATTAGTAGATGGAAAAGACTGGGCCCAATGCTATCAAAACGCGGAAAGGGCGCTGTCGTGTGTTATGGAATGGCTACGTAACAATTTGCTAACTGTGAACGTAAGTAAAACATTTTACATACCGTTCGCTATTAGATCAAATCTTAGTCCACCGGCATACTATACTCTTAAAGCTCACTCATGTAAGTCTGCAAACTTCTGTGACTGCCCCACCATCGTCGTCACACAAAACATTAAATATCTAGGCGTATATATCGATCGACATCTAAACTGGCATAAACACCTCGACACACTCATGAGCAGAACTCGCAAGCTGATTTACATATTCAAAAAACTACGTAATTCTGCTGATACGGACACACTTAAAGTCGTGTATTTTGCTTTATGCCAATCTATTTTAGCCTACTGTATACCAGCCTGGGGTGGCGCTACGGAAAACGTCTTCTTACGACTGGAACGAGCACAAAGAGCTGTATTGAAGATTATTTTCCATCGTCAGCGGAGATATTCAACAGTACAACTATATGCTGAATCGAAAGTTCTGACAGTGAGACAGTTGTATATTTTCCGGACCATGCTCCGCAAGCACTCTGCGCGCCCATTATCAGAGCCTACTGGCAGACTCAAACATACAGTATTTCCCCAACAATCCTGTAAAACATCCTTCGCTAAAAGATGCTACCATATCAACAGTTCGAAAATTTATAACCAGCTTAATAAAGAATTAAATTTCTTCCACTCAACTAAATATCAGTTTAAATCTGCCTTACAAGAATATCTTTTGAAACTCGACTATCGTAAGACGGAAAATCTTTTGACGGGAAGCTATTTCAACCTAAAGGATTGAATTACATTGCGGACGAATGTAGGAAATTTAAGAATAAGTTTAAATTTATAATCAAAATCTTAGCTCACTTACATTATTTATTACACACCCACACTTAATCCATACTCTCACCATCTAACACACACACCTACCACACGCACACCCTCAAACACACCTACCACACAGAACCATTTTTACTTTTACTTTTACTTTTTTTTTTGTTTTGTTTTGTTTTATTGATGTTATTTTTTTTTTCTCTCTCTTTATTATGCTTCTCCTGACAATAACCTTTTGCCCTGGATTAGCTTACTTTGTTCTGTAACTATTGTTCCTGTCCGTTATCATGGTCCTATCCAGGTAATTGTTATCGCAACGGCTTATTCGTATAGTTTAATTTCGTATGTACACTGACTTCTAAGATACAGGTTTTTTCCTAGTTTAGAAGTCAGGGCCCTTTTGCTCTGGCCACAGTCATGATCCTGGAAATGTAAAAAATGTGATCTCTTTGGTAATAATAAAGATTTTTTATTTATTTATTTTATTTTTTCACAACTATAAACAATTATGACGTCTCTGTCAGTATGACATTGACAGTTGTGATACTTTGTCATAACAATGTGGGAGTTATGAATAGTTTTATTTCTTGGAACCCGGTTTATAAGGATTTTCGTGTTATTACACAGTAGACAATACTTACTTAATTAAAATTAAAACGAAGGATATGAAACAAAATATTTAAACTGTCAAACACCGCGAGGACACCGGTGACCGCAACCTATTGTTCTTTAATTGTGTCTATAAATACGGTACTCAACGAGTTAAACATCAGACATAAGGTCTATAATTGAGTTAATGGAGAGTGGTCACTGGTGACTGCTTGGGGATTGATCTATTGAAATTTCGATAACTTAGTCCCCTTAAATAAATGCTTTAAACTGTCAAACACCGCGAGGACACCGGTGACCGCAACCTATTGCTCTTTAATTGTGTCTATAATGACGGTACTCAAAGGGTTAAATAGAGTTTTACTCCAAAAATGAAAGATACTTCTAACAATTTTTCGTCCTCCTTGGACAGTTTAGTTGTTAAACAAAACACATTACTTTGTCAATATTTTCCACTACACACCAACATCAAACAGCTTTAAAAACAAAATATCTTTAAAAAAAAAGAATTGTCATTACAGTTTGACAGTTGGTACTCCTATCTTTGGTGTGACGTGAGGCGGTAGGGCCGCGGGCCACCTGACCTATGGCACCCTTGGGACAATATTGTTTTGTTATAACCACCACCATAGATTACCAAATAAAATACACATGTCGGATTTGAAAACATGAATTAGAGTGGTCAATTTAAACAGATAAAACTTTAATACTTTTAATGCATTTGATTTTTTAATGTTTTTTTTTGTGATAGGTTAGTTTATGAAAATGAACTAGTTCAAAGAGCTGTAAGCTTTATTCCCGTCGACATTGAACAACATTGTTCTTATACTATGTTACACATGTACAAAATAGTTGAATTTTCAAAATCGTGTAGATCTACTCGAATGAATACATGTAGATATATTATTTCGTATTTTAACGTGCATTTACGTACTGGCTCTAAGAATAATGACTGCATCTATGTATTTAGAAAATATATCAGTTTTCTATGTAGGCATTTCCAAGAAAAGTAATAAAATCATATCGATAACAACTTAATAGTTAGAACGCAAATGATTAAGTTAGATTAAACTTTTCCTCTCCAAGTAGTTATACGCAATCATTATGTTTAGCCAATGCAGCCAACATCAGATGATTAAATAAGTCGAGCACAGATACAACAAACCGACTTGGCTGAATTATTGCTCCCGCGGGAATCGCCACAGATAATATAGGGCCGAAGTTACGAACTTTGTACGCAAAAAATAGTGATGTTATGATACGGGATAATATTTGGTTTATTTTTCCGGAATAGGGAAATAGTTTATCTGTTTCCATGTTGTTTTCTTTTCCAAGAGTTGTGTGTATGATAAATATACATGGCTTGGTACTTAATGTATGATATATCTTGTTTATATATTTAGTGTTAGGTTTAAATAAAAATTTATCTACATATCTGCGTTTATTTCGAAACTATATGTTCATGTAAGTTCACCAAGAAATAACAATTATAAAAAAAATATCTATTTGGGTGACATTTAAAAAATGTAAATGAATTATGTGTCGTGCGTCAAGAGTAAAAAATTGACATGTAAGTATATGAAGTCGGTAAAAATAGAATAAAGTCCTAAGTTGTTCTTTTAACCTTTTTAAACGCAAAATTATTATATTTAATTACAAACGCTTCAATATGGCACCCAATATCAATTAAAATACGCCTTAAAATAACAAAATGCATTTAACACATTTTCAATTTATATAAAAACTTTATTCATAAAATAAACTACGTATATTCTTCAAACCAGTGATTAATTTCGCATGAAATGTTTTCAGCACATTTTTATAACATAATTATGTAGACAGACGAGGAAGAAACACCTGTCCCGTCAGTTAACACATCAGGACGTTTTTGCTGCAAAACTCTAGGGTACAAATTATAATAATACTAGCTTTTACCCGCGGCTTCGCTCGCGTCACAAAAAGATAAAAAGTAGCCTATGTGACATATAACGATATACACAGCGCCATCTATACCAATACTTTTGTTTTCCCTCGAGAATATCAAATTTATCCGGGATAAAAAGTACCCTATTATTTCATCTGGACTTCTAACTTTACGTCTGCAAGAATTCAAAGCTATCGGTTTAGTAGTTACGGCGTGAAAGCGGAACAAACAAATAAACAAACTCACTTTCCGATTTATAATGTTAGTAAGGATATTCAACATTACATAACATTATGTATTGTATTACCTAAGGCATAGCCTGAGGTGTAAAAATATTAAAACAGAGTTTTTGCCAGTTATCTTATGTGTCCTATGAATGTAATAGAGACGGAGTCTAATGTCATACATAGTATACTTTATACCTTTAAAAAAACATATTAAGTAATTGTTTTTAAAAAGTCAGAACCGAATTTCAGTCTTCGACAGGTGTCCATGGGTGGTGCTTATTACTTGTCGTGAAGTCACTCGTTTGCTTGTTTAGACCTATGTCACAAAAAAGTTCATATTTTGTAAGAATGAAACCTTTTTTAAATTTAAATACTATTTTCTAACATCAAGTCAGCTTCAAAAAACTCGATATCTCATAATTAATGGTTCATAAACTTATCGACAATCTGAGTTCCCCATAAATTCGGGTACATCACTAGCATCGATATGTTGGAAGACGCGAGAAGTCACTAGGGAGTAATCCCCTAATAATTATTGCGGTGTATTGTGTAGTTCTGCCTACGATGTATTGGGTAAGATTTTGTGATGACGTAACAACAATCTGGGTATGTTATTGGTTGAGTTTGAGTGGTGTTGAAAAGAAGGGATCTCGGGTTCAGTTCCTTAGTTGCGTAAAGCATAAATAAACATTCAACATTTTCTAAAATTCTTAGAAAAAGCAAAGTACTTTATTGAATTAACTCAATTAACTTTGAGTACCTACCGTCATTATAGACACAATTAAATAACAATAGGTTGCGGTCACCGGTGTTCTCGCGGTGTTTTACAGTTTAAGTAAGAAAAGAGTTCAATTCTGAAATCAAATCTTGAAATTAGAACAACATTAAACTTGCCTCCAACTAGTGGGGAGTGCCAGGGAGTGCCCTTAATGTTTCTTTTAATCATAGATAAATACGTCATCTTTGACGTTCCAAACAAAAAGTACCTATTCACTTTAAGTAGGTAGTAGAAAAAAAGACTGCCTCGTTGGCCGAGTGGTCGTAAGTGCGACTGCCGGGCAAGGGGTCTCGGGTTCGATTCCCGGGTCGGGTAAAGTATTACTGGGTTTTTAAATATTCTCAGTAGTAGCACGGAGTCTGGAATTGTGCCCGGTATATGGCAATAGGCTCACCCCCTATTACATGGGACTCATAACATAAATAGTGAAAAGTGGGTGTTACATTGTACAGTGGTATAATGTGCACCTCTGCCTACCCCTTCGGGGATAAAAGGCGTGATGTTATGTTATGTTAGAAAAAAAGATTTTCTTTTGTGGCATAACATGTTGTATTTGTAGCAATATCTTACGAAAACACATCATTCTTGTAAGATAATAACTGTTCGGTGCAGCCGGACTTAAGTGATGCCTTCGACTTTTTAATAACACTTCTCAAAAATTGCAATTGTTTCATAATTTTTCTTAATCAATTCAAATGTAGGGATGTAGGAAGTTCATTATTGTTGGAGGTTTATCTTCCTCCAATGACCACGAGTAGGTATCTCATTGTGCATTTCAGTAAATTCAGTCGGACGATACTCCCTTGTCTATATCAATCAATACAAGTGATTTGTTCGAAATAGAAATTTAAATGTTACAGTTAAATATCAAATATAGACTTTTAATAAAATCACCGAATACTAAGGAACAGAAACTTACTGTGCTATAATTGTTTTTTACTAAATACTTCGCACATTAGTTATGACTTATAATATAACTAATTTGTATTACAATGACAAAGCAAAGTAAGTAGTGGTAAGATTGCACCATTTATTTGATTTGACAGCACTAACAATTTGCACGTGCACCGCAAACTATGAACGTTCAGCAATTGGTTTCCGTAAATTGGTAATATGGCGGCGGTAAACGTGTGACAAAATGCTTTATTATCGCCACGAACATGACTCACTGAACATAAACTACCACCTTATTTCAAAATGGCTGAAAAGTGAACCTGGCAATATTTTAAAAGTTTAATATGAAACAATAAACTTGTAACTCCCCGTCAAAGATGCGATCACAATCAAAAATCATAAAGAAACTCTTAATAACCGTCAGATGACAGCACACCGATAATTCAACAAGAAAATTCTCGCCGGACGAGCGTGTCTTTATCGCCGAGCAAAATGTAGGTCCAATCCATCCGAGTCTGTGGCAATCAATATTGTTTTGGTAAAATATTAAAATTTTATTACACCTTATTTTCACGGGCATAAAATAGCGGTTGGGATGTCTGTGTATAAAGTATAGTAGTATCAATTTATCATGTTTCAATCTCGAGCCGCGAGGTGGCCGCGGGCGATATGATCCGGCAGGTAGATGCGCCACGAAATATTACGCGTCGGGGATACAGTGAAAAATTGTTTCTATTCACAGTCTTATGTAAAAGTATCTATGTAATGCTGATGTTATCGGACCTTTGTTTTTGTTTAACAAATTCGTAGTACATGGCTTTATACAGCTTCTAAACAGGGATGTATCATACATAACTGTTAATTTTGTAAGGTCGATGGTGGTCATTCTGAGAATTTAACTGTCGATGCTTCATAGGTAGGCGTGCTCCATCGTCGGCCACATCATCGCTTACCATCAGGCGAGATGGTGGTCAAACGTCGACCTATGAAGTGTAAAAAAAAATGCTCTAAAGTTGATATATTCAGTAATTAAGTCCAATAACACTACCGAGGTATTCCTCGCTATAGCTTTTTCTTTAATTGAAAGTTCATTCCCAACTGCTGTAAGGATTAACTTATCAACAAAAATACTAGTGAAGTCATATTAAACCCTAATAGTAGGAGAGGAGACTATTTACAATAAAACTCTTTAACGACGATGAAGTTAAATTAACCATATTACTTTTATGTGTCTACAGGTGCACTGCTCACTTCGGGACATAATAACATACTATAACAAATTTCTAATAAATGAATTTTACGAGTAACGACTACCGTCTTAACACTTCAAAAGCCACATGTCTTTAAGTCTTCATTTACCTTGCCAATTAGGTAAATAATGTCAAAAGGGAGTAAGATACAAAGAAGCGCCCTTCTCTTAAGCCCTTCTTATCCTTAATGCTCACTAATATCCTCAAATGATATGTATATTGCTAATAATTTGAAAAGTCGTGTTTAATAATCCTACATTAAGGCAGCTAGCAATTACGAGTGGCAAGAGACGAGACAATTAACTAAGGGCAAGGTTAGTAAATTAATTGTGTTGCAGTTCATATAGTAAAATCGATGTTTCGGTAAATGTCATGGAAATTAAAAAGTATCAACCTTGTGCACAGTGCCCCAATGGTGATCAAGGAAAACTGGTGTGTATCACGTATCAACTAAGTAACGTGCGTTTTAATATGTACATCTTACATTAAACTATTAAACGTTTACAGAATTTTTTGAAGGTAAATCGTCCGCTAACGTCTATCACCGGCAGATGGCAATCACCAAGATGGCAGCTAACGTGTCAGTTTTCTTAATTAAAATGTATTGCAACATAATTCAATAGATATTCAGTTACACATGAAATCATTATGCAATTAAAATATATTTTCGTATTTTTATCTTGATGGCTTGTTTAACGATCATGTTATTGCATGTTCTGATTTATCACAGCCTATTAATTGGCAATAAAAGTTTTGATAATACAATAATATTATCGTGATAAACTTATGACAGTAATAATTTCATATTTTAACTAATTATCTACAAAAATAGCTTCCTTAATAACCAGTTGCTCTTGAACAAGCATCCTCAACGCACGCGTTATTAACCTTAAAATAATATATTATTTTTATTCCAAAATGAAGCTTAACAGACAGTTTTTCTTTCTCTTTTTAATATTTCTATTCTTCTTCTGGTTTTTTAATTTCTCTTCGCCGGTTCTTGACGATTCTAAGAATGTTCAATAGAATATTTAATAATATTTGTTGCCTATGAAGATCTTAGGAACAGCATCGCATTAGTCAACTGTGTAGGTAGGTCTATTCTAGATTACTTTTAAGACTAACTTGCAGTTTACTAATTAACACGGTCTCTAAAAACATTACGTATCATATAAATAACTAGCGACCCGGCTTCGCACGGATGCAATATGCATGAATTATACATATATACCTTCCTTAAGAATCACTATCTATTAAAAACCGTATCAAAATCCGTTGCGTAGTTTTAAAGATCTAAGCATACAGATGTCCCTATGACAGACAGACGGCGGATAGCGACTTTTTTATACTATGTAGTGATTAAAATCTACTTTCCAACTCTCCATACTAAATCTAGAAGTTTTTCCTAAAGTCGTAAGCCGTGGTTTACCCGCAACATACTTACATAAATTCAATTAGTCGTTCCGAGTCGGTTCGCAGAACCCAGCACAGCCAGCTTTGCTAATGAAGCCACTTTTCGTAGCCAATGTCTTCATTCGATGCCACAGGGATGTATTCAGCGGTGTAAGAATGTTTTTATTGTTCACCTTTTAAAATAAATTAAATTTGTAATTGATTTTTTTTAACTGATTTTATTTGTTAGTTTCTTTAGATTTAATGAAATTTTGTTTAACATTTTTTTGTTTTTTTTTTATCACAATGGTGGATAATACTAAACACAGCCTATGTAGCAAGTACTTAGAATCTCAACGTAAAATCTAACTAGCCTTTTCTACAAAAAGAAAATACCCTTCTTATTTTATAACACAATATATGACGACCTTCAAAGCATCTTGTTACCTCATTGGTAACTCGAAATCCGCCCCTGTGATCTGTCCACGAGGCACAACCGCCTATTTCGTTCAAAATTATAACTTTATTATTGCCGGTGATTTTGGAAATTAATTTCTCGGGATCGAAGGCAAATTACAGTGAGGAGAGGCTCCCCACCGGCTATGAAGTACTGAACACATCTCGACATGATCCCGCATATTTAAACGAAATAAGCTATAAAATAGGTACATCTTTTGATGATGTTGACATGAAAATTATTATAAAATGTTAGCTATTAATAGACAAGTTATTTTGAGCCAACGTGAGATCTTATTAAGCTTTTGTTCAGTGTAAAAAACATGATTTCTTAAGTAAGTAAACATATCTCAGTGTCAAAGACATTAAGCTTTACAACCCAGTATTACTACCAATATTCACATATTTGTTTTACAACGGAACGAGTGAGACTTGCCCACAATATCTGTATCATTACATTACAAAAAAATCTCAGCAGCCTCCATTTTATTATCACAATGCAATAACTTCATCCATATTTGGATACACAGCGCGGGAAGCACCACGAACCGCCATTTTGATAGCAATTAACCAATTACAAGCCCGCAATTTCGTATTACACTTTCACGAAAAACGAAAAAACGGCTGCAACTATTTTAATCTGTTCCTTGAAAATAATTCGTTTGCTAGTGTGAAGTGTAGTAAGGAAATTATCGGCTTGTGTGAGCTGATTATGTTGTTGGAACGGGACATTATTACTGGGGGAAATTTACCAAGTTTTACACCCGAGTCCGTCCGAGTCGCGATTGATTCGCGGAATAATGAAATTGTAATGTATTCTCGTACAATATTATGATTGCACAGCGCGATCTTTATTACGCGCCTGTGTCTGCATTCAACGACTTCTTGCTCGTAATTTTATGTTTAATTCATTTTACTTTATGACTTTAATTAATTCTTAATGATAACTCTGTCTATAGTTCTAGTTATAAAGCTCCTTTATTGTTGAAGTTTATAATCTGTGCTCCGAAATTGGTATCGAAATCAACGATGTATTTAATTTAACTCGTCGAGTACCGGTTTTATAGACACAATTAAAGAACAATAGGTCGCGGTCACCGGTGACCGCTTGGTATTTGACAGTTTAATAGTCTAAATTCTAAATAAATAAGCATTACTAACTTGTTTACACAACTTACAGACGTAGAGCTGTAAAGCAGGTTTCGAAAAACCAACGAAATGTTCATACTATCGTACAAACCAATTAGGAAAGTAAGTACGTATATAGATTAGAAATTATAGAATTTTTAAATATTATAAAACAATTTTCTTTCGGTCACATTCAATTCCTACCTACTATTACCGTTTTGATGACAAAAGCAAAAGGTCTACTAATAGGAAAACCTGAATCAGCATTATCTAATAAAATACAGTAATAAAGTCCCCAAGTATTACAATCAGCGCAAAAGCTCGATAGAGGCAATCAACCGAAACATAGATAAAGATAGAAATCTCTCGAATATAAGTCATAAATTATCTGTATTACAACGAGCTCTGCTACCATAGAGTATCAATTCCCCTTTATTGTTTCCCGTAATAGAAATATAAAAGGCATCACAAATAAAATCGCATTTATTGAATAGAAACATTTAATTCCGGTCTGCGATGTCGTGCTGCGATAGCCTCTCTATGAATAAAATAAAAATATTGTCTTTGAGATACCTACTCTAGCTTGTTTATGGGATCGTTATTTTGCTTTTCATTTTCGTAGTCTTTAATATGATTTCGTAATCTTTAAAGGTTATTTTGCGAATTTGTATTGTGTTTCACAATAGCCTGAAAAAGGACCAGCCTTTGCTTAGTCATACAAATAACAAGGTAAAGTATTCCACTTAAATTCAAACATAAAACGGCTGACAATGAAAATTCAAATAAATCATTCGTTTGTCGTCGTAACAAAACAACAGAATGTAGTAGAATTATTAACTGTACGAATTTATAAACCGCGCTATACAGCCCTCAAATAGATACTTAGTAAGTCCCCCCCGAGCCCCTCCCTAGTGACATTAAAACATTGAGCAGACTAAATTAAAGCGCGCCAAAACTGTTGTCTGCGGGCCCAAGGCGGTCGTTTGTTTTAATACAATAACCGACACCGTCTCTCTTACTCCTCTCATTAGGGATATACGTCTGTCTCGCTCCAACACGCGTAATTTAGCCTTTTCTCTTAAGGCGACAACATAACGTATCGGCAGTCTGACAAGTAAAAACAACTCAATTAGTCTAACGGCAAGTGAATACTGGATTAATTGAAAACATTCTGTTCATGTCATAGTGGCTGCGAAAAAATATTATTGCATGCAATTATAACACTTCCTAAATACATTCTGGATGATTGATTGCCTCGCTTTTTATGATTGGATTCGTAATCACGTTTTTTTGTTTTAATTTAATCATATTCATTACGTAATTAAGGTAAAAACCTCTTTTACCATATTATCAAAGTAACAAAACAACGATACATTCAGCGCAGAACAGAAGCGCGTTCCTCTTAATCACTTCTAATTTATTTAGCCCCTCGGAGGACCCAGCGAGTAATTTATAGCTGTCCCTTTCCAACCCGAGGCGGCGGGCGTGTAGCCGTCCTGTTCTCTCGGGACCATTTTTAATTAAAATCACCGGGAGAAAATTAGAAATTATATTCTATTTTCAAAAACTTGCTCTGACGCTTTGTAGGAGATTATCTCTTTTTTATGAGCCCCCGGTCGCGGCTTTTGTTTAACTGCACACGAATTGGCTGAATGGACTTTGTTCCAACCACGGAGCTTTTACGATTATGTCTTGTTCATTTCAATCCTGCTTCTCTGATGATTGGAAATGTTTTAAGTTTGCTCGTTATGCTTTAACGATGATGGGACTTGGCCCTTTCCACTGTCATATGAGTTTTAGATGATAGCACTTGTATGTAATTGCGAGGCGTTAACCGCTGTGACAGCTTTCAAATTCAATTTGATTCTTACCTTCTTTGGATTTTTAGGACTGTAGTTATGGGGCAGGTGGGTAACACTAACAGATTAGGGATAATTTGTTGTATCTTCACCTGAAGCGAAGTCGTAGAGATGTATTCCTATTTCATGCTATTTATTAAAGAGCTTCCTTTATTGTCTTGACTAATTCACACTGGAAGTGTCATAAAGTGTGAGTTGCTATTGTGCTTGGTTTATGGAGTATCTGAGAAGGCGGTGCTTTTATCTCCCTTAATCACTTTATTTTCTGCGAAGTGCGCGTCGTAAGGCAGTGGCGCGGCTTAGCCTACAGCAGTAGGAGGCTAGAATTTGCTCTTACGTATTACGAGGAGTAGATCGTTTTTATATGTAGGGTTTTGAGCCAAGATGTCTAGATCTACTGAATTAGAAACATTTTCTTTCTCTGTACGACTATCATACAGTACTTTACTTTTAAAAAAGTTTAACAACTTAAGAAAGGAATGTTCAAAAATAGATTAAAATGCCAGTTCAGTAGAAAGAATTGAACTTCTATAATCCCACAGTTTTCTAAAGGACTACGTGTTCATGTGATACAAACCTTCCGATAAATAATAATAATTAATGAATAATGGAGATTAAATTTGTAATGACAATAAAATGGGACATTATTTTTTATAAAAAAATTGCCCCGCATTAGGTCGTTTGTGTGTTTGTTTGTTTTCGCCTAGGTCGTGGGTGCGTTTACAAACATGCAAGTTTAATTACACAATGACCCCCAGGCCCGTAACAACAATTTGTGGATCACACAAAGTGTTGTTCCGTGCGGGAATCAAACCCGCGACACGTTGCACGGCAGCCGGTTGCCCAGCCACCGCACCAACCGTGCAGTGTACATGAATTATTGCTCCAATACTTTCCTTTCAATCTTCATGAAGCGAATGCTTTACCGCATTGTAATTGTAGAGTACCTATTAGAATAGATTTATCATTACACATATATTCTTTTCTTGGATTCTACAAGATTTCATTTAGCAGAGACCGTACAGCAGCTCATGAACTTGAACCGTCTACCTCACGATCTCCAACACACTTACAATACACAAGCCTTCTTATGAAGAACAGGCTCATAGTCCAACAGTTATTAGATTATCACGAATTGTTTCCCTGTCCTCCTAGGTGGATAAGTGTCCAGACTCACTTATCCAAATAAACCAATGAACATATAATTATTATAATTTACTAACATTAGGCTAAGTTGTACTACTACTAACATAAATATGGATGTTTTATCTGAAATAAAAATTTTGAATTTGAATTTGAATTAAACGCTTTTCGTCTTTCCAGGTGGCGTATGTGACGATGATGGTGACAGTGGAAAGAGAAGACGATCTCGGACGAACTTCAACTCCTGGCAGTTGGAGGAGCTAGAGCGAGCGTTCCTGGCGTCTCACTACCCTGACGTGTTCATGAGGGAAGCCCTCGCTATGAGATTGGACCTCAAGGAGAGCAGAGTAGCTGTGAGTATCACGCTATAGTTTTTTTTTTTATTATTTATCTTTATTGGTCCACCAACAATTGTGTACATTAGTACATTAACTCGTCGAGTACCGGTTTTATAGACACAATTAAAGAACAATAGGTCGCGGTCACCGGTGACCGCTTGGTGTTTGACAGTTTAAACAACAAAATATGATACCAGTAAAATCTTACAATCGATTACAGGCGAGCACCGCATTCATTAAGAAAAAAAATATCAATAATTTTATTCATTAGCCTTTTGTAATTTATTTTAAGTCATATTTTGACACTTTTAATGTTGATTTTGGGAAAACTCGATAAGCAACTGACTTTTAGTTTGTGTATATACCTGAAAATTGTGAAAAACATACAGACAAATTGAAAACCTCCTCCGTTGGGGAAGTCGGTTAAAAATACCCAATCTTTGAAGTTCATAACTAACTGAGTATTTCTGAGACATTATGTAGAGTTTGTTATAAAACAAACCAATGTCTCAGAAATGTTCAGTTGATTAATACTCAGTATTACTATATAATAACGCTAGGTTAACTTTCTAAACACACGATAATCCTAACCACTTCAAACGTGAACAACCAACGAATCACCCCTAGTACTCCATATGTCTCATTCACAACTTTTTTTAAAACTTCACCACTTCACACTCAAGACAAAACCTTACAAAAGGGGGGAACTTTTAGCACCATTACCCATTAAACTTTAAATAAACTAGACAGGAAGTGTATACCAAAAGTATACAAAATTGAGCGGTACTTTCAGCTATAAACATTAGTCATGGGGCTTAAACATCCCATATTGCTTTGTAGTGTCGGCCTGTCGTATTATATTTAGCATGCGACTAATGGCAACGGTTACACACCTAATGTCTTAATCCATCGACAGTTTACGACCCGCCATTTTGTTACCATAGCGAAACATCATAATTTTATTACGCGCCAAATCTGCTTCAGTATGCTTGCAGTCGATTGCTCCGTCAGATCTAAGTGTTCGCCGGAAATTGACGGATGCAACCATTTTCTTACCGCTAATAACTGTGAATGTCTTTGTGGCTTATTTGAAGAAAATCAACCGCATATCTACTTACATGCGTCTGTATTTTGGTTCAATTACGTATTTATTTCGCTTCTAGGTACGGATAAAGTAAACACAAATATAATCACGTCATCAAAATAAACCAAAACATCACCAAGAAGCTGATCTTATTTGAGGAAAATACAAGAACAAACACGACGCATACTTGTACATAAGGGTAAAAATGCTGAAGGTTTCCGTTCAATATAAATGAGGGACGATTTCCCTTATTTTCCCCAAACCTTCCGAGGCTAAGCGGCCGCCGGGGACCACGCGGCTCGCCGCTTTTTATATAAGCTTTAGGATCCGAAATAATGTTCGACTTGAGATAATACAGTTTTGAATGGACGCCGTTTTGTGGCCAACCCTTGGCCATATACGAATTGATGGCATTTTGTTTGGGCTTTTACCTCCGAACGGGAAAGTAATGCTCCTACCCTTCCTTATTACATTTCGGCAATACGTCTTCTGTTTTGTTTTTGTCTTCTAGGCTTGAATAGCTCCCAAACAGAGGTTTTAATTGGTGTCCTAATAAAAATGACTGTGACATTATTATTCAAATTGATTCTATAAACTTATGTATTTTGAAGTTTTTCAAAATAAATAATAATGTACTAATTTAATATATTATTGTATACAAAGCACAACAACAAAATATTTTTCCGTAAAGCTTGTATAAGTAAATCCATTTCTATAATCAGTACTAACGTCGATTGTATCCGACACTTATCGCGGCGGATCTCGCTCTGAGAGACAGACTATCCCGCACCACTCCTAATAGTTGGTATAAATCAAAAGATTGCAATCTTGGCGGCACCCCTGGGACGCGAGTGAGACGGCACGATTGAATAGCATAGATTTAAATGGGCGGGTCAGATAAGGATGGCTGCAGATCGCGCCGCTCCGACCTCGTCCGCGTCGCCGCTCCTAGGGACGTCACAATTCGATTACAGCTCAATAAAGTTAAAGTGACTTGTTTGCGTCTGTAAAGTGGATTTTTTCCTCTTCTTTGATTTCTCTATTTTCTTTCATTCGTTCGACGTCTTGGGCTGCGTTTCTGATCGCAGTATCGTATTATTGACTTGGATTTATAGGCTTCAATGGAACCTATTACATTGAATCTAAAATAATTGAGTGTCATAAATGTGATTTCATTGAAGAATAATTGAATAAAAATGAATATATGTATATATGATTTTCTCAAACATGAACGTGTATGATTATTATATATTTTATTCAGTAGCGTTTTATACGAATGTGCGGGATACATTGGAACATTATGCGAGCATTAAATAAAGCTTTGTCGGTTTCGGAGAGACGGCAAATGTAATCATGGCCTTACATAACATAAGAGTTTCGCGAAAGACGTTAAAAGCCCATTCTTTACTGTAAGTGGCATATTCTAATCTAATTTCATCCCTGCCTGACGTAAACTTGTGAAAACGGCTCACTCGCTCCGCCGTAAGCGCGGAAGTATCGACTTCATTTTAAAATTCATAGCATAAAATTTACATTTATATGCCAATTTCATTCCCTAACAGGGCGTCGGCGGTCGCACGCACACATCAGTATTCCACACACATCCGGCGCTGCCTCGGTACACCCCAAAAGTAAAAAAATAGAAAATCTCCTTACATTCTCTGCTCGGTTGGGAAGAAAAAAGAATGGCGCGAGGTTTAAATATGGAACACTAAATGGAACGCTTAGGCGACAAAATGCGGATAGAATATAAAATTTAAGGATCGTCGTGTGTCCCTGTTGCTCTCCTGTAGCGCATGTCGCTCCATCCCTTTCAGCGGCCGTCGCTATCAAACACGAGCCGACTTCACCGCCGTAGGCTTAGCGGTAAAAGATAGACATGAGACCTCTACAGGGTTGCTCCTGAGGCGGTGAATTATCGTGCATGAATAATTTTCTCACTAGCAAACAAGATTTGCTTCGTATTAAATTGCTGTAATGTAATTACTGTGCCTAATGAAATGCGGCGCTACACATGCGGACAACCGTATAATTTGAACATTAAACATGTTTAAAACGGAGTTGTCATCTACGTTCGTTCATTAATTTGAGGCCCTTCGATTCAAATTATACGTACTTGACACTGCATTAAGTATCATTTGTAATCCTCGATTGAAAATATGTAGCGTGAATTTAATTATCCATGATAAATGATAATCTGGTGTTAAATATTAATCAACACGACTCGTTTGAATTTCCGAACCACTTTGTAATGAAATAAATATTCAATTTATTTTAGTTGAAGAAATTTTTAACGACAGCCCTATTAGGAATCGCTTAGCTGGCAATCGGGACGATCTTGCGAAATTTGTATCTGTCTCTGTCACTCGTACGTCTGGATGTAGATTTGTGTGCAAAATGAAAGAGACAGAGTATACTGAAATACAGCGCTGTTCGTGATCACGGGATTGTTTACCGGGTTGTTTACAAATCTGTTTGTATCAGCAATACTTTGTTTGGGAAGAAACTTGTCATTTCTTTGTATGCAACATTCTCGACATTACCCGATTAGGAATTATTTAACAGGACTTTTTTGGAGAGAAGATATTAGACAGGTACACTCCTTGTGTAATGACACTTAAGAATGGCTACATGTAATCATTTTCTCTATAACTGAACCTAAATTCATCAAGATTACATCAGCAGTTTAGGAGGTGAACACGTATAAAAATATTCTTCGACATTCCCATATTAGACATCTGAACTTGTAAATTCAATGGACAGAAAGGAATTAATAAATAATAAGTGAAGTTTCGATACATATACAATAAATCTAAATGGGTATTCAATCATCACTTAGATAAAGAAGACTAAAGATCGTCTAATAAAAACGTAGACGAAACCAGATAAACTGCTAGTTTTACAAACTAACATACATAAATTATATATTTATGATACCTACTTGTGTACCTAAACAGAAACAAAGCGTGATTTAATAAAGAAAACGTGCCGTTTAACGAAGAAGATTAAAATTAAATGTTCTTTATTAAAATTTTATAGTATACAGGACAATTGTCTAGAAACTATTGATAGGCTGTAAAACTATTATTAATTACATCATATATTTTATTATTGTCGTTAATAATGTTTCACATAAAACATTCAATGATTAGAGAATTGATCAAAGGCTCTAACTGCCTTTACTATACTCCTACCAACTATGGTTCGTCGTTGTTTTATGTTCGGTCGGTTTGTCTCCTATTATGGTACCTAATTAGTCTTATTGTCAATGCTAGTTTAACACCAATAAATTCCAGTGAATGTTATTGTGGAAAAACCTGAAATAAATAATAATACCACTCTGCTAAAGCTAGTACTAGCTAGCTAGATAGTTTTAATCACTAAAAGGCTCATTGATTCATCATATTTTGTCGTTCCAAAGAGCGATCAGACCACCACAGATGGGGCTCAGTAACCTTATGTCGATACGTCGCCGCGGAGGACTTAACGGGGCTCCGACGCGAAGGGCAGGATTAGGAACGGGGTGGTTTTAGTCAGTAAGAGTCTGACACTCCTTCTCACCTCACCCGGACGGGAAAGTCATTGAATAATAATTCCCTCTTAAAAAAGTGACTTTGATTTCTAGTTAGTTAACCAAAAGCAGCAAAAAATTACACTTATTTTATATAAATCAGACCAATAATAAGAGTATGCAACTGAAAACGAACCAATACACGTTAGCCAAGCAATAATGTAAATATTTTAAAAAGAAATCCTTCAGTAATAAAGTCGTTTTTAAAGTGTATAAGGTAAAAGTAGGTGTCGATTTCCGTAAAGTAAATAAGTCTCGCCACCCCGGTAAAGTGGGGGATGACGGTGACAAGTCAATGTATCGACACCACAAACGTCTTCCTTACACCCTCGGGTAGGGGAAGATGCTATTCTCTTTGACATCACTTAATAAATGGTTTTTTTATATGTATTTTTCCTCAACTTTCCTGTGGTTGAATAAGGATTTTGTGATTAAAAAAGGAATCTTTGGCAGACGTTTTGTTGGTTTGGTGAAGTGAGCGATATTGTGATGACAATAAGGTTTAAAACTAATTAACGATGCATCCTAATGCTAGATTAAACCAATTAATGTTAAACGGTTTTATGAACTATATTCTACCAATCAAGCCCTTTCATTTGATATTCATGATGAAGGTAGTTATGTAAAGAATTAATTGTAATATATATGGACGTCAAGACTACGAGTGTGTAGCAAAAATTAGATTGATCTGTCCTCAACAAGGGTGTGACATTCCAATTTCAAAATTTGACCCAAAGAACAAACGAGTCAATTTAAATAAAACCGTTTAAAATGTGAAAATAGAATGTATCTTAACCATTTGAATTTTTAACTGATCTTGGATTAAGTTACTCTACTTGGAGGCCTTCCTTATGAATTTAGAAGGACTTCTAACAAAACGATTATTTGCTTATTCTTTCAGAGATTAAAAGGCATGACATTACCTATGTAGGTAACAAATCGGTAAATTTAACATACATCCTTCCATCCATTCATTTATATTTATTATTATACCATCTATACGTATATATATGTATAATTGTAAATCAAAGGCTGCATTCTCCAATACCCTTCTAAAACCGAAATAAAAACAAATCAGTTCCTCCCCCGCGGGGGTATTAATGACACACCCTCTAGGAGGGGTGGGGAGGATATACGTAGGTCATTAGCAGAGGGTTACTACCCACCGGGTCATTACGACCCACTAATCAATGTATTCGATTAGACGTTACAAACTTAGGGTTAATTAAAATTAGGTATGTGGTTTGGGGATGATTTTTTTTGTAGATGTAGATTAATGGGTGCTTTTTGTATGATTAATGGTTGATTAAAGGTATTTTTAAAGTAATATTGGTAAGATATAATTGTATGAATTTGTTTCATTTTATTTTATTGAGGTTAATATATGCCCAATTCTTACAACTCCTTTTGAAATTACTTAAAAATTTAATGGTTAAGGAATTCCCTTTGTACGTCTTGTTTTCTTATTATATATTATATATTAATATAATAGTACTTTAAAGACTACAATTCCAATAAAAAGTTTATGGAAAAAAAATTACAAAATAATCGCGATGATTTACCCAATAAAATCCTAGTCTTATCACTACATAGTAAAAAAGAAAGTCGCTATCCGCCGTCTGTCTGTCCCTATGTACGCTTAGATCTTTAAAACTACACAAGGGATTATGATGCGGTTTTTTTTTAAATTATAGAGTGATTCTTGAGGTTTATATGTATAGTACATGCATATTGCACCCGTGCACAGCCGGGGCGGGTCGCTAGTAGTAAATATTAATATATTAATGAATCATTAATATGTATTTAATTTTAATTGGCACTAACAAAGTAAATCGATTTTCGACCAATAAGTAAATAATTGCGACTTATAATATTATAATTATACTAATAATAAATAGAAAACGTGGTTGTTTCCTTCAAAATCCATTTTCAACGGAACACCATTGTTTTTAAATCATTTACAGTAAATGAATATATTAATTGGGTTATTATTTTTTAATCATAATTTGTTTAAACAATGACTTTATGGATAACATTTCTTTTACACGAGTAAGAATTTCATACGCAAATTATTCAGTAAGTATTCAGTAGTAATACAGTAATTAACCAAGACAGTTACTCATGTCCCTGGGACGCACCGGACTTCAGTGTTCCGGTGTTTTCATGGTTGTATCTACTGTAGATCCTGGCTTACAGGAGATGCAACGGTTTTGGGAGGTTGTGGCGGGCTTGTCCCAAAAAAGTATTTAGTAATAATAACTTACTAGTGCTTTTGATATTTTTAATGTATTTTACAAGTACGGTAAATAAATAAAGTGAAGAACGACTTAGATAAATAAGGACGTAATTATAACTATATGCAATCAAATAATTAAGCACTGAAATTTTACTTTTTGCCAGTTATTTCAGTTACACGAGTCTGTCTACCTTAAAACTGCTCAAAAATCTTACTTTGTTTTTTTTTTGTCAGTAAGAGTCTGACACCCTCTTTTGCCATACGTAAGACAGTACAGAAGTCATTTGATAATTTAATTTTTTGACATAGTTATTGTTTTATAGCCAAACAAAGTAAAACGTTTACAAAAAGACCATAAAAATAATAAAAAGAAATATCATTTTGATTGTTTATACTTATCTTTTTAATTACACCAAATGCTGTGAGACTACGTTACTTACAATTTTATTAAATAAATCCAAATGAATTCGTCAGATGGCGGCCATATTGTCATATTACCCGGCTTTTGCAATAAAACGCGATGGGCCGCTCGTAAAGCTGACCCCAATTCGTATCCCAAAACCTATGTTACATTTTTCCCTCTATACCCAATCGGTTATACACATAGAAATGCATTACTTGAAAATATTTTTTAAAGAGAAGATGATGAAACAAACCTCTTGTTTGTTTTATTCATGACAAAGGAAATGTTTAGCTTTACTTTTGACCTATCTCTATTTAGATTTATTTACAGCACCCTATACAAAAATGTATTGTTGGTATTCACGCGATCGATTAACGTTTAAATGCCATTTATATAGAAGATCTGATTACTTTTAGAAATGCTGTGATACATGTCATCTGGATAAACTTGAAGAACTTTGTGTTACTTTTAAACATGAGGCAATGGACACTTAAATACATTGGATTAAGGTAGTCTTCGAGAAACGAAGAAGTCAAGTAACATATTTAAGACTTTGACTGCCAATAAAAAACTGTTGAAGGTAAATCCTCCGCTAACGTCGGTCACTGGTGACCCCCATGGCGTTTAACGTGTTAAGGATCTTCCTTAACTCGATCTACAAAAATATTAATTAAAAACTCATTGGCCGAGTGGTCGCAAGTGCGACTGCCGGGCAAGGGGTCTCGGGTTCGATTCCCGGGTCGGTCAAAGTGTTACTGGGTTTGGAAAAACCTCAGTAGTAGCACGGTGTCTGGAAATGTGTCCGGTATATGACAATAGGCTCACCCCCTATTACATGGGACTCATAACATAAATAGTGAAAAGTGGGTGTTTCATTGTACAGTGGCATTAAGTGCCGTAATGTACACCTCTGCCTACCCCTTCGGGGATAAAAGGCGTGATGTTATGTTATGTTATTAATTAAAAACTTACGATCCCATAGAAAAATATACCTAATAAAGTATTCATTTATCATTAATTCTGGATTAACTCGTCGAGTACCGGTTTTATAGACACAATTAAAGAACAATAGGTCGCGGTCACCGGTGACCGCTTGGTGTTTGACAGTTTAAGAGATGTCACATAATACATACGCAGTTACGACAGAATGTCAGTGACCACTCCGTGCGGTGGTCTGGCCACCATCAAAGGCTGACCGTCCCAGTAACCCACCATAAACATAATTTTACAGCTACAATTAAATTCCATAATTACGGAGTATTTTACTACCAAACCATTGAAATCATTGACAATAACTGCATTATATCGCCGAGGTGGGATATTCGTTTACGCACTCAAGATAGTTAATCGTTTGTCTTTGAAGATACTAAAGCAATAACTGAGTTATGAATATTCAATGTTATTTGATATTAAAATAAAGGCTATACACAGCTATGTAGCTACGTTCTATAATTACTATGAGCAATTCCAGACGAAATTTGTATGGTACAGGGACAGTTTTTAAACGACAAAAAGTTTTTGAAAGCTTTTAAACAATAACAGACGGGACACGGGGACGCCATAGAGTCAGGTAGGATTGATACTGGATATGGTATTATTTAAAGGCATTGGGCAGATAAGGTTAGGTTCACGATGATGCTACCTTTTTCTTAACCGCTACTGTATCGCTATAATCTTCTTTGCAAGGACCGTCATTTACTATCATCATACTTAGAAACATCGAATTGATTTTTCAAGTTAACAATACCCAATAGGTGCTAAAATGTGTTCTAAAACATCTCTTTATAATACGTATTTTAGATGAAGATCAGCCTAAAACCAAAAGCATCAGTTGCCACAAAGTTTCGCACATCACGGAAGATAGCGCCAATATGCAGCGCGTCAAATGCGCGCGCACGCCTGCCCGCCATTACGATGGTAATGCGCAGGCGCATTGAAATTTAACGTCTCAATTCTTGGCGGGTCGCGGGCACTTTACATGGCTTTGTGCGTCGAGATAACTCCTCTAACCTTTTATAGATGCCGGTTAAGTATTTAAGTAAAGTACTAAGTACTTGGTGTTAGTGGAAAAGAGATTTCTTTGGACGTTTTTCCGTTTAATTTGATCATAATATGTTTCTTATGGCTTTCGAATAAGGTTGCTGGTGATAGAAAAGTTGTTAACAGTATTTCTAGTGTATCAATTTACCTATATAAGTACATAATTGGGTACTTTCCTTAATCAAAAACAAATTATTTCGACTGTTTAATACAATAAAATATTAAAAAAATAATCACGCTTTCAATAATTGATTTTATGACCAACTTAATTTTAGTATTATCCAGCAAATTTTTAACAAATAAGTACCTACGCTGTTTGATGCTAAAAACGTGACGTCACAATTCACAATCTCGTACAAAATTCATAGAAAACTGACGTTTTTGACAGAATTCGAAAAATTCAAAATTCGAATTTTACTAGTTGTCAAATACCGTATTATGTATCACTTGAATAGTATTACAATCAAGTACTGGTAGGTAGACTGATTTCGAGACTATTCTTAATTTTAATGGGTAGTGTGATTGAATCTGTTTACAGTACATGTGATGATATAATACCAATGTCCAAATGCTCAAATCGCGTTTAACTCTTTGAGTACCGTCATTATAGACACAATTAAAGAACAATAGGTTGCGGTCACCGGTGTCCTCGCGATGTTTGACAGTTAAAGTATAGTTTTGTCACTACAAATTCTTTGTAAATAGACAGAGACGGCACGATATTTAATTACAACAAAAAATTGAGTAGCCCTTCAGTATTTGAGCATAAATCTGTTATTAACGGTACCTATAGATACTATTTTATTAAACTGAATTAAAAATGGATAAAAACGGCATACCTACTTATCTGGTACGTTGAATGCTTCAACAAAAAAAAATGTCAGATATCGATAATCGTGATCGTGTTATGATCGTGCAAAATAGAGCAACGGCTTGCTTAACGGAGCAGTTTTTACTAAACCATCCTTTTTGTGCAGATGCTCGGATATTTTAAAAGATATGACCTCTAGACGACATTTATTTTGTAGGTGCAACAAGTGATTTCTTGTGACGTTAGTCCGGTTTAACTTATGTTAAAGTAAAAAATAATATGATTCAATACTTGCAAAGACCTATTGTTGCAATTAATTCCTCATCTGTACCATGTTTGAGTATTCAAAAGTGTACACAAATTGTTTTGTATATATTTTCTAGTGGTTGGATCTGGCAAAACCCGAAAAACAAGATCTGTTCTTGAACAGCCCACTACAAAATTTTCAGTTCAGAATTTTCATTGCAATTATGACAAAAAATATCTAATTACATAATATAACATCACAACTACTGTATGTAGGTACAATGTAAAACCCACTCTGCACTATTTATGTTATGAGTCCCATGTGATAGGGGGTGAGCCTCTTGCCATATACCGGGCACAATTCCAGGCTCCATGCTACTACTGACAATAAAAAAAATACAGTAACACTTTGCCCGACCCGGGAATCGAACCCGAGACCTCTTGCAATAGACATACTTGCGACCACTCGGCCAACGAGGCAGTCATAAAATGTCTAATTAATATAGTTGAAAATAAATATAGTTGACTAACATATCATTTTCTTGTCACACAGGTATGGTTTCAAAACCGAAGGGCGAAATGGCGTAAGAAGGAGCACACAAAGAAAGGTCCTGGCCGACCAGCTCACAATGCACACCCACAGTCTTGTTCTGGAGAACCAATACCACCACATGAGCTGAGAGCCAGGGAGAGGTGAGATATGTGCATAACGTAGTCTTTAAATAGACCTACATCGAGTCTTAACCCAAAATACTGATTTGAAGGGAATAGGAAAAGGAAAATATTGGCTTGCTTGAAAAGATTGATTAATTTATTTCTGTATATTTACCCACCATAATTTTATTATTAGTAAATCGACGTCTTACCAATGAAAACTATCAATAAAACCTTTTGAAATGTAACGGTCACTGAGCATGACATTGCCTAAATCCAGATTTGACCAGAACTGATAACGTTAATCTTTGTGTCAATAATTGTCATGAAAAAGTGTTTTAAATAAATTTCCCTATCTCGTGTTCTTCTTAAACAAAAACTTTTATTGCGTTTTTACGACTTTAATATAACGATTATTTTTAATGTTGAACAGTATCGGCCGAAAGTCCTTTGGAGCCTATTACTTGAAATAATACGAAGTACCTCAGAGCAAGACAATTTATTTACGTCAAAGCAGACAACCTAATGTTTTGCCGGTAACGAAACCATAGCTTGAATTTAAATCGGCCAACGCCATCTATCGAGCTATGGGACAACACAATAAATAGTAGTATGGCGTTGGCCGAGTGCATCTTTTAAACAGATTATTTCTACACTGAACATTCCGCCCACCAAAAGGAATATATTCCTTTTCGTACCGCCCACCATGCATAAACTTAACAACTAGGAGAACAGTGGACTGTATGACAATTATATTACTATATTACGAATAATACATCGAGATAGACCTAGTGGACGGCTTCTTTTAGCAGACATTGGCGCGGACAGATATGGTTTCAATCAAAATGAATAGATATAAGTACAAAAACATTAATCTGGGTGACGAAATTCTTGTTACCGCAAAAATATCAGGTTGACAAAATTCTGACAAAAACAATATAACTAAACTACTAACTAAACATTGTAATCAATACATGACAGTGCACAAGAGTAAGAGACATTGTTATTTCAACAGTGCAGTATAAGAAAATAACATAATAAAACCTTATCTAAAAACATACGCAACTTAAACAATTAAATCTACAAGATTTTGTGCCTTATTCAGTAACAGGAAGAAAACACAATTTTGAAATTGGACGTTTAATCATAGAGCCCTTACAACGAACAGTGACAACTCGCGTCAAGTTATCTCTACCCGGATGCAGCTCAACAATTCTGCCATACAACCATTTAGCTGGAGGTAAGATATCTTCTTTTATTAAAACTACATCACCTATTTTACAGTCAGGTTTACGAACATTCCACTTATGCCTTTGAAAAAAGTTTGTTAAATACTCCTGTTTCCATCTACGCCAAAAGTGCTGCACCATACGCTGTACTAATTGCCATCTGCGTAAAGTGCTAACTGTGACACTTTCATAGTTGTAGTCAGGAACCATTACCAATGGATGACCCACCAAGAAATGACCCGGAGTCAGAGGTACAGGATCCTCTGGATCACTACTACCCTGAGACAGGGGCCTAGAGTTTAGGCATGCCTCGATTTGGGAAAGTACTGTGGACAGTTCTTCGAACGTCAAAGTGGAGTCACCTATCACACGCTTCAAGTGGTGTTTTACACTTTTCACCCCTGCTTCCCACAACCCACCAAAATTAGGAGCGTGAGGAGGGATAAAATGCCATTCTGTTTGAGAGTTTGCAAGAGCAGCTGCAATGTCTTTGTACATCGAACTCTGTTGGTTGAAAAGCATCTGCAACTCTTTAGCAGCACCCACAAAATTTGTACCATTGTCGCTCCAGATATGACGACAGTGACCGCGCCTAGAAACGAACCGTTTGAACGCTGCCAGGAAACCCTCAGTCGTCAAATCTGAAACAACCTCTATGTGTACTGCGCGCGTAGCCATACATACGAACAAACAGATGTACCCCTTATACGACCGCTGTCCACGACCTTTGGAGACTCTAATGTGAATAGGGCCTGCATAATCGACACCGGAGTTCAGAAACGGCTTACTGGGAGTCACTCTGCAAACCGGAAGTTCTCCCATAAGCTGTTGATTCGTGGTCGCCGAGTATCGAATACAGCGAACACAACGACGTATATAAGCTCGTACAATATTTTTAACCCGACTGATCCAGTACTTGATGCGTATAAAATTAAGTACCAGTTGCTGTCCTCCATGAAAGGTCCTTTCATGAGCGTCGGCTACAATTAACTTAGCCAAACTTGAATCATGAGGAATAACAACTGGGTGCTTTGTATCATCAAGTAATGGTGAATACCGTAGCCTTCCTCCAACTCGCAATATCCCACATTGGTCGATAAATACATTCAACTTATATAAAGAACTCGACCTTTCCAATGGACTCTTATTTTTCAGGGCTGTCAATTCAGCCTGAAACCATTGCTGTTGGCTTTGTTTGATACATACATTCAACGCTTTGTGAATTTCGGAAGCTGACAGGTATTTTGCAACCTTAATATTCGCTTTACGAAGTTTTAATGATTGCAAAAATCTTTTACAATACGCAACAACTCTCACCAAACGTGAAAGTGATGAATACTTAGATCCCCAAATGACTTCAAAATCAGGCACTACGCTGGCAGTGTGAACATTAACTTGCTTTAACTCCTCATTAGTATGAATGGCACTAGGCCGGGTGAAGTCTATCTGAGCATTCCTTAACCAACCAGGTCCATGTTTCCAAAGATCATCACCAAGGAGAAATGCTGAAGACACTCCCCGGGAAGCTATATCTGCTGGATTTTCTTTAGATTTAACATAAGCCCACTGCGAATTGTCTAGCAAACCAAGAATCTCAGAAGTACGATTAGCCACGTAAGTTTTCCATCGACTTGGATGATCATTTAACCAGGCCAAAACAACTGATGAATCCGTCCAAGCATGTATATTTGCCTTAGGAATGTTCATTACTTGAGCTACATCAATCAATAATTTTGCTACTAAAACAGAACCGCACAACTCCAGCCGTGGAATGGATATTTGCTTGATGGGAGCTACCTTTGTCTTTGCGGTTATGAGGTGCGAGTGTATTTGCCCATTAGCATCGACAATGCGACAATACACCACAGCCGCATAAGCTATATTTGACGCATCGCTAAAGCCATGTAACTCCATTGTAATATCTTTTTCGCTTTTATGTATCCATCTAGGAATGTGAAAGTTTACCAGTTTCTTTAACTCTGCTCTATAATATGACCATTCTTGTAAGAGATTTGGTGGCAGTTCATCATCCCAGCCGATTCCACTAATCCATAGCTTTTGTATGAAAACCTTCGAGGTTATAATGCACGGTGCTATCCAACCCAACGGATCATAAAGCTTTGATATCTCTGATATAACCGTCCTTTTTGTTTCAGGTGCAGCAGGAGGTGACATCTTCACAGAATAATCAAATTCATCAGTGTTCCGGTTCCAGGTAAGTCCTAAAATCTTAGTTATACTATCCATTTTTATTTCAAGGTCTCTACCAGAAGTTTCCTTCAACGTTTCCAAAATGGATGGTCTATTGCTTGTCCACTTTTGCAATTGGAACCCCGCTTTCTCTAATAGACAATTCATTTCATCATAAATTAGTTTTACTTCTGTTTCAGATTGACACCCAGTCATCAGATCGTCCATATAGAAGTCTGACTTCACCCTTTCAGCAGCCATTGGATACCTCTCGCCTTCATCGCACGCAACTTGCTGCAACGACTTTACAGCTAAGTAAGGAGCGCATGACGTACCAAAGGTGACAGTCAGAAGTCGGTAATCCTCGATCTCTTTGTTTGGATTCTCTCTCCAAACAATTCTTTGATAATCTGTATCAGGTCGAGCGACCTTGATTTGGCGATACATTTTGACGATATCGGCAGCCAGACAGATCGGATGTTGACGCCATCTCATGACAATATGTCGCAAATCTGCCTGAAGAGTGGGTCCTACCATTAAGGTGTCATTTAAGGAAACCCCGTTCGTTCCCTTACATGACGCGTCATAAACCACTCTTACCTTAGTGGTTAATTTATCCTGTCTAACCACTGCGTGATGAGGCAAATAAACAGCATCGTTTTTATTTATTTCAGCCTTATCAACGATTTTCTCCATATGACCTAGCAATAAATATTCTTTTATTACATCAGCATACTGTTGTTTTAATTCATCATCCCTACCCAGCTTCCTTTCTAAACCTAGCAATCTTTTTACAGCTATATTTTTAGAATTACCGTATTTACAAAGTGGATCTTCGGAACGAAAAGGTAATTTTACGACATATCTCCCATTGACATCTCTAACTGTCGATTGTGCGTAAAACTCTTCGCAGGCCTGTTCTTCAGGCGTGAGAAGCTTTTTCGTTATAGCAGGTTCGGAATCCAATTCCCATAAACGTTTTAACATATCATTCTCTTCTATTTGAGTGTACATCGTGATTATAGTATTATGAGAATTTAGAGAGCTATCTGCCTTACTGACATAGCCTGACACAATCCAACCTAAATGCGTGTCTTGTGCGACCGGAGAGCCTGTAGGACTCTTGATCAGACCTTCTTTAAAATACGGCAGTATACTTCCCCCCCTAATAAAATATCAATTTTATTAGAACGACTGAAATTTGGGTCGGCTAGACGTATGCTGTGAATTTCTGGCCAATTGTCAAGGTTGACATTCTTATCTGGCATAACCGATGTCAGTGAACGTAGTACATGCGCAGTTACGTTTATGGTATAAGAGGAATCATGCAACGATTGAATATCAATATTCACTACATGTTTAGAAACGATCTTGCTATGCTCACCTCCTATACCTGCAATAGTAGTCTTTGAGACTACTCTCCTTAAACGAAGTAATTGCGCAGCTGACTCAGTTATAAAGGATGCTTGTGATCCTTGATCCAACAAAGCTCTCAAAACCTGAGAGGACCCATTTTGTGATTCGGCTTTAACCAAAGCCGTGGCTAACAAGACCTGACCCTGCGTTTGTTCATTCACAAAATGAGATGCTATACTTACCTTGACATCATGGACTGGCTCTGAAGTACATCCAAGTTCAGGGAGAATAGGTTCCCCTGACGCAGTAACCCCAATGGCTCCACTATGGTTCTTCGGATGTAGCAGCGTATGGTGTTTACGCTGACAAATACGGCATTTCGAAAAAACACGGCAGTATTTGGAAGTATGATTACTTCCCAAACAATTAAAACAGGCACCCAAAGATTGTGTTACGGCACGACGTCCGTCCACATCTAGTTGGCAAAACTTCTTACAATTTAAGAGTTTGTGACTCTCCGAACAGTGTGGACATAACATATTAGTCGTACCGTGCATGACCTTAGTGTGAGATGTAGGATGATGATCGACTTTTAATTTATTTTTAGGCTCAACGCATTCGAGAGCACGAAAACGTGTTTCCAAAAACTCGCAAAACTGTTTAAAGGAAGGTAGATCGTCGGATGATTTAGTGACATGCAGTTCCCACTGCTTCCTCGATTCTACGTCCAACTTAAGCTTGCAACGTAAATAATAATTACATCCCATGAACTACATCGATCCCAATATAGTAAGTTCGTGCAAACAGTCACTGGTCACATCTAGTAAATCTTTTAGTGCTTTGATGATTCATTTCCAATATTACGTTGGCCAAATAATCTATTTAAAATATATGTGGATACAAATCTCTTGTTATTATACCTATGTTCTAACATTTCCCAGCATTTTTTATAGTTTAAATCAGTTATAGGTACATGTTTTATAAGCTGCTCCGCTTCACCTGACAGTTGAGTTTTTAAATAATGGAGACGTTGGACATCATCAAGTTTTTTATTGTTGTGTACTAATGACACGAACAAATCACGGAATGACGACCACTCTGTATATTTTCCGCTAAAAGTAGGTAAAACTATTTTTGGCAATCTTACCACACTGCTGTCAGATGAACCATCGCAACCTTCCTTCCTGAGCTGTGAACTTTTAATTGGGACAAAACATTTTTTAATTCTACCTTGTACATTAAATAACACTCATAAACCGTCTCATAGATATCTTCCTGGAAAAAGTCCTGTAATTCTTCACTTTCGCAATCACCTACGATGACTTCATATTTCGCAGAAAAATTCTTGAATTGGGTCTCTAACATCTCTAAACGTGCATCGACATAATTGTAGTTTATCCGATCTCTCGGGGACTTCTTGTAATTTATCCAGCCCTTTTCAATTTGTAATTTGATATCTTTCAGCTTTCTTAGTTCTTTCTCCATGTTGTTTGTATTCATGAAAATATTCTAAGTCCAGTGAAAGATAGATGAAAATTCTCTAAGTGTCGCTGACAGTTGACAATTGACAAATTTTCCAAGTCCAAACTATAGAGAATTTTTCTAAGTGTTTAATACTTGTAGATCGCTTCGAAATCGGGCATAGATTCGACGTCTGGTCGTTTTTCTGAAACTATTCTAAGTCCCTGATCGAATGCACGCGAATTTTTCTAAGTCCCTAGTTTTAATGATTTGAATGTACTCACAGTTCTTTGTCCACAATTATGCACTTCACTTCACTACTACGAAGTTCACCGATGATTCCCGATGTATGTCCTCGGCAGCTGAGCACGTAGTCTTCCACATGTAGTATTGTTAACCGACAACTATCACCATCTCGTATCAATTAGCACAACTATATTTAATTGTATGTGTTCTTCCATAAACACCCTTCGGCTCGACTGGACCATGAACAGTATCGGCCGAAAGTCCTTTGGAGCCTATTACTTGAAATAATACGAAGTACCTCAGAGCAAGACAATTTATTTACGTCAAAGCAGACAACCTAATGTTTTGCCGGTAACGAAACCATAGCTTGAATTTAAATCGGCCAACGCCATCTATCGAGCTATGGGACAACACAATAAATAGTAGTATGGCGTTGGCCGAGTGCATCTTTTAAACAGATTATTTCTACACTGAACAAATGTCGACCAAATTTGATTAATTAACTGATGTAATTTGTTCGAAGGTTTTGTTTTAATTTCATATGATTAACACAAATAATCGTGCTTTTATCTAGTGTTCAAGTAATTTAAAGAGAACATAAAAAGATAAAAAATACATTATAATGTGCAGAGGTTACGTGTGACGCACGGACGGTGTGCACTCCTTCTGTTATGTCATCGGTGGTGACAGTTTTATCATAATAGCTTCGATAAAAGTGTCGAATATTAATATCATACACTTCTAATACTACTACAGTAATTAGAGAGATAACATAACACACGATGCCTAATAGTGATTATTTTCATTGAACTGAATCATTAAGCTATAGATTCTATACTAATTGGGCCCTATCGATTTTATCAACAGGGCGAGAAGAAGAAAGAAGTTGGCAAAAGCGTTGGAGAGGCAAGCGAGGAAGCTACGGGCTAAGGGCATCGCGGTAGACCTCGAGGCTCTGAAGGCGGAGTACCTGGCCCAGCACAAGAACAGCGGCCTGTACTCCGACTCAGACGGAGACGGGGAGGGGGAGGACAGCATGATAGATGTAGTAGGGGGAGACTCCTGCCACGACTCGGGACCTGAAGACTTCTCCCTATCGGGCCGACTTCGGGCACCTTCGGGGGGCGACGGCATGAACAACTCAGACAGTTCGACGTCTGATGGCCATTCGGGGCGGCACTACAGCCCAACCCCCGACCCTCAGCCCTCGTTCTTCAAGCACTTCAGTGGAGCCAGTACGAACTTTGAGAAGTTCGACTTCGACTCAGGTCGAGCTGTCTCCTTAGACCTGAGCGGTGGAGGCCACGCTACGGAGGACCTCTCGAAAAATGGAGGGACAAGAAAACATAATCCTTTCAGTATAGAGTCCTTACTTAACACGTGAAAGTGACTACAATGTGACAATAGAGGCTCTCGGATAATTCGTGACTGACCAGTGAACGTTGTGGCTGAGTGACTCAGCAGTGACTGAAATGTCGATGGTAACAGAGTTCTCTCGGTACGCTAAAAGTGAAAATACTTCGGGAACCAATATTTCTGCTGATGTAGCTACGATAGTGCTGTACCAACACTTGATGGCATTTCAGAGTTGTTCCTTTGCTTACAGTAAAATGTTATTATCATTAGATTAATCAGCTTTTGTAAAGACTTGATGAGTACCATATAATTAATAAAAACATATCTCGTGTGAATACTAGACCTAGGCAATGTATTATATAGGTAGTAGTGTATATAGTAACGATCTATATTTATTTTCTTTAATGTTAATATATTTTTCTCTTAAAATCGGGGCAATAATTTTATATTGAAGTTTGTTGATGATGTGGTATTCTATTCGTTTTATTTTTGCGATTTCAAATTTTATTTTTTTATTTACTAAATGGCGTATGACTTGAATGATGTTTAAGTCGAAAATGTATGCTAAACAAGTATAATTATATAAACGTAAATTGGTGTGAAGAATATTTCAGTAGGTAACGGGCTTAATTTGTTAACTTTCAGGAACAAAACATTTTAGGTAGTTTTAAATGTGTCATTACCGTTTAACAACCCAATAAAACACTAAGTTTTACTCCATTAGACAGAATGGTGAGCAATTAACTTAATTACGACGCCATTGCTGTATAATTTCTTGACAGAAACACTTTGTAACAATTACTGCGATAAACTGAACCAGGCATGATACATCAAGCTTACAAAAAGGTTGAAAAAATACGACATTAATACCCTTTAAGTTTTGTAATCGATCTCGATGTCTCAATATCGATACTAAACAAAACCGGACAGGACAACATTAAAACAAAATAATAAATTTTAATTAATTTAAAAACAGACTTTATGATACTATAAATTAAAATATCAATTTAATTTTAAACACTAGAAATAAATTATAAAAATAATAAAAAATCTTTATCTTGGCTCTACGAACTAGAACAACAGACGCTATAATAGAGCACTAATAAAAAAAACAAATCCATAAACTAAAAAAGATGGCGGCGCAAATAAAATTACTATTGGCGAAAGAAATACAATCTCTTGTCGTAAAATAACAACAATTAATGAACGTATAATGCGTAACGACCGATAAGAGAGCCAATTAGCAAAACATTATGGCTGCGTTCACTTTACTGCCATTTTTACTTATTCCGCAGTAAGTTTATAGGTACATAACAATGTGCAACCCGATTGGTCACGGAGTCATTGTCTCGAGCCGTTGGCACGTGAAATTATCCACTTTGAAAATGGCTATAGAACATTTTTATTAATGTTTCTTTTATTCTCTTTTACACAACTAGATTATGGTCAGCGAAACCGTCTAGATTTAACTGAATGTCAGTATCCGTTTACAGTTCCAAGCTTTAACTACGGGTTAATCTTAATAGAATTTTCTCAATAAAACTCGTTATTAAATCTGAGGGCTTGACTGCAATTAATGTCACTATAGTCTTGTGAGAAGCAGAACCGATGGCATTTAATTAATAGTTAATAGACGACACTATTATATCATAAAATCAGAAAGTGGGAAATGATTGGGGAAAGTAGCCCTTCGATGGGTACTTTTCTCGATATTGCCGTTCAAGAAACATTGACCTTAAAGAAACTCTAGGATAAAATATAAATTAAATACTTAGGTATAATCATGTTACAATTTACAAAGTTGCAATTATATAACAAACAAAGTTCGTCATTGATAAACTAAATTAACGTTCAAGGACGAAACAATTTGCTAAAGCAATTTGGCAAAAGAATAACATTGATATACGCAATGTAATGTAACCCCTAGATAAGGTGACACCTATAAAAATGTTTTTAGTACATTGTTATGGAAACATCAAGACAAAATAATGTTTATTACTCGTTATAATTGACATTTGTTGGTTTACAACAATTAACATTTGACGTCGAGTCATTTTATTGGTGCCCGTAACCTGCTGACACCAATTTACAGTCACCATATCCTGATAATTCACATAAATGATAAAATAATCATTCATACCCTCTGATGATAAAAACTCTTTGATCTCTCTTTTAAAACTGTACCTACAAGTAATATTAAGAATTGTGTCTAGATTTTAAAATGTATTTTATTTTTTATGAAATATTTTGCCAGTGTATAACGATTTATAGTTCAAATGTATAAGGCATACATTCGTCTGTTCATCTTAATTTATATTTAAGACATTGTTACATACAGACTGTATTTCTTTATTTATTTATATGGAACCAACCTACGGGCCTAATGTTAAGCTCACACTATATACAATAAGTTCACATCACATCCTTGTAGGTATTTTAATTTTGTTCTTTTTTAACGAAAGTAATGTGTAGTAATAAAATATAAATGGTTACTAACTAAATGTACATTTTTGTAGTCGGAAACAATATATTAGGTACAAAACATATTGACTAAGTTTTAATTTATATTTATAGACGAATGAACGGTGGAAAATGGATATTTGTAAATTGATTATCACACTGTATGTAAGATGTAAAAAGGTATGTTACGTGAGTAATTTATTGAATCAAAATATAACACGATTAAACACACATATCGGTGATTTATTTCTTGGTGCGCGTCTAGACCCAGACAACAATTAGATGCGGCAGACAATTAAGCATAGCCGCGCCAGACATCTTTAGAACGCTCGATAAATCTCTGGCTGTCGCTGTCGCATTCAAGTGAACAAAACGAGGCTTTAATAGAGTTATACACCGCGTTGCTATTATGATTATAATGTGCTAGGGACGGCTTTCGAGCACGCTCGTAATTGAGCATATTGTGCAGTCGGCAACTATCAAAATATAGGAAACAACACAATCCCAATAACAAATGAATTCTAGCAAACCATAAGCGGCATGTGATTATATATTGAACAAAATATTTATCGTGGCATTAACTAGAGGTTTAACTGCCATTTTGTGTGGTACAAAGACACCGAACGTCTTAGCACCGCCAGTGTAAAGTAACGTTATAAAATATGTATGGTTTTACTACAACACTCGCTAATACAAGTTAATAGTAAACACATAATTGAGTGTTCACACTTACATTTCTTCCTGGTGCATTCAAATTGTAATGATGATTGAGTGTTATTGTAAATTGGATAGAATTTTGCATTTTGATCTTATGGAACTTAAATAGGACACTATTCAAAGTGTACGATAACAAATATTAAAGATCAATGAAGTACTTTTGAACTGTGCAAACACCGAAATCGTCAACATTTAAATTAATAAAGGCAAGAAACAATCACATGCTTTTGCGAAAAATATAAAAAATAAAACATTGATACGATTCCCTGGGACCCCACGCCGCCATGACGAATGCTTTGCCGTTAATAATTTTGAACACGAGCAAATTATTCAACAAAATGTTCGCCGCCTCTGATATGTGACACCGTGTAATTGTGACCGCAAAATGAACCTGATGTTTTAATTATTTTGTTTCATATACCTCCAAGATTTGTTCCGTCTTACTGATAAGTTTTAGTATTGGATTTGCATGTGGTTATATCATTCCTTTAATTCTACAATGCCTTGGCAAATGTGATTATCTGATATCTCCAAGCTACAAATGAATGTCGCGAAGAACCTAACGGGTTACCGGGGCTCCGGCTCGAAGTGCAGGAGAAGGAACGCAGTGGTTTTTAGTCAGTAAGAGTCTGACACTCCCTCCCGCCTCACCCAGGCGGGAGCAGTCATTCGTTGATTTTCCCCCTGTAAAAAAAAGCTACAAATGAATTTTCGGAAAACAAACAATTAACCCATCGAAGGCAGTGCCCATTTAGTGTTCCATCGGTCTAGAATAAAACATACTTAGATCGAAACATTCATCTTTACCTTCCCAAAACTTGTAAAAGATATGGCATTTTTTTAAGGGGGGAAAATCATCAAATGACTGCTCCGGCCTGAGTGAGGCGGGAGGGAGTGTCAGACTCCACCCCGTTCCTTCTTCTGCACGTCGAGCCGGAGCCCCGGTAACGCGTTACGTTCTACGCGATAACAGGGATATATTATGGTTGGGAATAACACAGGTTACTTTTATCCTACGGAAACGCGGACAATGCCGCAGGCAGAAGCTAGTAGTGAGTAAAAAAGATTTAATATAACAATACTTTTCTTCCACTGGGAGTCTCGGGTTCGATTCCCGGGTAGGGGCAAAGTATAACTGGGTTTTTAAAATAAAATCTCAGTAGTAGCAAGGAGTTTGGAAATGTGCCCGGTATATGGCAACTCACCCCCTATTACATGGGACTTATAACATAAATAGTGAAAAATTGATGTTACTTCTGTGTGCACTCCTGTGTGTGATGTTATGTTATGTATGTACAAATTTGTGGTCACATTTTGGGGAATAAAATGAGTTATGATGGCTGATCTTACGATTTAGAACAATTTTTTGGTTGCAATTGTCCTGCCTCTGCCTACCCCATGGGAGACAGATGTAAGGTCATGTATGAATTGTATATATTTTTTTTGATGCTATATCACTTCTGCTTGTCAGATCGGCTAAGCTAATGGTGAAAAAACATCATCATTGAGGGTCACCTGACTCACCTCGTAATTTCTCACTATCGTGGCCTGATATCGCGGCACATCTTTTAATTCATCAGCCCATAACGTAGCGACTTAAAACTTAAAATATTGCAAAATTGTCCAATCAGATGTTGATCAATCGAAGTAGATAGTATGACATAACGATGACAAAGCACGTGCTAGCTCCGATTATCTATTAATCCGTAATTATATTGTAGTGACAGCTTGTTAGCTGCTAGATATACTTATCTAATAAGAGCATCACAATTAACCAATGTTTTATCAGCCGTCTGACATGATATAATGTTGTTTTTCTTAAGCAGTATTGAAAGTAAGGTGTTCATTTTGGTTGACTGGCTTAGTAGTATGTTGTCAGTTATATATTGTAGTTAGTCTTTCGTTTCTGTGACTTTCATTCTCTTTCTATTAGCAGAGAGATTGGGAGTTATTTATCTAGACATTTTTTTAAAGTTTTGGAGTTTGTTGTTAAATTACAATCGCATACCATATATTTTTTTTTGTCGCGGAGAACCTAACGGGTTACCAGGGCTCCGGCTCGACGTGCAGGAGAAGGAACGGGGTGGTGTTTAGTCAGTAAGTCTGACACTCCCTCCCGTCTCACCCAGACGGGAGCAAAAATTCGATGATTTACCCCCTTAAAAAATCTATCCCTGTTCAAAATTTCATCCTAATCCCTTCAGCCGTTTTGATGTTATTGATTAACATATATACACAGAAACTCACAAAGTTTCGCATTTATAATATACTAGCTTTTCCCCGCGACTTCGCTCGCGTCACAAAAGGATAAAAAGTAGCCTATGTGACATATACCAATACACACAGCGCCATCTATACTTTTGTTTTCTAGACTTTTGTTTTACCTCGGGAATATCAAATTTTTCCGGGATTAAAAGTACTTATTATTTAATCCAGACTTCTAACTTTACGTCTGCAAAAATTCAAAGCAATCGGTTTAGTAGTTACGGCGTGAAAGCGGAACAAACAAACAAACTCACTTTCCGATTTATAATATTAGTAAGGATAAGGATTTTAAGCCATGGTCGTCCCACTGCAGTGCAAAGGCCTCTGTACCCTCCTTCCACTCCTCTCTATGTAAAGCTTTTTGAGACCAATCCTTGTCATAGCTGTCTAATTCGTCCCGCCATCTCCTTTTGGGCCCGCGACGTCTACTGACGTTGAGTGGGCTCCACTGAGTAGTAAGTTTTGCCCACTGCTCATCTGGCATGCGGGAGACATAACATGTTTTATTTTTTTTTGGCAAACGAGGCTCCAAAACGATCTTGTCGACTATACTGCCAGTGTCGAGTGGTGACGGCAGTTTAAACTGTCAAACACCAAGCGGTCACCGGTGACCGCGACCTATTGTTCTTTAATTGTGTCTATAAAACCGGTACTCGACGAGTTAATAAACCGTCGAAATTAATTTTGTGATATTTTTTAGTTGTTAGTAGCTGAAAGGACAAAACACTTGGGTTAGTGAATGTTTCACTTGTTTATCGCAAAAACTTATAAAGCTTATCTGATTGACAACCCTTGTATAGGGATGGGCGATAGCTGTTAATTAATTGCAAGGCATAATTATGTGATTAACACTTAATCAACGTACATTTGTATTACCTTTCAACGAAACGCTCACCTGTTATTGTTTACTTGCTTATATTTAGCGAGTTGAAGGCTGCATGTCACATCACCATCAATTTTATTAGATAGGGCAAAGAAAAAAATGGTTAGTTTACATTTTTTTTTCATAGATAAAGTTGATTTTTTTTTAATATTGCAGTTTCTTTTAGTACGTGATATTTAGTTTCAGGAGGATTATGAATGTTTTCTCACCAAATAAGAGCGAATAGGATAATTTTATTGTGAACTATGATATCTGAATTTTGAAATGAAGCTCCACATTTACTGGAGTAAGAGGTAATTTTCGATAGTTTCGTAAAAGCAGCGGGATGCGTATCCAACATTTTGGTTCTATTAGATGGAACTTTAATACGAGATACAAAATTAATATCAATAATTTCATAAATGGAAAACATCACATCAGGTCACAGGAAAAAAAACAAATAGTTAATTTTTAAAACTAGAATTTTCCTAAATCACACAGACAGACCAAAAGATAAAGTAAATAACTAGCTAGTTAGATAGCAGTCTAAGGTCATATTATCACTTGAACCGTTTAATAAGGACAAATAACAAGTGGAAACATATTTCATGCGCCTGCGCACAGTCAAAGTTCGTGCGCGTGATTCTATTTATTAGGTTTCAATGTGTGTGAATTGTGAATGCTACTAATTTATATTTTGCTGATGGAGGAAAATGGAATAAAATAAAATATGTATATACATTTAATATGTGTGAGAGACGTAAGTATTTTTGTGGCACTGGTCATCATGTTTTTTATTCTGAGAAGGTGCTAGAGGTCCATATAATTATGAAGAGTTAAACTTCGCCAGTTAAATCCTATACCCCTGCAGCAGAAAAGTCTCTGAGAAATATTACCCTCATAGAAATAAAGAGGTCCATGCTGTTACTGAAAATTAGAAAAACCTAAAGTAGTTTTGATAAATACAATCTGACACAAATAGTAATTTTATTTATAACAATAAAATGATTATACAATCTACTTAGGTAAATTAAAACCCAAAAAAAGAGACAAAACAAGATCAAATTAGACATAATTCCAAATATGAAATACAAAAAAGCGCGCCAAACATTCCCGCTAAAACGTCAAAACAGTTACGTTGCACAGATTAAAACTGATTACTGGCCAGTTACTTTCGGACTTTCACAGAGCAATCTATCTCACATGAGTAATGGATACGAACCATTCTCCGACGCTGGCCGCATCATCGCTAGCCATTTCTGTTATTATAACTCATTCGTATAACATATTACCCGCGGTGAGGATGGAGTGCGTAATAGCTGGGTGTTTAGGTAAATTACCGGGATTTAATATTAAGAGGCACATTTGGCGCTCATTTCGTGTTATTTTCGCCATCTTAGCGTTAAAAAATGACGGCGTTTATATTTGAGGCGCTAAGTGATATTTGAAAAGATTTCAATTGGCGGGTTTTAGTTTTGTTATTGATGTCATTTTAGGTTCAGTGTGTGGTCCACTATAGTTCTTATTTTTACATTTTGAACCTGAATGATTACCATTAAAGTAAGCTCATCTAATATGGATTGAACCCACTAACTTAAAAAAAGCAAATCAACTTTCAACCAGAAAAGTCAATTTTTAAATTTCTTTAACACGTATTTGAAATTCTCGTTGACATAATTCATTCGAAAATTAAGACATTTGACCGTTGACCACAGATGCATAAATATAAAGTTTCAATCAATAAATTAATATTTTAATATTAATATTATAATTTACTTCGCGTCATAATTTAAATTAATAATTGCGAATTGGCAATGATTTAGGAGATAATGCTCATAAATTTTAGTTCTTATCTAGGAATGGACGAATAATTAATTTTACTACTGACGGTATAATAACCTCAATTGTATCAAAGTTTGATCCAAATAAATAATGCCATATAATTTTCTTTTTAAAACATAATTATAGATGTGCAACGCCAACAGACGTCAACTATTGAACATAATGCATGTAATATAGATATAAGCTGTGGGGTTTCCTAATAAAAAAATAAAATAAATGGAAGTAATAACTACAACTCCTCCGATGACATTCAGATCAATCGGTTGGACGATGATGATGATTCATGTATTCTTAATTGTAATACATTCTATTATCCTTATTTTTATTTTCAAATTACCTCTATTAATTAAGTTTACTGAATATTTTATCTGCACCTAATATACTGAGATAATTTTCACGCAATCTATCTCAAAAACTAATAGGAAATACATCTCTTATCAAAATCTTCTCATGAATGAGTTACCTACATGTATGAAAAAACATGAAATTCTGTCCAGCTGTTCTTGAGTTACGCCGTACATGTTAACATGTACCTGTATATATAAGTACATAGATAGAATAGGCCTACAGAACATTTAACCAGGCAATAAACTATACATAACACACAGAACGTCTTCTAAACACAATGTATATCAAATAAAATGTCTTGTTATTACTCTCTGCGTACTTATTTACTTTAATAGCACCGCAAATTATATATAACTCAGAATATTAACTTGTATATTAATCTTAACACAGTCTACACAGCCTACTTGAGTCGCGAAGCGTAAAATAAACAAAAAAATCTGTCTTATTTGTTAAATCTGGATGTGGTGTATAGGAGTTGTATTGCAGTAGTTTCGTTTTAATCAAAGTTTCAATTTCACCTTCTTTTCTTTAAAGGAGTTTTTAACTCTCATTTAGTTTTAAACTGTTGAAAATTGTTGTAAATCATCCCATAAATTTGTTCATACAAAAGTATTCTCTAAACATTGGTAATAAGGTCTATAATGGAGAGCGGTCACCGGTGACCGCTTGGTCTTGTGGCTTGGTAATAAAGGAGCTTTTTAGTTTTTAGTTCTCACGCATCTGTGATGTACTTTCCAGAACTAAATATAATGTATATGTGACACTTCTACTTATGCTTCTAGGAGACAGAAATAAACACTGTAATTTAACCTTTACTTTAAAGTGCCCACATTATTTGTCCTACACAATTTAAGACTTTTACAAATTACATATTTTGTTTAACTGCAATCGCATTTGAAAATACTTGCAGTATGCACATCACCTTACGTTAAGCTTGTCCTTAAACAGACGCTTAACCATTCAATTTTGTGGTCACGAGACAGAAGAACCAAAGGACCCTCTAATTATACGCCTACAGACCACAATTGACCTTCTCCCCCTACTCTATTCAGTGACAAAAAAGCTTATAGAGCGCAATGGTACGGCATTAACCACGCACTAATTATAGTGTATGTAAATTAAGGCATTCGGACCCAAATGATTCAATTCGGCCAGCTTTTCATTTAGCCTGCTTATCAGAAGCATTAATCTTTTTTACTAAGCCGGGGCAAGCAATTAATTCGTCCATACATAGGGAAATTGTATTAATCGACCATTTTTTTTTTTAGTTTTTGAAATTATTAGGAGTAATTGTGATTGTTTTCTAATGGTTTTTTTATCAAGGCTATGGCTTTTAGTGATAGTTATTTTTAAATGTACATTTTGTCTGAATCTGAATTTTTTATTTGTCGAGTGTTATGAGTCAGCCAGTCAGAAGATTAAACCTCGCTGAAACATGAAGCAAGTGAAGCTGTAAAGCAACTGCCGGTTTGGAATAGCTGATTGGTCGGTGTGTGATCATTAGGAAATTCAGTCGGAAAATTGTTATGATGCAGAACTAGTACTGAGAAATCGGGAAAAACAACTGCTAGAGGTTTAGAGAAAAATATTTATTCAAATTGATTCAATTTTTTTCCAATAATACGTGTATATAGTGGTATAACTCGATATTTAAGACAAAATAGCGCAACGTTCGGTATCTATAAAATCTAACACTTTTAAACACATCAAAAAGAAAAGTTTTCCCACAGAAATCTTGAAGAAAGCTTACGTAAACGTTGGTATTACAATAATTACGAAATGTCTCAATCGGGACACGAACGAGGGCAATTCCAGTCGGTGCTAATGATTGCCCGAAACAGAGATACAAATCGCGCGGCCGGCGACACGCGTCTCTAACGTAATCACTTAATTATTGGGCGACACCTCAATCCAGGGCTGTGCGTCAAACCAAATCAAATCACTTTTATTTGTTAACATAGGTGTATGACAGATATAGGTCTTATACATGGTAATAAAATACAGCGCTATGCTATTCCCGGGTCGCGGAGAATCTAACGGGTTACCGGGGCTCCGGCTCGAAGTGCAGGAGTAGGAACGGTGTGGTTTTTAGTCAGTAAGAGTCTGACTCTCCCTCCTGCCTCACCCAGGCGGGAGAAGTAATTCGATGATTTTCCCCCCTTAAAAAAATGCATAAATGCCAACAGGTTAATTTCATAAAGTGAAGGGTTGGAACTTCACTATATCATTGTTTTGAAATAATTAGCAATATTAAAGAAAGTATAGTGGCAGAAAATTCAAATTTTCCTAGCGACAGCCCTAGCGCTACGTCAACGCTAACCACGCTACTTTTTATTATATCAATTTGTGCCCATTGAAGGCGCTGTTTTGGGCTAATTCCTTTATAATTGCAGGATCGCCCCGCTCACCCGTGGACGAGCCCTTATCAGATCACAGCCGAACATTAAGACAAACTAAAAGTTATATTTAATGGCACATTCACCCGTGATACAACAATTTGTATACACTTATGTAATATTTATGACTTTATTCCATGTGTTGTGTTTATAATGTTTTATTTCGTTTATCTTTATGTGGGTTACATGAAATAGTTGCATAGGTTCGTAAATTGTTACATTTATTGTAAGTACTGCTTCGTTGCCCGAGTGGTCGCAGGTGCGACTGCCGGATTCGATTCCCGGGTCAGGCAAAGTACTACAGGGTTTTTAAAAAATATTTTCAGTTGTAGTACGGAGTCTGTAATTGTGCCCGGCTCACCTTCTATTGCATGGGAGTCATAACATAAATAGTGAAAAGTGGGTTAAGTGCCGTATTATGCACCTCTGCCTACCCTAACCCCATCTGGGTTAAAAGGTGTGATGTAATATATTATTATAAGTAGTTGTCTCCAACGCTGCAAAGGTCTAGTCTGCAGCTATCATAGCCAATTGAAATATCACAGGTTTTATTTCCTTACGAGGTCTATTTGTAGTTTGTTGGTCTAGTCCAGAGAAATGATTTCACATACGTCTTAAAATACACCCAATAGTATAATTCTTTATGGAGAAGACAACTAACTTGTGGCTGGTGGTGGTTGAGCAACTGACTGCCGCGCAACGTGTCGCGGGTTCGATTCCCGCACGGAACAACTTTTTGTGTGATCCACAGATTGTTGTTCCGGGTCTGGGTGATATGTGTATGTGAACTTGTATGTTTGTAACCGCACCCACGACACAGGAGAAAATCCTAGTGTGGGGCAACGTTTTTTTTAAAAAAAAATAAATAAAAAAAAATGTACCAAATGCAAGATTTTCATTCTTTTGTTATTAAATAAAAATAATACACGAAGCATAATATCTACCCCACACGAAAACAAAACCCCGCCCAGTAAGAGGGGTTATCAAACACATAACTCAGAATTCACATTAACATTCAAATTCACAACTTATTACTTACTTATGTAAAACAGTAGCATAAAATAATAATAGCTCACCGAAGCACATTCTACTCGAAGTAATAGAAAACAACACTTCGTGACCACAAGAAGAAAAAACAAAATGGAAAAAAAACATTTCATGTTTTACATGGAAAAAAACAGCATAAGTTAATTAAGTTCCAACAGGAAATTAAATGTGTACAGCGATAAAATGTTTCAGAAAATGAAAATGTCGGTTTCAGGAAATTGTAATAATTTTTTATATGAGACTTTCATGGTGTATTATGGTTGATACTTCGGTTATAGAGTGGTAAGGGTTTCTCACGTGTTTTCATATACATAAATAACAGAATGTGTGGGAGAGCCATGCTTCGGCACGATTGGGCCGGCTCGACCGGAGTGATACCACGGCCTCACAGAAAACCGACGTGAAGCAACGCTTGCGTTGTGTTTCGTCGCGTGAGTGAGGTTACCGGAGGCCCAATTACCCTCCCCTTCCCCAACAATATGTAAAACTAGTTTCTATTCGCAGCTTTGCCTACATGAGTTACTTCTATCTCCGGTTCCGTACTCTAATTTCAAGACGAATGGGTATTGAATCCATAAAAATCTTATTTTATGGGATAAGCCGGTAAACGAGCTGACGTATCACCTAATCGTCCATGGACACCATAGGCATTACAAGTGCGTTGCCGGTTTCACGTCGGTCTTCTGTGAGGCCGTGGTATCACTCCGGTCGAGCCGAAGCATGACTCTCCCACACTTAAGAAAAGTAGCAAACAAAATACTAATAATAGAGGTACATAATAATAAATACTATGCACAAAATATCATTTATCAAACATGTTATGTTTTTACCCATAATGCAATGTTTTTAACAGAAAATAACCCGAAACAGTCCTTTTCGAGTTGCAAAGGCAGGTGGCAGCACTTCATTTGCTGATTTGATTTTTTTTATCATATTTACAATAAGTACAGGATTATTCATTCAGAGGTTTGAGACTTTTTATCGCATTGAGTGTAACCTGCTAGGTTGTGTTGATTCATTCTGCCAGATCTGGTAAAGAGTTCATTATGTACTCTAAAACTAGTTAGAAAAGTGCGATCTAGATATCATTGGAGAAGGCCTACTTTCAACGAAATCTGAAAAGGTATGTGTATGTAGTTAATTTTATTTTTAAGGGACAAGCCCGCCGCAACTTCCCATAGTTAGTTAGTAAGTTGTATATCGGTAAACCAGCAGACGGTGATCCGTCTGCTGGTTTACCGGCTTATCGCCGATTGCTTACCATCAGGTGATCCTGATGGTAAGCAATCGGCGTCGCCCATGAACACCTAGAACACCAGAGGCAAGTTACAAGTGGCTTACCGTTTTGAGAATTAGGAATTTGAGGATTGTTGGGGGTTCAGGATTAGGGAAGAGGGGGTGGGATTAGTAGACCTCCGGTAACCTCACCCATACGATGAAACATAACAAAAGCGTTGTTTCATGTCGGATTTCTGTGAGACTACGGTATCACTCAAGTCGAACCGGCTCATTCGTGCCGAAGCATGGCTCTCCCACACTTTTCTTTTTATTTCGATCTGAATGTAAGGTTAATAAAATATACATAAAGTATTATGAAGACATTTACAATCACTTAACATGGTAGAAGATGAAAGTAGGTTTGATATAAGATTAGATATAAACACGTCTGTCTATACGTCATTCATTAAACTAGTTATTTAGTACCTCTTACAAGCAATCTGTATATCTTCATACACGGAACTGAGATCAAGTAGTCATACATATCAATGCACAATAGATAAGCAAGTTATTTGGCATGTAACTAATAACTGCTTTATTCTTTAAAGGGAGGATAATCATCCGATGACTTCTCCCGCCCGGGTCAGGGCGAGAGGGAGTCAGACTTTTACTGACCAAAAACCATCCCGTTCCTACCCCTGCACTTCGAGTCGGAGCCCCGATATACCTTTAGGTTCTCCGCGGCTCCGTATCGGCAACAGCCCTATTGGGCCCCATCTGTGGTGGTCTGATGGCTCCTTGAGGCGCGCGCGGAACGCGACGCGACGTACGGTCGGGCCTGGTTCTGGTCGGGAGGCGAGTTACCCGTGCTCGCCGTCCGCAGGCCCGTGCTTACGGTGGTCGGAGATCGTCTCGCGATCCCCTACGCCCGGAGTGTCTCTCGCGACGGCTGGGGCGTGAGGAGGAACTAATAACTGCTAAACTCCATTTTTTCCTTTATATCTTTTGTAATCTTTGGTCGGGTCAGTTACTATAATAATTGGTTGTTGTGTCTCTACTGAACCAGATATATATTGTTTTACCTGCATATTAAAAATTTAGCTGATTGTACAAACGTATATAGCTGTCCGAAAGTCAACATCATAGTTACCTGCCTCTATGTAGAAGCTTTTGCCTCTTTTGGACATCGCAATTTAAAAGTTTCAGGTTTATCAAAGAAAACATAACATAACATAACATCACGCCTTTTATCCCCGAAGGGGTAGGCAGAGGTGCACATTATACCACTGTACAATGTAACACTCACTTTTCACTATTTATGTTATGAGTCCCATGTAATAGGGGGTGAGCCTATTTCCATATACCGGGCACAATTCCAGACTCCGTGCTACTACTAAAAATATTTAAAAACCCAGTAATACTTTGCCCGACCCGGGAATAGAACCCGGCAGTCGCACTTACGACCACTCGGCCAACGAGGCAGTCGATTTATCAAAGAAAACTGTTCCTTTTATACTGCTATCTCCAACCCAACCACCAAGTGGGATATTATGAGAAATCCTCTTATGTGAAGGAGGTTCATAGCTGCCTCGTTGGCCGAGTGGTCGCAATTGCGACTGCCGGGCAAGGGGTCTCGGGTTCGATTCCCGGGTCGGGCAAAGTACTACTGGGATTTAAAAAATTCTCAGTAGTAGCACGGAGTCTGGAACTGTGCCCGGTATATGACAATAGCCTCACCCCCTATTACATGGGACTCATAACATAAATAGTGAAAAGTGGGTGTTACATTGTACAGTGGTATAAAGTGCACCTCTGCCTACCCCTTCGAGGATAAAAGGCGTGATGTTATGTTATGTATGTTATGTTCATAGCTTTCATTACACACATTTCCACATAAACAAATGATTGCGTTTTATACACAATTTCTTCCAATTCACCTCTACCATCGCCTTCATTAAATATATTCACCATCCCATAAATGTAATGAGGTTATATTTCATGGGGCGTAGTTCCCATGAAATATAAAAGGGAAATGTTCGAAAATGATTAGTGTATAGTTCCCCTATAGTAGTATCGGGCTCGCGATCGCAGGCCTAACTTAACAAGAAGCAATTTTTCACAATTTTCCATTCTTTTCTATAATACGAAGTTGTGGTGGCCATGCGATTGAGAAGCTAAAGACTGGTGTTATCAGAGTATTGGCTCTAGTGAACAATTAACTTACTTTTCTTTTTAAAAAAACCTTGCCCCTCATTAGGGTTTTCTCCAATGTCGTTTGTGTGTCAATGACACCCAGACCTGAAACAACAATTTGCGGATCACACAAAGTGTTGTTCCGTGCGGGAATCGAAACCGCGACACGTTGCACTGCAGCCGGTTGCCCAGCCACCGCACCAACCGTGCAGTCAAATAACTGTCGAGTCTCTTCTGAGATAAAAAAGGAAAATACAATAAGTTAACAAAAGAAAGTATATTTTATCATAATATTATAAAGCTTACATGTTGAATTCATTAGTGTATTTGGGTGTGTTCATCGATGAAAGTACTCTATAAGTCGTATCTATAACTTAGTTAATAATCTTGATCTTTAAGGTCTTAAATCCTAGAGTATTTTACAGTTACAATTGTCTACGTAATTTTTCTTTTCATATTCCAATTCAAAAGCTATTAACTTCACACCATACATAAGAAGAAAGAAAGAATATGTTTTATTAAAACTTTCGTAAGACATACTCATTAATTATTATGTTTTCGACTTACTCGCGTAATAATTTGACGAGGAACTCGACTAGTTTCAACCATGCTAGAGGCTCATATTCATGAGCAGCGTTCCGCGACATGCGACGCGTCGACTATCGTGTTGCTACTGGCACTAACTCTTGTCAAACAGTTACGTGTGTAGGCCAAAAACATAATAATTAAGGATAGATGAAGACATGTCTTCGAAATGTCTTTCATATTTTTCAAGCCATCGTCACCCTACCCAGGCAGTACAGCACGCTAGACGGCGGTGGCATATAATGAAGTGATTACCTCACCTTCGCGCAGTCGCCACGAAATCGTAACATTTTCACTTGCCAATCCAATAAACACAAGAAAAATCAAATGAAATATTGATATTTTTACAACCTTTGTATGTTTAGACACGATTTCATAGCTGTTTGGGTTGTTTCACAGTTCCTTCAGTTGAATTCAGGTGTATGTCTGTCGATACTAGAATAATGTTATTTAGTGAATCTCTTAGTTGTGGGTTAAAATAGCTTAGACGAGTACTTAACCTTGACTGCTAACCGGGAATTCCTAGATTCAACTATTCCTAAAACGATGAGCTTAGCTGTAAGTACCTCTAGCATTATGTAATGATTTTTTTTTTTAAGGGGGGAAAATGATCGAATGACTGCTCCCGCCTGGGTGAGGCGGAAGGGAGTGTCAGACTCTTACTGACTAAAAACCACCCCGTTCCTTCTCATGCACGTCGAGCTGGAGCCCCGGTTACCCGTTAGGTTCTCCGCGACATTATGTAATGATACGTTCAGTCTATTATGTAAAAGATATGACGGACGAGAGCAGGATGAGGATTTTAATCCTCATCGAGCGTACGGCGCGTTGCGTTCCGCGCGCGCCTTAAAGAGCCATCAGACCACCACGAATAGGGGGCCAATAAGGCTGATGCCGATACGGAGCCGTGGAGAACATAAAAGGTTACCGGGTATCCGGCTCGAAGTACGGGAATAGGAACCGGGTGGTTTTTAGTCAGTAAGAGTCTGACACTCCCTCGTGCCTCACTCAGACGAGAGAAGCCATTCGATGACTTTCGCCCTTATAAAATAAAACGAAATAAATTCTTTCATCTACAGTCTACAGTAACTCAGATACCCAAATCAAGGAAGTATCCAAACAAACAGAAACTATAGATATAATAATAATATTACACCATTACAGAATCATCAAAACATTCTAAGTAAGTGTAGGCCCGCGGCTTGCACCAACAAACGTGATGTACCTCAAACTATTGTTGCTATTTACGAGCACAACACTCACGTCTTGTGTGTAAACAGCTTTACATTACAATAATATTATTATTTATTATAACTACATCTAGATTGTAGATAAATAGGCAATTGTTTGCTATAGACCTATGACTCGTCATCATAATACGATAGTTGACACGAGGCCAAATTCAATACTTTTATTAAAATGTCAATGTCAAAAAAAGATAATTTTCTATGAATTTAGTATTGGATGGCAACTTATGACGTCATCATATTTCTGCGTCAAATAGCATACTTATTTCCTTAAAATTAGCGAGAAAAAATCCAAAAGTAGGTAAGTAAATGGCCAAATCAATGGATGAGAGTATGATTATTTTTTAATTATTTATTGCATTGAAAAGTTGAAATAATTTATTATAAATCTAGGAGCCAATAGCCAAATATCAACCAAAAGATTTATTTATGGGATAAGTCGGTAAACGAGCACAGATCACCTGATGGTAAACAATCGGCGTCGCCCATAGACACCTGGAAAACCATAGGCGTTACATGTGCGTTACTGGCCTTTTGGAGATTAGGAATTAGTGGATGGTCAATGATTCAGTAATTATCAAGACTTACTTTATCAGGTTTAAAAAGTCTGATAACGGATCTCACCTTATTCAAACGGTTGAAAGGAAAAAGACAGTCGATAAAATATTGATATTCATCTAAATATGGTTAAGTTTCAGTCTTAACTGACAGTCAAAAATAACTGACGTTATCCCCTAAGAGGCAGAGAAGTAATAAATTCCAGAAGAAAATGATTATTCCCAAAAAAAACACACGCATCGTCATGTCCTTAGGATGAAAGTGGTTGAGTCTGGTCTTAAGAGCACTGTGAGAAATACAAATGGTAGATAAAATAAAATTAACCCTTTGAGTACCGTCATTATAGACACAATTAAAGAACAATAGGTTGCGGTCACCGGTGTCCTCGCGGTGTTTGACAGTTTAAATCACGCATGCTTAAAAAAAAATTTCGCAAGTTACACATAGTACCTAAGTGTTGCTCAATTCAGAAAAGTAACTATACTACCACGTTGCTATCAATCTAAACCGTGCGATAAATTTCCCAGCCACAACTGGAACTATATCATCAAATTGTTAAACAATAGACACCATAATCAGGCTCAAAAAACAGGTTGGCTAACCGCAAACGTCTTTATTATCATTATACCAACATAATAGCCCAAAAACAATCCTGCACCGACGGCTTGTATCCAAATAATTGTATCTAACGATACCAAACCATATAATCAAAAGCGTATCAGAAGAAATCAATTTTTCATCGCCGAGGTCGATTTTAAAATTATCATACAAAGAGAAGTCTATAATCCAGTGTAACTTGACACCTGATTTGAAACATTGTAGATGAATGTAAAGCTCTATGTTATTGGGCTTGTGTCGGTGGAGTATAATTAGTTAACAAGTGCAATAGTCCAATAAAATTGATTTAGATACACGGAAAGCAATTGATGGTCGGTCTCTGTGTATATCATGTGTACACCTACAGTAATTGTTGTCTTCCTTGCTTATTACGTCTGTGTTTATATTATTAGTGGTTGTATTAAGCAAGCGATGAATATTAAATGTCTGCTACGTTTAGGCTTTAGGCCTTGAACAGAGTGTTCTATTTAAGACTAGCTGAGCCCGCGACTTTGTCCTCGTGGATTAGTGATTCACAGCTCCTCATAGTTGATAGCATGATAATATGTAGGTACCTACCATATATGTTGACCCGATCTGTTTGTAAATATTCATGCAAAATTTAAAGTAAATCCATGCAGCACTTTATTATTTCATACAGACAAACAGACAAAAATTCTAAAAACCATGTTTTTGGTTTCGATATCGACTGTAGAACACGTTCAAAGCATTTAAAAAAAATTCTTTGTACAGTTTTTACTTTCCTACGTTTTTATTATATGTATACAAAATAATTTGATTTTAATTACTAATTATATATCAATCAAGTTTAAGTTGCTATGCAGAAACTATACTTAAATAATAGCTAAACATATTGTGCTAACAGCTCTTCATGCCATGCGACACTAGCGCCAATCGGTTAACGCAAAATTTAAAAATCTTTCTAACATTGCTTGGTAGAGTAGGTCTCAATATAGTTCATACAAATAATACTCGTTCTAAGTAGACGAAGATACAGGCTAAAGCTAGTCATTTTACAAAAAAAAACACTGATACAAAGCAACAGTCAAATGAAATTGAAAAAACAATAACGATTCACAAAAAAAAAACTAGAAACAAAAAGCATTCAACTTACAATTTTATAATGAGCACTATTTCCATTAATAATTTAGTTCTCAAAGCTAGTGTTTCGTGGCGGCGTGTTACCCGAGTGTCACTCCGTGAGCCACGCACGGGCACGAACCCGGCACGTTGCGTGCAGGCGGTGTCGGCCAATTTGCACGTCGCCCGTCCAAGCTCAATTTACTTGTCAAACCGAGCCGCGCCATTACCGCTGACTTGTGAAGCGAATGCAGCGCTTCATCAAACACTTCTTTTGCATTCAAATGTTTTGGTGACAATCCGCTAAATATAAAGTTTTTAGTATTAAATAGTATTAAGGTTATTAATATAGCTTAAGTTAATATAAAGTTCCTTAGACTTACTTCCCAAATTAACAAAGTGTTAGACACTGGTGTTCAAGCTCAAATGTTTGCGCAACTTTAGCCATTTATCACCGCTGCACGAAGCGTTAACCGCTGAATTGCACCAGACACGCAGCATTATTAAGACATTCTCAGCCCTAACACACCGGCCCCGCCGCCTGCCTACCTCATTAGAAATTAATTTACGCTCAAAATAAGCTAAACGGCCAATATCATCGAAAGTATGAGTGTACGTGGTATCGCGGTCGCAATCATCTCGACAAAAACTCTGCTAACAGATTACAATCCAATTACGACACACTGAGTCAACATTCGGAATCAAACCCAATACGTGACGGCGCGACGTGGACGGGACGTGTACGAGCCGAGCCACAATTTGGCCACCATCACATTCAATCACCTCCAACTAACGACCGGCCGCAAAAAACACACGACAGACTCTCAGGAAGTCGGACAACAATAAAAAAACAAATAAGTAACCCGAGCAAATTAAGTTATAACCTAAAACACGTATGAAGCCATCATCCCAACGGTGTAATCATATTAACGACTACAAAAGGAGCGGCAAAAAACTCAAAAATTAGAGGATCGGGAAATGTGGGCCAAACAAAAACGTAACGCATCGCCTAATTATAGCTGTTGGACGAAAAAACAATTTTATGTTCGTGGGGCTGGCGCACACTGGCGCCTTTATGCTGTTTGATTACACCACGCTCGCTACCAGCTCGCCTATTACACTGCCCTGATAAAGTTAACGGAATAGTCAGCAATACACGTGCAATTTCTACCCTTAGCGTTGATTTTAACACATATTATATATCTCATACTCATAAGCAATGCTCAAAAATATTTAATTTACAAAAACCTTTCGTATCTCTTCGGTCGGGAACATTAAATCCGCAGTAGAATATTTCATAATGTAACCGCCGCGCCGTTATCCTCAACAAAAGTCAACCCGTGTCGACCGCTTCCCGGGCAAATCCTTTATTATTTCGACGTGTATAATATTTTTATTTTGTTTCTTCCACGATTATTATTTATGAATTATTATTATTTGAGAATTTATTATTAGCTCGGAGAGCAAGCGCGGCCTTTTCAATTTGCCACAAGGTGCCGGTCCTTCTCAGGTATGCACAGCCGTTGTATTTTTTTATCTTTTTTCTTAATACCTTTTTGACATTTCTCTTGCGTATCGCTAATTAAATTTTCTGTATAGTTCTCATAAGATACAAATTGATTTGGCCCGTAATTTAATTATGTCTTTAATTTCCTCGCAGCGAGATTAACAGAGGCGTTTATGTATAACGACTTGCAAATGGTAATGGGAATGTCTGAACAGATGTTAATATTAATTCTTGTGTATGGTCGTTTAGTTCTACTTAAGTTATTCATAACACTAATGAAGAAATCGACATTCATTCTTTTGAGTTGAAAATATTAATGTTGCTATTAAACATTGGTAGAGCTTATAGAGACTCGGTGCAGGGTTCCATGAATTTTCTACAAAGGAGTAAGGTAAGTAGATTTTGGAGAAACTTGTATATAATGTAGATATAAAACGTTGTACTGTTTATTATAATAATAAAGGAATCTTGTTCAGATACTAAAGGACAATATTTTCCTTAGAATTAAATTCTAAAAGCTTTTATTGTCTATGACGCGCGATGTGTCGAGTTCGTGACAGCACCAAAACAATCTTCAATGACAATTTCAACAGAACTCCTTCTAACCCGAAACAGCCGCGTGTCAAACAAAACACGAACGCAACAATTTTAAAATCAGAACTGTTTAACCCTCCGCTAGCGGTGCACGATAACATTAATATTACGAGGCTTATCATTTAATAAGAGTAGAGCCTACCGATTGTTCGTCCGACCGGCCGGACGGACGTACACGGCTATTTAATTTGTCCGATAGCCGCTGCTACGGGCGAGGTGTGCGTTTGAGAAATTACCCCTCAGATACAGCACACATTGTTATTGCTTGTTATAAATTACGCAAGTTTATTGTGCCGATAAATACCCCCGCGGCGGTGGAGGGGTTAACGCCGTGATTTGTGTTGCCAATGCTAAATACTGTGCGGTTATTGGCGAGTTTTGATTGGTAATTGAAGCGTTGTTTCGTTGTACATTTGGGGTCATAAGTTTACGCATATTGTACAGTTCAATAACACAGTCGCATGTCTGAATGCCACCTGAATGCAATACTATACTGAAAGTGTCTTATACCGAATTTTCGTCATCAGGATTGTACTACGGCTATGTCCCAGTACAGTCAGTTGACTGTTACATTAAACATTCCTATGTTCTACAATTCAATATAAAACATCTCCACTTCACACCCAATCTCAAATCAGCATCACTTTAAAAAGCACCAACCCAACAACATTGCAATACAACTCTAATTTAATAAAACCATTAATAATAAAGTGCAACACGGTATTGTAGCAATCCCGCGTTGTAGCGTGTAGCTATCGGGAATCTGCGCCGGCGCACGGCGGCGCGCGGCGTGGCTCTTACGCCCAACCATTTGTAATCCGGAGCTCCGCGAGATTGCACGCCTAAACTGTATTATTTATTAAACGCGCTTCTTCCTCAGATGGATGTAAAAACCTTGGCTGGTAATGTTATTTGTAAGTTAAGTTCAGAAATTGCTTCCTTGTTCCATAATGTACTTGTTTGTAACTCATTCAATTTTCTCATTAAACTATATTGAGAGAGATATTTGTTACCAGGGCCTTTAGCCAAACGCCACTTTAGCGCTTGTCTACAAAGAGAGTAGAAATCAAAATGTAAACGACAAGTGTCAACATTTACGTTACCATTCCATATAATTTGGTTTTCTATTCTACTTGTAGACAAGCGCTAAATGGCATTTGGCTACAGCTGCAGTTCTTTTACACTATTTGAAATAAAACGTTGGTTCTAACTCTCGTGGAGGTACATACTTACTTATAGACCCATCTGCCCATTTTCCAACCAAGAAGTACGTGCGACGGAGTTTTGCATAATTAGACGTGAAAACGCAAAAAAATCGTCTATATTAATTAATATTATCTACAAAGATAGTTCAGTACGTATTGCACCTGATTTATATAGTACGATATACAACAAGTCAGACAATTTGTGTATGTGACTTTTCATAAGGCACGAATAGGCACCATAAACCCGTTCGCAATTAAACATGCTCCTAAGTCAGCACCATAATTTCATGCCATTGACCAGCCCTAAGAATACTCCACACTTTCCTTTACTCCATAAAAAGTAATGGTCAAACACCATGATGATGTATAAATTTCATTAAAAACCATTTTGTAAAACGATGGCGGCCGCGCGCGTGACTCGCAACGCAAAACATTTTGACTTGCAAATTATTTGGCCAGTTAACTACGTAAGGTACGAATCAATTAAATAATAATATGCATTATATCGTATTACTGGAGATAAAAAATGCAGGTGTACTTTATTTAGATGAATTGACTAATTTTAAGGTAGGTATCGTAAGTGGAGTTTAACCACTGCTACTTTACGGCTGAAATGTGTTTGAAACCATTGAAAATGTGACCACAACTTTGAGCTTTATCTACACTTACATAGTACCTACTATCATATTTACCTACTGCTCAGGATTTCTAAATCATAAAACTCAATAAACCTTCACCCCAGCCTTCTGAGGATATCGCGGAGAACCTAACGGGTTACCGAGGCTCCGGATCGACGTGGACGTCGACGGGAGAAGGAACGGGGTGGTTTTTAGTCAGTAGAAGTCTGACACTCCCCTCCCGCCTCACTCAGACGGGAGCAGTCATTCGACGACTTTCCTCCCTTAAAATAAAGCCCTCTGAGGATTTAACACGAGAATAAAACGACAAACAATGTTGTACAAAAATCAACATTATCTTGAAAATTTTCTTAAACATTTCTTTTGTTACGAGTACAGATTCCAAAACAAAAAGTGCCGGACGTTAATCGGGGCGGTATCACGACGGTCGGTTATTATTTTTCATTGTTACCGTTATTGCTGGCAGTCGGGTTATTATGCCGACGTTACCACGCTTAACAAACTATTAAAGGTACTCTCATAACGCCTTATTATTGTGATAAATACACGCGATTGTCCGAGAACCGAGGAGCTTTACTTTTTTAAAACAATGGAAACTCCTCGAGATTCAGCATTTCATTGCTGAAAAGAGGTTTAATTCAATTACCTCTTGAGCTACAAGATTCTTTGTGATTATTTTAAAGACGAGTATAAAATTTTTAAGTTTCAAAATCGATTCGTTGATGTAATAATTAGTATATGTAGGTTATAACCAGCGACGCTCGAGCTCAGTCAAAATAAATAAAAGCTACCACTAATCTAACAACTGTCTAACAGGTCCCATTAGTAGGTACAATCCTAACAAAAAACATGCAACTGCAAAAGTTATGAATATTACCTTTACATTTTATTTCAATTCAATAATTACGAGCAAATGCATAATGCGCACAGCCTACACAGGCCTTATAAATATTTGGCCTTTTGCCTCAAAAACAATGGTGAGTCCAAAGAGTGCATGAGGCTGGATAAGGTAAGAATAATAGCGATCATTAATTAATACTGCGCATACGTGACCATTTGTTTCGGATCTCTCACTCGCTGACCGCCAGATACTGGTGTCTTCCACCTTGAACTTGGTTTGATCCTGGATTTAAGTGAACCGGAATTATTAAACCTCATAAAAAAAAACTTTTTCACAGGAAGGTTTATGAAGCTGATAAAAATTTTGTAAATAGAAATATTTCCTTTAGTACCTAACTACTGCACCTTCAAGCACTTAATTTGCATGATAATTCTTTTCGAACACTGAAACCTATTCTAAAATTTCCTGTGACAACATGGAGTCTTACCGCCGTACTCAGAGTCATCTAATGGCTATTTAACCCAGTCCTTAGCAACTGTTTTCCAAACAAAATCTACTAAGGAATAGTATAAGTAATCATGAAATGTCTCTGAGTATCGCAGTTAATCAGTCATCTGTAAAGACATAAATAACATAACACCACGTCTTTTTATCTCCGAGGGGGTAGGTAGGTGCACATTACGGCACTTAATACCACGGTACAATGTAACACCCACTGTTCACTATTTATGTTATGGGTCCCATGTAATAGGGGGTGAGCCTATTGCCATATACCGGGCACAATTCCAGACTCGTGCTACTATTGAGATTTAAAAAAACCAGTAATACTTTGCTCTACCCGGGCATCGAACCCGAAATTGCCCAGCAGTCACACATGCGACCACTCAGCCAACGAGGCAGGCAGTCAGGCACCTATAAAGTAGTTCTCTATACAAAGTATCTTTACTTAACAAACCACAAGTATAACAAAATTTTGACAAGTTTGTAATGTACCTACATCATTTTTGCACGCCGATGCTGAATGCAAAATAAGAGTGCTGGAATACTGAAACTTTACTCAATTTTAAGACGTGCTTAAATATCATGCTGTCTCTGTCATTTTACAAAGAACTTGTGGAGACAGAACTATGCTTAAGCGCGAACTATGCTTAAAATTGAGTAACGTTTCAGTATTCGGGCATAAGTTACTAGAAAATGACAACTATCTGTATCTTATTTACGCAAATAAATACTTTTTCAATTTGAATTTTGAATCAAATAGTTATTTATTACAAAAGAAAGAAGAGACGGAAAGGTAGGGTGTAAGGTATGTATCCTGGATGTAAGCGGAGTAAATCAGGCTGGGACCATGGTCGATGGTATCGCGCGGGGTCACACAATAACACTTTGCAGCGGCAAATGAAACGCTTTTATGTAATTGGCCGATGTTGCAGGCGCACTGTGGTTCATTCTGACAAGTTTATGGAAAAAAGATTTGTTTTTTCTTTTGACATCAGACTTAAAAGAATCCATCTAGAATAGATCTATGCATCGTTTGAGATTTTGTGATGCTTTTTGAACAATTATTAAACAAACAGTCTTGTAGCTTTTGGTTGCCTCAGTACTGCCTTTTCTTTTAAACTGTCAGATTAAATTAAGTAATTTAAACTGTCAAACACCAAGCGGTCACCGGTGACCGCGACCTATTGTTCTTTAATTGTGTCTATAAAACCGGTACTCGACGAGTTAATTAAACCAAAATTTATACTTGGAGGACACAATATTGAACAATGTACGACAATAACTTAATATTGTCAACATTAAATAACTTTACCTGACCGCAGTGGCGTGCAGTCCATATAGGCAAAAAAGCTTTGCCTACCTTATAAATATCGTGAATAAATAACATACATAAATTGTACAAACGCGTTTATTAAGATTCAATAATATAATAAAAGTTAGCAAATAAACAATGTTTGTCTTTATCTTTGTCTTTAAAAAAACGGCTAACATAAATATACATTCACATATACTATATACGGACCGCACGCCTTTGCCTGACCGCTATACTTTAGAATCATAACACAATATCGAAATTCACTTCCAACCAAAGTAAAAGAAGACGTAAAATAAATTCAAGCACCAATTTTGCCCAGAATATTCTCAAAAAGCCCACAGTGCAACATAAAGGCGGGGCACTTTTTACGATTGCCATCGAGCGTGCTTACGCCGTCTTGTGTTCCCAACAATTATAATACGTTATTTTTTATTATAATTAGTATAGAGCCTTTATTAATTAAAAGTTCACCCGGCAACTTAAAAATAAATTAATTATTTAATTATTCTTTCTTTGTAATAACTTTGTGCGCACCTCCACTTCTGAAAGGTGAGATGTAATTAAAAATTATGTTATATTCATTTATACTTTACGCGTAATTAATTTTGTAACAATTCTATTTATAGACTGCCTCGTTGACCGAGTGGTCGCTGGGCAACTGGTCTTGGGTTCGATTACTGAATCGGGACAAAGTAATACTGGGTTAATAAAAAATTCTCAGTAGTAGCACAGAGTTTGAAATTGTGACCAGTATAAAGCAAAAGGCTCACACCTATTACATGGGACTAATAACATAAATAGTGAAAAGTGGGTGTTGCATTGTACAGTGGCATTAAGTGCCATAATGTGCTACCTCTGCCTAACCCTTCGGGGATAAAAAGGCGTGATTTTATGTTATATCTATTTATAGCTTAGAATTACATGAAGAATATGAAAGACGTTAGGTTTATAAAATTCAATTAAATACAGATTTCATTCTATTGTTGAGAATTTAAACTTTAACAAAAATAGGAACTTTTAAAGTGCTGACTTTTTCTTATGCATATTTGCATTACTGTATCATTAAATCCTAAATCAGAAGAAACACCAATAATATGCATTAGCGATTAGCCTGAAATTTCAAACAAGGTTTAAAACGTGAGACATTCTAAATTAACAAAAAATCGCGGGTTACTCACGTGAATATACTGAGAAAAGCTCTACTAGTTTCGAACCACAGAAGGGTTCTTTTTTTTATTGCATAAGCCGGTAAACGAGCAGACGGATCACCTGATGGTAACCAATCGGCGTCACCCATGGACACCTGGAACACCAGAGGCGTTACAAGTGCGTCACCGGCATTTTGGGGATTAGGAGTTTGAGGATCGTTGGGGATTCAGGAAGATTGGGGAAGGGGAAGGTAATTGGGCCTCCGGTAACCTCACTCACACGACGAAACACAACGCAAGCGTTGCAAGGCCGTGGTATCACTCTGGTCGAGCCGGCCCATTCGTGCCGACAACTGACAATAGTTTCACGTGAGTAACCCGCGATTTCAGTTAAGTTTAAAAAAAACAAAAGACCACACAATTTTCCTAATACAGTACAAAAACATGTCACATAGACGTCTTAACGTTGTCAAGCTACATACACAAATGTCAACATAAAGTAAGTAGGATGCGCATACGCATCGGCAGACAGACATAATTTAATTACATTGTACTGAAGCTACAAGTTAATTAACTGACTGCAATAATTGAATATTAAATTTATTGCTAATTACACCCGTCTCTTGTATTTTATACTTTGTATATTTTTACTCACACGTCACATATATCGAACTAAACAAACCAGCATAAAGTGACCTTTGCATATGTAGGAATAGGAATATTATATAAAGCGAGACCATGATAAACTGGTTTTGTATAGTTTGATGGGCAGTGAGTACTTTTCAGAATAATGTTCATTACCTTATATGAGTACGCTTTCTTAATTACTTTTCTTTGCGTTTCTATGTTAGATTGTCTGTACGTTTTAATGGATGTATTAGAATCTACATAAGTAGTCATGTTTTAAAGAACACAGGTAGTATAGTAATGTATTATTACTACAATTTCTCTATAGTGAGGTAGGCAGATAATATAATGTAGGTGTTACAGTAACGGGTTAAAATGAGTTTGCCGTTTGCCCTAAACGAGTTACGAACTTGTACCTTTATAACCTATAGTCGCACTAACGACCACTTTACCAACCACACAATATTTAGGAAACTTCTCTAATTTTGTCAACAGATCGAAATCACAATATATCTAAGCTCACAAACATATAGGCATTATGCACCACAGATTATATTAACAAACCGATATAGATATGAAATCGTCATCAACAGCCTATAAATGCCCACTGCTGAGCAAAGCCTCTTCTCACACGGAGAAGGTTTGAGCTCACCACGCTTGCTCAATGCGGGTTGGTGGTTTCAAACTTATAATTAGAAATTATAAGCCTAGGTTTCCTTACGATGTTTTCCTTCACAGTTTGTCAGTGTTATCTGAATGATCTTAGAAAGTACGTATAACTCGGAAAAAGTCACATTGGTACTTGCTGTTGGTAGGTTTCGAACCCGCACCCTCATGCATTAGAAGTGGGCGTCTTAAACCTCCGGGCCACCATGACACACACGACCAGACATGAAATAGTCCAAACAAATGCGTCCGAAAACTAAAAAAGTTAAAAAACTATTACGTACATAAGCATCTTCGTACAAATCCCATCAGTAAGTCATCAGTCGGCGAGTTACATTGCAAACTATGTAGGGTAAATTCGCCTATTTGCGTCCACTCTACTTCAGTTCGCCTGTTGAAATCCGGACCAGTTCGCGTCCATTTTTATCGCCATCACCATGAATTACATAACATCACGCCTTTTTTAACTGTACCTAATGCCACTATACAATGTTACATCCACTTTTCACTATTTATGTTATGAGTCCCATGTAATACGGGGTGAGCCTATTGCCATATACCGGGCACAATTCCAAAATCCGTGCTACTACTGAGATTAAAAAAAAAACAGTAATACTTTGCCCGACCCGGGAATCGAACCCGAGACCGCTGCTTACTCGGCGGTCATACTTGCGACCACTCGGCCAATGAGGCAGTCAACATATTTGATATACCTAAATGCACTAAATACTACTTACATCTTATATGATAATAGTTTTCGTACTATCGGAAATTTATAAAGAGCGTTCCGTAACGTGGACGCGAAGTGGTGGGTGGACGCTAACAGGCGAACTTACCCGACCAAGTCAATTTGTCATCACATAGCATTATCCTAACATATCGACCGTAGTCAGAGGTCACCATCAACACTAAACTTTCTCTATCTTCATAAATAAATGACGTAATCAGAAACCTTTCGATGGAGACGCAATAAAAATCGTCAACAGTAACGACACAACGTTTGTATTAACAATTTTTGTATTATGAAAACGTATACATAGGTACAAGTTTAATGGTCTCGTAATTCCGACCGATACCACGTCCAAATACGACTCAATCAATGATTTGACATCGAATATTGGAAAGCAATTTACTCGAATATCGAAAATAAATTGTTAATAGTCATACTTAGATATTTACGATAAATAAATGTGTAATAATAATAATAAGTTACATTTTAAGTATGTGTAGATATTTAGTTGAAGTTCCCACATCAAGTTGTTATGCCTGACGCTTTACATTTTACACTACATAGTATAAAACAAAGTCGCTATCCGCCGTCTGTCTGTCCCCATGTATGCTTAGATCTTTAAAACTACGCAACGGATTTTGATGCGGTTTTTTTTTAAATAGATAGAGTGATTCTTGAGGAATGTTTTTATGTATAAATAGCGACCTGCCCCGGCTTCGCACGGGTGCAATATGCATGTATTACACATATAAACCATCCTTAAGAATCACTCTATCTATTAAAAAAACCGCATCAAAATCCGTTGCGTAGTTTTAAAGATCTAAGCATACATAGGGACAGATAGACGGTGGATAGCGACTATGTTTTATACTATGTAGTGATACATACGTATTGCACCCGTGCGAAGCCAGGGCGGGTCGCTAGTGTAAATTTAATTTCATATGGGTATTGATGGAATCGAATCGAAACGTCTTTAGTTATTGGTATGCAAATTAAATGTTAGGTGTTAATTAATGAAGTCAGTGTTAAAAATGTGATTTAATGCGCTGACTGGTGATGATCTGAATAAATGATTTTACTTTAGAGGTACCCCATTCTCTTCATCATCATATAACTAATTGGTTGGTACTTGCCAACTAGTCAAATTCAATACCTTTTTCGAACTGTCTAAAACGACCGTTTTTATGAATTTTGTACGAGATTGTGTATTGTGACGTCACGTTTTTTTAGCGTCAAACAGCATACTTACATTATATAACACTTTTATCCGCGAAGGGGTAGGCAGAGGTGCACATTACGGCACTTAATACCACTGTACAATGTAACACCCACTTTTCACTAATTTATTTTATGAGTCCCATATAATAGGGGGTGAGTCTATTGCCATATACCGAGCACAATTCCAGACTTCGTGCTGCTACTGGAAAATATTTGAAAAAACCCAGTAGTAATACTTTGCCCGACCCGGGAATATAACCCGACACCCCTTGCCCGGCAGTCGCACCTGCGACCACTCGGCCAACGAGGCAGTCAAACAGCATACTTATTTCATTTTTTGCTATACTAAAATTAAGTTGGTTATAAAATCAATTAATGAAAGTGTGATAATTTTTTAATATTTTATTGTATTGAACATTTATTTTTGTAAATCATTTGTTTTTGATTAAGAAAAGTACCCAATTGGGAAAATTAAAAACCCAATTAACAATTTTTGAGACCGCGAGACCCAGCAAGCCTTCTTGCAAAACGTATTGCGAAATCGTTAACACAAAATTATTTGTATTGCGATGGCTGTGTATAAAATATGAAGGAGCGCCTGACCTTGCGGTACAAACAGATTAATTTTGATTTTGATAAGTGAAACCTAACAAGGTTCTAGCCTCAACTGGCCTGCTATTAATAATCTAACTGGTTTCCACACTAACTAGAAGTAACTTGGCTCTGTGCTTGACTTTCAAGACTTGTACCCGTCGTAGTTTAGCGTCATTATGCCAAAGTGTTACTTTTATAAATAACATAACATCACGCCTTTTATCCCCGAAGGGGTAGGCAGAGGTGCACACAAAAGTAACACCCACTTTTCACTATCTATGTTATGAGTCCCATGTAATAGGGGGTGAGCCTATTGCCATATACCGGGCACAATTCCAGACTACGTGCTACCACTAAGATTTTTTTAAATCCGTCGATCCCGAGATCCCTTGTCTGGCAGTCGCAATTGCGATCACTCGGCCAACAAGTCAGTGTTACTTTTATATCTTAGATAATTTTATGTTTTATAATATTAGATGTTGCTCAGATATTAATATTAAAATGTCTGTGATTTGCAGTGGCCTCATAATCTTATAAGGTTAGGCTGTTTGCTAGGATGCAGTGAAACCGGCGAGATGCATGGAACCTGCTTGTATTGATCCTACCAGAATAAAGGTAATTGCAAACCTAATAAGCACGACTCCGGCACGGCTCAAGCACGGCGTTTTTTCCATTGAAAACAATACAAAAAGGTTGTAAGCGCGGCGCACTTCCAGTTTATTATATTAACATTATGAAATATGTCATAAGACATACAATTTAAAATTCATATTGAAATGACAATGACATTGCTGGGTTGGAGCTGTGACATACCCGTGCTTGTTAAGTGTAGGTTAACCTTTAAGTGGTCACGCAGGATCACCCCGTGTCATGGCTACAGATAGGAAAAGAAAGAATATTATAATACTAGCTTCTGCCCGCGACTTCGTACTGATTTTCGGTAAAAAAAAAGAATTGGGTAAAAAGTATCCTATGTCCGTTTCCTGGTTCTAAGCTACCTCCCCACAAATTTTCATCCAAATCGATTTAGGCATTCTTGAGTTATAAATAGTGTAACTAACACGACTTTCTTTTATATACATAGATTAAGATATTTTTATTAAAACAGTAAAAGTACGCTTCCGACATCTGCTACGTATTTCAGTTAAATATTTCTCGGTTATAGTTTACGACTATAGTTACAGCCCGTCTGTTACGTTATAATTTCAAAGTCAACCATATGGCTGTGTTTTTTAATTCCCTCATACAGAAAATAAAATTAAATAGATAGGTTGCAGAGCGTAAGCGTATAGATGGTAAAGCGGTAGGATCTAGAAAGTCCTAGGTTTTCCAGCATGAACAGAACAGAGGTCCTCATGGCAAGCAATCACATGCAACTAGGTAGATAGGACAATAATATTTTAAAAACATAACATAACATCACGCCTTTTATCTCCAAAGGGGAAGACAGTGACGCACATTACCGCACTTAATGCCACTATACAATCTAACACCCACTTTTCACTTAAAACAATAATTTAGTTCCTAAACTAGGAATCAATTCGACAAGCAGTTGACTAGTATGTGCTATTAGTTCTGAGAAATCATAATCCTCCCTAAACACATTACGAAGCCGCTTAAGTCAATAAACAATAACTCAATAACGGCTTAGCATTCAAATAACTAAATAAAAACATAGATCAACAAACCATACGTCCATTTCACGGTACTTACAATCCACGTACCAAATGTATTAATCTCACATCTTATTGAGGAGAAAATTTCACGCCTCTAAACATTTTTATCGACGAATACACGCCCGAAGCTGTCCGAAGTTATCCGAAGATGTCCGAAGGCGTTTCGACCGGCTAATCGGTCCGATTGTTGTAATCAATAAGGTACCGCCATTGCTATCGATAATCATTATAATATATTGTGATACAACGTCGGGTTTCTTTGTCAACCTTATTTTATTAGTCGACGATTTGTATGGCTATCAAATCGGTTTGTACGTTCAAAGATTTGTATAATAAAGATGTTTTGGCGGTGTTACTTAACAGAGGTTTAAAGAGTATCTTGTTTGGGTATTTTTGTTGGGAAGTAGACGTGATTGGGTGATTTAACTAGGTAGGTACACATCTAAATGTAGTTATGGATACAATAGGGGAAATTCAACATACCATTACCAATGTGTGAAGTTTTACGTTAATCCGAATGATTGAAGCGAAATATTTTGCCAACAGTTATGAAAGATTATGGTAGGAAAGAAAAAAACCACTAACAAAAACAACAACAACCTTTAACAAGGTTAGAAAAGTAATGAACAAAATAAAAATACAGAGGTGCCAAATAAACTTAGATTTCCGTAATCTATACTGATAAATATTCGATGACAAATTGACAACAACGAAAATAACAAATGTAAAACTAAATGCTCTCTCTATTTGACAACAATAAAAGCAACAACAAAAAAAACAGACCACTCATAATGAAATGTAAAAAACTGTTAATAAAGAACCGAAAAAAGATATCAAAATCTTAATCCAAAATCAATAACAACAATAGTATTATTGCTGGATCAAATTATTATCTTTTAACATGTCGACCATTCTTAACAAATCGTTAAATTTAGTTCATTATCTTTAATTATTTTTACGTTCAATTCATTAAAGCTGTATAACAATTAAGATTATCTTATAGCGGAGAGTCTTTAACACCTCGCGTCGGCGCGGGCGGCTTACAAAGCGCACTCGTAAAATGAACATGATGTATATAAAGAAAAAAAAACAACAACAGGCTGAGAGTAATAATAAAGAGAGTCAATTCGCTTTACGTCTCAAGGTGTGAAGCTGTCATGGACAAAATGATGACTCCATTATTAAGCAGCTAAATAATAATTCCCGCGGTCCCGTTGCACCAACTTGATGTGTTAATCAGTTGTGTGCGTGTCTGTTTACACGCGCGCCTGTGTGCGTGCCTGCGCCCGCGCATGTGTGTATTTAATTAGGGTTGGTAGTTATTTGTGGGCGTTACAGTTATGTTTTACTATTATAACATTTTCTTTTGTTAGTTATTGATATGTTTTGAATACAGGTAATTTATATCGGATTATTATATTTGTGGGTTTAATCATGTGAGTCAGCATAATTTTTATTTGGTGTAGCAATTTTCGAATCACACAGGGTGATTACATTTTCAGTATTTTTTTTTTCGTTTGTTTGTAAAAGTAAGTCAGTCGATGAAGTACCACTAGATACAGGTTGCTTCTGACCGGTCGTATAGGAGGAGGAATCATTACGAGAGGCCAATGTTCAGCAGTAGATGTTTTGTAACTGATATGATAATGATGATTGTGATAAGTAGCTGCACTACGTTGGTAAGTAGGTGTTAGGAAAGTATACATTGATTATCTTTTCTCAAGCCGTGGGTCTGTACACATTTGACAAAGACCGACCTATAGAGTAGAGCTCTTTAAGAAATCTGAAAATTTTAAACTGCGACTTCTAACTTGCCTTGCAAGCATGGATTACGGCAAACCGCCCCAGGCATACAAGGCTTCTAGTCCAGTCATGGACTGCCACAGGCTGTTCTGTTGATATCTTAATATTTGCACAGACTATAACGAACCAGTTACAAATATTTGAACCTCTTCCAACTCAGTAGTTAGTTACGTATGATTAAATATAAACTTTTTAATTACCACCAAGCGACTGCACGCCTTCCGCTCAAATGAACTGTTATTATTTACGTCCTATATCTGATGTGACACGAACCAGTTACGTACTACGGTCAAGTGTTACGCGAAACACATTGAGTAGTGTTGTTGTTTTGTAATTGTTTTGAGTAGCCGTTTTTGTTTTTGTTTCTATCACTTTTTATGGGACGTTTAAGTTGCTTTTTCTTTATCAAAATGTGAGAAGTTGAGCTTTAAGAACCAAGAAGAAGAAGATCTGTAGAAAGTGCAGACACCCTGTTCCTTTAGGCATATTTTAACGAAAAGAGTTCACGTATTAGTTTATCCCAACATTAGACATCAACGCACATCACTCATCAGAATCCAGAACATTTACTGAAAAAAAATATCGATCGCAATCGGTACTTAGCTATGAAGAGATTGCGAAGTAGTTGCTCCTATTAAGTAGTAACATACCTACATAACGAAGAAGAGTCGAATTAGATATCAGACACACAGACGAGCAAAAACTAAATTAATCCGTCTGAAGTAAATTAAAAAAGATAATAATCAAATATTAATTCCGGTTAATAAATTACATAGCCTTTACGTAACCATCCAACAGACGGTGAAAGTCAAAACTTACCATACCAAATAACTAGGAAAAAAAAAAAATTAATTCATACAGTACATTCACAGAACAACGACATCTTTAATTGCGTTTTTACACGAAAACTATTCATAATGGCCGCTCGGAACAGCTGACGTTATAATTAAATCCGAAAGAGTGCTTTCGTAGAGGTAATTTTCATAATTCCTGCAATTATCCTACAATTTCTATCAGGGCCTATGTATTTTTGTTGTTTTTTTCTTTTGTTAATTAATGTGTGGTTGTTATGTTCATTGTTTAGTGCGCGCTGTGCGTCGGCGTGTGAACTGGGCGGGCAGTTCGGGCAGCCAATCAGAGGCCTGCGCTTGCGTTGCGCAGCGCCCGGTGTGCGCACGCGATGCCCTGGACGACACAAATAGATGCAGAAGACTCATTTTATTCTGTAATGTCCCTTTTCTTTTTGTTTTAAGTGCGTACTTAATATAATAATAAAATCAAGAGCTGTGAAGTGCAGAAGTCACGATCCTTGCATTGACAAGGTTTTGATATAAAATTTTCAGGCAAAAATACGACAAATTAGTAAAGAAAACCAGGCTATGAATTTTTTTTACCTAACCTCACCTAAAACACAGGATGTCCTAGTTCAGACACCATCTGTAAATTTTATATAGCTTTAATATTGTATATTTTTACATTATGCTAGTTGAAAATAAATTTTATTTATTTATTTGAAACCTTATAGACTGCACCTTTTAAACTATGATCTCCGGCCTGCTAAGCACAAAAATAATGGTAAATACCTCTTATACAAACCGAAGCCTAAATTCAGCAATGGACTGACATAGATGTGTCATTTTTGAACTGTATAACATAAATAGTTTTGATTATTTCTGACTTACTGATCCTTCTGCCATAACTGTATCATCCACAACCATTATAAGTGCAATTGTACATTTTACAGCCAAACAATAATTGGATTTAAGTGAATTGTGAAAAACAAGAACGTTATAAACTAGAGTACTCGTAAAGGTTATGATTTAATTGACGCCATTATTATGTTCATTCCTTATAAATATTTTAAGCTTCAGTCTCTTGTAAGAGAAGATAGAATTACAGAAGAAAATGCAAATCGAAGTACCCGATTTGCATTTTCTTTTTTATCCTGAAGATCTTGTTGAATCTATATAATCTTAATCTATATATATAAAAGAAAGTCGTGTTAGTTACACCACTTATAACTCAATAACGCCAGAATAGATTTTGAAAATTGGTAGGGAGGTAGCTTAGAGCCAGGAGACCGACATAGGATACTTTTAAACCAATACTTTTTTTTACTTTTTACCGAAAATCACGAACGGGGACGGGAAAAAATGGGATTACGCGTATGAAGTCGCGGGTAGAAGCTAGTATATTATATATAAATGAATCCCTAAATCCCTTGGTCAAGCCGTCATGCATAGTCCGATTTTACAAATTTTTTTTTTTTGTATAATTGTCACGGGCAGAGGCTAGTAGTATCAATATAAAAGAAACAATACAGATCGATGACTTTTTTAATGGGGGAAGTCATCGAATGACTGCTCCCGAATGCATCGAGTGAGGCGGGAGGAAGTGTCAGACTCTTACTGACTAAAAACCACCCCGTTCCTACTCCTACACTTCGAGCCGGAGCCCCGGAAAACAGATTTATGACTAACACTTTAAGTGAGTTTCGTTCCTAAAGCTGAAGTTTCCAATCCTGAAAATTTCACTGTAAAAGTGAATAAAAAATCTTAGTTATAAAAGAGAAGAAAATCTGTTAGAATAGTTTCTAACAAAAGACAGAAACCCAAGATTGAATTCTGAAGCTTAAATAATTAAAAAAAACAAAAATCCGAAAGAAATCTCAAATTAGACAACAATGGGATCAGTGATGAGGAAACAAAATATAAAAAAGCAAAAAAGAACAGATTAAAAAATTAAAACTATTTCACTTACTGGAGCTGTCAGTTTGTGAGGGGTGAGATGAGGTGAGGCGGGAGGGGCGGGGCGTCGGCTCGCGCTTTGAACACGGAGGTGCTAATAACGAGGCGTCCCGCTGCGCGCGCGCCCCGCTGGGATGGGAATGTCGGGGAAGTGGGTTCATACCCGTGGCTTGTTTTGAATTAAGTTGTTAGTTGATTGCTGTGTGATTTAATCCACTTTTGAAGAATGATCCTTTAGAATGAATGCGCAATTTAGCTTTAAGTAACGTTACTATACTGTTTGGCTGAATTCGTCAGAACGAGATTTGCGTAACTTTGAAGAGTCATACAATTTAGAGTAATGAAGAAGTAAATGATTTAATTACTTAGGTTGAGTCTTAATTTTGAAGTACATTCAAATAACATTCAGTATCCGTTGAAATTTTTATATCCTTACAAAAAGACCATCGTTCTTTAAAAAAAAACATTTAAAATTCAGACAAACATGAAAAAACATTTTGACAAAAAATACTCTATAAAAAGGGCATTAAATATTAATATTCCAAATCTCACAACAGCCGACTCTACCCAACTCGAGAGTAAGATATCTGGGCCGGTCTCTATTAAGTATAATCACACGATAGAGCTGCGCCCGCGCCGACTCTACACGAGCTTGATTAACGACTCTACTGCACTCTACGTAGCGCTGTTGTGACTACTCTATGTATAACGTAATTAGGTGATTATTATATTATAAATATTATAGAGGTATATTGTGTGTTGTGATAAAAGTTAGTACAAACTGATATATTAGAAAAATTCAATTAAAGAAAATTCACTGCATTTTTATAGGATACGTGGCAAATTTAAAACTGGATCACCTGTAACTGAAAATGATTAGAGTCGCCCATTTAGACCACAAAGCCAGGAGAGTTATAGTACCCTTTTATGAAAAGTCGTATTTTCATAGGTAGGTTTCTAATTTATTTTTTTCACCATATCTGTAAAATAATACACAATTCAGGACAATTTAGGTGATCGAAAGGCTGGCTGACTACCTTGGGCAAAGATTAAGCATTGCCATCCAACGTGGCAATGCTGCCTGTCATTTGGGCACCCTTCCTCATGACTGCGATGAGGATAATTTTTTCGACGGCGTCAGTTACATGTTTTTCTTTATTTTTCGTTGTCTTTTTATTTTAATATTTAATTTTCTCTATTACTTCTAATGTATTTTAAGGTGTACATATTTTTTTTCTTATTTCTAAATATTACTAATAAATAAATTATAATATTTAAATACACAATTTTAATCAGTAAATTATAGATATTACTATGTACTAACCCAAAATTAGTACTAAGTTATATACAAGCAAACCCCGCAGCTATGTCTAGTTGCGTACAATATCTAATCTATCCGTTTGATTGCAGTGAGAGGCGCATGCGCGATTGCGCGGACGCACACTTTACAAGGAAGGAGATTGATTAACGAACCGCCGATGAAGAAGCCTATTACGTAGGTGTTGGTATATATCTATATATAGGTATTATATGAATTATCTAATATATACAGATATATATCTGCTTCTTAACATAACATAACATCACGCCTTTTATCCCCGAAAGGTGCACATTACGACACTTAATGCAACTGTACAATGTAACACCCACTTTTCACTATTTATGTTATGAGTCCCATGTAAAAGAGTGTGAGCCTATTGCCATATACCGGGCACATTTCCAGACTCCGTGCTATTACTGAGAATTTGTTTTTTAAACCCAATAATACTTTACCCGACCCGGGAATCGAACCCAAGAACCCTTTTGCCCGGCAGTCGCAACTTCGACAATTTATAAATTCCAAAATTGTGACAATTTATATCGCTATACAGGCAAAGCAATATGTATTGCTTATACAGGGCTGTACAGTTGTACATCCTTACTAATATTATAAATTGGAAAGTGAGTTTGTTTGTTTGTTTGTTCCGCTTTTACGCCGTAACTACTAAATCAATTGCTTTGATTTTTTGCATACGTAAAGTTAGAAGTCTGGATTAAATAATAGGGTATTTTTATCCCGGAAAAATTTGATATTCCTATTACTATGGGAAAACTAAAGTATTGGTATAGATGGCACTGTGTGTATTGGTATATGTCACATGGGCTACTTTTTATCCTTTTGTGACGCGAGCGAAGCCGCGGGTAAACGCTAGTAAATAATAAAACAGTGAAGTTCGAACAACCTAATTTGCAATAATATAAAGTACATACATACTCTGATTAAAAACACTATAATTACAATTAATAACATGAATACAAATTATAAATTAATCTAGATACGAATACCACTTCAAAAATAGCTCTTACTGCAACGAGATAAAAGTGTAGTTAAATTTAATTTTAATGAAGAACTCACATATAAACCAAACACATAAAAATGCAAATAATTCTCGCCTTGGAAAGATCAATTAAATTCAATTCTACATGTATGGCAACACTTCGGTGAATAAGATTATAAAACACATAAATGTCCAATCAATCATGATCTAATGAATAGCAATGGGGAATAGTGAGTGAACTGGTTGGTGCCAGGGTTATGGTGATTAGGAAGTGGCATTGGGTCTGGACAGTAGCTTAGCTTAAAGTAAAAATATTTCAAGTCTTGAGAATTGGGGCATAGCATAACACATGTGCACACGGCTACACATCGAGCTTTACATAACCAGTATAAAATGAACGTTAAATGTGCGGAAAGATGATGCGACGCGACACCAGGATATACTGGTTTTGTATAGATTGATGTGTGGCCGTGTGGTACGTAACAACGAATTAGGTCGTGACAATTCATAAACTCGCTTCTGAATTATGTGCCTTCTGTACACAACAAGATTTGCTCAAATCTTCACGCTTAGCAGGAAGGTTGAAAATAGCAGTTTTACAGTTTTCAGAGAGTGCAGCTTCCTGGACTCTATCGCACATAATGTTAATAAAAAATAGATTTTTTAGGCCAACAAACTAAAAAGCAAACGCTATTCGTAAATATAGTGTCACGGTGAACGGGTAACCGGGGCTCCGGCTCGAAGTGCAGGAGAAGGAACGAGGTGGTTTTTAGTCAGTAAGAGTCTGATACACCCTCCCGCCTCACCCAGGCGGGAGCAGATATTCGATGATTATCCCCCCTTAAAAAAAGATAGTATTGGGCTTCAAGTTTAGGAAATGACATTTGTAAGAAGAGTAGCTGTCACAGAAAGAAAAACAATATATTATAACGAAAATTGGTGGGGAGGTAGCTTAAAACTAGGAGACGCACATAGGATACTTTTTAACCAATTATTTCCCGAAAATCCCACGGGAACGGAAAAAACGAGATTGCGCGTACGAAGTCGCGGGCAGAAGCTAGTATTTTATAATTTATGCACAATTTTGTTAAAACTTATTCGTATGAACTGAAGCATAAATGAGAGGAATGTTACAATGGACGCAAAAGTGCATTTCATAATAAAACAGCATCATCTTTATGTAACAAAATATTATCATTTTCATAGATAATATGAAAAATAAGTACTAATTTTAGGTTCATACTATTCAGTATATAAAATTCGGATAAGTAATACTGATATAATTTAAAGGGCTTTTAAAATGTACCCAACGAGGGCAGGCTTTACGTATTAATTGCATTCACTTGCCTGTACTAAGACAAAATATTTGTTTTTCATTAATAATGCAAATTTTGACACAAGGAATAAAATTACCTATCTCTCAACACCTTAGATTATCTGCTTAACCTTTTACTTCAACCGACCATATCAAATTAAAACATTACAGAGCACTTCACACATTCTCAAATGAAGTCGTTCCACAGCTGCTCAATCAACCCCCTTAACACTATTACAATAAGGTCTATAATGACATCAATTCTTTGCAGAGTTACAACGAAAAAGAAGTATAGTCTTGACAAAAAACCGCGAACAAGAATGCAGCCCGACTCGTACATTGTAAAGCGAAATTGTTTTACCGACGACACGTCTACAACACCCACGGTCGTTCACCATTGATTGAGCCATCGTTGGCGCTATTTCAGCGGGTTTACGCATCTTACAAACTTAATTGTTCAACCTAGAAAAATGCACACAGCATCCTTATGCACTTAGAGATTGGGATGCAATTTCTTTGTACTGTAAGTCGTGTAAGTGTAAAATTATGTTTGTATTCCTGAAGTATGTTGTCGTAACTCAAATGTACAGTCGGAAACTATTATTTGTTGCGGTTCTCTTACATTGTATTCGTGAGTTATAACTTACAGTTTTCCCGTTTATGAAATGAGAAAGTTTTAGCAATGCACCCGCACTGTAGGTACTTCGAATTGTGAAGATTGCGTTTTTGTGCTCTGACGTATGCAATTAAAATTTATGCTTCGGTTTGTCTATTAAGAAAACTTATTACAGCGTAAATAAATGTTTATTGTTATAGAGACAGGTACGATCATTATCGTACCTGTCCAAGCCATTGCTTGAACATGAAATAGACACGAATGTTGATTGAAATTCCTTCTAAACGAAAATTCTATTAAAGAATATCCAACCGTGAGGTCGATTAGAAGCTACCGAATGTTTTAATTCCATCCAAACATCTGTTTACCTCTGTTTAAGTAAAACCGTGTTGATTTAAACATGTATATAATATCAAGTAAAAAAAATCGTCAATCAAGAAGTGTCCCTCATTTGCGGCAATAATTTCAAGTTTAATTTGCTCACTGATTGAGCGATCGCATAAAACAACACGCCGATGAAGACATCAAATTGAAAACCATCAACAGTAACCGCTCGGTAATAACTTGGCTTTTATTACCTTGATATATTGCCTGTACAAATCGTGATTACTCTAGTGAAAATGTCGTTTCAACAAAACACTGTATTAAAAAAATGAATAATGACTTCTTTGCCGACAACGTCATTACAGCGCGCGGTCACCGGCTCGCGAGAGATTTCTATCTGACTGTACCCATCAATAACATACGACACAATATCAACTTTATACCCACAGTCACAAAGCTCAAAATCTTTCTAATATACGCTACAAAGTTTACATTCAAATTGAACATTTAAATTTCGTTATTTTAAAGTTCATTTTTGTGTGTAGGCATGTCTCACATAAATCGCGGTGAGCACACAGTATTTCCAGTTGATTGTGGCATAGCGAATTGGATTGACAAGTATCTAAGAAGGTTATTATTATCACATTTTACTTAGAGTACATGCATTTACATAAACCGCGGGGTAATTTGTAGAAATGTTTAGCTTCATTATAATATAAAGTAGCCAAATATAATTTTCTTTAATTCTACAGTTCCGTATCGTGAACACGGTTATTTTAATAAGCATATGTATATTTTGATTTAAGTTTGAATAGTGTAGTGATTGTAAGCGACTGTGTGACGTGACTCCAGATTCAATATCCTGGACAGATGACGTTTGTTCATCACAGTAATTTTTTTAATGGGATAAGCCAGTAAACAAGCAGACGGATCACCTGATTGTAAGCAATCGGCGTCGCCCATGGACACTTGGAACACCAGAAGCTTTACAATTGCGTTACCGGCTATTGGGAAATTAGGAATTTGAGGATTGTTGATGATTAAGGGAGTAGGGAGGTTTGGGGGAAGGGAGAGAGTTGGTAATTGAGCCTCCAATAACGTCACTCACACGACGAAACATAACGCAAGCGTTGCTTCACGTCGGTTTTTGTGAGGCCGTGGTATCACTCCGGTCGAGCCGGCCCATTCATGCCGAAGCATGGCTCTCCCACACTTAACTAATGCGTACTGTGAGCATTCCTGACAATACCTATAGCAAAAAGCAAGTCTGAAAATAATAGCAGACATAGAAAATAATATACATCCATATTAATACAAATTCCTTAGGGCAACCGTCCACTTTGCGTTATTTGTTAGTTAAATGACGCAACGTAAGTCGTCAAGTGTCTATTATATGTACTAGGAAGCTTTTAAATATATCGCTTAGCACACGAGCTTTTTCTGCTGAAAATGAAATAAAATAGTTATGCTTTTTATAGAACGCTCTTTTTATAGGAACAGACAGATCACCTAATAATAGGTAAGCAATCAGCGTCACTCATAGACAATACGTAAAAACACTTTGGTCCAATCCACAAAAACAAACATGTCGAGAACAACTTTAGTTAGTACTTTAATTCTCCTAGAACCTACATAGGTGTTGCTGAACCCTAAAAGGGTGTAAATGTAATGACAATGTACGGTTAACAATAGGTGTCACTTGAGGCAACTGTTTGAAATTACTTGTCCCTACTATGTATTGTACAATACAGAGAGCTATTGTGGTAGGACAGACAGACAAACAACAATAGGACGTTTACATTAGACATACTTTACGTGGGTTTTTAATTTAGTGGTTAAATATAAATTGTGTATTTTCCATGTGGTTATGGTAAAATAGAATGCATTTGTTGCTACCAACGTTCTCGCAACGTTTTAACACATTAAGAGCTGGCTAATGCCTTTTCATTTTATATGGATTGTACTACTAAGAATTGTAACATACCATAACATAACATCACGCCTTTTATCCCCGAAGGGGTAGGCAGAGGTGCACATTATACCACTGTACAATGTAACACCCACTTTTCACTATTTATGTTATGAGTCCCATGTAATAGCGGTTGAGCTTATTGCCATATACCGGGCACAATTCCAGACTCCGTGCTACTACTGAGAATATTTAAAAACCCAGTAATACTTTGTCCGACCCGGGAATCGAACCCGAGACCCCTTGCCCGGCAATCCCATTTACGACCACTCGGCCAACGAGGCAGTCAACTAAGAATTGTAGTACATAAATATAATTATAACTACAATTTTTAACCACTTCACGGCAAGTCCCAAATAGTGTATCCCGAGCCCATTGTCCTACGTCATCATCATCACCAGTCCAGGGTGCTTACTCTTCAATGTCAATGTAATTTCAATCCAATAAAATCTCAATCATTATTCAATGTGAACATTATACAACCCTTATCGTAGCTCTTAAAATAGCATTCAGAGTACAGAATGTAAAGTATTGTAAAGCCTAACTCAATACCATTTAGTTTATTAAATATCCAGGCAATACGCATGCAATGGGCGCTAGTTTTGCAACTCAAGAGTACGAAATTTTACAAAACCAATGTTGTTCGATCGGAATTGGATTCAAGAGTAAGCCCCCAGTATCACTTAATAGACCTCATTTGCATTCCTGAATTCAACCAGTGCGTTCCTATAATGATTGCCATATATAGATTTCAGTCAGTCCCCGGTCCGGTCTCCACACCAAAGTTAAAGCGTCGCCGACTTTTGGTAAGGGGGGACCTTAGGCTTGACTAAGCCATTCTTAAATTAAGCTAACCAGATCAGAGCGCAGCGTTGTTTCACGGTAGTTATCGATGAGATCGTGGTATGACTCTGCCAGTCGAGCCGACCGACGGTTCTTCCACGTGAACATAATATGTATTTTCAATAAACATACAAACATACCTTTCACAACTTTCCTCTAATCTTAAAATCATTATTCTGTCGGAAATTCCATACACTCGGTCACTAGCGGCCTGACGATATACCGTTTTCAATTGCTACACCATCAGTAAGTCATCACAATGCACCCATTATGACACCGGCTCCATGATTGATTGTCTCTGGCTTACATCGTGACGTCATTTGTCATCATTGACACGTTATGACACGTGACAAGCGACATAATGACGTAATTAGTATGTTCGGTGGCTTAATGGTTGTTAATGCGATTACTAAGAGGTCCTGATTGTAGATAGTAAAGTAAGCGTGACTATAGAGTCGAGGAAAAGTGCTACAGAAAATTTCGTCACTCTTAGCATAGGGTTCTAAACGTGTTGGTTTACAATAGTACCGTTTTCTTACCAATTTTCCTAAATAAAGATGCAGTGTCCAATCTGATGAAGAAAATCATTTAGATTAGTGTAATTAATTTACACATTTACGTAGTAAAGTCCTTAAAATGTCTAAAATTATATTCACATATCGTGTGACTTACACTCCACTAACAAACTCAAAATATATTGAAAAACACCTGACACCTCCGTCCGTACGGTGGGTAATATCTTAATCAACAATAGTCGGAGGCGATACCCGAGTCTCTATAATTTGAAAGCAGTCCCTCGCCCACAATAGAGACATCAGTAGACTTAAACTAAATCGGAGCGCACCAAACCGATCAGGTTTTGTTCGTTAAACCTTCACATATAATTAAGGAGGCGAGCTGGCTTCGCTAAAACACATAAATCATAATAATTTAATGCGGGCCGAGCCTTTCCAGCGCCGGCATCGACTCAACAACGTTTTTTCCTGAGTTACGACCGTCCGCGCATCTGCGCTCCTTTCCACTTTAACCCGAAATGACTTCGGAATTGACAGCTTTATAAATATAAGAAAGGGCTCTCGTAGCGAACGTGCCATTGGTATGGAAACGCTTGTGAGTAATGACACAGCCAGACGATAGTCTTTCAATTTTATGATTGCCTGGTACCCCAACGGGTTCCTTGCAATGGCTAATTGAACGGTGTGAATAAAATAAACCCATAATAACAGTTTTAGATGTTCTCCTCTAGTTTATACGTGTTTTATTAATACTTCGAATTGTTACGAGAATTAAATTGACTTCGTTATTTTACAATTCCATTAAGAATTGTCAATTAAAAGGAATTTAAAAAAGAGAAGACACATTCTCGGTTGACGTGTGTCTGAAGTACCAACTTAATACTGCTATTTTAAGAATTCTATCTAAGTTGTCGTCATTATAAATGGTAACTAATAATAGATAGTAATGTACCTACTTACTTTACCTTGAACACCGATTTTCTTTAATATTCTCCACGTGTTGTATTTACACAATGGGTATATGTCAACTACGTCTAACAGAGCAGCGCAGCCTTATTAATTTTGTCCCGAAACCTTGTAAACAAAGCCGCGAGCGGTAGCATTATTTTTATAAGATATTGATTTATTGCGTTCTTTAAATGTGTTTGGCAAATTAATCACATAAAAGATTCGATTGATTCGAATGAATGAGGCACACCTATGCGAGAATGTTTAAAAAAAAGTTGACAACTGGGATTTGGCAGTTTTTCTACACATTCATTCATTTCGTAATACACCACACCTTGGCTATTTATCAATGAAAAATATTTTGTTTGTAACGCCGCATGCTGCTTATTTCGTAACCCGGACAAATATACGGGGGATAAGGAAACAAATTGCAAAAATAATCACAAACACATCATTAACAAGTGCTGTAGAAACACAATCATAGGAAAAAAGCATTCATCAATATTGAGGAAAGCTGAAACGTAATTTATGTCCGACATATCCCTAACGCGAGCTAGTAAATCTAAAAACAAATACGAATACAATCAATAAGTGTTAAAATATGTTAATATGTTAATTCTGAGAGCATTAAATAACGTATACTCTCGTTCGAAGTGACATTGGACAAGTACAAATGATTTAGTGACTATAAACCGAATTCGGGCCGGCCGTTAGTCCACTCAAATTAATATTTATACATATAAAAATCTATTCAAATGGCACTTGATAAATGTTCCGTGTTACAAATAATGCAGTTAACACGTTAGCTTTTTATTCTTTAGGCGATTCGATTGTGAAAGAACGAATAAATCTTTGATTATGATGTATGGAACGATGGTCCAATATTTTTCTATCGTTTGTATCTTGTATTATAATTGATAAGTTTGTAAATACAAGCTAATTTAAAATTTTAACGAAGCAATCTTCTTTCTTATTTTGCGTATAAAATGATTCATTATTTATTTACTTCGTGGACTCAGCGACCCAAGGTACATCTTTATGCGGTCGCTGTCATTGCAGTGGTAAGTCCCTTCTTTGAAGAGTGGCTTGAGAGACTCTATGGCGTCCTCACCTACCGCCTAACGCAGGTGCTTACCGGACACGGAAGTTTCGGCAGGTTCCTGTTTCGGATTGGGCGGGAGGGAACGCCCGGGTGTCGTCCCTACGACGACTGCCTGGAGGACATGGTGGAGCATACGGTGGCGGTGTGACCTGCGTGGGCTGAGCACCGCCGTGTCCTCAGGGATGTAGTCGGTGACGGCAACCTCTCGCGTCCGGCTCGAGTTTAGGCCATGATGCGGAGAGAGGAGGAGGCGGGGTAACCTACTCACGCCCCAGCCGTCGCGGGAATCACTCCGGGCGTCGAAAATCGCGTGATGATCTTCGGCCACCATAAGTACGGATCTGCGAACGGCGAGCAAGGGTAGCTCGCCCCCGACCAGATCCAAACCCGTGCGAACGGTGTGTCACGCCTCATAGAGCCATTAGACCACCACAGATGGGGCACAGTAGGGCTGATGCCCTATACGGAGCCGCGGAAGGCCTAACCGATTGCCGGGACTTCGAAGATCAGAAGTAGGAACGCGGTGGTTTTTAGCCAATAAGAGTCAATAAGAGTAAGTAATAAGGCTTTTTCAAGCGGCGTCATCGAATGAGTTAGAATCGATAAATTTAGTAGACATCGATCTACGCTCATTACATTTTATTATTCTCAATAATGTCACATTTTGCACCGGACCATAGAATACAACATAGAAATCATAAATCTTGCCAATTTAAAAAACCAACTCGTGCGAGATGGGAACCGAGGACACTTTGATTCAGTAATAGTCTGTCAGTCTTAATCTTCAAGCTAGTCGCAGAGAAACTAACTGGTTACCGGGGCTCGACGTGCAGGAGAAGAAACGGGATAGTTTTTAGTCAGTAAGAGTCTGACACTGCCTCCCGCCTCACCCAGGTGGGAACAGTCATTCGATGATTTTCCCCCCTTAACAAAATCCTCAAGCTAAGACTTCAAGAAAAGAAAAAAAAGGATTTTAAAACTCAACACTATTAGCTCAACTACTAAGCCTGACCAAAGTCAATATCGTCACCCTTCTTAATCCTACAACATGATAAAAACTTAACTAAAACCGATGTATCTTGATAATGTAAACAATTTCTTAACAAAAAACGCTATAAGAATATGTACGAAGGTGTCAAAAATATTAATCTCCATTCCGATGGGTACCTTACAAAACGAATTGTCATACCGTGTGTCTTTAGTGTAGCCGATATAAAAATGATCGGCCATTTTTCATATTTTTAAGCTGTCCACACCATTAGTTATTATTTTATTTTTTTTATTTTTCGTGTATTTTTTTACCGCTGTGACCCTATTAGCACCCAGCTAATATATTATTGCGTATAAGCACTTGATTTAACTTACTAATAGTTTTTAAAGTTTGTGTTGAAATTCTTGGATTAACGTGTTTAGCCTTTGCTTTGCCTTGTAATATTATTTTTAAAAGCTAAGAACAACAACGTTTCTACGTTCTAATACAAATTGTATCTATTGATATAATGAAGTTGTTGTTGTTGTGCATTTAAAATTTATTACAATGTAAGTGCTTAGATATAAGACCTAATGTAGCAACTACCTACTGGTTGTCCAAATTATAAATAAATAAATAAATAAATAAATATTATGACACACAGTTCTGAAAAAACCAAATTCGTCAACTTACAAATACGTTACTAACTAACACTAGCTTTTGGTCTGAATAATACTGGTTTATTCCGGACCCACTCCATCAAGTACCTAAACATAAACATTTTAATTCCGTCTCCAAGCAGTCATATTAATAATGACGGAAAATGTCAGCAGTTTTCGATTTAACGAAAAGCTCATTACAAATACCTACCTACATTTCAAAATTGTAAGGTTTAAATTTGACTAATGATCAACTACCGTATTGGTAGAATTATAAGTATTCTTTGATTTGCTGCATCGATATGATAATATAAAGCTGGTAAAGTTATTGTTCAGATGAATCTATCGGGGACACATCCTAGGTCATTTCGGTTCAGCTATCATATCAGCCCCAAGACCTACTGCTGAACTTAGATTATATTATAGATTTGAGTAAAGTTGTGTAGTCTTTAATACCTAGTATTGGATTAGTTATAAAGGACTTTGAGACCACTCAGTCAACAGCAGTCTAACTCTGACTGCCTCGTTGGCTGAGTGGTCGCAAGTGCGACTTCCGGGCAAGTGGTCTTGGGTTCAATTCCCGGGTCGGGCAATGAATTACTGGACTTTTAAAAAAAACTCAGTATATGGCAATAGGCTCACCCCCTATTACATGGATGTAGGTGTTACATTGTACAGTGGCATTAAGTGCCGTAATGTGCATCTCTGCCTACACCTTCGAGGATAAAAGACGTGATTTTATGTTATATCAATTTATAAAAACGACCATATTTATATATGAATCGTCTATAAACAACCATTAAAACCATTCTCATCTCCATTGTAATTGCTCGAATTTAGAGCCTCCGTATAAATCAGCGATACAAATTACACTTCCTGTCTTAAAAATAACGCCTTAAATCAAAGCATAAATTTTAGCAAAACATTTTATCGATATACCTATCGACATAATCGGTATGACAGCTATCCGATTATAAGTACCTAAGTATCGAATAAAAAAACTGTTTATAAAGAAAAAAACTGTAAAGACATCGTTTTTTATATTGCTAGCTTAATTTACAGTAAATCACTTTGTAATTTATTCAATTTTAATTAAATACGTGGCCATCTAAACGCGGTTGTCAATAACGAAGACAAATCGTTACGTGTTTGAGCTCATTAACGCGCCGCGTTAAAATTCATAATGAGAATATCGAATATTCAATTAATTAATAACGTTATCGATAGTACTATACACATAGGGCTGTCACTGTTGAGGTGTTGGGAATACTGGAATTTTTGGAATTTACATTAAATGATAATTTACCTACATGATTTTCTCAGGTATTGATTTAGTATTAATTTTCTTACCTAATTAGTTTTTTACTCAATTGTTTAGAATGCATGGATTTAACCCTTACATATTTTCTATCAATCAACGTGGTGATGCGAAAATAACCTAGCTAAAAGTAAAACAAATGTAAACATACAGTTTTAATACGTTTACGTCAAAAAAGATGGCGTCTTATTCAAAAGCTAGTCAATCTAGTCGAACAGAACTTATTGATCTTATTTCCATAGGTAATTCAATTAGGTACTTTCCTTAATCAAAAACTAATGATTTCGACTGTTCAATACAATAAAATAATAAAAAACTATCACACTTTCAATCATTGATTTTGACTAACTTAATTTTAGTATTTTTCCTGAAATTTTTAAGAAGTAATTATGCTGTGTGATGCTAAAAAAACGTGACGTCACAATACCTAAACAATATCGTACAAAATTCATAGAAAACCGTACTTTTTGACAGTTCGAAAAAAGTATTGAATTTGACTAGTCGACAAGTACCCAATTCTAGTAGGTACCAACCCTGCTTACACCCCGCGGATTCGATTCGGTCCACACTCGGAGTAATTCCAACTCTATGGCAATTCATACTAATCAAGCCGCTCCTGAGATCGTATATCTACCTAATTAAGAGGTCCCATACGAAAATTTAATTTACTTGGCATTCTATTGAAAACGGGAAAAAATATTAAGTATTAATATCCAATCAATAAGTGAAGAAATTTATTTGAGTGTTAAAAATTAGTTGCCTTGAAACGAAGGAATTTTGATGGTGTTATGATGTATAAACACATCGACATTTCTATTTTATTATAGTAGATAGATATGTACAGGTAATGGAAGCTGTAGGATACATAAATTATTCGTGATGAAGAAGATAAATAAATTGAGCGAGCAACACTGGACTAATTAGAAACTTTATGTTCAATTCATTGAAATATTTTAATAGCTGAGCGTGTTAAGGTGCGGTTTCGATGTAGCTTATTTTTTATTTAATTTAATAAAGTATTTAGCTATTTTTTTTATAGATCAGTGTATTTTTTTTTACACAAAAAATACTGGATGCTATACTGATATGTAATTGCGCCTCAAAGAGCTATCAGCCCACCACGGATGGGTAATAGGGCTGATGCTGATACGGAGCCGCGGAGGATTTAACGGGTTGTTGGGGCTCCGGTTCGAAGGGCAGAAGTAGGAACGGGGTAGTTTTTAGTCAGTAAGAGTCTGAAACTCCTTCCCGCCTCACTCAGGCGGGAGAAGTCATTCGTAGATTTAAAAAAAAGCTAATATGTAATGTAAATATAACATAACGCTTACAAACCGACTGCTAGAATAAGAGCCTAATACCTACCTAACACAGTAACATATTATAAGTATGGTCTGCCATGCTAGTTTCAGATTCAGATATACTAAAGACGAATATATACTAAAGAATTGACTGCACGGTTGGTGCGGTGGCTGGGCAACCGGCTGCCGTGCAACGTGTCGCGGGTTCGATTCCCGCACGGGACAACACTTTGTGTGATCCACAAATTGTTGTTTCGGGTCTGGGTGTCATTGTGTATGTGAACTTGTATGTTTGTAAACGCACCCACGACACAGGAGAAAATCGTAGTGTGGGGCAACGTTTAAAAAAAAAAAAGTTTAAAAAACACCTTATAAATAGATTTCCTCTCTGGAATGGAAAATAATACGTTTTGATTACAATAAGCAAATGCACAAAACAAACAAAATAATTGTTTTCACAATAAATATTACAAAAAAAATCGCAGTAATGAAACATTCCCTTAAATAGGTGCAAGCAAGAAATGCGTGAAACAAAGACAGCTACCTCAGTTTAAACACGCGAACGAGCAATAAAGCAAATTCTAATCTATTCGTAAACGACTATAAATACATAAAAAATGTCGTGCTAGATTCTGTGACAGATCTTATCTTAATTACGAGATAAAACTGCTTTTTAATAGAATTGATTCCTGACTTCATTAACTGACTTCTAAAAAAGAGGTTCTCAGTTTAATATGTATGTGTGTTTGTGCGTGACTATCTCGCCATCGGTTAAACTGATGGTGATGTGGTTTTCAAAAAAGTGTTTGTTACACTTAAGAGAAGGTTTTATAACCTACTAGCTACTTCCGCGCGGTTTCACACGCTCTGCTCAGCTCCTATTGGTCGTAGCATGATGTTTTAAAGCCTATAGCCTATACAAATCACAAAAAGAATTATTCAAATCAGACTTGTAGTTACGGAGATTAGCGCGTTCAAACAAAAAAACAAACTTTCGCTTTATACATATATAATAGTATAAGATATTAATTAACAAAGAGGGGTTGAAGTCGGTGTTTTTAAAAGTCGTTTATATAAGAATAAAAGGCCGGTAACGCATTTGTAACACGTCTGGTGTTACAGGTGTCCATGGGTGACGCCGATTGCTCACCATCACTGACCATCAGGTGATACGTCTGCACGTTTACTTACCGGGTTATTTCATAAAAAAATAGTCTGTACACCACTGATTTTACGGAAGTTAAGACCAGTTAAATTACGCAATTTCGCGCTCGCTTTACTATTTGAAAATGTTTCAATCAGTTAACGTAACTAACTTAGAATTCTGTTTTTATAATAACTATAGTGATCCATACTCAATGAACTAAAAAAAAATATGAGAGAAACTTTTTTTTTAATTTTTAAATACTGAGAAAAGCTACGCCTAGCCAACACGCAATTAGTAGGCTGCGCGAAATCGCGCACGCTGCTCATGAGGTCTTCCTCCCCCTGTGGTTCGAAACTAGTAGAGCTTTTCTCAGTATATTCACGTGATTTACCCACGATTTTTAGTTAATTTAGAATTCAATAACCAAACCTTATTTTAATTTAATAATTCTAACCAAATTGAAAAGGATTTTAACTTTTTAAGTAAACTAAGCGTAACACCATAAAAGTATAATTTCATTGAAGATCACGGCTCTAGTCGTAAACTTTTGAATATTTCTTAATACGTTTTAACGGTAGCTTTACTTGTTTGACACGAATAAAATAATATTAATGGCTACGTCAGGATCTGGATACTCGTCATAAGTAGAGCGGCGTGATAATACGATCTAGAATGAAATAATTTCCCCACTAATCCTAAAAATATATCGACCGTAAATAATCATTCGAATTGCCGCATGTCCAAACCCTATTACAGTGATGTGGTTATTGTCGATAAGATGTGTCGATAAATTAAGAAATTTGTAAAAGTCATTTACTTATATCAATTAAACAAAAAAATACTCCTGAAAGTCAAACCACAAAGAAATTAAAAAATATCGGGGTACGTACCCTACTTGCTTATTCCAAAGTCTGGATTCTTATGGAGAAAAACGAATTGAGAACAAGGAACTCTATAATTTTGTGTGTTTAACTACAACAAGAAAATAAAAAAAATACTAAACAGAAATGTTGTAAAACTATATTGCAGGATATGAAAATAATCCATTGCTATTGAGAACTTTAAGTAAATTGTCTTTTTTATGGGACAAGCCTGCCACAGCCTCCCAAAACCGCTGCAACTCCTTTAAGTCAGGATCTACAGTAGATTCAACCGGAACACTAAAGTCCGGTGCGTCCCAGGGACATGAATAACTAATAATAATAATAAGAGAAAATAAAAATGTTCCATTAGGTACAAACTATACCCTTCTATTCGACTCTCGAACTCACAAATATCGATATCGACACATAAAAAACATCTACATCACTAAACCCGCGGTCATCCAAGTGAGACATTTGTGGGGATTATAATATATTTTCTGCTATTAATGTGTTACAAGTTATTAAAATATATTTCTTTTTACGCACATCAGGTCACTTTGTCGATAGTAAACCGACCGAGTGCCACAGCCTTTAAACTTAATCCTGTAAGTATTTTTATACATGTCCTCAAGAACTGGTTACGAATTGGTTTATAGGTTTAAACGCTTATAATGATTACTTGGAAGTCATGAACCATTACATATATTAATAGAAAAAAGTATTAACTTAGGAATGTGTTTGTTTTTCTTTAAATAATCGGGTAATGTGTGTTCTATAATCCTTAAAAAGAGATTTTGTCTACAAAGCTGTCAACACAATCAACAACCCGTGCTGTCTATGACTGTATCTAATAAATATGGACATCTTCTGTTTGAGAAGTGTGTCTGCCGTAATCTCCACATTGCATTATGTCAAAAAGACAAAATCTGCTCGTCTCTTGGAGAAAATAACTGTATTTTTAAATAATCATCAAACCCACATAAGAATCATAAGTAGTATGTAAAAATAATTAGCTAATTTAACCTGAAATATAATAAGATGTTCGACGTCGACAATTTAAATTTTTAAATTGTGTTTACATTTGATTTCCAAGAGCTTTCCGATTGCTGACGCTTATGAAATTGTTTCAGATATTTTATAAATTACCGCAACAAATTTAATGTGAAACTTTCTCTATTTAATAGGAACACAATGTTTGTCAAGATCCTCATCAACACAGCCTAATTCATGTTCTTTAACAACTTGATACAATATGTTCCTGGTAGAATCACAATAGAAAACGTGTGTTGTATTTTACAAACAGCCAAACACGCCCTATTCTATTCTACGAGCGGTTAATTGAGCAATATAATTTGACACCTCACGGCGTAGTGAATAGCCAATTATTAATATGGGCCCTTGATTAATTGTGATATCAGCATTTAATTTTCGTGTTAACAGTGTGGCTCGACGCGCGGCCCAGCGCCATTGTGAGCCGCGCGCCTTTGTGTGCCGTGACGTTTCAATTTTGAATAAATTAAATTTCGAACGCTTCATTTTTTCCGAGCCTTTTTGGCTTTACAAACGAAATGAGCTTGCGGCCAGTATTATAATTTATTGTCGCTTTTGTACTGAGAATAGAATTTTGTTGTTTATGCTATCGTTTGTCTTGTTACCTTTTTTGTCGTTATTAATTATTTACGTTACCCCTAGCTTTTAGGTTGAATCTAATTTATAAAATAACCTACCTACCTTCTTAATGGAATACGTACGATTAATCATCGTGAGTCTTCGGCAAATATAAAGGTAAACATTTACCATCTGATATACCTACCTACTTACTTTTAATCTTCAAAAGTCGTTAGTACACATTTATCAGTATTAATAATCAAGTTATTAAACCCTTTTACGGTCTAGACCTCAATGGGTATCATTTATAACACCACAAAATACGTGTCTACAAAAATTAAAATTAAGAACAATGCAGTTATGGAATCATTTATCACACCACTTACCTATAAAAGCAAACGTTATTTTTTATTATTTAAATCGTTAAAAATCGACACAATAAAAGAGTCGCCATTAAAAATTGGTTTCAGTTAGCTACTGGCCAATGAGCTGATCCAATTATCGCGTTTATGGCGGCAATTTGGAAGATGGCCGTGCTCGTTCCAAATTTGAAAATTCGAAGCTGGCGTTCGAACCAATGAGTTTTATCCTAATTTTATTATGCGGCTGTTACGATTAAACTATAACATTTTGTCGGCACCGCGGGAAATAGATTTTTTAATTTATCGTTTTATAACGCAACTATATAAATAATGTAAACACCTTTTATTAACTACTTTAAATTTTGATAGCCGAAGCGATATGGCTTGATTAATTTGTGTTTTTATTGATTGTGAGAAGATGTATTAAATTTAAAAACCTGATACGCTTCCTGTATAAAAAGCTGTGATAGTCAGATATTTCTGCATCGATGTCAGGATAAAATATTGAAGTCTATAATTGAGCGTGTAGCGTAATATTTTTAAGTAATTAATTTAATACTAAATTATTGCTTTGACTTAATTGTAGACGTGTGACTTACTCGTGTGATCATTATTGTTTGTGAAGTTAATAGGTGTTTTAATCTTATCGACGCCATTGTGAATTTCTGAGCACTGCTGAATATAGGCTTTGAACAGAAACTGCCTACATTCAGCGGTATATATGACATGTTTCTATCTAAAATAAAAAAAAATAAAATAAAATTTATTAAAAAACAACATAGAACACATTTAGAATTACAGTTCGCTCAGATTTTAAAGTAATAAAAAGTCTTAATAATAACACTCGTAATAGTTTACTTAATCTAGTCTTATACAATATACATGCGAGGAAATAACGTTCTAAGTATATATAGGGATTACCCGAACTAGGTTTATTTAAACCTGTGTTTCAGGCTATCAATGCCAAAAAAATGATTTGATGGATATAATTATAAATCGTATTACACAATTATTTAAAGACCAAGCAAGGACAACCTGTCCTAAATTATGAAACAAACAACACTATACTAGTTAATATATAGATTTATCACTAAAAATAAGCAGTTTATTTTAACACTTCTAGTAATTTTTCCGTTTCTGAGTAATTGAGGGACTGTAAATATTCTGTAACTATTAGATTACACTTATATAAACTTACACTATAAACTTTTAACAACCTGTTGAGTTTGTTATATAAATATGGTCCTAAAAACAAATAAAATCTGTTAGTAAAAGCATGTTTCGTCTGAGGGTTAGTGTAAACTAAATCCTTTCTTTTCTTGTCGGAAGATATCGGGCTAAAACCAATTTCAGTATGCTGCAGCAGTACTACGTTAAGGATGAATAACTGGCGTACTGTCAGTACTTTGCATTCCCTGTATAGCTGTTGAGTAGGAAACTTGAAAGGACGAAAGGTGGCGACCTTCAGAATTGCTCTTTGGGCACGTTCTAGGGGCAGGAGAATAGTTTTTAGAGCACCACCCCATGAGTTAATACAGTAGGCAAGAATGGATTGACATAATGCGATATATACCTGGCGGATTAAGGCAAAGTCCGCAATGTTGCGCAAGTATTTGAAGACATATATTAATTTTCGTACTCTAGTGCATAGTGTATCAATATGTTTTCGGAAATTGAGATTAGCATCAATAGTGACACCTAGATATTTTATATAGTCAGTTTTTACCAATGTAGGGCAAGCGCATGCTGTGTCAGCAGTCGTGCTCGTATGACAACTATGTGCATAAATGTTAAGGTTAGTAGTCGATATGTGAGTATTTCTCATTGAAAATAACATGTAGTTTGTTTTATCTGAATTCAATGTTAGGAGATTATTATGAAGCCAATTAGACACTATATTAAAACCATTTTGGGCAAATTCATAGACCTCATCATTTGATTTACCTGTGAACACCAGAGCTGTGTCATCAGCATATGACATAATAACACCATTTTGGAGGGTCAAGCTGCATAGGTCATTGATATATATTAGGAATAAGGTAGGACCTAATATACTACCCTGAGGAATTCCGTAACTACTGTTTTTTAGTTCAGAACTTCTATATTGACCAATTTTTACGCACTGCTGACGATTTTTAAGATAGTCCGTGAATAATTTCAGCTGTACTCCTCTTATACCAATTTTTTCAAGTTTATGGAATAACAAGGAGGAAGAAATGGTGTCAAATGCCTTCGCAAGATCTAAGAAGATCCCAATTGTGTACATACCTTTATCCAAACTTGTGCATATATAATTAGTGAGTTGATGAACCGCTTGGTTAGTTGATCTTTTAGATCTACTTAGATCTACTTGTATTATATGTTAAACGTAACATGAGAATTTTAAAAGCTATCCATTGGTAGACCAAAGAAAATACTAGTTGCAAAGTCTAAATTGTAAATACTCACCTAGAAATCTGTGAATACTGCATCGTTGGCCAATTGGTCGCAAGTGCGGGTTATTGGGCAATGGGTCTCGGGTTCGATTTCCGGGTCGGGCAAAGTATTACCGAGTTTTTAAAAAAGAATATCAGCACGGAGTCTGGAATTGGGATGATGACTGGGTTTTAAAATTAAAAATCTAATTAGTCCGTACGTTAGTTAATGTAAAAATATTAGATAAAACAAATCAAAGTTTAGGAGTGAGGCACAGAAATATATATCTATGGGAGTGAGGGCTAAAACGTCATTTCTACGTATAAAATGTACATAGAAGTGACGTCACGCGACATTTCAAATCAATATATCGTCGAAAGTATTCGTTTCTGTAAGAAAACAAAAAATACGTGTCTAATGATTTAAAATATTTTACCAGACGGACATTAAAATAAAAATTAGACATCTACCATCTATTGAGCCCGGTATATGGCAATAGGCTCACTCCCTATTACATGGGACTCGTGTGACTCATGGATATAAATAGTGAAAAGTGGGTGTTACATTGTGGCATCAAGTGCCGTTATACACCTCTGCCTGCCTCTTTGGAGATAAAAAGCGTAATGTTATATTACTTAGGAATCTGGACATAGTGTCTCTATACAAGCGAAGTAAAAATTCCAAACCATTTAAAAAGGTCAGTGTCAATGTCCAAGTTCGCAAAAACATTATAACATACATAACATAACATCACGCCTTTTATCCCCGAAGGGGTAGGCAGAGGTGCACACAGAAGTAACACCCAGTTTTCACTATTTATGTTATGAGTCCCATGTAATAAGGGGTGAGCCTATTATACCGGGCATAATTCCAGACTCCGTGCTACTACTGAGATTTTTTTTAAAAACCCAGTTGTACTTTGCTCGACCCGGGAATCGAACCCGAGACCCCTTGCCCGGCAGTCGCACTTGCGACCACTCGGCCAACGAGGCAGTCTTATATAAAACATTATAATAACAATTTCAATTTGAAATTCCATAAATAATTTAGGTATATAAAAACTCTTCTCATCACAGCTCAATAAGGCATGCTCCAAAAAAGCCTAAGGACCGTCAACAGCACTCCGTTTGCCGTACAAATGTGTTTATAATCACTGCCCACGCGTCCGCGCAGGTAATTGCGCCGGCGCAACCTGCAGGTGCTAGATTGAGATGTTTGTCATCTCTGCCATTATGTCCTTAAGGCAATCTGATGACCGCTAATGTGGATGAAGGTGTTAATTGCACGGAATATTGTGATAAGTGGATGTTACAAAGTTTGTAAGATGTTTTACCTAGGTAACACAAAGTCACGGTTTTTATCCATCAAGGGATATGCACAATTACCCATGTTTAAACTTTAACTTTTTTATGGGATAAGCCGGTAAACGAGCAGATGGATCATCTGATGGTAAGCAATCGGCGTCGCCCATGGACACACAAAATACCAGAGGCGTTACGAGTACGATGCCAGCCTTTTGGGGAGTATGAATTTGAGGATTGTTGGGGATTCAGGGATTAGGGAGATTGGAAAGGTTGTCTGATAACCTCACTCACACAACGAAACCGAAACACAAGCAAGCGTTGTGTCACGTCGGTTAACTGTGAGGCCGTGGTATCGCTCCGGTCGAGCCGGCCCATTCGTGCCGAAGCATGGCTCTCCCACACTTTAAATTACACTACACATACTTCTCACCAGTTATGTAATGCGTCCTAGCTCCCATGTATTTTGTATCTATTAGGAGATAAGCCAAGCGGAGGGCGCGCATTTCTAGCCTCTGTGACATTACTGACTTCAAATCCCTAACTTGATAATAACAATTATGATTGAGCGACCGACGGCACTAATAAATTTCCTTCTGAAAAATCACCTTTTTATCGCACCTAGGTATATTATACCTACCTACTTAACCCATCGAGCGTCCGCGTTCCTTATGATACAACGGGTGCACGTGACATTTGGAGAAAGAAAGAAAGAAAATGCATTTATTTGGCCATTGGCACACGAAAACAAGGATCATTACATTAGAAATACAACAAATACAGTCAAAATAAAAACAAAACATTAATAATAGATTTTATAAAAGAGAAAGCAGCATGGAGCATTTTTTCTTATGATCCACCGGGTGCTCATAAGGACGCTCGAGGGGTTAATATCTTATCAAAACAGTGCCTGCGAGTTCCTAACTATCATAACAAGTTCCGTTTCTTGAAAAAACAAAAAACAACTTTTACTACTCCAAGTCTCAACATAATTGACACATCACTGACAATTGCAATTGACAATCAAAAGGCCGAAACTTTGTAAAAAGCAAATCAATTTAGTTCACGCGAACGAATCATTAAAGTTGAATTAAAGCTATTTGTGTAACTCGTTCACCGTGAGAACCGTTCTTGTCTCATTCGTTCACTCGTTCATTCGTTCACGATCTGCTAATAGGGTGTGCAAGAAATCATCATGTCTGGGATAAGTGACCGATTACTTCTAATGAACGTATTTAATGAACTAAATGTATTTTAATGGTATAAAATGCGTCATAAAGAGCATGTTGCACGAATTACAGGGTGTATTAGCTTGTGTGTAGGAATTACTTGTAAGGAATGTGTTTTGTAACTTAATCGCCTTGTGTAGTGTGATAATTATATTAATATTATGTTGTTAAATTAAATTCGGCGTTTAGCATGCGATATTGCTTGACTTGCTTACCTGAATAAGAATATTTTTTAAACAATCAAAAAGTAGTTCTATGGTTTATTTCATGAACAAACTTAATAAAAACCATAGAAGAAATTTCTTTATATAGTTAGGTTTTGTACCTTAAATACCTACTTTCAAAGAAATCTTAATAATAAACGAAGAAAAGTCTACACATCTTTTCAAATCTTACACACCCTACTTTCGTCAAATGTCAATCCAGTTCCCATATTAATTCAGTGTTTGTGTCACTCCACACTGACAGTCGTAATGTGCGACAATATGTCGCGGCGTGCGTCGTTACAGAGCCATTGTGCTTTGACAAGTGATATTGTAGACTTTTTGTCGCAGTCTTGAATTTTAATTTGTTTTTAAATGGGACTATGATTTCCTTATCATCCTAATTTCTATTTTTAGGTAACATAATAACATCACGCCTTTTTATCCCCGAAGGGGTAGGCAGAGGTGCACATTACGGCACTTAATCCCACTGTACAATGTAACACCCACTTTTCACCATTTATGTTATGAGTCCCATGTAGGTAATAGGGGATGAGCCTATTGCCATATACCGGGCACAAATTCAGACTCCGTGCTACTACTGAGATTTTTTTAAAAACCCAGTTACACTTTGCCCGACCCAGGAATCGGACCCGAGACCCCTTGCCCGGCAGTCGCACTTGTCCAAGGAGGCAGTCAAATAATATTTATATAGTATTTTTAGGTAGCAAGTAAAATAATAGAACTCCTATTTTATAGGATAAGGCTGTAAGAAATCGGCGCCGCCCATGGACACCTGGAACACCAGAAGCGTTACGAGTCCGTTACCGCCCTTTTGGGGATTAGGAATTTGAATATTCTTGTCCTAACATAATTCCTTAAGAAGTTAGACTGAGGAGATCCAATTCTTATTAAGATTTACGAGATCATGTGAAACATATTATGACGGTAGACTTTAGTACATTTGTCATCATACTATACATCCCGTAGTAGTCCTATAAGTCAAAAAACAGCTAGCCTATACCTAGAGGTTGTCGCGGAGAACCTAACGGGTAACCGGGGCTCCGGTTCGACTTGCAGGAGAAGGAACGGGGTGGTTTTTAGTCAGTAAGAGTCTGACACTCCCTGCCGCCTCACCCAGGCGGGAGCAGTCATTCGATGATATTCCCCCCTTCAAAAAAAATACCTAGTGTTTTAACACATTTAAAAAAAAATCTAGTAAAACTTTGCCCGACCCTGGAATCGCTCCCGTAACCCCTTTCCCGGCAGTCGTACTTGCGAGCACTCGGTCAATGAGCCATTTCATTTTATGTTTTCGGCTTACTCACGTAACTGTTTGACAAGGAATTCGACTAGTTTCAAGCCATGCTAGAGTCTCATATTCATGAGCTGCATTCCGCGACCTGCGACGCGGCGACTGTAGCGCTGCTACTGGTCTACTGTCGAGTTCCTTGTCAAACAGTACGTGAGTAAGCCGAAAACATAATAATTAACTTATTTATGTTATCACCATTCTCTGTCAACCTTCACGAAGCACGGAGCATTCATTCAAAACGTAGTTTTTGTTCGACACACTAATAACTAATAACAGTTCCGTACAGTAGCCAGCCATAGACAATACATCCATAAACAAATCCTTTCACATCAACAACTGCACACAACGGGTGTTAACAACTGAAAACAATACAACCTTTGTGGTGCGCCAGCGCATAGAAGCTCAGACTTGTTTATTGCTGTCCTTTTCTCGCCTTTGACTTGTTAATAGCGCTATCTCTGTCACTATGACATGTTAATATGGTCTTTGAAGACAGCGCCCCGCCCACAGCGTAGAAGCTTTTAAAGGTCTCCGTACTTTAAGGGGTCCTATTATGGAGGGCCATTTCGTATGGTTACAAAACTTATTTCGAATGTCAGATGAGATTTCAAGTGTTTCAGAATAATATTCATGGTTATTATACTGTTTAAAATAAAGGAGGATATTATCGGTCGTATGTTAAGTGTATGATTGTAGTCTCCTGTAGGTCTTTGAACGAGATTCTTAGTGTTAATGCTTATTAAGGTTTTGAGATTTGTAGTCGGCGTTTTGTGGTTTAGAAGTAAGTTTAATGGAGAACTTTAGATATGCCTGCTTGGTTTTTAATGATTTCACATTGCTTGTGTTCACTTGTAGTAAAATAAGAAGTGCAGTAGGTTAACTTGATTATCAGAAACTGGTGTTTAATTCCAAGTGACGTGTTGATTAACATATAAGGCATTCTTCATATCCATATCCGAAAAAAAAACAAAAAAATCTGCTAAAATGAAGCCTCGTTCAAACGACCTACTTCTGCAAGTAGAGTAACAATGTAAATACGCGTTCCAGTAGATTTAGTCTATAATCTATTCACCATCAATCACACGAAGAGTATGTAAAAACGTGATAATACCATGTAGTTTATTAATGTAATCATGTGGTACATTTCTATTAGACATTAATCTGGCAAGGCGTCTGCTCGTTGGCCTTAACTATGTTTTAATTACGGACTACGAGCGAAACGGCTGAATGTTAATAATAATTACAGGGATCGTGCCGACGATGCCTCGTTTAGTATGTGTCGTGTGTTGTTTGGCAAGTTGAATACATATTGAGTTTGAGTACAAAGTTGTAAAGAAAAGTAGTAGAGTACTACGAAATATTCTTCATTTAACAATCGTAGAACAGAAACTGTAGTGGAGTAATAGACGTTTACTGTATCTAGTACTTGATACACACAACACATTGATCCTGGTGAATCAGTAAACACTTTAAGTTAAACGTTAGAATTTAATTTTTTTTTTATTTTTTTTTATATCTATTTTAAACTGTTAGCCACTTTTAAAAACAAAATTACCTTAAAACCTCTTTCTATTCTAGGTAGTACTAGCACAAGCACAATGAAGCAACTTTACTCTCCCAAACGACGTAGTCCAAACGCAGCATCTCAGGGGCGTATTGACGCCTCGACTGGCCTTACGATTCCTGGTTGAGTTGTAATCGTAATTAGTGAGGAAATTAGCCCCGCAGTGATGTTCGAACCTCTTTAATTACTCATTATACGTGAGACGCAACACGTTACATTATAAACTAATTAACGTTTAGGATTCGTTTGCTTCGACTACGAATCATTTGAAGACTCACACATGAATATTAGACTCACTTTTGATAGATGTAAAAATGATACTGTGTATATAAGTACGGTCTTGGGTTGTTGTACTCGATCTAAAGGTAGACATCTTGCAAAGGTAGACTCCAGGTCCAGAGCCATACAAAAATGTAATTTGAAGCTTTTTGTTATTCAACAAAAGTATTAAATTTTTTTAAATAGTACCTATTTAAAAAAAAAATGTCTATTTTTTGTATGGAATATTTCTTGGTACCTAAGTGTTAGGTTTTATAAAGGTTTCTTCGCGGTACAACAAGAAGATAGTACTAGGAATTACGGCAATAGATCGGTAGATGTTTGTAAACATAAGGTACACTGGTACCAAACAGCAGTTTGCTGTATTGAGCAGGGGTGAGTCTATTGCCATATACTGGGCACATTTCCAGACTCCGTGCTACCACTGAGATTTTTTTTAAAACCCAGTAGTACTTTGGCCGACCCGGGAATCGAACCCGAGACCCCTTGCCCGGCAGTCGCACTTGCTCTCGGCCAACGAGGCTTCGTGATAAGACATACCTAAGTTTGCTGTAATTGACAGCTAACTTACGTCTTATTTCTAAGTTATAAAGATTGTTTAATAATAAAATGGCGTTCCAAAAATAGACACTAGGTACAGCAAACAATTTTAATTTCTAGGTATTTCATTAAATAATTTTCCACTAAGTTAGAACTACAATATTTCATTAGATACTTCCCAAAAAGGAAAAAGAAATAACAAAAATTATCTACATTCAAACAAAATACATAATACTTTAATTAATGAACATATTTTATATAAATATGGAAATTTTACTAAACAATTTATTATTCCTTCGTTATTGTAAACTGTAAGTTAACCACTGTCGCGACGCCTACTTAAAGTGCGTGGGCGCACCTATATATTATTTACTTATGATTAAACAGCTATGAGCTATGACTGCCTCGTTGGCCAAGTGGTCGTAAGTGTGACTGCCGGGCAAGGGGTCTCGGGTTCGATTCCCGGGTCGGGCAAAGTATTACTGGGTTTTTAAATATTATCATTAGTACCACGGAGTCTGGAACTGTGCCCGGTATATGGCAATACGCTCACCCCCTATTACATGGGACTCATAACATAAATATTGAAAAGTGGGTGTTACATTGTACAGTAGTATAATGTGCATCTCTGCCTACTCCTTCGGGGATAAAAGGCGTGAGTTATGTATGTATGTATGAGCTATGACTCGACTACCCGGCCTTACTTATACATACATATGTCTACCTACAATAAAATTATTCTTCAAATAATGTTAGAAATGTTTCCAAAGACTTGAATCTATACTAATGTTATAAAGATAAAGAGTTTGTTTGTTTGAACGCGCTAATCTCCGAAACTACTGGTCCGATTTGAAAAATTATTTCTGTGTTGGATAGCCTATTTATCAAGGAAGGCTATAAGCTATAAAATATCACGCTACGATTAATAGGCGCCGAGCAGAGCGAGTGAAACCGCGCGGCAGTAGCTAGTATTTTATATTAATGGTCTCAAAGAGCATTGGGTAAATAGGCTTTGTAATAATTTAGAAGCGAAAATAGATAAATTTTAATACACATCATACTTTTTTCAGTGATATACATCAACAGCCTACAAATTCCCACTGCTGAGCAAAACCTCTTTCCACACGGAGAAGGCTTGTGCATTAATCGCCAAGCTTGCTCATTGCGGGTTGGCGATTTCAAACTTATACCATTTTTTTGTGATTTTTGAGTCTTTCGGTGATATAGCCCTTGAAAAAGCTTAATTTGCTTGATGGTTGACTGGTTAGACTTGGTTTTTAGGAGGGGAAAATCATCGAATGACTCCTAACGCCCTGGGTTAGGCGAGAGTGAGTTTTAGACTCTTACTGACTAAAAACCACCCTGTTCCTACTCCTGTTCCGAGCCGGGTCGCATGTGTCATTACATTTGACCCACCACCTCGGTCAGGGTGCTTACTCTTGAAACCAATCTCAATGTTAATTTTATATCAATCCAATAAAATCTCAATAATTATTCAATGTCAAAACTATACAACCCTTATATAGCTGTTAAAATAGCATTCAGAGTACGAAATATAAAGCCAAACTCAATACCACTTAGTTCTTCAAAATCCACGCAATATGGATGCCATGTGCGCTAGTGTTGCATCTCAAGAGTGCGTAATTTCACAATACCAATGTCGATCAATCGAATTGGATTCAAGAGCAAGCCCCTGGTATCGGCCTTAGTGAGACCCATCGGTGGGGATCTGATGGCACTTAGACACAACGCGTCGTAGACAAGTGGAACTTCTGCTATGAATCGTAATAGGTAGTAAATACCTCTATAATCTACCGGCACCGCTTGTAGTGCAATCTCTCAAAAAGAGTTACTATTAACGTAACTAACTTCTAGTCCTTTACCTCGTCCCGCAGTTCGTGTCAACACGGCATAACAACCTCCTTCGTCTAACAAAGTAACAGAATAATACGAGGCGTCAATCTACACACGCCGCCTAACGACGAACACGTGTGAATTATCTCATTGCCGCCGACACTTCTAACCACACCCAGCACGAAGGGAAAATACAGTTAGCCAAGTAAACGGCACATAATATACCACTCTGATCGCCTATGAATTATCAAATAACTCAAAATGCACAACAGGCGGCAATTTGAGGGTCTCACGACTGCGTCAAAGTGTGATATTAACGTTATTTACGACGGCTAACTATACCGGATTGCTGGCCACTAGTGAACTAATAACACCTAGACTATATCAATAAAAGCTATTAGCATCGATCAGAGTAAGTATCTGTCCCAGAGTATTACCTCAAATTGAGTTAAACGCCCCGCCCGCCGGTAATAACAGCTCGTGGACGCCGCGAGCCGGCAGTCCGACAGTCGGACGGCGGCAATGTCGGCCCGGAGCCCGGTCCGGGAGCGACGCGGGGAATTGCTGGCAGATACGCGCTGCATAACGCGATAATGACGTCCAAATGCGATATGTCCGACCCTGCCCTGTCGACCATGGAAAGATTTCACTTTAATGTGCCTGCGTTTTCCAGCTGATAGCTCCGATTTACACTCGAATGTTTTATTTAATTTCATCTTAACACTGCTGAATTGGACCAGTGATGAACCACTAAAATTGCGCATAATATTGTGCCAACCCCAATAATAGCTTGGGTTACAGGCACGAAAAAGAATGTAAGGTTCTTGCCATCTGCAAGTACTGCAGAGTCTTTGACTTAGGTATCAAGTATCAACATTACCATACCATTTTGAGGGGGGGAGGCGATCCAACGATTTTCAGAGTGTCAAACTGTTACTGACTAAAAAGTACTACAAACCACCCCGATTCTCGAAGCCCTAGTAACCGCTACGTCATCCGCAGCTCCGGACATTGACATACCTTGCAGCTTTGCAGGGATGGAGGTAATAATGATATGATATTCTTCTTACTTGTAAGGTCTTGTAAATGATAGAAGATATTAGGGTAGGACAGCTGAAAACATTTGACACTTGAGTAAGTATTTCATAGATTACTTACTCTAGTGTCTGTATTGTCGCGGAGAACCTAACGGGTAACCGGGGCTCCTGCTCGACGTGCAGGAGAAGGAACGGGGTGGTTTTTAGTCAGTAAGAGTCTGACACTCCCTCCCGCCTCACCCAGGCGGGAGCAGTCATACGATGATTTCCCCCCATAAAAAAAAGTGTCTTCTGTATTCAGCTATTTTACGAGTGTACAAAAAAAGCCGCGGTGCGTAAGAAAAAGTGACTTATTGTAAAGCTTATCTACTACCATACCTGACATGACGTGACGAGCACAATTGACGCAATTGCGTGACGATGAAGAAGAAGAAAGGATAAAGTATGTTTCTACATCCGTAACAATAGGTTAAAGAAAGCTATCAACACGACCATGACAATAACGGTCCAAGAACTCCCAGACCAAGCAGAACACATCCACCACTAAAATCAGGAACCAAGAAAGACAAAAAAAGAAACAATTGAAGAAAGGCATTCGCAATAAAATTTCGTTAGCAACCAGCAACATGCAACATTCACACTCCAACTAACACTAACCAAAAGAAAGTTCGCACTGAAAAACTTTTAACGGTCTAGCCAATTCTGGAGGTGTTTTGGAATTTAGCAGACCCCATCTTCTTTCTCCCTCCCTCGTTGTGTAGAAACCCCCTTTGTATCTCTGTCTCTGTCCCTCTAATTGGTTCCTTGAGCTTCTGAATCCAATTAGTGGTGCGCGGTGCGGGGTGCACTGAATTTATTATATGGACGTTGTTTAGTTGTTGGCCCTTTTAATTGAAACGTAGTGCGTAACCCGCCCGCTGTCTGTTTAATGAATACCACTGCTGTACGGCTATTTTTACTACCTTTTTTACTGTACGTAAATACACTATTACATTGTATGGAATGACATTTATAAAGGTTTTTAATTTAAAGTCTTATTGGTCTTTTTATTTTTGGCAGCAGATAAGTAGATATGTGTTTTCGGAATCAATTCAAATGTTAGTGTGTAATGTAATGTTAGTTTAGAATTTGACAATGTAACATACCTAATATGTCATGATCTTAGACCCTGTAAAGGGTAAGCAAAGATCCACTTCACAAGTAGATAAATGTTTCATAAATGTTTTTATATTTCTGTGGTTGATTCCGAGTCCCGTTGTACAGTGTACTATGCCCAATTTATCCCATATAGGTAAAAGCCAGAAGGGGGTAAGCTAATTGACATGTACCGGGCAAGATCCGAAAACAGAACCCAAGATCTATTGCTTGCTGCCGAAGGTCGCACTTCCAACCTCTCGAACAACGAGGCGGGTAGTAAATAATTCGGGAGACAGAATATTTAAAAAAATCCACTTTATATTTTAATGATTGAAAACTGAATAAACATAAATCAAAGTAAAGGTAAAACAAAGGTCGCATTACATTAATTATAATTTATCCTATAGATAATCATAGTATAGCCATCTAGCGGTGAATAGACTCAATCACGAAACACGTAACGTACAGTGCCCTCTAGTAACGAGTAGATATAAACAGAAACCAAAATCATATATCCACGTATAGATGTCACTACATTGGTAAGGTAAAATAAGAAAATTTTATTACGTTCATAATTATATTTAATAATGATTACAATGTAACTAATTACGCCTCTTAATTGAAAATGTAATTAAATCATTTAAAAACAATTTATTCTCAATGAGCTGATTTCGTTCATTCAAAACTTTCATTCATATCTCAACTTGTTTTTAAATTTTTAGTCTGTGGTCAGCCTCACTCAGGTGAACACGGGCCGTTTGTTTTTGTCCAAATTTTTACTTGAGAAAAACTAAAAAACTAAGTTTCTTTTAGTATAGAAATGCAATTGTGAAAATTGCACAGACTTAACTTAGCACTGAAAAATTTGGACTTAGTTTAGCTTCAGCAGTAGCTAAAACAATTCAATATGTAAGTACTTTCATATGCCTTTCTAAATTTTATTTCGCTGTTTGCGAAACTTGTAATCATTATTGTTTATATTTACTTTCTTTTAGGAGTTTCGTAGACTTGGCAACGCTGACGATGCATCGGCGTCAAGAAATGGAGGCGCGAACACAAATCTTTCACGAGAAATGTGATCGCGCGGTAGAAGACATAAAAAGGTTAAAACTGAAGGTAAAACAATATTTTTTTCACATACTCAAGTTTGTGCGAAACTGTAAATGTAGAATATAACGTTAACTCGTTACCTGATCCCTGGAGTTTGTGTCAGAATGTCGTAACATAAAAATAAGCATACTTATTAAAGTTCTAAACATGAGATACTTGTTAGGTTTACTTTTTGCGTAATAAGTAGTCAGTAATTATTACGACACCCGTGAGCAGAGTAGGGCTGCTGACAAAATGTATTCTTATTGGCCTCAATTTATTTTCAATTAGAATAATTAAATGTCCCAATTGATATGGGAAAACACATTTCCAATATGATAGAATAGCTAGTATTATACTAATTACCATTCAGTTCACTAAGAATGTATCCAACAAAGTTAAAAGCAGCAGATTAAACTGTCAAACACCATGAGGACACCGGTGACCGCAACCTATTGTTCTTTAATTGTGTCTAGAATGACGGTACTCAAAAAGTTAAAAAACAATAAATATTTAAAATTGTATTTAACACCAAATATTTAAATGTATGACCATCCTACTAATATTATAAATGCTAGTTTGGTTCGTACTCCTTCACGTCAAAACAGTTGAAGGGATTAAGATGAAATTTGGAACAGGGGTAGTTATGGACTGGAATCTCACATAGGCTACTTTTATCCCTTAAGAACCCGGGAAACCATTTGCAAAAGTTAGTCTTTAGTTTAGTTAGAAAACTGTTGAAACATTGGAAATAGGTCTATAATGTAGTAAGTGGAGAGCGGTCACCGGTGACCACTTGGGTATATACGGGTTATATTTAACCATACATCCATTTGTAGTATAGTCCTAGCAATGCACCTTTTAATAAGCTAATATGTATAACTCCACATTCAGTTTCTTCATTCCCACTGTTACAGACTGATGGCTTTGCACACCAGCTCAACTGTGACCCAAATGAGCTAAAGGAAAGATTCCTGAACTGCATGAAACAACTTGATGAATACATGTATCTTATTACAGATTTCAATATTGCTATTTCTAAACTGGGTAAGTTTATTTCAAAATCCTTGTCTTCTTGGTTGTTTACGTATGATTGACACTATAAACACACTATTATTTTTTCTTTTTATTACAATCTACAATAAAAGCAAGTGTTTCTCTTTAATTTGTACAGTATTTTAACATAATCACTTGTTGAAAATTGGTTGGAAATTGTTGAAGATCACACCCTTAATTTGTTCATCCAAAAGTAGTCTTTAAACATTGGAAATAAGGTCTATAATATAGTTAGTGGAGAGTGGTCATCGGTGACCGCTTGGGGATATATGGATTAATTTGTGAGACTAATCAATGTCACTGATGCTTATTAAGGATCGATTTATCAATCACCAGTTAATTCTTAACTGTATTTATTAAAATTGACAATTGACAGTTATTAGTATGGAAGAATTGGAAAATATTCAAGTAGCTTACAGAGCAATAAAACCATCCACATAACGATAATGATTTAACTTACTTTGAGGTGGGATAGTGAACACCAACACCATTATTATATACCACACTAGCTCATGCTCGTGACTTCGTACGCACAATCCCGTTTTCTCCCGTTCCCATAGGATATTCATGCTTTTTTTATTATTAGTTTATTAGTATTAACTAAAATCGCGGGTTACTCTGTACTCGGGACGTTACTACGGGAAACGGGTTTCATTTTTATATTTATAGATTACCATAAAAAGAAATGTCTTTTACAGAAGAAGCTTCCATCCCTGACAATACTCCGGTGCATGATACAGCAGCAAAACCACTAACGCCTACACCGACGGCTCCATACAACCTGATGGACGCACTGAGCGAACCAGCTCCATCAACATCGACAACATGCTCAAACAACTGCCCTCCGGAGAAACCGAAGAGGGTCAAGATTCCCAAAGAAAACCAATCATTGATTGTGTTTTCAAGCACATCAGCATCTGAAGAAAGTGTTCGACATATGAAGAATGAAGTTGCGGTGAAGGAGGTTCAATGTGAACTGGATGCGGAGTTACGGAACATAAAAATTGAAGGTCAGTACCACTTTCATAATTTCTATTACGAGTCTTTGCTTCATTAAGGAAGTCAAGAGCAAAATGTTACTGAACGTAATGTAACTATATTTTTATGATGTTTCAGAGCTATAATATAAAAATTTTATATGTTTGACTGCAGCAGATCTAAGCAAGACACTTTCTTTTTCATTGTGCCATATGTTAAAATTTCTTGATGATAATGTTTTGGTGACGTAATAATATACAAAAACATATATATTTAGTGATAACAAGAGTATAAGCTTACAAAGTGTGTGCGTATACCTTACTAGCTGTGCCCGCGATTTCGTCCGCGTAGAAGTGATAATATGTAGCTATATGTGGAACCGACATGTTAGTAATATTCATTCAAAATTTAAAGTAAATCCATACAGTGCTCTTTGACTTTAACACGGACATACATACAGACAAACAGACAAAAATTCTAGAAACCATATTTTTGGCTTCGGTATCGATTGTAGATGACGCCTCAAGCATTCTTTAAAAAAAAAAATTTAATGTACAGTTTTCACTTTCCTGCGACTTTATTAAATATATGTATATAGATAGTCTTACAAGTAAATGTAAATGATAACTTGTCAGCAAAATAATTATTTGTTACAATAATTTTTTCCTTACTCATCTAAAACAATTCTAGTTTACCAAACCACTTATAACTAAACCTATTGTAAAATACTTTAAAAAATCTTGCGAGGCAATGGTCCTTAAAATAAAATCGATTGCAGAGCTACTTGAAATTCAACCAACGCGTGAATGATGAAGCTATGTTACTTTTCCTCATAGAATATTAATAGAACACTTGTAATATAATAGGAAAAAACAAAATGTCGTGGTGTCTCGAAAATTTAAAACGCCCGATTCTCATTCGTGACATTTTCCGAGTTATATGTAGGTACTTTTAAAGATTATTTAGACACCACTGACAAACGGTGAATGAAAACATCGTGAGGAACCTTGACTTGTAATTTCCGATTATAAGTTTGAAATCGCCAACCCGCTTTGAGTAAACGGGATTAATGCTCAAATCTTCTTCGTGTGAGAAGAGGCTTTGCCTAGCAGTATGCACTTATAGGCTAATTAGCTTCTGCCCGCGACATCGTACGCGCAATTTCGTTTTCTCCCGTTCCCGTAGGATTTTTAGGACTTTTTTCTTTTCGGCTGATTTTTTTTTTGTTGTGTTTTTTATTGTCAGGATAAGGTTCTTATGATAGACAAAAATCCTGAAAATGTTATGGGAACGGGAGAAAACGGGATTGAGCGTAAGAAGTCGCGGGCAGAAGCTAGTTTGCCTATAAGTGCCTACTGCTAGGTAAAAGTCTATTCTCACACGTATTGTTGTACACGTGTTATAGAAAACGAACCTATAGCCATTTTTTATACTACGACGGTGGCAAAAATGGTCACGGCCCACCTGATGGTAAGCGGTTACCGTGGCCTATGTACGCTTGCAACACTTGGTGCATTACATGCGTCTTGCCGACCCTTAAGAAACTTATTCACTCCCCTCTTGAAGAACCATTTAATTCTAAACCTATTGTAGAGTATTTCCAAAAACTCATCAATGGCTCGTCAGTCGCGCATACAGCCACTTGACCGACAGTCATTAATATCAAATTACTTAAACTTATATGCCCGTAATATTCTGTAGAGCGTGAATTGAAATGCCATATTAATGAATTCTTAATAATTATAAATGATTCACTATAACTACTTATAGTGAGACCAAAATTGATGTGAAATGTTTGTAGACAGACCATAAAGGAAATTAAGTCGTAAATTCTACAGCATAGTATTATATTATACTATCGGACCCGACAGACGTTGTCCTGCATATCCACTTGAATGTATAAACAAAAATTCATTCAAATTAGTTCAGCTGTTTAGGATAAATAACCTAAACACCGACTGCAGCGCCATCTGTATTCCTAGATCCTTTGAACACACGCAAAAAATTTCATCAAAATCGGTCCAGTCGTTTGAGAGAAGTTTAGTGACATACACACTCACAGAAGAATTATATATATAAAGATTACCGCATATTTGTGACACTTTTGTTTCAAGATAAATGAGACTTTAGCTACTGACTTCCTACAAGACGTGATTTTTGTCATATCTATAAAATAATATGAGTCAAGACTGCCTCGTTGGCCGAGTGGTCGCAAGTGCGACTGCCGGGCAAGGGGTCTGGGGCTCGATTCCCGTGTCGGGCTAAGTTATTTTATGGATTAAGCCGGTAAACGAGCAGACGGATCACCTGATGGTAAGCAATCAGCGTCCCCCATGGACACCTGGAACACCAGAGGCGTTACAAATGCGTTACCGGCCATTTGGGGATTAGGTGTTTGAGGATGATTGGGGATTCAGGAATTGGGGAGATTGGGGAAGGGGAGGGTAATTGGGCCTCCTGTAACCTCACTCACTCGACGAAACACAAAGCAAGCGTTGCTTCACGTCGGTTTTCTGTGAGGCCGTGGTATCACTCCGGTCGAGCCGGCCCATTTGTGCCGAAGCATGGCTCTGCAACACTTGAAGTATTACTAAGTTTTTAAAAAAATTCTCAGTAGTAGCACGGAGTCTGGAAATGTGCCCGGTATGTGGCAATAGGCTCACCCCCTATTACATGGGACTCATAAGATAAATAGTGTAAAGTGGGTGTTACATTGTACAGTGGCATAATGTGCACCTCTGTCTATCCCTTCGGGGATAAATAGGCGTAATCTTATGTTATGTTATGAGTCAAAATCATAATGCAGAGCAATATCTTTAAAAAAAAGTATATATGGCCTTTTCGCACCGTGTAAATTATTCTGTTTATTTTTTACTATTTTTCTTGTTTAATTTCTGTAATGCTGCAAATAATTGTTTTTCTTTATTTCTTTCTATATGTGTAACCTAGCTTCACTGACAAACTAGCTGATAGACATTTCACAAATAATGTGGATGAATCGAATAAAATGTTTTATCTTTTATTCTCACTCTCTTGTGTTACACTTTTATATTGTTATTTTATTAAATTGTATTGCCGTAGTTATTCTACTGCCGGTGAGCGCACAGAGCGGACGTGTTTTAATATTTTTTTATAAATATAATAACCGGAATTAATTAAAACAAACCTTACGGCACCTGAATAAAACATCTTATTCCACAATCAAACGCGAGTGACTTGCATCGAATTTACTCTCAGCATCGAGCGGAGAACGTGACATCGAGCTCGTAACCGCTTTTCACCCCCTCGGGGAAAAGGGACAGAATATTACTTTTGCACCATTCACACCAAACAGAGGCGTACACGCAGCTCCCACGTGAGTACATCGTACATAGATCTACAATGAGCAAACCACGAACACCGCCTGGAAGTGGCATAGGCCCGGAACGCAATGGATCTTATCCGAACCTGTCTGAATCATACAGCGAAATTACACCACAAATTACTCATCGTAATAAACGAAAGTTATTCGATGATAATGAAGCGATAATATCAGATATTGCTGAAATAAAAAAACAAATGTCTGATATGATGGAACTATTAAAGTCATCTCGGAACCAACAAATTGAAAGTATAAATCAACTCTCTGTAAATGTTACTGCAATAAAAGCTGAAGTTAATAATATTAGCTGTACTATGCAAAATATTATCATAGAAAATAACAGTCTAAAGGAACAATTCTCAAAATTATCAGTTATTGCTGAGACTACTAAAAAGAATGTAAACAATCTTGAGGCAGATGTAAAAAACCTAAAAACTGCCCAAACAATTACAACGTACGATGAAATCTTCTCTGAAATAGAAGAGCGGAGCGTTAGAGCCCGAAATATTGTTGTTGTCGGAATACCTGAATCTCAAAACGATATAATAGCGAGTCGGCAAAATTATGATAGGACGGAAGTTATTCGAATAACTCAGCTAATATATAATGACTGCCCTCAACCAACTAAAATATTTCGATTAGGAAAATATAAATCAGAGAAAACTCGTGCAATAAAAGTGTGTTTCTCATCTGAAACCACAGTGAAGAACATACTGCGTAACAGAAATAAGGTAGATAAGGAAAATATCAAAGTATTCTCGGACCAAACCCCATACCAGCGGAAATATCTCCAAAATCTAAAAGAAGAGCTAATGAATCGCAATTCAAACGGAGAAAATGATCTTTATATAAAGTATATCAAGGGAGTACCAAAAATAATGAAATCAAAAGACACACAAGCCACGCCAATGGTAAATGAATCTTCAAAAAACTAGCTTCGACAAAGGAGAAAATGACGTATCAAATATCCGACGACTATTCAGACATAAATTTTACAAAGAAATCCCTGAAATGTTTCTATGCGAATGCTCGCAGCATTGTAAAACCAGGAAAGTTCGACGAGCTTAGATGCGTCATTGCCTCCACGCGAGTAACTATACATATTATTATACTTACGGAAACCTGGATTAAGAGTGAAGACGAAGCAAAAATGCTTCAGATACCCTCTTACACTCACTACTATAATTATAGACAGAATAAAAGGGGAGGAGGGGTCTCAATATTTGTACACAACAATCTCAAACATCACCTTGTTGAGGAACAATGTGTAGACGACACCCATTATCTCTGGATATACGTAAAGAAGTTTTCTTTAAATGTCGGTGCTATTTATAAACCCAATAAAATGAACATCGATAATTTTCTCGAAATTTATTCACAACAATTATATAAATTGAAACGAACAATAGTATTTGGTGATTACAATCTTGACTTACTCAACCCAGACTTAGCCACAAAGAAATATAAGCAAGTTCTGAAGGAACACAATTACAGAATTTTGAATAAGATTAGTCTCAAGTACTGCACCCGTGAAACTGCTTCAACCAAAACGATGTTGGATCATGTCTCCTGCAATCTTAACCCTAGATTACTACTCTACGTCGCAGAGGCGCCCGCGTTTTTGATATATTGCTTTCTCTTTTTATCCTTTGCGCGTACGGCATTCACGTTCAAGGACATCTCAGTCATCGCCAGCACGTGTCGCAGGACGGTGGTTGCATTACGGTAAGTGTAATAGTTTTTTTTGATATTACTACCCTTGGCGCTCCAAAGACGTATGAGTAGTTTGTATGAAAGTTGTACGCTATTAATCAAATTATTCTGTTAGTGTTTTTTTGTTCATTATTAGTTACTACCAGTGTGTTTTATCTTTTTTTTTAGGTACGTTTTGAAACTTCAACATCATGGCTAGTAATAGAAAAGCTATGGATGATATTATAGCTAATTGGCTAGAAGAAAGCGACCATAACAGTGATGATAACTTTTCGGAAGATGACTCTGAAATTGAAGATCATGTAAGCGATGAAGACGTTCAGGACGATGTAGAAGAAGGGTACATAGAAGATGAAACTATAGAGAACTCCAGGGACATAAGAGCTGAAGAATCTGTTTCATCTTTTGTCCCAGAAAATAGTGAGAGTTTGGAGCAATCCAGTTCTGATCGCCGTATCCTAGTCCCGGCGCGTCGAACATTGAAGGGCAAGAATCAGCACTGTTGGTCTACTTCTAAAGGTGAAAGTCGAGGTAGAACCACTGCTATAAACATTGTGTACACTTCTAGAGGCCCTACTAGGATGTGTAGAAATATCTTTGAGCCTAGTGTGTCTTTTGATTTATTCATCACGGAAGACATTGTTGGTGAGATAGTGAAGTGGACAAATGTGGAAATATCTAGGAAAAGACCAGTAGGTCTTTTCCTAGATATTTCCAGGGTATTTCCAGTAGGAAATACCCACGCTACCTACAGAGATACATGCTCCATAGAAATTAGAGCCTATTTTGGTATTTTGACGCTAACTGCTGCAATGAAAGATAACCACCTAACTGCAACTGAGCTATTTGATAGTACCTTTTCAGGGTCTAGGTATTTAGCTGTGATGAGCAAGGAGCGTTTTAACTTTCTCACGCGATGTTTGAGAATGGATGACAAGACTTTGCGTCCTGCCGTACGCCAAGAAGATCCTTTTATTCCGATCAGGAAGATATGGGAGATGTTTATAGAGCAGTGCAAGTCTAACTACACACCGGGAAACTACCTAACAGTAGATGAACAGTTGGTTGGATTTCGAGGCAGGTGCCCCTTTCGGATGTACATTCCGAATAAACCAAACAAGTACGGGATCAAAATACCTATGATGTGTGACAATAGTACAAAATATATGGTTAACGCTTTGCCATACATCGGAAGAGCCACCGACACCGGAGGATTACCTCAGGGAGAGTACTACGTAAAGGAATTGACCCGTCCTATACATGGCACTAATCGTAACGTGACATGTGATAATTGGTTCACGTCTGTATCGCTGGCCAAATCACTACTTGCTGAACCATACAAACTCACGCTTGTTGGTACGATAAGATCTAACAAACGGGAAATTCCTCAAGAAATGAAAAACACCCGGCGTCGACCTGTTGGTACATCCATGTTCGCCTATGATGGACCTTTGACTTTGGTTTCCTACAAACCAAAACCAGCTAAAATGGTGTTCCTTTTATCTTCGTGCAACGAAAAAGGACTCATAAATAATGAAACTGGAAAGCCGGAGATGATCATGTTCTACAACCAGACCAAGGGTGGTGTAGATACATTGGACCAAATGACTTCCTCTATGTCATGCTCTAGAAAGACTAACCGATGGCCAATGGCTATTTTGTATGACATGCTAAATATATCTTTTGTAAACTCATATGTTATATATTGTCATAACATATCACAAAAAATGAAAAACCCCTAAGTCGAAGACAATTTATGAAAAAACTTAGCACGCAGTTGACTACTGAATGGATGCAAAAAAGACTAGAAGCACCTACGTTGAAGCGCAATATCCGGGATATAATTGAAGTCATCCTAAAAAAACCTTCCGATGACTGTTCTGAAGAAAATGAGGGTCCACCACCGCCAAAAAAAAGAAGATATTGCTCTTATTGTACATCTAAAAAGAAGAGGATGTCCAAAATGACGTGCGCCAAGTGCCAAAAATCTATCTGCGGCGAACATCAAGTTCATGTATGTATCGGATGCATCTAAAATATTTTTTTGTTACATTGTTAGTTTTTTTTAGTTGATTACTTCATAATTTACTATTTTTTAAGAGAATGTATACTTTAAGTTTTTGTTTTTTTATTTTTAATGAGAAGACTGTTAAATTACCTAAGATCCTAAAATTTGTTTCTAAGATTTATTTGATTAAAGATTTTATAATAAAAATATATAAATATTAATTAAAACTGTGTTGAATGACTGCCTCGTTGGCCGAGTGGTCGCAAATGCGACCGCTGGGCAAGGGGTCTCGGGTTCGAATCCCGGGTCGGGCAAAGTATTACTGGGTTTTTAAAAATCTCAGTAGTAGCACGGAGTCTGGCATTGTGCCCGGTATATGGCAATAGGCTCACCCCCTATTACATGGGACTCATAACATAAATAGTGAAAAGTGGGTGTTACATTGTACAGTGGCATAATGTACACCTCTGCCTACCCCTTCGGGGATAAAAGGCGTGATGTTATGTATGTTATGTATGTGTTTTTCTTTTTTTAGTAATCTACAAAATTACATAAACAGTCAAAACATATCAATCATACTTATAGGTTTTTAATAAAATCATTAGTAAATATGATGCGCCTCGCAAGCGTATGAGTAGTTTCTTTGTGCGTCGCAACATGAGTAGTAATGTAGGGTTAACGAAAATAATTTTCATATTGTTACTGTGGAATCTTCGATGTCTGATCACAAACAATTATTTTTAGAGATAAAGCAACACCAACCCCCACCTGTCATTAAACAGAAATATAACGCCATTGATTATAATAAACTATTTGAATACCTAGGTGACTATTCTAAAAATTTGAAAGAACCAGAATACGAAATATTTTCTAACAAATTACAAAGTGGCTTGGATGAATGCAAAATACCAAAGGTCAAACATCTAAATCCTCCACGACAAGACTGGATAAAAAAGGAACTATTGGAGGAGATAAATAAAAAGAATGTGCTATGGCAAAAATATAAAGCGGACATAACAAACACGGAACTCAAGAAAAGATATGAACAAATAAAAGTTACGATCTCACACAATATAAATAAGGCAAAGAGAGATTACTACCTGGGGAGGTTTGAAGAAAATTCAAGTAAACCACGAAAAATGTGGCAACTTATTAACGACCTGACAAGAAATAGGCTACACGGCAGAAGTGGACCGGATAAACTTGAAATGGCAGCTGGTGTAATTACAGACCAAAAAGAAATATGTGAAAGCTTCAACCTATACTTCTCGACTATTGGGTCAACATTGGCAAATGCGATCATACGAAAATTTAATGCAGGTACAGTGTTTGAGGAGTGTGGATTGACTGACGAATTGGTAATGGATTCTCTGGAACCAGTAACAGTAAAGGAAGTAATTGCTATAATTAAACACATGGACTGTAATACTGCATCTGGTATTGATGGTGTGACGACAAAAACGATTAAACACGTTACCCCTATTATTGCAACAGAACTAACAGACTGCATCAATAACTGTATAACAAAAGGTACGTTTCCAGATAGTTTAAAAATTGCAAAAGTTGTCCCAATTTCATAAGTCTGGAAGTAAATTTGACCCTAGCATACCGCCCCATATCAGTTCTCCCGGTGATCTCTAAGATTTTTGAAAAGATTCTTTATAACCGCCTAGAAATGTTCCTAAATTCAAAAGACTTCTTTTATTGTAAACAGTACGGATTTCGAGCCAAGTCAAATACTCTAGGAGCAACAATTGATCTCGTATCTAAAATAAAAAACTGTATCGATAAAAAACAAGTGGTCTTGGGTATATTTGTAGATCTTAAGAAAGCCTTTGATACTATTAGTCACGACATACTATTACACAAACTAAACCTCAGTGGTATTAGAGGCAAAGCACTTGACATTTTTAAATCATACATGGATAACCGTAAACAAGTAGTGAAAATGGGTGATTGTGAAAGCAGCGCCCGTATTCTCGATTTCGGCGTCCCTCAGGGATCCATATTGGGCCCTCTCATGTTCCTTGTCTATATTAACAGCATCAGTGAATTGGGCCTAAAAGGAGACATTTCCCTATAGCTGATGATACGAGTCTGTTTTATTTTGGAGACTCAGTTGAAGATCTAATGACTGACGCTCAGAACGATCTTAATCTACTGAATGAGTGGTTTCAGTCAAATCTGTTAACTATCAATACTACAAAAACAAATTATTTAATTTTTGCTGCAAAAAATAGAAAAAAAACAGATAAACCTTGAACTTAAAATAGACGGCCAAATACTCGAACGAAAATATAAAGAAAAATATCTTGGGCTAATCTTAGATAGTAACCTGACCTGGAAAGCACACATTGAAAAAATTAAACTTAAACTAGGCTCACTTTCAGGGGCACTGCGCAATATATCAAAATGTCTCCGCAAAGAGTTAAATATCTAATTTACAATTCTTTAATTAAACCTCATATAGATTATCTCATTGAAATTTGGGGCACTGCATGCAAAACTAACGTAGATCAAATTCAACGAATTCAGAACAGATTAATCAAAACCCTATTTAATTTAAATATCGGACACCTACTGAAAAATTATACCAGAACACAAGGTTAATGAATATAAAACAAACATATGTATACTACACATGTATTTTAATACGTAAAATATTAAATAAGGAAATCCATTCAAACTTAATTTTTTTAAAAACAGCAAACACGTAAAATAAATCTTAGACGTGCGAGTTACTTAGTAACCGTCCCTAGAACTAAATATGGAAAAAGAAGTGGAGTTCGAAGGTATTAATTATACAATAGACTACCATCAATGATAAGGCAAGAAAAAAGTTATGTGCGGTTCAAAAAATTACTTAAAATTAATATAATTAATAACTACAAATTATGAATACTTGTAAGTATAATTAAAATATTGACTAGTGTTTACTCCTAATAACGTAAAAGGCAAATTCTAAATAGTTTAAATTAAATACCAAGTACAATAGTAAAATAAAACAAGTACATTAAGACGTATAAACTATGCCATCAATGCCACATCTAGTAAAAATAGTTCATGTATCAAGTCATTGATTAACTTATTGGTTTACCCACATTTACTTCATATTTTTGTTATAGTTTACTGGTCTGCCCGTGTTGCTTGATTCTGTTATTTGTGTATATTTATCACTTTACTCACATTTTTAAATAGTGAACATTTGTATTTGTTCTTTTGTATTGTTTTTGTTTATATTATTATGTACGTACTACTGTGCGCTCTAAATTGTTTACTTTTGTATGAAATATTGTTTCTCAGTAAGTGAATTATGTATATGATTCTTTATGAGAAATAAAGATATTCTAAACTAAAGTATTGTATTGCTATTTTTTGTTCCTTGCATTCATGCCGTATGCTGAATAAAACTCTTTTCATTTCATTTCAACTTTGCCCTGTCCGCAGATCCACCAGCATCAGCAGTAGCTACCCCGTCATCAGACAGCATCAACCTCCCAGCCCAACCGATACTAGAGACAGAACACGTATACGATGCTACCATCATGCACGTCGACGGTGCATTCTTCTGGGTCATCACTGAAGATCCTGATGAAGTTAAGAAGTGAGTACTAACTACCTATAATTTAAATGTGACTTTTAATCAAGTCAAAGTCAAAATCATTTATTTCACAACACATAACATCGCGGCTTTTATCGTCGAAGGGGTAGGCAGAGGTGCAAATTATACCACAGTACAATGTAACACCCACTTTTCACTATTTATGTTATGAGTCCCATGTAATAGGGGGTGAGCCTATTGCCATATACCGGGCACAGTTCCAGACTCCGTGCTACTACTGAGATTTTTTTTAAAACCCAGTAATACTTTGCCCGACCCGGGAATTGAACCCGAGACCTCTTGCTCGGCAGTCGCAATTGCGACAACTCGGCCAACGAGGCAGTCATTTATTTCAATTAGACCAGAAAGGCATTTTTGAATGTCAACAAAAAATTTAAAGTGATGCTATTTGCTCTATAAGGTGTAGATTCCTATGGAGAAGAACGAGCAAGAAACTTCATAGGTTACTTTTTTCAATCAGGTTCACTATACAATGTCTGATCCTGATGTGATGATCCTGAGGTCAGTCAAGGACCGCTGAAAACTTTTAAAACCCTTCTAACTAGAAATCAAAGATGAGACCCTTGCTCTGTAGTTAACAACATTTTTTTACTTTTAAAACTATAATAATAACCTAGTGTCCTTATTTCATTGATACATAATCATAAGACCAGCCTACAAAACTCCGAAACACCAGAATAAAGACTAAGGTTAATTTGATCACCAACAACTATGTATTTGATTTTGCAACCAATTTGACAGCAGCTCAAATCCCCTCCACAAAAATGCTAACTATATATGTAAACATTTTTTAACGCATGTTCAATGCACTAACCATATATTTTTACTTTCGAGTCTGATGATAGAGATGACGAAGTTCTACAGCGACCACCACCGGGACATCACCGCGGACGAGGTGAAGACGCTCACCTGCTGCGCCTTCTACGACGATGATAGCAAGTGCTACTACCGAGGCCTGTTCCTTAAACTAAATGATGTAAGTATTATATTATTCTTTTTAAAATATCACATATATATTTAACCTCATAGATTGTTTAACACCTTCATGGTGAAGAAAAAACAATTTATTTATTAACTATGTACGGCCACTGCCACCGTAAGACTACTATCGGTTGCGCTGCAGCGCTTATACACACATGCAAACGCATGTTTTATCAGTGTGCGTACGCGTGCGTGTGTTTATGCGTACGCACGCGTTTTTATGCACATTAATATGAAATTATTTACGCATTGCCGTGTGAACATCACTCACGGTGGCAGTGGACTTTTGACCTTTGACTGTACATACTGCTATCATTACAAGAACTAATACCTAATGCAATACTGATAGATAAGAGTTAATAAAGGCGTTTACACTTGTACAGTACAGTGTTGTATAAGGAACAAGTTTATTGCAAAACAAAAAAGAAATAAATTTATTTCATATTTTGTACTAAAAATTGGGGATCAATACGTTGAAAAGTGTGATACTTCGTAATTTTTTAAAATTAATATTTGATGGGTTAACGTTTGACCACTATCTCGCCTGGTGGTAAGCGATGATGCGGTCTACCATGGAGCACGTCGTCTCATAAGCAAGCTATTCACTCGGGCTTTGAAGACGCCCAGTTTATACCCTTCAGGAAATACAGTCTCTGGCAACGAATTCTACTCCTTAGCAGTATGCACAAGAAAGCTTGTTACAGGATTACATTAATAAAATTTAGATTATACCATATTCTTGCGGCCCCATAAACGCGTTTTGAGTTGTGATGATTTTTAGACAGGCTCTTTTGTCTTCATCTTTCATGAAAGTTTTCCACTCCAAAGACAAAAATATTAATTTGATATATCTGTTACCAGGAGGACAACACATTAGCCGAGATCTTCGTGGTGGACACGGGAGAGATGCGCGGGGCACCCGTAGAGTGCGTGCAACCGCTGTACAGACGGTTCTGTACACGACCGCCCTACGCACGCTGCTGCCATCTAGCGGGGGTCAGTATGCAACTGATATGAATATTAATATGCGGCGTCTTCCAGGAGCGGTCAGTTTACACACTGTGCATACGTGGATAGTAGACATAAAGTACTTTGTGAAAAAAAATGTGATTAGGTACTGTAGCATGTAAGATTTTTTTATAATAATTAATATTGACTATAAAAAAGAAATTGTAATTGAATGATAAGGGCACGGACTAAAAAAACTATTTAATAATAAATATAATAATGGAGAATAACAGAACTATAAAAAATCATAATAGTATCTACTAATACAAATAAATAGTTGCTTGCTTCTTGCTCACACCATTAACTCTTCTCTGCATCACCCAAAGGTCAGACTGGTAGAAAATGCCTGCGGCATTAAGTCCACCTTATGTACATTTTGTCCATTAAGCTTTAAATAAATAAATAAATAATACGAACCATGTTACTTATAGGTGGACCTCGTAAGCTACAACAACAAGAGCCTGATGGAGAAGCAGGAGGTGTTCATGTCGGCGTACGTCGGCACGCAGGCCAGCATCGAGGTGGATGATAAGTTAGTATCTTCATAACATCATCATTAGCAACTGCCCCGTTGGCCGAGAGGTCGCAGGTGCGACTACCACGCACAGGGTCTCGCAAAGTATTACTGGGTTTTTTTAAATGTCAACAGTAGAACAGAGTCTGAAATTGTGTCCGGTATATGGCAATACGCTCACTCCCTATTACATGGAAGTCATAACATAAATAGTGAAAAGTGGGTGTACAGTGGCATAATGTGCACCTCTGCGTACCCACTCGGGGTTAAAAGGCGTGATGTTATGTTATGTATCATCATTATTAACCACAAGACGTTGATGTAGTAGCTTAGATAGAACACCATTCAATATTCCAACATCCATAACTTTGCAGTTTATAATACAAAAAAGCATTCTTTTTTCATTCGATTGCACGGTTGGCCCGCTGGTTGGGCTACTGGCTGCCGTCGCGGGTTCGATTCCCGCACGGAATAACTCTTTGTGTGATCCGCAGATTGCTGTTCCGAGTCTGCATGTCATGTGTATGTGAACTTGTACGTTTGATAACCCACCCACGACACAGGAGAAAACCCTAGTGTGGAGCTAACGTTTTTTTTTTTTATATATTCTACAACATGCTTTTTACCCTAAATAAACATTTCATTTATTTTTTATTTTCAGTACCTCGGAATCTCTAGGCGTGTTCGTGATACTGCCATCCGGCGAGACCCTCAACAAAATAATCGTGCAACAAGGACTAGCCCTGCCAAGTAAGTAATCACTTATTCAGTTTAAGTATTGAAATTAGTCGGGCTGTTGCGCAAAGCAACGATTCCCGCGTACAAAAATTCTTTGTGAAATTCACTTCACTAATTGTTGTTCCTGGTCTAGGTGTTGTTTTATGACTATGTGCTTAGATCCCGTTTATTTATTATTTCTATCATTAGTTTCATCAAGAACAACCTATAAGTGGCCACTGCTGACCAAAAGCCTCTTCTCACACGGAGAAGATCTGAACAATAATCACGGTGCTTGTTCAATGCGGGTAGGCGACGTCAAACTTATAATTAGAAATTATAAACCCAGGTTTCTTCACGATAATTTCATACACTGTTTGTCAGTAGTGTCTAAATTAACTTAGAAAGTACTTTGGTACTTGCCGTTGGTAGGTATTGTAGCTTGACGATGTGGTTTTACATTTACAGTTGACAAGTTGGCTGGCGACCTGGCGGCAGCCGGCCCGAGCGACGGGCTCGATATAACCGACTGCCCCGAGTATGACGACCCTGTTGAAGCTGTTACGGTAATAATAACAATATCTACATTTTATAATAACTATCGTGAGACATACTAAATGAACTAAAAATCGCGGGTTACTGATGCGAGTGCCAACGCTGGCCAGTAGGCTGCGCGACATGAGGAAGAACCCCTCTGTAGTTCGAAACTAGTAGAGCTTTTCTCAGTATATTCACGTGAGTAACCAGCGATTTTTAGTTAATATCTACATTATGTTTTATTACAAAAAATTACATTTATAATCTTCATTGTAAAATTATAAATCCGAAATTATTTATTTGTGTTTCATTTACGTCGCAATGTAGCGATTTTAAGGTACAGGCTTTGTTTAGAGATCGCGAGAAGGCTCTCCTTTGACCAAACAGGTGAAGTGATCAGCTGTGATTTGAGCCCAGCCAAAGTTTAACTTCTTTGTACTAAAAATCTTATTTGATCTTTAAAGGTTTTATAATATAATTGAAAAGTCTTATCTTTTGTGAACAGGGCTATAAAAACCGCGACGAGATTGACATCTGCAAGCATTACAAGGGCGGCCCGGAAAAGACCTGCTTCAAAGGCGCGCGGTGCACTAAGAAACACATTCTTAAACACCCTGGTTAGTATACACACATCCTGTATAACTACTACTTTTAATTAGAATTTGTACTGAGGGCTTAGTACGAATTTCTTTTGCGTTTAAAGTAATCGGAACGAGTACGCTATCGGAGCTGTGATTGGCCGGCTCCAATGAATAAACCAATCAGAGAACCGAGTTCGGTCTGGTTTCGATTACTACGAAAAAGAAACTCGTACTAAGGCTTCAGGTAACTTTAGATGAATTTTAAATTCACATAACTCGACATTAACAATTTATACTCCGCTAAATCGATTTTACTAATATTCTGTATCAAGCTTAAAATGTAACAAAAAAATGACGAAACTACAAATCTTGAACATACATAACCTCACGCCTATCTCCCATGGGGATATGCAGAGACAAATCTTGAAAAACGCCGTCAAAAATACTCGATCTACACTACGCTAACTACAAATAGCGGTGTATACGCGGGGACGCATCGCTTGGTTTTTACATTACTGTGACTCTAACGACACTTGGCACCGTGTTAGCTGTCATCACGCTAAAGCTAGTTCGTATTTGTTCAAGTAATTTAGTAAACTATTAAAATGTCGATCCATTTTAGTCTATTATATAGGATCCCATCAGATCCCAGATACGCAAGTAGCATCTTAAATGATGGGATCTGCTAAATTACTCGCTACTCGACTATCATTAGTGTAGTGCGATCAAGGCTAAAAAGAGGAATTCCCTAAATTTCAGTATCTTTTTTCTTGAATTTGAGTATGTTTTTAATTCTTATTTATTTTATTATTATTAACTATTTATTTCAATCATTAACACAGATCATACATAATTTACACACACATAACAAAACATAACACAATATAAAAGCCAAACATCAACATATCCCAACTCGAAACAATAATTTTACTTTAGCCAGTACATGAACCGTACAACAGTGGTTTATATATCATCTTAAGTGTGGGAGAGCCATGCTTCGGCACGAATGGGCCGGCTCGACCGGAGTGATACCACGGCCTCAAAGAAAACCGACGTGAAGCAACGCTTGCGTTGTGTTTCGTCGTGTGAGTGAGGTTACCGGAGGCCCAATTACCCTCCCCTTCCCCAATCTCCCCAATCCCTGAATCCCCAACGATCCCCAAACTCCTAATACCCAAAAGGCCGGTAACGCACTTGTAACGCCTCTGGCGTTCTGGGTGTCCATGGGCGACGCCGATTGCTTACCATCAGCTGATCGGACTGCTCGTTTACCGGCTTATGCCATAAAAATGTACTGACAATCAAAACGTTCAGCAAAGGCGCTCATACTGTATTTCTTTCTGATTGATTTGAAGCAGTTCTAAGCAGTCTTATGTATGGTTTGGTTATTTTACAGATGGTTGGACCTTAGATCGTATCGCAGTGATGGGTAAATGCAAGTCAATACCCCTGCCCGCCCCGGACACGTGGCTCAAAGTCCTAGTGACAAATGTCTGCCATTACGACAGAGTCTATGTGCAGATCATTGATGAAAATGAAACAGGTAAGAATACATACTAATATTTCGTAGTCAAGTGCTTCAAGACAAAAGCCCACAACTAGTCTCTATAAGCTTTATAAAAAACTCGTTTGTTGAACTGGCGATCTCTATTGCCCAGAGAGCGCCCTTGACAATCACCTAATAAGGCGCGTACCTACGTCTCACGGCGGCCCTCTGTAACCAGCAGCTATAGCCAAATGCCATTTAGCGCTTGTCTACATATATAATAGAAAACCAAATTATATGGAACTAGCTTTTACCCGCGGCTTCGCTCGCGTCACAAAAAGATAAAAAGTAACCTATGTGACTATCCATCCCTTCAACTACCTTCAGTTAAAAAATCACGTTAAGCACCTCCGTTTTGCCGTTTAAGACAGGCAAACAAACAAATAGCTGTTCGCTCGCGTAAACAAAAATATTATTTTCAAGTTCAATCTTACAAGTCTAAATCGTCACTGGGCTGTCGTAAGATATGACTGGGAAGATATTAGAAAAAAAAAGCTATTACCACTTTTCGATGGACAAATCTAGATGGTATTTCTCACTGTGTTTTTCTTGTAACCTCTTAACAGATGAAGTCCCAAGCTTTGGCGTAGTTCTGCCCGCGACTACTCTGACAGCCCTCGTGAGAGACATGAACAGTCTTGCCACCATAGCGGCCTACAAGCCACTGACGGTAAGTTAAAGAAATTCTTAGAAGACTGGGACTTTTGTTTTGTGCTCACTAGATGGTGTGCATGTAGCTTTGCAAGTCTGCGTGTTTATCCAATCATTGATCTCTTAAAAATTTTGTGTCCAATGGTTTAATTGTTAGCAATTTCTCAACTGGTCTTACTGCAATAAATCAGTTAAACAGATCAAGCTGAGAACAAAGTTGGAACAGTTTAATACATACTGACAACACACACACTGTCTAAATAGTTAACCCCTCGAGCGTCCTTATGAGCACCCGGTGGATCATAAGAAAAATTATCCATGCTGCTTTCTCTTTTATAAAATCTATTATTAATGTTTTGTTTTTATTTTGACTTTATTTTTTATTTCTATCGTAATGATCCTTGTTTTCGTGTGCCAATGGCCAAATAAATAAATGCATTTTCTTTCTTTCTTTCTCCAAATGTCACGTGTGCACCCGTTGGATCATAAGGCACTCGGACGCTCGACGGGTTAAACACGCGTTTAACAGTTAACTGTCGTCTACCACAAAACCATGTTTAGTGGTTGTCTAGCTAAGCTAAGTTTAAATAAAACCTTTCTTTTAATTCTTTCAACGTCGCAATACATTCGTTCAATTCAGTCTTTGGCATTTCGTTCTAAATAAGTTAACGAATAAACATTTTTAAATTATTTATAAAATGATTTTATATTTAGCTTGTCCATCGTCTAAAAACTAAGAATTTAATTTTATGTTAAAAGTTTCATTACAATTAATTTTAGTATTTAATAAAATATTTGATGTAAGTACACAGAGTAAGTAACTAGTAATTAATAGTTATAGAAACGGAACACACAGTTTTTGTTATTGCATGTAGTTATTACATACGCGGATATACATATGTGTACAAGTCAGAAGTTATTATGAAGCAAATATAATTTTACTGTTACTCTTTTTCTATATTACCCTTATATTTTAACCATTATATCCCCAAGTGGTCACCGGTCATAGTGGTCACCGGTGACCACTATCTACTAACTACATTATAGACCTTATGGCCAATGTTTAGATACTACTTTTGTATGAACAAATTTAGGGGATGATTTTCAACAAACTTTATATTATTTGTAACATTTTCTCAGGTGGCACCGGCACAAGGAGAGTTAGTCGCTGCTCTGTATCCCCTGGACAACAAATGGTACAGAGCTCGAGTGTTGTCTGTGACCAGGGCTGACCAGACGGTCGAGGTAACATCATATATTAAATTATCGCACATAGTTCTATTTCTGTGAAGAAAAACTGTTGGTAGCTATTTCATTTAGTAATGGTGTTAATGTTGACACTGTCTTTTCCATTTTTTTTTAAGTACGTTGCCCCACACTAAGATTTTCTCTTGTGTCGTGGGTGTGTTTATAAACATACAAGTTCACATACACATGACACCCAGACCCGGAACAACAATCTGTGGATCACACAAAGTGTTGTTCCGTACGGGAATCGAACCCGCGACACGTTGCGTGGCAGGCAGTTGTCCAGCCACCGCGTCAACCGTGCAGTCAATATTGTAGAGCTGTACATAGTAGTATATCCCAACGCGGAGTACAGATACAACGCTCGTCGTGCAGGTGCAGTACCTGGACTACGGCACCGTGATGTGGGTGAAGGAGGACCAGCTGCGCGTGCTGGAGGCGCGCCACGTGTCGCTGCCGGCGCAGGCCGTGCGCGCCGCGCTGGCCGGCGTGCGCGCGCGCTCGCACCACTCGCACCAGTGGGCGCAGGCCAAGCGCGCGCTCGCGGACATGCTGCACGACGCCGTGCTCGACGCGCACGTCATGTATGTACACGGCCTTGGCTAGCAATACTCTAGTCTGCCTGCGACTTCATACTCACGACCCGGTTATCCTTTTGAATATAATGCACAAGTTTTCAGACAAATCAATTTAGCCGTTCTTGAATTATAAATAGTTTAACTAACACGACTGTCCTTTATTTGGACGTTTAATTAATTTAGATTGTTGATTGGGAGAGAATGCCACATAGCATTAATGTCGCCTTATTTACCATCACTTGTTTCTGTGTAGATTAAAGTTTAAATAGATAAAACCAACTTATAATTAAAATACCACACAGACAGTAATTCGAGAGGATACTGAAATGAAATGAAAAAAGTACAGAAGTAGTATGAGCTGAACTCGTCATCACAGCTAATGTCAAAATAAACTTTTATTCTTCGACTAATTGAGTTTGAAGAATATACATCACTAGCTTCTACCAAAGACTTGAACCGCGTTTCCGGGATAAATTACTATACGATAAATATAAATACGAATTCACTGACTGCCTCGTTGGTCGAGTGGTCACAAGAGCGACTGCCGGCAAGGTAACTCGGGGTCCATTCCGGGAACAGACAGGACAAAGTATTACTAGGATTTAAATTCTCAGTAATAGCACGGAGTCTGGAATTGTGCCCGGTATATGGCAATAAGCTCACCCCCTATTACATGGGACTCATACATAGCATTAATAGTGATTTTACATTGTACAGCGGCATTAAGTGCCGTAATGCGCACCTCTGTCTACCCCTTCGGGGATGAAAGGCTTGATGATTTATGTGTCATTCGAATTTATGTTTTTTTTTACTCAATCGTAATTTTACACTATAATTTTTTTATATATAATTATGGCCGACGTTTGACCACTATCTCGCCTGGTGAAAAGCGATAATGGTGTCTACGATGTAGCACGTCGTCCCATAAGCAAGCTATTCACTCGGGCCTTGAAGACGCCCGGTTTATACCCTTCAAGAATCACAGACTATGGCAAAGAATTCCACTCTTTAGCAGTACGCACAAGGAAGCTTGATGCGAAAGCGAAGCGCTTCATGCGTGTGGGTGGGACATCTACCATGAATCGATGACGCTCCGATTGTCATATCATTTATTTATTTCTCTCATAATCATTTACACAATTATATACAATTTTACAATAGGGTAGACGACTAATTTTTATTTTAATGTCCGTCTGATAGATTATTTAAAAACATTAGACACGTATTTTTTATTTTCTCACAGAAACGAATAGTTTCGAAGATATATTGATTTGAAATGTTGCGTGACGTCACTTCTCAGTACATTTTATACTAAGAAATGACGTTTTAGCCCCCACTCCTAAACTTTGATTCGTTTTATCTAAGTATTGTTTTATTATACGACAAAATAAAAAAATACGTGTCTAATATTTTTTCATTACCTAACTTACGGACTAATTATATTTTTAATTTTCATACCCTGTCATCATCCCCATTAAACTGGATACTGGTGTCTGTTGTAAGCTAAACATTAATATGTCTTTATCTCGTAACTGATCCTTTATTCTCTTTTCAGAGCACGTGAGTACGACGAGATAACAGTGGAGTTATTTGACAAGGAAGGTTACAGTATAGCAGAGCAGCTAGCTGCTATCAACATGGTCGAACTGACATCGTACAGCGTTGTATTTGACACGGAGATGCAGAAAGTGGTCGTACCTTAGATAATAGGTATAATTATACTAATATTATTGAACAAATTACCTGTTTGTTACGTTACGTTCTAGTTTCAAAGGCCTTAACGAGTTTGTTATACGTTTGTAATCGAAACCAGACCGCGTTCGTCGGGAGCGGTCCATTTACACGCTGTATAAAAAGTATCAAAATTATCCAAGGTGGAATTGTGATGCCACCTGAAGGGGAAGTACTCTTAATACTTTAGATAGAAAATTTTCTTAAAGAAAACCATCCTTTATTTTTGAACAGAAAGAAAACGGCATTCAAATGTTTTTAAAAACTTGACTAAAAACTGTCTAAGTTTGCACCCTGTACTTTTATTGCATCAATCGTTCATTGTTTTCCTTTCATTCAATTTATGAAGTTTCTTAGAGAGATTTCATCCTTATTGACCCTAACAACCAATGCAATAAATGTACAGGTTGCTACTTTTACAGATTTTAGTCGGTTCGATTACTGTGAGCGACAATCAAATTTTAAAAATGTTTGAATGCAGATTTTATTCTTTTCAAAAGTAAAGGAATGTTTTCTATCTTAAGTATTAAGAGTACTTCCCCTTCAAGTGGCATTACAAAATTCTACCCTGTATATCTCTAGTAGATAAATCTACTGACAATTAACGTAGATCATAAGTGTATTGTGACATCTATCGACTGATAGGTTTTTTTAAACTTATAAAATTACTACAGGGTTGTTCTCGAAAAGGATTACGACAAATCGTTTACTAAAACAGAATCTCCATTAATAAATTTTCAACCTTATTACAAAGTTTTAAGGTTGAAAATCTAATAAAGGAATTATCGAATTTTGTCGTTATTTTAAGGAATAAATTTTAATATAGGTGCTTGACCTGGATTTGGCTGTGATGTGTGTAGTTGTGTGTAAGCGCACCCACAGGATAAAACCTAGTGCAATTTGTGATAAAGTACAAGGATATGATCGGTACGCATAATAGCTGTAATCACTTCATTTTATTTAATACTTATTGCACAAAAATCTTAGTTCGCTTGCAATTTGTAAACTAAGTTTGATGTTGGTCAAAATATTACTTGTAAGATTTTTAAGTACTCATAATTCAGTCGAAGTTGAAAGTCTTAACACCCGAATACTGAAAGGCTATTTAATTTTAATTTGTACTTAAATATCGTGCCATCACTGTCATTTTATACAGAACTAGCTTCTGCCCGCGACTTCGTACGCGCAAACCCGTTTTCTCCCGTTCCCATAAGATTTTCAGGAATTTTTTCTATCATAAGAACCTTTTCCCGACAATCAACTGTTTGTCAACAAAAAAAATCAGCCAAATCGGTCCAGCCAGTCCTAAGTTACGGCGTGACAACGGGAAACGGGTTTCATTATTATATAAATAGATTTGTAGTGACAGAACTATACTTAAGCTCGACTTCAAATTCAGTAGCGTTTCAGTATTTGGACATAAGTAAGCTCAAAAGTATGGAAATTTTATTTCTTTTGTACAATGACTACAAAGTTTAGTGGAATTTGTTGCTAAGCATTTCAGCGTTCATTTTTAACTCGATACTCCCTATTATGTAGTACTCAATGGCAGAATAACTGTTGAAAAATTGGTGTTACATTAACCCTTAAATTCATAATGTAGGAAAGCCCTAGGTCTCATTAAAAGTGTAGCTGTACGCGTAGCTTTCTACCTCGCACAGCAAAACAGTGGAATGATCTGTCGTCGGCGGTATTTCTGAACCGATACGACCTTCAAACTTTCAAAAAAAGAGCGTCCTTTTTAAAAGGCCAGCAACGCACCTGTGTCTCCTCTGATGTTGCGGGTGTCCATGGGCGGCGGTGGCTTATCATCAGGTGATTCGTCAGGTCGTTTGTCTCCTATTCCTTAAAACGCTAACGTAAAAAAGGCGTAACATAACAATATTACGCCTTTTTTACTTACAAAAGGTCTCATTGTGAATGTTGGACGATTTAGACGAATAAATGTATGAAGCTGGCGCGATTAAATCCGTTAATGTTGATGAAAGAAATGTATCGCAGTTGGAGTGTTTACTATGGTGTTCAAAATGTCTCTCAAATGTTAAGTCTGTATGCATTTATTTATGTAAAAATTGAATCTCTGTCACTCTCATCATTGTAGTACTTGTGATTCTAATATAAATCATTTTTATTCTTGCCCCTAATCTCACATGTTTCTTGAAACAGTAATGTTTAACTTCTTAATTTTCTTAGAGATAAACAAGTCTGAAGTAGTTTCTTTGGTTAGTTTCATGTTTTGAATAATAAAAATGAGTGCTAAATGTAGGTATGTTACCCTTGAATGTTAATATTTTATGAGATTGTGAATGAACAAATCGTGCACTGATTTATACTCGAAATTGTAAAATTAAATTTACTAGTGTTCTATACGACATAAGTTGCCTTTATAGATTAGAATGATATAAATATAAGGGTAATCTAATTTTTGTATTCCATCTTCATGTAGTTTCAGTCATTATAATAACACATAATTTTTAAATTATTCTACCCAATCTAAGTTAGGTCCTCATCACTGATCAAAAACTGAACTTCTAACTTCGTAAAATTATTCAATTAGTCATCATCATTAACTCTTTTCTAACCATTGCTCAGACCCAAGGCTTCCATTAGCACACTGCATTGCTGCATCAGTCTACATTTCTGTGATAGGTCAAAGTTGAAACGATGATTCAAGTATAAAATGTTATGTGAATGCAAATTCAAAATTTTATAAATACTATAATATGCTGCCAAGGCTCAATTGTGGCATTCAATGTTCATAGCTAAGTAATTGTACCTTAAGTATTTTTGCTAGATGTAAATCTACATTATATTTTTGTTATAAATACAAGTAGTTGATTATTGGACAAATTCCTATTTAGTGATTTATTATTTTTTAAGATTAATTTGTTTTTAAGTTTGTTAAGTTCCAAAGCAAAGTGACATTATTTGTATTTGCAATAAAACTTCGTACAAGTATGTGATGTTTTCTTTCTGGTATTCTGAAACCTAAAATGTTAGCATACTGCAGTTTGATATCAAGGAAAGAAAAAAATACCGAATATTTTTGACAAGTTTTTATTTCAACGAATCGACGCAAAAGAACCACTCCATAGCCCCCGCGTTAAGGCACTTCACTCCGCATATTTTCTAATACGAAACTAAATAGACATTTAGTGAAGCATAACTTATCACCACAGTGGTATAAATACTCAGACTAGCAATTTCATGTGCCATAACCAGACCAAAACATATTGAGATTCTGAAAAATTAAAGCCACGGTGGCCTTTACATAATTAGCCTAAAAATATATTCAGATAAAACTGTTTTAAGATAAAAATAAATGAACATTGCAAAATATTTGTTATTCGAAGAAGGCTGTTACATACCAAACTTCGATCACACAAACCCACAGGGGGCTCCATTCCACTAGAAAAATGAAACAGAGATAAACTATACTATCTCGGTATACAGTCACAATGATCCTAAAGACTAGAAATATATAAATAGGTACACGAATACTTAGTTCTACTGTTAATAGTTATTATAATAAACATTGAACACTCCAGGCGAAAACGATTGTAAAAACTACATGCATGAGTAATATCTTACCTAAGTAATATGAAGAATATGTCAAGGAAATTATGGACTGATCAGTACACTGACTTCTAGGAGCATAAATACATTGCTATAAGCCCCAATATTACACATAATACCTTAGATAACTTTCCTTTGACAATACAATGGACAATAAGTACAAGATGAATGACTAGACCAACCTATTGCTAGCTGCCAAGCTACATATACAGCACACCAGCATTACATTTGGCAAATTGAAGTTTATATATCAGCAGAATACATTGTAAAGCAAAATGATTACATGAGATAATGTCATTAAACATCAGTAACAAACAGCTTAGGTAATTCCGATTCTAAACGAATCACCCTCACCAAGGAAGTTAGGCTCCAATTATCATATGGATTAGAATTCTTTGGTGTATATTCTGGAGCCACAAAAGTACTGTAATATGATATCAATTCATGGGACTGATCTCCATCCAAATCTGCAATCATCAAAGACTTCTCCTGGTACTCCAAGTCAGGCTGGCACAGAGGCAGTGGGGTCTTGCTCTCAATAGGCCCTCGCACACAAATCTGCACAATGTCCGTTTGACTAATGTTCACATTGTGGGTCTGCTGCTTGTCAAATAGTACCAAAACAATCCTCTCAGAAATGTCATGAACGGTAAAGTTGGTGTATTTAATGAAAGCCGATATTGATGCAACATCTATATTGGATCGATAGAACATGTCATTAATATTTTTGGGACTTTGATTTTGAACATTGTATCTGACTTCATCAATTTTCAGTGCACCCTTTGCCAGGTGTGCACTGTTCCACTGTCATAATTTCAACACAAAGCCTCGTATGGAGTTTGCGAAGGCAAAAGAGCTAGGCCTCATAGCATACACATTGTTAGCGTGTACTCCCAACTGACATTAGTTGTGCCATTCCTTTCCAACATAAGTTTTAGGTAAACTCTGCAAGAATTTGGACATTCCCCTGAATTTTCCACCTTCAATTTTCCCGGACCATTTGTAAATGTCTCTATAGTGTTTCCAATGTTCTTCTTCATGCTTACATTGATTCTTTTTAGGACTGTAGGCGGAGGTTGTGTATGGTTGATTGGCTGATCCTTCTTGAGCATTTTCTTTAATACTGAAAAGGATATTAGTCTCACAGCTTCAGTGGTGCCATTCTTACAGATGTATGTAACTGTATCCATCTCAGCTAGAAGTTTCACAGACAGACAATCATCAATGGAATTGGCTCAGCCATGATCATGCCTGTAGCACCAGATATCATCAGTAGAGAGTTGTGGTTAGCATTGGGGTAAACAGTGGCAACTGTCAACAAATCATTCACTTTATCATCATTCATGTCTTTCACCATAACAGGAAAGTCAAGCGCAACTATTTTACTCAAATCTTTTCCCTGCTTGTGAATGTGCCAGTAATAGGTTCCAGAGACCGAATCCAGGGCTGCAAGCAATCCCTCAGTACCTGACACAATACAGTCCTTTTGTTTATCCCTATTGACATCAAGCAGGTGACAGTTGATATCAGTTGGTATTCTACTTTCCCTTGTGAACCAGCCAACTTTTCCAGAATTGCCAACAATGAGAACTACACCATTAACATTCTCACTGCTGGTTTTAGGTTCAAGTCTCATATGATTGCCTCGGTATATGAATATCAAGTTCTTTGTGTTTGGAATCGCTCCGTCGACGACCTGTACGGCTCCTGACAGTTCCATTTCATTGTATGGTAACTCCCAGCTGGTAGTTTTGTCTTGCCACTCGTTAGCGGCGCAGCTGCCGACCTCTGAGCAAGGAATGCCCCACAGGAATATCACAACGGTGAATATGCACATAAGTATGGAAGCGATGAACGCGCACCGGCGCGGGAAAGTCATCTTGGTGGATATGTCGGATTGTAAGAAGCTTACGTTGTCCATTGTGCTCTCCACTGTATTCACGTTGGTGTTAAACTCGTCCATGTCACTTATGCTGTAGTTCTTTGAAGATTGCAGGCCACTGTTGAAGTCCAGGTTGTTGCAACTATCCGTAGCTTTGATATGCATTGCATTTTCAAGCTTATCATCCTCTGATTCAGAGTCGGACAGTATTTGTTTCAGCGGTGCATAGAACCCACCATTCCCATTAGCTGACATGGCGTAGGGTCATATATATTTCATTTCACATTGTATTTTATTCAAATAGATCTTATTTTTATGAATAATAAGGAAAGCACGAATCCAATCAATAAACAATAACCCAAAAGCACTTTTGCGTTTTGTTCCTTCGTTTCCACTAGCCTAGCACAGATGTTTGACGGTTCTCGTTTCTACTTCTCACATAGAAGCACTGACTGTATTTGAATATAATATTCTTATTCCATACAGTGCGAATAATATTTTATTGTTTATTTTAAAGTATTTTTATTATTTACCATTGAGGTGGAGAGTTGTTTTGTCTTCATTATTATCGATAACAATTACCGAAAGTTTGTATTTCATTTTATGAAAGATGAAGTAACTAAACGAATAGAAGCAACCGCGGTAAATACAAAAACCTACCGTCCTTCACATGTTAATTTTTTTTTTTATTTTATTACGTAGTCCTTTTCTCTTTTTCAAAATATCAAAAACTTGTTCAATCTTAAAAGATATCTGTTAAAAGCTTAGAGTATTTAATCGACAAAAGTTAAAAACAGTTTGGTAGATAAATAGACTGTCGATCAATTGTTTAACATGGTCAGCATAGATAGGACTTCCTCTAACTTACATTTATTTTGTGTTATTTTTGATATGCAATCAGTCACCTTTGAATTTTCAAGTCACAGAGATATGACCTTATATTCAAACTGTACCTCCGATTCTATATTGGACCTGGGAATCGAACCCGCTGTAGTGGTGTAGTCATTATATAGGTAGTATATTTAGGGCCAATTTTTCTAACGCCAGATCTGGGAGCACGGCAGTGCTCCCGACCCCGACAAGTCGAACGCGAATCAAACACTGCCGTACCATCCTTTACTGGAACCACGTCGCAGCATTTTCAGGCCCCTATTTGAGAACCTCTGGATAAGACCAGAACGCAGAAATTTTCATCATAATTATAGTAAACTATAATCACATACTTAAAATCTAAAATTTCAAGTCTGTAGGTCACTTATTTTCATAGTTATGCGAAAGCAAAGTTTCGCATCTATGGCAGTCACTCTAAAGGATAAATAACTAAGGAGTAACTTTGAATGTATGACATTCTTCCATACTAAAAACAATCAAATGTCAATTTCATTCTACAGTTAAGACTGATGATTGAAAAATCGGCCCTAACTCATGCACACAAGTCTTTTTTTTTTAAGGGGGGGACTTTCATCGAATTTCTGCTCCCGCCTGGGTGAGGCGGGAGGGAGTGTCAGACTCTTACTGACTAAAAACCACCCCGTTCCTTCTCCTGCACGTCGAGCCGAAGTCTCGGTTACCCGTTAGGTTATCCGCGACTCCGAATCGGCATCGGCCCTATTGGGCCCCATCTGTGGTGGTCTGATGGCTCTTTGAGGCGCGTGCGGAACGCGACGAGCCGTACGATGGGTCTGTTTCTGGTCGGACGGGGAGCCACCCATGCTCGCTGTCCGCAGGCCCGCGCTTACGGTGGCCGGAGATCGTCCCGCGATCCCCAATGCCCGGTGTGTCCTTCGCGATGGCTGGGTTGTGAGGAGGCAGCGCTTCCCTGCCTCACGCGTCCCACCTCCTCCTTAGCTAGCATGACTGCTTCGCAAAAGGAGGAGACGGCATCTCATTCCCCCTCGCTCCGCATCATAGCCTGTACTAGGCCCGGACGCGAGAGGTCGCCATCGCCGATCACTTCCCTGAGGGCCCGGCGGTTTTGTTCGGTAAACAATTGCGAAGTAGCGGGTTATATACATAACTATTAAATGACTCTGAGTACGGCGGTTAATTCATACGCCCTTACTAAGAGGCTACACGTTCGACCCGCCAGTTTTGGCCGGTCGATAAACCGGCTTCAATCCGTAAAATTTATTCGTTGGATTTTCGACCGTATGTCAATACCTTATAAATGATTTGGTTTGGTACCATAAACTCAAAGATGTTATATTGACAGAAATGGATAGATTGACCTGATGGCCTCCATATTTACTGTGTGCAGTCAGGTAATTCAGGTTTTCATAAATAAAAATCAAAGTTTATAGGCAGAATGTATATTTTGTTTTTTTGTATATAAATTATTTGCAGTTCTTTCAATACATTAATCTACAAACATTTAAACACAAGTATTCTCTATTATGTCACATTTATTTAATTGGTGCATTCCCCTTACAAAATGGTACAAAAATAACTTCGTTTCAAAGACAATTGGTTATATATATTACGAAGACAGCGGATAGGTAATTATAAGTTATCATTAAATAATTTTGAGGCTCATTAATTTAATATTTATGGATATTTTTCTAATAAATGATATTCATATTGTGAAGCCTAAGTATAATTGAGATTATTCAAGGTACATACATGGTCTATACTATATTAGTGAATGTCACTAGCCGAACTTTCTTCACATTCTATGCTTTGCTTGTGTTAAACTTGGTGACACTACACATATTATATATTATTAATTCTACAGCCTAATGAAACGTTATCCAGCTACGTCGAAGTTTCTACCCCCTAATGTCACAAAGTTCAGCACAAACAAAGCTTACACAACACCAAACCATTACATGGTTACACAGTGGCGACTATATATTCATATTTTCTCATTACTTATCAATAAAAGGAAATAAATAGAAAACAAAACAAGAACTATGTACATGGTGTTCAGCCTCAAAATACTTCCATTTCAATTACATATTACAGTTCTCAATATGGTTTTTAAATGATTTGATGGCACTTTTATATAACTAGGTTATGTATGTGTGAGTGCCGAGTGCCGAAACACACCGGCATGCAGGGACACGTGTCTACCAACCGTGAATAGGAACAAGAAAGAACAAATTGTAAGGTCCATGTAATCCTAACTTAACCAAGAATAAATAAATAAAAATATAGCTCTATTATATAATGTGATGACTTGCTTAACACGATGGACAAGATTAGGCATTAGTGAACAATTTGCTACAATAATAATATCAGCAGGGAATCATTGCGGGCGCGCACAGCCAGGCCGAGCCCGAGCTGTGGGACGCGACAGAAACTTATTCACGCAATACTTGCACAAACAGTACTTCAAGTTCCAGGAATCAGTCTTGCGTTATTTTCTCAAAACATCTTTATATACAGACACAGAATAGGCTTAATAAAAATAATCTGCGAAAACATTTCACTAAATACCATAGTTGAGTCCCATATTCAATACTTACAAATAATACAGTTAACATTATTAATTTTACTATTTTATAAATTATTTTGTTAGTCGGTATTTAAAGGATCCGGCCCTTTCTAGTAACCTGTACTAGGTATTACAATGCATATTAATTTGTACAAATAAGATTATAATATTATGATAATGCAAACTCGAAGTCCACCTTAGGAAACTAGCAGCTCAGTACGTCGACCCATCCGCCACCCAGTCATAGGAATCTAACCACGATCAGTTGAGACAGCGACCGTTCGCGACCACTTCTATATAACTAATATCTTCACTAGGCATCGCTCAGATTGGACTAAATAAATAACTAAGATATATGAATATTCAGAGCGTTAGATCGAGTACGGATATTCTCCGAGATAGTCTATTAGTGTGGAAGGTAGTGGAAGCAGCCTGTGTTTGGGCGCGGTCCATAGTTTTGGCGTGAGGGGGTTGGAGTCGAGGGCCTTGTGTACTGCCAGGCGGGCCGCGTGGAGGAGTGAAGGGGGTGACTTGCGGAGCGGGGACTTCAGCATGACGGGGGAGTGAGGACAACCCTCGCGGTCCACCCACACCGTACCCGCCGCGCCACGCTCTCCCACCCGCGCGTAGTGTTGTACAAGCTCCACCACGCACCTGAAGCGTGGCATATACCTCGCCAACGGCCTGTCACAGTCTAACCTGGAAAAATAACACACTATTAGTATTATACTCTACATATTATCAACTAAATGTGTCTATATTTAAACCTCAACTAGATAAAAGTAAACGATTGTAATCGTCATGGTCATCAGAAGCCGAACGAATACCCAAAAAAGTTTCCAATAAAAACGTGACAATAAAATTAAGGAAAACCGCGGGATCTGAGTCAACGGTAGCACGGTAGCATCGTAACATTTGCAACCGTGTTACTGTGAACTTGTGACGTAAGATTACACGTAATGATGACGCAATGTGGAGGCAAAATCATCTATACTTGGTCCTTAAGATATTATTCATTTTATTAATAAAATTGCTAATGCATTGTGTTAAAGTTAATTGTTCTTTGAACTAATTGACTCATCAAACTTTCCAATTTTACGAAATCAATAAGTGTTTTGAATTACATGTTACATTCATGTGGACACAACATTAATTTTACATGAATATAAACTAAACTTAATGTCAATAAATATAAGGGCTATTATAGCAAATAAGTATTTGAACAAAAATGTATGCTTATGCTTACCTAAAGAATCCTTGTTCGTAATGTAGCCTCACGGAAGTGGGGCCTCGCTCAGTCTGTACTGATAATGAGAATATGAAGTTCCTATCGCCAGAGTCTCTGATCACGAACGCACCAACGCTCGCGTCTTTCAAGACTGTTCGGGCTCCCTGTGAAGAAAGAAAGAAGATTATAAAATACATGAAGTTATTAAAATACACTACATGCTTAACATAAATCTGATTACATAAAATCTACATTGGTGTACCTAATCTAATCTTTTAAAAAGCAAACAAACGACCTGTTATTCCATTTTCTCGTAATCTCTTAAGATTTATTAAACACAAGTCAATGACCAATATTTCACAGAGATTATTACAAAGGTCACTAAACTTCAACCTCATTCTTTATATCTTCAGCTCAATACTAAGAAACATAACAAAGAACTATTTGATTAATGCATGTCTTAAAGACAAGACCAACTCATTACACTGAAGACTGAACAATCTATTTTTCAACAAATAAAAACCGTAATTTATTGTACTAAATCCGGCTGTCAGTCAATTAATTTTAAAGTAAGTACTGTTAATGTTTGAGGAAAACCAAAACCAAATAATGTAGATCTGTATAATAAATAAAATTAAATTTTATCCTCTGGGAGCAAATTGACAATGAACTTCGATTTTCCTATACAAGATCTCTTTGTTTTTTTTTTAATTTGAATGCCCACTTTGAGTTAGTAAAAATATTTAGTTCCCAACTTTGCTAAGAGATGGCGCTAGCATGCAATAAACTGAAAAATACACACCAGCCAGTCCAAACTGCCGTAGTACCAGCCAGACAGCCTTAATGCTCTGAGGGTGTCTGCTAACCGCCTCAGCTCATCATTGTATGGTGAAGGGATGAAGGGTGAGGTTGGTACTGTGGTGGGTGAGTGTGGCAAGTATGTCGGCTGGACTGTGAAGGGGGGTGGCGTGTGGGGCGATGCGTGGCACTTGCCCGCGTGCGGGGCAAGTGACACGCGGAGCTCATGCCTGCAGTTGGGGCAACATGCTACTCCCGTCGACCAACTACTTAGCGGCACCGCCACTTCCACACAGGCATCTGGAAAGATAGAGAAACAAAATTAGCATAAAGTGTCTATAAACTACATTATCATAATGGACATTACACTTATTACATGATATAGTAAGATACTAATTTTAAAATGACAGGAAATATGCCATTAATTGCATGTATAGATAATTTTCGGCAAAACTCAATGAAAGTTCTTTTTTTATATTTACACATATCCTGTTTCCTGCTTGTTGATAAATTTACAAGTATTTTAACTTCCATTAGTACAATCTTGAACCACAAATTAAATCTACATTCATAAAAATGAATGAAAGTGATAATTATCTGTACTGATTATGAAAAACTTAATGAAAATGTTATCTATGACATAATATTTTTTAAATTTGGAAAAGTTGTACAAAATGTTTTTGGTTGATAGTATTAATTTTATTTAAACAGAAAATACCTACCATGTGTTATTATTTTATGGTGTTTTAGCTTTTATGTATTTAATTTCTGTAGCAACTAATAAAACCTGTATACACAGTGGCTGATGAGAACTCATTAATATTTATAGTAATTCAGATAATTGTATGCTTAATTTCATAAAAGTGGATTTAACATTATTTGAATGTACAGACACAAAATATACCTATATAAGTGAATCAAATTAATTTACATTCTGAGAACGAAGAAACATTTGGCCTTATTTAATAAAATTTCGAAGTATGAAACAAATAAGGATTTTTCGTATAAAACCTCTTTGCTTTTATTATCACTGGCCATACAAATATATTTGCTTTGCTCTCATATCACACTATTTTTAGATACAAAAGGCAGATAAGGAGGCTGTGTGTAAATTTGTGTTAATCAGACTGAATAAAAGCCATGTGCTAATATTGTAACACATACACGAAGCAAACGAACTAACTTGAATAACACTTTTCAACTTTATAACTCGAGTTTTTCTTTAGACGGTTTGCAGAGAACAAAAACTTACTTTGAGGAGATAACCTCGCTGCTAACGTCATGTTTAAAGGACAGATTGTTGTTCCTCGCCTTTCAATAAAACACATTTGTTCAAAGAACAACGTTCCGTACGTGTTTCTCCCACCTGTCGTGAGGAGGCCGCGATTCACTCAAACTTGTGTACACATTAATACCGTATGATTTACATCCACATTTTCATTGTTAAATACAATATAGTATTGTATTCATTAGTTCAATTCACTTTCTTGAAAAAGTTTCAAAAATAATTCAAAAACAATTTTCGAAAACTTTCCAAATGTCACTGTCACAATGTCACAAACTCACAAAATGTCATTACAGTTCAAAAACTAAACTTAAAATAGAGTAGCCCTTGATATGATTGCAACTAAAAACGAAAATGTTTATTTCACTTAGCTAATGCTCACATTTACGAGTACATTAGCGAAACACTAAAACTAGAATAAATTATTAAACGAGAATGACGGGACACGACCGTCGCGTTATCCGACTTTTAGTGGACTGACGCGACGCCAGCGCTACTCAGTAGACGACTGAATTCAGAATAGATGGAGGGGATTGGTGGACGCGAGGCTGAGCAACGCAACAGACAGTGTGATACGAAACTCGAACGTTCACTGCCTTCTCAGAATTCATTCACCGACAATAATTACTAGTTATCTAGTTATTTGCTATCTACATTGTGTTGTTTTCAGTAATATGTACTTTAAACGATTCTAAGTAAAATGTTTTTTTTAATGATTGTGAATTTAGACCGCCATGTAATGTAAAAATGTAACACATTTTTTAATATAATAAACTTAAAAATGTATTTTATAAAGTGTCACGTGGTAAATGTAGTGACCAATTTAGATATTTTAATTCACTACCTTCTAAAACGATTCAAATATTAATTAATTAATGGTTAATTTTAGTTTTCTAACATTAGGTATATTTAATACCTTTTCCTTGATTGCGAATATCAGTAATACTTACGAGATACCTAGTGGCCGAACGTCGACCCATCTTATATAAAAAAAAACTTAGGTAGAACGATTGAAGATGAATTTGGGAGTAACAGATTTTATGACGATTAAATTACGTTTCCTAGTAACTCGTTGACCCGGTTACCGGAGCAAATTGACTATAGTGATGCGTGCACCACTAGTCACGCATTCCCGCATTTTTTCTGACGTTTCCAACCGTTACAATACAAGGTGTCATTTTCGTTTACGCTCGACTTTCTGTGAATTTCATTGTAACAAAAACGTTTTAAATAGTGTCTGTTTCATTAATATGTACATAATTAATGAAATTAATGGCTCTTGTGAAATTTTAGTAACAGTCACAGTGCTTAAGTAAGTAGGTTACAACTTTACTAGGTACTGATGAGATTTGTATATTATTGATTGATTTTTTGTGGTCTGTAAGCAGCGAAGTTTTATTTTAATAGCTACATTCGTTATACAATCATAACAATGTGAAAGTATCCGTATGCGAGCACGAATCACACCAAAAAAGCATAAACATAGGTATATTTCGAACCACAAAAACTTGTTTTGAAGACATTCTAAGTACGTATGTACTTAATTACTTATGTACCTATCAAATTAATAGTTATTATTTTAGACAACGTGTTGTCGAAAATAGCATTATTTTGTAATCTGAAATATTTCTACATGCCCACAATTCTAAGAAACTTACGTAAAACTGCCCACGCTACGACATAACTATACTTGTCTACCTACCTATCTATCCGTTAACTACCTACTCTGATCATTTCACTGTGTGTATGTGTAGATAGGGTACCGAATCTCTAACAAGACGCTAAACAATTCATTCACTTGCCAAGCTGGTACCTAGTTTCCGTACAACAAACTACCTAGTGTGTGTTAATCGCACCGAATTCTCATTTATTAACCTGACGTCAATTCAATGTTCAACTTTTAGAGTTGCTACCTACGTGGTTACAATAATAAGGCGCTGTTAGGTATGCTCATAGCTCATAGTAAGTAGGAGCTTCGTTAGTAATGTATCTTGGTTTGTAATACGAATTCCAAAATCGGCTCTCACTGGATTGCGTTTAACATGAATAATTTATCGTAAAATTGGATATTGATTTCCAAGATTTCTTTTACGATGTTTGTTTCTACTTCGGTTATTTTTGTTTCGTAAAACCGATTACATTGATCGCGTACCGCATTTAGATATGTATGGTATTCGGTTAGCGTTTAGGTACAATCGTCAGAATTATTAATTATACACTCCGATATCGAAGCTACAAATTCATCAATACGTTAGTCAATAATTACAAGACTGCCTTAGGCCGTAATTGCCCAATATTTGTGCGGCCTCACGCAGTGAATGGGATACAATAACATGGCGACATGGCGTCGTAATTTAACGTATTATTGGATGTTTGACTAGCTTCGATCATAGAATTCTACTTCGCATACCTTCGTTCGCGAGCCACAATGGAAAGTCTTTTGTGTCCTGTTAGTTTTAATGGCTTTACCTTTTACAACACGTCACGATCTCGATTTCTGCGAATGTTATTCATATATTGCTTTGTTTGCGTATAAGGAATGTCAGTCCTAGTCCTAGACTTCTATTTCGATACTGTTTGTGCGATACATACATTCTTCTGTAAATAAATTTAAAAAATATTAATTTGTTCTTTATAAATACCGGTATAACCGATTTGTCACATTTTTCGTAAAATTTATGGCAAAAATATCGACAACCATTTAAAAATGGTTTGATTTGTAGCAAAACATCAACACAAATGTTTTAGCAATTATTTTCCTCTTATAATAATAGAAGTACCTGAATAGGACCAAATATAAACATAAACAATGAACCCTCAATCTACGCAACACTGATAAATGGTAAAGACAGCTTCCTTTTTGATGAAATGATTAGATAAAATGATCAGTCATCGCACTACAAAGAGGTAGCTTTAATTTGGTCTTATGTTTCATTCAACGTGAAAATGATTCATAAGACTAACTTACCCTACTTTTGATTATGGAACAGATAATTTTCTACAATCGCATGACACATTTACATTTTATGTAGCTTGTGTTTTGTAAATAAAGAAATACATTTGTTTTGTTATTGTATTTTATAATAAAATAAGAGAATTGGGGATAAGATGTTTCCCGGAAACATCTTGTCGATCTACTTGATACTTCATTATCTGATAATTTCTGAAAATTTGTACCTCTAAAATAGAATTTTGTCTACTTGCTGGATAAGGAAAAATAGGTACCATATTAAGCGATTTAATGATGTCATTTACGTAAACGTTAGTGTCTCTTTGGATCGATGAACAATCTCTATTTATCAATAGAAACTAACAAAAAAAAAATCCTTTCATATCTTTTTGATTATCAACATAGATTACTATGACGTTAATAAAAGCTTCGAATCACACAGGACCCGCACGATATAGTTGATTTGATGATTGATCCCTTCGTATACAAACAGAGGGTATAGCTAACAATACATTTATACGTTACAATTAACATCCTCTTCAGCGCTTGGACAGGGTGTAATAAAAGCGTTGCGAGTATAAAGGCCTTAGCGTAGTCGCGCGCGCAGGTGTTCGATTCGCATTCGAGCGTGCCATAGAGAGCGAGTTCCTCGTAGTGCGATTATATTCGGCGTTCTCGGAATCCCTTACCTGCGACTGCGCAGCTTTCACAACCATCTGCCGGCTGTCATTGGCGCGAACGCGCACTCGTAGCGCAGCTGCCACCCATTGAATAAGCATAAGCCCCCTAATTTATATAGATGATTTATTTTGTTCAGCTTAGCGCAATTAACTGGCTTTACGTTGTTCCCATGAGATTAATCAATGTTTATCCTCATAGAGAGGGCAGATGGTAACTGTTAAGTGTCAGACACGCGGGTACGAACTTTCAATACCTATCCACTGTCGTGTTACATCGTTTCAAACTTTCACTTATGTTTTTTTTTCGTACAAATGGTGGATTTACTGTTAGTTTTATGTTAATTGTTTGTATTTTTGAGGTAACCAACTATCATACGTTACTAAAACTTTGTTAGGTATTACACATTTTCGCCAACGGAAGGTAATTCAAGTAAATCTCGTGGTATATTAAGATTACGGAAGCTTATTAAAATAACACAAAGTAGATACTTTTACTTTAGCAGTTCTAAAGTTCCTAATTTAACCAAAAACTTTCAGGTTAATTAAAAACCTGGTATGCATTACTTATTTCAAATCGACTCGCTTACGCTGCTGAGAAATTCCATTGAACCTTTTTATAAAAAAAACTTGGGTTTAAATGTAACAAAGGTGACTTGCTGTCATATTGAGGACGAAATGCCGAACCAAGTATTTATTTAGGGAGGTCATACTGTTTCGTAGAACTTAGCTGGCACACTCCGATTTCAATTTCACAGTGAATACCGTTGTTCTCGGTACTTCTTTATTAGACGCGAAGAGTTGGGCCAAATAAACATATTCACAGAATTCATACTGATAATGTTTTATCACTCATATGCGGTACTTGGTAACTTTGCCCATGACACGTGATGCCAAGTAATGATGAAGTTATAGCTCAGAATGCTGAAGAGATGATCCAGATAGATATTTTAATAAATCGTGGGAAGTTTCGGGTGTTATTGAACGATCTTCGCAGAATTATGCCTATTCAGGCCGGTCACATACCCCGACTTCCGGGAAATTTCGGTATGTCTGTGTTACAATCAGCATTGCAAACTACAAGTTCCGAAAAATCTATAACTACGTGCAAACTCCTGATTGCTCTGAAATATGGTTTTATTAGTTTTCATTCGAAAAATATTAACGGATTCTTGTGAACTCATTATTTTCTACCTATCCATTGTTTAATAAATGGACCGCAGTATTGAAATTGGTAAAGTCACATTAATAGCTAGTCGGTCAAATGGTAACCAACCTATAATTACCTACGATAAAATTATTTATTAACTTGGTCAGTGACCGGTTTTTCTTTTGTGTCAACCTAATTACAACCTTACCCCCGAATTGACGTAGATACCTGAGTGTCACGCCACATGACTCCCACTTCACATGCCCAAAAATAGACACACTTTCTACACGTAGTTAATTTTAAACTAATTAGGGGTTAATCAGGGACAAAAATAAAAATGTTCAGTAAATAACACGTTACGAAAGAAACGTCGAGTAGTAGAATTTTTAAAATAACATGCGGCGCCTGTGCCAACAATGTAATACGATTAATTTTATGGTTGTTTAGCCACGTAATTGTTATATTTCTAGGAACTAAAGCCGATCTATATGTGTGGCTTCGTGTGGTTTATATCAATTGCTAATATTATTCGGTAGTCGCTCAGCCATGAAATACCCAAATTAAAGCAAGAAAATAGTTATTGAACTCGACTTTCTTCAAGCCTAATTGAAACGATGTTTAATAACATTTTCAAGTTATAAAATAAATGATGTTTGAACAGTAGTACGTGAGATATTTAGTGATGGTCGCTTGTTTCACTGAATATGATATTGTTTTTCCAGTAAATTTTGTGTAAGCGTTTGTCATTTTTATAAATACTTCGTATTTAGTTTATTGTGAGAATCCTAATAGGTAGGTAACTAACGACAAATGGTATTAAATGGTGATATTTGTGAAAATGGCTTTGTAAATGTTGACAATAGTTTTACACCGATAGTTACGTATTCAACGGCGCGCTATTGTATGGGTTCATATGGGTTCGTGCCATAATAAGTTGTTCTAGGAAATCCAAGTCGTAAACATCACTAGTAGTTATTGAATAAACGACGCAAATAAATAAACAGACCTAAGATTCCACGGAATGATCTCATGTATTCATTAATTTATCAAAATATTATTTTAATTGTTTAGGCATTCATTAATAAGAGTACCTACAGTTTTATTCTACCTACTTGGTACCTTTTAAAAAATATTATGTGACGCTACACGCTTTTATGCTTTGCTACAGTAAATCATCATCGACTATAGATACAGATTAGTAATTGTAATGAGAGAATATTTTATATGTAAGTACCTATTAACTGTTCAAACTGACAGTTACGTAATTAACTAGAAATAACGGTACTCAGTAGTAAATATTCATATCTCTTGTACGTGTCCATCTCGTGTGTTTAGAAAGTAAAAGTGTGTAAGAAGTAGTGATAATATTTTCTTATCGTATAGTTCATAAGTCACTGAAGTGTCATTGAGTCCAGCATAGAAAAGACCATTCTAAGATTTTAAACTTATAGTACCAATTTATTCGTCCGTTCACTCAGCGCGGTGATAGCTATTCAATATTTTTTTCTCTATACTAAAACTTTTCTCTATACTTAAACATAAGTTAATTATATTGCATTAAGAAAATGTTTATCTTTAAAAACAAGTCTTTGACGTAACGAGCTAAAACGAACGTATTAACTTTTCTTCTAAGAACTCGATCGTAATGAAAACTTACCTAAATGAAAAATATTTATTACGTCGAATACTTTTGAATATTTTAACTGGAATCGCTTTTTATGAAGTATATTTTATGTTTTCGCTTGGTACCTATTAATTTTTGTATATGTATTTTCCTTTGCAAAAGCTCTTAGAATTGTTTCTGTCTCGTCTATTTGTATGTACATTAAACGAAAGAGATCTGCTTTTTCCTTTGTAGGTGGGTATGATCCAAAGCTTAAAGGACGCGCAATACTTTGTATTCAAACTCACTTTGTAACCTTTACTTTGTATCGTTAGTAAGAGGTTTTCTTGAAATTCTCAGCCGTGTGGCAATATCTTTCTTGGAACCGTCTACCTACAATATCTATGTACAGAGACATACCTATCTAGGTGTAGGTACATTTTAATGTGTAGTAATATAATTTTCTTTATCAAGTTACGATGAAAAAGCAATGATTAATGTTACGTTTAAGTCTGGTGATTCATTTGCACGATGCCCCCAGCCGGATCGGTTTATATTACTCGTCATTTTACGCAATAAATGAAAGAATAATGGGAAGTGTCACTTCGAGTTAAAAAGTTAAATATAAACGACATTTTAAGGTTAAATTAGTCATTATCATGTTAGTTGTACGAGTTGCGGAGTAATCCTTTTTTCCCGTGAGACCCTTAAGTTTCTTTGGAATATTAAGTAGGTAGCTCACGTTCATTTAGAAGAAACAAGACTTTTATTAGTTATATCTGTGCCATAAAAAATGTTAAGATCCTTTATCTAATACGTGTTGATGTTTTTAATTAGCTCTGAAGTAACAGAATTATGTATATCAGCGAGAAAGTTTCTGTACTTCCATTGCAAGTTATCCAAGTTATTCATGCAATTTTACCCAGCTGATAAAACTTGGATACGCAGAATTTCCATCTAGTCTTGAAAATTTATAACGCTGTTGTGAGCACTCGTAATAATGATATTCTAGTTCATTTACGTGCGTAGGGTTTACTAGTTTATCATTCAGGACAGACACTAACTATTGATTTGTGTTTTGGTTTAGCGTCAAACTACGTCATTTTATAAAACCACATTGTCAGTTAGGTTGGTATGTAAGTACTTTTACAATCGAAGGTCAAACATTGTACTTGGGGTAGAGCAGGAAAATAGAAACGGGAGTCCCATTTCTATTATACGGCTTCCGAGAAAGAATATATGTTGGAAAAGATGGTAGGTACAATAATTGAAAGTATGTAATGATCATTGGCCTACTTTCCGAATAGGGAGTCTATTGTGTTTGAGAGGATTCCTGATCATCTCTAAGATAAAATCTAATATGTTTCATCTTGTAATCTCAAATGACATTTTTTGAAATGGAATACGAATTGAGTGTCCTACTTAAGTTTTTATGTAGCAACAATATGTTGTCCAAGAGCGAGATTAAGAGCAACACAGTCGTCTTGATACATTTGAACAAATATGATTTCATCATCATTCATCATAATTTTCAACAGCTCATTTAGTGGCATTCTCGGTTAATTGTTGTTACTACGCACACTACGTATTTGTCAGCTCGTTGTGACGTAATCAAAACAAACTTGTACGCCAATATACGTGTGTGTGCAAAAACTTAATTGGTCGACGTATCCGTGAATGTTAAACAGAAACGTGATAAAAACTGAACGGTTGTGAAGGAAATTCATAACGCTATCAACTTAGCAAACTGGCATACCTACACAAATTAATTTCATTACGACGCTTTGCCAGGCAAACGACCTTGCGTGCCGTCCTACGTACTGGGTAGATAGATTATTGCCGATTTGAGTATGGGTGATCTTTTGGGAAAGATACAAAAGCTGTTTTATAATACTGACTTATCTGCCGCTCTTCTCTGGAGTAATCAAGAAACTAAAATTGTCCATCTTTGCTGAGTAATTTGTTTGACTAGACAAATAAGTATGCGGTTATGTGCTAGATCTTTCGCGAAAATGATGGTGGTGCTAATCATTGCTGTGGTACGATATACCGTTAACAAGGAAAACCACAGGCACTCGTTATTGTAAAATTGCACAGATTTGCTTAAAACAGTTATTATTAGTACTTAGAGGAAATTGAATTTCAGTGTTGTAAGTAAAGGTCAGTGCTTATGGATATCAAAATTGGCAGTTACTGTTTGAGTTTGGTCTCAGTTCAAATGCAAATTCGTTTTGAGAACCATTTGATCATAAATTATTTCTGCTACTGGGTATTCTAAAGATAGCAACTGAGTTGCGTTGCATTCGATTCTGAAATATCGTAGCAAACAGGAAATTTCAAGCTTTTGGTTAGCCATAAACTGTGTACAATGGATTGCTGGCTGTCTAGCAATGTACAATTATGTATAAGTAGATAGTTTAGTAGTATATTATAGTTATAGCACATGTTTACCTAATTTATTTTCCGTTTGTGAATCCACTTAAGCGTTTGTACTTACTTACAAGCAGGCATTAAATACTACTTATTCATAAAAATATTAGAATTGTGATAAATTGCTTTTAGTAGAAGAGCCAAACTTGGAATGTGTAAAAATGTAACATTGTCATCACAACGCAATGAAGTGACAAAGAGTCGTGTGAAACTGACTTCCGGCCGACATCCTGCATTGGCAGCGTTAATTGTGTTCGCATCGTGTTCTCTTTTTAAATTCCTCGTTTTGCCAACAACCGAACGTTCGAAAATGCCACGCGTACGAGGCTCTAACGTCATAGTTATATCCGAACCAATTTCGTATGGTTTTGTAAAATTTTAGAATTTCACTGGCATTTCGGTAACAATACTAGGAACGGGTGTGTCATAACGTTAAAATTATCGTTGGTTCTCTAGAAATAACCTAGCCCTCGTCCATACACAGGTAAAACTGAGTCATCGCGGGGGTAAGGTTGGCGCGCAACTGTTCTTCATTTTATTTATACTTCGACCTTGTAATATAAAGTATAAATACTTTCTCAGAACGCGATGGAATCATGCAGAGGCATGTTTATATGTAATTATTTTAATTTGTACCGACTGAAAACACAGTGACGCGACGCGACAACAGCTCAGACGCGATGCTATAAATAAATAGACATGTGTATGTCTGTCTCTAAAATATTATTAAAGATTTGTCTGCAAATTATGCCAACTCTTAATGATAAATACCCAATGACAATTAATGTTGAAAGAATTATATCTGAGTGAATTAGAAATAGTTCTGTTCATATTAACAGCTAGTTAATTAGTTATGCAAATGCAATTATAGTAATAGGGCTTTAAAGTATACTTTCTTTCTTTTTCTTTAAAAAACTTTACTACCGATAGCTGTTTCAATGAATAATAAATTGAAAGATGTTACCGTTATTATAATTTCATTTTAAATATCAACTGTGGAGTTCATCGAGTAGAAAAACTCAAGATCCAATTAACAACAAATGCAAAGTTTGAAGAAGGTAGCTGTGTAATGAATTTTTCCAATACTTGAATACGAAGATTGAAGAGGGACTTAAGTATTATTTATATTATGAATTCATTTAACGTGTACAAAATTAACTTAAATCTGTCGTATTGGTTTATACTCGTTTTCGCGGTCAAAATCGTTGAGTTCATCACCATAATCTTTATTATCTAGTTATTAATATCGAGAACTATTTTACAGTTAAACGTATCAGGGCAACACATTCCTAGCACCAAAGAACGTTCATAAAGTGTCTTATCTTCAGAAATATAATCACCATAAGATCTTGTTTCCATCTGCAATGCCTAGGTAAGACGCTCACAAACATTATTTACTGCTAATTGACTCTGTAAAATGACCGCTTTGAGTTTATATTTCAATAGCCGTAACGGTAACATGTACGGTTATGTCTGTTATTTATTACCATCATATTTCTCTATTCGTCTATTATTATTGAAATTAAAACTGTCCGTTTATACGATGCTGGAACACGCTTTACATAGCACGTTAGTGTATCTATTCATACTAGGTGTCAAGTATTATCTAGAATTTTTAAAGTTATAACCTCTCTTCAATTTAGTACCGTTTTCAAACATTTCTCAACGTAAGTACAAGCTGGCAAGTAACAGAAATATGACCATATATGTATGTATTTAAAGGTCAATATACCTATTTAGGTACCTATATGACAAATTATTACGAAGGGAAAGCGTTAGCTCCATAAAAAGGATCAAGGCGAACGGACTAGGACACTTTTTCAGTTTTAATTAATGTTTAGTAATCAAATTTACTTATTCATGTTAATAAAACCTATTAATTAAAACATGCTTGACTGTGTGGAAAAATTCCAACGATTTATTTTTGGCAAAAGACACTTGGATTGTCGGAAATGTGGTATTATACGATGTGTATTGTGTCAACTACCAATTATACTAAAAGACAAATCGTTGCACTGCCATTAATTTTACGGAAGGTTTTTCTTGAATTAATACTGTCTTTACAACTCTTTAGATTCCAAACGATTTACTCATTCAATAATAATACCTAATATTAAAATCCATTTGATTGCTCGCTATTATCGCCCATGTTTACACACAGAATTCTCTGAAATTTCTGATGGTTATAAATAACTCTCCGACGTTATAGGTTTTTTTTGTAACAGCTGATCTCGTACGGTTTGAAGACCGCAGCATCTTGATGAGAGACATATAGCCGTTCATCTTTCACTTTTAAGTTAGAAATACTAGCTGACAACTAATGATTGATTTGTGAAAGGAACAGTGGAACTTACGTAAATGGACAAAAACATTATTCGGCTCGTCAAGAAATAGCGTTTAAATTGAGGAAAGTCGTTGTAATAAAAATGCCAAACATGGACATTCAGGGCAAGATAAGATAGTCTCTTTCTGTGCTCGTGGCCTTTGACATAAGACAGGAGAAGCGGGAGGCGAGGTGCGGCGCCAACGAGCGCACGGGCGGCAGCTGATCTCCATCAACTCACGGCTCCGTCGACCAACACTCGAGGAATTTCTTAATGACCCTATGTAGAAAGTCAGCTCACGATTTGAGATAAACGCGAAACGTGCATCAAGATTTTTTCATGGGCTATAATGGTTGTAAGCTCCAAAATGATTATATTGGCCTCAATCTCGCAATTGATGGCGCGCTATAAAAGCTCTAATGCATCACTGACGCTCGTCCGACATCATATAAAAGACTTTGGCAATAATCATTCGAATTCAATGTAAGAGTTTAGCTGAGCAACCTTCGCGTGTTCCGAGAACTTTGCCGACCGGTCGGTTCGACGTTGCGCCGCGGTTCCCGGAACGTCGACCCGTGGTAGTTTCGATTTTTAAAATAGATGCGTTCCGTTAGACGTGATTCTATATAGGAGCTCCGATTTATGGGCAGTCAATTAGAGGTTGTGTAATCTGTAAATGAGAGTCTATTTTAATCCCGAGCCCAGACCCGTTTCCGAGTGAAAGGGATTTCCTACTGTGAACTTGTAAAACAGGTTTAGGCGTTACGAACTTTCCTCCTTTAACGTTTCTTTTCGTTTGAACTGTTTTTGATAATTTTGTGACTTCGATCCTTCATTCATTGAAAAGAAAAGTCGACTGCACCCAATCTTAAATCTTGATAAAATTGTTAAATCATTTATTTCCCAGTCGTTTTCAATTAGAACCGGACGCAATTTAAATTGGAACCAAAAATATATAAATAGATAACGTCATGTTACACATAGGATAATCTGTAATAGGTAGTAGAGGTGACTTAATTGTTTTCCTTCACCTTATACAGAAGTTTATCGACATATTTTCTGCTATCAGAGCAAAGTCAATTGGAGTAGGTTAGGTTAAGATAAAACGTTCAATTAATAAACTGAGATTGGGGAAAACATGTCAACACTTTTTATAATAGAGCTCTGAAAAGCGAGAATGTTATTTACGGCGTTTTATTAATTTCACCACGGTTAAAAAAACAACACAAGGACGAACGAATCCAACTCAAAAGCGCCACAGTAAATGAAATGGCTTCCTGCGATAGATTCAATACAGTACTTTAAATATGCACAATATAGAGGTTGATTTTGTGTGGCCGTGGTTCAGATCAAAGCAGTATTTCAATCAGTTCGTTAGACGAAACTGTCGAGCGGGTTCGCAGTAGTCCGCCATTGAAATTTAAACTAGTCGCTCTTCTGGGAAAGCGGTGCAAGCGGCTATATCTTTATTGTTCGCTTTGCTTTAGTCAGCTCAGTCCTAGCCCAACAAAACATGAGATGCCCACAGTGCAGAGTAAATTGGATATGCAGTTAACAGTTCTTGGATCCTGGTGGTCCATAAAACGACACAATTTTGCGTGTTTTAATATCTTATATTCTTCAGTAGAACCAATATATTTAGTTATTAATATCATCAATTGATGTCTTACGAAATCCATGACAGTTCTGGCTTATGCTTGTAGATTGTGGAAATATTTTCGCATAGCAATATTGCAAGAAAACAGTATAATAAAAATCTACTACGCATTAACTTTTTTATAAACATTATGGTTATGGTGCAAATATGCTTAGCAAGTGAAATTAGTAAGAATCGGCGCCAGCGATTAATTTTTATTCATTATATTATCATATCATGAATCATGAATAAATATGTTGTACAGTTTCTGGGAAGCGTATCAATAACTTCGAGTTTTCCTAAGAGCCTGAGGTCAGAGGCGAACACTGCATAAAATTTAATAGCCGTGCATAATGTTGTGTATGGCATTGTCGGTGCTTCGGCGAACAATAACCCGCATACAATTTTCAAAATGAGACAATGCAAAAACTAAATAAAAAATGAACTCATAATGCTGGCGATTTCTCATAACAACCCTTGGGTCGGAGGCTTCCAAGGATTAATTACGAGTTCCAAGTAGGCCCGCCACCGGGCCATTCGATTCTTGGTAAACTCGAATCGAAAAAGGAGCAAAAACGGACGCGGCGCGTTCTGAGAACACGCATACCTGCGCCCGCGCAGCCATCCCACCTTGTTCCGTCCGCCCGCCGATTCGAGAGAACTCACATTTTCCTAGTAGTTACTCTCCCAAGTAAAACAACATTTTCTCTTTTTCATATCGTGTAAACTGTAGCAGGCTACACCCAAGCTATTGACGTAAGCAAACGACTAATGTTTACAAATTTGTTTAAGAGCACTTGGTCATAAGATGAATACATAGCCACTGACGTAGACCATGCCGTACCGTACACATATACGCCAGAAGTAATGGCATAGAAACAACGTTTTTAGAACAGCAGCTCTTCAAATTGCATATTATGTAAATACTTCCGATTTCCATGCATTGCCTATGCTTGTAGTTATCATATTTCAGAAATCGAATTTAAGCACCTATGGCATTTAATATTGATAAGTTCTGAGAAACTTACAATGTAGAGTTCGACGGTTGGTTCAAGAAAATGTATTCGTAGGTTCTAGGTACAAGCGAGCGTATCCACGGAAACGACTTATGCAAATGCAACAGTATTTTGTTACGTTTGAGAAATAAATACTTATGTGTATGAATACTTTGGTAGGTGCTTATTTTTCATATATTTTTATGCAGATTTCGCAATTTGTCGTTAAAATTTACGACTTACCTCTGGATACATACCTCGATAGAAATTAGAAAAACGAATAACACAATGACTTCTGAACAAAATCTTTCGGCAGCATAAAAATAGGATTACTAGAGCTGCTAAAACAAAATTAGTGTACTTTAGGGTGTGTCCATATCTGGTGAATGTTCCGCGAATGTGCAGCTCGCGAACCGTTTGCGAGCTGCGCGCGTGCATTTCAAATCATTATCTATAAGCATAAGCAGCTCGTGGGCAGCTCGCAAACGACTCGTGCACATTAGCAGAACATTCGCCATATGTAGACGCACCCTTACATTACCATTTTTCAAATTCAAAGACATTTGTCACTTTGTATTGCTTAATTCTACTTTTTGGGTCATCAAGTGTGTTTAAATTACTCTTGTCCTAAATTACATGGCACATGACACTAATAATGTAAATGTGTGTCGTAGCCACCTAATTTAGGTACTAATTTATCGGAAATTGTAAAACTACCACATTTGTCTCATGAATGTCTAGTCCAGGCATGACATGATTGTTTATTTCGTCTGTAAGGCGTCTTGTTTCCGCATTACGATGTTACGTTACCTACATTTCGTTAGTATAATCTCTCTATAACAAGAGTTATCAGATAATGTAACCTTAATTATATGATTGCTGCTAACTTTTCATCTGTTTACGTATGTACATTTGGATATTATCGGCCATCTTTCCGGACAGCCTGAATTGTAAACAGATAAACAATTCATTTGTTGTTCTATATCAAGAAAAACAAGATGCACAACTTACAACAACAATAGTAAGCAAAAATGTATAGAACGCAATGTTTTAATGAACATAGTCATTTGCATACATTAATGTGTATGAGACGTGGAATAATGGATTAATTTACATACTTCTACGTAACGAAGATGATAAACGAAAGCTGTAATTCCAAAAAGGTCTTATTTTATGGTTATTTTAAAGTGAATGATTTCCATAATTATTTCAATGTGATCATAATGTCTTTAACGGTACCTAATTTGGGTATTTTATTACCAAGAATACGGTTCTGGTTATCCACAACAAGTGCAACTAATTATGAAAGTTTCTTCTAATTCCATGTCCAACTGAACCTTCTTATCTTTTGGCGCTGTCCACCTCTACGCTACAGTTAGACTCAGTTTTCACTTCACCACCGATCTAAGACTCGCATTACTGCTTTATCTCACTTAGTTTTATATTATGAACTCCATGCCCTCTCCATACTCAGAACATATTTGAGTTCATACTTGGAAACGTCTCGTGTAAATAACCTCAGCATTTTAACATGAAGTTGCCCTTTGAACTTCTTTGACGCAGGTTTCTGCCTAAAAGGCAATAACACAAGAATAACAGATAAAAAATACAATCAAACATTCAAAACAGAAGGTAATCGTAATCGCTTTTTTTCTTCTCATTGACAATTAAATATTTCTACTTAGAACGTTTCTACGAATCACATCATCGTCATAGTACATTAACCGGTAACAATAGACTCGGCTCCTTTAAGCTTACAAATAGCAACAAAAAATACATTGTCTCCCTTTGAGGATAAACAAAGGCCGCGACGATTCCCTGTAAACGATTTAACAGCGTGATGTTCCCGGTAAAACGTGGACAATGGGATTGTTAACAATAACATTGATTTGAACTAAGTGCTGTCAACAGTCTTGCGACAGACGAGGCCGCAGTCCAGTCTCCCGCTTGCTAGAGTTGTTTAGCTACGTCCTTGTTCAAAAACTTCGGTCTATTTGAAGTGTTCAACGTAACCAAGCTGCAAATAACCTTCTAAGTTATATTCTTAATCTGTTTCTCCGAAGGTAATCAAGTAATTTGTTTACGAAAAACATAAATTCCATGAAATCATTTAAGCTTCGTGTTATTTTTGATTGATGCTGCCAAATTTGCATATAAATAAACTGGAAATAATTGATATAACTAGGATTATGTGTTGCATGTTAAGTACCTATGTAATTATGCAAATTCTGTATTCATTCTTTCAGTCAATTTATGACTTGATCGTTCAATATTCTAAGGAAACGTTATATCGTAGCGTGCTAGCACGATAATTGTTTTCAAATGAAGCGATTCGCCGCCTACCGAGGTGTCATTAACACAGTCAGCACGCTTGTGCATAAACATTATTTTATTTATATCATTTCCTACTGCATAACGTTACGTGAGACCGAGTATTACATCGCTGTAATTAAGATACGCTGAATTCTTAACCTAGTTACCGGCACGATCATTTCGATTAAAACTACATCGAGGCTAGTCTCTGTACTTCTACTTATCTACTTGCTACCTACCATTAACTGTCATTATTATATTACACAGGTTCAATAAGTCTATTTACTAATTAAAGCCTGACCACAAAGTTTTACAGTTAACCCTGCAAAAGAAAACATACCTTCCGAAACATCCCATGTTTTCACATACCTTAATGGACAACATTCTAACAACCTATAAGACTTAAAAAACAACAGCTGCTCAAACTTAATGAATGTTTGTTTTAGATGGTGTAGCATTACGTCATTCATTAATATAATCTACGGTTTTATCATTCAGAACGCATTGACCCCGAAGCCTGTGATAATGATAACAGCTGGCGCCGTTTGATATCTTCTGCGGTTTATACATGTGGTTTGCAGGCTAAAAATTACTTTCAGGATAGCGACCGAGTTATGAATAACATGTTGGTTAATATTAGACATCAGTTTACTCGTTAGTATCTGAAACTTCAAAAGTTTCAACTTTAACCCTTTAACAATTCTCACCTGGTAGTTTGACCACCATTGGAGGTGTATGGGGTCGGTTGGGATCCAATGTAAACGCCTTAGATAACAACAAAACACGGAAACACAAAGGCCCACTTATTATTACTTATATTTCCTCAAATCCACTTTATGGCCGTTTCGTTTCTCAGTAAAACTCTTTATAAGCAGTTTCGTAGAAACCGACTGCACTGGAGAAATTAATTTGCAGAAATCGACGTCGTCGACAGCAGTCCGTCCGCGTGCCTCGACAGAAACGCTTTCTAAGTACGCGCACATTCAATTTCACTCAACAGTCGCGTTTATCACAGATAACGATATCGCGGCGGGAGGTGAAAGTTCGGCGAGGTGGGTCGCCTCGGCGTGACAATCCTCTTTCGTGTACAAAATCGTACTGAGCGAGCGGCGGAGCCGGCACGCGGCGCGCACCGAAGCGAGTGCGGTAAACACGCGTAGCGGGCGGTGCGCGCGGCTCGGCGGGGGGACCGGCAGCGGCATGTGAATGTGCGACCGAGACCGAGCGGGCTCGTCGCGCTCGCTGCGAACGTACTTGCCGACGAGCCGCCACTTCCCAGAACTACCAACCTTGGCACTTCCACGAAATAACTCAAGGCATTGTCACTAATTTATAAAACTTATGGTCTTCCGTCCAAGGCTTGTGAGCACCGGCTGGTTCTGCTGTGAAAGTTCGTGACTGTCTCTGAGACGTGCACCAGGTACTGTTGACCCCTGTGACTGCACGACATTAAATTAGGTAACTTGTGGTATCTATCTACCCATCAATCAAAGTGCGAGCGGCCCCCTACCTCCACCAGACATGGTGGTAATAAACGTTGGAAAGTTCATTCACTTCTTGTTCTATTTTTTGTCGACAAACACACCCATATACGCGTAGCTCACTGAATACAGGTAGATTTTGAATGAAGTCAAGAGTTATCAACCTCTTTGAAACTGGTACAGTAGGTATTTATCTTTCATTATCAATGACAAGAGGAATATTTTGATGTAAGTACCTACAATGCAGATAGCATTAACATTAAACAACATATGTGTGTGCGGGTATCTAATTGAGTGAATCGTAGAAAATAAATTGATGTAGGTTCGGTTAGACGTTGAGAGAGATACGTACTTACATAGTTTATTTTGACTGACGATGACTGATTAAATTTTCGTATACTCCAATAAAAAGGTTCCTCGGTATTTTAAGAATGATAGATAATCTCCTAATAATCAACAAAAATACTAGGGGACCTATGTGTGCAGCGTGCTAACGTAAAATAATATAACTAAAACAATAAGAAGTTTTCTTAAATTATTGCATTTATTGATAGCCATTCTCAACCTACCTACCATTCTAAAGCTTACCAAATACCAACACAATATTTCTATTGTATTATTACATCCACATTTCCCCATATTCTATCATCTTAAATGATTTATGTGAACTCTGAACGAATAGGAAAAAAGAGGACATCTGCTGTTTTTGTAATGATCTATAAATATGATGAATAATAATAATGTAATGTGTATTGTATATTGTTATTGTGACGTAAGTAACAATGGGTGATTTCGTCTCCCGAGTAGGGCAAGTAATCAATAATGCGCGAGATAATCAAGGATTCCACGAAAGGCAATGCGTGTGACATGCGCCACGCTTCTACGAACGAGTGCTCTTCACTGTATAGTATAAGCGACGAGAAAAGCGTTCCAACCGCAATATTAATTATTGTAAGTCTCTTTTATAAATAACAAACGTTAGAGGATTGAGTTATAAAAAACAAAACTATTAATTTTAAAAAAATTGTCGTTTAGAAAAAAATGGTTTCAAAATGGTACCTATCTTACAATTCTTTTCCTGAGTTTAGTATTCAATAGGCTACACTGATAGTACGATGGAGAGCACAACAAACTATACCCAGTTTAACAAACTATACCTAGTTTAACAAACTATACCTAGTTTGTTGTGCTACCTACCCACAGAAATAGAAAAAAAAAAATTGGTTTAACTCAATATTTGCAATTCCAACAAAATATTCAAACGAACTCAATTAAAAAGTAATATATTCGGGGACACGGCATGATTAAAAGCGTCGCGTCGCGTGCTGTTAAAATATATTCAGTATTCCACTGATCGTTTCGTATCGTTTGTATTGGGATTATTAACTGAGCTACTATACCTACTATTTATGTGACTGCCAAATTCATAACATGCCTTTCATCCCCGAAGCGGTAAGCAGAGGTGCATATTACGGCAGTTTTAATGCCCCTGTACAACGTAACACCCACTTTCATTATTTATGTTATGAGTCTCATGTAATAGGGAGTGAGCCTATTGACATATACCGGTCACAGTTCTAGATTCCGTGCCACCACTGAGATTTTTTTTTAAAACTCAGTAATACATTGCCCGACTCGGGAATCGTACCCGAGACCCTTTGACCGGCAGTCGTACTTGCGACCACTCGCTTGTTAAATGACGTAGTTTTATGCATCGCATCCACTAAGCAATATTTGAGGCAATATTGTTCCATCTACTGTTTTTAAAGACAGTTAATGACTAAATTAACTAAAAACGCGGGTTACTCACGTGAATATACTGAGAAAAGCTCTACTACTTCGCGTGCTCTACCACTGCGCGGTTGCGACAACGCCGCGACCGCGCACGCTGCTCATGAGGAAGAACCCCTCTGTGGTTCGAAACTAGTAGAGCTTTTCTCAGTATATTTTAGTTAATTTAGTATGTCTCACGATAGTTATTATAAAAACATAAAAACACAGTTAATGACTGTTTAAACTAATTTATTTCAAAAACAATATTACTAAAAACTTAATTAAGTTACCATTACATTACTCTGAGTCGATACGGCAGTAAGTGGTTTAGTGAATAGACAACAATGTGCTGCAACATATCGCGCGTCAAATGTTCCCAAGTGGATAATTATGAGGTTTTAATTCAACTTTTGTCGACGAGTGTCCTGCCTCGACAGATGTCGTGCACATGTGTTAGTGTGTGTGCACCAACATTGCCACATTTCGTCAATAACGGCTGCGATCATAAAGTTAAGAGCTACGGGTGTTAGCTCCTTAATGTGCCTTGTAAAATTTGGCGCCATGCTTTTATTTATATTTCAGTAGCAGACGTTTGAAACCAACCGACCTTGTTACGATTTGAAAACACATAAAAAATAATATCGTCTTGAAACTTATTGCGTACTTCATTAGGTTTACTTGACATTAAATTGCCATATTATGTTTATGAAAAGAGAGCAAATGAGTTGCATTTCAATTTAAATGAAGATCTCATTTTATCTACCTTATTATATTGAAGTGCCGATTACAATATTTAAAGGTTATGGCAAACAAAAACAAGCAAATTCATATTATGTTCAATGTTTCTATAATCACGTCTCAGCTAGTGATGTGCCGTTCTCGAGAACGTTCTCCTACCTGAGAATATTGCCGGCAGCGTTCCCGGCAACGTTCTCCTAAGTGAGAATGACTGAGAATCATTTTTATCTAATGGGAACAATCATATTTTTCTAAAATAAAATAGTATCAAATGAAGTCAACAGATTATTGAGTATAAAAAATACACTTTATTTGCAGTAACAGACTATATTCTCAGTGTTAGCAAATATTCTCGAGAATATTCTCGGGAACTTTCTCGGCAATGTTCTCAGCATTACTGTACCTTTGATAATTTTTTTTTTGTGTTATATTGTTTAATTGATATGGACGATGACAGCACTTTCTTTTTACACGCATGGAAATAATGGACGGTTAAAAATATTCGTTTATTTGAAATTAAATATATATTTGTTTTAGGTACAAATAAAATGGTCAAAATAATAAAATATTTCGCAATCAACTCCGTTTAATGTGACTAGAAAACATCAATTTCACTAATTACTACAATATTGACAAACATGTACTAAAAAGGTGACTAAAAAGTAAAGTCTATCTAGTCTAGTCAACGGACTATGATTAAAAAAATATCGAATCAGAACTAAACATCTAAAAATTAACAATGAAGCAAATCTTCGATTTCTGTAAACGCCTGGTGAACTAAATGAATTTTTCCAAATCTACTGTTGGCTTAAAAATGTTTGCATGCCGCTCTATTTCAACCCATGTAGCTTCATCCAAAATATTTTCATATTTATGCATATCTCTGTTGTATTTGTAGTAATGATTTTGATTTTCTAAAGTTCTCAATGCAGTGTAAGTAACTGCCCCAGCGTGTCTTGACTGGTAAGATGAGGGATACTGTCACAGAGTTTTCTTGTGCAACTTTTTTGAACTCCGCATTCAAGAGATGTGATTGCAATGAAAATATTTCTTTTATTTTGCCATTTTTCAAAATTCTGCAATGAGTAAATGTAGAGTGTGTGCTGCACAACCAATCCACACAACATTATCGTATTTATTGCTGAGTAACCGCCCACATTTACCCATGTTTGCTGCATTGTCCGTAACTATCGCCACAAACTTTTCAACCCCTAGTTCCTCTATAATTTTTGATATTTCGTCGCTTAAGAACTCTGCCGTATGCCTTTTTATCTTCTATACGCGTAAAATGATGGAACACTGGGTTTCTTTTACTCATTGTTAAAATTAAAAAATAACATTGATAAACGCAACGTGTTAAGCCTTTAAACGTTAGAAACACACTGATTTTCAAGTAACGCGAAACGCGGCGCGCGTTCTCCACGAAAAGAATGAGCAGGACAGTAATATCTCACTTACTCACTCATACCTTGCTTCTAAGGACTAATCCTAGCGCCGAGGTAATAAAACAGAAACACTGTAGGTACATAATATCATCTATGAATGTAAAAAACATCGAATTACAAAGTAACTAAATTTATATTGCTGAGAACATTGAGAATATTCCCGGGAGCGTTCTAGTTTCTTGAGAATATTCTCACTGGGAATATTGCCGGCAACGAGAACGTTCTCAGTGGCACATCACTAGTCTCAGCCAATAAAGCTAGCAGTGAAATATGTAGTACAATCAATTCACCTATGCTTTGGACAGACGCATTGTATATCAATCTACCCCAATCTGTTATTTTCGACTTTATACTAAGATAATATAGTCGAATATCGAATATAGGAATTTGACAAAAAGAGAAGGGTTGATCTGCTAGTGTACTTAGAAAAATAACAGACAAGACGGTATATTGCAAAAAATAAAAGTAAACTGATTTCTCTGCAGCGATACTTAACAAGTGTAGACTAACACTTGTCAAATTGTTACATCAACTCGTCCAATTTTGTCCTCGTCCAGTTTCCAAGTTCATTGTAGGTGAGAGTTTTGCTTCTTTTGGTCCAAGGTGGTCCTGGGAATCGGATTTTTGCAATATGAAACGATTACCTTAATAGGTAAAGGTTATTTCACTAGTCTCATTATATAATTAACTCTAGGGCCGATCTTGTAAAAAATATATGAATCTTATAAAGAATATGATTTTTGTAATAAACAAAAATAACTTTAAATATGTGGGCAATGTAACATATAGCTGCTAATTAAAATGATACTGTGGTTTAATTAACACGGTACTGAAAACTGGTGACTGCCGGTGAAAATAAAATGATGGCGGCATTTGTGGCCAGGTTAAAATTTTAACAAAGTTTAATATCTTGCTGCTATTTAAAATACATTACCGTCCGTTGCATCGCTGTTATGAATTTTAATTGAGACCAAAATAAATTTTGTTTGATGTAAACAGTTTTTATGGGCTTAAGCTGACTGTAGCTGGAGAAGTGCACTTAAATTGAAAGGAAAAGCGTTTCGTAGAATAATTGCGCGCTTGGAATTTTGGTAACGAAACAAACAAATCACCAACGTGCCTACATACGTGCGCAGTTGCTACACTTTCGAGCCGTTAAAAGAAACTAAATCTCGGGAAATCCATGTTTTTGTTTACACAACGGCCAATTTGCTAATTTTATCTCAACGATCCCCCGAAAGAAAGACGAAAGTATACACATTTTTCACGACCAAAGAATCTTTCTTGGAAGTTCTGTGGCGGCCAACCTAACCCGGTTGAAGACTTCTAGATATTTGAAGCAACTGTCAAACTAGTCTAGATTTATAACTTGAAAGTTTTGCGTCGTTAACTCGATTTTTCTTGAAACTTTTGCGTGTTAAAGTAGATTCTCCTAAAATATATTTTAGAATTCAAGTACTGCGACATTGTTTTTGAAATTGGTGTTAAAAATATGTATATTCTGAGAATCTCCACTTGGTTTTAATAGATTGACAATGATACATAGTTGTAGTTATAGACAATACAGACATAGCATAACTCTGTTCTCTTATTTCTTGAAAAAAAACGACCATTCAAAATCGTTTTTCCTCCAGGTCATGGCTATCATTGGATAACTTATTGACATACAAAACTGGGCACTATTCCAGACGAAATTGCGAATTCGAAATAACTGCACACAATTTTACAAAACGTGACGGTTAAAATTGTTACGTAGCACCTATATTTCATGAAAAAATATTCACTAAAGGATAATCATCCAGGCATTTAAGTGAAAATGTGATCTTAATATGATCATGAAGGATGATTGTGATTGAAAAGAGGAAGAAGGAACTGTAACAGGATAACGTTAGATAGTGGAGGAAGAAGACAAAATGACTACCCAAGCGACTTCAAAAAGAGCAGGAAGAGCTCTTACTCTGAAAAATAACCTTCAAGACTTCAATGGACATGTACATTAACCTGAATATTTTCCGCAATAATAAATTGTGTAATCATTTCGTGCTTATTATTAGCTACTTATCTGGCATTTTCCTGTTATAAATAACTCGAGACTTCCATTACATAACTTCTTTATTCGATTAATTTACATTTTGTAAACAAATGAGTGCAAAATGTACACATTCTAGTCTAGTTTTCCTGTTATTTTGTGGTTATGGTAACGCGGTATGTTAGTTTGTTATCTTCTTGGAAGTCGTAAAATTTGGAGAGAAAGGAAAAATCAGTTTGTAACTGCGTCACGCGGTGATAAGCTAAGACAAGAACTTCTTTAAAACGCGACTTACCCACTTATGCTAATGCTTCTAAAAACTGTTTTTGTTGTAAAGTAGCCACGTGCTTACGTGCTCTCTTGTTCCTATTGTCAATTGTTTCAACGTTCGCAGTATTTAGTTAGGGCCCCGGTTGAATCATCGATGTATGGAACTTTTAAATTCTTGCTTTGTCTCTACTGGTGTTCGGTAAAAAATAACCTAAAACTATCTCTACGCCTTCTATACTCAAAGAGATAGATATAGAGGTACGCATGTTGAACGTCATTCAATACTCTGAGGCAAGCTTCACTACTGATACATTGAGACTGGTTAACGGACAATAGGGTAGATGCTTAATTTTTATTTTAATGTCAGTCTGGTAGATTATTTTAAATAATTAGACACGTATTTTTTATTTTCTTACAGAAACGAATACTTTCGACGATATATCGATTTGAAATGTCACGTGACGTCACTTCTATGTACATTTTATACGTGGAAATGACGTTTTAGCCCCCACTCTTAAACTTTGATTTGTTTTATCTAAGTATTGTTTTATTATACGACAAAATATTTTGTCATTATCTAACTTACGGACTAATTAGATTTTTAATTTTCATACCCTGTCATCATCCCAATTATTCCATTCTGCCGTTTCAATAGTGCGTGCAATGTGTGCATGTAGATTGCTTGAAACAAATTCTTAAATAAATAAATGCCTTTAACTTTGAATTGGTTTGCTTTGTATTAGAAAAACCTTGTCAAATGCGCGATAACTGCGCTCAAACAAATAAACAAATATTCATACAAGTGTTTCTATTTGTTATGGGTATTAAATAAAATTAAATACATAAGTCTCTGAAGATTAGTTTGCAAATAAGTAGTTACTCGTGAATCGTCTTAGTATTGTAAATTAATTAAATCTTCTTATATGGGCGGGTGCAGCTAATGTTTAATGACATATTTGAAGATAAAGGAAGCTTAAGTCGTATTAATTAAAGATTAATTTTGTATAATAGTATTCTTTACGTATAACATGTGGTACTAAAGTACGTATGAGATTAAAGGTATTACATATCATTGTTTAAGTTCTGCGTCGCTAAAAAGGTTAAAATGAGCACGCTTCGGGGTTAAACCACCTTAGCAATAATGTGTATCAAAATGTACATACATACATAACTTCACGACGGTCTCCCATGCACGTAGGCAGTGACTATGGAACGCCAATTACTAAGATTCCTACATACCTCTTTTGCTTCATCAATAGTCGTCCATCTTTTCATGCATAGTCGTCGGTTAAGGGTACTTTTAATTTGGCCCATATTTAATATATTGCCAATCTGGTCAGTATATATCCGTCTAGGGCGCATCAAAAAGTCAAATTAATAAATTAATTGTATATATAATATATATTCAATTCTTATTACTACCTATTTTTCCCGAAATTTTAGACAAAGGGTTTATAATTATATTGCTTCTACACCCACTAGTTTTCAGTTATGTTGCTAGTCCCCAGTAAAATTCGGGGTCATGAATCTAGACTCTGTATTGAGTACTACTGAGAATTTGGTTCGAGAACATTAACCAACCCCAATAATAACTAAGTACTTCACTGGAATCTTAGATCTTTGGACTCAAAACTTGTGTTCTTGAGTAGATATCTAGATATTAGGAATTGGTACTGCAGACAAATAGCTTTTTCCCATTGTATTCTACCAATTGACTGCCTTGGCTGTTAGCCGAGTATTTACAAGTACGACTGACGGGCAAGGGGTCTTTGGTTCGATTCCCAAGTCGGGCAAAGTATTATCGGGTTTTTAAAAAAAAAATCTCAGTAGTAGAACGGAGTCTGGAATTGTGCCCGGTATATAGCAATAGGCTCACCCCCTATTACACGGGACTCATAACATAAATAGTAAAAAGTGGGTGTTACATTGTACAGTGGCATTAAGTGAGCACTTCTGCCTGCCCCTTCGGGGATGAAAGGTGTGGTGTTATGTGTATTGTATACCAATTGTAAGCATCCATAAATTATTTATTGTATTGCTTCCCGATGCTTTTGGATTTATTGGAATTCATAATTGGATCCCCAGATTATTGGCCCACCGGATTTTCCGATTATTGGAAATCATTAATGGCACGGAACAATCCCAGATTTTATCGTATTATATTCATACAAAACCTACGTATATGTTTTTGATATTTTATTGTTAATATGTTAAAAATTTTCTTTGGCACCCTATTTACGTCGTAAATCCATTCTTAGAAAACGGGTTATGTTCTAAGTTTTGACGATTGGAAAGACCCGCCACGCAACAGTGAATCCCGGGCGCTTAGAATTTGTTTACAATTCTATTGGATTGTCTGGTTAGCTGCTAGCTAAAGCTAAGTCGGGGAATTTGAGTTTTATAGCGCTGTTCGCACGTGTTGTTGGCACGTAGCCAAATTCAAGTTATGTAATGTTTTAGGAAAAAACGCGTCGATATTCATGTTACTAAGGATCTTTGGCAATCCAGGGTGCTTACTCTTGAAACCAATCTCAATGTCAATGCAATTTTAATCCAATAAAACCTCAATAATTATCCAATGTCAAAACTATACAACCCCTATCGTAGCTGTTAAAGTAGCATTTAGAGTACGGAATATAAAACCAAACTCAATACCATTTAGTTCATGAAATATCCACGCAATACGGATGCATAAGGCGCTAGTGTTACAACTCAAGAGTACGAAATTTCACAATGTCAATGTCGATCGATCGGAATTGGATTCAAGAGTAAGCACCCAGTAAAGTTGACCAACAAGTTGCTCAGTGATTGTGTGGTTATAATGAGACCCTCTTCAAAATTTGGTTTACTTCCATGCCTCTGAGAGCAGAAGTGGTACAATCGTAACAAGAGGTTTTTGAATTTGAATGGAAGATGTCCTATCTACTTTTAATGCTTCGCTTCTGACACAGAAAATAAATATACTAAATTAAAAGGGCATATATAAAATAAATGAGATACTTTATGAGGTACCAATGAAAAACCCAGAATGCTAAATAAAATATTTATTGTCTAATGTATTGTTTTATTAATTGCTGACCTCCATAGTGAGTCGCCACTATTATTATGTATTACGCCTTATAACATGAGATTAAACACTTAAACAGGTAAACATCACGTGCTTAGATAGACTCTTAAAAACGCACACGAAACATAAACAAAACAATTAAGTAATTATCTCCAAGATAAGTACCAAGAACTGTTTGTATACCTCAAAAATAGATGTTAGATAGAAAGATGCAGTAACAAAATAATATTTTGGAAAAAAACATAAACAAAAAACAAAAACAAAGGCTTAAGGAAAGTCTACGCGCAATTTGGCAATTAGCACTAATCTTTACCTATAAATCTAAGAGACATTTCATTTCAGTCGATTCCAGGAGTTGTCAAATGCGTTTATCGGAATACTACGAAACGTTTGATATGTTTGAAGTGCGTATTAATTCATTAGATATATTGTTACACCTATCTACACTTTACGTAAAATTGGCGCCGGCGCGGCAATGATAAGCAATATCACTGAGTGAAAATGTATTATCTAAAAACAAAAAATAATCAGGTTTTGACTCAGTTACGAAGGATATAGTGACACATGGCGGTGTAGGTATTACCTAATTAGGTACACCTCAGACGTTTGACCTAGAATTGTTCTGAGGCCATCTTTTCTAGCAATCTTGTTGTCTTGTTGGCTTTGGTAACAGGGAAGTATGGATCGAATATTAATACCTACATGTATAATATTCATGTCAAATAAGTATCTATTACATCTTGACTAACAGGTTAAAATTACGATTTATGTAGGCAAGGTACTTTTTACACCAAAACGACACAAAAAGACTGTACAGCCTGAAACTTTCTGTATGGACAATGTGACTAACTCGGTTAATTGGAAAAAAGTCCCTATCCTCAAGAAAACAGATGTCATTATATTAATAACATAATTCGTTTACCTCATTACACAAAGACAATTTTAGTACCTACCTATATAAAAACGGTTTGTTAGATATCTTATACAACAAACAATGGAATCCACAAAGTAAAGCTAAATAAAAGAGCTTTAGAAATACTAACTACGGTTTCCTTTTTACAGAGCAAACTCGGAAAATGAGGTTACCAACTACTTACCTCTTTGAATAGATGGCCTACTTTTCAAGGGAGATTGGATTTTTAGAGCCACTAAATCGTTGAACGTATAGACGTTTCGTCGAGGATCAGAGACGCCAGAAAGTATTTGCATTTTCCAATTTTATTAAGTACCTACAATTGATTATAGAACCGTATTGGAATGAAGTCGTAGAAGAATCTTACAATCCATGGTATAATATATGTATAATTAAAATTAGATTGCTTTATATACTTAACTAGTTTTTACCCGCGGCTTCGGTCGCGTCACAAAAGGATAAAAAGCCTATGTGACATATACTAATACTTACAGCGCCATCTGTACCGATACTTTTGTTTTCCCTTGGGAATACTAATTTTTCCGGGATAAAAAGTAACCTATTATTTAATCCAGACTTCTAACTTTACGTCTGCAAAAATTCAAAGCAATCGGTTTAGTAGTTACAGTGTGAAAGTGGAACAAACAAACTCACTTTCCAATTTATAATATTAGTAAAGATTGCAAAAAAAGTAGACACGAATAAGATAATCCTAAAGGATAAGATGACAAAATATCCTGGAGCTTTGAACAAGTTAATAAAGTTAGTACCTAAATACTTACATAAGTCATTGATGATGGTGTATTATGAAATATATAGAATTAAAAGTTTATTACATAGTGCTAAAGATTAAACAAATTAACAGATAAAAAAGACCTATCGGACAAACTATTGTATAGGTATTTTGTATTAATTCTCTGATTTATCATTCGAAAGATACCTTCGCATTTTCTAATATAAATAACTAGCTTCTGCTCGCGACTTCGTACGCGTGAATCCCATTTTTTTCCGTCCCCGTTCGTGATTTTCGGTAAAAAGTAAAAAAAAAATTTGGTTAAAAAGTACCTATCCTATGTCGGTCTCCTGGCTCTAAGCTACCTCCCTACCAATTTTCAGCCAAATCTATTCTGCCATTCTTGAGTTATATGTGGTGCACGACTTTCTTTTATATATATAGATGAAGAAAAGCCACGCCGGCTCGTAGATGAATGTTAATTTTGATTTTCTAACCTCAAAGCAAAAGGGTACCCGGCTTACATTCTCATAGAAAAATTTCTGCGGATAATTTTCATAAAAGGTTTACGAAAGACTTATCTCATATTAACATAATAGTCTTCTAGGCCTACCGAACCGCCGGCTGCCAAAGTAAACGCAAAAAATACTCTTATAATCCGTCTGTCATGAATTTAAAGCGTTCAAACAAAATACAATAAATTCTACAGCTTTACAAGCAATAAACATATCAGTAAAACAAATTGGGTATCGAAAGATAACAAAGGCGAATTGAACTCTAAAACAAACAGCTTACGACCTAGTATCACAGTTAAGCCTTGAATCTAATAGAATTCTCAAAATCCATCAGCTATTATTGTTTCTTGTTATTAACATTTATGTAAATAGGGCAAGATTAGATAATGTTCTAACTAATTACATTGTAACATGCATAGTACAGAACTACACGATGTTATCACTTCGATGAATTTTGAAATCAATAAATACTTACGCTACTGGCGATGGCGAATAGCAGGAAAAGATAAATAAGTTTTTTATTTTACCTGGGAAACAGTAGTTCTTATCTTTGTGGATAAGTAATCTGATTCGGTGATTGTATTGTTCTGACGTCGTTTTTAATGTCTTGATGATACTCTGTGTGACTAATATGAGCTAGTATTTTAGCGCTGTGTACAGTTTTTAATCAAAATTTCCACGTTTCATAGTTGCAGTGCAGTTAAAGGGTTCTTAACATTGTTCCTTGTCGTAAGAAGATAGCTATCTAAGATTAGAAAGGGAAGGACTAGGATGTCCTAGGTTAGGAAGGTTAACACCACTGTTAGTACCTGCGAATAATTAAATGCGGGAAATCGCAAAGGTAACCTGAAATTAAGAGGTTTCAATAAACCCACGGAACAAAACCACAAATGAGGACTTGCATGAAATCCATTTTATTTCAATACAAGTTAAACCATAAGAAAAAAGGTCAATTAATGGATTTTCACACTATTTTCTAAGTGCATTGTGTTGGGAGTTCCCTCACGTTGCGACGACGTTTTGTTTCGTCATCATTGTATCATTGCTGGATATGGGCTTCCCCCAAACACGGCCACGACACGAAGATAGGTCTCACGATTCTTGCTAAAGTATTCATACAGGTCATTAGGCCATCTGGGCGCATAGCACGAGCTGTTTTGTTTATTTTTCGTTTAATTTTAAACCGCACATATATTGTTTATACTTCTCAGTTACCTACCTATAAGTTGAACAAGAAACAAAATAAGTACCTACTGGACTAACGGGGCAGTACCCATTAGTTGTTAAATCGTGTCAATAATTTTGTTTCAAGCTATTTTAATTACAAATAAAATAAAACTGCATGTCAAGCTGTAAGTGTGGGAGAGCCATGCCTTCGCACGAATGGGCCGGCTCGACCGGAGTGATACCACGGCCTCACAGAAAACCATTGTGAAACACTTCCATTGTGTTTCGTCGGGTGAGTGAGGTTTTCAGAGGCCCAATCTCACCAAACTCCGAATCCCCAAAAATCCTTAAATTCCTAATCCACAAAAGGCCGGTAACGCACTTGTAACAGATCTGATGTTTTGAGTGTCCATGGGCGACGCCAATTGCTTACCATCAGGTGATCCATCTGCTCGTTTACCGGCTTATTCCATAAAAAAAAGGTTTGCTAAAAACAAGTGCCCAGAAAATTTAATTCAAATGGAACGCAAACGTCATAAAGTAGGATTGTTGAAATTGCAAAGCTTGTTGGATTTGTTGATAATTCATTCCTTTGGCGTTGGAAACACAAAAGCAGTTCTGTATCTGATTGTGACAGATTGCGGTAAAAGCGGATAATGAAACTACGGTACAAAGAGACCGTGTTTTGTAGTTGTATGTTGCTGAAAAACTATGGAACAACAAGACCGTATTTTGTAGCAGTGTGTAGCTGACTAGTTGGGATTTGAGCGCCATTACGTATCAAATATGATGTAAATTATTTTATAGCGTCAAAGGGAAAATTATATTAATTTACCTGTCCATCAACGTTATGATAGGTTATTAAAATTTGGCTAGTGATGTTCAAATTGGTTTCCAGTGTTTACATACATTTGCTTTCAAAGTTTCATTATGCATGGCTTTCAATGCGCCCGATAGTAATACTTGAACGTGTTTATAATGTACATTTATGCAAGTCAGGGATCTTTTTAAATAACTTTATGTTTTATTTGTTAATTTATCTCGTGTTAATTAGTTCGGAAAACGGGGAGACTACAACGGTACTAATGAGCCGTCTTCGTATTCAACAAAGCGAGTCAGAGCGATTGTTTCGTTGCAAAAAAAAATCATTTAATATTCTAGTCTTTTGTCGAAATTGTAACTGCTGAAGGCTTACACTTTTTTGCTAGATAAGTAGGTGTTTTGAAAGTGTTGAAGGTGATTACTAAAAAGGTCACACTTACATGTTGTTATTTTTAATTCGATGGCATTTGTAGTAAAATAATGGGATGTACCTGACTTCAATTACAATGGTCATTCTTACACAATGCACATGTCTTTTATATTACAGCGTATCGTGTGTAAAGAACTTTAGAATGTCGCATACATTTAACTTCCTTGACCTCTATTAGTAGTCCGGTTTTCAAACGGCCTCAAGTTTAGTAGATGCCTACAGTTTTCCATTTTCTGAAGTCCATTTATAGCTGACTGTGTTTTAAGATTAGTCGCGCGCTCTGTATATCATCTTTTCAGATTTTATGTAACAGGATGAGATGAATATCTGTTAGCTAGAGTAACACACAATTATTATTTATAATACATAATAATAATTATATTAAATTTAATTAATATAGGTACCGATTTACCGATAGGGAGTGTTCATTACCACTCATTATTTATTCCGATTCTCTAGCGTATCAGCATTTGGAATATAGGTTGGTTGTTAGGTACGATTAATTTGTGCATAATTAATAATAGTGTGGCTTTGATAACTGAATACAAATGATGTCTTTTGCCTCTGCCCGCAACTTCGCACGCGTTAATCTATAGGTATACATATAATAAAACTGTAGAGAGGTAAATTCTGTACATGAAATGTATTTCCAAAATCAGGGGGCGATAGAATATAGATAGAATAGAAACACCAAACTTATACATGAAATACGTTAATAAGCCATCGCGCCCGTCGGGCGTCAATACTGAATCATGCTACAAGGTTTTTTTTTTTTATTATTTGGAACTGACGTTGGGGCTCATTTGTTTTACTCACTGACTTGTTTCACTTGTCACTTGACCACTATCTTTATTATTTTCGTCTAACGGTTGCCGCGCTTGACGCGGGTCGCGGCGGTAGGGTACAGTGGTCTGGAGTAACACATAGGCTTTTTACCCCTGGGATCGCGTCGCGGAGAACCTAACGGGTAACCGGGGCTCCGGCTCGACGTGCAGGAGAAGGAACGGGGTGGTTTTTAGTCAGTAAGAGTCTGACACTCCCTTCCGCCTCACCCAGGCGGGACCAGTCATTCGATGATTTTCCCCCTTTAAAAAAAACCGCCTGGTATCGCGAGCGAAGCCACTGGCAAAAGCTAGTTATATATACAGTGAAACTTGGTTAAGTGGGACCTGGATAAGTGAGAAACCTCCATAACCGGAACTCATGCTGAGGTCCCAACACTTTGGCACTGAATTACCTCTGTTAGTGGGACGAGGTAAACCTCTATATCTGGGATTTGTTCTTTCGATTTATCATCATAGTTACCTCTATAACTGAAACAGCGAGTAAATTTTATATGCATAAACTTCTGTAACTGAGATAACATTGTTTGTTTACTCATTCTTATTCTACCTACAAATTCCACACATAATTCCAAGTACGTAAGTACAAATCTTGAGCTTCAATTACCTTCAGTTTTAGTTTCGCTTTACTATCATACAGATGTATATTTGAAAAATGTCAAAACGAAAGCTACAATCGTTATCATTACGTGAAATACTGAAGTTAATATCGGTTTATGAAAGTGGGAAGACACTCGAATAAGTTTATGCCGAATTTAATGTGCCATATAATATGCCGTATAACTGAAATAACCTGTATTCTCACCTCTATTAATGAAACCCTCTGTAAATGAGACAGATATTTATTTATACCTGTATATCTGAGACACTGGGTAAGTGGAATACCTTTATAAGTGAAACGACATTGCAGGTCCCTTGATGTCTCACTTAACCAGGTTTCACTGTATAAACCTTCGTCTGGAATCACTCAATCTTTTAAAAAAACCTCGTTAGAATCCGTTGAGCAGTATTAAAGATTTGCATGCAAGGAGACAGACAGCTGTAAGGTGCTTTGTTATTACCTACTGATGTCTATTTGCCCCCTGTACATGAAATGGTTTGCCATATTCATCACGGCATAATCTTGGAAGAGGACTACGGATTAAAAGGTGTAGGTTTATCAGACAGTGTTGACGGTCTCTATGAGATGTGATAGTCCATTACGTAACATTATACATTACGCCTTTTATCCCCGAAGGCGTAGGCAGAGGTGTACATTATGACACTGTACAATGTAACACCCACTTTTCACTATTTATATTATGGGTCTCATGTAATAGGGGTGATCCTATTGCAATATACCGGGCACATTTCCGGGCAGATAGTAGACACGGTATGAAAATTAAAAATAAAATTAGTTCGTCAGTTACATAATGAAAAAATATTAGACACATACCAAATTTTTATTTTGTCGTATAAGAAACCAATACTCAGATAAAACGGAGTTAAGTTTAGGAGTGGGAGGTCGTTACGTCATGCTACCCTTTAAAATGTAGTAAATCATGACGTCACACGATATTTCAAATCAATATATCGTCGAAAGTATTTAATTTTGTACCGTAAAATCGGGTGAATAGGGATCGAGAGGTGAAATGGGGACCGAAGAGGAGTGAATAGATATAAGAAAATTCTTCATAGTATCGATTCACCCCTCTTCTGTCCCTTTTCACCGCTCAAACCCTATTCACCCCATTTTACTGTTACGAAAAGAAAAAATACGTGTCTAATGTTGAAATAATGTACAAGACGGACATTAAAATTAAATTTAGTATAGGTACTACCCTATTGGCTGCTGCTGACCAAAGGCCTCTTCTTGCACCGAGAAGCTTTGAGTATTAATCACCATACTTGCTGAATGCTAGTTGGCACTCACACCACGGGAAACATCAACATCACAATTCCAATTTATAAAAATATTACTTTTTTTAAATGTTTGTAGGTACGTAAATACAGCATTCCTTTATGTTTATCTGTAGGTAAATATTATTTTATTTTATGTTTTCAATTAATCGGATAAGATTTATCGATGATCATATACGGAAACATGATTCGATTAGGTACCTATTGGAAATGTGTTACTACCGATTTTTACAACGCTACATTTTATTTATTGAGATTTTTATATTAAAACTAGCGGACCCAACAGACGTTGTCCTGCATATCCACTTGAATGTATAAACAAAAATTCATTCAAATTAGTTCAGCTGTTTAGGATAAATAACCTAAACATCGACTGCAGCGCCATCTGCCGGGCTGATTTGTGAATCTAAACCATTCCCAGATCCCCTTGAACACACACAGAAAATTTCATCAAAATCGGTACAGTCGTTTGAGAGAAGTTCAGCGACATAAACACTCACAGAAGAATTATATATATAAAAGATACAAATCAGATATATTTTTCCATGTACTAGGTAGCTTTTCGCCAGTGGCTTCGCAGTTTATACTATGTCTCTTGAGAAGTTAATATTTAAAGAATAATTGGAATAACAACGACTTCAAACCCCTCTTGTTTTGTCGGTTAATCAATATATTAAAACCATCGCCTAAGTTTAACAAACACTTTTCGGAAAACCAAATCAAAATCGGCTCAGTCAATTTATAGTGAGATACCTAATTGCGCACAAACATACATACATACAGGTCAAACATAGAACCTCCTTTTTTGAAGTCGTTTAAACTGTCAAACACCAAGCGGTCACCGGTGACCGCGACCTATTGTTCTTTAATTGTGTCTATAAAACCGGTACTCGACGAGTTAAAAAGCATATTAGATTACATGTGGTACAATTTGGTGGTATATTTAGGTGAGAAGCGTAACTGTACCGTTTGGGGCCCGTGGCAAATTCATCAGACTGGCCCCCGTTCATAATAAGAAAACAAGAAGTTCAGATGAAAACCTCTAAACTCTTTCTAACTGAGGCCCATGGCATTTTCCGGTTTGCCACCCTGTAGTTACGCCACTGACTTAGGTATATCTTACATTTTTTGTCATAAAAATCCCCTAAAGAAGCTAACGATTACGGAATTTGCCAATTAATTTTATTAATCTATCTGTCCATAAAGTCGATCAAATAATTAGAGTCTAAACAAATCCAATTAATTTAATCTTTATTGATTAATTTAAATCCCATGTTTTTTTTTTGTAAGTAGGCAGCTACTTATCGGATTATCCAGCAAAATATTTTTCAAATTTTGTTTCCCAGTATTCAATGTTATTTAGATTGAAATTGACTGACTCTCTGACATGACAGTGACTCTCCATTGTTTTCTGGGATTGAGTGTGTGGTTTTAGTCGGTAAGAGTCTGACATAACCTGCTGTTTGACGCTCATTGTCTAGACAAAAGGGATCCATGAGGATTACCACATGTTAAAAACAAAAAAGCACCTCAAATTCCTAATACCCAAAAGGTCGGTAATGCACTTGTAACGCCTCTGGTGTTCGAGGTGTCCATGGGTGGCGCCGATTGCTTACCTGATGGTGATCCTAAAAACACACGTTGACCGCCCGAAAACGTGGCCGAGACCGCGCCCGAAACCGCGTCCGAAACCGCGCCTGAAACCGCGGCCGAAACCGCGCATGAAACCGCGTCCGAAACCGCGCCTGAGCCCGTGCCCGAAACCGCGTCCGATATCGTGCCCAAAACTGCGCCCGAAACCGCGTCCTATTCCGTGTCCGAGACCGCGTACGAAACCGTGTCCGAAACCGCGCATGAAACCGCGTCCGAAACCGCGCCTGAGCCCGCGCCCTAAACCGCGTCCGATATCGTGCCCGAAACTGCGCCCGAAACCGCGTCCTATAACGCGTCCGAGACCGTGCACGAAACTGCACCCGAAACCGTGCCCGACAACCATCCACAATGATGAATAAAACTAAAAAGATTTTTTTCGAAAACATGAATCTCACTAGATTCTTACGAAAATTATTAGATCGATTTTAGTAGTAACTAAATACAATGCAAGCGTTGTTTCACGCCTGTATATAGCTGTCCTAAGTTCCAATTTCAAAATGACACCACACAAAATACCCGGCTCTGGGCTGGGGTGGGGACGGCTAGTTAATAATAAGTATAATAAAAATATAAGTACCTATAGCAGAGATAGATGAAGCCTAGATGAATGATATGTGTACGTGCGTCGCAGCAGCAACACGATGTTATATTTGGGTTATACCCAAAGAATTTTCCATATTTACATTTATCTCTATTGACTTTATATACCTTTAATAATAAGTTAATGTTGTTTATATTGGAGATTAATACCTATCGTAACACATACAATCATGCATATCTATGTATATTCAAATAAACTTGCTTTCTTTACATTCTAACTCCCTTAATTAACTAACAAAATCGCGGGTTACTCACGTGAATATCCTACTAAGAAGAACCCCTCTGTGGTTCGAAACCAGTAGAGCTTTTCTTAGTATATTCACGTGAGTAACCCAAGATTTTTTAGTTAACTTAGTATATCTCACGATAGTTATTATAAAAACATTCTAACTCTCTTCAACTAAATGAATTTTAACTTTTGAATGAACTTAGCTGGTAATCTCGTGCCGTGAGATCTAGTGAGATGTAGGTACATACTTATATTCTTTATCTGTGCCGAAATGGATGTGAAAACTAAAAAGTTTGTTAACAAAGCACAAAGACACATCTAACTACATTAAATAGCACTTAACTGAGCTTCTATCCTTTGACAGCCGTCGCGGAGAACCTAACGGGTAACCGGGGCTCCGGCTCGACGTGCAGGAGAAGGAACGGGGTGGTTTTTAGTCAGTAAGAGTCTGACACTCCCTTCCGCCTCACCCAGGCGGGAGCAGTCATTCGATGATTTTCCCCCCTTAAAAAAAAAAAATCCTTTGACAGCCACTCAGAATTGTCACTTATTAAAGTTAAAAAGTTGGGTGGGAGTGCGACCGTGGTAGGATTTACGATATATGTATAGTTTACCAGTTATTTTACAACCATTTCACATCGATCTAGGCCTTAGTCTAATTAGAAACACGACTACTAACTAAATATAAGGTCATCTAAAAATATGTTGTTTGGAAAATAGTTGATAGTTTTTTTTACAAATGATACAACTACGTCTTAGTACTTTACTAATGTCGCGGAGAACCTAACGGGTAACCGGGGCTCCGGCTCGACGTGCAGGAGAAGGAACGGGGTGGTTTTTAGTTAGTAAGAGTCTGACACTCCCTCCCGCCTCACCCATTCGATGCCCCCTTAAAAAAAAGTACTTTACTAGTAGACTAACTTAGCCGACTATGAAATATATAATGTATGAAATCTATATAAAATCAGTCAAACATATAGATTTCATAAATCTATATATATGAAATCTATATGTTTGACTGAGGCAAGCAGCGGTCTCTGATAAACATGAACTTTTTATACTGCCATATGTGTTTGTATGAATCCCTGATTTTTTAACCCTAAGCCGACGATTCACCTGATGGATGAATGCAATACCAAAGAAGTCACAGATGCGTTGCAGGTCTTTAAAAAAGGTATACCCTCTTCTCTTTTTTTATTGCATAAGCCGGTAAACGAGCAGACTGATCACCTGATGGTAAGCAATCGGCGTCGCCCATGGACACCTGGAACACCAGAAGCGTTACAACCGCGTTACGGGTCTTTTGGGGATTAGGAATTTGACGATTGTTGGGGTCTCGGTAACCTCACTCACACGACGAAACACAACGCAAGCGTTGCTTCTCGTCGGTTTTCTGCTCGGCCGTGGTATCACTCCGGTCGAGCCGGCCCATTCGTGCCGAAGCATGGCTCTCCCACACTTTTTGAAGGTTAGAAGGTCATATCGGTTGGGAAATACCGCCGACCACAGATCTTTCCACAGTTTTAGGTAGAGGGCGTCCATAGTCCAACAGCAGGAAAAAATGGTGTATGATAATATATATTTATATTTAGGTATTGGATATCCACACCATAGTACAAATCATGACATGTGGGGAAAAAGCGTTTATCATAAACACGATAATTTTAATGTTTCTCAGTACAATGGATTACGTGTTGCCTACCTACCTACTTTTTAATAATGTACTCTAAAAGGTTAATAAAAGTGACATTTTCCTATATTTTGCCATTTATAGTTGTAATAATATATATTATTATATTTACCTAGAATTTTGTTAGTTATATTAATATATAATTGGCTAAAATGGTATTAACTGGATGATGAAGCGTGGGCAGGCCTCCCGTTAGGTGAAATGACGACATCGCCAGAGTGGCGAGGAGCCAGTGGATGCAGCCATGCAGGTGGAGAGTTGTCGTTCAACGTGGAGGACTAAGGGGGCCTTTGTCCAGCTGCAGACGTCTTCCGGCTGTTGATGAAAATTGTATTTTCTATTGACATGATTAAGTAGGTATCCATGCGTATACGAACTATTTTCCAATTTATTTATTATTTATTTCAATTAAATAGTATAACATTACAGTCATAAAACCAAGGCGTTATACATTTCAAATAATTATAAAAGAAAAAAAAACAAAACAGAGCAGTCCTTAAATAAAACAAACAATAAGAATAAGAAAACCTTACAAACCAATAACAACTGCGTAATCCTGAAGACCTAAGACATTTAATACTTGGAATTTGATACATTAATATACACATGATATACAATGATATTAATATACACATTATTGCCAATGACCATTTTCGCTTTAACATTATATAAATACCTCTAGTAACTAGAGGTATAACATGTTATTTAATTGCGAACTCATTATTCGCAGCACTTTTGCGATAAATCAACTAATGCGACCTTGGTTTACATTTAGATAGTCATTATACTATTGTTACCTTATGCATACTAAATGTTTGGATCCAATAAGTATATTAAATAATCTACTATATGAGTAAGTATAAACGTTTTTATGCAACAATAGCGCCATCTAGTATGCATAAAAACTTAAACCTTCGTTACTATAATTAACAGTTGTTAAAGATACGTAAGTAAAAATGCACCAAAATCATTCGCCCTAAGAATTAAAAAAAAACCACCAAAAAGAAGTCAACAGTATAATAAGAAAATAGGTTTTTTTATGGAATAGGACGCAAACGAGCACTCGGATCACCTGGTGCTGGTGGTAAGCGATCAGCGCCGCTCATGTACACCCGCAACGCAAGAGGAGTCACAGGTGCGTTGCCGGCCTTTTAAAAAGGAGTACGCTCTTTTCTTGTAGGTTTAAAGGTTACAGAAATCGCGATATAAAATAATCCATTTGTACACACGGCTACACATCGAGCTTTACATACCCAGTACAAACTGAACGTTAAATGTGCGGAAAGATGATACGACGCGACACCAGGATAAACTGGTTTTGTATAGATTGATGTGTGGCTGTGTCTACACACATACATTTCAAAACCCCTTAAACAATTTTATGGTCCGTGTATCAACAAAATTACAGCGTAACCACAAGGCAATGTGGGTTCATAATGTATTTATAGGAAACCCATAGTTTCTGTGAATGCATTACTCGTTTTTTTTCGTGTCAGCTAATTTTCCAATGTTTTACCTCGATTGTTTCGAAGTGGGGGCTATAGGCGTATCGTAATGAGACCAATTAGTTTGTACTGTATAACAAAATTCCAAGAAATTGATGCAATTTGTCTCCTGCCATGTTCCGCGTCCTCAATGTTGGGTTAATTACCAGCCGATTAAAATAGCATTAACGAAATTATGTACGGTAATGGCGGCGTAGTGCGTATACGCAACTTTTATCGTGTCTTTGCATTGTTTTCACATATGCGTACAGTATTGGAATATGTATCTGAGACATTGTAGAACATACTTTTTTAAAAAGAGTAACGAGTGGAGTTTTGTGCTCGTTCTTCTCCATTCGAATCTACATTGTGGAATGAGCACCTAGCTTCACCTAGCTTCACGGACGGACTGACTGACAGACTATTATTTATTTTGTATTTGTTGACGTTTAAAAAGTACCAAATTGTGGTGTAATTGAAATAAATGCTTTGACTTTGACTTTTATGGTGTTGCGTTATAGTTTCGCCTTCTGTTAATGGCGACAGAACGTGTTTATGTGTTTCTCTAATGAATCAATCGTTACTTAGAATCTGTTTGTTTATTGTCATCGTTAATGCACTTCCCGTTATTGCATTATTTCCTCGTTCAGGTAAATACCTATTTATTTGTTGTTGTAACGTAATATAGAGCTGTTTTCCCTGAAAATACCAGTACAAGTTTCTACAGGATTGTGACTAATGTCTTATCTCATGAAACAGTAGACGGAGGATAAATGCCATATAACATCAACAACTTATGACAATCCTCTGTTAGTCTATGGGCCCTCTTTAATAAGCAACATAACATCTAGCTTTGTTATCCCCGAAGAGGTAGACATAGGAGCACATTACGGCACTTAATTCACTGTATAATGTAACACCCACTTTTCACTATTTATGTTATGGATACTTTGTCCGACCCGGGAATTGAACCTGAGACACCTTGCCTGGCAGTCGCACTTGCGACTAATCGGCTAATGATGCAGTCTGTATAAGCACTTCTGATGACTTCTGTCATAATATTCAATATGGTAGACTGGTCGATCGCAATTTAAAAGGCTCAGGTTTATCACAGAGCACTGCTTACTAATGCTATACACGGGCATCAATTGTTACTTCAAGCCTTGTTTAAAAAAAATAACTTGTTTAAAAAAATAGTTTTCTAGTGATTGTATTTAAAACAGGTGGGACGTGGCACTAAGTATAACACGACTGAGGAAGTCGATTTTAGTTCCGACATAATAAATAAAACGAAGTGAAAAACCGTGTAAGCGTGATATGCAGCAGTTAGTTGAAATGTTCTTGGAAAGTATCCATAACAGTTGTGTTAGGGTTGGTACCCCACGGTTCAATAAGTCAGAAACTAGCCAACCGGAGCTGAATTGACGTTCTACCTGAGTGGTGACCCTAGTGTTTACCCACTGTCTAGCTGGTGTCACAATCTAATAACGCAGCTGTTTAAGAACGGGAACCATTATTATTCGGTTATTTAATATTACTAGACTAGACAAGATTGAAAATAGTTTGAATTTCAGCGCTTTACCTTGGCTGGGATTTCCAGTTTTTTAATTCAATGTGTGTAGCTTTATAGCTATGCTTTATAGATAGCTTTATAGATGCCACGCATTTATATGCGTTGCATCTTTTGTATATCAAGCATTTTGTATTATCAATTGTTGAACATAATATTGTAATGAATGACTCTCATTATCATTATACGTACGTAACTACATGCCTGTCTCCCATGGGGGTAGGCAGAGACTTAGAACGCCAATTACTACGATTCTGATACTGATTTCGTATGGAGAATATGTTAGTTAAGCTAACAGTAATGTAATCAGATATTATTAGAGAGTGAAACAGTCCCTAAATACAGGTATAACGAAGTATTCGTACATACATATGTATGTAACTCAACAAAATAAATAAGTGTTCCTATTTTTCTAACATACATTATATATTTTTGGATTTTCCATGAATTCAAATTTTACGTAGGCGAAGCCAGTATGCAATAACCCGAGTTACTTATGCATGTATGTCTTTACATATTCTTTTAAGGTTTCTTTCCAATTTGTGTTTTTAAAAAAAACTAGTTTCATAGCCCCATTTTGTAAGACAACTTTTAACAATGGAATAAATACATACATTATCAACCTGTTACAATTCTTTTCTTCAGTTATTTTTCTAGTAAAAAACATTCATTGTAACACGTCTTATTAGTAACGGAAATTGATGTTCTAATACGTACTAAGTGACTTCGTACTTTTCCCCTGTAGGTAGTTCTATGGCGGACTCATATTTCTACCAAGAATTCTCCTCGTCACGCCATCGCGGAGGGCGGAGTCCATAATTAATTCTACTAATATCTCAGATAAGTATTGGAGAAAATTCTATTTGTTTCCTTCAGCGTTCTAGGAAGCATATTAACTCGAGTACTTCTGAGATTTAGAAGAAAAAATATAATAACTGGTTTCTTGAAATCACATCGACATAGTTACTGGCGCGCGTCATGTTTGATCAACAAGCAGTTCTATTTTATGTGGAGTAAAATTTTGAGACACTAAATTTCGTAATGTCGGTTTGTTTACTCGAGAAATTCTTAGGAATCACTTAACCGGCTGTAATGTTTGGTCTGGTAGCGTTCCAATTGGGTCACAAACCCACAACACTCGGGCATCGATGCTGCATGGCAACATCGTGTTATTGTGGATGCAATCTGTTATAATCTAATCGTATTCCCTCGTTCATCATGTCATAGATATATCGTTTTGTCTGCTCCGATACGTATGCGATATGGTTTACTTCAGGCGTTTGTTATCAGCGGATTATTATTGCCCCAAGTTTATCTTAGTACGTAAATCTAGTGATGTAGACGATTAGTGTCGATGTAGGTGTGATGGTAAAAAATGAAATCTTATATCTTATACTATTATATAAAGCGGAAGAGTTTGTTTTTTTGTTTGTTTGTTTGAACGCGCTAATCTCCGTAACTACAAGTCTGATTTGAATAATTCTTTTTGTGTTGGATAGTGCATTTATCGAGGATGGCTATAGGCTATAAAACATCACGCTACGACCAATAGGAGCTGAGCAGAGTTATGTCTGATTGATCTGTAGCTACTCACATGATCAAATTGTCGCGAGAATGACTTTATTAAGTGTGGGAGAGCCATGCTTCGGCACGAAGGGCCGGCTCGATTGGAGTGATACCACGACCTCACAGAAAACCGACGTGAAGCAACGTTTGCGTTGTGTTTCGTCGTGTGAGTGAGGTTACCGGAGGCCCAATTACCTTCCCCTCCCCCAATCTCCCCAATCCCTGAATTCCCAACTGTCCTCAAACTCCTAATCCCCAAAAGACCAGTAACGCACTTGTAACGCCTTTGGTGTTCCAGGTGTCCATGGGCAACGCCGATTGCTTACCATCAGGTGATGCGTCTGCTCGTTTACCGGCTTATGCCATAAAAAAAAGAAAAATTATAACTTTGTTTTGTAACGATGTGTCAACAATGTACTTGCGGAAGTATCTAATTGGGATTCTTATGAAGTTGTTGATTTACTGTGTACTTAGTCACTGCGCCTTATTGGGAAGAGATGTGCCATTGTTATTTGTAGTAGCTCATAGGTACTTTGATTGCTGTCTTTTACTTAATATGGATTTGTTGACCAAAACAGCTGTCGTTTTAATATGGAATTAATTGACGTGATAACTTTTTGTGACTCTGTGGACAAGCCTATATTTTTAACCGACTTCAAAAAAGGAGGAGGTTATACGTTCGTATGTTGCTTTTTTTTTTTTTTTTGTTTGCCAATAACAATTTCTGTGAGCTAGGATTTAACAAAAAGGTTCGAAGTTAACAATTATAAGTTTATGATTAGGTACTTTGGAAATCAATTGCCAACAATATTACGAACTTTCTAAAAATAAATATTTCAAATCAACATGAATAAAATAGACAATAATATGTATATATGATAGAATTTACTTGTTGTAAGACTAACATACAACAATAACAGAGAATTATAGAACTTCTAAAGTCATATTAACATTAAAATTTCTGTCCAAAAAAAAAACAGAAGCATTGTAAAAGAAAACTGAACCTTATTTCCATAGACATGCGGTTTCTCAAAGCATTCCATGCACAGCTGTCGTACTCAACATAATTATCTTTCGCACTATAAGCAACATTTCCTATAAACGTTATATAAAAAGTTATACGACTGGTGATTAGTACAACAACAATTGCAACATATTCTCTAGAAACACTGACTGCCTCGTTGGCCGAGTGGTCTCGGTCGGGCAAGGGGTCTCGGGTTCGATTCCCGGGTCGGACAAAGTATTACTGGGTTTTTCAAAAATCTCAGTAGTAGCACGGAGTCTGAAATTGTGCCCGGTATATGGCAATAGGCTCACCCCCTATTACATGGGACTTATAACATAAATAGTGAAAAGTGGGTGTTACATTGTACAGTGGCATTAAGTGCCGAAATGTGCACCTCTGCCTACCCCTTCGGGGATAAAAAGGCGTGATGTTATGTTATGTCTCTAGAAACAATACCCCGTGACCGCCCATTACTTGCCGGTTGCCGACCAGTGTCGACAAACAACAACTTGTGGTGTTGAAGCCAACTAATTGTAGTCTGTGCCGTTTCTTAGGAGCCACTTTCTAAGATTGATATTAATTGTTAGATTTTTTTTAAACGTTGCTCCAAGTAGCATTTTCTCCTGTGTCGTGGGTGCGTTTACTGACATACAAGTTCACATACACATGACACCCAGACCTGGAACTACAATCTGTGGATCACACAAAGAGTTGTTCCGTGCGGGAATCGAACCCGCGACACGTTGCGCGGAAGCCAGTTGCCCAGCCACCGCGCCAACCGTGCAGTCAAACAGTCAGTTAACTTGGTATTTTCGATTTAATTATTTTGACAGATGGTAATTCGTATTTTATATAAAAGGTTGGTTGATATTTCAAATATGGTCACAAGCTATTTTAAAATTTGGGTAATTTGTGTGTTCTTCATGGGTGTGTCTTCGTCTTATCTGCGACAAGTCGTCCACTGATGAACATACGGGTCTTTCTAGTGACATCTCATGTGTTTCAGAATGCCTTTAAATCACGCCTTTTATCCCCGAAGGGGTAGGCAAAGGTGCACATCACTTAATGCCACTGTACAATGTAACACCCACTTTTCACTATTTGTGTTATGATTCCCATGAGCCTATTGCCATATACCGGGCACATTTCCAGTCTCCGTGCTACCACTGAGAATTTTTTAAAACCCAGTAATATTTGCCCTACCTGGGAATCAAACCCGAGACCCCTTACCCGGCAGTCGCACTTGCGACCACTCGGCCAACGAGGCAGACAAGTTTTACAGCTGGGAAAAATAGGTATAATAGTGTTGAATTGAAAGTAGTTTTGAAAAGGTAACACACATAGGATGATTCCTTTCATCTCAGAACACAAAGAAAATACTTGTCTGCAGTAAGTTAGATACTTATACAGGGTGTAAACGGACCGCTTCCAAAATACACGGACAAGTGATGGTAAAAAACAAGGTTTATTTTCATAAAAGTAAGGAATTGAATGTTTCCTTTATGTAATAATAGTTGTAATCAACCATTCAAGGCTGATATTGCAACTTTGCAAGAATAACACATAAACTGTGCCTTTAGCCAAACGCCACTTTAGCGCTTGTCTACAGAGAGAGTAGAAATCAAAATACATGGGGATGACACTGACAAGTGTCAAAATTTACGTCAATCTATATATATAAAATTCAAAGGTGATTGACTGACTGACTGACTGACATAGTGATCTATCAACGCACAGCCCAAACCGCTGAACAGATTGGGCTAAAATTTGGCATACAGATAGATGTTATGACATAGGCATCCGCTAAGAAAGGATTTTAATAATTTCCACCCCCAAGGGGGTAAAAAAGGGGATGAAAGTTTGTATGAAACTTTGTCAGTTTTTAACTGATCGGGTTGAAATTTGGCATGCAGATAGATGTTATGACGTAAGCATCCGCTTTCAAAGGATTTTGATAATTTCCACCCCCAAGGGGGTAAAATAGGGGATGAAAATTTGTATGAGACATTGTCAGTTTTAAATCGATCGGGTTGAAATTTGGCATGCAGATAGATGTTATGACGTAGGCATCCGCTGTGAAAGGATTTTGATAATTTCCACCCCCAAGTGGGTAAAATAGGGGATGAAAGTTTGTATGAGACATTGTGAGTTTTAAATCGATCGGGTTGAAATTTGGCATGCAGATAGATGTTATGACGTAGGCATCCGCTGTGAAAGGATTTTGATAATTTCCACCCCCAAGTGGGTAAAATAGGGGATGAAAGTTTATATGAGCCTTTGTCAGTTTTAAACCGATCAGGTTGAAATTTGGCATGCAGATAGATGTTATGACGTAAGCATCCGCTTTGAAAGGATTTTGATAATTTTCACCCCCAAGGGAGTAAAATAGGGGATGAAAGTTTGTATGAGACTTTGTCAGTTTTAAACCGATCGGGTTATAATTTGGCATGCAGATAGATGTTATGACGTAAGCATCCGATGTGAAAGAATTTTGATAATTTCCACCCCCAAATGGGGGTAAAATAGGGGATGAAAGTTTGTATGACACTTTGTCAGTTTTAAACCGATCGGGTAGAAATTTGGCATGCAGATAAATGTTATGACGTAAGCATCCGCTGTGAAAGGATTTTGATAATTTCCACCCCCAAGGGGGTAAAATAGGGGATGAAAGTTTGTATGAGACATTGTCAGTTTTAAATCGATCGGGTTGAAATTTGGCATGCAGATAGATGTTATGACGTAGGCATCCGCTGTGAAAGGATTTTGATAATTTCCACCCCCAAGTGGGTAAAATAGGGGATGAAAGTTTGTATGAGACATTGTCAGTTTTAACTCGTCGAGTACCGGTTTTATAGACACAATTAAAGAACAATAGGTCGCGGTCACCGGTGACCGCTTGGTGTTTGACAGTTTAAATCGATCGGGTTGAAATTTGGCATGCAGATAGATGTTATGACGTAGGCATCCGCTGTGAAAGGATTTTGATAATTTCCTCCCCCAAGTGGGTAAAATAGGGAATGAGAGTTTGTATAAATCTTCTTAGCCGTTGAATTTAGAATCATTGAATCTCTTTGAATTACATTCGGTAAAACGATGATTTAGGACCTGGGTAACGTATGATAGTTTTTTCACAGATGTCCCACGGGAACGGGAACTATGCGTCAATGCCCTAGGACTCTCTTACTCTTAACCACTGAACTTATTCTAGAGAGATTCGGTACAACAATAGTCGATAGAATAGTTTTTATTACTCAAACCTTACGTGATCGGGCACTGTACTGGTAAGATCCCTGCGGGATTATTTATTTATTGAAACTACGATAAATCATTTCAAAATAGGTAAATCTTACTTGGGCACTGAATTGATTCTGGTTAATTCTGTCAGAAGTCATTAATCTACGCGGACGAAGTCGCGGGCAACAGCTAGTTCTATATAATTTGATTTTCTATTCTACAAGTAGACAAGCGCTAAATGGTATTTGGCTACAGCTACAGAAACGATTGACATTGTAAAATCATTTTTTTTTGTCAGCATTTTCGAAAGCGTTCCATTACACCCTGTATGCAAAACCCTTTTGTCTTCATCTTACACATATCAACTTTCATTTTCCCGATTGACATAGATAAAACAAAACAAAGGACGGGGTAAAAGTCTTTCACAAACGAAAATTGACAGCCACGTCTCCTGTTCCACGTAAAAGATCTTAAGACAACATTGATACACAACAATGGGATTTTTTTAAGGGGAGAAAATCTCCAAATGACTGATGAATGACCTACCTGGGTGAGGCGGAAGGGAGCGTTAGACTGTTACTGACTAAAAACCACCCCGTTCCTTTTCCTGCACGTCGAGCCAGAGCCCCGGTAATCCGTTAGGTTCTCCGCGACTCCGAATCGGCATCGGCCCTGTTGGGCTCCATCTGTAGTGGTCTGATGGCTCTTTGAGGCGCGCGCGGAACGCGACGCAACGTACGCTCGGGTACAAAAATGGGATGGCTCTCAACAAACAAATGACATAAAATTCATCGAATACAGATAATACAAAAACAATTGTAAACGCACCCATAACACAAGAGAATATTCTAGTGTGGAGCAAGAATTTTAAAAGAAAAAAGTATTTGACATTAGCTTTGACATTAATTTGAATGTCAGTGTTATACCTATAATTGTTAAAAGTACCCTTAACCGACGAGCATGCATGAAAAGATTGATGACTGTTAATGAAGCGAAAGAGGTATGTAAGAATCGTAGTAATTGGCGTTCCTTAGTCTCTGCCTACCCCCATGAGAGACAGGCGTGAAGTTATGTATGTATGTATGTTATACCTATATTGACGTTTTTCTATCTATTTAAATCGATTAGACTTAAATTAGGCACTAGTCTATGCTATTTAGTACGTTGCTCGTCCAGTTGTTGTAATTTTCTTTTTGTCGTTGTGTGTTCGTACTTAGGCACCGTCTTGTTAAAACAATGTGCATTATAACCTATAATTTTACTTCGCTAGTTAAAATGGCTTCCTGCAACAGACTGTTAATATTTATGATTGCTAGAAAGAAAGTTTCAAACTGACCAACAAAGAGAACTTAAGTTGACGTGGAAAGAAAATTGATTTTCTTTTTTTTCTCAGAATGTGGGACTTCATTATTTGAACTAAAAATAACTTTGTTTCCATTATAGCGTAAGTACCTTCATTAATTTAAACGTGAAAATATCGAATGGCCTTTTGAGGTAAACCGAAAAAAGGTATGTTGTGATCTTATATCCTACTTATGCAACAACTATACAATTTATTGGTGTCTTTAATTATATTTGTGCTTTATAGTAACTGCTACGCTATACTGTAACTTTGTCGCGGAGAACCTAACGGGTAACCGGGGCTCCGGCTCGACGTGCAGGAGAAGGAACGGGGTGGTTTTTAGTCAGTAAGAGTCTGACACTTCCTCCCGCCTCGCCCAGGCGGGAGCAGTCATTCGATGATTTTCCCCCCTTTAAAAAAATAAAAATACTGTAACTTTCAATTCGAAATATCAAAGTGAACTCGATCGCGGTCCGTCATGTGTTTGAGAATAATCTCGACCAATGACAGGAGAGATTCCGATCGAGCTCACTTCGAAAGTTCCAATTGAAATTTACAGAATAACCTCGCTGTATTCAAAGAGAAACCTTGTAAAGAAAAATCAATCACCTCTGATCTTTTTCTGTTCAGTGTTCCTATACAAATATGCAAAAAAGTCTGCACCACAATTAATTAAAGTTTTCTTTTATCTTCGATGGTAATTAAATTCATTTATGTGTGGGAGACCCATGCTTCCGCACGAATGAGCCCGAATGAGCCGGTTCGAACTTGTGATACCACGGGCTCACAGAAAACCGACGTGAACCAACGCTTCCTTTGTGTTTCGTCGTGTGAGTGAGGTAACGGGAGGCCCAATTAATGTAGGCTTTATTTAATTTAACTAGGCCCAATATGCCAGTTATACTTTGCCCTACCAGGGGATCGAATCCAAGACCCCTTGCTCGGCAGTTGCACTTGCGCCCACTCGGCCAACGAAGCAACTATTTATTTACGTCTTCAGAAATATTTATTTTTGTTTCAGATTGTTATGTTATACATTCATAGAAAGTTATCTAACTTCTATAAGTATTGGATAACAAAATACGAATTAAGAAATTAGAATCCACGTTATACAGAGGCCTTAGTACTAATGTGGTTTACGTTTAAAGTATTCGAAACGAGTATGCGTTCGGCACTCTGATTGGCCAGCACCAATGAAACAACCAATCACAGCGCTGAACGCGTACTCGTTACGATTATTATAAACGTAAAAAAAACTCATATTAAGGCCTCAGATACGGATCTAAATCTAATACCGAGTTTATCAGTACCGAGGCTGCTCACACACCAACTTCGACCTGGTCAACATCCTTTATTGGCTGTACCAGAAGCACGTACAGTAGCCCATGCAAATTCTCCGCTGGTCCGAGTACTCACCATGCTCAATTCTCTCCTGATGTCAGCACCAGAGTGTGATTTATTTCCAATAAGATGGATGGATGTGTGTCGTGAATGTTTATGATTTTGTGAGAGGATGGATGATACGTAGTTGATTATAATGTTAATGTTTGTGTCAAGTTACAATAATTACTCTAATTACCAAATTTGTTATTCAAATGTATAGTTTTTTGTTAATTTTGTTTCTTTATTGTGTTAATTTTTATTTCTTGTATTTGATTACGTAATTAGTTTGTTTTTAAGAACTTAAATACGATTAACAGTATAACTTAATGGCGTAAGCTGTGGTGTTGTATATGTACATTTTCAAATAAATAAATAAATAAAATACGGAAACTGTTTTCTCGCTACAAAATCGCATTTGTAAAGTATTGGTAAATTCCATTCCATTCTGATGTAAAATATTAAAGTGAACCTACTATGTAGGCTTGTTGTTGGTGAAACTAAGTCGATGACCATTGAATAGGCTTTGTGATGTGAAACAGTACTTGGGCATTAATTGAATGATTGGACAAATGGCTGTAGTACTGAAGTTAGCTTTACATGTTGATCGAATAAAAATGTTTATTTGGAAAACACGACATGACAATATCAGTGAGATTATCAAAAAAAAAAACTTTAAATAAAAATTAAGATGGAGTTTCGTACTCGTTCTTCTCCATTCGAAACTACACTTTAAATCGAGCACATAGCTTCACTGACAGACATAATACAACTTTTGACGTTTCAAAAGTGCCTAATTAGGGTTTTTATTAAAATGAATACTTTGACTTTTTGATATATCTGGGATACTCATGAATCCAATTCCGATCGATCGACATTCATCATCAACAGCCTATAAATGCCCACTGCTAAGCATAGCCTCTTCTCACATGGAGAAGGTTAGAGCATTAATCACCACGCTTGCTCAATGCGGGTTGGCGATTTCAAACTTATAATTAGAAATTATAAGTCCAGGTTTCCTCACGATGTTTTTCCTTCACCGTTTGTCAGTGGTGTCTAAATAATCTTAGAAAGTACATATAACTCGGAAAAAGTCACATTGGTACTTGCCGTTGGTAGGTTTCGAACCCGCACCCTCATGCATGAGAAGTGGGCGTCTTAAACCTCCGGGCCACCACGACGTTGATCGACATTGCTATTGTGAAATTATGTACTCTTGAGTCGCAACACTAGCGCCCATTGCATTCGTATTGCGTGGATATTTAATGAACTAAATAAACTATAACAATAATAAAAATATTTAATAAACAGCTACGATAGGGGTTGTATAGTTTTAACTTTGAATATTTATTGAGATTGCATTGACATTGAAATGGGTCACAAGAGTAAGCAGCCTGGATAGATCTTTGAAATCTACTTTACCTACTGCGAAGAGAACTATTTGTTGTTTTACCATCATCATCATCGTATCACCCCCAGCTCGTCTACTGCTGAACATAATATGCTACCCTCAATGACTTCCAAATCGACCGGTTGGAAGTTACCGTCAGTTACTCAAAATTCCAGCGTCTTCTTGAAATTTTAGAAGGTAATTATTATTACCAAAAATTGAGTTTCCTATTTCGGCAGGAAAATCACTTTAATTTCGCAGAAAACACCATTTTGAGGAAAGTAAGTATTTTTCTCAGTATCACGAATATCCATTTGTAGAAATAAATTTTGTTTTAATATCAAGACTTTTTTCCTCTGAAGGCGTAGGCAGATGTGAGCAATAAGTAGAGAAATGAATAAATTCATGATTCTCGTATCCTCTTAAAGTTTTTTTGATATAGGTACTATTTCTTGCGGCTTCGTGTTTTACCAACATTAAATAAATATGGAAGTCCCTGTACTGATATAAAGCTTGTTTGAAATATGGTAAGGTTTTCTTCAATCTTAACTTTTCTAAAATACTTTGGTACTCATTTTTAGCACGTAAAATAAACGAACAAATCAACATTTTAAATACATAATTATTAAATGGATAAAGACAACCGCAATTTGTTTTTATTAGGAATAGTTTAGCTTTACAAAAAGTATTTATGAGAATGTCTAGCCTCTTTACAAACGAAAATATTTTCTCTAAAACCCACGCCAGAAAAAAGCGAATTGTTCATGGTACGTCGATTCTCAAGTATTTCTCCCTGTCGTTGCCTGGTTTAATCCCTGGCGCCAACATTCCTGCTTATTACATATCTTTAAATGCAAAACTGACACTAATCATCTGACATTCCGACCGTAAAAGAACGTCATACATCTTCATACAATGAATTATGTAAGGCTGTTACCAAAGTGTGACTAATAGTGGAGCTGGTCAGTCACTGGAACTGAGGATTTAAGCGCCGGCGGATAAACGGCGACCGAATCGTCGGAAGTACGAACTATGTAGTTAGTCGGTTGAGTGAATAAACTCTTTTTCTTGCAATTCTTAGCATCAGTGTTCCGAGTAACGCGGTAATGAAGGGTCTAATTACCAGAGTTCGCGGTAACCGTCGGTCTCTCTGTGCCCGGCCGGTAATTACTGCCCGTTCGAATGTGCCGTGTTTCGGCGAAGCGCTGTTTGTAATACACGCTAAAAATTGCAATTACAAGGTAGTGACACTAAACAATTTGCAGAAAATGGAATAATTAAGTCTTTAGGTCTTCGTCTGAGGACCGGCAACATTCCTATAGAATATATTGAATTTAGTTATATTAAATACTTTGTTGGCAGAGAAATACTATCTGAATGTAGTCATTCTGAATGAACCACAGTTGATTCAATAACTGCATATTTATTCTAAATTGGTTATTGTTGTCCACCTAAATTTCTTGCTGATGAAAGACATTTTCAGTAACCGAGCGAATATAAAACGAATTAACATGCAACATTATGAACTGGTGCTATGCTCATAGTCTTAAAAACTACAATCTTTCTTTTCCAGAACCTTTGAATCGTTATTGAATTTGTTTGATTTCCAATTCTATCATTATACCCAGAAGGTTGTCTAAAAATTAAACCAATGGATTTAAAGTAAACATAATGACTATACACTACAAAACAAACCTGTAACTTTATACCACTTAAAAACAGTCAATCGGCAATGTGAAACTGGACACTTCAAAGCGTAGATTATAGAAATAAACCAATTTAATTGACTTAGAGACAACGCCATTTTAGTTTTTTTCTCTCTGGGAAAACCGATGCTGGGATCAAGGTCATCTCATTACGTTTCAGCTATCCGTAGCACTTTACAATAGGGAAATACGTTAGCAGCTTAGCAACTAGCTACAGGGCAAACAAATGTACTGGTTTATTACTATCAGAGGACTTATTAGAGGCGCTGTGATTGGCCGGATAAAATGAACCAACCAATCAGAATGCCGAACGCGTACTCGTTTCGAATACTTTAAACGTAAATCAAACTTGTACTAAGGCTTCTGATTGTGTAACAGGTAACCGGTTTAGCCGTTTGTCACCGAAATCCCCAACAACGTCATTTTTATCTAGATGTTTTTTGTGACATGCTTTAAGGTCATTCGATTATCTAATATTTAATTTGTTTATTGCACGGATACGTGAGGTATTTCATGTGTTACCTAATAAAAAATAGGTTTTTCTTGTTTTAATTAAGATGTCTTAGATGTCCTCTGTCTTGCCGGATAAATTGATGATCAGATTCTTGATTAGGAGTGGTTAGATTCCAATTTCATGAGATAATAATTTAGTGTCTAAAATAAAGTTAGAAAGTTATCTAATAACTCATGTTCAACATATGTATGTAGCAATTATTTTGACGTTTGAAAGAAGTGGTAAACACCACCGTTGTACTGTTTGCCATCTATGTAAACACGTCTATGTAAACACTAGGTTTTACCCGCAGCTTCGCTCGCGTCACAAAAGGATAAAACGTAGTCTATGTGACTATCCATCGCTTCAACTAAGTACCTTCGGTTAAAAAATCACGTTAATAAGTACCTCCGTTTTGCTGTTTAAGACACGCAAACAAACAAATAGCTTTCCGGCAATAGGCTCACCCCCTATTACATGGGACTCATTCATATCACAAATTGTAAAAAGTGGGTGTTACATTGTACAGTGGCATTGAGAGTCGTAATGTGTACCTCTGCCTACAACTTCGAGGATGAAAAGGGCGTGGTGTTATGTTATGTTCTTAAGAGACCTAGTCTTTAAGATAGTCCAAACCCAATTCTAGACTCATTACCTTATCAAAGTCATTAATTATAATATTTAGTTCACGTTATGATCCATAACAGTATCTAGAGACTACCTGACAAGTCACGTGGCATATGGCACTGCTCGATCAATTTACAAACAGTGGACCACTGAACCTGACAAACATCAAAACAACCACATTTATTAGAAAAGCCAATTCATTTAAAATCAGATGAAAGAAGCCTTTGGGAGATCAACGGAATTACATATGGACGGACGGACCTCGTTCCCAATTTATCTTTGAAACAGGGTTCAAAGGGCAGCTCACAGAAATTTATTCAAATTACTGAATAGGTCTTGTATCAAATATTTCTTAGGTAAGCATTGCGTACTGAGTACCTAATCCTTCTTCATAGAAACGTTCTTTGTACTGAAAATACTTCATTTCGTGTGACATTTTATATACGTATGCTTGTTGCTAGCGACTTCATTTGCGTAGAATATGAATTTTAGGATATAACTTTTTTATGATTCAATTTTCCAAAATAATAACGGCCTATGTTACTCCTTAGTATATTAGCGACCTGCCAGTAAAGGGCGCGTCAAAATCGGATCAGCCATTCCAGAGATTAGTCAGTATAAACAGACAGGCGACGAAAAATTCTAAAAAATATAATTTTGGTGTGTGTATCGTCGTATATATATTCATATGCATGTAGTATAATGCGGTTGTTTTAATATTACAAACAGACTTCAATTTTATTTATCTGTATAGATGTATTTTGTAGGTATTAGGAATGGTTCGGTGGGCCCTTTGAATACCTGTCTATTGTTAATGAAAGACCTTAATACCTTCTTTGTAATGTTTTGAGTCAGGGCTGTCCAAACGGCAAACTATATACCCTTACGGGCTAATGAAATTCTTTACAAAAGCTGAAGGGCCAGAAAAATAATTTCAGTTGTATACCTAACTAGCAAACCCGGCGAACTCCGTTCCACCACCAGATGGCTTCGTTTTATATGTAACATTGTCTGTCTCACGGAGCCCGAGACCTTTCCAACGAATGCAAAACCGTGGAAATCGGTCCGTGCGTTCTGGAGTTATAGCGTCAGGAAGGAAAACCCGCCTTATTTTTATATAGTAGATGACTTTTACAATTGTATTCTTTACTCACAGACAAAACTTGCATACAAATCATACACTGAATTGTATTATTGTTGTTGCACATAAGATGAAGATGTTGAGATTAAAATGTGTGTCGTGGGCCACATGAAAACAAGCCGCGGGTCACATGCGGCCCGCGGGCCTTTGTTTGGTTTGGACACTTTGGACAGCCCTGTTTTAAGTGATGGAATATCAACGTGACCTCTATGACAACTGTTTATTTTTTGTAAGAATACATACGATAGTAAAGGTAGTGGAGATTCGTAGCTAGGTTATCGATTTGGGCATAACATGCCTTTTATTCCCGAAGGGTTAGGCAGAGGTGCACACTACGGCACTTAATGATTATTTGTAGATTATTTGTATTTTCTATCCGCATTTTTTAAGGGATAGGTTGGTAAACAAACAGTCGGATCTGATGGCGAGCAGGCTTTTGGGACTTAGTGGTTTGAGGATTGCGGATTTGGAAATTGGCGAGGGGGTTGGGAAGAACTGGACCCCCTTTTTGTAATATTCAAATTATTATTTGGTCAACATTTTTAATCGACTTCAAAAAGAAATAAAGGAGATTCTCTGTTTCACCTGTGTATATGTATGTATGTGTGTTTGTGCGCAATTATCTCGCAAATGGCCGAACCGAATTTGATGTCGATTCAGAAAAGTCTGTTACACTTATGAAAAGGTTTTAGTACAATAATTAACTGGCTTTCAAAAACGAAGGGATTGAAGTCAGTTTAAAGAATTATTGATTTACCTACAGGTTAATACCAAACTATGATAACGTATGAGTTTACCAACATGAAATATGTAAGATTGTTGTAATATAAATCAATTGATAGATTAACTATACCTACCGATAATTAATATACGTTGAGTGATGATGTCATTCTATATCATACGATAGGTAATCCGTTATGAACACGGCTACCGTACTTCTATCAGCACGTATTGTAATATCACGCCATGTTATTTAGAGTGAGTAGAGATAGAGATTCAGGTGTATGACAACGTAGATTATAAAAAAGTATAAGGAAAATAACTGAGATAAATTGAGTTAACATCGTTTTTTTTTATGGTTTAAGCTGGTAAACGAGCAGACGGATCACCTGATGGCAAGCAATCGTCGCCGCCCATGGACGCCTGAAACACCGAGGCGTTTCCTGGGTTAAAAATGAATTATTTTGATTTTCAATTAAATATTGAAAAATGGTTACTTACTTTTTTTTTTCTAACATTTTTTTTAGATAAGTACTTATATCTATTGACGCGAAAATAAGATGACGACTTATATATGATGGTACCTATTTCGTACAAAATTCAAAACAGTATCGTTTTTGACGATTCGATAAAAGTAGGTATTGAATTTCACTAGTTGTCAATTACCGTATTCTAATCTAAATGCTACAAGGGCTACTGGGAACTTTACAATACCCAATAAGTATGATGAAACGTTTTATTATATACTACACTATACCTTCTGCCAGCGATTTCGCTCTCGTACTCAGGCTTAAAAAGTAGCCTATGTAGTACTGGAGTAACCAGTTCATCATCATCATCATCATCATCATCAACAGCCTATAAATGCCCACTGCTGAGCAAAGCCTCTTCTCACACGGAGAAGGTTTGAGCATTAATCACCACGCTTGCTCAATGCAGGTTGGCGATTACAAACTTATAATTAGAAATTATAAGCCCAGGTTTCCTCACGATGTTTTCCTTCACCGTTTGTCAGTGGTGTCTAGATAATCTTAGAAAGTACAAATAACTCGGAAAAAGTCACATTGGTACTTGCCGTTGGTAGGTTTCGAGCCGTTCTCGAGTTTTGGCGAGACTAACGAATGGAAATTCATTTTTATTTAGAGGTATATACTAGCGGCCCCGACAGACGTTGTCCTGCATATCTACTTGAATGTATAAACAAAAATTCATTAAAATTAGTTCAGCCGTTTAGGATAAATAACCTAGATACCGACTGCAGCGCCATCTGCCGGGCTGATTTGTGAATCTAAACCATTCCCAGATCCCCTTGAACACTTTCTAGTTTCTTGCTCGTTCTTCTCCATTCGAATCTACTTTTTGGAATGAGCACCTAGCTTCACCTAGTTTCACTGACGGACTGACTGACAGACTATTATTTATTTTGTATTTGTTGACGTTTCAAAAGTACCAAACTATGGTTTAATTGAAATAAATGCTTTGACTTGACTTGACTTGACACACAAAAATTCATCAAAATCGGTCCAGTCGTTTGAGAGAAGTTCAGTGACATACACAGTCGCAGAAGAATTATATATATATAAAGATATGCATACCCGCTCCCTTTTACATACATGGTGCTAATAAAACAAAAATCGAAAACAATTTTTTCTAATTTCATACCGGGAAATCAGTCATTGTCAATATTTCAGGTGAACTAGGAGATAAATAAATGTAGTTTTTATGGTGTAAGCAGAAACCGTGGTTCGAGGGACAATAACAGTGGTTTGGCGAACGTTTGGCATGTTTCCATATTGTACGGACAATGCTGAACTTCTAAGAAATAATGGCAGCATTGTTTTGCGTTGGAATTTTATTATTATTGGCTCTCCTGTCTATTCGTTCGTACATTCATATAATGTTTATCGGTATATAAGAAGTTATGTATTTTTTTTTCATTAGATACGTACTTAATGTGCCTTCCCAACTACTAATACTTACATAGAACAAAGGAGAAAAGTTTGTTAGAAAATGTGTAGTCTCTGGTATTAAATATCTACCAGTCTGTTTTTATAATAAATATCGTGAGACATACTGAATTTACTAAAAATGACGGTTTGTTCAAGTTAATATACTGAGAAAAGCTCTACTAGTATCGAGTCACAGAGGGACCGCTCACGCTGCTCATGAAGAAGAGTCCCTCTATAATTCGAAATTAGTCAGCTTTCCTCAGTTATTATCATTAGTAGCTTTTCTCAGTACATTTACATGAGTAAACCGTCATTGTTAGATCAGTCTGATTGGAAAACATTTGGGGGCATGGGGACTCTTGGACATGGACATGGAATCTTGGTAGAGAATCCAGTTAACACCTCACGAAGTACAAGTTCGGTGCTAATGTCGTCATTGTAGTCCTTTGTGCGTCCACTGCTGAACACGTCACTAAACTTAATCTTTTTGGTTTTACATCTTAACACAGCAACATACTATACTGCGTATGGAACATTAAAGTCGAATTTTAACATGTAGGTAGGTATTGGACTTTAAAACTGATAAGTTTAAAAAATAAATAAAATAAATCTATTTTTTTTTATGTGACAAGCCGGTAAATGAGCAGACGGATCACCTGATGTCAAGCAATCGGCGTCACCCAAGTGCATTACCGGCCTTTTGGGAATAGGGAATTTGAGGATTGTTGGAGATTCGGGGATTGGGGAGACTAGGGAGGAGGGGTAAATTGGGCCTCCGGTAACCTCACTCACACGACGGTTTCGTCGTGCGTGTTTCACATTGGTTTTTTGTGAGGCCATTACCAAGGTATCACTCCGGTCGAGCACATTCGTGACGAAGCATGGCTCTCCCACACTTAAATTATTAGGCATAAAAAATTATCAACCATCGACTAATTCTAATAAAAACTTAGGTATCTTATTGTAATCGAGTATTGTAATTTTTATCGAAATCTGTAAATCTATTTTCCTCGTCGCTTTTCTATATTTAGTACCTATCTACTAAATGAACGTATGAGTCATGCGCAAGAGTAGAGTACTGCGGATTCAAATTGGAATTATATTTTTGTGTTGAATATTTCATTCATTTTTTAAATAATATATGCCATAATACATCGAGCTAAGACATTAGTCTTAGCTCTATTTTCAGTTTCACTCGGAGAGTATGCCAATCTGTTTTAAAGTAAGGATAATTTGTTTTCTGCACACGGACAATTAGCAGTATATATATATTTCCCAAATTCTATTACATATTTATTACTTATTTAAGCCTTTAACTGCCGACAAAACTGTTAAAGGCTAATCCTCCGCTAGCGTCGGTCATCATTGTCGAACATGGCGTCGAATGTTTTAAATATACATAATACGATAATTATTTTATTTATAGTAAATAGTAATATCTCAGTAATATATCTCAGGGAAAAAAACACAAAAATAAATCGTTTTCCTCAATCCGAATTGTATGTTAAAAATTTTGATAAGCTATACAATAATATGGATATTACCCATTCACAACTTTATACATTCTTCAGTAGGAAGTAATCTTACTTACCTAACTGTAACAAAATTATGTTTTTATTTATGTTATCAATATTTTATTAAATTACTAATGACTCTCATTGAATGGATACTTTGAAATTGTTATTACACATTAGTAAAATCAACTAATATTAACAGAAGGTGGAGGATGTTTAAATTTTACAAACTTAGGCCTTACGTGCGAGTTTTTTTACGAAATATAATCCAAACGAGACCGCGGTCAATGGTCTGATTGGCCGGCTTCAATGAACCAACCAATCAGAGAGCCGAACGCGGTCTCATTTCGATTATGTTCCGTAAAACATACTCGTACCAAGGCCTCAGATGTATTTATGCAAGTTCGTCGATGTTTCCATCAATTATACCTATTTCATTTTTGTTAGATCTAACACGCAGTTTTCTAACGGAAACGTAAATGCATTTTTATTTAACTCGTCGAGTACCGTATTAATAGACACAATTAAAGAACAATAGGTTGCGGTCACCGGTGACCGCTTGGTGTTTGACAGTTTAAATGCCTTAGGGCCGATATTTCAATGCTCAGTCAAATTTTAACTGAGGAATAACTTTCAATATTCGACAATTCTTCCATATTAAAAACTGTCAACTCTCAATTTTATTCCACATTTAAGAATTAACTGATTTTTCAACACAACTAGATTTTTCAACACAAATATTTTTTACTTTCTTGCGGGACCCCAGTGCAACACTCACTTATATATAATCTACACAGAATAGGTCTTTTAATAAGTATAGAGAATTTCGCTTAGTTTGGTAAAACTTCATACAACACAAACTTAATTTCACCAACATATTTCTAATCTTTTTCCTGTTATTTATCTCTGCATTAGTCCTTTCATCGGAAATCAGCGAGTATTTCCGAAATTAGAATTTTACCTCGAATCGATCCAGCCGTTTTCGAGATTTGCGGTTGGATACACGTTTTGCGATTCATATTTATTAGTAAGGACCGTATTATGGATAATTGGATTGTTTAATATAGAATTATTGTTAATTTAATTGTTAACAAAATCCCACTAAGTAACGTTGATAAGGATTTAGTGAATCCAAACAATTCGAGCAGTTTATCGTTCGAGTGGTATGAGATTAAGTCATTTCTTGTTAAAATGTTGATTGTCAGTACGTGTGATAAATACAAGTAAATCCGGGTAGATTATTGCATTAGGCGCCATGTTACGTCACCTTTAGTTTAATACAGAGAAAATAGTTTTTGAATTATTCTCGAAAATAAAGAAATTAATTTAAGATTATCAGGAAAATCTATTGTACCTATAGATTTTTTGAACACCCTTCCTCGCGACTGCGACGGGGATAATGTTTTCGACGCCGTAAATTACATATTTTTCGTTTTCTTTGCTTTTTATTTTAACTATTTAATGTTCTCTATTAGTTTTAGTGTATTTTAAGGTGTACATATTCTTTTTTCTGATTTCTAAAAGGATACGATTTAGACATAGACTAGCGACCCGCCCCGCAATATGCATGTATTATACATATAAACCTTCCTTAAACCTTTCTTTTTGTTGACGTTCAAAAGTGCCATTCTGGCCTAATTGAAATAAATGATTTTGACTTTGAAGAATCACTCTATCTATTAAAAAACCGCATCAAAATCCGTTGCGTAGTTTTCAAGATCTAAGGAATAAGCATACATAGGGACAGATGACGGTGGATAGCGACTTTGTTTTATACTATGTAGTGATAAGTTTAATGTATTTTAAAGTTTAGATATAGGTATCTATTGTTTTCTCTTTCCGTGTATTTTTTTTTCAATTTAATTGCAATACACCTTTTCATCGATTGCACCCTTTTGCAACGCTTTGGCCATAGTCCTAGATTCGGTGCTATAAGAAGACACCAACTACTACAACTTTTGAAATAGCAACCAAATATGGTTGCTATTTCAAAAGTATAATAGCAACCAAATATGGTTGCTATTTCAAAAGTAGGTTTGTGTATATTGTAGCATCCAGTTCGCTTCTATATATAACTATTATCTAACTGCCTAATAGGTATCACTGGTAATAACTGGTAATTTAATAGTACTATATAATCCTTACTAATAAATTAAATCGGAAAGTGAGTTTGTTTGTTTGTTCCGCTTTCACGCAGTAACTACTAAACCGATTGCTTTGAATTTTTGCAGACGTAAAGTTTGAAGTCCGGATTAAATTATAGGGCACTTTTTATCCCAGAAAAAATCAATATTCCCGAGGGAAAACAGAAGTATTGGTAGATGGCGCTGTGTGTGTTGGTATATATCACATAGGCTACTTTTTATCCTTTTGTGACGCGAGCGAAGCCGCGGGTAAAAGCTAGTATGTAGATATTTAAGTATTTTATTTTTCCTTACTTAATCAACGCAACGGAAGTCTATAAAGTTATAATATATACTAATAACTTTGCAATTTCGCAGTTTAATTGCTCTCACTCTTCTGCAAGTTCCTTCGAAGTTAAAGGTTTGTCTTAATAAGCACAAAGTTTTGAGCGAACTACGATAAAATTTATGAAGAGTAAACATAGGAGTCAAACTTCTAATTATAAGCAAACACTGTTAACAATGTAACTTCATATCATGTTTGTTTATCCTCTAAAATTAGACAGATAGAAACCTCGCCATTTTTGTCATTTTTCGCGTATCATAGAGGGCGCTGGTATATATTGCGCCATATGTTGGTCAAAAACAATAACACTCATGTTGGTTTGGTGCGTTGTGTGAGCTTATAATTAGCTATACACGAATAAATTTTCCTACAATAACATCTCCAAATATCTTGTTTTGATCCCCATTCAATATTTTCCGAGAAATTAGGTTAACGTTAAAGCAAATGAGATATTGTATCTGTTGATACTATAGAGCTTTACGCAATAGGTTTGCATTGTGTTTAAAATTTATAATTTTCTCATTTTATAATATCTTCACATAAAATCTGTACATTTATAGGCACTCCTAATAAAAATAAGCTTTTTTGTAAATTATGTAGTAAGATTCCTAAGCAGCAACTACTAAGGGTGTATTGAGTTCTATCTTTATATATGGAAAATACGAAAATACACACACACACACACACACACACACACACACACACACACACACATCAACAGCCTATAAATGCCCACTGCTGAGCAAAGCCTCTTCTCACACGAGAAGGTTTGAGCATTAATCACCACGCTTGCTCAATGCGGGTTGGCGATTTCAAACATATAATATGAAATTATAAGCCCAGGTTTCCTCACGGTGTTTTTCTTCACCGTTTGTCAGTGGTGTCTAGATAATCTTAGAAAGGAATTATAACTCGGAAAACGTCACATTGGTACTAGCCAATGGTGGGTTTCGAACCGGCACCCTCATGCATGAGAAGTGGGCGTCTCTAACCTCCGGGCCACCACGACACGACACGAAAAATAAACATGTTAAGGCATTAGAAACCTATACGGACCGTAATTGGATTAAGACCTTCGGTTGGAGAGGTTGTATTCCGGTAATTTTAGGAATCTACGGAAGAACAGTAGCGTAACTACTTATATCATTCGAGTCCCGTGGCAATATCATCCGATGGGCACCCCGTCCCTAATAAAAATGGAGGAGTTCGGAGGAAAACCTCTGAACGGGGTCCCTTCCAACTGGGTATATTGCCCGTGGACCCGTAATATATTGCCGACTTGCCAATTTGTAGCGCGGAAGGAGTTACGGAAAAAGCCCTTAGAGGGCTTGTGTTTCGGTAACTATCTAAAAGCGCTAGAACCATTATGGAAAATATCATTTTCTCAAAACACTAATAAGGAAAAGTCAAAGACAAATATGTAACATCACTTATCTACCTCTACAAAGTTATTATTGTCCAAACAAAAATAGTTTGTCTAATCATTGTATTCAGTGTGACACATGCCATTTCACACCGATAAAGGGTCATTTTACAAATTGGAAATTTTGAAACAATGTGTCATCACAAAGTATCTTGATAAATGTGTACATTAGTCACCGATTTCCTGAAATTCGTTGGAACTTGAGGCGACGGCGCATGCGATAACGCAAATCTAAGTTGCGCTATCAAACAAACAATCAAGATTCTTTATCAGAGTATTAAGATGTACTTATCAAGTATTGTAAGTAAACACAATTATAATTTGCAGTTTTGTATGTGAAAATATTTTTAATCATCTTGCTTTTCCCGGATGAGCATGAATTGCATGAAAATTTTGATGATTGTAACTGTACTTTTATGGAATAGGTAACAAACTAGCAGACGGATCACATAATGGTAAGCATTGCGTACGACGCGTCGCATTCCGCGTGCGCCTTAAAGAGCCATCAGACCACCACAAATGGGACCCAGTAGGCCTAATGCCCGATACGGAGCCGCGGAAGGCCAAACGGGTACCCCGGCTCGAAGAGCAGGAGTGGTTACGGGGTGGTTTTTAATAAGTAAGCGTCTAACACTCTCTCTCGCCTAACCCAAGGCGGGAGAAGTAGATTAGACAATTTTCCCCCCTCAAAAAATAAAAACATTCAGCACTCCCATGTAGTGTCATGCAGGCATATTCTGGTGTTGCTGGTATCATGGACATAGACACTAGTCATAACCAGCCTATAGATAGTATAGCCAGATAATTAGAATTGATGAAAAGAAAACAACTTGCCAAATTATCTATGTTCAATTTCTCAATTTAATTTATTTATTATTTTATTGAAGAAGTGGAGGAACTTGACACAGTGAAGAAAATGGATCTCTGTGAGAATATTTTCAATACAAAAAATCTAAAAGCTTAGTAACTAAACGTATGTACAAACAATACCGTATCTTATTCAGTAGTCCAAATTAATTAGCCGTATCCACTAGACCGTATCTACAGGTGATTCCGTTTTTAGCAATGATTCAAGACGTTTAATCTACCTACCATCACATTATTATTGATAAATAATGTTTGATAAGCAAGGATTATGGATAGGTAGGCACAATATTTCACAACACTGACTAAATATTAAAATACTTCAAAAATGGAGTTTTCCTTAAAATATTGACGATATGACACATCCATAATTGTTCAAACTTGCTCATTAGGTATTGACTAACTTAACTTGATGGTACTGATTTCGCTAATTCGATTATGATGGAAAAATACACTTTTGAGAGGCGTGAGAAAGAATGCATCTCTCTCACGCCTTTTTATCCCCGAAGAGGTAGGCAGAGGTGCATGTTACGGCACTTAATGCTGTTACTAAGTAACACCCACTTTCACTAATTATGTTATGAGTCCCATGTAATAGGGTATGAGCCCATTGCTATATACCGGGCACAATTCCCGACTCCGTGCTATTACTGAGAACTTTTTTAAAGAACCTAGTAATACTTTGCTCCACCCGGGAATCGAACCCGAGACCCCTAGCACGGTAGTCGCACTTTCAACCACTTTGAACGCGCGACAGCATAAGATCTAAAACTAGTCCAAAACCACCAGCCAACGATAAGCATCCCCTAAACTTTCAATAACTTTTGAGAGCCTTAGGACGTGTATTGGATAGTGATGGTGATAATGATGATGAAGAATTACCACATCATTTCATATGTACAGGTCACGACGCGACAGAGATTGGAGATAGCAGTGGAACAACTCACGATGACTAATCATCATCAGTCTATTAATCATTCACCTATCAGATTTAGTTTCTAATATTATTTTAATATCTAATTGTGATAGTACTGGCCGAATCTAATGCGTATATAATTCTTTTTATCGACCGGATCCATCTGTCACAAACATGATTGTTTCTTTTTTTTCATCATCAATTTATGATAGGTGCTAGATAGTCATGCTGCGCAATTTAAAAGTTGGTGTTTACCGTATAAGTATCTTTAATTTCTATCTGAGTACTATTATTACTCACGTGAATATACTGAGAATAGCTCTACTAGTTTCGAACCACAGAGGGGTCGCACGACCGCGCATGCTGCTCATGAGGAAGAACCCCTCTGTGGTTCGAAACTAGTAGAGCTGTTCTCAGTATATTCACGTGAGTAACCCGTGATTTTAGTTAATTTAGTATGTCTGACGATAATTATTATAAAATTAAGCTTTATTAAAAGTTTCATCCAAAGTTAAAAAAGTATACATACCATTACAGAAGGATGACCATCACAATAAACAAATTAAGATTTCAAAGAATGCCTCGTCATTTTCGAGAACAAACTAAATATTTTAATATTGAAGAACTCGAACACATATCTTCAATTCTTCATTAGCAACCGATGACTCAGAAGACGGACCAAAGAACAATAAGGACAGCTGACGCCTAAATCCGTCCTTAACGCTGACATCATTATTAACATAAACATTTTTTTAATTATTTAGGTACAAATTACGCAAACATGCGTAATACCTGACGTGGTATTACGTCACACGTTTGATTTGCATATGTTACCTACTGGAGCGCATTAGACATCATGTTATAATGGACACGTCATCATCCCAGCTTAGAGGAGACGGCGCGGCGTTATCTACAGCACTTGCTTACATTATGTTTAATCAGATGATGCAATAAGTGACGTCACAGGTGTTAAATGTATGCAATAATACAGTTTTTATAGTAAAAGACTAGGATGTGTGTTAAATCCGTACTTCGATTTCACATAACTTTAATCACGCAAATAAAATAGGACCGTCTTTAGATGGGGCCCTATAAGGCTGATGCTGATACGGAGCCACGGCGGATGTAAAAGGTTACCGGAGCTCCGGCGTGAAGTGAAGGAGTAGGAACGCGGTGGTTATTAGTCAGTAAGAGCCTGACACTCCCTCTCGCCTCACCTGGGCGAGAGAAGCCATTTGATGACTTTCCCCCCTCAAAAACAAAAGAGTTCCACTTATCTCTTGTTTTATTGTAATGAAGAAGAGTGAAGGCAAAATATTTCTCATGTTTAGGAATGCTTCTGAACTTTAACGATTACATATTTGTTAAAAAGTTTTAGATAGTTAGATTTAGCGCTTAGCAACACATGTTGCGATGTTTCCTAATCTGTATATTCCTTCTGAACGAATTCGGCCGTAGCTAACCCTAAAATTAGGATTATTCGAAAAGTAAAAAAATCTAAGTTTTGTTTGCCACAACTGAAAGAGGATCTTTAGTTAGATTATTTAATCTCAAAACTTACTTATACTTATAACTTCACGCACATTACGGCACTTAATGCCATTGTACAATGTTTTTCACTATTTATGTCATGAGTCCCTTGTAATAGGGGGTGAGCCTATTGCCATATACCGGGCACAACTCCAGACTCCGTGCTACTACTGAGAATTTTAAAAACCCAGTAGTACTTTGGCCGACCCGGGAATTGAACCCGAGACCCCTTGCCCGGCAGTCACACTTGCGAACACTCGGCCAATGAGGCAGTCATCTAATCGCAAAACCTTTTTAAATAAATACGAATGAAGTTTGGAATTACCTTGTTGGTTTTCAGTCTATTTGAGACTTGATTCACAATTCCTGAACTAAAAAACTTCCTAACTATAGAAAAAAAAAAAAATCCATTCACCGTTACCTACTCAAACCAACATAAATTTGAACATAAATTGCAGTACAGACAAAAAAGTAAAGTATTAGTAAAGTATCAAAACGATTATCAACTTTTATTTATTACACCCAAAATTGGGCATCTCATCAAGAATTAAGCCATTAACATGATAAGTTTCCAAGAAACGTCTATATATTGGCGCTATATACATATATACGTATAGTTGGTATGTTTGTACTTGTATCTTATCATAATAATGTATTCTCGGAATAGTCCATTCAATCTTGTTTTGCTTATTGACTCTGTGATAATGAATTCTACAGAAGATCTCCACATATGTATAGTTTATAATAGTCACCTATGTATACATATATATAGTACCTATATATGTTATGATTTGTTGAAATGAAAACAATAATGTGTCCTCGCGGTTACAGTTTTCGAGAAAAATGTTGGAATGTTTATCTTTATTTTAATTGTCTGTGGCTTTTCTGGTAACTGTAGTTTCTCTACATGTTTAATATGAATGACTAGTATATATGTATGTCCCGAGCGTACGGCGCGTCGCGTTCCGCGCGCGCCTCAAGGAGCCATCAGACCACCACAGATGGGGCCCAATAGGGCCGATGCCGATTCGGAGTCGCGGAGAACCTAACGGGTAACCGGGGCTCCGGCTCGACGTGCAGGAGAAGGAACGGGGTGGTTTTTAGTCAGTAGGAGTCCGACACTCCCTTCCGCCTCACCCAGGCGGGAGATATCATTCGATGATTTTCCCCCCTTAAAAAAAAGTATATATGTATGTATGTACTCATTGGTATGATGGTAAGTTACTAGTCATCGACCTTTGACTTAAACTTTACGAAGCCCCAATTACCCCCCTCCTAGACTCCTCAATTCCCGAATCTCCCACAATCCTCAAATTCCCAAAAGTCCAGTAACTCACTTGTAACGCCTGTGGTGTTTCAGGTGTCCATGGGCGGCGTCGATTGCTTACCATGAGGTGATCCGTCTGCTCGTTTACCGGCTTATCCGATAAAAAAACCTATAATTCTTTAGTAGCCACAGACTTGAGATTATTAAAAGTGATACTAAAGAAAATTTTAGTTTGATTATGGGTTCCTTTGTAGGTACATAGGTGTCGTATGAATTTCTACTCTGGCTACATGGTTAATCCCGTATTATATAAATACATAATCTTTACATATGTTTGTGCAAAGCTCCACAAAGCTACGCTTCGTTTGTAAAGCTAAACAGGAGATTAGGATTATGCAGATTACATCTGAAATTCAGGCAGAGCCCGTACCTATGGCTTTGTATTATCCTTTCATCTTGGATCAAGGAAATAGAGATGAGGAAGGAACTATTCAGATATTTTGGATTGAATGCAGTAGCAGACAGTACGGATATATTCTCGGGTACACTCAATGAATTCACAAAGGTACCATATGAGGCTGTTGTTAATAATAACTAAGTTCCTAGGATTTGTACTTTGTTTGATTCTATCTATATAATTTATGTTGATAGTACCTACCTACATTGATTTAAAAAATATATTTGTTTTTACTATTTTTTTGTTGCTACTAAGTTATTTACGTTGATTAGGGATAGTTTTGTGTGTACGTATTAGCATGTAAGTTTAAATAATGTTTTTTGTTTTTCTTTGTCTAAATTATTTTATGGTTATTAAGGGATTATGCGTAATAGTTAAAGTCAATGAAGGTTATAGTAGTTTTTAAGCTTACTTATAATGGGTAACTGCATTTATTGTATTAGGTGTTCCTGATAAATGTAATGTTTAAATATAATTAAATAAATAATTCTAAACCAACGAATATAGAAAGAAAGAAAGAAAGTTTTGTCACCACTCTTACACTTCCCGCGGGTGTAATAAGGGCCAATGTATTTTTTATTTATTTTTGTATGGGACAAGCTCGCCACAACCTCCCAAAACCGCTGCAACTCCTGTAAGCCAGGATCTACAGTAGATACAACCATGAAAACACCGGAACATTGAAGTCCGGCGCGTCCCAGGGACATGAGTAACTGTCTTGGTTCCCGCAACGAAGTGAATCAGAAGAACAAACTATAGTTTCCACTTCCCTCGGTGAATTACTGCAGGAGACAGAATGAATTAAGCCTAAAGGCACAAAGAAGAGACTGTATAACTGTGTGTCGTATATATATAACAACTCTTTGTGTGATCCACAGATTGTTGTTCCTGGTCTGGGTGTCATGTGTATGTGAACTAGTATGTTTGTAAACACCACGACACAGGAGAAAATCCTAGTGTGGTGCAACGTAATATAAAAAAAAACTGGGGTGACATTAACTAATTTCCTATTGGAAGAAGGACGAGAGGTTCATACTAGCGTGATCTGGTGTTTTCAATGAATTGTGCATCAGGTAACCTCACTCCATACGACGAAACACAACGCAAGCGTTGTTTCACGTCGGTGTTCTGTGAGGCCGTGGTATCACTCCGGTCGAGCCGACCCATTCGTGTCATGTCTCACAGTCTCTCCCATATTTATAATTATGTATGTGTATATTTCTAAATAAACGTAATCACACAGCCCTATTAATTTTATTACAGTACCCAGAAATGAATTAGTACAAAATGCTTCCACTGCTATGTAATAAAGCAATTCCAGTGAATTGTTTTATGTGAATTATTTCTAACTAATCTTAATTAGATGGAGGGACTGTGTTATTTACTTTGTTATATATAAATATAGTTATACATAAGGTTGTATGTACATGAAGGCCATCTCATATCATGATCTGGGTGCTTACTCTTGAAACCAATCTCAATAATGATTCAATATCAAAACTATACAACCCCTACCGTAGCTGTTTAAATAGCATTCAGAGTACGGAATATAAAGCCAAACTCTATACCATTTAGTTCATTCAATATCCACGTAATACGGATGCAACGGGCGCTAGTGTTGCAACTCGAGAGTACGAAAGTTCACAATACCAATGTCGATCGATCGGAATTGGATTCAACAAACATACCAATATTAGATTAACTTTTGTATTATGTCCTAAAACTTTAAACAAGTGGCTGGAAGTAGCATTCTCTATTTTGGTTACCAAATTATATGCCAAACGTGAGTAGGTATTATGGCGAACCCCATCATGAGTAGGACCTTTGTGTTCAACAGTAGTAGTAAGTTATATTTATATCCCTTTCTAAAAAAAGTGTTAGGCATTCTGCCTAACATTAAAATAAAACACTTGCAGATTAGACACGTTTATGTATTAGATAAAAGATCGTACGCAACAAATAGGTATGTAGATACCACAGGAATATTAAAACAAATATAAAAACTTAATTACTTTATCTATGGTAGATACTAAATTTCAACTAAAGAAAATTTATTATTTATATCTCTAAATGGTACTATTAAATACAGTTTTGGCAATGCAAGAGTCTATATTAATATTACCAGACTATAAATAGATGAGCAATATGATCTACAAAATTTTAGAGGTCGCAACACAAAATGCAAGAGGTCAATGAAACAACAACTGGCTCCGGTCACAATGACGTAACATGACATTTAAAATTAAATAATTTTATCTTTGCATTAAAATAAATATGTTTTGTTACCATCACTTATAGCTGTTCTCAGAATTTTGTATCGTATGCCCGATAAATACTCTGAATGACAGTGATAAATAATATGCATGCACGATTACATGATAATCTTGCCCCAGAAATACAAGATTTTCTTCATCTTATTATATAACTAGCTTTTACCCGCGGCTTCGCTCGCGTCACAAAAGAATAAAAAGTAGCCTATGTGACATAATATACCAATACACACAGCGCTATCTATACCAATACTTTTGTTTTTCTTCGGGAATATAATTTTTTTCCGGGTTAAAAAGTACCCTATTATTTAATCCAGTCTTCTAACTTTACGTCTGCAAAAATTCAAAGCAATCGGTTGAGTAGTTACGGCGTGAAGGTGGAACAAACAAACAAACAAACAAACTCACTTTCTGAAGTTAATGTATGTATGTATGTTAGTTATATGTTATCAATAATTTATATGTTTATATGTTATCAATAACATATAAATGCCCACTGCTGAGCAGAGCCTCTTCTTACATGGAGGACGTTTGAGCATTAATCACCACGTTTGCTTAATGTGGGTTGGCGATTTCTAACTGATTAGAATTAGAAATTTTAAACCCAGGTTTCCTCACGATGTTTTCCTTCACCGTTAGCCGGTGGTGTCTGAATAATCTTAGAATTTTACATTATTTTATATTTTAAGACTTTATTATAACTCGAACAAAGCTTGAAAAAATGTATGTGTCGTAGGATAATTTGATACTTCGAATCTTCGCGGAAATCCTAGGGGTTTTGCGAAAACGCGGATAATTAGACATAGGCGAAAAATTATGAAATCTTACTGGACAATATCAGGATTTTTGTAAAAATACTCGTTACTATAGTAAGATTTGATGTGCTCAACACTGATTGGCTACCATTTTGCTGGCTGACTTCTAATTGGTTCCTAGTTTGCCGATGATTAATTTCAAGTATTGTATCATAGAGTTATGAAGGTTTAGAATAGGTGAGAAAGGAAAATCACAATTCACAATTTATAAATTGATTTTTATAAACTTTTTATTGAAAATTTTAGTATGTATGTTGTTTTCTACAGACAATAGGAGATCTCAGTCGTAGTAAAAAAAATGATCCAATTTTAGGGTGTAATCCATAAATTGGATGAAACTGGTCGTTTAAGACGACGAAAAAACATTTAAGACGTCAACCAATCAGATACGATCTCTTATTGAACGCGCTGACCGACCAATCAGCGTTCTTATTTCATAACAGCCAGCGTTTCGTTTCGCAATCTTACTATAGTAACGAGTATTTTCGGAAAAATCCTGACTTTGTCCAGTAAGATTTGATAATTTTTCGCCTATGTCTAATTATCCGCGTTTTCGCAAAACCCCTAGGATTTCCGCGAAGATTCGAAGTATCAAATTATCCTACGACATATGTATGCTTTAAAAGTAAATGTTCACAGGATTTTTTAAACTTAACGGATTTTTTTCTTGTTGTTCCTTGCTTGTCTCTCTTTTACAAACTGAAATTCCCGCTAGCGTGTACCTAACGAAATGAATTTGAAGTTTCGGAATTCGAAATGTTTTGTCTGGCGTTCTACATTTAAAACGTTATTCGGTAGTACGTTTTAGCGGGAAATCTGTTAGCGTTAGCGTTTACATACTGGGATGAAACAAATCATAGAGTACGCACAAAGTTGCCAACTAACAATTTTCTGTTTTGACAGTTGAAAATTGGTTTTTGGTTTTGCTTAATTATTATTATTCTATTGTTTTAACTTTTTGAGCACCGTAGGTAATTATAGACACAATTAAAGAACAATAGGTTGCGGTCACCGGTGACCGCTCGGTGTTTGACAGTTTAAATGTAAAATGATGGTTACTGTGACATATTATTATCTATAGTCAGAATTTTAATTAGATTCCAGATTTGACAATAGCTACTGTCATTTTGTGAAATAATGATACCACATATAATAGTGTAGTGATGCACACAAAAATCGATAAACAATCAGTGTGTGTGTTTTATAATAAATGTTACAGAAAGTGACAGGATAGCGATAGCGATGACGGCGACAATTTATAAAATAACTTATTACCATAATACATCTATCTGTTTTTTTTGTCATGTTTCTTCATGATTACATTTTTTTATTTATTTCACACACAATTATAAAAGAAAAGTCTCAGATCGTTAATTAATCGTCAAAACTAAATTTCAGTTCAGAAATGTTTAATTTCCTGATATACTTAGTTCACGAGAGTAAAATTATAATTATTATAAACAAGAAGAATCGATCCAGAAATATTGCATTTCCATATCGAATAATTTCGCAACGTCACTATTTAGTACTTGTCATAACGTTGCCACACTGAAATTGTCAAATCTGGAATCGAATTAAAATTCCGAGTATATATTCCATCTATGTCTAATATTGAATAAGGTTTCCACATTCGAAAGATGTCAGTTAGTTCGCAATCATTATGAGTGACTACTACATATATATTTGCACGCCATTGTATACGGCAAACATGTCTCGAACTTTTTTCACTGTTACCCGCTATTTTACATGCTATTGTTTATTGTATGTATGTGTTTGAGCAAATAAATATGATTTGATTTGATTTGCTTAAATTAATTAAAGCTTTACCCCTCCTGATTTTCTGTACTTGATTTTCGGTTAGTGTAGGAAACCTAATTGTTGGTGAGGCAACAAAATAAAAAAATATTTTTGAAAGTAAAGTCATGGGAACATTTCAATATACACTTGGGTCTTCTGCTAGATGATTAGAAAAGATGTTTCTAAGAAACAACAATAAATATTAAATCTATAGTCACTAACTGCCTCGTTGGCCGAGTGGTCGCAAGTGCGACTGCCGGGCAAGAGGTCTCGGGTTCGATACCCGGGTCGGGCAAAGTACAACTGAGTTTTTAAAAAAAAACTCAGTAGTAGCACGGAGTTTGGAATTGTGCCCAGTATATGGCAATAGGCTCACCCCCTATTACATGGGACTCATAACATAAATAGTGAAGAGTGGGTGTTACATTGTACAGGCGCACACATTTATTCGGGGATAAAAGGCGTGATGTTATGTTTTTAGTCACTAACTAGACACGTGATACATGTATAGGTACAGGCAATATCGCACCCAATTAATATCTATTCCTTACAACATATAAATAAATTGCGTAGGAACCAATTTCCGCTGTCGGATATCACACCTTTTTTAATTTCCTGCCATCGCTTCGAGATTAATCTTAGCAGTACTTTTTCTTAGAAGTGTCATGTAAATATAAATAAAATATAATATTATAACGTAATATGATGGTGTGGCCAGGGACGGACTGCGAATATCGTACCAATTTTGGAGCCCTTGGTTAACGCTGCTCTGGGGATATTGGAAAATAATTTATAGGTTTTTAAAGTAGTAGTAAGTACATAATATTTCATTTTTTTATCCTCGAAGGTGTAAGCAGATGTGCACATTATGGCACTTAATGCCACTGTACAATGTAACACCCACTTTTCACAATTCATGTTATGAGTATCATGTAATAGGGGGTGAGCCTATTGCCATATACCGGGCACAATTCCAGACTCCGTGCTACCGACCGGGACTCTCTCTCTCTCGGAAATCGAACCCGAGACCCCTTGCCCGGCAGTCGCACCTTGTGACCGGTGACACTCGGCTAACGAGGCAATTTTAAAGTACAATACCTAATTAATCATCATCATAAGTCCGTCTGGGATCATTACATGGAAATGCGACTTTAAAAAGTCGATGTACTGAATCCGTCCCTGCATCGTTAGCAACCCACCAACTCCCAGAAGGCGAGGGAGTAAAATAAGATTATGTGAAGGAAACCTGGCTGAGTGTTAAATATTTTTCTTTTAAAGAGATGGTAAACGTATTAATCTTGTACTAAAGGAGCCCTGGAACCCGGTTAAATAAACATTATGGCACATAATATTAATATTACGCTTGCTATATATTTTTTTCTTTTACAAAAATTTGACATATAACTTTTCATTTGAATTCCTCTTTCAGATCAAACATGTTTTTATTGTGCCTTTTACAATATTTGTCAATTCAATTATGTATTTCCTACGAATTCTAGAGTCGGACGCTTTTTTGCTATTTCAAAGAATCCTTCAAACACTATTTTATTCTTACTTATATTTCCTGCCTGCCTTACTTATAGTTCCTAAAGCCAAAAAGTAAGTTTTAGAATGTAATGACTTGACTTCCTTTGACCTAAATATCTTCACATTTCTGTGAATACAGCGACTGGTCATCTTGTACCTCTATTTTTTTGACAGAGACCCTGAGTCAGTTGCAGAAATCGAAGTATTTTTAGATGAAGGTTAAAATGCAATGCACCCTGGTGTATGTACCTCTAGTATAGTTCACTGCTATAGGTATATATAATAACGTTACACAATATTATGTTATCAAAGAGGTTTATTGTAGGTATTAATTATTTCTGGAAATACGAAATATTTCGTAGGTAAATGAAAAACAAGTAATGGGATTTCTATGAAACTGCTAGGGATTTATTCTACAAAGCTGGCTTCACAGTAAAAGAAACAATAAAATTACCATCCCACTTGTTTTTCTTCGAAGGACTACGCCGGTACGGTGTTTAATCCCCTACAACAGAGGGACGCGTAGGAATATTGTAATAAACACCAAGAGAGCACTCACTACTGCTTCCATATGTAAATCCTGCCTGACTATAACCCAATTAATGAAAGACTAGTTAACAAGTATTAACGAAATGCTATAATTAAGCACTTTTTTGCACAAATGTGGCGCAAAGCAAAGACTTTATGAGTCAAATATACCAACTACGAAACCACAATCACCTTTAAAAAGAAAACCGTAATAATCCTCCTAATGTACTTATCTGTGTCATTGTGTCGTGGTAGCCCGGGGGTTTTAGGGCTCGTACACAACACTGCGAAGCATTTTTTTAAGAGGGTAAAATCATCGAATGACTGCTCTCGCCTGTGTGAGTATCAGACTCTTACTGACTAAAAACCAGCCCGTTCCTACTTCTGCACTTCGAGGCGGTCCCATTAAGTTCTCCGCGACTCCGTATCGGCATCAGCGCGTGCGGAACGCGACGCGCCGTACGCTCGGGTCTGGTTCTGGTCAGGCGGCGAGCCACCCATGCTCGCCGTCCGCAGGCCCGCGCTTACGGTGGTCGGAGATCGCCTCGCGATCCCTGACGCCCGGAGTGTAATTCACAACGGCTGGGTTGTGATGAGGCACCGCTTCGCTGCGTCAGGCGCCCCGCTGCCTCCTTAGCTAGCATGACTGCTTCGAAAAAGGACGAGACGGCATCCCAGTCCCCCTCGCTCCGCATCACGACCCGCACTAGGGCCGGACGCGAGACGCCGATCACTTCCCTGAGATCACGGCGGTGCTCAGCCCTCGTAGGGCATTCCCCAACTGTGTGTTCCATCGTGTCTTCAAAACGGTCCTCGCAGTGATGACACCCAGACTTTTCCTCCCGCCCTATGAGACACAGGAACCTCTCGAAGCTCTCAAGTTTGGTGAGGACCTGTGTCAGGCGGTAGGTGAGGACGCCTTAGCGTCTCTCAAGCCACTCCTCAAAGAGGGGACTTACCGCTGCATTTATTCCTTCGACGACCGTCAACCGAAAGTTTGAAATCGCCAACCCACATTGAGCAAACGTATGGTTATTAATGCTTAAACCTTTTCCATGTGAGAAGAAGCCTTTGGTCAGCAGTGGCTACTTATAGGCTTTGACGGATGATGATTACTTATCCTTAGAAGTACTAAAAAGTGAAGAGACAACGGTGTTGCCAATCCAATTCATTACCGCTCCACAATCGATTGTACAATGGTGAATGAGAAAATCTCGACTGTGCATACATTCCATTTTCATCGAAATACAGACCGTTGATTGCGAATCGATCATGTAGACAACAGCATATCAACCTACTACTATTCTATCAAAATTTTCAACTTTATATATGTTTGTCAAGGTTGAAAATTGATTGTATATTGTAGGGTAAGGATAGCTCGATGTGCTGGTATTTGTACATACCTATTATACGTTCTGTTCACGTTCATGCGAGGAGTTTGTTTGAGCTTTGTGAACCAGAATGGATACTATTTTAATTGAATATCTGTTTTCTTTTGTACATTTTTTTAACTACATTTATTATTTGTTCAGTAACAAAACATTAAAACATCCAGTTTGTAACCTATAGGTTAACTTGTGTAACAAGTGAATTTATTTATGCAAATAGGCTACAAGCCACAAGGCACCACTTTTACATATCAATTTGTCAAGCGAACGAGAAGGTCGACATTGCATTTTGTAATTACGTCATGATTTTATGTTATAAGTATTTATTAATTTCAATAGTACACCTTCCCCTCCTGCGCTACAGCAGACTCAAATTTAGAATTCTACAATTTGAAAACTAGTGGAAATCCTTTAAAACCTGGTAATAAAGTCATAACGATCAAACATTTTTTTCTTGGGTTGTATTTCAATTAGATGAAAAAGGTTCTTTTATTGTGAATTAGCTTTTACCCGCGGCTTCGCTCGCGTCACAAAAGGATAAAAAGTAGCCTATGTGACATATACCAATACACACAGCGCCATCTATACCAATACTTTTGTTTTCCCTCGGGAACATCAAATTTTTCTGGGATAAAAAGTACCCTATTATTTAATCCGGACTTCTAACTTTACGTCTGCAAAAATTCAAAGCAATCGGATTAGTAGTTACAACGTGAAAGCGGAACAAGCAAACAAACAAACAAACAAACTCACTTTCTGAAGATAATGTATGTATGTATGTTAGTTATTATATTTACTGGTGCTGCAGACGATCTTTCAGGTTAACAGTGCTCCGATTCAAATCATACCTAAGTAAGAAATGTTGTTTAGTTAGTAAGAGTCTGACACTCCCTTTCTTCTTACCCAAGCAGTATTTTGATACCCAAGCAGTGTCAGGGTATCAAAATTGAAAATCTAATTAGTCCGTCAGTTAGATAATGAAAAAATATTAGACACGTTTTTTTTTGTTTTCTTGTATTAAGTTGCAATACTTAGATAAAATGGCGGTAAGTTTAGGAGTGGGAGGTTGTTACGTCATAACGTGCTACGAAATGTGACACGCTGTGACGTGTATAAAATTTAGGAAACTAACCTATTCCTCCCTCAAAAGAATACTGTTTTAAATGGATTTCAACGGGTTAAAGAATACATTAATAATAACATTACTTAAATATTGTTTAAATAATATGTATATATCAAAGGATAAATGATATATTATACTGTTATAACAACATATAGCTACTATGTTACATGGACTAATGTGTTACGAGAATTTCTAATACCTAGGTAGTCTATGTACCTAGGGTTGCCAGCTTTTTTTGACGAAAAAAACGTATAAATTTTATATAAATAGGAAAAAAGTATTTATAATAAAATAAGTTTTTTTCATTTGTTTGTATTCCAATTTGGAATTACTGTCATTTATTTTTTTTCACTTTAGAGTAGCTTCTTTAATTATTTAAAGGTACTAAAATAAATGCAAAAACGACAGTCAATATTCATACAATTTATATTATAACTTTATTTGGTCGAGGTTATTTTCACAATCAATGACAAGGCGGACGGCGATTGAGTTCATATTGCTCTTTCAAATTCAAAGTTGCAGTATATGCTAGTAGGACTTCTCTACATAAGAGTTTTTTTCAATAGGTTGGCACCGCACTAGGATCTCCTGTGTCGTGGGTGCGTTTATAAACATACAAGTTCACATACACATAACATCCAGACCCGGATCAGAAACATTGTAGAACATACTTTTTTAAAAAGAGTAACGAATGAAGTTTCTTACTCGTTCTTCCCCATTAGAGGTAGAATCTACATTTTGGAATGAGCACCTAGCTTCACCTAGCTTCACTGACAGACTGACTGACAGACTATTATTTATTTTGTATTTGTTGAAGTTTCAAAAGTACATACTAAATTATGGTTTAATTGAAATAAATGCTTTGAATTTGACTATAAAGTATAATTAGTAATTACCAAAAATAAAGTAGGATACGTTGTATTAAAGTAAGGGTAGCAACCCTAAATGTACCTAATACTCAGATTCACCTTGAGTTCTTGTAAGGCAGCGAGGTATTTCCAGCTAATATGAATTTACTCTTACGTCATTTATACCTACAACATAAGGTTTCGAATACCATATTTGAACCTTTGAATTCCAAGAAAATTCTTACGAATCTCCCATTGTACATAGATTCCTTAGAAAGTTTATTATTATTTAAGTTTTCGGAATTTGACGTCATTTCTGAATTTCGATGTTGTAAATCGTGAATCTTTCGTAAAGATTTCGTATTATAGGCCCCAATTTTTCGTGGTTGTTGTAAATAGAAACGTGTCTGGAAATGTATTTCTTTATGTACTTTTTGCTCTTCTTTCTAAATTGAATTTAGTTTATAGGTACCTACTTTGTATGATGTTATAATTGAATTTTCTTGTACGCTAAAGTACCTAAGGAGAAAAAGGTAACTTAGTTTTGAGTTGCTCTTTAAAGCAAGCTAACCAATTTTGAGTGTATATTTTACTCATTAATCTATATTTAGCTAATAAAGAGGATTTAATTATTAAATCTAATTAATATATACATATATGGAACTGAAAACCTAATTTAAAACATTCTTAAACCATTCGAAAGATTATTCTTCAGAGTTTTCGAGTATCCACGTACCTATATATACATAGGCTGCTTTTTATACCAGTGTTCTTAAAAGATTATGATCACTTCGATTGAAAACTTTTAACATTATCAGCCATGTGGAATCACGTGGCTGAAGGAGCAAGTAGAAAGCTAGTTGACAAATAAAAAACTAATACATACTTATTAATTATAAATATATGACTTTTTCATAATCTCCAAATCACAAGAATCTAACTAAGTACCAATGTACACAAAAAAACTATTATAAATTATTTTTTAGGCGATTTTTGTCCATAAGCATACGTCAACATCTAGTTAAATATACTCTATGTATATGAAAGGGAATCATTAACAAGGTATGATATATAACCAAAAAGTTATGTCCAGTCCACCAGTTCACACAACCCCTTTGCAATCTTCGTTTTATGTTTTATGATATATGGATTTGCTAAAATGTTTTGAACTATGTTAGCCCAACATCTAATTTATTCAACTTATATTTTCTGGTTAATGATTCCCTTTCATTATTGTTCCTGGCACAAATTAAATATTTAATTTAAATAAAGTGAGTGAGTAATACTGTTAAGACCCAAGAGACTCTTAATAAGGTTTTTCGATGAAAATCCACAAAGTACGCAAATAAAGGACTGTAGACCCTAAGCAAAGTAAAATAAACAATCTTTTCAGTAGGTACTCAGTTTTCGCTTGAAATCCATAAATCTGTTCGGTCAATAAGGATTATTTTCCCATGAGACTGATTTGAACATTTTTAACCGATTGTAAGGGTTGAGTTTTTATTTGAGAATACATATTTCAGACAGGTCTTTGGTGGAGGTACCTAATTACTTGACGAATACTTAATCCTCTTTTCGAAGTTCCTGGACGAGGTTTTATTTCATTTTAAGGCATATTTAAGTGTGGGAGAGCCATGCTTCGGGACAAATGGACCGGAGTGATACCACGGCCTCACAGAAAACCGACGTGAAGCAACGCTTGCGTTGTGTTCCATCGTGTGAGTGAGGTTACTGGAGGCCCAATTACCCTCCCCTTCCCCAATCTCCCCAATCTCTGAATCCCTAACGATCCTCAAACTCCTAATCCCCAAAAGGCCGGTAACGCACTTGTAACGCCTCTAGTGTTCCAGGTGTCCATGGGTGACGCCGATTGCTTACCATCAGGTGATCCGTTTGCTCGTTTACCGGCTTATGCCATGAAAAGAATATATATTTTGGCGATTTTGTTATTTTTTTCATATACGTATAAAGGTCCTCTCCACCAGTTGACCCCTACCTCTAGCAGTAGGCGTCTACAATAATAGTCCGTAGGTGTTTCACAAAATATCTGCACCTCTGGGACTAAGGACGCTGATTTCAATTCCTGTTATCGACAAACGTAATTACATTTACATCCCACGTATTCTTCGAATCATTCCTTTGATGATTAAGGCGCCATCTTGCGCTCAATTAAGGTACTAATTAAAAGTTTCTAACTTGATTATATTTTATTATGCGCTAGAAAGACTCTAGTTTCCTTGAAAAGGTAGGCAGAGGAGTGTGACTACGGAGTGTAGCAGCTCAACCTTTATTAATCTGTAAATTTTTTCATTGTATTTAAGACTTTATATCAAATCCATAGGGTTGAATTTGAAAGGTGTAGCTTGACACGCTAGCGCCTGTACCTACCTACTCCCACTTCTGAACAGTCATGTAAGTTCCAAGTAAACGGGGGCGAGATTGCTTTACCCAGAATTGGGGGTTCGAAAGGGATCGAATAACTAAAATTTCTTTTAACATTCCCAAAGTATTGGAATTTTCAATATCAGGAATTCTCAGTAAAAGTACGGAACGGAAAATTAGTTATGTTGCTTATATTAAAATTGATTTGCGTTGTGTTAACTGGAAGTTGTCGTAAAAGGTCCCGGTGCAAGTACACACCAAGCTATGTACCTAAATTGTAAAATTTCTTCGATATATTTACTTCATTGTGGCAACGCACGCATAGAAGATTTAACTACATAGATTTTAAGTCTGGGAGAGCCATGCTTTGGCACGTATAGGCCGGCTCGACCAGAGTGATACCACGGCCTCACAGAAAACCGACGTGAAACAACGCTTGCGTTGTATTTCGTCGTGTGAGTGAGGTTACCGGAGCCCAATTACCCTCCCTAGTCTCCCGAATCCCCGAATCCTCCACAATCCTCAAATTCCCAATTCCCAAAAGGCCGGTAACGCACTTGTAACGCCTTGGTGTTTCGGATGTCCATGGGCGGTGCCGATTGCTTACTATCAAGTGATCCGTCTGCCCGTTTACCGGCTTGTGCTATAAGAAAAAAAGATGATTTCATTAAATCCTACATAGCGCTATTTAGTGAAATTAGCGCGTGATTAACATATACACCGCGACAAACAATAGAAAACACACTGTGTCTCCCGTATATCTACATTCTGGCGTACCATGGCATAGAAAATTCCAACACCTATGAACTTCTGGGCTGTAGTCCGCCAGACACTATCACGTTTGATCGGATAATTCTCCTTTTCCCATCTTAGGGGACTTCAAGGCTCGAGTGAATAGGTTGCTTATGGGACGGCATGCTCCATCGTAGACCGTATCATCGCTTACCACCAGGCGAGATAGTGGTCAAACGTCGACCCGTCTAATATAAAAAATAAACTTTACTCTCATTTCCCTTAAAATAATAATCTATATATAAAAAATGAAAACCGTTTCCCGTTGTCACGCCATAACTTGAGAACGGCTAGACTGATTTGGCTAATTTTTTTTGTTATCTTTGTTATCGTCAGGAGAAGGTTCTTATAACGGAAAAAAGTCCTGAAAATCCTACGGGAATGGGAGAAATGGGATTGCGCGTACGAAGTAGTCGGCAGAAGCTAGTCATTAATATTATCAGTAACAGCAACAGGACAATTTGATGATTTTTTGTGTTTAAAGATACATATTTTATATATCTTTAAACACAAAAACTGACTGCCTTGTTGGCCGAGTGATCGCAATTGCGACTGCCGGGCAAGGGGTCTCGGGTTCGATTCCCGGGTCGGGCAAAGTATTACTGGGGTTTTTAAAAATTCTCAGTAGTAGCACGGAGTCTGGAACTGTGCCCGGTATATGGCAATAGGCTCACCCCCTATTACATGGGACTCATAACATAAAAAGTGAAAAGTGGGTGTTACATTGTACAGTGGTATAATGTGCACCTCTGCCTACCCATTCGAGGATAAAAGGCGTGATGTTATGTGTTATGTTATTTTATATTCACACGCTGACAAAACCGCGTCTAACAACTAATCTGAAGATAAAATTAATCGCAAGAAATACTAAGAAGCTTGTCCAATGTTTCGTAATAAAGTGTTATGCAAATTATATAAATATAGGCCATATCGAGTGGATACAATCGAATGTATACGAACAAGCGATCCTAACGTACGATAACATTATCAATACTAGGAAATGAATGAAAAAAAAAACGAATTCTGAGTAATAACATACAAAAACACGTTTTCATTATCAGGCCATTGGCACTCAAAGTTCTAGAAAACGTGACTTTCAATTTTATAATTATGTTTTTTTAACATTAGATAAACTACGACGTGATTGGATTTCTCGGTAGTGGGTCACCGAATTAAATAATTAATCGTTTTTATTGCCTTCAATTCAACTAAAGAGGTTAATTAACTACTAGGATGTGCCACTTTTTATCAATTCATCAACAGTTCATGAGAATCCATTGCAGCTAAGCTACACAGATAGACAGATAGGACCCAATAGGACTGACGCCGATACGGAGCCGCAGAAGTCTTACGTCTAGTATCTATAACCTATCTATGTATCTGTAGATTTGCTTACTAGAGATAGAATTTTGACATGAGCTCTATACAAAATGTGTCAAAATTCTATCTCTAGTAAGCAAATCTACAGATAGATAGGTTATTGAAACTGAATGTTAACAACGGGTTCACGGCATTCTCGCCCGTCCAATGGGTCGACGTTATTTTCACGACCAATGATATGGCGGACCGCGATTGAGTCCACTTCGCTCTTTCGAATTGAAAGTTACAGTATAGGCTAGTAGGACTTATTTTCTTTATATAAGAGTTAATTTATATTTTTCTCTTTATAATAGGTACTGTTACAATATATCCAGTAATCTTAATTTTTGTTTTATCTTTTTGCTTAACATAATGCTGGTGGCGTGTGTGTGCTGCGGAGTTACTGTAGGTCCAAACTCCTCTCCCTCTCCCAAGGTCGACCACACACTCGTAACTCTATCAGCTTCCCAATATCAAAAAAATAAATTTGCCCATTGAGTAGAAAATTTATTAAAAATAATTATAGTTATATAGTTTCTAATAACGCTACGATACGCTACGATAGTGTCTCGTCTGCATAAAGATCACAATGAGGATTTTCCTCAATCAAAAATAAATTCTTTCGATTATAATTATATAATTCTATTTCAATACGTTGATTTCTCTATACTCCTTCTTTTTGTATCAACTAGTATTTTAAAAATAAAGTTCATGAATGATACCTACTTTGAAAACAAAAATAATGTCATTGATACCTATGACATTTTGAATAGAATGTTATCCTAATAATATCAACAATTTTCTGCATTTTATTCAAAGAAAGAAAACACTTAATCAAATCACTATAGTATGACTATGTAAATTACCTAAATTAGTTCAGGAACAACACTCCATTAAGTACACAAGTATTTCCAACAACCACTAACTGTGTATTAATAATCGATAAGGGAAGTTCTGGATAATTTGGAACAATGAAGCGCGCAAATCAAGGAATTTCCTTGGAACCAACTTATAGGGCCTACGTATCTATTGTAAAGCAGATTATAACACTCAAGGACAGAATATTTCAACTTGTTAAGAGCTTATTTTTCCGTATAGAGTAAGAAAACAAGTAGGTACTCCTAATGATGTAAGGTCCATTGTATCCACTCACTTCAGTACGGTAGAGCCATGCTTCGGTATAAATTGGTCGGTTCGACCGGAGTGATACCACGTTCTCACAGAAAACCGACGTGAAACAACGCTTGCGTTGTGTTTCGTCGTATAAGTGAGGTCACAGGATGCCCTATTATCTGGGTCCTTACCCAATCCCCCCTAATCCCTGAATCCTCTACAATCTTTATTCCTAATCACCAAAAATGTCGGAAATCGGGCATTTTAAACATCCGGGCCACATCACTTTGCTCTGTATGGTTACACCCTATTCCTAAAAACTTGTTGGTAGTAAATTAGAATGCTTTAAATTATGACATGTAAAAACGTTAAATTTCTTATAATATAGACCAGACGGTTTCCTTTACTTTCCCATTTGTCATCTCGTCATCCAGTCCCTCCTCTTTCAAATTCAATCACATATCATAGTGCAGTATAACGGGCACAATTCCAATATTCATACAAACTGTCCTAGTTCAAATAACACAAATATTATTTGACCTTATTTTTTAAAACTAAGCTTTACTAGCTACTACCAGCAGCTTGGCCTGCATTCCCGTGGTGGTCTATAAGTATAAGACTATGTTGTGTTATTAAAGACTAAAATCCACCCCGGTTTTAAATGTCGTGGTGGCCCGGAGATTAAGACGCCCGCTTCTCATGCGTGAGGGTGCGGGTTCCAAACCTACCAACGACAAGTACCAACAATGTGACTTTTTCCGAGTTATATGTACTTTCTAAGATTATCTAGACACCACTGACAAACGGCGAAGGAAAACATAGTGAGGAAACCTGGGCTTATAATTTCTAATTATAAGTTTGTAATCGCCAACCTACATTGAGCACGCGTGGTGGTTAATGCTCAAACCTCCTCCGTGTGAGAAGAGACTTTGCTCAGCAGTGGGCATTTATAGGCTGTTGATGGTGATGATAATCATGATGTTTCAAATTAATTTCATCCCGATGCCTATCAGCTAAAGAAGAAGAAGATGAAGAAAGCCTTATTGACGCGAAGGAATAGCAAATAAACAAACAAACACAAACTTCTGCATTTATAATATTAATAGAATCAAAATAGACTTCTTTATTCTTGACAAAGGTTATTGGATTACTGACACCATTTTACGAAAAAAACATGTTTTGATAATCATAATATTCTTGTCATATAAAGTCAGTACAGTCGTACCTAAACAAACATGTTTAAGTTTTATTCTTCCAGATTACTAGAATATCCTTTTACATAACGTATCCGAATACCAAATTCTTGTTACTCTATTTACATCTTAATGGCTGACATTTAGAAATTAGTTGTTACTAATTCATTTTTTTTTTCCTGGTAAGTATAGGATTTTGTTTATATTATTAATAACTTTCGTGAGCCATTACTAAATTATTATGTTTTTCGGCTTACTCACGTCATTGTTTGACGAGGTACTCAACTGGTTTCGAGACACATTTCACGGATGTGAAATAATTTGAATTAAAATATATTTAAGTTTTTGAGGTTTTTTTTTTAGTTTTATGACAAACATCTAGACAATGTAAACATTGGCACATTACACGTCCCTGCTTTCGTGATAAACAGGCGTAGGTAGTATAAAGTTAATCTAGTTATATTTACTTTTAGTGTTTAGCGCCGACCTGTCTCGCCCGTGAGTTTCACAAACCTTTGAGAACCGTTGCTTTGATAAAATCAGATTGATAATACTCTCAGAATTACTGTCAAGGTTATACAGGCTGACTTTGTCAGTTTATTAACCGCTTCTTCAAAGAAATCTCACACCGACTGGTTGATAAAGTCCTGTAAATAAGTGCCTAATGCACTTCTCAGAATGTTCTCCATATTAAACAAACGTTAGACGATTCCATAAAATTCGTATTTATAAAAATATTGAACCGCTTTTGGTTGAAGTTGTATTGTGTTGTTCGTTGTTTTGTTGTGGTATTTGTGTTCGTGTGTGTTACCTGTTACCACATGACTATCGTGAATTATTCCCAATTCCACTCCCTGAAGAGGTAGGCATAGGTGAGTTAGTATGAGTTCCGTTTTTCGAGAGCGAAAATTTTATCTAAAATGACAGATCCCACTTTGAAATTTTTGGAGATAACATAACATAACATAACATAACATCACGCCTTTTATCCCCGAAGGGGTAGGCAGAGGTGCACATTATGCCACTGTACAATGTAACACCCACTTTTCACTATTTATGTTATGAGTCCCATGTAATAGGGGGTGAGCCTATTGCCATATACCGGGCACAATTCCAGACTCCGTGCTACTACTGAGAATTTTTAAAAACCCCAGTAATACTTTGCCCGACCCGGAATCGAACCCGAGACCCCTTGCCCGGCAGTCGCACTTGCGACCACTCAGCCAACGAGGCAGCCAGTTTTGGAGATCTATTACTAGAAAAGGTGACAGTCTGATATTGTTTGAAGAAAGAGCTAAAATAATAAGGCCTATCTATTTAGATAAATAAGGACATGCCAATTTTTTATCATGCAGTACACTGGTAGACTAAATTATAGTAGGTAATTTATTGCTGTCAGATGTTCAGACTAATTTAACATGGCATTTCACGAAGTACAACGTTTATTGAGAATTAATATTATGGCACGAATGAACAGTTCAAATAACCTATATTTTCGTGGAATATGCGAATCAAATTATAACGTGTTTGGCAAAGCTAATTTCCATGAACATGAGTGATTGCCTTACAAAATAAGTTAGTCTTTGAAAACCATGTTACTTAGAAGTTAGGTTATCGAAATCATCATCTTTTCTTTTTTTCAGCATTTTGCGCTGCGACGCACCACAGGCTTTTTTGTGTGTTCCTGAATTCTTGTTGTGTGTCTCAGCAAAATAAATGGTTTTTCTTTCTTTCTTCTTTCTTTCTTTCTTTCTTTCTTTCATCGTCATATTAGCCTCAAAACATCTACTGTGACTGTGAAATATGAGCCACTTCCGATAACTTCCAGATCTGCAGGTTTTGGAAGCGAGATGTTCAACTGCACGGTTGGCGCAGTGGTTGGGCAACTGACTGCCGTGCAACGTGTCGCGGGTTCGATTCCCGCACGGAACCACTCTTTGTGTGATCCACAGACCGTTGTTCCGGGTCTGGATATGTAAACTTGTATGTTTGTAAACGCACCCATGACATAAAAGAAAATCCTAGTGTGGAAGTGGAACTGCTTTTTCTGGGGCCTTTATCAGACAATTTTCTATCGTCATCATATCAGAAAAATTTACTGTAGAATACAGGTCTCCCTCGATGACTTCCAGCTTTGCCAGATCAAAGTGACCAGCATCAGCTTCATGCGACCTTTATCAGATTTTCTGTCTAGTTAGGGTGGATATCCAGCGCTAGGCTGCAAGTAGTGCGTCTACTAGATTTTTTTTATGGCATAAGTCAGTAAACGAGCATACGGATCACCTAATGGTAAGCAATTGGCGTCGCCCATGGACACCTGGAACACCAGAGGCGTTACAAGTACGTTACCGGCCTTTTTGGGGAATTAGGAGTTTAAAGATCGTTGGGGATTCAGGAATTGGGGAGATTGGGGGAAGGGGAGGGTAATTGGGCCTCCGATAACCTCACTCACACGACGAAACACAACGCAAGCGTTGCTTCACGTCGGTTTTCTGTGAGGCCGTGGTATCATTCCGGTCGAACCGGATCATGAAATATTTATTTACTTATGATTGAAACATGAATGAATGTATCTTGCAGGTCATTTATTTTTGTCTAAAACGTTACCTACTTAAATCGTGATTACAGTTTCCATTTAAGTATTTATTTTAGTAACATATTTTCCCGCTATAGCATTTCAAAGCTCGATTGCTTTCGTAATATCTTCCTTTCCTTTTTTTGCTTTACTCCTAATACAGGGTACTTTGTAAACATCAAAGCTTAGAGTCCCTTTCACTGAGGCTGCCGTAAAATGGGGTGAATAGGGACAAATCTGAACTTTATAAAGAAAGTTAAGGCGTTTTTTTATAGAAAATTTGCTGTAAGGCGATTGTAATAATTGAGTCGTGATGGTATCTTTGTGATTAAACATAAATTATGCAATTAGCATTTCAGTTCATGCATAAAAAGGCTAAAATATAGCCTATCCCTATTCACCCAGAAATTGGGGTCAATCGGGACGAAAATAAGGCCAATAGGGAAATTCTCTAGGGCTGCCACTTGTGTAGGTACCTACCTAATAAATTATAATTTCTAGCTAACTACCATTTTTTTGTATTTTAATTTATTCTACATTATTACTTATTGCCCCTATGTAATTCTTACATAATACTAGTTTCTGATTATTTAATAGCTATTTAGTCACTGAAATAAAATCCACTTTTACTTCCATTATTTATTTAATCAACAAACCTTTTGCAAATTATTCATTAATGAACATGGTATACACGCGAGGCATATCTGATAAAATAAATTTGCATTATTGTATATAAAAATTTCTACTCAATATATCAACACTAAAATAAACTTTCGGCTCCGCCCAGAGCAGGAGGTGTCATATAATAATTTCCCATCCCAAAAAAAATAATGTACCTACGTATTAAATGTGACAGCCAGTGTTCGTCAGTAATGTTGTCAGCCCAAGAAATAGGGGCAAGCCTACTAAGATACACCGGACACAATTTCGGTCTCCGTAAAATATTTCAAAATTCCAACAAAATTTGGGTCGACTCGGGAACCGATCCTGAGACTTCATGGTCAGCAGTTGCACTTGCAATAACTAGATTAACGACGCAGTGTAATACCTCGCTAATTTATGAAATAAAAAAATATTATTACCTAGATTACACAATTTAAAAATGTTAAGTCTGCTTAGTGACAACCCTATAAAGCTGTACCTATTCATACATAAGTCGTTCCTATTCATCCCATCCTCATCCCGATTAACCCCCCTTTCGTTGTGATTCATACCTGAGACGTCCCCATTCACCCCAAAAAATACAAATTTCGCATGCCATTCTAAAAATCTAAATTGTAGTCATATTAATTAATAACTGATGCTTAACTTTCGTGGATATGACGGCCCAAACCCTAAATAAGGTATAAAACTAACACTCGTATTCGCTTAATACAAAATAACCTTTACACAGCTAAGTTTTATACACTGTAATAACCGGTATCTTGTCTGTACTATTTTCAATTGAAATTTTTGATAGTTTGCAGCTGATTTCACACTTGTTCCATGTTGCCATAGAAAAGTTCCAATAATCTACTATTATCCCTCAAAAAATGGTAAAAGTTGGAACGATTTGCAAACTAGCATTTAGAGTTAAAAATGATGCCTGGTTTTTTCCCTATTCACCCCTGGATCCCTATTCACCCCATTTTACGGTACCTATTAACGTAGTTGTAAAAAAACTACGTTATTGGTAAAGAGAGAGAAATATCAAGACCTTATTTGCGAGTTTTGCAAAAGTTTTCGAACTATTTTCTTCTTTTGAAACATTGCACGCTAGTATTTTGTCCTGTATCGTGGGAGCGTTTACAAACATACAGTTTCACATACACATGACACCCAGATCCGAAACAACAATTTGTGTTTCACACAAAGAGTTGCTCCGCGCGGGATTTGAACCCGCTACGCGTTGAGCGGCAGCCCGTTGCCCAGACACCACACGGCACCAACCGTTCAGTCAAAGTAACGGTACATTGATATAAAATTATTAATGATTTGTGGTCTCTTTAATCAAATAATCGCAAATAGGACCTTTTTTTAAGAGGGGAAAATCATCGAATGACTGCTCCCGCCTGGGTGAGGCGGGAGGGAGTGTCAGACTCTTACTGACTAAAAACCACCCCGTTCCTTCTCCTGCACGTCGAGCCGGAGCCCCGGTAACCCGTTAGGTTCCCCGCGACCGCAAATAGGACATAGGAACGACATTTTCAGGTTGAACTATTAGGTATTTTTAAATCTGATTATCAAACTTCTTATCTAAACAAAGACGACAGAAACTTACCTCCTAAAATACGGGACTCAACACATAACTGGGAAAAACTGAATGTTCATTTTACTCATATATATATATGTGCACACTCGACAAAAGGTACTCCTTCGGGGAAAAAGAGGTACCTACCTATTATTATGTTAGGAATTGTGAAAAGGAAATCTTACAGAGTAAGAGCATACAATAGAGGTGCTTTAGTATTGTATGAGAATAACACTATGCTTATGTACTCCAAGCTATACAAAACCAGTATAAACCGATCCTTGAATGTACAGAAAGATCATACGAAGCGAGACCATGATAATCTGGTTATGTATAGCTTGGTGAGAACCGTGTATGCTTGGTTTCATTGTATTCCTACTGCATTGTCTGTATTTTATTTATTCAGTGGTGACATTTAGATTCTAATTCTATAGGAAGAATAAGCCTTCTTTTCTTTTTGTTGACGATCTAAAAAAATACTGTACAAATGAGCTTATTCAACATTTAATTAGAGTAGGTACACTAAATACATTAAAAAATGGATCTGAGTATTTGTAACTGGCGGTATTGGCTTTTAGGCAGTGGCGTCTTAGTGTTTTATAATGAAATATCTTGATTTTTTTTAATAACTTATGTGTACACACAAACACAAATAAAATTAGAGTAGGTACATTGATTGAAAATAACTTTTCTAAGGGCCTACAGTCCACGTTAGCTGCATTTCATGCGCAATTGACGTTTGTAGTGAGAATACTTAAATTTTGCTTAGAAGCAAATACAATTGCGTCTATATATATACTCATCATAGAAATCTGGCTAAGTTCATTAGTAGGTTGCATGCATTCGTCAAATGACGCTTCGAGGATATGCCTAATTAAATGGATTCATCATCATCATCATATCAGCCCAAGTTCAAGACGCATATATTTGCCGTGTAAAACCAAGGAGGTTCAACATCAACAGCCAATTAATACCCAGTGCTGAGCAAGGCCTCATCTCACACAGAGAAGGCTAATTAGAAAGGTTCGCGATTTCAAACTTATAATTAGAAATTATAAGCGCTCCTTTGGTTTCCTCACGATGTTTTCCTACACTGTGTGTCAGTGGTATCTGAATAATTTTAGAAAGTATATATAACTTGGAAAAAACCACATTGGGGCTTGCCGTTGGTAGCTTTCGAACCGTGCGGGTTCTTTCTTATGTATGAGAAGCGGATGTCTTAAACCTCCGGGCCACCACGATTATCCAGTTCAACATCAAGGAGGTTCAACGAATAAGTTTAATCAACTTTGATGACTTTGAATAATATCATTTCGGCCAAAGATAAGTACCTATCTCGGTAGACTTGGTATTGATTTGATTCCTTGTTACCTTAGCGACAAAGTACTTTGATGATGTCAAATTAAATTATAGATGTTATGGTTGATGCAGACGAGCTGCGTTTAGCGGCGATAGTTTGCGATTTTCCCTCCGACTGTGCCCTTTGGAAGTTAGTATGGGTGTTCGAGATAGTTACAGCTGCAGGTACTTGTAAGTTGATTTGTTAGTAGATTAGAGCAATCTTGTTTATAACTTTAGAACTTAATAAAAATCTGGAATATAACATCTACGTAGGATAACCAAACAACCGTGATAATTTTAAGACATACTTATTAAATCAAATACGATTTAGTAAACTTAACTCCGTATTAAATATTTTGATTATTTAATTGAACAAAAACATAATTATGTCGACTAATAAATAGGTTGGAATATTTCAAAAATTGAAAAGGTAAGATTAATTTTTTACTGAAGTGTATTGTTTTTGACTGTGTCATTCCTAAGAGTTACGCAGCACACGTAGAGCTTTGCATTCTCAAGTTTTCCAAGCAACTAAAATGGCTCCCGTCACCAACAAAGTTGCCCGTCAGCTTAAGATTGAAGATTACTTAGAATAAAAAATTCCAACGCTAGACAATCTCCTTTTGATGGAATCGCTAGAGCTTTGTGCATGCTTATATTTCAAGAAACTTTAAACCTTATCTTTAGTGAGTTTAATCTGAAATTCTAATGAATCCCTGGAAGTACTTAAGTCTACTTTTCTAATGGGAATAAGGACCAACTTGCTTTGTCTGGCTTTTCTTTTTCTTTTACCTACCATTTTTTATTTAAGGGTTGGATTGTTTTATGGAAGTAATTTATAAAGTTTTAACAATTGCGATGTTCCAGGGACGACAATCGTGGCACGGCCGAATGACAATGTAATAAACTCAGATTTATTTTCCAGTATATAAGTTGACCTCTTATTGCATGAGAACTCATTTGTACAGAGAGGTCACATAAAAAATTAATTTTGCACTCACACCTCTTGCCTACGCCTTCAACGAAAACGTATCAAAAGAGAGAGGTACTCTCACTTTGAAACTTTTCTAGGATTCAGTAACTTTGTATTTTTCAGGGCATATCTATTTTCGGTCACATATAAAATTAAAATCTGGACTCCTCGTGGCAGGAATGTTTCATTTGCAGATTTTCGGGTGACTTTGTAAGAAAATCTACTAATAATTGAAAACTCAAGATGAGTTTTATAAAACAAGTATCAACAGATATAAGGCGGCAAATCACGTTGTACTTATTCACGTAACTGTTCGACGAGGCGACTTGACTACTTTCAAGCCACATGGGAGCCCATAATCTAAAAGTCGTGTAACTGCGCCTATGATGCTGTAAGGTTACAAATTTTTTATATATTCCTAATAGTTAAATTATAAATGTGAAAATTTGTTTGTTTCTATGTTTGTCCGTCAATAATGCTGAAATTAGTGAATGGATTTTGATGAAATCTAGTATATAGGCAGGGTATGGGCTGACTTAAATGCTGTGATTAAATTCTCTCATGGGATAACACAGAAATACGTGGGCAAAGCCGCAGGTAAAATCTAATATCTTATAATAGTAAAGTAGTACAAGTAGATCAGACTATTTTTAAAAACTGTTCTAAGTAACAACTTAAGTTCCCTATGGACTTTTTTATAAATGAGTCCGGTTCTCAACAGTCCATTTATCCATTACGTTAACGAACATCGATACGTACCTATAGTTTCATTAACATAAAACGACAATACACCCGACAATGCGTACGGAATCAATTAAGCTCACTAATTATATAGGAGGCTGCCCATCAAAGAGACCAACTTGATGCCTGAACAATTGTACTAAAAGCATTAATCCATCAGCAGTTATAGGTACTTGGAATGTGTATTCATCGCATATTCATTTGATATATCAATACGTAGGATATTCAGTAGGTAATTTCAAAAGATATTAGTACCTAATGTGATGAATTGGTTTCAGAATGATGTTTGATTGTATGAATGGGGAACCGGTGATAATGCTTAGTGATTTCGAATGTAAAATGGTATTAAAAGTACGGGTTCTGGTATTGTATCGTGCGATTGCCGGGCAAGGGGTCACGGGTTCGATTCCCGGGTAAGACAAAGTAATACTGAGTTTTTAAAAACAAACTCAACCAATCACGCCAAGAAAACCGCGGGTAAGTATAAGTGTATCATAATAATGGATTTTTTTTATGGGGAAAATCATCGTATGACTACTCCCGCCTGGGTTAGGCGGGAGGGAGTGTCAGACTCTTACTGACTAAAAACCACCCCGTTCCTTCTCCTGCACGTCGAGCCGGAGCCCCGGTAACCCGTTAGGTTCTCCGCGACATCATAATTATGGATAGAGTCCTAATCAAATCGGTGTTCAGGTGTTTCACAATTGAAATATAGCATTTCTAATAATAAATTGGTGAACGACCATTGTAAGTATAAACAAGACTAAGAATAAGTCTTTTAAATAACAAGGACTTTCACGTTTATTGAAATAAACATTTACTTACTTAACTTAATTGAAATCTATAAATAAATAACCGAAGTCTTACTAGAGAAGTACTTAGCGTCAATTTGGACTTTTGTCTGTCATTTTTAAACAATAAATTACCGAATCTAGTCTCGGCCTTCTATTTTCCTTATTTGAAATTAATTTTGGTATTTCATTTGGTCGGGTTTCGATGAAATTCCAGTTGGACCATAAATTTTTAAAGTGGCAATATTAACTTTTAACCGGTAACTTTGGTGGTTTTGATAACCGTTTACCTCATAGGAAAGAAAGTTAAATGAGTTCCACGAAATAATGTAACGAAACCAATTTATAAAATCTACTAGGTAAATATTAAATTCAGTGTGTAGGCACTAAAATTATGTGAACTATATCCGATCCGCAAAATAGTTGTGATAATATGAGGCGATGACTTAGTAAAATAAGTTTGTTTGACACCTTAAACTTTGAAACTATACATTTTCAGTATCTTTTGATTAGAAAACAAAGTTTAACAGTTAATTTTGTTGTTGTAATCGAACTACTTAGACTACTTACATATTGTCGTGGTGGTAGTGGTGGTGGCCGGAGCTTATGACGCCCGCTTTTCTTGCATAAAGGCGCGGGGTCTAAACCTACCAACGGCAAGTATCAATCTGACATTTGTTGAGTTATATGTATGTCCTACTTTATAAGATCTCTTAGACGCTACTGGAAAATGGTAATGGAATCCTCTTAGTTTTTTAGTCTCAGTCTGGTGCTTGGCGACTAGGCTTTTTCCAGTTGTATAATCTCGTTTTTTGCCTTTAGGGTTAATTCATTCTGTCTCTTGCAGTATTCACCGAGGGACGTGGAAACTATCGTCTCTTCTGATTCACTTCGTTGTGGGAACCAAGACAGTTATTCATGTCCCCGAGACGCGCCGGACTTCAGTGTTACGGTGTTTTCATAGTTGTATCTACTGTAGATCTTAGCTTACAGGAGTGGCAGCGGTTTAGGGAGGTTGTGGCGGACTTGTCCCATAAAATAAATGGTAAAAGAAAACATCGCGAGGGAACCTGATCATTTTCATTTACTTCATTAGAAATCGCCAACCCGCCTTGAGCAAGTGTGGTGATCAATACTCAAACCTGAATAAAGAAGAGGCGTTTAGTCAGCAGTGGCCACTTATAGGCTGTTGATGTGTGAACCGAATTGCTCAGGAATTCTAAGAGTTAGGTTAGAGACAGGTAATCAGTACCTAACCACATAGGTAATTGTTATTTAGGATGACAAATGAACCAATTAATATTAAATTCACTTAGTTACTGTATTAATTTACCTATGGCTAATAATGTCATATTAACTATTAAATAAATTATTAAATATTGAATAAGTACTTATTGTACGTTATGTAATGGACTAATACTAATAATTATATTTCATTTTTAAGTTATCTGTTATTTTATATTATGTAGGTACAAATTAATTTAGAATTGTCATTAGGTCTGGCGTTCAATACAATTATGTAGGTATCTTAAATAAGTACGGCGTAACTAGCGTATAGGTAATTGTATATCTTAAATAAGTCACATCTCTGGACTTACGTACATATATGACATTCTGTACTCTTGTTTTTCCTTTGAATTTTTGATACACACTGACATTGGATACTTTATGTAATTTTGTACTTATCATGACATCCAATATTATTATAGTGTTAGGTTTTAAAATTATATTAGTATTATTTTAGTCGATTATCGATTATTTGTAAGTTGAATGGTGACTTGGTCATCACTATTCCAAAACGAAAGTGACTTGGGGGTATTTCGGTGAAGGATTCGGCCTATTTGCTCGGGCTCAGCATCGAGGACGGACGCATAGTACGGTGTACCAAGGTAATTAATATTATATTATACAACAATCAATACGAGTTTTATTATATTTCAGAAGTGGGATATACCTACCTGCTAACTGCTAATATTTTGTTTTTTTTTCTTAAATTATAGTCTTAGATAATAAACTTTAATTTCTTTTTTTTACACTTTGCCGTTATAAATTTCAAAATACCTCCGCTTATATTATTGTAGTCTATCACCAAGTTAGTGTTCTTTGTTTTCTGTGAATTCGAATAGCTACATGCCTACGCTTATAAGTTCCAGAACAACGATGCCACGTACATGTGAAACCTCTCCGCAGCGGTGTTTGAGGACGCCTACCCGCAGAGAAGAAGAACGGAGTATGGAGTCCAGTAGGAGAAGTCGCAGCCGTACGCGCCGCGATGACAATGAGCACCGCAGTCGCAGTCACGTGCACTCCTCGGAACACGTGCAGAGGCGTGACAGCGCGCGAAAATTGGAAGCCGAGTTGGATCATCATCGTGCCAAACTACGTGTGTTGGAAAACCAGTTGAGCCGGGAGCGCAGCCTACGGCAACAATCTACCCATCTATCTGATGTCGAGCGTCGAGCGACGAGCGACGAGAGGTCGCATGTTCGAGATCGAAGTTTACCTCGGGAACGCAGCCCCATACCGCGGAATAAAAGGTCAGATAGTCCAACTTTTACTTCCAAAGATATTATGAACTTTATTAATTCTATTAGTAATATGAAATCTCATTCCCACCCGCTAACAGTGTCATCTCCAATGGCAAGTGCCAATAATATTAATCACAAGAATATCCTACCCAATTTTGACCCTTCTTTAAAAAGTCAGCGCATAGACATTTGGCTCAAAAAGGTCAACGAGTGTGCAGCTGTTTACGGATGGGATGAACGAACTATCGTACACTTTGCTATGCAGAAACTGCAAGGATTGGCCAAAACGTGGTATGAAAGTTTGAACTCCATCCTATTTAGTTGGGATGAGTGGCAAGATAAGTTGTTGAGTGCGTTTCCGTTTGAACAAAATTATGGCCAATCCTTGGAGGACATGCTTAGGAGAAAGAGCAAAGTTAGTGAACCCCTTGAAGTATACTATTATGAAAAGCTGGCTCTCTTGAACCGATGTGATATCGAAGGCAAGCGTGCAGTGGAATGCATTATCCATGGTTTAAGCGACAGGACAATGAAATCTAGTGCCAATGCGTTACGTTGTACTCAACCTGAACAGTTATTACAATTTCTTATGACCAATAAGGACCCCTCACAATCTTTAGATCGCAGCAATCTTAAAGGTCAATATGTTTCTGCGTCAGAGTCTTCCACCAATAAAAGCTCGTTTAATCGATCACCTAAAGGTAATGGCAACAATGCTCGCTACGAGTTGTTTTGTTTTAACTGCAAGGAGAAAGGACACCCCTATATCAACTGTCCTAAACCGTTAATTAAATGTGCGAAATGCCGTAGGGTTGGTCACAAAACCGAAAATTGCGCGATTAACCTTAGAAACCATAACAAGACTGATAACGTTCAGACAACAATGTGCATTTTAACATCGTCGCCAAATTCAAAGTTCATGAAAGATTGTATAATAAATGATTTACCGGTGAAATCATTTGTAGACTTCGGTAGTGAGGTCACGCTTCTTACTCAGTCGTTAGCCGCCACCTTGGATTTAAGATACAATAGCCCGCCCCTGCCTCTAAGAGGATTTGGAAATGATATAGTGCACTCCTCGGGAGGTGTGGAAGTAGAGTTGAGTGTAGATGGTGTGAGAGGACGCGTAAGGTGTCAGGTAGTCGACGATAATTTTCTTGACTTACCTTTGCTAATAGGACAGTCGTTTACAGAACAACCCCACGTTATTGTTTATAAAAATGCGCTGGAATTAAAATTCTTTAACGACAATAATGAGTTTGAATTTCCCAGATTTGATTTTGATGATAATAAGCCTGTCACTATAGTGGTTTCTTTCGATGTGAAGATTTACGGCCCCGCCTTGGTTAAGGCTCGCGTAGATACTGTTATAAATGGAAATATTTTGGTCAGTGGTAAGGTAATAGGGAAACCGAATCAGCAATTTACTATTAATGGAGGGGTATATTCAGTTGCAAACAGTTTATTTTATATCTACATAACACCATTATCAGAATTTTGTCAATTGCGCAAAGGACTTATCATAGGAAGAGCTACCAAAATTCAGATAGTTAGACAGATATTAAGCACACCAATGAATGCGCGTGTAGACGGACCCAGTATTATAGACGAGAGTCAAGTGAAAATAGGCAATACAGTTAATGAATCACAGCGGCTACAATTAATGAGCTTACTCTCTAAGTACAAACAATGTTTTGCCACAAGCCTAAAGGAATTGGGATGCACGACCATAACAGAGATGAAAATTGAATTGAATAGTAAACGCCCGGTTGTTTATCGTCCCTATAGATTAGCGCATAAGGAACGCGAACAAGTGAGGGAGATGATAGGAGAGATGTTAGAATCCGGTATAATAAGGGAATCGGTCTCGGATTATGCGAGCCCTATTATATTAGTACGCAAAAAGGATGGTAGGCAGAGATTGTGCGTTGACTATAGGCTTCTAAACTCCATTACAGTGAAAGAACGATATCCGATGCCGATTATAGAGGATGAGATTGCTCGTCTTTCCAGCCAGGGTTATTTCATAACTTTGGACCTATTTTCAGGGTACTACCAGGTCCCTATTTCTGAATGTTCTAAATCGCTTACATCGTTTGTAACCCCGGATGGCCAATACGAGTTTAATCGTATGCCATTCGGGTTGGCAAACGCACCCGCTGTTTTTCAGCGAATGATGAATAAAGTTCTAGGATCTGCTAGGTTTACTGACGCTATGGTCTACATCGATGACGTCTTAATTTACGGAAGAAGTGCGGAAGAATGTTTGGAACGGTTTGAGAGAGTAATGCAGTTAATAGAGAAGGCGAACTTATCCCTTAACTTAGCGAAGTGCGAATTTCTACAGGACAAAATTGTTTATTTAGGATACGAAATAAGCAACGCCGGTGTTCGACCCGGTGATAAGAAAGTCCAGTCTGTGGTAGATTTTCCTTGTCCCACTAATGCTCATTCAGTTCGACAATTTCTCGGATTAGTAGGGTACTTTAGAAAATTTATCAGGAATTTCGCGTCCATAGCACACCCCTTAAATATATTGCTTAAAAAAAAAGAATGTTGAATGGGTCTGGACCAAGGATCAAGACGAGGCTTTTAGGACGCTTAAAGGTACATTAGTCGACAGACCGGTTCTGGCGATTTACAATTCAGCTGCGGATTCAGAATTACACACAGACGCAAGCAGAATTGGAATAGGTGGAATATTACTTCAGCGTACACGCGCTTCTGACGCTTTCAGGCCTGTAGCATTTTATAGTAGGCAAACTTCTCCGGAAGAGAAAAACTTCCACGCTTTTGAACTTGAGACACTGGCAGTGGTATGCTCTCTTAAGAAATTTCGCGTTTACCTATTAGGCCAAAACTTTAAGATAGTTACGGACTGTAGCGCCTTGCGTTCAACTTTTTCAAAACGAGATATGATCCCACGTATAGCTCGTTGGTGGCTACTGTTACAAGAGTTTCAATGCACAGTAGAGTACCGCGCCGGTACCAAAATGGCACACGTAGATGCACTGTCGCGAAATCCGGTCGATTTGATAAGTGGCACAGACGAGTTTGAACAATATCCATTTGTTATGAAAATCAGTAGCGATGATTGGCTTCATACATTACAGATAGGAGACTCGGAACTCCGGCGAACACGCGATATACTTACCAACGATATAGATGCTGATAGTTTAAAATATATAAAAGAAAACTTTTTGATTAAGGACAATAGACTGTATAAATGTTTGAATGGCGATAAAAATAATTTACGTTGGGTAGTACCAAAGGGTGCAAGGTGGCAACTTTGCCGCATGAATCACGATGACATTGGGCATTTTGGAGCAGAAAAGACGGTAGAACGCATTAAGAAAACTTATTGGTTCCCCAAGATGTCCCGATTCATTAAAAAATATGTACAAGCATGTCTCGAATGCGCCTATGCAAAGAAAACTACAATTGCTGAGGGCCATTTACACCCCATCACAAAAGTAGAGGTGCCTTTCCATACGCTCCATGTTGACCACCTTGGACCCTTTGTTCGCTCGAAATCCGGAAATTCTTACCTGTTAGTGATAGTGGACGCTTTTACTAAATTTGTTTTTGTTAAACCAGTGCGAAACACTAAAACAGAAACAGCTATTAAAGTTTTTGAAGATATTTTCTATACATTTAGGGTACCTGACCGTCTGATTAGTGATCGAGGCACTTGTTTTACGTCTTATGCATTTAAGCGTTATTGCGTAGATAGAGGCATTAGGCATATATTGAATGCGGTCGCTAGCCCGAGGGCCAATGGTCAGGTAGAACGGTACAACCGAACAGTACTGAATTCTCTGACCGCACAAAACCTCAACTTTGATGAGAGGAACTGGGACGATAAGGTAGGTAAAGTACAATGGGGAATGAATAATACTCTCCAAAAGACGACGGGCAGAACGCCGGCGGAAGTCATGTTCGGATTGAAAATGAACTCTGAAATCAGACCTATGCTTAATGAACTAGTGCGAGAAAGTAACGAAGAATTAGACACAGAACTAATAAGAGAATCTGTCAAAGATAAAATTGATACAGAACAAGAAAAACAGAAATCCGCTCATGATAAAAACCGGCGCCCTGCGCGTGTTTATGGAGAGGGAGATCTTGTAAAGATTACAAGAACTTCATTTGCAAATGATGGCAAAAGTAAGAAACTGATTCCCCCTTATGTTGGGCCTTACCGTGTAATAGAAGTCCTAGGCAACGACCGCTATAGACTGGCTGCAATACCTGGGTTGAGTAGTACTAAAAGTAGACGCAAGACGACTGTAGCTGCCGATCGCATGTTGCCATGGGTTCACGTAGCCGCCTTACATGTTAATAAGGACAATGATAATGATGATGATGATGCTAATGTGGATACTAATAGTTGTGACGATGAGGATATAGATAAATAAAATACTTGTAGATCACAAACTTGATATTATTATGTGAACTTAAAGTCAGTTATACATTTAAATGTTTTTGTTATTTGTTTATTTTATGTCCGTAGAGATATTTTATAAAATTTATTTACAATTGTTGAAATTCAAATTGTACAAATCATTATACAATGTTTATTTAGTATAAGGAAATTGTGTTATTGGTTGAATAATTATAAAATACTGGACTGGACTAATCTGGTACTTATATTAACAATTAATTTGACTTGACCGTTATTCGAAGCTTATTTAATTGAGATAGGCCTTCTGCTTCCCTCCTTCCGCTTTTTCTATATGTCTATCTCTTTCTACTACGTCACTTCCACTTGGCAGTGGTGGGGAGGCTTGCTAAGAGAGACTCGCTATTTTTATTTCATTGGCGTCTTGTTTCCCGCCTTGAACGGTTGTGCCTTGTGAATCACAAGACAACCATTCACAAGTTGTGAAACTACCTTCCGATTTTATTATTATTTCTTTATAAAAGTGATAAATGTCCTAACGGCTTTTATTACAATTGTAAAAATTTTAAATTAAATAAAGCTTAGTCTTTCGTTATCTATTATGGAATTCAGGTAATAATTGCGATTATTCATGTTGTTCCTGAACACTTCTTCGTATGGAAGTGTCGACCTAAACGTAAGTTCGAAAACTAGCAAAACAGGTACGTACCTTTAGCAATAAATTGTATGCACGTGAGTACCATTTTGGACCATGCATTTCTGTCTAGTGTTATGAAAATTTTTAAGAATATCATTTTGATGTTGATGACCTGATAAATTGTATAGAAATTATGTATGTCTATCAAAGTGTGTCTTCGGATAAAACTCGAGAGCTGTGTTCCCAACAGAACTGTTGGTTAATTCGGTACAGTCTTGGACTGTATATTGCATACGTGGAATTGCTGACGCGATACCCTATGCTATAGCTATGCTCAGAAATTCGGGTGGATTTGTACCACTATACGAACAAAGAACGAAGGTTCTGTTCGAATGTTAATAATATTGCACAGTTATTATTTTGTCTGTTGTACCTAATTGTCTTGGGAGATTACTGTGCAAATATAGAAACCGATGTACGTTCCTATAATATAAAATGTTGCTTTGAGATTAAACTTAAAAGTGTACTTGATTAAATATTGTGTGCACTTTAACAAGGGGTTTTTGGGAACCCTTCAAGAACTGCTTACATGTGATATGCTACTTCAAAAGTACCCTTTTTCCACAGGGGATTTTAGTAAGTACCTAGTCTTAAGCTTTATTACAGATGGTTTGTAGACATCGTTCTGAGAATCACCAAATGCTAAGAGGCTTAGCCATTAGATAGACAAAGGACTTCTTGATAAGGCCAATTTGAAGACAATTCCGCCATTATGATATACTAATTTATTCAACGCAGAGAGGTTTACTGCCGCTGTAGAATAAGCTGGTGGCGTGAGAAAATGTTTTTGGCCATTGCAAAAGGTAAATATTACATCCACCTCGCAGGTAGATTCAGTTTCAAGTTTCGCAGGTGTCCCAGGGCCACAGCCTTACATAGCCCTCGCAGGTTTGTGCTCAAGTTTTCCAACACATTAATACACATTCGCAATGTGCTAGCAGTATCTCACCTTCGCAAGGTGGTGACAACAGCAATAAACCCGCCTTTGCAAGGTGATGACAACAGCAATAAACCCGCCTTTGCAAGGTGATGACAACAGCAATAAACCCCCTCCGCAAGGTGGTTGTATCATATTCATGCTGTTTTATATATTTTTCGGTCGCACCGAAAAATTGTAATATCTTCGGAGTTGGTCAAATCCTCTCAGAATAAAATTAGCAAAGTCAGGGGCGAAGACGTGTTAGCGCACCGTCATAGACGCTGCAGCATTGACAACAACGACGTAAGTATTAACAATAGAGCAGACAGTCTCCTGCAATTGGTAGACCGATGGGAACTTGTGAACGTCAGATTATGAAATAACAAGGTATCGCATACCTTTTTACAAAAACTGTTCCTTGTTCACCCCAATGTTGTCTGAACGAATTTGTTGAACTGGAACATCTGTTCATCAAACATCTGTTCCAGAATCTCTGTCACTCTGTTCAGAAATGACATCAGTCATGAACAAAATAACAGAACCGGCAATTCCGGACCGAGCTACTGAGCAGCCAAGCTTCCTACCATTGATATTTCTGGTCCAAGGGCGCCCGCATCGTCCATTTGGAAATTCAGAATTATATATCAGTTGACCGATTCGTTAATACACATACGTGTTAACACACATAGTATTTCTCATTTTCTACAACCTGTGGGTCTATGCAAAATCGACATTTCTGGGGCGTAGTGTCATTTACCTGTGGCCCGTAGCCACGGAAGGTTTCTGCGCCTAAATTATCGCAATGAATTGGTACGAATGACTAGCTTATCACTAGGCATGAGCGCAGCGCCCAATACTTTTGCTACGATTGTCTCAGACACTTGGGCAATGAGGTGTCGGGATTTTTTATTGCCACCAGGACGAAGGCCGACTTCCGACTTCGTATTAAACTGGGCTCTATGTTCTAGAAAAGTTGGTCAATATCAGGGATCCATAGTCAAATCACAAACATTTCCCGGGAGTAAAAGTTCTGGGATCATTTTGCCATTTAATGCGGAAGAAATGCAAGTCACGCACAGAACTCCAGAGCCTAGTTATTTTTGCTGCGTCTGCAGTTTCAAGAGAAAGGCTCGACTTTCAAGCTTTTCTGATCCTACAAGAATAAAATCTTAAAGTGCGATCGCAGATTGGTTTTCACTTTATCTCATGTGAACAATCTTGTATGAAGGAGCCAGAATTATCATCCTCTGTCGGTCCTACACATGCTACTACCTTCTCATTCCCAGCATTTGGCAATGCGTCAGATGTTGCTAAGGGAGCTTACCTGGGCAATCTCTTTCTCTTGGGTTTTCTGGTCAGAGCACGCGAAAGATTGTCATAGCAACCAAAAGAGAACGCTAGCTATTCTAAGAATTTTGGAAGATTCTTGCCTGTTCCTGAAATAGACTGGTTTGATATAGGACGACATCAAGTCTGTCATCGCATATATCCGTTACGAAAGGGGGGGCACCAAGTAGCTCCCAGTCCTGGATTTAACCCTCGTTTTCCCATTATACGTTCATATGCGTTAACATACACGTATTTCATGTACCAGATATGTACAATGCCCAGGCAGATCATCTGTTGAGGTTTTTTGCGAAACCTTAGAGAGCATCTGTCTGCAGAATGCACGAACAAAACGGTCTCCATATGCTAAGTTCCACCGATCAACTTATTTGCGTCATACCGAGTACATGTAATGACAATTACGTGCCCTTATATCAAAACTACGGACAAGCCCTGTTTTGTGACGCGTTTTCCCACTTGGAAACGTAAAACTCAGCGGGGGTGTTCTTTCCAGCTTTTTTGATTTCTTAGGTCCTGGATTCTCTCAATCAGGCACAGAGAACGTGCCTACTAGTAATTCCTAAATGAGAGAGAGAGTTTTTTGACGTGTCTCGCTTGCCGTAGGTAGTACCCCGTTTCTTTACGCTTTATCACCTAGACAAAGTCCTAATTAAGAACAAGGCGGCCACCACCGAGCGTCTACGACATGACCTTGGAAGTGTGGAAACGTGAGCCGTCTGGAATACTATTAAAATGATACTCTACACAATTAAAATTTCTTAAGAAGTCATGGCGTCCGTCAATACGTTAAATCTATAGTGCAGTCCTCAAAAGGTTGCACCGCACCGGAGGGGGGGGGGGAACCCCTCGGCTCCTATAGCAAGATTTTTGATTACATTTTTATCTATATCTGATCTCTATTGAATCAATAATTTGTCGTACACTTAAATTTTGTACAATCAAAATCTGTGGTTACTGTCCTTTGTTAACCAGAACCATATGTCCTTTAGCATTTATTGCTAAAAACTATACAATCAGTAACATTAATCTAACTTATGAACTAACACATCAGTTAGTCAGTTAATCTCAAATGTAAGTAGATATGTAAAACGTATAGTAAATGGTGATTGACCATGTCAATCCCCCTGTTTGGGTCATAAACGATCTAGCTAGATTCTTAGACAGTAAACTTAGTCTTTCAAGTGCAGAAACAAACAGCTGTTCTATTTCTCCTATACCCCAGGAGATGATTTCATGACTTAATTTTGCTCGATATAGATTCTAATAATTACAGTAATCATAATGACGTACTAGTTTTTCGGTCGGTTTTAGATCAAAAACTAATTCTGTTGATTAATTGGATAATAATAAACTAGCTTTCACCCGCGACTTTGCCCATGCATTTCTACCAAGGGAGCACTTAATCGGGATAAAAAGCACCCTATCACCTAAGTCGGCCCATACCCTGCCTGTATACCAAATTTCTAAAGCTTAGATCCAGTCCCCGGTACTAAGCAGACCATAAGAGGCATAACTTAATGGCGTAAGCTGTAATGTTATGTGTCAAATTTGAAAATAATGCAAATTGTTAAAGTTTTGTTTTATTACACGTGAACTTAAACCGGTATAGAAAACTCTAACTGCGGTCAGGATCAAGTTTCTTTTGGCGGTAACCGATATTAAGGTATCAGTAATCCCCCAAGACATCCTGAGGGTTTCAGATCAGCTGTGACCTGAAAAAATTGAGTGGATAGTTATCCTTTTGAAGCGATCCTTTCTAAGTAATGATGATGATGATGATGATGAGTGTATCTTGCCTTTTTATTCAATCAAGTCGATCAGAAAATTAGAAACAAGGTAATAAAATACCTCAGAGATATATTACATCTGTTTTGTTCAGATCAAATACAATGTCATAAAGAATAGGTTTTTCTACAATTCCTTTCTTCAAAACATGTATGTTTTAGATACTTACTATTTTACTTAGTTTTTCTATTCCGTGATTTTACCACATCATACCTCGACCGCAGTCATACTACCTCACATTGGCGTCTGTCACTTCCACCAGGCGATAACAAACACGTCTCAATTAAATAAGCTTCGAATAACGGTCAAGTCAAATTAATGGAAGCGTTTTACCTACCAATAAAACGCATATTAATTTACTTACCTTATTCGAAGCTTATAGTCAAGCTCTGCCTGGTAATGAGACTCAATGAAATAAAAATAGCGAGTCTCTCTTAGCAAGCCTCCCCACCACTGCCAAGTGGAAGTGACGTAGTAGAAAGAGATAGACATATAGAAAAAGCGGAAGGAGGGAAGCAGAAGGCCTATCTCAATTAAATAAGCTTCGAATAAGGTAAGTAAATTAATATGCGTTTTATTGGTAGGTAAAACGCTTCCATTATTATTATTACTTGATTTGTAAAACTGTTATCATTATAATTGAGAAATGATCTTTTGTTTCATCTTAAGCTAGTTTTGTCGTTTGTGAGAAAGATGGTTCACAAACATTGTCACCTCGGTATGTGAGAAAGAGAGCGCACTGCTTCCGTGATTTGAATATGATTTTATATGTATTTATTGTTTGTGAGAAAGATGGTTCACAAACATTGTCACCTCGGTATGTGAGAAAGAGAGCTCACTGCTTCCGTGACTTGAATATGATTTTATATGGATTTATTGTTTGTGAGAAAGATGGTTCACAAACATTGTCACCTCGGTATGTGAGAAAGAGCTCGATACTTCCGTGACTTTTAATATGACTTTATATGTATTTATTGGTTGTTTGAAGTATGGCTCACTACTTCAGTGAGTTTAATATGAATGTTATCTAATGTTCAATGTCTTTAGAAAGAGTTCATGTTTAAATGGATTGCAATTTATGGATTTACCTTATTTCTATGGATTTATTTTTTTACAACTCTATTTGTTTGATTGTAAGAACTATGAATATACCTATTGTAATGATTGTGAGCAATGAATTGTGAGTCCGAATTCGATGCTAGCCGAGTGTTAGGTTATACACACAGTTGTTGTTTCGTGCATGGGGACATGCACGACGTCAGGATGGTCGAGTGTTAGGTTTTAAAATTATATTAGTATTATTTTAGTCGATTATCGATTATTTGTAAGTTGAATGGTGACTTGGTCATCACTATTCCAAAACGAAAGTGACTTGGGGGTATTTCGGTGAAGGATTCGGCCTATTTGCTCGGGCTCAGCATCGAGGACGGACGCATAGTACGGTGTACCAAGGTAATTAATATTATATTATACAACAATCAATACGAGTTTTATTATAATAGGTATTCCTTAATCAAATCTATGACATTCCGCATTAGGGATTACACTCACGATATATGACTGATGGTGAAAGTTCAGTGGTTCAACTTCCATTATAAATGTCTGTTCCTGTGTAGATACTTAAATGACTATTAGGTATTTTTATTTTCTGAATTTATATAAATCTATTTACTACGTATATGCATTTCTATACTTCAATGCAAAACATAGACGGACTCGCTGTATTACACTGTATGTCAATCATTCAAAAACAACTTTATATAACCTATGTTTACGAATAAACGATTTCATTTATTTCAATATCTGAGTCTGAAATTTGAGGTTCATATTTCGTACATTATTACAAAAACATTTCAATGAACACACACCTCAACCTATTCCTTTGGAATAACAAGCGTGATGATAAATTACTATTAATGTTGATATTCTAAGAATTTCCATTAAGTTGCACTACTTAGAAGTAAATGCTGTTCATAGTTAGGACGAAATATAATTATTTTCGTTCGTAGAATCCTTTTCAAAAACCTTTTTGATTGGCCAATCAAATTCGCCGAAAAGAGGTCGCTCTTACCGAAACACTAGATGTTCCGGCTGTTGTATGACGACTTTGAAACTGGTACGATCTGGTATAAACTGGTTACCATACCAGGTTTGCTTACTAAGAAATTTTAATTCACAATGTTACAATCATCCCACGATTTTAATGATTCTGATCGCAATGACTAATATCCTGGAATATGTTGTTTCCCACGCATCCTTGTTTCTGGTATTTTTATTTCGAAATGTATTCATACGTGGGATTAGTTTAGATTGAAGTTTATTTTTAAAATACTAGTGAACCAATCATGTTCGTGAAAGCTCGTTAGTTGTCGACAATGTAGGTAAATTTTTACAAGTTTTGTTTAGTTTTGTTTCTTCTAGGAACTTAGAACTATAAAAATGATCAAATTAATTCACTATCTTTCAGCAGAACAGTTTTGAAATGAAAACTAAAAATTTTTAAGAACATGAACAGAGAAATCGAACTTAACGACTATGAAAATCGAATAAATGGCAACAGACTGATAACTATTAATAAATAATACTTAGAATATTACTATCATGCTCACAATTCATATCCTTTGGTCATCGATCGTGACAGCAGACATGACATAATACTATGTTCCTATTAATAATTCAACACGACCAATCGTCTGTCGTTCGTCGGCGTCATCATAAAACGTAGGGCAGTTAATAGCAACACTGTTATTGTTATTTTATAAAACCTCTTTCGACATTTGTTAAAATAAAGAATCATTTTGTGATAAATTGAATGAATCATTTTTACAAAACGTGGCTGACGAAAATGGCGCGTAAATTTGACAGTACCTACTTTAACAAGATGGCCGCAACCATAGATTTCTATCAACTTTTTTCACGTTTTAGGTTTAGAAGAAAGACGTTATTAGCATAAAATATAATAGGAATGGGTGCATAAATAAAACTAGCCCCTATTTACTGCGAATTAATTTTTAATGTGAAAGGTAACAAACTATACAAACTAACTACGGTGATAATTATACCCGCAGTAGATAGGTAAGCTAACCGCTGGTTGAGGATTACTCTGAAGTGCTAATGGATTGGCGGTCTCCGCAGAGAGAAAGCTTTTACCAATAAACTATTATCGCTACAGGTTGGGGTATTATCATTTAGATGTGTTTTCATAGAAATCTTTGTTTTTGTGAACTATATTAGTATTGCCAGGTAATATATACAGTAAATACATAGGTATGATATGTTTGTGCCACATAGCCTTACAGTCCACTGCTTGACTTTAGGCCTCCGTTACACTAAACCGATTCCATAATCTTAAAATGCTATTTAAAATTAACAAGTACCTACAGATTTTTATGCACACCCTTAGTCGAGTTTCTCTCACAAACTCTTGAGAATTATTATAAGGGTGGTAAGTAAACGAATTCTGCTTTAATGTCATCACCACAAAGCAAATGTAAAACTGTAAAATGAAATGGTTACGAATTAACACCGTATTTCGGGTTTTCTAATAAACATTACACGTCACTACACACGTCATTATAGGTCACCAGTGTCTTCGCGGTGTTTGACAGTTTAAATATGTATCAGGTACATTTATTGAGAATAGGTCGCTCCTCCGGGAACTTTGCTGTTGCGTGTATATTGAAATGTAGTAAATATTTATACATATGAGATACATATAAATTTACAAATCATTAATTATAATCGACTGCCTCGGTGGCCAAGTAGTCGCAAGTGCGACTGCCGGGCAAGGGATCTCGGGTTCGATTCCCGGGTCGGACAAAGTAGGAGTCTGGAACTGTGCCCGGTATATGCCAATAGGCTCACCCCCTATTACATGGGATAAATAGTGAAAAGTGGTAAGTGTAAAGTGGATAAATAGTGAATAGTACAGGTACAATATTATAGCATTATTTATAGATAGGTACTTATGTACGTACCACGTAGTTAGAAATCAGACTAGTATTAAAAAACCAACCTGTTATTATAAACCAACATTATGAATACCTATAGATGTTAGTGACATAAATGTTTATTAAGTTCCATTTCACGCAAAATCTATTGAATGATTAAAAATCTTAAAAATAAATAAAGCTTAGAAATAAAATAACAGTTTTATAAGTAATCTCGTTTAAAAAAGTAATTAATGATGAATAATTGAATGGAGGCGCTAGTGTACCGTAAATTCTCCAGTCTAATAGATTGATATCAATTCATTGATGTGTAAACTTTTAACAGCTACAATAAGTACACTAATAGGACTATTTGCGTCAGTGGCGCCATGCCACCTGAAGAGTTATTATATAGGGATAACTTTCTCCCTCTTATTTTTTAGTGGTTAATGCGCGTTAATACCTACCATAATACATTTTTTATAAATATCACACAATAAAAAGCATATACAATCCACCTTAAATATTAAATGACTGGAATTTCCATGATGTGGAGCATCTGTTATTTACGAAAAAAATATTAAAACCCTCTCAAAGTTATTAAGAATTTAAATCAAAACAAGAACTTTCAGGAACCGCTGAGAATTTACATACCAATGTGTCATGTATAAATACGAGCGTCATCAAAATTACGACTGAAAAACATCATCGGAATGCAAAGCAAAAACGTAATATCTTTAAGTATGGAAATAACATTAATACACTACAAAATTCCGTTCCGATTAACCAGAAACAATATTATACCGGCCGCTATTGGTTCAAAGAAATGTGAATAATCGAACGCAGCTGAACTTGTTTTTTTTTCTTTTACTTCGAAATTCAAACTTACGACATAACAAGACAGATAATAATAATGACAATTAAAAACATTCCCGCCTTTTTATCGAATTACTTTTTTAAATAATTGTTTTCCGACGGTTTCGTATGAGGTTTTTATAAAATTAATTCGAGTTTAATTGCTTTTACTTGGAACGATATCACGGTCGTTGTTTTATTAAGAAACGTATAATGTTCGTTTGAGAAATAAGTGCTTATGTTGTGTATTTATTCACGTTTCATTTCTTGTGGTTGTCGTTCAGCCATGTGAAGAATGTTATTGGATATTAAAAACTTGCTATTTTTTCTATGTGGGATTAGTTCTAGGAATTTCGTCAGGTATGTGTGTACAAAGAACTGAGTTCTTCGTGGTATTTTGATGAAAAAATGTTTAATATATTAGATTTCTTTCGAAAAAACTGAAGACAAAGTAAGACGTAGAGTTATTAGGTAGGTATATATAATTATTGATCAAGTAAATGGAATCATAAATTAATCGCAAAATCTAAAGCAAACGCAAACTCAATGTAACTTTATAAGTAGTTAACCCAACTAATATTATACCGACCTATATAAATTGGATAGTAGATTTATTCGTTTGATACGTTAAAACCTTTGGTAAGTACCTACATATCTAAAGGTACACATAAATCTATGCAGTATAGCTTTACTTCTTATTTCATACAATATTAATATAGCTTGGAGTACGTATGGAAAATAATAAAGTAGATGCCTACTTAGATAATTATATGACAAATTTAAGAGGACAAATTCGAGGGAAAAGCAATTAAACTATGCCTAAACCGACGCCTAAGTAAGTAAGTACCTACTATTAATTAATTACTTAATATTATTCACACGTAAAATAAGCCAACAAAATTAATATTAAAGCGAAAACCAAGTCTAATGAGGTCTTTATCATTTTCTCTATACACAAAATAGTTTAGACGAAATTCCTTTTATATTAAAGTTTCTAAGTCACTATGATATTTTAATGATAAGTTAATATAAGACGTAATTTTATCCAAGCAAAACATTTTTAATATATACCTACAATCGATGTGATTTAGGAAAACTTTTCCTTGGTTGGCAGGTGGTCCCAGGTTTGATTACCGAGTCAGGCAAAGTACTATTTGAGTTCATACACAATGACGCTACTAATTAAAGTTCGATGCAATATAGATAGCTTATTATTAGACCACTGGAGTCGAATCGAATCAAAATATTTTGTGTGACAAAAGCGTTTGCGATTGCTCGGCCAAAGAGGTTGTTAAACGTACAGATAATAAACAAAATTAGAAACTCTTTAAAACAAAATTAATTTTATTAATGGAAAAAAACCGAGAAACGAGACATCATCATACTTTCGTTTCTATCAAAATTAATTAAAACTTCAGAATAAAATAACCCTTTCATTATGAAAACGACAATGTAAATATCTGTATATACAAATATTACCAGGGATTAATGAGAGTTATTATGAAATTCTTGTTAAAGCCTTTATTAATATGACATAATGGCGGATGAAATTAATTCAACTTTCCTATATTATTTCTGTGGAAGATGATCCAACAACGAATTCGCGGTACGAATTACATTATCATTCGAGGCATAAACGCTGGAAACAAGACCATAACTTTTAAGAATAGAGTTGAAAATCACTTGCAGTATATAAAGTTGATGCAATATATAATTGGAATGAATTTTATACCTACTGGGTCAGGTCTAGGCAATTCTAACTAGTCATTGGTAAGACGTGTGTCATGTCAGACTGTCTGTCTACAAAAAGATTGAATACGTGATCTAGACAAATAATGTCTGTGGTATATAATGTGATAATTGCCGACATCTGACACGTTTCTAAGAACTGAGACACCGTAATTTATTTCCAGTAAATTCTTAAACCAATAACGTCATCCTTTATAAGTATTTAATGATGCCGGTGTAGGTATAATTTTGAACGTTTGAGAGAATATGATAGAACCTTATATTAAAGGTAGAAAGGCCTATGAGGATAATCCTGGCTTCGTGGTATTACTGAGAATTGACTCTGAAATTGATCTCGAAACTCTTTGATTTACCATCATATGAATAAACCAAAGGTCCCCAACAAAAGCTAGCAACGCACTTGTAACCACATCCCGAAATAGGGATTTGACAATTGGAGAATCCTTAAGTCCCTGACCTGCAAAGGCTTAAAACGCACGTGCCTACGTGTAGCCATTCTGGTGTAGCAGGTGACGGCGATCAATTACCACGGTTGTCGGGCTGTTCGTTTGCCCCTATCTCGTAAAAAACAGGACGTGGGTGAAAATGCAGTGTAACTCCGTTATTTTACAAATTCCTTATAAAGGTTTTCGAACAAAAAGTTTGGAAGACAAGCAGCTTTATGAAAAGTTGGAGTCTTTGTGCTACAACTTAAGCTACACTTACTGTGCTTATACTTTCCTTGGTATTTCAATACTTAAACCCGTCTTTTCTTTGACGTTACAATGGAAAGATTTAAGATTTCCTGAAGATAAAAATGAAAGTTTTAAAATGTTTCATCTCAACTTTCGTTGATAACATTGGAGTTAGATTTCTTTCGGAATTGGGAAATGTATTAGGTGATGCTGTGTTTACATTAAAAAGCGGTATTAAATCGTTATCAGTTTCTATCCGCCGCCGTTGTAATATTTTTATGGAATAGAAGATAGAACAATTAAGACTTTGACTACCAATAAAAAACTGTTGAAGGTAAATCCTCCGCTAACGCCGGTCACCGTTGACCCCCATGACGTTTAACATGTTAAATGAGTACCTAATCCCTTAGTAATTTATTAAGAAACTCGCAGGGAGAACTTTTATCTATAACTCATTGTAATATATATATAACTAGCTTCTGCCCGCGACTTCGTACGCATAATCCCATTTTTTCCTGTCACCGTTCGTGACTTTCGGAAAAAAAAAATTGGTTAAAAAGTCCTATGTCGTTATCCTATGTCGGTCTCCTGGCTCTAAGCTACCTCCCTACCAATTTTCAGCCAAATCTATTCTGCCGTTCTTAAGTTATAAATGATGTAACTAACACGACTTTCTTTTATATATAGATTACTAAATAAATGTTCTTAATTAATATTTATTTATAGTAAACAATACATAAGTGTGGCAGAGTCATGCTTCGGCACGAATGGTCCGGCTCGACCGGAGTGATACCAAGGCCTCTGCTGAGTGTTTCGTTATATAAGTGACCGTTACCAGAGGCCCAATTACCTCCTCCTCCCAAAAGGCCTCTAATGTTCCAGGTATCCATCGGCGACCCCGATTGCTTTTTTTTAAGGGGGGAAAATCATCGAATGATTGCTCCCGCCTGGGCGAGGCGAGAGGGAGTGTCAGACTCTTACTAATTAAAAACCACCCCATTCCTTCTCCTGCACGTCGAGCCGGAGCCCCGGTAACCCGTTAGGCTCTCCGCGACGACCCCGATTGCTTACCATCAGAGGGCCAAGCACGAATAACTGTCGCATTCGTATCGTAACAGTATCGAGCGAGTTAAGCGTTCTGATTGGTTGGTCCACTTGATCCGTCTACTCGTTTACCGACATATCCCATAAAAAACACATTATATTCTATTCTTATAGTAGCAAAAGCAAAAAAGGTAGAAATTATTCCTTTAGGAAAATATCTCGCACTTCGGCCCACATCTTCAGGGAATAAGAAGCTATTATTTAAAAGAAAATGAAATCCGACAAGGTGTGACTTTGAACATTTACTTATTGTAAAAGCTTTTAATAATTTTGTCGCCGACGCCGTAAGAATATTTTTAAAGTTGACACTGGAGATTTTCCAGTCTTTGTCGACCACCAGTAGAATAATATTGTTAACTTAATTCGATGTAGACCTTTTAAGCACTTAATGCTTAGACTTCCGAAGCACTAAGAACTTCCAAAATGTACAGCAGGTGAACCTACTCTTTTCTGTCAAATTGCTTTATTGGATTTTTAATTCTATCATTTAGACTCTAAATGATAGGGCACAATTCCAGACTCTAAGTCTTAGAGTCTGGAATTGTGCCCGGTACATGGCAATAGGTTCACCCCCTATAACATGGGACTCATAATATGTTATGAGTCTATTTATGTATAGTGAAAAGTGGGTGTTACTTTACACATTGGCATGATGTGCACCTCTGCCAACCCCTTCGGGGATAAAAGGCGTGATGTTATATTATATCGTCTAGAAGCTGTGGCCAGGCCCTTACCAGGGGGTTACCAAAAGCCAATGACAAAAATTGACACATTGGATGAAGTTGATGTGTCATATGATTGGCCACTGTACAAATAGATACAAGTAGAAAACAAAAGAGCTTAAAATGAAGTGTCGTAAGGTTTACACAGTATTGACTTAATATTGTGAAATACATTACACAATAGTTGGTAATTACAACCATTTAAATCTAGTAGACCCCGTAAAATTCGTTTCGAATTGGAAATTTTTCTGCGCATCCTTGGTAATTTTGTCTTCCATAAGATCCAGTAACAAACACAATGAAAAAAGAATTAGCAAAATTGGTTCATCTGTTCGAGATCTGCGTTTAACACGTTGACCGCCACGTCAGTCACCGGTGACTTACGTTAGCGCAGCCTTTGCCTTCAACAGTTTTCCATTGGCAGTCAAAGGCTTAACAACCAACACATTCAGCTATTCTTTTTTATATGTTAGTAGTCAACAAGTTTGTTAAATCTTTTGGATTAATTTCTGTTCTAAAAAGAATATTTAATAGAAGTAAAATTCACAGTGTAAATAGGTAAGTACCTAGTAGTCAGAATTAAGGCCACCAAGCCATCTACATCACAAATGCAATCGTCTCTGACTGGTACAAGTACAAACCACGGTCCAGCGACCACTGCAAGGTTTATCAACCAGTGCGCCATGCTCTGAAGCAGCAGATCCTGAGCCCGAGCATAGTGGTTGAAGAAGCAGAAAAACGAAGAACCATTAGAAACAAAACAGACTATGAGAATTTCCATCACTTTATAAATAAGAATGTATTAATCACCAGTTTATTTGATTTTACAAATTTATACTATGAGTGAATAACGTTTAACTTCTGCTGAATAAAGACCTGGGAATATCATGTCGTGGAGTAGGTTATAGACAGAGAACTATTACACATTTATTGTGACATCTAACCTAAAATATTAGCGTTAAGTACCTAAAGATTTTGAAAAAGTAGCTTTGCTTTGCTTCAGTAAATATCTGTCTCATAATTGTCATATAGGTAGAAACATAAGTACCTACATCATCCATAAAACATAATTCTGTCAACTTGAATACGTCTCATCTGAACTCACCATCCACAAACACCGTGTACTAACTAACTTGCGTTACTTGAAATACTTTAAGTCTTTGAGGGACAAAATTCTCCAAATTCCTAACTCCGAAATGAAGGCAATGTTTTAGCACGAATTCGAGTTTGTCACGTAGCGTTGAACATCGTTGTGTACGGTTCAGTTTATTAACTATGTTGTAGTTCCAAACTTTGCACCCGTACCGTATGGCGCATGGCGTGTTCATTACCTACTTCAGAAGTTTGAACTCTGTTAATGCAATACTCCGTGTTCAGCCACTGTTTTGTTATTTTCGTACTTTGTTGCTTTTGTTAGTTTGTCGCCCTATTAAGAGGGATATTTTTGGGTTGGAAGTCAAGTTAAAATTGTTTAAATACCAGTAATGGTGTAATAAAGTATGCCTATGTATTTGGAATTGAAAATAAGATAAACAGGTGCTGATCGAATATAAAATTATTAATAGGTTTGTTGTTGTCACACACATACAAAGTTCTATAAGCACTATTGACTTCATAAAACTTCCACCAATTAGGTTAAAATAGTCCAACTAATAGTTATTTAAATTTATGTTTCCTGCTTAACAACTGTCATAGATTAATCTACTTATTCATGTTCTTATTTAAATAGATCTTTAACCCAAAATCTAACGGCCGCCGCATTCACAAAAACAGGATTTCAAAAGAGAATTTAACTCTAATCTAGATAGTGTCATCTAAACGAGCCATAACGAACGCGATCTCTGACTCCAAAACATTTTATTAGACATACTTATTATGCCACCAAATTAACCATGCAGGTGGCAAAATTTGGAACTAAAACCTGTCCATACAAAGCCTATGAACAGAACTTTGTGATGAGCACACCAGCGCCTCTATCGAGCGCATAATTAAGTTAGCAGCTTTGTAAAATTCTAGAGAAACATGAACGCAACCGACGTTATCGCTGCGTACATTCATAAAGTTTAGTGAATGAACGGCAACGACATTACATCATACAGCCACAGTTACTACGAAGGCTGAATTAATTTAATGTGTTACTAGTTTTTCTAACCATGCTTGTATAGCGTGCTCATTTGTTGTAGTGTCCTAGTTGAATAATATTTTTATTAGTTAGATACTATTATGTAGAAGTGTAACCTATGTAATGTTATAACATGTTATTTTTACTTCGTTGGAAATTCTCGTTTATTGTATTTTTACGTAAGTACAAAGACGAAACCTCTACAGAACCCCCAATTATTTTTACTTTCCTTGACAAACGAGAGGCGTTATCGGTTCGAAAAAGAAATATTAATATATCGAAATCTTTTCCTTTCGATATGAAATGCGAAGATATTCATATCGTTCAGCTTTCCAATAATATTGAAGAGATTTTCCTTCAAGAAATTTATTATTATGTATACGATATTGCATTCATGTCATCTGCTACAAAATAAGGTAACCAAAGAATTCAAACTGACAATATTAAAGTTAAACTTATACACGTAACGCTAAAAAATCTGTACCTACCATAGACTGCCTAACACTTAGGTACTAGGGACCAAATGAAACACACTCATCATCATTAGCAATCATTGGGAGAGGCCTAAATTCAGCAGTAGACGTCGTGCGACTGATATGATGATAATGTGATTCAACTTTGAAACTGTGTAATAACTGCTAACTACTATAAATACACGCACCCTATAATAAAGTTGTATTTACATGTCAGAATGGTGGCAACATACACGGACAATATTCAATAAGAACTTTTGCCAAGATACGATTCTTTCCTCAGACACTTATTCAAGTGAAAATCTTTTACCTACCTGTGCCAAACTGAAAGACGATTGCAATTTCACTGAAGTCTTTTCATCTTATTTGAATTATTCAACTTAGTAGCTGTTTTATTATATTCTTAAACTGTTGCTACATAAATTTTTTTTTTGGCATAAGCCGGTAATCGATCGTACGGATCACCTGATGGTAAGCAATCAGCGTCGCCCATGGACACCTGGAATACCAGAGGCGTTACAAGTGCGTTACCGGCTTTTTGGGGATTAGAAGTTTGAGGATCGTTGGGGATTCAGAGATTGGGGATATTGGGGAAGGGGAGGGTAATTGGGCCTCCGGTAACCTCACTTACACGACGAAACACAACACAAGCGTTGCTTCACGTCAGTTTTCTGTGAGGCCGTGGTATCACTCCGCTCGAGCCGGCCCATTCGTGCTGAAGCATGGCTCTCCCACACTTATTTAAATTATAACTTTCATGAGACATACTAAATTAATTAAGTATTAGGTTTTCGGCTTACTCACGTAACTGGTTGACGAGGAACTCGACTAGTTTCAAGCCATGCTAGAGGCTCATATTCATGAACAGCATTCCGCTACACACGATGTGAAAACTGAAGCAGTGCTACTGCAGAGTAAATAAGTTGAGTTCCTCGTGAAACAGTTACGTAATAAAGCCGAAAATATAATCATTCAGACTTAGGTTTTCTTTACATTCTTGTTACCTAAAATGTTGACATTGTTGATCTTTATTAACATGCTTGGAATTATGGTGTATGGTAATGGTGTATTCCACTTAGCAATCTTCTTGTTTCTTGATCACGTATAGAAATTACAAATTAAATTTAATGGAAAACAGTATAAATTGTGAATTAATATACATTATACATACGGAAATGGCTTGATCTTCATTATCTTGTGACGGTATCCAGGAAATGAAGTCGGTGTGACATATGAACATATGTTTAAACAACCTTTCTTTATGTTTATGTACACTTGGGAGCAATGAAACGGGGCCGCTAGCGTTTTTTCTTTTTCATTTCTTAATAAATATTTTCTGATACTAATATTTTATTAATTTACCTACTATTAACACTCCCTAAAATTGTGCACAGGTGACTCGCCGCCCGAACAGAACCAGACCAGAGCGTACGGCAGCGCGTCGCGTTCCGCGCGCGCCTCAAAGAGCCATCTAGTTTGATGGGGAGATCACCAAAGATGGGGCCCAATAAGGCTGATGCCGATACGGAGCCGCGGAGGACTTAACGGGTTGCCGGGGCTCCGGCTCGAAGTGTAGGAGCAGGAACAGGGTGGTTATTAGTCAGTAAGAGTGTGACACTCCCTCTCGCCTTACCCGGGCGAGAGAAGTCATTGGATGATTATCCCCATCAAAAAAAAAACGTATAAAAGACAATTTAGTTACCCTAATAGAGTATTTTATTGTAAAAGGAATATGTTTATTTACGTTATAAACAGAGGGTTTAGGCCCCATTTTTTTCCTTCTAAGTGTAGTAGATAGGTACTATTTTGTCCGGGTCCGGGTGTCATGTGTACGTAAAATGGGTGTGTTACTCATTCAGTACCTAAAAAAAATTGTGGGATTTCCTTTTATGAAGAAGGTCATCGTTTTTATTGTAGGCTGTCTCTGTTAAAACAAAAATGTTGCACGATTCCGTTACCGTACGGACCAAATCTTTGTGCGATCTTCACAATTGTTGGTCTGGGTTTAGAAACCACTAAGAAGTATTCCAGAAGTTGTAGTTCAACAGAAAATACAAGTACACGGCCCGTCTTCAAATAAAAAAAGTGATGTAATAATCTATACAAATAAATAAAATTGGAGGGTCTGTTTGTAATATTAAAATAACTGCTTCCTACTACATGCATATGAATGTATATACGGTACACATACTAAAATATATTTTTTTACAATTTTTGTCTGTCTGTCTGTCTGTCTGTCTGTCTGTTTGTTCCGGCTAATCTCTGGAACGCCTGGACCGATTTGGACGGGACTTCCACTGGCAGATAGCTTATGTTTTAAGGAGTAACTTAGGCTACTTTTATTTTAGAAAAAAATCTTTTATTTTAGAAAAATAAAGTTATGTTGAAATGTTCAAGTACTGTCCAGTTCCGCGCGCAGCTCACGCGCATGCCACCACTGTGTCGTCGCATCGGATGTCGATCGGATGTCGTCTGTCTTTGTTACTGCATCAGGGATCAGGGATTTTAAAGACAAAATACGAATTCAATTGACTGAATACAATTTATTCATAGACTAGCCTCTGTCTGTGGCTTCTCTCGCGTTCTTTTAATGGGGTGAGGGAAGGATTTACAATAAAAAAATGAAATGATGCACGATTCTATGCTGGTCACAAATAACCCGCATACCAATTGTTAGCTTTCCACATTGAAAATTGCAAAATACCCCATACAAACTTTCACCTCTGTTTCACGGAAGTGGAAGGGAGTTAGAAAAAGACAAAAAGTAGCCTATGATACTCTCCATCTTTTCAACTATCTCAAATCAAAAACCTTCCTGACTCCGTTCTGTCGTGAAATACGGACAAACAAACAAACAAGCACATACAAATTTATATTATTAGTATACATTTCTTAAGTCATCTGACATTTGTGTGACAAGTGAGTTTACAAAGTCAATGTGTCATAGATTTTTTTTATACTATGGTATTAATATTAAGGTATGCAAAGAGGTTGACAGCAGTCTAAGGAGATAAAACCACGAATAAAATATTTTCAGTTTACTTGAATTCGTATTTTTTATATGTATATCAAAAAAACTAGCTAAATGCACATAGCTAAAAAATAATATTAGTCCTTTTCATTTTAGACCGTCAAGGCCAAATTCACTATGATAGTTTGCTGTTTGTTTATGGCATAAGCCGGTAAACGAGCAGACGGATCACTGCGCCGCCCATGGACATCTGTAACACCAGAAGTGCTAGAAGTGCGTTACCGGTCTTTTGGGAATTGGTAATTTGAGGATTGTCAGGGATTGGGGGGGCTGGGGGAGGGGTAATTGGGCCTCCGATAACCTCACTTACACAGCGAAACACTCCTTTAGGTAACCGAGGGCTGGGCTCGCTGTCATTGCAGCGGAAAGTCCCCTCTTTAAAAGTGGCTTTAGAGAGGCCATCAATGCAAGGACCGCCCGGAGAACACGGTGGAGCATACCGTGGCGGTGTACCTTGCATGGGCTGAGCACCGCCGTGTTCTCAGGGATGTAGGAATCGGTGACCTCTCGCGTTCGGCTCTGGTTCAGGCCATGGAGCGAGGGGGATTGGGATGCAGTCGCATCCTTCTGCGAAGCAGTTATGCTTGCCAAGGAGAAAGCGGAGCACGTGAGGGAATGAACTTCCTCACGCCCCAGCCGTCGCCGGAGACACTCTGGGCGTCGGAGATCGGCCGGCCACCGGCCACCGTAAGTGCGGGTCTGTAGACGAAGAGCAAGGGTAGCTCGCCACCCGACCAGAACCAGTCCCGTGCATACGGCGCGCGCCTTACAGAGCCATGACACCATCATAGATGGAGCCCAGTAGGGCTGATGCTCGATACGGTGCCGCGGGAGGCCTAACGAGTTGACGGGGCTCCGGCTCGACGAGCAGGAGTAGGAACGGAGTGGATTTTAGTCAGTAAGAATCTGTCACTCCCTCTCACCTAACCCAAGGCGGGAGAAGTGATTGGATGATTTTCCGACCTCAAAAAAAATCTCCTTTAGGTAATGACAACCCGATGTGTGAAAAACTACCAAAAAAACTCCTTATATTATTGGTATTGATTACGCTGTGGAAATTATGGACAATAGAGCCAAGAGATGCATTAAGTCTTATAGAGGACATTAATATCAATATTAAAGTACATGTATCATATGTAACTAACCTAATATCAGAATACCTATTTTTTCATTTAAATGTTTGCGATAGTAACGCACGTCGCACCGGTACATATCAGGTCACATTATAGGAGAGAGGAAATCCTAAAATGACGGAAACTATGCGCTAAAAAACCGGGACCAAGGACGTTGAAATAAAGAGGGGCTCTTACCTTTTAAACCATTGAACCTATTTGGTGAAATTCGGTACAGCGATAGTTTGAGACCCGGGAAAGGACATCTAAAAGTTTTTAACTCGAAAAACCCATGAAACCGGGAACTGTGCTGTTAAAATCACTATATCTATTTGATTGAAATGCGATACAACATTGATTTGCAAACATAGAATAGTGAAACCTCACGAGACGGGCACTGTACGGGTAAAACCTCCATGGGATTGTTTATTTTAGAAACCACGAAAATAAATTCATTTCTCAATAAATATAACCTAGGTACTGAATCGATTGTGATGATATTTGTTCCAGTTGTACAGCCGTAGAATATACCTTGACAAAGACTAATTTAAAAAACCCAATTTATACAGAAGTCGTTATTTCACGCGGACGAAGTCGCGGGTAACAGCTAGTAGGGTATATAAATAAAAGTATTGGTATAGATGGCGCTATGTGTATTGGTATATGTCACATAGGCTACTTTTTATCCTTTTGTGACGCGAGCGAAGCCGCGGGTAAAAGCTAGTTTTATATAAAACTAAATCACCTGAGTTTTGCCTTCCCCATCACAATTTAAATTAAACAGTTTAATAATATTGTTAACATGAAATAACAATGATTCAACATTATGATGTTATTTAAATGTGTGCAATGATTTGCATGTTAACTGCTTCTCGGAATAAACTATATTTTGTAATATCATTACCATTTATAGTGGATTACGCGGACTCCAACCCGGAAAATTACTAATGTTTTGGTGACATTTCCCATCGACTTCACAAAATAATAATTGTGAATCTGTATAGGTATTTGATAACATAACACATGTTATGTTATCAAATACCTATACAGATTCACAAATGTTATTTCACATATAATTAATTTTAATAACAAACAAAATGAATAGGTAATCATCAAAACAAGATAGTTTAATTAAACATGTTTTCGAAAAACAAAGTTCCTGGTATGGAAACTACGCAGTTTTCGCGCGACATAAAATGATTCGTTAAGCAAAACTTTCTGTGAACTACAGTCCTGCAGTTTGAAAATTCTAAAATCCTTTTATACCTTGTTCTGAGTATTCATAGTTAGGTGCAAATATTTTAAATACGACTGTAAATTTTTCCTTTCAATGGTTGTTTTAATCTGCACAACTGCACAGGTGCTGGGCAACGTGTGGACAACCGACATACGAGTTTGTTTGTTAATTATTTTACGTTTAAAGTAATCGAAACGAGACCGCGTTCGGCGCTCTGATTGGTTGGTTCATTGGAGCCGACCAATCAGAGCGCCTTGGGTAATTGGGCCTCTAGGAACCTCACTCACACGACGTGAAACAATGCAACCGTTGTTTCACGTCGGTCTTCTGTGAGGCCGTAGTATCACTCCGGTCGAGCCGCCACCTCCACAATTGCACCGACAACACTCCTGTGTTGTCGATGTTCCAAACCCAGTGTGTAATCTACATACTGATCCACAGGCCTCTTTGATTCTCAGGCCACGTATGGTTTACGAAAACGCTCTACGTCTCTGTAAATGAAGCCGTAGGCCTAGTATGAAGGTAGGTATAACCAAATTGACATTAGACCAAGTCAAATGAAACACCATAAAAGAACGCACATTTATTGGTTGATCGACGACCTCGATATGTCTGGTTAAAATCACAATTTATTCAAGAAATGTGGTAAAGTGGGATCCAGAACCATATGTACCATAATAGTACCATAAGTAATTAATCTGAATTCAACAAGTAATTAATCCTTATGATACTACACCATAAAGATTAATTAGTTAGTTGTTAAAAACTGTGCAAAGGAACTACAAAAAACTCGATTAATTAATAAAAATTCGAACTGCTATGTTGCAATGCTGGTCCGGATTTTACAATTTACGGTTCATTGTAAAATTTCAGATTCCAGGAACAACTTATTAAAAGGAAAAATGTGGTGTAGTATCTTTATTATGTTTTTGTTTTGTAAGATCCCTATTAGTATGTATGTAATGCATGTTTTCTATTTTGGGTATCTCAGATACTTAGCTGGACCTCTTTTAATAAAATTTGTAGGAAGCATTATGACTTTTTATTTAATATTAATTAGCATTGGGTCTTAAAAAGGTCTGAAAGTTTCAGAATTTAGTCCATAACATACCTACATAGCCTTTTTTGGGAAAGACCGCCACAACCTCCCAAAACCGCTGCAACTCCTGTAAGCCAGGATCTATCAAATTCAATACTTTTTTCGAACTGTCAAAAACGATAGTTTTCTATAAATTTTGTACGAGATTGTGTATTGTGACGTCACGTTTTTTTCAGCTCAAAACAACATACTTATTTCTTAAAAAAATTGCTGAAAAACTTCTAAAATTAAGTTGGTCGTAAAATCAATGAATGTAGGTAAATGTGATGATTTTTTTAATAGATATTTTATTGTTTTGAACAGTCGAATCGAAATAATTTATTTTTGATTAAGGAAAGTACCCAATTGGCAAGATCATTTAAAGTCCATGCCACTTCACTGCTGATGGACCTCCTTTACATAAATTTGCCCGCGATCAAAGACCGCAGTTTAGAACGTTAATTTATGAGAGGCCTTAGGTCCCTTTTCACCAAGCTCTGTAAAAACTCAGTTACACGTAACCTAAGTTTAAAGTAACCTAAGTTCTGTGTTCTGTGTTTTCTGTACTGAGTTCCGTGTAAACTAGTTTCTGTTTGTAGCGGTGAAATGTAAAATGAAGCTGTAACTTCGTTTAAACGCTTTAAATTCGATTAGACGCTTTAAATCAGTTTTGTTAGGTGTAATCGTGATCAGTTTCGTTGGTGAAAAGGGACCTTAGTACGAGTTTGTTAAAAGTAAAATTAGTCGAAACGAGTACGCGTTCGGCGCTGTGATTGGCCAGTTCCAATGAACTAACCAATCAGAGCGCCGGACGAGGTTTCGTTTCGATTACTTTAACCGTAAAACGAACTCGTACTAGGCCTTAGAGAGGCTGGACCTGAACATTTATTTACCTAATGCCATTGGCGTGCACAGGTTTTCGAGACAGGGTATAGGTATGATTAAACCCCCCCCCCCCCTGTCAAACAATCACACTCACACAAGACTGGTGTGTATCTGTTATTTATTTAATTATTTTATTGAATCTTAATAAACACATTTGTACATTTTATGCATGTTATTTATTCACGATATTTATAAGGTAGGCAAAGCCTTTTTGCCTATATAAAGTGCACGCCACTGCCTAATGCATACGTAACTGTAACTCACCTCTATTCAATCTCTTCAGCAAATTACAGAATGATGTTATGACACAGAAGATTTATGTTCTAAGTCGGTTATTGATTCGCACTAGTAAAAATATCAAAGCAACTAGATAATATTCTCTTAAACCAACAACGACCTACGATTGCCAATTTCCTCAATTGACGCGAACAAATTGAGTGGATCCCGTGTTGCATTGTTTAAGAAAGCCGACAGAGCTAGATATCGTTAAATTGAGACCTATTTGTTGATACTTTATCAATCACCATTCTGAGAAATGAGGTCAAAGACTAATCGTGGCTAATATATCGTGTATATATCGATATAATATCGTGGGTGTTATTCCCTGAAAGGCGTATGCTAAGGTGCAGGGTGTAAATGTACCAGAGATGGGGCCCAATGGGGCTCAATGGTGTTACTGGGGCTCCGGCTCGAAGAGCAGGACTAGGAACAGGGTAGTTGTTAGTCAGTAAGAGTCTAACACTCCCTCTCGCCTAATCCAAGGCGGAAGAAGTCAATGGATGATTATCTCACTCGTAAATAAGGGTATAAATGTAACCTAGCCACCAGTTAACGATTAATTTAATCTTTTACCTACGTTTTTTTCATCATAATATCACGTCTTTTATCCTCGAAGGAGTAGGCAGAGGTGCACATTAGCACTTAGTGCCACTGCACAATATGTAACACCCAATTTATTTATTAGTTTATGCTATGATTATGAGTCTCATGTAATAGGCGGTGAGCCTATTGCCATAAAACAGGCATAATTCCTTCCAACGAATGTCAGAACCGCAACCAGTCGTCTGAGTTTCAAGCGGAGGGCGCGTGAGTACATTAGCGGAAAGCTGGCAGTTTCATAACATCTTTCATAATTTTTCATCTTGTTGTAACATAGGACAAATTCATATACGAGTCACAAATATATTTATATGTATAATGATATTTATATTATATATAATTATATATATCTATACGATTATATTTACATATTTTATGTATGCTTTTGATACCCTTTTTTTTAATTTGGATAATTACCACTATTTCTCATAACAATTTTGCAGCTTACCACCTACCACATACCTACATTTCTGCACTACCCAAAGGATGACTGGCAGAGAATGCTGTTAGCATTAAGTCTTCCTTATGCAATTGTATAGAACTTAAATAAATAAATAAATAAATAATTCCAGACTATTGAGATTTTTTTGAAAATCCAGTAATACTTTGCCCGACCTGGGAATCGAACCCGAGACCCCTTGACGCCGTCGCACTTGCGACCACTTGGCTAACGAGGCAGTCACCTTACGTTTTTCTGGACTTCGAATCAGAAATGATCAGAATACTTAACAAAAATTATATTATCTGAATTCTTAACGTATCTTCTAGATAATATAGTCCTTTTAGAATCGCAGGTTTAGATGACATCCGAAACTTTAGAATTGTTTCTTTTCTTATATTTAAGAATTTAAATTGAAGAATGGAGTATTTAAACAAGATTACAAAAATGTAATTTAATAATTAGTTAATTACTATACTCAGAACAAAATATTAAGGTTTTTAAACACAAAGACATCTTAATACAAGCTAAGTAAGTTTATTTATGAGACACATCAATTTTTACACAAAAAGTATTTATTTTCAGAACTTTGTTTGCAAAACACGGCTAAAGCAGTTAATTAAAAACAAAAAGGTTTTAAGAAAATTCTCTCTTTGTAATAATTTAAATGGATACTTATGTACTTAGTAGACTCTACGAAAGGTTATAACCTTACCTTTTGTGTAAAGGTATTGAACCTTATTCCATTGAATTATGAATTAAATTAACTATTGCAGGTGTGAATTAACTTAAATCGCGGGCTACTCACGTGAATATACTGAGAGAAGCTCTACTAGTTTCAAACCACAGAGGGGTTCTTCCTCATGAGGACGAGTTCAATAAGCTGCGCGACATCGCTGCGACCGCGCACGCTGCTTTTCTCAGTATATTCAAGTGAGTAACCGGCGATTTTAGTTAATTTAGTATGTCTCACGAACCTATAATTTCATATCTAAAAATATTATTGGATTTTCTCTAGGTATATTGAATTAAATTTTTGATGATGCACGTCATGGAAATAACATAACATACATATGCGTACCATTTTTTATGGGATAAGTCGGCCGGGCAGACGCATCACCTAACGGTAAGCAGTCTGCGTCACCCATGGACACCTAGAACAACAGAGGCGTTACAAGTGCGATACCGGTCTTTTGAGGATTAGAAATTTGAGGATTGTTGGGTGTAGGGACATCCAGGGCTTGGGGAGATAGGGAGGGGGGATAATTGGGCCTCCGGTAGTCTCACTCATACGAACAAAACACAACGCAAGCGTTGTTTCACGTCTGTTTTCTGTGAGGCCGTGGTATCACTCCGGTCGAGCCGACCCATTCTTGCCGAATTATGGCTCTCTCACACTTACATATTATGTTTTTTGTGAATAATAAACTTCCTTTTGGTAATGGGTATAAAGGCATGATACTATGTGTTTGTATAGTATATTAACTTCAGTAAATAGAAGCTTGAACATTTAACCGTAACCTACAACACCGTCCCATGTAAGGTACTGTAAATAAAAGAAAGTGAGTTGACGTTAAAGTGTAGTAAATTGTTTATTGTATAACAATGTTACTGATTAAGTTAGTACTAACTAAGTAGGTACTTACCTACAACCTGTGTTTACAACTACGGAACACAACGCCTTAGGAAAACGTGTTCCAGTCAATTCATCGCCTGAAAGTTTCACGCTGAAACATTCTGTAATTAGGGCTCGTACACAATACTGTGATGCGATGCGATGCGTATTCGCAACGCAGAAAATTACGATACGAATTGCTGCGATGCGATTTCGTGCGACAAGGCGTCGCCCAGGGTGACCATTCCTTCGACGACCGTCAACCGTACTAAACGTATTTGATTACGTACACGTATTGATAACTAAGTCGTGTCATGGATCGTAAAATGAAGTGTGCACTTCTGTTATTTCTTAGGAGATACAGGAGAAAGAAACAAAGAAGATTTTGGGAAGACAAGATTTTGATGCGCGATGCGATTCAATTCACAAATTATTAAATTTTTTGCTTTATATAAATTTTCCTTGATTGTTTAATTTTATTTTATATTGCTCACTCTCCTACTTTTATGTAGGAGAGTATGAGGTAACTGTCGCATCGCAGTTTTGTGTACGAGCCCTTAAGTGGTATTCTACAGCCAGCCCTTCAGAAACATGTTCCAAAGTCTATCGGATTTAAATCAATCCGGTAAAACTCATTTCAGGCAAACTAAAGAGGTTGTTTAGCAGGTATTGGGTTCTACAGGGATTTTCAGTGGATCCTAATAAATGAAATCACTTTTAATAGTTTCTATCGAATAAGAATCCTTCTTAGAATTACTCCAATCTTCTTTAAGTGGGGAAATTTTAGGAAATCGTCTATTTTTCCTGCTACTAATCATTTTATTAAAAGATTATCCCTAAAAACGAAATGTTTTTTTGGTTTCATTAGTCATTTATTGACGGAATATTTGTGTATCGAAATTTCCTAAGTAATCCTTAGTCATTTTATTGGTCATGAATGGTCCATACATCAAGGTCACCAGTGGAAACTGATAATATGACCGTTATTTTATGTGTCATAAAGTCTTATACAGAAACCCGTATATTTACCAGACTCTAAGAATGGATTGGAAGGAAATTTTAGCAAGAAAATCGTGCATCACATTTAGAATTTTATGTGAACTGTATTTAACGTCTACATTCAAACGTACTTAGTGAAGTAGTTGCGAGAATACTCTTAAGGAAGAATTCCCCGGAAATTGTTAAATCTCTACATCAGTTGTAGTTTATGGAATTGTACTTTACCCGGTGGACATAAAGCTCACTTTCTCATGTACCTAATGTTTACAATCCACTTACTTAATGGAACAAGGATTATATCACCGCCACCTACATTAAAATCTTGCACGGATAGATACAATTTTTATCAAGTGGACTCAAAAGAATAATTATAATCAACCCATCTATTAAAATCCTCTGCTTATCTTCTTGCATTAAAAGATATGTAGTGGTTACACCCCTATACGTGGGACTCATAACTGGTAAAAATTTTGTCGTCACCATCATTATCAACAGCCTGTCTTCATCCATTGCTGGGGCTTAGGCTGGACGTAAGACCCTCCAATGGCACGCCACTGAGCTCGATCTTCAGCTCTACGCAACCAACCACAACCCTACGTTTGCCCTACCTGCGGAGGGCGCCCTACACTAAGTTTGCCCTACCTGCGGAGGGCGCCCTACACTACGTTTGCCCTACCTGCGGAGGGCGCCCTACACTACGTTTGCCCTACCTGCGGAGGGCGCCCTACATTACGTTTGCCCTACCTGCGGAGGGCGCCCTACATTACGTTTGCCCTACCTGCGTAGGGCGCCCTACACTACGTTTGCCCTACCTGCGGAGGGCGCCCTACACTACGTTTGCCCTACCTGCGGAGGGCGCCCTACACTACGTTTGCCCTACCTGCGGAGGGCGCCCTACACTACGTTTGCCCTACCTGCGGAGGGCGCCCTACACTACGTTTGCCCTACCTGCGTAGGGCGCCCTACACTACGTTTGCCCTACCTGCGGAGGGCGCCCTACACTACGTTTGCCCTACCTGCGGAGGGCGCCCTACACTACGTTTGCCCTACCTGCGGAGGGCGCCCTACATTACGTTTGCCCTACCTGCGGAGGGCGCCCTACACTACGTTTGCCCTACCTGCGGAGGGCGCCCTACACTGCGTTTGCCCTACCTACGTAGGGCGCCCTACACTACGTTTGCCCTACCTGCGGAGGGCGCCCTACATTACGTTTGCCCTACCTGCGGAGGGCGCCCTACACTACGTTTGCCCTACCTGCGGAGGGCGCCCTACACCACGTTTGCCTAGACGCCGTCACCACCCCAGAACAGTCATCGCTTCTTCAACAAATTTCCCACTGCTGTGACAAATGGCCCACGACCATTTCAGCTGGCTAATCCTTTGGGCTACGTCAATAACTTTAGTTCTCTGTCGAGTAATGGCCAAACGTCGGACCCACAAACGTTAAAAAGTCACACATTGTCAAAGTGGTGAAAATTGTATAGTACATTTTATATTAATTGTACCTCGGACTGCCTAACCCTTCGGGGAATAAATGGCATGATGTTATATTATGGGACAACGTTATGGAATCCAAAATAGTTAATGCCCCATCATATGGTTCATAAGTGTCGGTACTTTTCTAGTTCTTCTGCACTGACGTGACTGTGGTTGAAAATGTGTGGTGGACTTCCCACAACAATAAACTTTGTATTAGTAACAAAAGCTAGGAATAAAATATGACTGTACATGTATGTATGTCCGACATATTATTTATGTCATGCGCGCTTAACTGACTAAAGGATGGACTGCAATAAAAGATCTACTACCTAGGTCGTTTCCAACTGACCGATCTGGAAATCATTGGGGTAGGCCAAAGTTCAGCAGTGGACGTTTTATTCGTCCTAATTACTTTTACTATACTAAACCATTGAATCATCGCTATACTGATGTATTGCATACAATTGCATACAAGACTGCCAGTTGGCGCGGTGGCTGGGCAAATGCAATGTGTCGCGGGATTGATCGCGGGCACGAAACGGCTCTTTGTGTGATCCACAGATTGTTGTTCCGGGTCTGAGTGTCATTTGAATGTCGACTTGTACGTTTGTAAACGCACCCACGACACAAGTGAAAATCCCTGGGCAACGTTCTTTTAAAGAAAAAATTAACAGCATCAATTTTCGAAACTGATAGCGCTCGGACACGCCACCATAATATGAAAATTACTTCACAATGACGTCAAAGAGGCAATTAGTAATTATTTTGATTATGCACATACTGTTGCAATAAGTATCTAGTTAGCTCCTATTATATGACTATGCGTCGTACGTAGCATATCGTGACAGCAGAGTATAATACATCATACCTTTCTTTTCTCTGGGTGGCGTGAAAACCGAATTAAGGACAATAAATATCCAAAAAACCGACCAACAGCGCTCTATGACAAACCTGAACCCTTTAAACTGCGTGGAGATTTTGGCAAGTTCCTCTTATTTAGAAAAGGAATAAAATCAATCCCTGAATCCCCAACGATCCTCAAATTCCTGATCCTCAAAAGGCAGGTAACGCACTTGTAACGCCTCTGGTGTTTCAGGTGTCCATGGGCGACGCCGATTGCTTACCATCAGGTGATCCGTCTGCTCGTTTACCGGCTTATGCCATAAAAAAAACTCATGGCCCAGTAATAGACTGCCGCTGGCTGCTATTGATAAATATGACCAAGCCCATACAAGGAAGGAAGCCTACCGATTTATCCATTAAAATATTTCTATTCGCAATACCGTTAATTTTAGAATAACGTCATAGGAAACTCAAGACGGCAGTCCTTAAATTATGCGGAAAATAAAATTAAATAATTTGCTTATAATTACATTTATGTGACCGCAAAACGGAAAAATGTCGTTTAGTGTTATTCATCCTTTTGTTACGTCACTGAGACTAAAAGGTAAAGGTCGTTTCAGACGGATAACACAGTCGACAAAGGTAAAAATGTCATTGACTAGTTTTATTTAGGCAACATTTTTGCTGACATAATGTTATTAAATACTAGATGCTCATCCCGACGTTTCACGGTTCAATACGCTATACTACTTGATGTGTTAGGGAAACAACGATGAAAATTGGTTCAGTAATTTCAAAGCCATGAACAAACAGTCAACAAAAAAAATTGTTTCCTCTTTATAATATTTGCATATAGTTAGGGGTGTCTCGGAATAGTCGCGGAGAACCTAACGGGTAACCGGGGCTCCGGCTCGACGTGCAGGAGAAGGAACGGGGTGGTTTTTAGTCAGTAAGAGTCTGACTCTCCCTCCCGCCTCACCGGCGGGAGCAGTCATTCGATGATTTTCCCTCCTTAAAAAAAAAGGGGTGTCTCGGAGATTGCTTTCTATTGTCCTTTTTTATTTTAATATGCTTAGTTACATACTTTACAAATTATCAGTTGAATAGTAGCCATAATTTCATGTTTAATATTCTCCAATCAATCGATTTTCGGTTTCAAATTCTCAGTAGCGTGGATTCCAAAAGTGTTTTAAAGTACGACAATAAATTAATCAATCCTTATATAGAACTGACTCAAAATAGTTACCATAGCCTTTGTTAGCCTATTCCTTGTAAGACAGTAGTCATGTATCATTATGTTCGTATAACCACAAAGCTATACCTGCCGCATTTGAAATCGCTAACCCACCTTGAACATAGTGATTAATGCTCAAACCTTCTCCGTGTGAGAAGAGACCATTATCTAGTAGTGGGCACTTAGTCTTGTAGGCTGAAGATGATGACATTGATGAATACTTGCCGTATTATAAATCGCCGCTACGACATCGCCACCACGTCTGAACTAGGCCTAAGTACAGTCATCGACTGTAAGTGTGTCTAATCGAACCTTAATTGGGAAATCTGTTCGCAGATTTCAATTTAAAAGGATAGAAGCGTTTTTAATACTTCTTGACGTAAATATTTCGGTATTTTGATTTAGATTTACGTCAAACAGATCATTGAAGCGCTCGGGTTTCGCCATGGACGCCATGGTTACGCAGTTTATGACGTACAAAGCAATCAGTGGTGATAGATTGGTACCTATAGCGATAATAATTATGTATTTTATATACTTATTATACTATATTTTATCTGCCTCGTTGGCCAAGTGATCGCAGGTGCGACTGCTGGCCAAGGACTCTTGGGTTCGATTCCCGGGTTGGGCAAAGTATTACTGGGCTTTTAAAAAACCTCAATAGTAGCATGGAGCAGGCTCCATATACAGGCTCACCCTCTATAACATGGGATTCATAACATAAGTAAATATGTAGTTAAAAGAGGATGTTACATTACACGTACAGTGGCATTAAGAGCCGTAATGTGCATCTGTGCCTACCCAAAAAAAGGCGTGATGTTATTTCATGTTATAATATATTTTATAGTCTTTGTGGGAATTTAATAAAAACCTATGTTTTTCCTTCCTAAAACGCCTCAAGGATATAACGACCGGAGCGATACCACGGCTTCAAAGAGCACCGGCGTAAAACATTGCATTTATACTCAATAATATAATTTGTTTACCATTATTTTATAAAATCAGTACCAGGACAGTTGATTCTTATATGTATAACATTTTTTTAAAGAGTAACTATGGAATTTCTTTCTCGTTCTTCTCCATTCGAAACTACACTTTGAAACGAGTGCCTAGCTTCACTGACAGACAGACGGACGGATAATTCAATTTTTGACGTTTCAAATGTGCCTAATTAAGGATTAATTAAAATATATGCTTTGATTTTGACTTTGTTATAACATTTCATGTAGGTATGTGCCTACCCATCAAACAAGTATATTATTAAGAAAACATTTGCCCTTTTTCCAAATGCCGAAACCCGAAACAAAACAAACATAATAAAATAAAAGTAGGGAGTACAAATAAATAAAGTTATTTTATATCCACGACCCACAATCCTATGAGTGGATAATGTGTATTCTGTACACGTAAAACAGCCTCAAATCAAGTTACGCCAATTTATCAAATATCTTCAACCCATTACCAACCTTATGGCAAAACTATAAGGGTGAAAATAAATTAAAGAAATTGAATAGAACAGTATAGTTTCATATGCTTCTGCCTGTGTACCCACAAACAAAATTGCTTTTGTTCGTTACTCCAATCTATTTATTTGAACGCTGGAATTAAATTGAACCAACAATAAAAAATTCCTAATATTGGTCTTTCTGGAAAATCAATTGATTAACTATATAAAATCGCGGGTTAGTCACGTGAATATACTGAGAAAAGCTCTACTAGTTTCGAACCACAGAGGGGCTCTTCCTCATGAGCAGCGTGCGCGGTCGCGGCGACGTCGCGCAGCTCACTGGTTTTATATAGTTAATTTAGTATGTCTCACGATAGTTATTAAATCAATTAATTAATTCATAATTGAAGAGAAACATAAACGGAAACTGAAGTTTCAAAATTAAAAAAGCATCATTATTGTCATATCCAATTTTTCTAATAGGGTAAATTTTTTCTTTTTTTTATAGCATAAACCGGTAAACGAGCAGACGGATCACCTGATGGTAAGCAATCGGCGTCGCCCATGGACACCCAAAACACCAAGGCGTTACAAGTGCGTTACCGGTCTTTTGGGAATTGGGAATTTGAGGATTGTGGAGGATTCGGAAAACTAGGGAGCGGGGTAATTGGGCCTCCGGTAACCTCACTCACACGATGAAACACAACGTAAGCGTTGTTTCACGTCGGTTTTCTGTGAGGCCGTGATATCACTCCGGTCGAGCCGGCCCATTCGTGCCGAAGCATGGCTCTCCCACACTTAAACTTACCGTCTGGTAGATTATTTAAAAACATTAGACTCTTTTTTTTTCTTACGAAATCGAATAGTTTCGTAGCTATATTGATCTGAAATATCGCATGACGTCACGTTTGAGGACGATTTATACTCTAAAATGACGTCCCACCACCCGCTCTTAAAAAATGATTCGTTATAATTAAGTATTGTGTTATTCATTTATTCAAATAAAAAACTTAAATTAAAAACTACCTATTACTTAAAAAAAAAATTAAAACTAAATATTACTAAATTAAAACTAAAAAATTAAAACGAAATATTACTAAATTAAATACCTATATACAACTAAAACATTTTATTCTGTCTTAGGATAACTAAGTATTGTTATCCTAAGACAGAATAAAATGTAACATACCTAACTGACGGATGAATTAGATTTTTAATTTTCATGCCCTGTCATCATCCCTATTGTAACTTAGCCACATAAAACGTAAATAAAACTGCACAATATCACGTTGTTATCAATTTTGCTAGTTTTTGCACAATCGCTACACTACTTATCTATGCTAATTTATCTAATGGTATTGTAATTATCGAATTAATTGAGAAATTATAGCAATAGTGTGCAAACAAATATCTGGTATTATTTGATAAGCCACTATCATGCAACTGATTGGGGGCCACGAAAGGAGAGTCCCGTAAAAGGTACGAAACTGATCGAGTACAAAATACAGAAACATGCCGTGACTATTTGCTGGACTTTTTTGGTACAAGCCCGCCACAACCTCCAAATACTGCTGCAACTCCTGTAAGCCAGGATCTAGGTGGATACAACCATGAAAACATCATCATGTCCCAGGGACATGAATGTCTTGGATCTCACAACGAAGTAAATCAGATATATTGTAAGAGGAGAATGTAATGCTAGATTATAGATCTTCTCTACATAAGAAGGAAAAAGGAAGAAGTCCACCCATGTGCTTGTTTGTGTGCATAAAGTTTTTTAAATAAATAAATAAGAAGGTTTGCTACCCTTAGTGCCTGTGAAATCTATAGAGTAGTTCCTTAATCACCTCCTGCTCCTATGAGATTAATCTGCCAGAAAGCCCTTTTTTTGAGGGGGAAAGTCATCCAATGACTTCTCCCGCCTGGGTGAGGCGGGAGGGAGTGTCAGACTCTTACTGACTAAAAACCACCTACTTCTGCACTTCGAGCCGGAGCCCCGGCAACCCGTTAAGTCTTCCGCGGCTCCGTATCGGCATCAGCCTTGTTAAGCCCCATCTGTGGTGGTCTGATGGCTCCGTGAGGCGCGCGCGGAACGCGACGCACCGTACGCTCGGGCCTGGTTCTGATCGGGCGGCGAGTCACCCATGCTCGCCGTCCGCAGGCCCGTGCTTACGGTGGCCGGAGATCGTCTCGCGATCCCCGACGCCCGGAGTGTCTCTCGCGACGGCCGGGTCGTGAGGAGGTTCATTCCCTCACGCGCTCCGCCTCCTCCTTAGCTAGCATGACTGCTTCGCAGGAGGAGGCGACGGCATCCCAGTCCCCCTCGCTCCGTACCATGGTCTGAACCAGAGCCGGACGCGAGAGGTCGCCGTCGCCGATCTCATTCCTGAGGACACGGCGGTGCTCAGTCCACGCAGGACACACCGCCACCGTATGCTCCACCGTGTCCTCCGGGCGATCCTCGCAGTGATGACACCCGGGCGTTTCCTCCCGCCCAATCCGAAACAGGAACCTACCGAAACTTTCGTGTCCGGTAAGCACCTGCGTCAGGCGGTAGGTGAGGACGCCGTAGCGTCTCTCAAGCCACTCCTCAAAGAGGGAACTTACCGCTTGCCAGAAAGCCCTGCGTTTTAGAAATGACTATGGACTTTTGTCGATTTTCGCGATAAAACTTCGTCTATTGATAATTTTTAGATAATCTTAATAAACAAAATCACGGAGTCTAGAAGCTATCTATCTATCGCTATTATAGCAATATTAATTTTAATAAAGAAATAACGCTTTAAGAAAAACGATACTTTGATAGACTCGTCGCAGTTTTGTTATTAAACGTCTTAAACGAATTTCATCTCGTCTCGTCAAATATTCCAGCCGCAAAATTAAAGTACTTATTGAAACGTATATACCTAGATGTTGTGTTCATATTATAGGACCTCGCTAAAAGTAATTTTAACATAATTTAGACTCAAGAGAGTCCGTACTTTGCATAAATAAGATTTCTTTGGAAAAAACCAGTGCTCATTTATAACTTAGGTAGGTACTATAACTTTTACACCCTGTTTCATTCACCACGTCTGATTTTCGTTATTATAACTCTTTTCTTGTGTTCTCTCGTCTTGAGTGAGGCGAGAGAGTATGTCAGACTCTTACTGACTAAAAACTATCCTGTTCTTACTGCTGCTTCGAGCCCCGGTAACCCTTTAGGTTGTCCGCAGGTACTGGAGTTATTATAACTCTGTGGAACAATTTTACTACTTAGGTACTTGTGTACCTACATCTACCTATAACTAAAGATTTCGGATCAGCACAAATGTTTCTTCCATTGTGTTCATAAGACGTTATTCTATTACAAACTCCTTTCTCCTTCATATCATTTCTCCAAATTGTGTCCATTTTTTCTATGACCTTGCTTCTTCTTCCTCTTTTCATCTGCTTCATCTCATGCTCTTAATTATTATCTCTTATTTTCATAATACAAAATGAAATAGATTTGTACAAAGTTATTAAAAACTATGAAATAACATAAAAAGTAATCAATCATGTTTTCTAACTTTTCACTTTCTCATTCCTCAGTAAGAGTAATGCAAACAATTGTTTCCACAGATAATATTTAGATTGGATGTAAATCAGACGGCCTGGCATTTCAAAGTTTATATAAACTTATATTAAAATGAAATTGCGGATTCGCAAACTCTCACTTATAAAGTTTATTAAACTTTATAATTCATTAACTTACATCGTTTTCGGCTTTGTCTTCAGAATTTTTTAGCAAATATTTAATCATTATGAATAATCTTAGATAATGTTTTTTCGTAGGTAGTGAAAGAACCTAAATAATGATTATTATTGGATATAAGCCATGTTTTCTTTGGAACGCGGGCGAAATCACGACGAAATAAATAACAGCTCAGTTATGTAGGTAGTTAGGAATAAACTGTTCAACCTTTTCTTTCTTAAGTTGCTTGAATTAGTTCAATAGGAAAAAGGTACAACGTGAACTCTACAGGTAATTAGACCTTAACCCAGAAACGAGAACCACGTCACACACGTGTTAGGGAGAGTCCACCCATAGATTAGAATTACCAATGACGAGGAAATAGCCTAAACGGGGAGGAAAACGGGACATATTCGCAGAACTGACAATTCACAGATATGACGTCATAAATGTTGCCACAGTACCTACGTCATGATGACACCGAAGTGACCATATCCCGTTAACAGTTCCGAGTACAACTAAATTATAAGGAAACGCTGTTACACAAGAAAATCCTACTTTCTAAAGATGAAACCCACAGATATGGAAATGTTAACAATTCCGGCGAGATTGAAATATACATTAAGCTTGATAAATTATTTACTGATGTTCTTGGTAACATTCGTGCGCGTTATAAATGTCGAGGAATACGCGCACGGCCATCTGTACGCGCAGATTGCAACGCGCAAATACCGCCTGTGGTGATGTAGTGCGTGTGATTGAAACTGGCACTGGAAAACAAGATTAATAATTAAAACTTATTACATTTGGATATATAAACTGGACATTGCTTGTAAACCTTAAGACAAACTGGATGAATCTTAATAAGAGCTTATGCTAACTCAGATACCTATCCAGGTAACAATAATCATTAATAAGTTACGAACAAGTATTAGTCTGGTTACCCCAACCTTAACTGAATTGATTTTGTGTTACTGCGTTTGAAATTAAATCGTTTCGACCTAAAATTTTCTAACCTATACCAGCGTATCTTCCTTCCTTATAAGTCGTCTCACACAGCCACGAGAAATCTTGTAACTTTAAATTCTATTTAGAAATCCATTTCTCAATAATCCACACAATGAGCCAGCCAGATCTAAACTCCACAGATTTCATTCTTCGAAGTGCAAGGCAAACAAAGCGGCTGTAGGTACGTCGCCTTTTCACCGCGCGCTTGCTATAGAAAGCCTGCGCCTGCGACGATGCGCGCGCGTTCGCGGAACAACGCTGCCCGCACAATGCCGACCCAGCTGCGCCTTCCTGGTACAACTCACACCCGAGGACCACCACATGAGGACTCACAGAATGTCCACTACGCACTAGTTCCATGGTTTCTTAAGTCTAGAGAAACTGGATGAGTAGGTATAGGATTGGTTCAGTAATGTGAAATTTTGTAGCATCTGTTAAAATCGTATTGATGCCGCTCTTGGTATAAGTTTATCATCCTTTATTCATCAATGTTCTTAAATTCTGCAGTAGTTTAAACTTAGAGAAACATAAATTCAGTCAAAAGTTTTACCATTAATATCAGTAAATGTGTTCTAGCAAATTAGACTGTCTCAACGAGACAGATTTATAAATGTTCCTTCCGCAGAACTGACATTGAGACGACAGTAACTCAGCGCGACCTTAACCTACATTCAAGAAAATCAGAAATATAAACATGAATGTAAAGAAAAGAAAACCTTTTATTTCTAAGAAAGGTTGACTTCATCTCGTTACCAGTCTTTGTTCGCCTTCTGCACATCTGCGTCGCTCCGTATACCCACATAATGTTTGTTTTTACACCACAATACGATGAAGACGTTAACTTGAATATTCTATATTTCCATTTACCTCAACAAAAATGTGATAACACGCATGATTTAACGATTTCCAGACATCATAATGTAATAGTCTCACGACCACTGGACCATTACTAGATAAGTAGACAACACACTCCTTGCTCAACGGTTCTACGTACGGTTTTTTGTTAAACTCCGAAGGGAAATGGTCTCGGAACGATCACTATAATGTCATAAATGTGACCATTAAAGGTAACAGGAAAAGATACAACAGGAATATAATAAGTTTAACATGAGTGACCAACCGATTAGACAAGGCAAAGATAACAATAAGACTGACTACCTAGTATGGAGATTTAATAGTCTTTTGCCAATTTGAAACTGATTTATTGCTTTAAGCATTTATGTTGTATCTTGTAGCCATTGTATTATTCTTATGTAATCGTAGCTTTTATAGTTACATTGAAGTCTTACAAAATATCGTGACGTGAGACGTTACTTGCGCAATTGTCCCCAATGCACGATAATAATCAAAGTAAGTAATAAAATTAGCCACACCACAAAAGAATGATCATGTAATTTATTGGTAAACACAACTGCCGAATTATCAAGAAGCACGACTGTTATAACGATTTCAATTGAAATGAAGTGCTCAAAACATATCGATTTCAAGAATCGAGTCGTACAGTTTTTAGTTGGTCGTTACTTATTGCGAACCGTCTCGTCTGCTCTGACGCAGTCCGCCAGTGAATTCTACAGAGAATATTTAAATTAAAATACAGAGGATCCATATAATTGACACGCGATAAAACACATTACACTCATTAAGATCTAATAAAAATGCTTTTAAAATTTCTGTTAGCTTTAATTAAAGAGCTATTGTTTCTTCGTCCAATCAAAACATGTTTGTGCAACATTCAAATGAATGTTCAAGGGCGCTGAAGTCGTAAATATAGTGGATATGTATGTGAGATGCTTGTAAATATAAATAGTATTTCTCGGAAATTGAATTAACTGTTTTATTTTGATCGCTAACGGAGATGTGGCGCCGGCGAATGCGACGCAAGTAGCCGTGTGTATTTTGCGTAAGTTTTTGTATGTATGTCGTGATTCATTGTTAAAAAGCATGTGACAACACGTCATATGTAGGTGCAAGCTATTTTCGTACCTCGTGACGTCACAGTGAGCGTCAGGGCGACAGTTTCCTGTCTTTATAATAATAAACAGCCATACGAAAAATGTTGTCTTTTATGTATTTGTTGTGTTTTTATTTAACGTTATTGGGTTTGTTTCGTATTACGAAATATGTAAAGTATGTTGACGTTGGTCTTGATTTGTAGAATCCTGCCAACGAAGTCTTGACGAATTGCGTAAATAAAGGGTACATCAGATGAAGTTTTCAGTGTTAGACACTTTCCATTTCTTGTGTTTCCATAAACACAAGATTAATATAAATAAAGCTACATAAAACACACTTGTCTACCAATTCTATGTCAACCATTAGTTGTTTAAGTACTTATGTTATTTTTTTTTCTTTCAATTATTAATTAACAAAAATCTTATTCAAGGTTCACTAAGTTGTACTTCATTTTTACAAAAGACAAAAGGCCATTAATTTTGTCGTAGCTCACTAAGTTCATAAATTCTTTGAATTCATCCCTAATAGAGTAATTACAGCGTCTTATGCCCAATTCACACTATGCTAGTAATTTAGTCGAGTAGTGAATAATTATTTAGTACTCACGCGCTTCTTTCTATCTCAAAATCGAAGCAAGAGAGAGCTACTAAATAGGATAAGTGCGCTTGTTCGTGTCCATATTACGGATCGCTATGAATCTATTCTATGATACTAAAAACGTGTAAGATCAAAAAAATGTGTACTAACTACTACTACTATGTTGGTAGCTTTCTTATTTTCGGGAATTTGCAGTGTGGGAGAGCCATGCTTCGACACCAATGGGCCGGTTCGACCGGTGATACCACGGCCTAACAAGAAACCGACGTGAAACAACGCTTGCATTGCGTTTCGTCGTCTGAGTCAGGTTAGCAGAAGCCCAATTACCACCTCCCCAGTCCCCAAATCCATAACAATCCTCAAACTCCTAGTTCCCAAAAGGCCGGTAATGCACTTGTAACGGCTCTGGTGTTTCGGGTGTCCATGGGCGGCGCTGATTGTGTACCGGCTCAACTCTGAAAAAAATCAAAGGGCGTTCCGTAATATGGACCCAAATTTATTCTACCTATTCGCTACTCGACTATGACCACAGAAATATTATATGTCTACTAGCGGACCCAACAGACGTTGTCCTGCATATCCACTTGAATGTAACAAAAATTCATTCAAATTAGTTCAGCTGTTTAGGATAAATAACCTAAACATCGACTGAAGCGCCATCTGCCGGGCTGATTTGTGAATCAAAACCATTCCCAGATCCCCTTGAACACACACAAAAAATTTCATCAAAATCCGTCCAGTCGTTTGAGAGAAGTTCAGTGACATACACACTCACAGAAGAATATAAAGATAACACTAGCGCAGTGTGGACAAGACCGTACGGTCGTACCTTCTAACCTATTTTCTACTTCCATTGAGCCTCATTAAAACGTCGGTTTCAGGTGAAAGGTACGTCGTCACAAAGGAATGTCTTAGTTCAAAGAAAATGATTAAAAGAAGATAAAATGGCACAAAGGCTGTGTTAGCGGAACCGGATTATTATTTCTATAGGTATTAAATTGGAGTCTGACTAGGTAGTTATAGTTAGTAATGTCCAATCTAATGTGTTAGATTGTTTGTTTGTTCGTTTCATTGCTAAAATTGTTATGCTATGTATAAATAGCAAAAGATAGAGATAGCTATCAGATTATTGGTACGTATTTATGTATTTTTTTTTTGCTTGAACACTTGTTAAATTATAAGTTTGAAATCGCCAACCCGCATTGAGCAAGCGTGGTGATTAATGCTCAAACCTTCTCCGTGCAAGAAGACGCCTTTGGTCAGCAGTGGCTACTTAAAGGCTGTTGATGATGATGATGACTTGTTGTCCACGACTCATGTAAGGGTCCAGAAGAATATCAGCTCAATACCTTCTTGCGTCTGATGGACTTGTACCTCTCTACATCTACAACAGTGCTATTGCTGAAAATTATAGTCTCAAAAGTCATCTCGCAAATCATACTTTAAAAAGACCACTAAAAATGTCAATATACCAACATCCAATATGATAAATACGTGTCTAACGTAATTCTTTACCAGGGCCTTTAGCCAAACACCACTTTAGCGCTTGTCTACAGAGAGAGTAGAAATCAAAATGTATGGGGATGACACTGACAAGTGTCAAAATTTATGTCAATACCATACAATTTGGTTTTCTATTCTACAAGTAGACAAGCGCTGAATGGCATTTGGCTACAGCTGCTGGTAGCTCTAGTCTTAGTCGAACTCATTTATTTTCAGACAACGAAAGTTTAGTCTCACAGCTGATTTTGAAGTGACTTTAAAATTAAGACAAACACCCCTTGCACCATGCTACTGTAGTAGCCTTATCAATTCTTTTATGCTTGAAGAAATGCATTTTTCTTTGTATCTTTCTATTTATTTATTATCTTTGTCTTCCTTCTTAAACAAAATAAATAATTGAAATTAAAACAGAGATGTAGCAACTCAAATTGTCTAGCAAAAAATAAATATATATTTTGTACGTGATCACGAGCAAAACGGAGAGCGGAATCGTTAATATTTACCCGGAATTCGTTAAAAGTAATTCAATGCTGTCGACTGTCGTTTTCATTCTTGTATTTCATTTTTTTTCCGTTATGTACCCATCAGAAATGACATAGACTTTTTGTAAAACAGGATCAATCGAACTTTTGCAAATTGTATAAAAAATATCTAAGTATTGTAAGCCCTAAGGTCGCCTCAATATAAAAATGTAGGTGCTAATCGTTAATCAATTTCTTAATCGATTAACTTCGATTAATTTACTTGTCAGTTAGAAGCAGGGAATGTTTAATGTTTCCGCGAAATAATCAAGTTCGGCATCGTTTTACTCGACTATTTCAAATTGCACTCTCGCTTCATTGCACACCCCTAGTCTTAGCTACTTTTATTTAATTACATTAAGTGGTAACCCTATATGGTGTAAGTAATAATCTAGTCAGACAAGATTGCTTTTTGTTAGTCTTATAAACAGGTAACATTTTTTTATTAACTTACAAAAAGCTCTTACGCTACTTAATTGAGAATTACAAAAAAAGTTTCTTACACAAAAACACGAGAAAATTATAGAAAACACACATTACATTCAGATGACTTCTGCTATAGGTACCACCATCCCTTGGGTACAGTTACCACAGAATTAGGAACTCAGGTATTGATGACTTCCGTTACATTTCCCTTGAGACCCAAATGTTACGCATACAAATTTATTCTTCGAAGGATAGCAATCTTGTGGTAATATTTATCAAACATCATCCCCATCATAACGTCATTGGTCAACGGCGTTTTAATCCCTGATGGGGTCCCATTAGTTCGTCTTCGTAAGAGGAGAATACATTTTTTCCATAGATGTAGTAAGAACATAATAAGGGACTTCTCATTTGATAGAGCAGGGATCAAGCAGTAGCGCTCTCTGATAAACTTAAACCTTTTCAAACGGTGATCTCCAACTCGCTTGCCAAGCGAGGGGATTATGGCAAACCCAATTATGCAGAGGTCCGTAGTCCAGCAGTGTTTTAAGCGTGGGAGAGCTATGCTTCGGCCCGAATGGGCCGGCTCGACCGGAGTGATATCACGGCCTCACAGAAAACAGACATGAAAACGCTTGCGTTATGTTTCGTTGTGAGTGAGGTTACCGGCGACTCCGTAGTAGGTACTTTGCCCGACCCGGGAATCGAATCCGAGACCCCTTGACAGTAGATAATAACTTTCTTATTCTCATGTGTACCTTTGATAAAAGCGGAAATATAACCAGTCAAGCCATTTAGTTTACAGTTATGATATTATAATGCGAGCCACGATCCCACACGTGGTTCCTACTTCCGACCTTCTGTTTTTAATATTAATAACTAACGCTACCTGACTATAACATGATACGCTACGGTAACTGTAGTGAAAATTGTTTTCTCTAAGATAAAAGGTTAGCGGTAATTAATTGGGCAACAATTTTCTTATAAGGAAAATAATACCATGTTGTTTAGGTATATGTAGTGAATGCTTTTACGTTTCCTTTGTTTATTAAACGTTGTTTGTATGTGAGTTACTGTTAGGTATGAAAAGCACTTTACAGGCACTCCGACCTCAAACAAAATGTTGGGGATCACACAATGAATTTGTCCCGTGCAGGAATGAAATCTGCCAAATTTTGCGCAGCAGCCAAAAAGCTAGAAGGCGTTAAATATAAACAACAAGACAACGACACATTCATTCTTACAAGATAAAGTTAAAAAGTATCTAACATTATAGTCGCTTCCTGATATCATTACAGCAACCGTCACTCAAGCCTCGTGCCCGACCCTCAGGTCCCCAGTTACTAGTAAAACCACGGAAGACGGAAAACAGGGTAAACGTAATTCATTAGAAATATTCGGTTGGGCGCGCACCCTCGATTGTTGTTACTTCGAAAGCCGTCGTGTCGAGTATCTGGGGCACACTTCCTACAATTTGTCGTGGGAATGTGCTCGACGGATGTGACTTGTGTGGTACAGAGGTCCTCAACGTTGTTTTGTTCGCTTTGATTTTCTATAGTTCTGCTGTTTTATTGAAAACATAACATCACGCCTTTTTATCTTCGAAGGGGTAGGCAGAGGTGCACATTATACCACTGTACAATGTAACACCCACTTTTCACTATTTATGTTATGAGTCCCATGTAATAGGGGGTGAGCCTATTGCCATATACCGGGCACAGTTCCAGACTCCGTGCTACTACTGAGAATTTTTTTTTTAAACCCAGTAATATTTTGCCCGACCCGGGAATCGAACCCGAGACCCCTTACCCGGCAGTCGCGATTGCAACCGCTCGGCCAACGAGGCAGTGTTTTGTTGATTTTTTGTTAATTTTTGTTTAGCTTGCGCATTTGAAGAAGAACCGCTTTCACTCTGTCATGACTCATGACTATGAGATATCGTGTTCGATCCCAAGGGTGATAGACTTTTAGTTCACGTTTCAGAATTTATCGTGAAACTGCCCTTAATATTGTATAAGGAGAAAAATAAAAAAGAAACGTTAGAAATGATTTTGGTATTGTTTTTATCGCTATGATCTACGATTTTGAATGAAAAGACTCTGTACAAGCTGCAAACGACTATGATAAACAACGACAATTATACCATTTCTAACCCAACAATAAACAACCACAAAATGTTATCCACGCCTGAATTTTAAGTGCGTAAGTGCTGACAACCGACGCACCGATGCACCGACTGCACCGCAACGGTTCGTACTAAGCGGGCCGGATGCAAGCAATCGACGGCAATTTGCGTCGCGTTTCCATTGCAACGATTGCACGCCCGTTGCCCAACTGCCGTGCGTTTGTAAACAGCCTTAAATGATTGTCTGCCCCCTCATTATAGTGTTGTTACCAGGAATAATGCGTTTACCTTATTTTGTTACTGACTATGAGTGACTGCGTAGAATCCGTCGTGTCGTTTTATTGAAATCGAGTATGTACTTTTGATCAGTATATCTTTAGCCTCCTTTAAGTGTGGGAGAGCCATGCTTCGGCACGAATGGGCCGGCTCGACCGGAGTGATACCACGGCCTCACAGAAAACCGACGTGAAGCAACGCTTGCGTTGTGTTTCGTCGTGTGAGTGAGGTTACCGGAGGCACAATTACCCTCCCCTTCCCTAATCTCCCCAATTCCTGAATCCCCAACGATCCTCAAACTCCTAATCCCCAAAAGGCCGGTAACGCACTTGTAAAGCCTCTGGTGTTCCAGGTGTCCATGGGCGACGCCGATTGCTTACCATCAGGTGATCCGTCAGCTCGTTTACCGGCTTATACCATAAAAAAATGGCCTCTGTCCCAAAATCGAAGCGAGAGAGAGCCACTCAAAACTCGCTACTCGACTAAAATACTAGAGCATTGCGAACGAAGCTCAAGGTTCATGTCGATACACGTCTGAAACTTTGATGTCTCTTAATTCCCCTCTAGGTACCCTTGTTTCCTTTTTTGCTTTTCAACTACCATCGCCATCAATTCTGAAGCAAAAGGGAGAAGATTGAAATATTTTATTCTAAATCAGACATTTTTCAGCATTATTCAGCACACGTTAACAATAAAGTAGTACGTAGTGGTAGATCCTAGAGGTATATTAAAACGACTTGACAAAAGTACTTACCTCACCTTCTATGGACTTAAGGCGCTGCGCTTGTATGGTGTTCTAATTTAATTTACTAGATTACCTACTCTTCTAGGTGTGTGTACCTGTGTGTTGATAAAATATAGATAATAGCACGAGTCTGAGAATTTAACGCGAACCACACATGCATAGGAACACTATGTACTCATTATATAAAGTAACATTACGTAGTAATACTCCTGTCTTCACAGAAAAACCATACATCGTATTTGTACACTAGGCTTTAATGCGCTTTTCATAGTGTATCGCAAAAATATCATCACTTCTGACCACAACTATCGATTAACTTACTGAATGAAACGAACTACATATTTTCATTGCTACGTAAAACATTCTCATGGGGACATGAAAAGCAATTAAAACTACAAATTCAACGCAATATTTTATTACACTGCATGTAACGGTACGCATCAGGACATAACATGTGGTGTTTGTTCCAGGGCCGCATTCAGCCGCAGCAGGGGCCGCAACAAGACGCGCACAGGCCACTCGTGCACCCACCGATGCACCCGTGCCCGCAACTAAAGTATGACCCTGCCATACCGCAACGGGCGCTGAAATAGACAAGGCATGTTTTTATCTGTGAAAAATAAACAAAGGAAGTGTTTGTAGCCCACGCCACCAATTTGTAACATAGAATCATGATTGATAATTTTATTGCATAATTCAAATGTAAATTCGGTGCCAAATCAGTGACACCTTTGACCACCTGGAGTGTTAGTGGTCTTTTTTTGATAGGGAAAATCATCGAATGACCGCCCGGGTGAGGCGAGAGGGAGTATTAGACTCTTACTGACTAAAAACACCCGTTCCTAATTCTGCGTTTCGAGCCGGAGCCCCGGTAATCCGTTAAGTCCTCCGCAGCTCCGTATCGGCATCAACCCTATTAGGCCCCATCTGTGGCGGTCTAATGGCTCTTCGAAGCGCGTGCGGATTGCGACGCGCCATACGCTCGGGTCTGGTTTTAAGGAGACGGCGAGTTATTTTTATGTTTTAACTGAAATTCGATAAAAAGTAAGTAATATTCTCACCCATGTAAACATCCGATGCCTCCAGAGTACGGTGAGCAGCAAGCTCCTACGGAATGGACGCAGCAGGGGCCCGCGCCGCAGTCCATGCGCCGCGAGCAGGGCCCCCCGCAACACGGCCCTGCCATGGGTCCCTGACATCCTACGCAGCAGTTACGTACAGGCATCGCGAGTGAACTGAAAAAAGTAATTTTCTATAGTAGTGTAGCAGACACATTTGTTGACATAGGTTGGTATAACTATTTTTACGGAGTAAAGTCCTTCTTCAGATTTTTCTACTTCAATAGCTACATTTACAATAAAAGGAAATATTTATAAGTACTTACAAAAGTTTTTCTATAAAAGTATTATTAAATATTTTTTTGAAGATTTTACTTGTTGAACATAGGCCAAGATTTTTTTATAAAATGACGTTGATTATTAAGTTTGAAATTCGAAACTTCTTTTCCGCCATAGAGCAGATCTTCTAGTAAGTAAAACTTTTTAATAAACTTAATTTGTGAAAGAACTGTGGAAAGAGTTTGGGAAACTGGGAAAGAGCAATATTGTACTGGATATTTTTTTTAATCCAGTGCTCATTGTAAATATCGTTTTATTTCAACAGAAACCTATAGAAGAAGAATATGAATACCTACCTAATAAATCTATACTTACAAAGTATTGAATTAACCAGCAAGTTGTAGAGAAAAGAAGGTAGGTACTAAGTTCAAGTCCTAATATTATATTATTCTCAAACATGAACATTCTCAGAACAACACAGACATTCGCAACGCATAGTTTCTAGTTTCTACTCAACCAGAGCACAGGCACACTGGCTGCTAGAAACCATAGAGATCCCAGGCTTACTCTGTGTTAATTAAAAAAACAAACGTTTATGTCAAAAATTCACGAAACAGACAATAGCGTTTTGGTAAAAAAACTACAATAAATTATTAAAAATCGTAAAAATCTTTAAAAGTATTACAAAAATCTTATAATATTTTTATACGAGCATTTTCTGATAAAATAATATCATCATGTGTTGTGGTGGATATGGATGCTGCGGTGGATGCTGCGGTGGATGTTGTGGGGCCTGTGGGAACTGTGGGCCTTGCCGAGGGGGATATTGTGGAGGTGGACCCTGTTGCTGTTGCACTCCTTGCAACTGCCAAGTAGCGGGTCTCGCTTACCCAGCCCCTTTTTGTGGCCCCTGTGGTGGCATATGCAGGGGCCCCTGCGGCCGGCCCTTCGGCACCTACAGTTGGAGGTACAGGCCCTGTGGTTGCTGTTGAAGATGACCCCGGTGGTGACGTCACAAAAGTCGTGCTGTTTCGTGAATAAATGAGTCTGTTTTATATTCTGTTCCGTTATTTCCCTTTCTCGTCTCATTTCTATTTCTTAGAATTCGTCCTTTGATAAAGGATGTCATTATAGCAGTAAGTTAATTATGAAGGGGTGTAATACCAGTCGCCACATGTAAACTACCAGACAACTTCACAACATGAAAAACATTTTCAAGAAACACTCCATTATTTAGAGACGCGCGTGTTAATAAAGTTGTTAATTAAACACCTACCATTTCTCTTTGCCGTCAAGGTGCCCGAGAAAGGAAGTTCGGTCATTTTGTGTGACCATCAGATAATGGCGGCCGGAAGTGCCGAGCGATGTACCCGCGATAAAACTATATTTCGTCACATGACTTCTCTTTTAATGTATTTCGCGTGTATATAACAGTCATTACACAGTTAATGTAGTTTCTTAGAAATCGTAAAGTTAGTTCTTGGATTTGGCAAAGTAATAAAAATGAAGTATTCTCGTGATTATTATAACTATAGTTGCATCGTTATGAACATCATCTGATATCGAGTGAATAATTCAAGGAATTCATCAGAGATTAATCATTCAGAGATTAATCGATTCTTCAGAATCGATAAATATGATACCGAGAGCATCCGTCGTTCGTCATATAAAGTGGTATAAAGTAAATTACATGTTACAACGTACTCTGATATTGATACTACATTACACTGTGTCTAGGTACCTACTTACTAAGTACATGTACATTAGCTATAGGTATGTACTATGTTCAGGCGAATAGGTACCTACTTGTGTTTTACGTTCTACTTATTTATTAATTCTACGTAAAGTAACGACGCATGTTTCGTTTGTTGTTTGTCTACTTATCATTTCGGCACAAGAAGTTTGTTTCTTCTCATTTTTCTTCCTAACGGGTAACCGGGGCTCCGGCTCGACGTGCAGGAGAAGGAACGGGGTGGTTTTTAGTCAGTAAGAGTCTGACACTCCCTTCCGCCTCACCCAGGCGGGAGCAGACATTCGATGATTTTCCCCCCTTAAAAAAAGACCTGAATTTACAATTTAAACTATCAAACACCGCGAGGACACCGGTGACCGCAACCTATTGTTCTTGTGTCTAAATGACGGTACTCAAAGGGTTAAAGATCACAAAAGTAATATGTTTATTGTTTCTTTCGGACATCAAACCACGATAAACACAGCAGCCATTTTGCACAGCTATCGCGCCAACCGTGCATTCTAATAAATATATCTGTAGATACTACATATATTTCTGCTTTACAATCAAAAAACATTAATATGAACCTCAAAAGGGCAAACATTGTTCAATGGACAGTAAAGGTCGATGGCCTGTGGTACGCATGTCCCACAAAGTAAGTTTTCAGAATAGGGGCCGATGTCGTGGAACCAATGAATTCAGTTTTCCCAATGACAATGCCGCGACCCGCGACGCCACTTTGTTTATTTCACCTCTACAATTCTAGCAAATTACGTGTTCACAGCGGTCTTCGACCTTATTCGGCGAATCCGAAAATTTCCCCATTTCCTACAAAAACAATAACCACTTTACATTGATCTGTGTTATGTCTATCATCGTGATATTATCGTAGGTCAGGATAGAGCGGATTTTTTTATAGATGCGGGTGTCGTTTCCAGTGATGTCGGCGAGGGGTCCCATTCCACGAATGTTCCCCATACAAAGTCACGGTCTATTTTTGTATATTTCTGGTAATCGTGACATTTTTGTATCGTATGCCACCGCGGTACACGTGGCAGGTAATCAATCTTGTGAGCCCCATACGTCTGGCTTGCTTTATGTACATGCTTCTATGATTTAAAAAAGTTGAGATATGTTGAAGATTGACGGATAATATTTTATGTCCCCCGATCGACAGAAGCGTCCAAAAGGGCTTCCATGAATGATCCCTGTTAAGTGTAGTTTTGGTACACGCAATACGTACGTCATCGAACAAGAACTTACTAGCTTTTACCCGCAGCTTTGCCCACGTATTCCTTCCTGTTTTATCCCATTGGAGCATGGGATATCCTATCACCTAAGTCAGCTCATACCGTGCCCGTATACCAAATTTCATTAAAATTCGTTTAGTAGTTTCAGCGTGATTGACAAACACCCAAACAAAGAAACTTTCACATTATTCGCACACATCACATTAGCTGATCTAGCCCGTCATTTAAAAACCCTTATTTGTACCTTATACCTTGTATCTCTTCATACTTTACCTTAAAACTCAACAGCAAACGACCCACGGTGACGTCATGGGCAAGCAGGTTTACAATTTAGTAACTTCGTGGTTTCTTTCAATGATTGAAACAGAATTATGCAGTTTTTAGAAATAGATTCGCTCCTGCGTTACCTAGACCAGATTCTACAGTGGGTGGACACATAACATGTGATGGAAAAGAGTTCAGGTAGAGCACTATAAAGATCCTACAGTGCAGAGAGCACTTGGTATGTTTCAACTTAACAAAAAAAAACAATCGCTTTCAGACTCGTTTATTACAAAACAGAACAGTTTCGTGGTCTTGTTGACAGATCAGTGGCAGTTGTAACACGGTCCTGTGGGACAGCAGCAACATCCTTGCACGCAGGGCTGACAGCAACATCTGCACATGGGTGGGTCACATCCACCCGGACACCGAGCAAACGTTCCCAGATTAAAATCCCGGTAACAACCGTACTGGTAAGGCATTATAGAAAATATTAAATTCTATAATTTAAAACTATGATTGTATTATTTTTGTAGAATTTTAAGATTTTTTTTCAAGCTTTTTTTGTATAATTTTTCTTCGCAGCAGATATCAGACTGATGATTTTTGACAGTTGTATGTTTCGAAATCTGGTGACAGTCTTGTTTCTTTATCAAGAGCTGTAGTGGCCAGTTGTAAATAGTTTTTATAGTGTCTTTTTTTATTTAATGGGCCCACGTTTGACCACTATCTCTCCTGTTGGTAAGCGATGATGCGGTCTACGATGGAGCACCAAGATTTTTTGTTCTTGACATTACAAAGATCAGAAAGATGAAGAGGAGACTTCCAGTTTACGGGTTCCAATTTTATTTTATGATTCTTTATTATACCAACCTTACTTTATTCATCAAGCAATGAAAACCAATTTATAATTCTGATAACATCCAAAGGTTTACTGGGACCCTCGGCTTTGAACCCTTAAAGCCTTAAATTTGAATTCCTCTATGGACAAAGACGTAATTGTACGACTCAGCTGGGGTCACGGTTAGTGTAGTGAATAGTGAGCTTTATTTATTTATGAGAAACATGCTAGGTGACACAATAAAGAAACTATCATAAAGGTCGTGCTGGTCGAAAACTCATGATATGACAACTGTTCAAAAATGGAACACGATCTGCCATCTTCGGGCATTATAACTTGATGATCTGAACGACTACCGCTTCTCCCGAACAAACAAAAATCAAAAAATATAATAAAAAGAAGATATTTATTGTGATATTTTTCTGATAGTTTATTTAGTTTAAGCACAATGCCTGTTTACTATGGTGGATACTACGGCGGCGCCCATAGCGGCGGCTACTGCTTATACTCCAACTGCTGCCACCCCTCCATTGGAGGCTGCGGCCCCTGTGGACCCTTGCCAGGACCATGCTGTGGACTCTCCTGCTAGTGAGGTAGGCAGAAATATGACAGTTTAATAAGAGTAGTTTGGCGAAGTGTTGGTCGCTTCCAACCAATCGATCTGGAAGGTGAAGAAGGCCTATGTTCAGCAGTGCACGTTTTGCGGAGGTTATGGTGATGAAAATGATGATTGTGTGCCCTGTAAAAACAGTGGCTATCAGCACAGGCCCTGGGGCCTCAGCACATACCGCTCCTTGAAGAAGTAATTGAAAGATTGTTATTTTGATATTCCAATATTTGCCTCCAGGAGCTGATCGCAGTCGAGTGGCCCAGCAACAGTTACATACGGAACAGGAACGTGCACTTAACATTGTCCCTACTAACGTTCGTGACCCTCTCAGCCCTCAGCATACTGTGGTTCCTCACGGAGTATAGTATTGTCAAATCATACGTGAATGTTGTCCAAATAAAATAATTGTCCAAATGAAATTATGAAAGTGAGTTATTATTTGCAGCTATTTTACATAGGTACGTAGTCTACATGAAATCTTGGATTCTAGGGTACAGAGAGGGACAGCCCTCTGAGTGCCTGCACAGAGGTACAGCCCTCACTCGCAGAGTGGCTACACAGGTACAGCCCTTACTCGCAGATTGCCTACACAGGGTCAGCCCTCACTCGCAGAGTGCCTACACAGAGGTACAGCCCTCCCTCGCAGAGTGCCTACACAGAGGGACAGCCCTCACTCGCAGAGTGCCTACACAGAGGGACAGCCCTCTGAGTGCCTGCACAGAGGTACAGCCCTCACTCGCAGAGTGCCTACACAGAGGGACAGCCCTCTGAGTGCCTACACAGAGGTACAGCCCTCACTCGCAGAGTGCCTACACAGAGGTACAACGCTCCCTCGCAGAGTGCCTACACAGAGGGACAGCCCTCTGAGTGCCTGCACAGAGGTACAACCCTCACTCGCAGAGTGCCACACAGAGGGACAGCCCTCACTCGCACAGTGCGTACACAGAGGGACAGCCCTCTGAGTGCCTGCACAGACATACACTCCTCACTCGCAGAGTGCCTACACAGAGGGACAGCCCTCACTCGCAGAGTGCCTACACAGAGGGACAGCCCTCTGAGTGCCTGCACAGAGGTACAACCCTCACTTGCAGAGTGCCATACAGAGGGACAGCCCTCACTCGCACAGTGCGTACACAGAGGGACAGCCCTCACTCGCAGAGTGTCTACACAGAGAGACAGCCCTCACCCGCATAGTACCTACACAGAGGGACAACCCTCACCCGCATAGTACCTACACAGAGGGACGGCGGCCCTCACCCGCGTAGTACCTATACAGAGGGACGGCCCTCACCCGCATAGTACCTACACAGAGGGACAGCCCTCTGAGTGCCTACACAGAGGTACAGCCCTCACTCGCAAAGTGCCTACACAGAGGTACAACGCTCCCTCGCAGAGTGCCTACACAGAGGGACAGCCCTCACTCGCAGAGTGCCTACACAGAGGGACAGCCCTCTGAGTGCCTGCACAGAGGTACAACCCTCACTCGCAGAGTGCCACACAGAGGGACAGCCCTCACTCGCACAGTGCGTACACAGAGGGACAGCCCTCTGAGTGCCTGCACAGACATACACTCCTCACTCGCAGAGTGCCTACACAGAGGGACAGCCCTCACTCGCAGAGTGCCTACACAGAGGGACAGCCCTCTGAGTGCCTGCACAGAGGTACAACCCTCACTTGCAGAGTGCCACACAGAGGGACAGCCCTCACTCGCACAGTGCGTACACAGAGGGACAGCCCTCACTCGCAGAGTGTCTACACAGAGGGACAGCCCTCACCCGCATAGTACCTACACAGAGGGACAACCCTCACCCGCATAGTACCTACACAGAGGGACGGCCCTCACCCGCGTAGTACCTATACAGAGGGACGGCCCTCACCCGCATAGTACCTACACAGAGGGTCAGTCCTCACTCGCAGAGTGCCTACGCAGAGGGACAGTCCTAACTCGCAGAGTGCCTGCACAGGGACAGCCCTCACTCGCAGAGTGCCTACGCAGAGGGACAGCCCTCACTCGCAGAGTGCCTACACAGAGGGACAGCCCTCACTCGCATAGCACCTACACAGAGGGACAGCCCTCACTCGCATAGCACCTACACAGAGGGACAGCCCTCACTCGCATAGTACCTACACAGAGGGACAGCCCTCACTCGCATAGTACCTACACAGAGGGACAGCCCTCACTCGCATAGCACCTACACAGAGGGACAGCCCTCACTCGCATAGCACCTACACAGAGGGACAGCCCTCACTCGCATAGTACCTACACAGAGGGACAGCCCTCACTCGCATAGCACCTACACAGAGGGACAGCCCTCACTCGCATAGTACCTACACAGAGGGACAGCCCTCACTCGCATAGTACCTACACAGAGGGACAGCCCTCACTCGCATAGCACCTACACAGAGGGACAGCCCTCACTCGCATAGTACCTACACAGAGGGACAGTCGCGGAGAACCTAACGGGTAACCGGGGCTCCGGCTCGACGTGCAGGAGAAGGAACGGGGTGGTTTTAGTCAGTAAGAGTCTGACACTCCCTTCCGCCTCACCCAGGCGGGAGCAGTCATTCGATGATTTTCCCCCCTTAAAAAAAAAAAACACAGAGGGACAGCCCTCACTCGCATAGTACCTACACAGAGGGACACCCTCACTCGCATAGTACCTACACAGAGGGACAGTCCTCACTCGCATACTACCTACACAGAGGGACAGCCCTCACCGCATAGTACCTATAGGTACATGCGGGTGAGGGCTGTCCCTCTGTGCGTCGTCGCATCGCGCAAAACGAGCTCGGCTCTACGCATCGCAAGAACTGGCCAATTGATTGAAAATCTTGTCTTTTCCAAAATGTTTTCCCGTATCTATTAAGCAATAACAGAAGTGCACACTCTTTTACGATCCATGTCACGACCTAGTCATTTAAAGTAAGTTTACCTACGGTCGACGGCTGTCAAAGGAATGGTCACCCTGACGCCTTGTCGCACGAATCGCGACGCGTTGTGAATTCGCATCGCGTCGCATCGCATCGCAGTTGTGTACGAGCCCCTAGATTGAAGGGATTCGGTGCCCTATTAATAAAATTAAACCAGATGTGTATGTGACCTGAACGTATATTTATACAAAAATCCAGACATAAAACACTGTTAATGACTGCGAACGGCATAACCGCGACATCTTCGGAACTGGAGGAGGTCGAGGCCCTCAAGGGTCGCCGTAGTCAGCCGATTGGATCGCTAGTTGCAGTACATCCCGACGGCAGACACCGCGGACAGAGTTCGGGCAGCGAACGAACCTCCGAGCTCCTAGAGGCCCCCAACTTGGCGCCCGCTCGACGTTCCGACTCGCTACTTCCGCAAGCAACGAGGAGCCATACGCTCTGAACGGAGCATCAGCGCTGGCGTGATCGCGCTCCCAACTCGTCTGCCCTGTCTCCCCTCGGAGCCCCGCCCGCGCACCAGTCGCCTCTAGCAGCAGCCGCCATAGCAGCAGCCGCCGCAGCACGGGGAGCAGCACGGCGAACAGCACGAGTAGCAGGGGCCGCAGCAGGGACTGCAGCACGGACTACAGCACGGGTAGCAAGGCATCTTGTCGTGATCTGCGCACCGAACAACTCAACCGTCGCAAACAAATACTGTACGGGGTAGGCGAGCTTGTTGAATATTTTCACTTTTTTTGAGTTTTTAATAATTTTTTTTTCACTGCGTGTTGTAAGTTTGAAGTATGATTGCTAATTAATTTCGCGAACCTTCTCAGCAATAAAGAAAGTTCGTAGAACAGAAATTGTTCGAATTTCAATCAATTTAAAATTTGTTTTCTTTATCGAGTTTGTTTTCAGTAAAGCAAGAAGTTTTGTGACAATACCAAAAAGGCTTCATTAGAAAAGTTAAAGGAAATAGCTCCCGACCCGTTACAATGCAAACAACAAAAGGTAATTTATTCTACAAAGAATTTTACGGGATTGGAATTTAAATATTCTTCAAGTTACTTTTAGCCAAACTACATTCAGCTTAAAATATGCATACATCAATCAATAGGTGTTATGTGCACTATATAATATGTAAGTTGCTAAACTTTCGTACGTATTCCGATTGTTAGTCCAATAAACCAATAGTGTCTCGACATGTCAGCCTGATGCTTGGAACAAACTCGATTGATTTTCAGGTCCTTATAAATTATAACACAATGGTCCATTAATCTTGAGAAATGGAACAGAACTTAAGTAGTTGTGATCAGTACTTGTCCCCAATAAGATTATAGTATCCCAAAAATTCACGAAAAGCCCGCATCACTCGAAAATTATGATGGCAAATAAATGATAATAATACATTACAGTTTACAACGAAAAGAACGAATTCGTAGAACGTAGGTATCCGACATTAACTTTGAAACTGATAACACAAACAGTTTGAATTCTTAGTAAAACAATAATTGTTAGCATTTCATATTAACTGTTGTGTTTCGTAGTAAGTAAAACAACGCATGGCCGGTCGCCTATTTAGCAATACAAGTTATATTTGTAACGAAGTCTACGTATGAAAGGATGGGTGGGTAGATTCTCGGATTCAAACTATTTTGGATAGCTCAATTGCTACGATCGTTAGACACACACACGTGCAAAGATATTAAATTACCTATGACGACTAGATGAGGTTCTTAGTAGGTATCAAAACTCTGTTGTTCATATAGAGGTCTACTAATACCTAGGACCTAGATTCTTCGAACTAAGATCAGATATACTATCTATTCGCAGAGCAATGCTTGAATACAGAAGTGGTCATAACTGAGCGACTTCAGTTCATTACGGTAATTTTGCAACACTATTTTGACGAGCATTTACGACTTGAGAAGTATAATTCTTGTTTGCTAAAGGCATTTGGTATAAAACAATATATACAATCGACGCTTCCTCGTGCTCTCTGGTTCGGTGAAGCTGGGATGAGTAGACAAGAAATTGTCACAGATTTAAGGCTCCAATCCGGACATATACCTGTTAATAGTTTCGGATTCATGATACATAAAGTCGAATAGGGCTGATATTTACTCTAAGGGAAAAAGCCCTTCTTATTAAGTAAAGATTAAAAAAGAGTAATTATTTGAAATATCCAGTCTAGGTTGCAATGACCACTTGTCAAAACCCACATGTTACGAACCCACACACTAGTACATTTTGGTACATAACTAGGGTTGCCACCCGTGCTTTATAATAAAGTATTGTACGTTATTTAAGGTAATTGTACTCTATACTTTATAAGAATAATAAATTACACGAAACGATACTTTATTTTTGCAAAATTTGATATCGATATTTACCGATTTATGTTGAATCGATTTCTTCACTCGCCAGCGCCACTTAGACAATTTCTAGTAAAGATGCAATTGTTTAGTAGTTATTTCAATGCAATTGTTTAGTAAAGATACAAATTTAATACAAACTGCAAACAGCAATAACAAGTATATTTTAAAATATTATACTAAATAAGAATAAATTGTTCTTTATTTTTGTACTGTGTACTTTTTTTTCTTACCTATAACCGTCAATGTACTTTAAATACCAAAATAAAAGGTGGCAACCCTATACATAACCGTACCAAAATTCAGTTTAACGGAAAACCCTTATGTATGGTAATAACCCGTATATTTAGCACAATACTCAATACATGTGTGTCCACTCAATATTCCGGGGAGCTACCCCTCCTTCTTGGAACAGTGGTGCAGCTGTCACATACATCAAACTACACAAAACTATTTTATCTTGGTCTCGTTACACATGATCTTTCCGCACGTTTTACGATCAGTTTATAACGGTTCGTGTAGCCGTGTACCTCGCCGACCCACGGCAAACAACAATGGAGGATAATCAGAGAAGCTGGGATCAATATTGTCCATGCATGCCCATGAATAAAACTCTCCCTAAATACGTTTGTCAATTTGATCATGGAATGTCTATCGCATCGGATCTTAAACCGGATTTTTCTGCTTGTTATTAATTTGCAAAATTAATTAAGTACTTCGACAATATAATAGTACTGTTCCAAGTACCAGTAGCCATCCATTATAGATAATCTGTTAACCTTAAGATAGGTACTGCGATTTACTAACGAAATCAATAATTTTAATTGCTCCTAATGCTATAGACACAATATGCTGACTTCGTGGATTCTGTCCGTACGTATAATTAGTTACTTACCTAAATTAATCAAGATGTCGATTACGAAATGAAAATTCGTAGAATTCAAAACAGTTAAACGCTTGTTTCCGACGAATCGCCAGTAATAACTGAGTAATTAATTGAGTGGCAGATTCCATTAACTGTAAACCCCAACTATGAACTCTTTAGGGATACACATTTAATATTTAACTTCACTAACTCACATTGAAATACCTAGTTCCCTCTAATAGTAGCAGTGACTTAATCCTCACATGAAGTTATAGATCTATACTTATAATAAATCTGTAGAGAGGTATCGACTGCCTCGTTGGCCGAGTGGTCGCAACTGCGACTGCCACCTAGCCTGCCGAAAGTAGCCTATGGCTACTTTTCACCCCCGGAAACGCGGGCGAAACCGATGACAGAAGCTAATATTAAATAATAGTATTTATGTACTCGAGTCTCTACAGATATGATTTGCGTAGGAGGATTTAAAACTAGAAGTAAATCAGTAAGTACCTCGCGGCGTAAGCAATTCGAATTTGTTCTATGAATACCCATCTACGTCCCAGATTAACACGAGACATGTTTTTCAAAACATTTCAAGGAAAAGTGTCGCGACAAAATAAATAAATTTTATTACAAGTTGCAAAAAAATTTAAATAGATATTCAAATTGTTGAGTTCTGAGAATCTAAAATGGGGGACACAATAAAACTGTGGCTCAAAATTAATGATATTATTAATCATTACAAAAGATGTTTCAATTCGTCGGTGAGTTTGGAGTTTGGCTAAGTTTCAAATGTACATGTTGACGAAACGTTCGTGTCATCGCGCGATGATTTAAGACATGCGATTGTTGTGCGTTCCTGGCGATGACAAAGGTTCCAATTTGGTGCTGTACCGCTTACGGAAAATTTATTCTGGAGCCAGCTTTAATCTTGGACTATGACATACGTGCGCTAAATGTTAATTAGGCGTGAAACTATTCGTGATATTTTGTTAAACAAATTATATAAATGTTTCTATACCTATAACCTAACGGGTTACCGGGGCTCCGGCTCGACGTGCAGGAGAAGGAATGGGGTGGTTTTTAGTCAGTAAGAGTCTGACACTCCCTCCGCTCACCCAGGCGGGAGCGGTCATTCGATGATTTTCCCCTTTAAAAAAAATACCTACCTACTTTCTATTCAATACAAGGGCAAACAAAGACCATTTCTTTCAACTGTCAAACACCAAGCGGTCACCGGTGACCGCAACCTATTGTTCTTTAATTGTGTCTATAAATACGGTACTCGACGAGTTAAACCAAACTTTACCAAATGACTTTGTTCGATACAAATTATATTTAAATAAAGCTATGTTGAAAATAAACAGGATAACAAATTGTAAACGTGAAATCGATACAGAATTCTCTAAACATAAATAACTGCAGAGATAGGAAACCACGTGAATGAAGACGTAAGCTAAAAGTTTCAAATAATCATTGGTGGTATTATACTATTAATAATATGGAAGTTTTGATACGATACTATTATTATTGATACGATATTGTTACCATAACTAATTATTATCGCAGATGTAGATATTTCCTGAAGCGGTTAAGAACTACAAGTCTCTTATGCCTGAATACTGAAGCGCTACTCATTTTAAGCCTCGTTTAAATATACTTAGATAGTTATGTCACTACAAATTCCTTGTCGAGTACAACTTAAAATTATTAAGCCCTTCCGTATTCGGCCAATAGAAGATTAAATATAAGTGGAATCCACCGAGAGTCTGGCTAATAGGTACATTGTAAAGTAGTACCTAACTAAAACTAAGCACAACCAAGATGAAATGTAACTTTTTTTGAGGGGGGAATTCATCCTATGACTTCTCCCGGCCGTGTGAGGCGGGAGTGACTGTCAGACTCTTACTGACTAAAATCCACCCCGTTCCTTCTCCTGTACTTCGAGCCGAACAATAATAATTAACTTACTTAGGTAACTTTAAGTTCTATATTTACCTGAACGCGTTAACGTAGGCGTTTCATTCAAAAGTAATTTTGTATCATGTCATTCACCAAACACATCCAACCACATTTTCTTTAAACTTGTTCTATTTTCCATTTTTTCATTTTAGTGATCAATATTTAAATATACTTAATTGCTAACGTTAATTTGTCAGGCGTTTTCAACTTTTCTACTCGAGGACTTAAGAGCGTAAAGAAAATACAATAAAAAAACTATTTAGAAAAAATATCCCATCAACCGAGAAGGGAGCTTTAGTTTTATACTACACTAGCTTTTACCCGCGGCTTCGCTCGCGTTACAAAAGGATAAAAAGTAGCCTATGTGGCACATACCAATACATATAGCGCCATCTATACCAATACTTTTGTTTTCCCTCGGGAATATCAAATTTTTTCGGGATAAAAAATACCCTAATCCAGACTACTAACTTTACGTCTGTAAAAATTCAATGCAATCGGTTTAGTAGTTACGGCGGAAAGTCGGAACAAACAAACAAACTCACTTTCCGATTTATAATATTACATAAGTAAGGAGAACAACTGTACAATGTAACACCCACTTTTCACTATTTGTGTAATGAGTCCCAGGTTATAGAGGGTGAGCCTTTTGCCATTTCCATTTCCAAAATCCGCGCTGCTCCTAACTGTCCTTAGTTAGACTTTACCTTTTTTAATAAAACAACCAAAAAACAGTGTAAATATGCTACATAAATATGTTTGCAAGGCTCTATGACATTGTAATGACCATTATACGCAGAATGTAGGGCATCATTATCGACCCTGGGGGTAGTTCATCACATCACCCGCCAGGACTCATGCAGGCGGAGCTTCTGCTTTTGACGTTGACATTTGAAAATCATGACAGCTAAATACCGCGCTAGCTCTCTCGCAAAATCGCTCTTTTCCAACGAAAAATTAATTGAAGTTTTTCGTGGAACTTTCGTCGGCTTTTGTGAGTAGAGTCGTTACAGAAATTTAATTAAAAATTCTAAGCCAGACATTCTATCTCCTAGTTTCGTTGAAATGGTGCCTAGAATTTTTTTAATTTATATTTTGAATTCAAAAACTAAATGCATGCTTCTATTTAACATTGTTATTACGACAGTGTATTTGTATATATTTTACATCACATCACGATCTTATGGCAGCTCTGTTTTTTGTAGGTATCTGGAGATAGGTAGTTAGAAGGCTGATATTGTATGGATTCGCTATTTTTCTTTACCGCTGATAATAGCTAGGCTAGGTACTAGTCATCTATGTATTTACTTCATGGTTCTAGCTAATTAGGTACATAAACTATTATGTTCAAAATTTCAAGAAATAGATAGGTATCTACATAATGTAAGTAAGTGCATATAGGTCGTTATTTGATGCTTAGTTGGTAGATCGCAGAGGAGTTTCGTAGAAGAGTAGATCTTGAGTGTAATTGACACGCGTCATAGTGAGGTAGATACTCCGTATTAGAAAATCGTAGAATTCCCAGCGGGCGACCTGATGTTGTATACCCTTCATTACAGTAACTAGTTTTCTATTTTATAAGAAAGATCTACGTTACCCTAACCATGGGGTTCTTCAAGAAGGGAGTAATTAGGTTTTTCAAGGGACGGCATGGCGCATGTAATGCCCCAGGTGTTGCAAACGTTCAGACTTCAGAGGCCACGGTAACCGTTTACGGTGGACCGTGTAATATTTTGCCACCATCGTGGTATAAAAAAAAACCTTGTAAGTAACACTCAAATCCTGAAAGGTTACTTTATTTAAATACAATTTGAAGTTGTACTTAATATCGTGCCATCTCTGTCATTTTATAAAGAATTTGTAGAGACAGAACTATACTTAAGCCCGACTTAAAATTGAGTAGCGTTTGAGTATTTGGACATAAGATGCATTGATGCATATTTACCTACATTTACAAAATACATAAATTGCTTATCAGTTAAAGTTCAATGTCAAAATTGACTGCCTCTTTGGCCGAGTGGTCGCAAGTGCGACTGCTGGGCAAAGTATCTCGGGTTCGATTCCCGGGCCGGGCAAAGTACTCCTGAGTTTTAAAAAAAATCTTAGTGGTAGCACCACAGATAACATATCTATGGGTAGCACGGAGTCTGGAATTGTGCCCGGTATATGGCAATCAATAGGCTCACCCCCTATTACATGATTGAAATGTATTCTATCCTACAGGTTACTTACATAAACACGGCTCTACCTTGTGCTTGATTATATTACGCCTTCGAAGAAAACAGCAGACGCAGACGTAATGTTCAACCAGTAAATAGCTTTACATAACAATGACAACAATATAGCCATCGGTTTTCTCTTTAATTAGACTGGATGCGGTCAGTTTATGGAATATGTAGTTATTGGAACGCAATACACTGATTCTTGTTTCCCGAGAATTGATAGATATGTACTATGTAGGTACCTACTCCCTCGCTGCTGGGGCGATTCCCCTCTTGGAGTTTCTACGAATTGTAGGGATGTAGGGAATTATATACAATAAGTATGTAGGTAAGTATAAACAACATCAGCTACATATTTATGTAATGTATTAATATTATAATTAATACCGTATTAGTTATATGCCTATTGCCTATTACGGCTACATTGTGTTTCATGATTAAAACATAACATAACATAACATCACGCCTTTTTATCCCCGAAGGGGTAGGCAGAGATGCACATTGCGGCACTTAATGCTACTGTACAATTTAACACACTTTTAACTATTTGTGTTATGCGTCCCATGTAATAGGGGCACATTTCCAGACTCCGTGCTACTACTGAAATTTTTATAAAACCCAGTTTTAGCCGAGCCTCCTTGCCCGGCAGTCGCACTTGCGATCACTCGGCCAACGAGGCAGTTAAAACCTACAATATTTTTAGATTTATCTTTTGATATAAATACCTATGAAAGAGGTAAATATTGTTCGACACACTATTATAATGTTGGTATATTATCACGATAATAATTATATCACCACTATTGTTGAAACTGGAAAAAGATTCTTACTTATCTTACTTTATCAAGGTGAAAATCGAACTTTGTGACCTGATACTTAAGTAAGGCACTATTTTGAAGTAAACCCGAAGATGTCTGCCGCTTATTTTAGGCATTAGGTACAGGTGTTTGATAATACTTATATTAAAGAAAAAAATGTGTGAAAATTGTGTAAAACAATGTGTTAAACAGAAACGAAGATACCCTCATGTTTAACTGTAAACAGAACTCGCAAACACGCTTTCATTAATATTATTCATATTCGATAATATTTCAAGAATTTCTATATAAAACCCTTATTGTGACCACAACCGCAAAGCGATCGTAATTATTACGTATTGTGAAAATAATTAAATATATTTCGTTATAATAAAAGTGTTTGTATGTACGTATTACGTAGTTATGTAGTCTAGTTAAAATAGGTAAATATGAATTAACTTGTTTGCCAAATAATTTTAAGTTAAATTCATTGAAAATTCAGCTTATTGGTATCAAATTCGAGAAAACCTCTACTAGTTTCGAATCAAACCGGGACTCTTATCTATGGGTTAGAGAATAACTGCACCCATGTACCAGATTCCTGACCGTGGCCGAAGGAGGCGAACTGTTGACTTTCTGCGGAGTCACGATCCTCAATGCTAGGTGGAGGAAGAAAATAAACTTGTTAGTAGATAGTTTCTTATACTATATGAATCGACGACTTAGATCGAACACCTTTTCTCAAGACAATCGTCTTCCAAAGGCGCCTGGTTTTTGAGAAGAAAAGCTATGAAGGTGCTGCTGTTAATGCTTACCATCAGGTGATATATCTACATAACCTTGGATCCCATAATAAAACCTTAGGTAACATCGCGGGACGAAACTTGTAGTATTATAATAACATTAATTAAATACAATACATAACATTTATTGTGGTTATTTTTGGAACCGTAATATCGTCCGGTATTTACTAGAAATGTTTGTCCAAATGGTACTTGCTTTTATATTGTAATGAATCAGAACAGGAGTTCCCATAATTATTTACTTACCTATATATGTAAATAAGTGACGTTGTTTGTTTGTGTTAAATGATTTTGTGTCCACCTAAAACAGGTCATACCAATTGCTTCAACTGGTTGTAATTTTTAGACATATCTTGACACAAACGTGTAATGAGAAAACAGAATGCACTATAGTACAGCGATCTCATTTCGATCACGAAATAGCTGAAAAACAGTAGTTTCCTAAATTTTATTTTAGGTAATGTCCGTCTAGTACATTAACTCGTCGAGTACCGGTTTTATAGACACAATTAAAGAACAATAGGTCGCGGTCACCGGTGACCGCTTGGTGTTTGACAGTTTAATTTAAAACTTTAGACATGTACTTTTTCAAAATTAAATACTTTCGACGATATATTAATTTGAAATATCGTATAACGTCACAGCGTGCCACATTTTGTAGCACGTTATGACGTACCGACCACTCCTAAACTTAGCGCAATTTTATCTAAATATTGCAACTTAATACGAGAAAATATAAAAATAGGTACGTGTCTAATATTTTTTCATTACCTAACTGACGGACATATTAGATTTTTTATTTTGATACCCTGGAAACTACCCAATTAAATATGTATGTAATTAATGCGTGGGCTTTAGGCCTTGTCTGTAGATACAGTAATTGTCTCTTCGAGATGAGATACAGAAATGCTGTGTTTTCACACGGTCAGAAAGATCTAGACTTTTACCTCTACAGATCTATTCTCAAAGTTATGTATGCAATAATTAGGTACTATTTTACATTAATCTAGTATTCTTACATAACATTACGCCTTTTATCCCGAAGGGGCAGACAGAGGTGCACATTACGGCACTTAATGCCACTGTTCAATGTAACCTACTTTTTATCCCTATTTACATTATGAGTCTTATGTAGTAGGGGTGAGCCTATTGCTATATACCGGGCACATTTCCAAGCTCCGTGCTTCTGTTGAGTTTTTCTTTACAAAGAAGAGTTTTTATTTAATAATTTAATCTACATCACATTTGAGTACTTAAGGTAAGCCAAGTATGTCAATTAATTCCTGTACAATGTGGCCTAATTATCTATCGTATCGTTATACATTATATGTAGGTAGGTCATTAATTTAATTACTTCTGGAAACAGCACTAATTACAAGCCAGAACCAAGTTTAATGTTCGATATGATTAATTATGAGAAATGTATTTGTTTGTTATTTAGGTACAATATTTTAATTAAACTAGGTTTTACGTACGATTGTAAATTAGTTTTAGGAATTATAGAGGGAAAAATATTGTGCCTACGTTATATAATTCTATGGAATCATTACGAATTGTTTACATAAATATTCTGTTTTTGTATGTGTTCCCAGAAATTGGAGACTATTTTTCAATGCTTTAGTTAGGTAATCACTTATGTTATCGAGTTTATTATGTTCATAAATAGGATCGAATGTTGTGCCTAATAGGGATATTATGTTAACTTTGTCGTTATGGAGATAAAATCCAGAATTAATTAATTACTTGGGTACACATGCGTGTGGCAAGCACATTTGCATAGTAACTCTTATTAGTTTTTTTTTATAATTATACAAATTTCGCCAATCTGCTGTTTGCGTTTTTAATCAAAACCCCGATTCGAAGTAATAATTTTCGTCCAACGCCATCCATAGGCGTTCCATTGTAGGTACCCCTTCGGGAATAATAGGCGTGATGTTATGTATGTATGCACAGACAACAAAGTCCCAATGGTCCCAAGCCATAGCCAACTTAATAAAATCGTCGTAGGCAGGATAGCACTACAATGACAATGAGAACGAATAAATATTGACAGCCGGATGTGACGTATTACGCTTGAGACGGGTCCATTCGATGATTCGATAATTGGGCTCGCTGCCATTGCAGCGGTAAGTCCGTTCTTTGAGGAGTGGCTTGAGAGACGCTACGGCGTCCTCACCTCCCGCCTGACGCAGGTCCTCAAAAAAATGCACAATGCACACAGGGTCATAAAATAAAACCACCATTACTTATAGAAATATATGTAATTATCAGATTATTATTCCTTAATGATTAATTTGTACTTAAAATATATCCATTGATCAATCATAGGATTGTAGAACTGTATGCAGTTCTGCCTACGTCATGAAATCTAGGAAATTCTTCTACGCTTCCTACTCTTCGAAGCCTCATCATCACTTTCCTCTTGCTCTGCGTCGCTAGCAGCTGCCTCTATAATATCAGTCTCGGCATCATTGATGTCTTCATCTGAGAAGAAATATTTCGTTGTTAGAAAATATAACATAAACAAAAAGACAAGAACGAGACTGCCTAGTGCCTAATTGTTTAATGTGTATAAAGTCATGTCTTTGGCCCATGGGGATGGAATAAACAATGTAATCGACTTTAAAATCAAATAAAAACATACTGTGATACTAAACGTGTTTCCTAATAATTCTATTGTAATTTAAAAATTAACTTTCCACAAAAGTATCACATACATACAAGGAAATCACATAAAATTTCCTTCTCGAGTCGAGAATATACAAAATCTCATTTAATTTTGCTTTTCTATGAACTAACATCACTCCTCTTTCGAACACAGCATATACAGTAAAGAAAATAAACGGAATCCTGTCAATTCTTGGAATACATATAACTATATTAAATCGGCAACCTGATCTCATAATGTCACGAAGATACTATGAGTATTCTTGGAAGTTGCACTTATGATATTGGTAGTAGTATACAGTATGTTTACTTATTTCGTTAAGTAGCCGACAAGGATACGACGTACGAAGGTGATACCGGACATTGACTCGCGTCTGAAACTGTGCACTCTAATAAGTGTTCAAACAATGTTTTCTAATCTATATTGGATCGCTAGTAGTAGTGTAATAAAGGTGGAGTTATGTTTGTTTGTTTATTTGGCTAAAACTTACAATCTATGTATGTACATGTATAAATAAAAATGAATTCCCGTTCATTAGTCTCGCTAAAACTTGAGAACTGAACGGATTTGGCTAAGTTTGGTCTTGAAATGTTCGTTGAACTCCAGCGGTGCTAGCCAAATGCCTTTTACAAGTGTGTCTACTTATAGAATAGATAACTCAATGTATGGGGATGACATAAAGCAAAATAGACAGAGTTTGACACTCTGAGATTGGTAGCCAAATGCACAGGAAAGATTTAAAATGTGAGAAACAGATTTCTTTGAAGCGATACGAAGTTTGCCAGTTGAGCTATTAACAGAATAATATTATAAAAAAAGGTTTTCTGTCACTCACAATCAGATATTTAGAATGATTTAAGTAAATTAATTATAAGTACCGGCTTTCTCACGTAAATATGGAGAAAACCTCCACTAGTTTTAAGTCACAATGGGACTCACTCTCATGACCAGCGTGCGCAGCCTACTCGATGTCACCGCGTCCGCACAGCGGTATTTTTAATTAACTTAGTATATACATACTTATTATTACAAGATTTAACTAATTTTCTAATTACTTTATGGGAAACCTATGTTCAGCAGTAAATGTCTTGTAGCCGATATAATAAAGAAGGATTTCTGTAAACCGCGATAAAGAGTAGGTACGTACGGAAATATTCACACAAGTTATATTCAGTGTGTGTATACGACTTTAGTAATTACTTAAGATTTTTCAAACGGCCAAATGTGAGTGACCTCATCATAAGAGCATTTGGCAATTCATGGAACAAAAAAGACACTGAGATGACATTGAATTTCTGATAATTGTACAAATCCGAGTTATCTTCTAAGAATGCAAGCTACCAACCGCATCTTGATGATTAGCGGTCAAATGCAAATAATAGAACGAATTCTCAAAACCAATCGATTTTAAAGTGACTTTTAGCTGTTAACTTGTCAAGCAGTGTGCAAATATTTATTTAAATCATACAGGACTTTGACTTTGACCCAGAATTTGTTCAAGATTGTATAAACGTCATATTTTTAGATTGCGAAACATGTGAAATGTAACTTCAATTTTGATCATTTTATAAAATATGATCAAGAGTTTCAACGTTTAATTATGACATTATCAGTAAATCCGTAATACTTTTCGAAGACCAAGTGATGGAAGCTGAAGAATTATAAATCTCCCGATCAATTTCGATCATGATGACCAGTCTAAGTAGACTAGCCCATTACGCAAGAGATATTATAGTACACGTGTGTGCGAACACAAGTGCACTCTGTTCCCTCACTCCCTGAACCCGGCGGCAGACCGACACCACCGGAGAAGGAACAGACGCAGGACCTACCGTGACACGTGCGCACCGAGCCACGGGGGCTTAGACTTCCGGACTCTACGAGTCCATAAAATTACCATTATTGGCCCAGGCTAATAATGGTCATTTTATTCAGAATACCATCACCTTCTGGCCGGCGCGCGAATCGATTCCAAGACACGTTGCACAGCAGCGGGTCACCCAACCCACCCCACTTCGTTACATGCATGTAACGAAGTACATGACGTTCTGAAGTTTCTGCCATAATATGCAGACAAGGGATGGAATCTAAGTTTATGGATTGTCACTTAATACTAAAGTTATAGGACATTTTACCTTCTTCTCTAGTTTCATCAGCTTGTTCCTGCGCGTTCAGTACTTCTTGTAACACGGGAGCCTTGATCCTGAAGTCGCGGGCAGTACCCAGGGATAAGTACTGCTGCCAGTTTAACTGCAATAACAAGAGATTTATGTATCGCCTGATAGTAAGCAATTGACCCACGCCACACATGGACACTAAACCCACAACATCAAAGGAATTACAAGTATATTGTCGACTTTTGGGACGAGAGACGAATAAATATCCTAATTATAATATATTTTATAAACAATGGCAATGCTGCAAGTCTCTTGGGCACCCTACCTCACGATAGCGATGAGGAATATTTTTTTTTTGATGCCTTATGTTTAAGATAACATTTTTTTTAGGTGATAATTTAGTTTTAGTTATTTGTATTTTTAGTTGTATATATTTATTCATACTTAAGTTATATAAATTTATATTTTTGTTAAAAAAAGAACTGTTTTTTTAACTTTGACTGCACGGTTGGTGTGGTGGCTGGGCAACGGGCTGCCGTGCAACGAGTCGCGGGTTCGATTTCCGCACGGAACAACACTTTATGTGATCCATAAATTGTTGTTTCGGGCCTGGGTGTCATTGTGTGTGAACTTGTATGTTTGTAAACGGACCCACGACACGGGAGAAAATCCTAGTGTGGGGCAACGTTTTAAAAAAAACTCTGAAGTGAGTGAGCAAAGTAATAAATCCAGAATCTACATTTTATAAACACATGCAGTAAAAAGATCAGCACTGTCCATGAACACCTGAAACACCAGGGGTCGCAGTAGGCACGACCTTTGAAAAAGGAGTTTAAAACCTTATTTATATAATTTTCTGGTTACCTTAGCCTTAGTAGAGAGCATGATGACCCGCTTAGAAAACAGCTCGGCTTCAAGCACAAGCCGCGGTATGAGTTTAGTTTCCCGAAGCAACTTGGTGGCAGTCTCCTTGTTCTGCGAGGCTTCTAAGTACGTGATCAGATTGTCCGTCACCGAAGACAGCTTCTTACCACAAAGTTTTAGGAGACGCTCGAAACTAGACAAAGAAAGGATTAAAAATAGATTATTTAAATACTAAAAGTCTTCCAAAGCCTTCCTTTCCAATAAAAGACTTATTAATATTCCAATGGATTTGTTGGTTGCCTTGTTGGCCGAGTGGTCGCGTGCGACTGCCGGGCATGGGGTCTCGGGTTCGATTCCCGGGTCGGGCAAAGTATTACTGGGTATTTAAAAAATTCTCAGTAGTAGCACGGAGTCTGGAAATGTGCCCGGTATATGGCAATAGGCTCACCCCCTATTACATGGGACTCATAACATAAATAGTGAAAAGTGGGTGTTACATTGTACAGTGGCATAATGTGCACCTCTGCCTTCCCCTTCGAGGATAAAAGGCGTGATGTTATGTTATTCCAATGAACGAATTTTTAATGAAAAATTAAGTAATCATCGCTTTATAAGTGTTATTGAAAAATTGCATTTTCTTTTACCATCCTCATAGCGCCATCTATGACGTGGTACGTAAAGTTTATAACGCATCACCTTTGTAGATTACATTGTAAGTGAAAAATATAAGGCTTTGTTCAATCATTTGGAGATGTCGCTTTACGACATTCGCTATCTTATGAAATGAAGTCTAAAAAAATCGATACTTTTAGAAGTTAGTATTTTTAAAGCAAAGTGCGAAATACCATTAAAATACTCTTGTCCGAAGGTTCAAGTTTATCCGAAAACGCTGCTACACGGTTTCTACCAAATGCGTAGTCCGTTAACTAACTATTACGACACTCCCGGGAGGAGTACGAATGATGACTAGCATATTCAATTCTCTGCACGACCACCACACGGTCATAAAGAACCAAGCAATTGTGCTTTTTTGAAGGGGGAAATCATCGAATTACTTCTCCCGCCTTGGGTTAGGCGAGAGGGAGTGTCAGACTATAATTGACTAAAAACCAACCCGTTCCTACTCCTGCTCTTCGAGTCGGAGCTCCGGCAATCCATTAGACCTTCCGCGGCTCCGTATCGGGCATCAGCCTTATTGGGCCCCATCCGTGGTGGCCTGATGCCTCTTAGAGGCGCGCGCGGAACGCTCGGCGCCGTACGCTCGGATCTGGTTCTGGTCGGGCGGCGTCACAGCTACCCGTGCTCAAAGTCCGCAGACCCGCACTTACTGTGGCCGGAGATCATAAGCAATGATGCCTACCGTACAGTCTGCGCCATCACGGGGTCTATCTGCTTGACGAGCGCGGCCAGCATGGAGTACAGGCGCACGGCGGCGGCCAGCACCCTGTCGCTGGCGGCGCCCACGCTGCAGCGCAGCTTGCAGCAGGCCGCCGTCCACGTCGACACCTGGCACAGCTGTAGCACTACCGACTTGTAGATCTCCGTTAGATCTGTAAGGTTTATAGCAAAATTAAGACGGATCTCTTGATGTTAAGCAATTGATGCCGCCCATGGACACTTGTAATACTAGAAGAGGTACATGAGGAACAGAGAGCTTCATTTACATGTATACCTCGTAGAATCCTCTGGTCCGCAGTATGCACGGCCAGTGCAGCGGCGCCAGTAAGGTCCCTGGCGCGCGCCAGTAGATGGTCGATGGCGCGGGCGCGCGCGGCCAGGTGCGTGCAGACGGCGACCAGTACAGTGTGGCCGGTGCGGGAGTCTATCGAATGGAAGTTTTCTGTCTCCTCCCCTGCTGATGTGTCTTCTTCCTGTGAATAATGGACAGTGTTAAAACTAATATAACGTAACTTAATTTTTGTAAATTACTATTATAAGTTTAGGTTAGGGTTGACTTTGTGAAAACAAAATTTTAATAATATGCTTGCCTCATATTAGTTTAGCATTAAACAATAGAGCTGATAAAAATTGATGTAGGTATAATTATTCCTTTAAGACGAGATGATAATAAAAACTCAGAGCATCAGACTTCCGATTCCTTAAAATCATTATTATTCCATTTCTTTTTAGGATTTACAATCAGGAACTTCGTGCCATCGTCGAACATCGCTTGATCTTCAGATTTCGTAGAGCTCTATCAAGCAACGTTAATAAATCATAATTATACCAATCCTTACATCGATCCTCCCGAGTACAGTGGCGAGTTTGACGAGTAACTCGTCTAGTAGCGCGGCCTCCTGGAGCTCACTGCAGCTGGCCGTCAGTAGGGGGCCTATCAGGGACAGGCAGTCCTGGGTACTCGTGCGGACGTAGTCTTCTAGCTTTACTAGGACCTGGATGTAGCAAGATTACAATTAATAATAATGGTTAAATTGAAATTGAAACTAGTCGAGATCCTTTTTTTTCACTACCTACCTTAATATTAAATAATAATTTTAAATATTTGTACGCCAAAACGGCATAACATGTAGCTCATACTCGTAACTTAACACCATTGCATGTACTCTTGTAATATTACTCATGTTAACGCAAATAAAAAATATCTTTATCTTTATCCTTGTCAAACAGTTACGTGAATAAGCCGAAAACATAATAATTAAATGGTAAATTTTTGGAAAAAAAGTGTTTTATGGCTAAAATTATGATCAATATCACATTTGTAAAGATAAGCCACATATTATTAAAACAATGTAACATAAACTTTTCGCCCAGTTTTTTTGTAAATGCTCTTCTCACGTGGTGGTTTGAGTTTGAGCATTCATCAACACACTTACATCATCACACAAATAATCATCAAGGCGGATTGATGATTTCCAACTTATATTTAGGAGACTTATCAAGAAATAATTAAAATACTCAAGTTGTTTTTTTTTTTTAATTGAGGTCTGTATTATATATTAATTTTTTTTTACTACAGGTTTTTAATGACTGCCTCGATGGCCGAGTGGTCGCAAGTGCGACTACCGGACAAGGGGTCTCGGGTTCGATTCCCGGATCGCGCAAAGTATTACTGGGTTTTAAAAGAAAAATCTCAGTAGTAGCACGGAGTCTGTAAATGAGCCCAGTATATGGCAATAGGTTCACCCCCTATTACATGGGATTCATAACATAAATAGTGAAAAGTGGGTGTTACTTCTGTGTGCACCTCTGCCTACCCCTTCGGAGATAAAAGGCGAGATGTTATGTAGGTTTCTAATAAAAGTGGGGCCGTGTTCAACAGTTAACGTCTCACAATTGATGATGATAATAAGATGTAGCAAACATGTTATAATACGTGTCATACCATTTTTTTATAATTATCTACGACTATATTTCAAGAAAAAAATCAATTTTAACTATAAATGGTCACCATACCCTAGTTTTCAGCGGGCAGGAAGCAGTAGGCGTCTCAAGCAGCATGGCAGCTATCTGTATGAGTAGTCCGAGTTGCTTCTTGACGACGAGGTCCCGTTCATCGGGCACGCTGTCCGCCTCTATGTGCTGCAGTGCGCTGTGGACGTTGTCGAGAATGGTCGCTAAACATTCTGCCGCGGACTCGTTGGAAGCCGCTGAAACAACGATATAGGAATTTATAAAGGTGGTTAAACATAGAAGGTCTAGGCTCAACTTACAGACTATGTCAGTATATTATCAAGATAACAGAGAAAGAATGAGCTTAATAGGATTAATGCAAGGAAGGGGCGAGTTTATAGTCAAACATTACGTATCATTTCAAACTCCATATTTTTGAGAACTTCTAAAACAAATAATACCTTTCCTAAGACAAGGAATTGACGCAGAGATGGCCTGGCACTCAAGCAATCGATTATTCGATGAACGAGAGAACATTTTAATTAACATAACATCATGCATGACTGCCTCGTTGGCCTAGTGGTCGCAAGTGCGACTGCCAGGCAAAGGGGTTCGATTCCCGGGTCGGGCAAAGTATTACTGGGCTTTAAATAAAAATTTGGAGTATGGAATTGTGCCCGGTATATAACAATAGACTCACCCTCTCTTACACGGGACTCATAACATAAATAGTAAAAAGTGGGTGTTACATTGTACAGTGGCATAATGTGCACCTCTGCCTACCCCTTCGGGGATAAAAGGCGTGGTATTATGTTATGTAACATCATGCCTTCTGTTCTTTGACGGGGGAGACAGTGCAATAGTAGTAGGTACTCACTTATAATAGATAAGAAGCAATCCATCTTGAGCATGTAGAGAGGAGAGAACAACAAGGTGAGGCATGTCTTGAACACTTCCAGACATGTTAGCGCTACCTGGTCGTCGAACCCACACATGTTTTGGAACCTGCAATATTAATATTGTAGTTAAAATTTAAGTACTTATTGATCGAATGTAACATGAATGTGTAATAGTTTCAAGTTTGATTTAGTTCGAATATAATAACCTAGTCAACCTGGATGATATTTCTGTTTAAAAAACTCATTAATTGTAAAGATTTAATAATTATATTGTTGTAGCATTTTACTTAGAAAAACCTATTACGACGTTTTGGCCAACGAAGAAATCGAATCCGTGATAAAAATGTTCGGAGCCGCGGAAGACTTAACGGGTTGCCGGGGCTCCGGCTCGAAGTGCAGGAGTAGGAACGGGGTGGTTTTTAGTCAGTAAGAATCTGACTCCCTCTCGCCTCACCCAGGCGGGACAAGTCATTGGACGATTTCCCCCCCTCAAAAAACAAAAAAAAAAGGATAAAAATGTTTTTTTAATTTGACCATTCTCACCTACAAACAGCCTTGTTGTACAGTATCGTGGCGATCCTGACGACGTGCGTGGCGACTGCCTTCTTATCCACGCTGTCGCCGGCCAGCACGGACTGCACGCAGCGCAGGGCCCACGAATGGAAGTCACGACGAGCGCGGATCTGGTTGCGCTGTTCTAACGATGCCCAGCTTACTTCGTCACTGGAATATGATAGGAGAACTAAGGTTTTGACTGCCGAAAACTGTTGAAGACAAATCTTTTTTTTTTCTAATGCGATGGAAATCCTCATTGACTTCCCACGTCGTGGGGACAACGAGGGGGCGTGCCGGACTGTTATCGGCTAAAACCACCGCGGTTTTCCTTCACTGCCTGTGACCGTGACCCGGGTTGCACTTACGGAATCACCACACATTGAAGACAAATCCTCTGCTAACTTCAGTCATCGGTGATCCCCATGGCGTTTAATGTGTTAATGAGGTGTATTGTGAAAGTTACAGGTCGTTTGAGTGAATTTAAAGAAGAATAAGTATTATAAGTAAAAATGTTAAGTAAGCCAAAATTCTATGACAATTTTGGTATTCTAAGGAACCCTGAACAATCGTTGTTAATCGATAATCTGTGTTTTATAATATAATAAGTTTTGTAAAACCATATCAATAATTTGTTTATAGAAAGCAGGTGATTTAGCTTAATTTGATTAAGATTCATTGTCAAATTGACATTCTACAGGAAAAACACAAAAATAAAATAAAAATATTTGACAAATAAATGTGAAAATTACTTAAATTAAGCGCAATATCAAAATTAACATACCTATACAGCAACTCAATAATTTTCTGACAGAACTTGGTGTCCCATAGACACGGCAGTGGTTTAAAAGGTCCGACTTTATCCTTCACCAGGTTAGATAGCTTCACAGGAGCTTTACCCTTCTGCTTTTGCGACTTCTGTGACTTCTGACTCTTCTGCGATTTCACTGTCTCACGCGTCTCATTGAGAGACTTGTTGCCTTTCTTACTTGATTTTGGTAGGACCTGGAAATAGTAGTAAAACATTGCAAAACTATTAATCAACGATCGATGCATCTGGGATCGTAGAAGATATAGACCAAGGTCACTGAGGGGCCTAGGCTCGGCCTAAGCAACACTTTTCGAAGTTTTTGATAACCTGTAATCCTCGGGACAAAAAATAACAACCTGGAACGGCCCACTAGGCAAGCGAAATATAGGAAGACCCACGACACGTTGGGAAGACGATATTAAGAAAATAGCGGGCTCTCAGTGGACTACAGTAGCACAGGATAGAAACAAGTGGAATGCTTTGGAGGCCTTTACCCAATAGGGGTTCTTACAGGATGCAAACTAACCAGCACTAACAATAAATTAACTTTAAGATTTTAATTTACACTAACAACACTAACAGCAAGAATAAAATGTAAAATTACATACCTGTAAGAAATAAATGGCTTTTTTATTTATTTTATTTATTTAATCCTCGGGACGCTAAAAAAGCGTGGATGTGGTTATAGCTTTTGTTTATGAGAGGGCATGTGATGATTAATATAATGACTGTGAAAAAGTTCTGATCACCATTGTCATCTTAGACTACATAACATCACGCCTTTTATCCCCGAAGGGTTAGGCAAAGGTGCACATTAAGGCACTTAATGCCACTGTACAATGTAACATCCACTTTTCACTATTTAATGTTATGAGTCCCATGTAATAGGCGGTGAGCCTATGGCCAGATACCGGGCACATTTCCAGACACCGTGCTACTACTGAGATTTTTTTTAAAACCGGGTATCTCACCCGGTTCCCTAGGCCTAGTCGCACTTGCGACCGTTCGGCCAACGACGCAGACATCTTAAACTAGGTAATGCATAATTTCTTTTTTCGTTTTCTAAGGGCCGATTTTTCCAAAATTTTAACTAAGGAATAGCTTTGAACATTTGACAATGTTTCCATACTAAAAACTATCAAATGTCAATTTCATTATACAGTTAAGATCAACTGATGATTGAAAAATCGACCGTAACAGTGTATAAGGGTGTGTTTACTAATTTGTTGTAGCTAAACAACAGATTTAATGTAAATAGTCAGAGAGATAGATGTCAACATTTTTTTTTGTTTAAAAACGTTGCCCTACATTAGGATTTTCTCCTGTGTCGTGGGTGCGTTAACAAACATACCAGTTCACATACACAATGACACCCAGACCCGAAACAACAATTTGTGGATCACACAAAGTGTTGTTCCGTGCGGGAATCGAACCCGCGACACGTTGCATGGCAGCCAGTTGCCCAGCCACCGCACCAACCGTGCAGTCAATAATAACATAATAATAAAGTTTACCTTAGTCTGTTCCAGGAGTTGATTACATGCTTTGAACAGCTTGTACAGTTTGCTGGCCGTGTCATCGCTGGTGAGGGTCCACTGCATGATAGTGTGGGCTATGAGGGCCTCGTAACAATGTAACGTCTGCTGGACTTTCAAACTCTTCGCCTTTGATTCCGGCGTCAGGTCCGAGAGGTTTGGTTCTTCCTGTTGATAAAGTTTAAAATAATTTTTGTTAGACCAACCATACCGACCATATTTTTGTTATTTTTAACGTTTTTGAAAGAGTAACGAATGAAGTTTTTTGCTCGTTCTTCTCCATTCGAATCTACATTTTGGAATTAGCACATAGCTTCACTGACAGACAGAGTAACAGGCTATTATTTATTTTGTATCTGTTGACGTTTTAAAAGTACGAAATTATGGTTTAATTGAAATAAATGCTTTGACTCGACTATGAATAGAAAACTTTTGCAAGAGGTATGTCAGTTCGCTCTTTTATTGCAAGGACGTTGTTATAAACATAAGTGATGAAAAATATGTGTTAATATTTATAACACAAACTTATACTCTAACAACGAGATAGTCACAAATTAAAGTACCAAATGATTACTTACGTTTTTACGTTTCTTAAATTTTTTCTTAGTAAATGCTTTACGAGATTGAAAAGTCCAATGTTGTGTTATTGTGACAGCACATTTCCAACGCAGTGATTTGGAACTGTGTGTAATATTTGAGAAAACATAAAAAGCATACCTCTAACAATTAAGGTACGACAAATATGTTATAATAAAAATCTCACCATATCAATATCGACGAAGCTGTCAGCATCACACAGTTGTTGCATGACCCTGTTTAGCTTGCTCTTCAGGTAAGCATGGCCTGTCTCCACGGTCTGGCTGGACAGGATGTCCTCCAGGTCCTCGATCTCTGTGGTTTGGAGGAACTGGGCCACTGCAAACAGGAGCTGGCCTATGGGCTCCTGGTGATAGAAGAGGGAGGTGTGAAATTGTGATAGTAATTTTCGTAGTATGTAACTAAAGTATGTGTTAATTGGTGTTCTGATCCTCAGATCAAAATGAGTATTTTAGTTTTTTTTTTAATATACAAAGGATTTAAGAATTGTCGTGGGCGCATTGGTAAACACAATTTGTAGATCGCATCAATAAGACTGTTTAGTTGGAGAACCAATCACGCAACACGTTGCGCTTCAGTCGAGTACCGAGTCCCATCGCCGACCGTACAATAAGATAAAACAACATAACATATCATCACGCCTTTTTATCCCCGAAGGGGTAGGCAGAGGTGCACATTTCGGCACTTAATGTGACTGTACAATGTAACACCCACTTTTCACTATTTATGTTCTGAGTCCTATGTAATAGGGGATGAGCATATTGCCATATACCGGGCACATTTCCAGACTCCTTGCTACTACTAAGATTTTTAAAAACCCAGTAATACCTTGCCCGACCCGGGAATCGAACCCGAGACCCCTTGCCCGGCAGTCGCACTTGTGACCACTCGGCTAACGAGGTAGATAAAACAACCTGTATCAAAAACTAATCTACAGCCGAAAAGTCTACAATACAAAGCCAATACTTAAAGGTATTATGCTGTTATATTTCCCAGTAATTTTACTTACAGTCAACACAACATTAACGCCGTTGATCTGCACGCACTTGTCAATGAGCAGGGAGCCAGCAGTGTCGTCCTCAGGCAGGTACTTGACCAGGTGGTCGTGTAACAACTCTAGAATAGACTCGTGTAACACCGGCTTGTCTTTTGCACAGTCGTATATTTCTGTAAAGAAATTAAAAAATTTTACGACATATCATTTATTTTATGAAGAAGTAAACCAACATATGACTTGATGTCTGTGTTTATCCTACATTTTTACACATCCACAAGGAAACACAAGTCAGAACCAAGCATAATAAAAACAACTTAAGTGTGTGAGAGCCATGCTTCGACGTGAATGGGCCGGCTCGACCGGAGTGATACCACGGCCTCACAGAAGACCGACGTGAAACAACGTTGTGTTGTGTTTCGCCGTGTGAGTGAGGTTACCGGAGGCCCAATTACCCCCCCCCCCCCTTTCCCCAATCCCTGAATCCCTAACAAATTCTCAAATTCTTAATCCAGGAGGCCGGTAACGCACTTGTAACACCTCTGGTGTTCCAGATGTCCATGGGCGACGCCGATTGCTTACCATCAGGTGATCCGTCTGCTCGTTTACCGGCTTATCCCATAAAAAAAACTTACGTGAATACAGTAGTTGTTTGACGAGCGCGTCTTGTACGAGACACCGTCGCAGTATTGATACTACTTCCATACACATCGCCTCGTTGCGGACTCGGGAGGTAACACTTAAATACAAACAGAAAATAAGTATGAATGATGAAAAATAGCCAAAATATAAAATCACAGCGTCCAGTCCTCCAAGTAGTACAAGGAGGTGAATACCATGTCCCACCCATACGTGCCTTTGAGGGCGTAGTACTAAAAATCGAAATGAAAACATGCAACACACATATTTTTCCACACGTAGTTATTATTTACGTTATCGATATCGATTCTAGGTTTGCAAGTCAGTGCCTGAGTGGAACGGAGACCAGATCAAGGCAATTGGGTACTTGCCAACTAGTCAAATTCAATACTTTTTCGAACTGTCAAAAACGACAGTTTTGTATGAATTTTGTACGAGATTGTGTATTGTGACGTCACTTTTTTAGCGCCAAACAGCATACTTATTTGTTAAAAAATTGCTGGAAAAATACTAAAATCAAGTTGGTCATAAAATCAACTAACGAAACTGTGATTATTTTTTAATATTTCATTGTATTGAACAGTCGAAATAATTTATTTTTGATGAAGACAAGTAACCAATAGGCTTATACTTTATTTCATCATACTAAGAATGTACATTAAATAACGGCGAGATAAATAATTGATACGAGGTAACCACAAATTCGAACAAATAAAATTATTATTAAAATTATGAATAGGTACTTACGCATTTCCGTTTTGCGTAGTATGCAGGTCGACAGTGAGCTGCGAGAGGTAGGAGTGTCCGCTGTGCAGGTCGCTGTAGGCCTGCGAGCTACCGCCGCACGCACTCACGCGCACGTGGCGCAGCACCGACAGGAACCCGCTCACCGACAGGCAACGGTGCGGGGACTGTCTGCGGGGGGATGCTTGTGGTATAATATTGCTTATTTTGAGATGGGAGGGAAAACAGACATACTCGTTGATTTGTGGACATTATCATTATTTTTAGGGCCTGTACTCAAAGGGTTAATAGGACTTTTAGTATTCAACTCGTCGAGTACCGTATTTATAGACACAATTGAAGAACAATAGGTTGCGGTCACCGGTGACCGCTTGGTGTTTGACAGTTTAATCTCTGATGCCAATCCATCTGTCTGTTTGTATGTATGACTAAGAACAAAAGCAATTGTTTCTTGCAGTTTTTGTAAAGATAAAAACAAGAATCCTTCATAGGACGGCTGAAGCCTGGACCTGAAACAGTACACTGAATAACAGGAACCAAAAATAGAAGTTCAGTAACATGAATATCCATGTTTTCGTGTGCCAATGGCCAAATAAATACATTTTCTTTCTTTCTTCTTTCTGAATATGTGACAAAAATTACAAGAAATCTTATTGCAAGTGGAAAACATTGTAAAAAAACAATGAAACAAACCTGGAATAAAGTCCTTTTCGGCACACCAGGACAAGCGTATCTCTGATCCTGGTACTGAAGTTGAACAGTGGATGTACAGCATCCAGTACGGCTGCAGGTGCTTTGTATCCAGCTGGAGACGGCTGGCAGTTCTCTAAGATCATGCTCAGTTGGGGACAACGCTCCACTGACACAGGCGTCAACTTGCAAAGCACGTACAGGCATTCTGTTGAAAGAGATTATTTGTGACAGCTTTAAGTATGATAAGCCATAGAGTAAAATTAAATTGGGTACTTTCCTTAATCCAAAATAAATAATTTCGACTGTTCAAAACAATAAAATATTAATAAATAATCACACTTTCATTCATTGATTTTATGACCAACTTAATTTTAGTATTTTTCCAGCAAGTTATTAAGAAAAAAGTATGCTGTTTGACTCTAAAAAAACGTGACGTCACATCATACACAATCTCGTACAAAATTCATAGACAACTGTCGATTTTGACAGTTCGAAAAAAGGATCGAATTTGACTAGTCGGCAAGTACCCAATCACCAATTCACCACCAAGTCTTCCTGTGGGTGTCGTGAGTTGACTAAAGGAATGCATGTTTGACAGAGAGAGGCTGTTCTGCTTCTCAGATAACGTGAACCTTTTCAACTGTGAATCTGCTATTTTCCAGCATTACCTAAAGTTCTTCAAGTGAGAACAAATTTTTGGCATACAGTGGGTTAGTTTATAATACAATTCATTTACTTATATAATAATATAATAAGTGTCCCACACTTATGAGCCATGCTTCGGCACGAATGGGCCGGCTCGACCGGAGTGATGATACCACGGCCTGACAGAAAACCGACGTGAAGCAACGCTTGCGTTGTGTTTCGTCGTATGAGTGAGGTTACCGGAGGCCCAATTCCCTTTCCCTTCCCCAATCTCCCCATTCCCTGAATCCCCAACAATTCCCAAAAGGCCGGTAACGCATTTGTAACGCCTCTGGTGTTCTAGGTATCCATGGGCGACGCCGATTGCTTACCATCAGGTGATTCGTCAGCTCGTATACAGGCTTATCCCATAAAAAAAATCATAGATTAGCTTGCAGGTTTCTTCCGGCCTATCCTGAAATCTGGCCGAATACATTCAGGAATGGAGTCTTGTGTATGACTGATAGCTACTCCCGCATAGTTTAACCCACTGCTCGGCTCGTATCGATCGTAGCGTGATATTTTTGTAGCCTTCCTCGATAAAGGGCTATCCAACAAAAAAACTGCCAGCCTCATTGGCAGGGTGGTTGCAAGTGCGACTGCCGGGCAAGAGGTTCGATTCCCGGATCGGACAAAGTATTACTAGGTTTTTTAAAAAAAATCTCAATAGTAGCACGGAGTCTGGAATTGTGCCCGGTATATGGCAATAGGATCACCCCCTTTTACATGAGACTCATAATAACATAAATAGTGAAAAGTGGAGTTACATTGTACAGTGGGATTAAGTGCTATAATGTGCAGCTCTGCCTACCCCTTCGGGGATAAAAGGCGTGATATTATGTTATGTTATGCCAACAAAAACAAATATTATTCAATTCAAACCAGTAGTTGCAGAGCTTAGCGCATTCAAACAAATAAACAAAACAAAAACTCTACAAGTTCATAAATTAAGTAAAGATATAATACAATAAAAATATACAATACCTGCATACTGCCTCAGCGCGGACTCGGTGCAGAGTTTGTCAGTGAGCTGTTGTAGTATAAAGGGGGCGGTCTCAGGCTGTGCCTTGCTCAGTCGCACCAGTATGAGCTTGCCGTGCGACCAACATGCCGTGGCCGTCGGCTTCGCTCGCGACACCGACAGTAATAGGAACGCGAGGTTGATGAGACCCGCTACAGTCAGCTGACGGTGGTTCTTACTAGAATGATATAAAAATATTGATTTTAGAACATTGATTTTCTCGTGTCGTGGTAGCTTTTACAAACATACAATTTCATGTACACATGACACCCAGAACTTGGAACAATAATTTGTGGAGCACACAAAAAGTTGCTCTGTGCGGGAATCGAACCCGCTACACGTTGCGCGGCAGCCGGATCTCCTGCTACCGCACCAACCGTGCAATGCGAGTTGTTCTTTCATTCCGTATTATAATTTGCGGCAAAACATTTTACATTAATTGTAACTATACTATACTCTATTCGAGGTAGCATTAAACAAAAGTCAAAAAGGTTGTTTTCAGTGTACACTTTATCTAAATCTAAATACAGTATATGCATAATTGCTTTAACAGTTCTTGCTTATAGACAAGCATCCTTGTTCGTTAAAGTAGATATTATCAGTACTTGCAACGTTTTCCATTATTATATGCTTTAGTTATTTATATTTTCGTATGAATGTTCAAATTAATTTTCTTTTTACTTTTCATTGTGCATAATTTTTAATAGGGATCTTGTTTTTTTTGTTTGAAATTAAAATTGTATTTATCACATAAACAAAATACATATTTCATTTATCGATTCAACTGTTCAGTATTTAATTAATATTTAACAATAATCAAAGGTGAATACTATGGGACAAAAACCCACAGCGGACAGAAATGAATTTGTGGAGCTATATGGATAAATGTGTCTATCTATATAAAATAGATTGAAATATATATGTTGTGCACACCTGCTTCTATTAACCTCTTATGTATAATGCAAAAATGAATGACTAGGTATAGTTATCCATAAGCAAATGATGAATAAACAATTGGGTACTTGCCAACTATGAAGTCAAATTCAATACTTTTTTTGAACTGTCAAAACCGACAGTTTCGGATCATTGTGTATTGTGACGTCACGTTTTTTTTTAGTGTCAAACAGAATACTTATTTCTTAAAAATTTGCTGAAAAAATACTAAAATTAAGTTGGTGATAAAATCAATTAACGAAATTGTGATTATTTTTTAAATATTTTATTATATTGAACACTCGAAATGATTAATTTTTGATGCTGGCAAGTACCCATTGGCTTTGACACCATTTAAGTGAGGCACCACGGCGTCACAGAAAACTAGCGTAAAACACCGCTTGCGTTATATTTCAACGAGTGAATCAGGTTACTAGGGACCCAGTACAACACCCAATCCCCAAGAGTCCAGTTACGCACACGTTTGTCTTGTGGCAATAATAAAGTTCAAATTGGCTCCGTGTTTCAGTATATACACATCCTTGGATGGCGCCGATTACTGTCGACTTCTCGTGTGGCGGGCTATCCCATGAAACAAAAACTAAATTCAGTGAAGTTGAAATGCAATAATCATGCTCATGCTTTGACACGTTACCCTTCAAAAACTCTTACAAACAGATTTTAATACTAAGTAATATTAATGCCCACCGCTAATGCTCACCCGACTCGACCCTTCACGACGCTCATTAGATGGCGCTAGTGTGTGATTCTCGTTCATCTTCCAATAGGATATTAGCTAGTGTCACACCATTGGACGTTTAATATTTGACAGTTGTACTGATTGGACAAAGAACCCCAAGCTACTATTGCGTTATCTGCAGCTGTAGCCAAATGCCATTTAGCGCTTGTCTACTTGTAGAATAGAAAACTAAATTATATGGAATTGACGTAAATTTTGACACTTGTCAGTGTCATCCCCATACATTTTGATTTCTACTCTCTCTGTAGACAAGCGTGTTACGCTACGGTGCAATAGACGGCCCAACGGTGTAAATGAGGAACTTTTGTGCATCGCGACAACTTTCCGTACACGAGGCCGAAACTCGGAAAAATTGTCGATCTAATTTCAACCCGTGTAAAGAGCGTCATTCTTGGTACAACATCGACCAATTATCACCTACTTATTGTAATTTTAATTAATTAAAGTTATATTTTAAGAAACAATTTGGTTTCCTTTGCATCCTCCGGCTACAGCCTACGTAATTGGCGCAGTCGGTAGGATACTCGCGGGCCGGTTCGCGAGAGTAAATTGCTAGGATCGCTAATAGTCCTCAAAGTCGCGAGCCACCCGGGTGGTTTATCAAGCACCGCACGAGTATCCGAATCTGGGAGAGCTGCAGCCACAGAGGGGTATCCAGACATCGATACAGTAGAGGTACCATTTTGTGCAAGTAAGTACGCTAGAATCGTTCTAGAGTCGCTTTCCATTTTATCCTTAAGTGTTTCCCTAATTATCCAAGATTTTCCATCCAAGGCAATCTCGGTTATCTAGGTTAGATAGTATAGTAATAGAATTAATATTTTAGACGCTAACAGAAATTTAGAAGCATACCCGTGTGAAAGTAGTAGTTCTCACGCTTCGAATATGGCTGAATCAGTGGATCATATTACAAGGCCCTACGACTGGTGCCGGAATTCGACGGTAACTCGAACGTATTAACTCGCTTTAAATAAATTATGTGATCAACTGGTAAATCAATACATGAGGAACGAGCCAGGTCGTGAATTAATTAATTTGGCATTATTAAATGGAATTTTAATAAAGTAGTAGGGTCGCAGCGAGGTTGATTAATACGAACGGGATTCCAGATTCCTGGGAAGGAATAAGAAGTTCTTTAATAAATAATTGCCGATCAGCGTGATGAAACGTCCTTGTATAATGACTTAGCCCTTTTAACTCAAGGTACGGCAACTCCCCAAGAATTTTATGAACAATGCCAAAATCTTTTAGTACCATTATGACTTATATCAGTCTGCATGAAACGGTAGCCACTACTATTGAATCAAAGCGCACTCTTTATAAAAAACTTACACTACAGTCGTTCTTACGTGGCTTACGTGACCCGTTAGGTTCTCGTATTCGTTGCATGCGGCCTGATACTATTGAAAAAGCCTTGAGTATGTACATGATGAAATGAATACGCTATACTTACAGCAGCGCAATGAACGTGCTCCTGAAAAGAAGTTGCAGTATCAGCATCAGGTTAGTCCGAGATTTCTTATGGTTTTAAGCCACCCGTGCAAACGGCGCCGCCTTCAGCGCACCCGTTTACCTTATCGCCTCCTAGGCCTTTTAATATACCAGGGACCGTCGCGACTATTCACGCCTCAGACTCAACAACCATTGTTGAGGAATCAACCCCCTCAATACCGTGGTCCCTCACGGACTCAACAGATGTTTAGTGCGCCACCACCTAATAATGGACCGCAGAATGTCTTTAGAATGCCAGGCCCTAAGCCTTCCGGGAGTAATTTACCGCAACCTATGAGTGGTGTTAGTCACTACGTTAGCAAACCATTCGCCCCGCGTCCAACCCACGATTGGTCGAGAGCTGGTAACCCACCACCTTCGAATTATTTTAAAACAAAGCAGGTAAATTATAACGATTTTACATGCCCGGTCGAGTATGATTACTACAACGATTTTTACAATACCGATAATTATTATCCTTATGATTATTTCGAAAATTCTTACGAATTTAGTTGCGAGCAACCACAGACTGAAGATACGTACACCATAGAAGAAGTTCCTTGCACTCAGCCTTCTGATAATGAGGATTTTCCGAAGGACTCCAAATCAGACAAATTAAAATAGAAATAAATTTACATACCCAGAGACAGTTACCATATATTCAAATTTCAAATCCCCCGCTCAAATTATTAATCGATACAGGTGCAAATATGTCGTTCGTCAGTCCAGCTGTCGCTCAACAATTCTTTCCTCACGTACCATACAATTACGACCCTTTTGAAGTCACCAATATTCACGCTACTACTAGAACTGACTACTCCATCACTATACCCTGTTTTAAAGAATTTAATGAGTCGGGTGATATTACTCTCTCCGTGTACGCGTTTCACGAATATTTCGACGGATTGATTGGCTATGACTTATTAGAAAAATTAGAATCTACCATAGACTTAAAAAATAAATTGCTAATTACACGGAACTCTAGTAATCCATTATTAATGTATAATTCACGCAACAGCAACCTATACGAAGACATAATACCGGCTAACTTATCTAAATTAATTAATGTCCCTATAAATTCTCAAGACGGTGAAGTTTTCATTCCTGAACAACGAATCTCAAACTGTTTAATAGGCAATTGCATTACAAACGTTAAAGATAGTAGAGGCATAATAGAAGTTACTAACTCATCACGTCATGATGTAATCTTCTCAATGGATCGTCCCGTTAGCGCAGAAATATTTAATATTCAAGGCTTGCATTCTGAACAGTACGATTCCCGTGTTAAAGAAGTATTAGCACGATTACGAACAGAACATTTAAATCCCGAGGAGAAGGCTAACTTAGAGACACTTTGTGCCAAATACGCTGACGTATTCTATATAGATGGTGAACCATTATCTTTCACAAATCAGGTAAAACATTCTATTAAAACTACGGACGAAGTACCAATCTACACTAAAAGTTACCGATATCCTTTTGTACATAAGCAGGAAGTTCAGGATCAAATCTCTAAAATGTTACAACAAAATATTATACAGCCTTCACAATCTGCTTGGAGTTCCCCCATCTGGGTTGTGCCCAAAAAAGCCGACGCCAGTGGAAAAACAAAATGGCGCTTGGTCATAGATTTCAGAAAATTAAATGAAAAAACTATTGACGATCGTTATCCTATACCCAATATTGCTGACGTATTAGATAAGTTAGGCAACTGTCAATACTTCACTACATTAGATCTCGCAAGCGGATTTTATCAAGTTGAAATGAATCCAGACGATATCCATAAAACCGCGTTTACAGTTGAACATGGGCATTTTGAGTTTCTCCGTATGCCAATGGGCTTAAAAAACTCACCATCCACCTTTCAACGCGTGATGGACAATGTCTTAAGGGACCTTCAAAATGTCATATGCTTAGTATATTTAGATGATATCATAGTATTTTCAGTATCCCTCCAGGAACATATGGTAAATTTGGAAAAGGTCTTTCAGAGACTCAGGGAATCAAATTTCAAGATTCAAATGGACAAATCAGAGTTTTTGAAATTAGAAACAGCCTATTTGGGACACATTATTAGCAAAGATGGGATCAAACCCAACCCTGATAAAATCTCGGCTATCCAAAAATTCCCGATACCTAAAACAGCTACTGAAATTAAACGCTTTTTAGGTCTATTAGGCTATTATCGGAAATTTATCCCGGACTTTGCCCGAATAACAAAACCAATGACACAGTGTCTCAAAAAAGGTTCAAAGATTAGTCTAAATGATCCAAGTTATATCAGCTGTTTTGAAAAGTGCAAAACCCTTTTAACTAATGATCCTATCCTACAATACCCAGACTTTAATAAGGAATTCATTCTAACAACTGACGCTTCTAATCTGGCCATTGGTGCTGTTCTATCCCAAGGACAAATAGGTAGCGACAAACCCATATCGTACGCATCGCGCACACTAAATAGTAGTGAGATTAACTATAGCACGATTGAAAAGGAACTATTAGCAATAGTATGGGCGACGAAATACTTCCGCCCCTATCTTTTTGGAAGGAAATTCAAAATTGTAACGGATCATAAGCCATTGCAATGGGTTATGAGTTTAAAGGAACCGAATTCTCGACTTACCCGTTGGAGGTTAAAATTAAGTGAGTATAACTTCACGATCATCTACAAGCAGGGTAAATTCAACACCAACGCGGATGCTCTATCTCGTATCGAAATAAATCACGAGGATGTTAGTTCAATTACAGTTAACCCATCGGAGAAACCACCTTCTCTTACTGGTTCAACCACATTGACAGCCCATACTAGTACCGAAGATCCTATATTAGAAATCCCAATATCTGATGAACCATTGAATAAATTCTACCGTCAAGTATGTCTAGTAGTTGTTGGAGATATTAAAAAACGCCCCACTGTAACCAAACCATTTGACACTCACGTTAAAACCACTATACAGGTATCTGAGTCTAATCTTGAAAGTGATGTTATTAATGCCATTAAAGAAAACGTTAATCCTAAAGTAAAAACCGGACTAATTATTCATCCACCACTAGCTATGTATCATATTATTCCAATTATTCAAAGTAATTTTAAAAGTTCTGCTTTAAATATGGTCTTGACGAAGAAAGAAACAGAAAACGTTAAAGACTATATGAAACAACAGGAAATTATTCGCAATTATCATCAAGGAAAAACTAACCACCGCGGTATAACAGAATGTTATCTTACCTTGTCGCATCGTTACTACTGGCCCAAGATGAAAGAAAGTATCGCAAAATTTATTAATGAATGCAGAGTGTGTGGGCAGGCAAAGTACGATCGAAACCCCGTCAGGCAAGAATTCTCTATAGTTCCTCCTCCAACCAAACCCTTTGAAACTGTACATCTCGATCTGTTCACAGCCGAACATGAGAAATTCCTTACCATAGTTGATGCTTTCTCGAAATATGCGCAAGCATATCATCTCAGAGATGGTACAGCTATAAGTGTCATTCAAGCTCTTCTAACATTTTGCACCCATCATGGCGTTCCATATACTATCATTACAGATCAAGGACCAGAATTTACCAATGCACTTTTCTCGGAATTTATTCGCCTACATAAGATACAGCATCATAAAATACTTGCACATACTCCTAACGATAACGGAATGATAGAACGGTTTCACTCCACGATTCTTGAACATCTTAGGATCCTTAAAATAGAAAAGCGTAATGAACCCGTAGAACATCTCATGCCTTACGCAATTCTAGGTTATAACAGTTCCATTCACAGTTTTACCAAATGTAGGCCCATAGATTTGATCACAGGACATTTTGATCCCCGCGATCCTCTTGATGTCAATTTATCCGAACACTTATTACAACAATACTTAGAGAACCATAAGAAACGTTTAATTCAAGTTTATGAAACGATAAATGAAGCTTCACAATCTCACCGGATTGAATTAACTGAAAACAGAAATAAAAATCGCGAACCTGAAAAGGAATACCATCCTGATCAACAAGTATTCATTCGCAATCCCCTGGCCAGTAGACAAAAGTTAGCTCCGCGTTTTACTCATGATACAGTCTTAGCTGACCTTCCTATACACATATATACCAAAAAGAAGCGTGGTGCTGTTGCAAAGTCTCGCATTAAGAGGAGCCCTAAAGAACCTATATTGTTACAGGATGCTACTCCTCCTAGTACTACTATTCCAGACGACGCAAGGACAAGAAGTAACGATTGACTCTTTAGAAAACGGCCCTGGTATACTCCCCTTTAATTTAGGAACTACCCGAATGGTGTCCCACTACCACTCCTTTCTTAGTTACGTTAATCTAGATAAAATTCAGTATCAAGTTGATTCAATTAGTTTAAAGCTTTCCGAAGTTCGTCCTAGACTAAATAATAAAACTTCATTCTTATTCGAACCACATATAAACTATCTTACGACTAAATTATCTAAAATATATTCGCAATTAAAGACGTTTCAACACGGCCGCAATAAAAGAGGTCTTATAGACGGACTAGGTTCTATAATCAAAAGCATATCCGGTAACTTAGACCAAACCGATGCAATTAAATACAATACTGCTATAAAAACTCTACATGAAAATGAAGAGAAATTAGAAGTTCAAATAAAGCAGCATGTGAGTTTATCAAAAACTTGGATGTTGCAAAACTCTGATTTATTAACCAATATTACCAAAAATCAGGAACGGATAGGCGATGTTTTAAATTCTATGATAAAAAATAAAGACTCGGACTTTACTTATTTCGCCCATATGGCCCAACATCTACTTATTTTAAGTGATAATATAGATAGCTTATTCGAAGCTCTTCATAAGTTAGAATATACCTTAGGTTTTATACGTGCATCGAGCACACCACATACAGTAGTTAGTTTAGCTGAAATTAAGAATATGTTAGTTAAATTAAGGATTTTATATTCGAATGATGAAATTCTTGACTTAGAATTAAGGGACTACTACGATATAATTAGGCTAGGATACTTTTATATGGATAATCAAATAGTTATAGTCTTTAAGATGCCGATTGCCTTCCCTCAAATTTACAACTTCTATAAACTATCCACTATACCTAATAAGAATAATCAAATCCTCCTACCTACCTTACCGTATATAGCAATTTCTGGAAACGATTCTACGTACATGGAGGCTGAATGCCCGAAGGTAAATTCCTTGTACCTCTGCGAAACTAAGACAAGATACGAAAGACCAGATGAACCGGACTGCATCCAGCACCTGATCCTCCACCAGGAACTTCTCCCATCATGCAAACTTACTACAGTCAAATTGAGGAAAGAAGCCGTTGAACAACTAGATGAAAAGCATTACACCATAAATTTCCCACGACCCACAAAGGTGAAGATAGTCTGTAAGCAGGAAATCCACAAAACTCTAGAAGGAAGCTATCTGGCTGTCATCCCACATCACTGCTTTATCAAGACACCACATTTCACTATAGCAAATTCCAACAACCACATTAAGGGATTTGCTCTGGAAATCATACAACTGCCTACATCTAATGAGCTACCGGCGTCAAGGGAGCCACCAGTCATACTAAACTCTATTGCCTTAGAAAATCTGCACTCCATTAATAAGAAGATAATGTTAGAAACTCCAGTAGAATTGAGCAACGTCACCGATATGAGCCTGTACCATACAACTATTCCTGTCTACCTTATACTACTACCGGTGCAGGTGCACTCATTATTGCACTGATGTATCATCAGCAGCGATCACAACATTCTCAGAAGAACCAGTCTTTAGAAGGTCATAATTTAGCAGCTTCTAGAGAGAGTGCTGAATCCCAACAATCAAGGAAGATTAATCCCAGCGAGATTATAATTGACCACAGCAATATTTCATCATCCCTTCCACGCGAGATTTCGAAATAGTTGCTGATCTTCGGGGGGAGGTGTTACGCTACGGTGCAATAGACGGCCCAACGGTGTAAATGAGGAACTTTTGTGCATCGCGACAACTTTCCGTACACGAGGCGCGAACTCAGCATAAATTGTCGATCTAATTTCAACCCGTGTAAAGAGCGTCATTCTTGGTACAACATCGACCAATTATCACCTACTTATTGTAATTTTAATTAATTAAAGTTATATTTTAAGAAACAATTTGGTTTCCTTTGCATCCTCCGGCTACAGCCTACGTAATTAGCGCTAAAGTGGCGTTTGGCTAAAGGCCCAGGTGAGAAAAAAACGGTAGCCTCCATTGCGGACACACATTTGCACATCGATCTCAAATCGACATTGGCGTTGACGTGAATTAAGGATTAATTGAAAAAAATGCTTTGACTTTGATTGATTTTGTGCAGTGTCGTGAACGAGTGTGTGTGTGCGGCGGGCGTAATACACAAACATTCATAATAATATTTCAATGAGGTAGATTTATAAAAAGTTACATTCGACAACTTTGTCATGCTTCCAGTGTATGACAAGACAAACATTCTACCACGCTACTCCAAACACCACAATTACAAGCAATTTTGAAAATTGTAACCTCAACAATGCAATTCTGTAACAAGCCAGGGTCTGAATCAAAGGGTTCAGACCCTAAACCCCTCGGCATGTCAATCACACTCGCAACCACTTTTCTAACCACGACTAACGGATAACCTGATGGTAAGCAATCGGCGCTGCCCATGGACATCCGTAACATCAGAAAAGTTCATCATCATCAACAGCCTATAAGTGGCCACTGCTGAACAAAGATCTCTTCTCGTACTGAGAAGGTTTAAGGATTGATCACCACGCTTGCTCAATGCGGGTTGGCAATTTCAAACTTATAATTAGAAATTATAAGCTCAGGTTTCCTCACAATGTTTTCTTTCATCATTTGTCAGTCGTGTCTAAATATGATATATTATGTACATTCGGAAAAAGTCACATTGGTGCTAGCCGTTGGTAGGTTTTAAATTTCCGTCACATCACGACATAAATAGAAAAATTACAAGTGCGTTTCCGGCCTTTTGGGGTCAGGAATTTGAGGATTGCGGACTTGGGGATTGGCGACGGGGGATGGAGGATTGTGGGATTAGTAAGCAGTAAGCGGTCACTCACTAGAAACCAAAACAAGCGGTTTTCTGTGAGGTGTACTTCAAATTACTATGTGGCAACTACATGAATACTAATTAGAGTTACTGGACTCTACTACAAACTTTAGCACGAATAGGGATGATGATGAAAGAGTATTTAAATGAACCAATAATATTTTTTTCAGTTAGATAATGACAACATATTTAGAAATGAAAATGATGACATTTTTATGTATGTAATCTAGCAGATGGACATTAAATGAATGATTCATCATCCCTATTGCTGTACTTACCTCTCAGTGGTGAGAACTTTGAGTAGACTGACGACGTCGACGTCGGGCGGTAGTACGGCGCGCACCCACGCGGACTCCCGAGCACGGAGGTCGTCCATAATGCGCTGCTCTATCGCTGACTTTACTAACTGTAAATTAAACATAACTTTTATTGTACTTATTTTTTATTGCCGATTAATTACAAACAATATTTATACAAGGTAAATATATAACTGCACTGTTGGGGCAGTGGTTGGACGAGCAACTGCTGTGCAATGTGCCCTGCGTTCATGTTCAATCCCGCACGGAAAAGGCAACCTATCAGGATAGTTTTTGTACAAATACAAATGTTGTTTTATAAATTAGGAGTTCAATATCCGTAAAACATTCAAATCGAACATAGAATCAAATAATACCAGTAATGAATACAGAGACTGCCTCGTTGGGCGAGTGGTCGCAAGTGCAACTGCCGGGCAAGGGGTCTTGGGATCGATTCCCGGGTTGGGCAAAGTATAACCAGGATTAAAAAAAAACTCAGTACTACCACGGAGTCTGGAATTGTGCTCGGTATATGGCAAAAGCCTCACCCCCTATTACATGGGACTTATAACATAAATAGTGAAAAGTGGGTGTTACATTGTACAGCGGCATGATGTACAGCTCTGCCTACCCCTTTGGGGACAAAAGGCGTGATGTTATGTTATTATGAATAAAGAGTATAACTCACATTTAAGCACACAGTTTTGAAATCACCTCCTTTTTCTGACATTGCCATGGCCAAGTCTATGATGAAGGGGGATCTTAACAACTGTGTCTTCGGCCAACTCTTCAAGTGCTTCCGAATTAACTCAGCGTCTGCAGCACCACGCGTGAAGTGGAACATGCAGGTCGACAGACAGCGACTTATCTCCTCTGAGCTGTGGGATGCTGAGAAAAGCACATAGGTTGTATGTTGGTAGGTATGGGTTGGTATTTATTTATGAACTAGCTGTTAGTCACAAAAGGATAAAAGTAGCCTATACCAATACACGCAGCGCCATCTATACCAATTCTTCCCTCGGGAATACCAAAATTTTCCGGGATAAAAAGTACCCTATTATTTAATCCGGAATTCTAATTTTACGTCTGCAAAAATTCAAAGCAATCGGTTCAGAAGTTACGGCGTGAAAGCGGAACAAACAAACAACAAACAAACTCACTTTCCCATTTATTATAGTATAAGGATTTTAAAAAAATTGACGACACATGGTAGGTATGTCGATTGCTGGTTAGATTTGACTTAAAAATTATAATTTGTATTACTGAATTTGGTTCGATGTTTCGTCTCAGAGTAGTCAGATGGGCAAAGAATTGTTAATTTAAGTTTTCCAAATATAGAGTATATTCATTTTGTCAATCTCGTTGGCATCGTGTGTTGTAGTCACAAAAAACATTCATATTGCCCACGAAATATTGGCTGTTTTACAGCCTAAAGTTAAAAATCGGCAATGTTTTGCAACATTCCTGAGATATTGCAACTATCAAATTTTTGAGATACTCAATCAAAGGTCAGATAAATTACCAGACAAACAAAATAATAAATAGGATAGTCGTATAGGTGCTATATATCGGTGTAACTAGTTGTATGCGCGAATTCTTCCGCGTGGAAACAGTAGCGTAATACCTTAGTACATCAGCTACCAATAGAAGTCCTGTCAAAATCGGTCCAGCTATTTCAGAGATCAGCCAGAACAAACGGACCGACAAAAATGATACTTATATGTATAGATGTACAGATGATTCTGTAACTCACTAATATCATCTAAGTCAATAGTGGTGGACTCGGAGTCTTGTGGCGGGGGCTCCAGCTTCGTGTACAGGCGCACGCTGAAGTAGTGGTTAATGTGGGCCAGTACTATCTCCATGTCATATAATCGGCATAATCTGGAATACAATCAACGTTTAATATTATTTTGTGATCTGATCACACACATTTTAGTGATCATTGGTTAGAGACGTTGACTGCCAGTTAATGATAGTTACCTGAGCAACTGATGCAGTAGCGGTGGTATATCATCTGGTGGCAAGTCGTTGAAATACGAACAAAACTTGTTCACGAGCTTCTTGTGGTCATTTCTCGACAATTGTATGTATCTGCAAGTACCACACATTTGCTTATTTACAATTACTTACTTCCTCGCGGTTTTACCCGCTCTGCTCGACTCCTATCGATTATAGCGTGTGTTTTAGCCTATAGCCTTCTTCGATAAATGGACTTTCCAACACAAAAATAATTATTCTAATCGGACCAGTATTTCCTGACATTACCGCGTACAAACAAACTCTTCAGCTTTATATAATTCGGTTTCACCCGGTCTGCTCGGCTACTATTGGTCATAGGTACTAATTCTTATGGTACTACTAGCTTCTACCCGCGACTTCGTACGCGCAATCCCATTTTTTCCCGTTCCCGTTCGTGATTTTCGGTAAAAAGTAAAAAAAAGTGCTGGGTAAAAAGTATGTCTGTCGCCTGGTTCTAAGCTACCTCCCCACCAATTGTCATCCAAATCGATGTAGCCGTTCTTGAGTTATAAATACTGTAACTAACATGACTTTCTTTTATACATATAGATTGATAATGGTAGTTGCTAACATAATGTAAGCTGCTTCATCTATTCAATTGCCTCCTATTGGATAAAAAAGGTATGACTTACTTGAACATGGCAGCCAGTGGGACAAGTTGTTTCTCCAGCCACTTACACTGGTAAAGAGTCTGCACGCACTGATCTTTGAACTCCGTAACAGTTAGATCTGAGCCGCAATGCTTGATTGTGTTATGCTCGCCCAAGGTATTAAAGCACTCAGGTAGTACATATTTCCAACTAGAAATGAAAACAAATACTTAGGCAATATCCTTTTCTATAGTCAGTCAACTTATTTGGTATATAGGGTGTAAAGGGAACGCTTCCGACCAGAAAAAAATATTTCTTAATCGCTTTTGTTTTCATATTATTCATGCAACGTCAGCCTTGAGCTGATGAAGAAGAATTGTTGTAATCACTTGATTACAACAATTATTACATAAAAGAAACATTTAATTACTTTTATAAAACTGTAACTTGTTCTTTACCATCACCTGTCAGCGTTTTTCGGGAGTTTCCGTTTCCGTTTACACTCTGTATAGATAAGAAAATGAAGACTTTCAACACTGAGACAGAAGCTACTATTATATTATACTAGTTACGTCTGCGCGGTTTTACCCGCTCTGGATGACTCCTATTGATCATAGTGTAATGTTTTACAGCCTATAATCTTTCTCAATAAATGGACTATCCAACAGAAAAAGTTTCATGAGTTTCATGAGATTAGCGCGTTCAAACAAACAAACTCTTTATAATATATAATACTAGCTACTTCCGCGTGGTGTTACACTCTGCTCAGCTCCTATTGGTTGTAGCGTGATGTTTTATAGCCTATAGCCATCCTCGATAAATGTGCTATCCAACACAAAAAGAATTATTCAAATCAGACTTGTAGTTCCTGAGAAAAAAACAAACTCTTCCGCTTTATATTAAGGAAAAGCCATATCTTTTGTAATGAGTAGCTGAGTGGCCAATGTTTACTTAATGCTCCAATGTATACTGTCACTGTCTTAACATGCAAATAAAGAGTTTGAGTCTTTATTTTCTTAACTGCATACCACGGCCCACATACTTTATACTCACGTAATATTAACATCATTATCTTGGATGATGGATTGTATGCTTTCATTGGCCCAGCGTACCACATCATCCACAGACAACTTGGGGAACTCCACACATATCCTGCCACACATTTCACTACAGTGAGTCAGAGATACAGCCTGCTTCCTTAAAGTCTGGAGAGTAAGGTCCACAATCTACAAATCAAAATAGTAAAGAATTAAATTCGTAATGGGAATATATCATTTTCCTCTCTACACCGCATGAAAAAATAATTAATAAAGTATTTTTGTTATTCAACATACTAGGAAACATGTCAGAACATGATCCGGCAAAAGTAAAGCGTCATGTTTACCTGCGCCTTTATCTTCGAATTCGAATCCACATTATCAGGAAATCCATTGAGAATGCAGTTTATTGCTTCTCCAAAGTCTCGACATAACACAGTATGTGGTAAAAACTTGATTATCTGAAACAATTACATTATCGCTACCAGTTTTCCATACAAACATTTGTTCGAATCATTTAAATTTTATAAGAAAATACCCCAACCATTTCGACATGCTGCTTACAAAATTCGTATAACTCTACTCTTGGGTGGGCTAGACGTCCATATTCCTTTATTGTACTAATTAATTTGTTGTACTCCATTATGGTTAGAAATGTTTCTTTGTTTACAATTTCACATGTGAGGCCATGTCAATGGCTACGCCAAGCCAAAATATTCAAAAATGATCAAATTCAAAATATCAACAATCAACAATCCACAGATAAAACATGATCAACTGTCAAGTGTCAATATCAAATACCCATATTATTCATCAATGACCCATAGTCTATGGCGGACGGCTCATGTCTAGGGTTCCGGTAGGTTTGCTTAACAAGCTGGCAACACTACGGATTTAGGAGTTCCAGCGCCAATATTTCGTATTTTAAGCATTTTTCACAATAACCTCTAGATAGAAGAAAACATTGTTAACTTTCTAATTTTCCAACTCTAAAATATTGTCGTATAATTTTGCGTTACGAAATGTTCAAAAACATAACTGAATTTTACTACAAATTAATTATGTTTTTAATAAGTTAGTGGCAATTTGCTCAATATGACATGACATCCCCATAACGTCTTTTTTGATGACGTCATCAGTTTATGTTTAGCGAGTGAGAAGTTACGAAATTGACGAATTTCATTTGTTGCGCACGTTTGTGTACAATTTAGTGTACGCGCTTTTATATTTTTAAATCGTAACACACAACACGTACTCATATATAGTATAACGTTCAAAATCGAAGTCCCATGTGTAGTGTAACTGAAAGTCACCGAGACATTCGTTACGTTACTTTTGGCGGCATCGCATGAAGCCACAGAAATAGATTTCCTTGTGCAATATCGGCATGTATTAAAAATTCGGTGAAGTAATTTGAATTTCGGTGGAATTTTGGTGAGATCATCAACCTTGGATCGTTGAAAGCGAGGTGTGAAGATGGTGTAAGGATAGTGATAACAACGAGGCAGTATCAGTGATAAAACATGGAAAACCCGACGGTTAGAGAATTGAGGTCAAGGTCTCGCTCGAAGACACCCTTCCTGCGGTCGAGCTGCGACCGTGAGAACTGCTTGGATGGCGAGGAGCACACCCATCACAAGGGAGGACGGAAAACACCAGTAAAAAGAAGCACCCCTATCAAGTAAGTACCCTAACCGTTATCACTTACTACCTGGAATCTCTAATCTAGAACAAAACCTAAAGAAGACTATTCTTCTGAGTCTGAGTTTGTGTACTAATGACAAGAACTTCAATTCTTATTAGAAAATAATATCAACATTTTAAGCCATAACTTGAACCTTGCTATCACAGCTTAAAGTATTGGAAATATCAAAGATTACAATGAGATAAACATAAGTTTATCTTTATTTATGTCACAACTATATCAAAGATTGATTTGGTAAGACCCAACATTTTATTTTCATTGATAAAGTGACTTCAATTCATTTTACATGAAAATATGCAAAACTTTCAATCCTGAAAAACACTGGTCAGTGTTAAGGGTACTAAGTTTTTTAATATTATACATTCAAATGTGATCTAAATATTTTTATACCTAAAAACAATTGTTTACTTAATAGTTTCAGCTGTTATAGTTACCAGGATAACAGTGACAATAACAATTCTTAATAATTAAATACAAATATTCATTCATACAACATATTGAAGTCTCATACAATAACATATGGTATGGTGCCTACCATACCAAAGAGGTTTATATTTTATCAATGAAACAAGGTAGAGGAAGAAGGTTTTATAATCAATGAAGATTACACTTTATCATAAACAAGCACCCACAAGTTTTTTTTTAAGATTTATGTGACAGTTTGGTCACAAGGTTATTTAGGGCCCAATTGAGGACAAGTTTTGTGTACAATGATGTCACATCACATAGATTTAAGGTCATAAAGGTATATGGTTTTATAGTGACCTTGTTGCTACTATGCACAGCTCTGATTCTGAGAATATTGGTCATAGATTTATTTTAGTTTAATGTTGTAATGGAAATTGTATTTGCAATGCATGAATAATTATGTAAATAATCGGTCACAAATTTATTATTTATTGAATTTCGTTAATAACTAAGAAATCATATGTAAAACTTGTGAATATTTTATAATGTTCTAATATTCTAATAAAGAAAAGATAAATAATAATTTGACTTAATAAATTAGGTCTTTCTGATAATTAATTATTCCAATTCAAGTTACATGATAAATAAAATAAAAATAGTAGCAATCTAACATTTTAATTAGGACTATCTGATTATTAATTAAACAAAATGTAAACGGATACAAAGTAATCAAATTAATAAATTAAATGCTTTCTTTGATAAGAATAAAATGTGAAGGAGTCTGTAACCTTGGCTAGCGGAAGTGAGTCACTTGATAACACAGACCTGAACCAATATAATTGATATTCCACCAATATTGGACCAAACATTTGTTTTCTGACCAATTAACATGGTAAAGTTGTTTGTAAAACCATGTTGATAGCAGAGTTGGGCAAATTGTAATCAGATTAATGATTAAGGATTACGATTACATTTTGTAATCATCAATCAAGATTACAGATTACGGAAAGTAATCAAGAAAGTAATCATATCGGTGATTAATGATTATTAGTTTGTAATCGTAATTTTGATTACTTTTTTGATTACTTTTTTGATTGATGCATACTAACTACATTTAGGAATTGAGTTACAAAATTTGGTGTAGAATTATTAAAACCACTAATTTTAACTAGTTTTGGCCGACATAATGTACAAATTTCTGAATACGTAAAAAAAATTCCATCAAAAATGATTGGTAATGTCTAAAGTTGTTCATGGTGCACGGTTTCAGATTCTGAATTAGTAGATAAAGACGAAAAAGAACTTGACGCCATTTTACAATAAATACTGATTTTACAATAATAACGTTTAAACACCAAAACACATAGGCCAATACGTCACGGTTTAGACTAGTAAATCAATTTACGTTTATATCCTTGCGCACTATTATACAGACTGACTGCTTGCGCTATGGCATGGTAAAAGCGGGGTGCAGGCGGCGGACGATTGGCTTACCGGCCGTACCCCGTACCCCACCCAACTCCCGCACCCCGCGTGCCATATCTTCGAAATGCAATTGAGCACGCAGAAATTCTTTTTCGAATTTACTTAAGGATTTAAATAACGAAAGAGTACAAAACGTCCATGACATCCAAATTGGATCAGAAGTTTTTAGAAAAACTCAGACATACAAGATACATACTGATTGAATATAGAACCGCATTTATTAAAAATATGTTTAAAAAATTAATCAAATCTACCCATGTAATCAAGATTACTGACTATTGTAATCAAAACTAATGATTACAAATGTAGTCATGATTGAAAGTAATCAAGATTAAAAGTAATCATGATTGATGTAATCATGATTACTTTCAATCAGATTATTAATCCGATTACAAAAGTAGTTGATTACGCCCAACTCTGGTTGATAGTATCACCACTAATATGATAGGCAAACTGCCAGAGATTTGTACTACATAGTATGATGCAGCCAAAACACTATAGCTAGATATGTATAGCAAATCAAGGTCAATTCAACATTTGTTTATGTCAATACACCAGACTGTTATGTTGGTATTTTGTAATCTTCTGGTCATAATTGATGGGCTCATAAATAAGGTAGAATATAAACGTTTATTTCTCTTTTGGGATTTATGAGCTACATAATAAGTCTCAACTGAAATGCTCTTTAGTTTTGACATGCTAATCTACAGAGATTAGCATGTCAAAACTAAAGAGGTACAGACCTAGTAGACATATTGTAAAAAAGCTTTTGTTGGTACTTGATACTCAGTACCAACTCCAAAATAGATTAAGAAATATCCAGAAATATGTAGAATTCATATTCTTGAACAAAAAAACACCCTTGATGACTACAATGCAGAATAACTTAAGTTTGCGATGAGACCTAAATCTTTTCACCTTCTTTCTTATTTCAATTTAAACTTATTTCTCAGGCAACTAAACCAGCCAGCGAGTACAGTGACATCAGAAACGATAACAGAAGTAGAGGAAGAGATCCCGCAACCATTGCACCAGACTCGACAGGCCACTAGGAACGCAGCACAGCTCATCAGGACATCAGACTACTCCTCGGAGGAGAGCCTTGACCGTCTGAAGGGACACTCCAAAGAAGTTGTCCAGGTAAATATAGTTTTAAAACTTTTCATGAGCATTTATCATAAAACCGCTTCCATTACGCCTTGAATGCGACATATAGATGAAGGTATTCTTAGATTCATTTGTACCTACTTTTTTAATTTCATTTCAACTTGGTTGCATTGTTTTTTTTATCAGTTACATAACTGATAATACTCTATATAGACACTAGATTGCGTGCACCAACACCAAAATCGAAATCAGAAGTTAAGGTCATGTAAAATAAGGAATACCGAATAGGTATAGGTATTTGGAGATCGTAATCGATCGTGAAACGTCTGTCATACTTGACGAAGATAAACTTCTTAGGCATTTGCACATACACGCTAATGAATACTCCATTAGTTCATTCATGGACAGCGCGACGCGTGGAAAATGTAAACAAAGGTTGCAATGTCCAAGTCCGTTGTCCACTTAGTTTGCACATGATGTTCTATGCACCTGGCTGTTGTTCTGTCACCACACACCTGTACTATGTTATGTTTATGTTATAACCGCGAGATGTCACGGTCGTAGATGCTATCAAGATGCTAAGAGGTTTATTTCAAATATTTAAAAGAGTATTGAAATTGTAGTTTTGTAGTTCTTCTGACGAGTGCTAAGACGATGCGAATGTTTAATGCATTTAGTATGTATTACTAGATACACATCTCAAACCTAGACTTAGCAATGCTACTGAAATGCGAGTCATAAAACACCGAATAGCAAATCGAATATACAGAACGTCCAATAGACTGAAACACTAAGGGGAAAATCTCGAAATTCCTACGGAGAATCCCGAAAATCCTAAGAAAATCATCGAAATATGGAAATACCTATTCTTTTTTTAGCATATGAAAGCAAAAGCTAGTGAGCAAATAACAGTTTTGACCTATTACCAAGACGTAAATATTAGCTAGGCCACCTGGCCTAACGGGTAACATCCGTAATTCCGTATACATATCAAAATATCAAAGTCAACACGCCTCTCTCGTTGTTTACGTTACTGCAAATCACACATCCATCTGTCCGATATCTGTTTACATAATAAATAATATAGCCCGCAATACAAACCTATTTAATTGCCTCTTTATTTTATTGATAGTGATGTCTTTATAGATCGCATCTCAACTTTACAATCTGCTTTCTATCAAAGGTACTTGTGCACCAGAGAACTCGATGTCAGATTCTTTAGTCCTGTTTCACCACTTCTATTTATGTTTTTGTTAATCTAATTGCTATAGAAATTGGCTTATGAAATCTATGTACAAATTAGGCTTGAGAAACTTATTTGGCGGTTATGGCATTACAAGTCAAACATATGCTCTAAAAATATTAGAAACGGCTTTCAGTGAAGTACTAACTCGCTCTGACTGGCTGATATTATGGGATCACATACTTATTGAAAGGGACTGCGTGGCTATCGTCTTGACCTCCCCTAGCTGGCTAATTCCAGAAGACCGCTAGGCTATCAAACTGGAGTTAGTCGTACTAAAACAGGGCCTTACATAGGTATAAATCCAACCAAGGGTTGTCAGGAAAAAAGATCATCTTGCCATTATTCACATTACCTTGGTTATATTATTTTTTTCTTATAATTTATGTGGAGAATGCAATAAATATGTATGTAGGTACTTACAATAAACTAACATTTTGTACCCAACATTCCACCAGTAAGAATTAGATTAAATGCAACATCGTTTAATTAATTACGAACCGTCTGCTGCATGGCTATCAGCTCATTTAGCATATCACCATGAATGGCATCGGTTTCCGTATAAAGAACGTCATTGGACTAAATTTACTTGAAGCTTTATCTTCAATGCCTACAGTATTAAAAGATTTAGATAAGGAGTGTGCAATATAAACAACAATGTTAAGAGTTCTAGTACCCGGCGATAAATATTGCACAATTGACTTTTATAAAGGGACAATTTTGTTCTACAAAACTTTGTCTTTTTCATCTTTTTATGCTTCGAACAGAGTGCTCATCTAGTTTTAGCGTCACACGATCATGAGTAGTATACGCGGGGGACTTGGTCAATTATCTCTCCATAAAAATTGGATGTGCAATATCTATGGCCGGGTAATGTACAAGCTACGTCGGCCGAATCTAGGAACAAGGTCTACAGAAATACTCTTTGTCGTAACCTTGAGCGAATTTCGGTTGAGTTTATAGTTTATGGCGTATTTAGCAACTTTGTACGAGATGTGTGCCATGATTACCTACTTGTCGGATTTAAAATGTACATAAATATGGACTTGTAAAGTCGTAACTCTTAACCTCATCAGATCAGAGAATTCAACGTATATTTACAAGTAGAGCTTTAAAATAACAGCTCAATCGTTGATTCTATAAATTTTAATTAAAACTTGTAATAGTGGACACGCTAGGGTTGCATGTTTCGGGTGCATTAAACATTTTAACCGCTTTAATAAAAAGTCGCATTTGTATATTAGCCGCACCTCACCGTGTAATGCCGTTAGTCTGCCGTGCCTCCAATAGTACGTGTTTAGCTTATGAAAATACTTTATTATAGCGGTTTTTTAAGGCCTAGAAAAATCTCGGTTCTCTTTGAACAGCATCGGTCAAAAATATTTCTATACTTTAAACTTTGTACGCAAAATAAGCAGCTGCGACCTATAACCGAGTGTTTCACCCTAGATACTTGTAGCTTGCGTCACGCCCTAAGCAAACACCAGTAATTGTTGTTACAAGGACTCGCGTACGTATTTATGGGAACCAAAACCGGCACTTGGTTGTAGTCTTTCGCCATGTCTGCATTACGAACAAAACGTTCGCGAATTCCGACATATTTGTTTTTGCTTTTCATTCGCCCGCTGATGTAAAATGAACAGTACGCAAACATCGTTCCAAATATTCAATTTACTTAGTTTGTTGACCTCATAAATAAATCAATAAACGCTTTTAACCTTCATCATAATTATACTTTCAAGTTTATATGCACCGCTATCTCTTGTCTTAATGTTTAAGATAATCCCATCTCTATTTGCTTAGATCGTTCACCTCCTTTCAAGTTCAGCTGCACTATGCTCGTCCGTCTTAATTGAAAAGCAATTATAACCGAAACATAAATAACAATCAAGCAATTGAACTTAACAGACGCCCACATGTTCGTCTAACAGACGTTTCCTCCTGCTTACACTCCTTATATTTAAGCAGTTTCCGCCAGTAACCGCATAAAGTAATGTTAATGTATTCTATTGTCACACAGAACAGTGGCAATAAACCTGAATCGATTCACATTAGCATTCAGTCACGGAAGTCTAGAACAATATGATAACACTACACTACTTAGCTATTGAATCTAAATATTCAGCTTTGAAATGCGCGCGCTATTAGCGACCGGCGCGGCGACCACCCAACCACCAGCCAGACGCGCTTGACACTTCATATTTACAGCATTTGGTCTTGAAAAATAATGAACATGACCGTTAGATAAACACCTACATTTCGACGACACAATAATTTATTGTTAACTGAGCTTAGTAACGCTATGCGCTTACTGGCCGCCGGTCCTGCCGGTAAGCACTAGAAACAGGAAAACATAGCGATTATCCTTCCAAATATAACTGGAATCAAACTTCCCCCGCGTGGTTTATTTTTGAATTGCCCATACTTCACGTATGGGGATTATTATTTCAAGCCATCTGGCGCCTTACAGTCGCTACGCGTTGATAGCACAGTGCATTAGTTTCTTAGCAAGGATAGTAATAATTACTAATTTAGGAGAGTGATTCCAATTCCAAGATTCCTGACCTAGTTTTGGGTGTGGTGCTTAATTTAGAAATATCCAAGGATCGTGTAGAGGGAGGCGCGGTGCTATGAAGTTGCTATGGTGATCCGGTGAGTGAATTTACGCAATTGTAGTGTATCAATCGATATGCGGTTAGTTCAGTGAGGTCTGTGTGCGTTGAAGATGTTTTCTCGGGCGTTCAAGGTCGGTTACTGATTAGCCCACATACATAAGTGTAGTGCATGCATACATTATCTAACGCTCGCTACGGTTGTCTGTACTTTAAATTCTCCGTCACGTCGTCGCTGGTTGTTTTTTTTCAAATCAAATCAAATCAAATCATTTATTTGCACAAAACATGGTAGGTAACAAGATGTTGAATAAAATGTTTATGTACAGCATGTTTTGCCGTGGAACACAGCGCGCAAAAGTATTATTAAATGAAATACATTAATACGAATGAGTCATTTTACAATATAATCAAATTAGTATTAGATAAATAAAAATTTCATGAAAATGTCAGTTAATCAAAGTGAACGTCAAGTCAATTAGGTATACATTTAATTTAATTTAAAGAATAATATGAGATACAATTACATATTAAAATTATTTCATTTAAAAATTCATGAATAGTATAATAACATTTCTTGGCCAGAATTATTTTCAATTTATTTTAAATAATCTTACATACAATTTCTAATATCATTAGGAATTTTATTATATATTTTTGGCGCCATACATAATACGCTTTTTCGTGCCAGAGTAGTTTTTGCACTATGCAGACACAGTCTATTACTATTAATTTTGCGCCTGTTTCTTTTTACCACATCAGAAATTTGTTCAAATAGATGAGGGTTTTTATGAACAAACAGTGCTGTCTCTAATATGTATAATGACGGAAGTGTTAAAATTTATGTGCTATAAAGGACGGTTTACAAGAGTCAGTCGAGTCCAGGTGAAACATGGCTCGTATGCAACGTTTTTGGGCCTTAAAAACAGCGCATTATCTGTTGAGTTTCCCCAGAAGATTATTCCATACCGTAAGACAGAGTCAACAAGGCCGTAGTAGGCCGTGAGTGAAGCATCGATGTTCACTACTGGGGCCAATCTGTACATAGCATATGCAGAACTGCTCACCTTTTTGCATAATTTTGCTATATGCGCCTTCCAATTCAACTGCCTATCGATAGTTAGGCCTAGGAATTGCGCTGATTCTACCTCGTGTATAGGGTTACTATCGTAATCTATAAGAATATCATGAGGCTGAGGTCTCTGGCTAAAGTGCATAACTTGAGTTTTTAATAAGTTTACTTTAAGATTGTTATTATCTAGCCAGTTAATAATTGATTCCAAGCAATTGTTTATGTCGTCTTGATATAATTCTTTTGTCTTACACTGTACAGATACAGTACTATCATCTGCAAAAAGCGACATTGGGTGGGTGGTAAATTAGGCAGATCATTTATATAAATGATAAATAAAAGCGGACCCAGTACGCTGCCCTGTGCACACCAAAAGTAATGCTACGCGACTCAGACAAATAAGATTCTTGATTCTTAGTCATAATATTAATCTTAGATATAGTTGTCATCTGAGATCTATTAAAAGAGATAGATTTTAGTAGATCCAGAATACTGCCTCGTATACCATAAGATTCTAATTTGTTTAATAGTATTTGATGGTCCACGTAATCAAAAGCCTGAGTCATATCGCAGTATATGGCACATATGGGAGTCCTTTTATCAACGTTTGTCAGCACTGTTTTGTAAAAATCATATAGCCAAATTGATACTTTTGTTTTTTCTGAAACCTTTTTGCTCATGACATAGTAGTTTATTAGATTCTAAATAAGTGTATAATTGGTTATAAATATACTTTTCAAAAATTTTAGAAAATATTGATAATAGTGCAATAGGTCTATAGGCTTGTAATAGTTCTTTATCGCCCTTTTATACAGTGGTTTTACAATAGTTACTTTTAAATTATCAGGAAAAACACCATTACTAATGCATAAGTTTAAAAGATGACTTAAATGTCCACATATATGTCGGTTACAGATTTTAATAATTTTAGTTGAAATGTCATCAAAACCTACACTGTTAGTATTCTTCAGCTCGGAAATAATTTTGTGTATGTCTTTTGGTACACATGGAGCCATAAAAATAGAATTAAATCGTGCTTGCAATCCGCGATGTTACTTTTTTTGCCACGACCGGATATGGGTACTATTTATCAACAAAGTAATTATTAAAGGCATTGGCCATAACGTTGGGATCAGAAATTGTATTATTGCCACTTTAATTTTACTTATAATGTCAATTGGATATTTAATCTGAATCATTTATTATCTGCCACGTAGCTTTACATTTATTGTCAGAGATTTAATTTATAATTGTTTTTGAACGTTTTGTAAGTCTAATAATTTTTTTAAGTAATTTAGAGTATGTAATAAACATGTTTTTTGTTTTAATTGATGGTTTTAATCTATAATTCCATAATAGATGTCGCTTTCTTATACTGCATTTCTTTATTCCACGAGATATCCATCTTTGTTTTTTATCTACATGTACAGTAATAGTTTTGAATGGAAAACAAAGGTGTAAAAAAGTTCGAAATGTTCGCTAAAGAAATTGTATGCCCTGTTGGGGTCAGTTTCTGCATATCTCAGAGAAGATAATTATTAAGACATTTCATAAATTTTGATATATTTTCATCACAAAATCACGAGTTCGTTTTCTCCATATCTTAATAACAGGTACCCGCCTAACAGGGATCATCATCAGCTGCGCCGTATGATCTGACAAAGCCAATTCTAGCACTTCCGTCTTACATTGTTTTTGAAATTGTGAGCAAAATTATCGATACAAGTTTTACTTAACAATCTTGTCAGTTCTCTTACAGCTAAAGTCATATTGTACGTCAATAATAAGTTCTCAAAGTCACATTTACACTGTTTTGTTTTAATAAGTCAATGTTAAAATCACCCGCGATTATACAATGTTTACAAGATTTTTTATTTAATCGTTGTAATGTAGTGTCTATTTTACTGAAAAATGTATTTAAATTCTCTGGTTTGGGCACCCTGTAAACACATACAATAACTATATCATAACTTATAAGTTCTATTGAGCAACACTCGTACAGACCTGAAATTGACAGACTTTTTATTTCTGGTAACTCCTTCCACTGAGTCCCATTTTTTACGAGAATGCAGGCACCTCCACGTTTGCAGTGGCCCCTACCATAGATCGCTGCTAGTGTGTAGTTTGGAATTACTAAGTGGTTTTCGTAGCCGTCCATAATAAAGTGCTCAGTGATGCATATTATTTCTACTTGTATATTTTTCTCAGTAAGTTTATCTAAACATATGGTTAATGCATCAGATTTGTTCAAGAGACCAGCGATGTTTTGATGCAGAATATAAATGCTATTGCAGACGAAAAAAGTCCGAGGATTCATTGCTGTTGGTTGTTTGCTGGTAGGAGTCTGTGACTATGTGTTTTATGTTATCATTAGTTTGCCCAATGCAGTTTTTGTCCAATAAATTCAAATCAATTAATATGTTATCCATTACTCGATTATATATATTCCTTAGTCCACTTTTGTTAATTATTCCAGTTGTGTTGGAGAACATTTCAAGAGTCAGATCATAATTAGTGTCAAACAGATACGCGTAGTCATTGTTTTTTAGGTCAAGATAAAGTAATTTACCAAACGTTTCTGCCTTAAAGTTGTATATGGGAGCCCCTTTGATGTACGTAGGGGCACATATAACTACATTGGTGTGTTTAATTCTCTTAAGTGACTCCTTTAACGCACTGATGACGTTAATGTGTTCACTCTCATTTCTAACATCATACTGTCCTATGAAGAGAAGGCAATAGTCTTTAATCGTATATCCCTTTAGTTTCTGATCTATATCACTTGCTAGTCGTTTAAAACTACAATTAGGCATTACATAATGACAGAAATCAAAATGGTTGGAAAACACATCTTCAATTACAGATAAAGAACCGCTGATTTTTTCGTTACTTAGAATACACAGTTTATTTCTTACTTTTGTATTCATGGAAATGCTTTTATTTTGTTCATTTGTGTTACTGTTTAGGTCATTAACTGATGTAGACATATGTGGGTATTCTGATATTAAAATATTCTGTACTTCACTACAAGTTTCAGTTGTTTGGGTTTCTTTGTCGTGCTTGTTTTCCGCCCTTTCAAAGATGTCTATACTAATTTCACTGTTAAGATTTAATGTTTTTTGTTTACGAGTTGGTGTTTTAGATTTTTTGCTAGGTGTCGAGCATATTTTCTTATATGTATTTGATTTCTTTATCATCTCTTGAAGATCGCTTTTTAATCTAAAGTTTTCACAATTTAAATTTTCAATTTCTTGATGTGCGCTTAGCAACTCCATGGTAAGTTTTTTATTCTGTTCAATTAAAGTATTCATGGTCTCACTGTCGTCATTAAAGCTATCTGGTATACTCATCATAGTCGTGTCAAATATACTCTTTTCATTCATTATCGAAGATAAATCGTTCAATGAGTTCACTTTAAACGGTTTTCGTTGTGTAATGTTATTATTAGAGGTATTGGGATCCATTTCTATAGAGTATTAATTTGTTTTATCTTATAAAATGCAATGTCCAAGATTTTTTTTTTCCTATTTATTTACTATTATCAGGAAAAATATTTTATAAACTGGTATCCCTAATAACTACCAATCGCCCTCTGGTGGGCAGTAGCGTTATTATTTTGTAGTTCAACTTTTTACCGCCTGAACCGTTTTGTACGATGTTATGGCGCTAGTGGTCGGTTGAGATGTTGTTAGGTTGGTAAGACAGCGAAGTCACTTTAGTGCGTCTATTCGCCACTAGGACAATTTTTTATATTGTTTTGTTCAATATACGTGTACTTTTTACAAGTATATTGAATAATAAGCGTTTTACAGCGCATGTGCATCGTCTTCCAGTGACCAGTCGAAATCAATACTTGAAACCAATTTACTGCGTTGTCTGTGTACTCTCTCACCTGCGCGCTATTCACCTGTCCGGAATATTTATGGGAGTCGGTTGAACATTTTGAACTTGAAATTCGTTGCATCAGAAGGCATTGAAACGCTCAACAATAGTATTATGGAGGTGATTTTCCTGTTCGCTTTAGTATTAATAAACAATGATGGCAATAGATACTAACTTCCTTATAGTCGCTATACCACTCAATGTTTATCACTGCAATAGCTAACTCCTCCGCTAATAGTATTCGTCAATTTCCGCACTTACTAATATGGTCACCAAACCGTTTTGAAGTCTATTTGGGGCAATGAAAACCGCGGGCAACACTCGCTTTGATCTCTTTGAAGTGAGCGGATATCGGTAATTACGTGGAAGTGATCAAAAGTGGACATACGCTGATCACTTTAGCTGTAATATTTTCTTTTATCCTGAATTTGTTATTATTATTGTTGGCATGAGTTAGTAAAAACATTTGATTTCCTTAAACCTATATTATTATCCTTCTGTTATCATTGTAGTTTGCATGGTAACAAATCGGTTAATATGTATCAGATATATATATAATCCGATCTACAAGTATTCCGGTTTATTGTTTGTCTGCGGTTATTTTCTCTTGGAGTTCCGCACGTTTAGTTGCCCAATTCTTCAATGTCAAAGTCCTAGTGATTCATGATTCATAGTATGGCGCGCTTGCATCAACAGCGCCACGGTTGGATTGCCTCTAACAAATTCTTGTGTACTTTTTGTCCAAGTTACTGAAACTATGATGTCACTACGATGACTGAGGGAGATTTTTTATATCTTGTAACAAGCAAATAAAAAGAAGCATACACTCTAAACGTGGATCTTAAATAGGTTTTATTGTAGTTTTGCTACAATTAACTAAACTAAACTTGGAACTTTAATCTATTTTTTTTTAATGTAGTCTCATGTTTTAGTCAATTCTTCTTGTGGTAGTTTTAAAAGAGGACCCTGTGATATGAAATACTCACAGTAAATTTTTGGGGAGTAATCGGGAAGGCAATAAGGATTGGTTAGACAAGATATTTAATTAATAACGGGCTTTTAAATTACCTACTCACTTGTTATTTGAAAGCCCCTTAATTCGTTAATGGAACAAACTTTAAAAATGGTATTTACCGTTTATTTTTGATTGCCACTTGATAAATTATTACAGTTATTACTTCTAGGTTTTCTAGAATTTGTTAGTTTAGTAATGAAACCTTTGAAGTACTGCGATATATCTGCTTTAAAATATTGCTAAACCTTTGTAATACTGGTACCTTTGTACAATTACTGTTCCTTTCTATTAAATCCTTGATTTAATACAAAATTTATTAATTTCAACATAACATAACATTACGCCTATTATCCCCGAAGGCATAGGCAGAGGAGCATATTACGGCACTTAATGCCACTGTACAATGTAACACCCACTTTACACTATTTATGAGTCCCATGCAATAGAGGGTTAGCCTATTGCCATATACCGGGCACATTTGAAGACTCCGTGCTAATACCGATACTTTTTTAAAACCTTTTTTAAATACTTAGCCCGACCCGGGAGTCGAACCCGAGACCCCTTGCCCGGCAGTCCCATTTGGCCAACGTGGCAGTTATTAATTTCAATTCAATGTAATCATTAAAATGTGTAGCTGTAGATACGGAAACTATGTAATCATTCTGACGTTAATAAGAATGAAATGAAACAAACATTTTCTTTGAAAATGGAATCTTGATAATTTACTAACATTCAGATTCGCAAGTGTAGATGTTCTGAATATGAATTATGAATTGTGTAAGACCTGAGACAGATTACTCTTAACTGGTATGCTTGTACGCCAAGAGGCATAGAATGTACGATAAGATCAAGATAAGATTTTTAAGTTCATGTGATGGAAGCTAAAGGATCATAGTAGGTGGCGGTCTATAATTTCTCTCCTTGAGACAAATGTGAATTAAAGTAATATGTTTTGTAAAGCCCCAAACAAATTACAGCTTCACGACATAAGGCAGGTGCACACTCGCCACATAATTGATACAGGAACCAGACGCACTGCGCAGGCGCACAGCCAGAGCGCATAAAAGGAAATGTCACGCGCCATAACAGTTAACGCCTTGTATGGCACCGGATAGTATTAATAAGATGGACATTCATTACTATAACTACAGTATTTTTGGATGGTCCAAACAATGAAGGGGTTTTGAGTTTTTGGGATGATGTTCGATGACCAACAATAAAAATGGACCGGGACATGCTGACTTAATCCAGCTTATTGTTTTAAAAAAATGTTTTTTTTTATTTGATGTCCAAGGAGGATTTTATGAGGAGAAAAGTTGTACAAAAATCGAAAAATGATTATTATATGGAACAAACAAGTTTGTTTCGCCATTAGTTTAGACTATTTCTATTCTATTATCATATAAATTGAAATTAATATTATAATAACGACAGGTTTATTTTATTATCAGATTAGCTTTAATAGAAGACTCCATAAAATAATAGATTCAATAGGTATTCTAGATAATAAACAGACAAATAACTTAATATTTATTTCATCCTCATATCAGCCACAAGAAGTAACAATATATTATTTTACCACTAAGAAATAACACCTATAAATAAAAAAATGACGTTTCTGTACGTTGCGACCACACGGCCAATGAGGCCGTGTGTAGCCTATTGCCATATGGCAATAGGCTCTCCCCCTATTACATGGTACTCATAACATAAATAGTGAAAAGTGGGTGTAACATTGTATAGTGGCATTAAGTGCCGAAATGTGCACCACCTACCCCTACGGGGATAAAAAGGCGTGATGTTATGTTTCTGTATTAGTGTTGTATCCGTAATTCTGAAGAAAATAGCATTTCATTCTTTTGCACTTGGACAAAACGAGTCAAACCGTGTTTTATCTTTGAAAACATGGTAACTATCTTAATTACCTTTCACTCAATAATCGACCTAATCATCATCAAATAAGACCACTACCAATAATTTTTACCATCCCACAAAATGAACAGCTATATAATATCTGGATTTGTCCGCAGAACGAGATCAACAGTCAGTATGAGCGTGTGTCGACGAGCTCGCAGCGTTACACGTCGCTGTCTGACGTCACGTTGAGCCCCATCTACACGTCACACGGCGTGACTCATGACCGGTAAGTTCACGTTCATGGTACCTACTGAAATATTGCTGAAAAAACCAGCACTTCAAGCTACTCAACTGTCAACCTTTTTTAACTTTAATTGATCAAAGGTCTTCTCTCTTCTTAAGAGAAAAATTGTCATTATACCCCACTTTTGCCAGGATTAGGATTTTAAACCTTCTTGTTCTGTAATAAAGTTGTAAAACTACTGAAAAAAAAACAGTGTCAAAACTTAATGTCAGGTCTTATTTACTGCTTCTTTGTTGTGGATTTTTTAGAAGCCACTGAAAATTCAAACATTGATAGGTACATACCTTAAATCGGAATTAAGACATTGTTCTCGAAGGCCCCATTACATATGTGAGACTAAGACATCGTAGTATTTATCATTCTATAATTTCCAGTATTTTTAAGTTCGCTTCACTCTTATTATTAGTTTTATCACGGTATTTATAATCCAAAGCACCCGTTGACTAATTAAGTGTGGGAGAGCCATCTCCCACACTTCATGCTTCGGCACGAATGGGCCGTCTCTACCGGAGTGAAACCACGGCCTTACAGAAAACCGACGTGAAGCAACGCTTACGTTGTTTCGTTGTGTGAGTGAGGTTACTGGAGCCCCAATTGGAATTGGAATTAGGGAGCAATTCCTGAATGACCTGAATCCCCAACAATCGTCAAACTTTTAATCCCCAAAAGGCCGATAACGTACTTACTTGTAATGCCCCTGGTTTTCCGGGTGACCATGGGCGACGCCAAGTGCTTACCATCAGGTGATCCGTCTGCTCGTTTATCGGCTTATTCCATAAAAAAAAGTATGAAATCCTCCCATATACCTGGTTTCATCCTCGATATTTGACCTTATTTTCATGTTAACATTCCTCTCAATATCACCCACCCTATCTATCAGTATTAGTTTCACGTGTAAACTGCATAATGAACGACAAGGTCACATATTTCACACTTTTCAATGCATTTCAATATTCAATGCTTACGTTTATGCAAATAGCATTCTTTGAAAAATATCGGTAATCATTTTAGCATCAATTTGCATTCATGATTGTTGTTAGTTTCCAATGGTACGTGCATTTGCATAAGATGGGTAGTAGAAGATACGAACTTAGGTACGTCAGTATAAATATAGCAATGTTTAAATAAAAAAAAGAAAATTAGACACTCTCCCTTTTCTCCCTACTTAATTTAGACCTTGAAACTAAATAACATAAAGTTTGTTTTTCTCTAAAAATTTCGCATTGTATAGTCTAGATAATATTTTCACAATGCAAAGTCAAAGAAGTTATTTCAATTAATCCTTATTTATGCTCTTTTGAAACGTCAAAAATTGTATTGTCTGTCTGTCTATCGGTGAAGGTAGGCGATCGTTAAGATGCTTACTGCTCGTATTCTCATGTTCACTCCCTGACACGTCATGTCAAATAAATAGGTTATCAGTTTTACAAATATCTGTTTAAATTAAGATTTGTAAAGTTACGAGGCTAAACTTTCCTAAACTATAAAGTCTCGGGTAGTTACTAAAAGGAAAACAACTCCCATATTTTTAAATCTTATCTGCCAAAACAAACGGATGATGGTAAACATCAAACCACTTGGGGGTAAGCACACTGTGTGGTATGTCACAGAGTAAATATTGTCCCTTCATCATAAAAATATGAACCGCCCTTTAAAAGGCCTTTATGTCGCTTTATAAGTGAGAAGCCATATTGATATAATAAGTTCAGGCAGTTGAACTCTGTAATTTGACGTCATTGGAAGTTTGAAGCCTGAAAAGTGTGACTTCAACGTCTTTGAATGATGTAACCATCTCGCATTTGATATATTTTCTAATATTTTAAGCGACTTTTAAATGTGGAGATGGTTTCTCCTGAAATGTTTGAATTCTTTACCGTATATTACAAATCTCATGAAATCTTACACGAAAAAATTTAGTAATTTTGAAAATTCAATTGTACTAAATGTAAACATTAACACGTTAACCGCCGCATAGGTCACCGGTGACCTACTTTAGCGGAGGATTTGCCTTCAGCAGTTTTCTGTCGGCAGTCAAAGGCTTAAAGAGTTCTATGACATAAAATGTATTTGGTTACACGCAAGTGCGTACACGTATAAAAGTAATGATCCGCATAAGATTTATGCCACGCACGAGTTACTACCATCGAATATGAATTATGTATAGAAATAAAAATACATCACATAAATAGAAACACACGTAAAGAGATTCCTAATATTTCATTATCACAGCAATAAAGACTTCTAAATCTTGTGATGAATAAGATCCTATTTTATTTAACTAAAACGTTAATGTCGTCATCGTCTCATTAAACTGCTATTATGACGTCATATGGAATTAGCACATTCCTTCAAAAGATCTTTGTTAATTATACAAAATGTAAAGGCACTAATAAATGTAATTTTGTTTATTTCCGGCTAAGAACAAAAACATGTTGTTTTTAAAGTTATACTATAATCTTATAATATTAAAATCCTAATAATATTACAAATTCAAAAGTTTTTAATTTAAGAATGCAATGTTTGTGACTCCTTCACGCAAAAATTTCTGTATGGATTTGGATTAAACTTGACACAGCGATTATAGACTGGAATTACTTTTTATCCATGAAGCTATGAACACTTGATCCATGAACCCTGTCTGTATGCTTCATATTTATAGTTACTGAAGATTTACAGCTATCAATGGGCCTGTCAAACAATAATATTGGGTGAACGTTACTATTGGTACAGTTGGCATTGGCCCAACATTTTTATATGCCACGCTAATTTACGTCTACTGACGTAACTTGTAATAGCCTGCACGTTATTAGATACACGTACTAATAAAATTATATTATTTTGTCCATTGGACTTCGTGAAGCTTCGTTATTGGTGAATTTTTTAAAGTTTTTCAAATGTTCAAAAGTAAATAAAATTATATTTATCTAAAAATATTCTAAAAGCAATAAATAAATAAGATGTTAAAAATGGTCGTAGAACAGGAGAACTGAATATTGTTATGTAGTTTATTTTTCTTATATTAGTGTTAATTCACCTAAAATATATGAAGTACCTACATATTATGCACCTTGTATTTATTCATCTACTGACAATAAACATTCCTACATGATAGCAAGCTACAAAAATAAAACAAATGAATTAGAAAGACTGCCTCGTTGGCCGAGTGGTCGCAAGTGTGACTGCCGGGCAAGGGGTCTCGGGTTCGATTACCGGGTCGGGCAAAGTATTACTGGGTTTTTAAAATCTCAGTAGTAGCACGGAGTCTGGAAATGTGCCCAGTATATGGCAATAGGCTCACCCCCTATTACATGGGACTCATAACATAAATAGTGAAAAGTGGGTGTTACATTGTACAGTGGCATAATGTGCACCTCTGCCTACCTCTTCGGGGATAAAAGGCGTGATGTTATGTTATGTATGAATTAGAAAGCAGAACAAAATAAGGCAAAAGTGCAAAGAGCACAGCTATGGAAACTAAATAACGACTAAAACAAACACGCGGTAGTGGGCACTGTTCTAGATTCCTAGTAAAGGTCATCGCCACATCTGGCCGCTGAATGTCTACTTTATATGTCGATGTTGAACCTTAGCCCTTACACTGTGCTTTCAAATCTTTTAATACACATTGCTGAACTTATTTAATGTCAATTTTTCATGCCACAGAAATAGCAAGAAATCTTATAGGCCTTAATCTAAAAAATAATACCCTGCAATTGTGTCTCTCGCCCGTTTCCATTTAAAACACATTGTATCCTCTAAAACATCTACGAAATTTATAAAAATGTGTGTGATACCTATTACGATAAATGCTGAACGCTCTACTTATAGTATTTTTTCCTATTGGACTTAGAGTGTCTATACTTTATTTGCCTATCGTGATACAGAACCCTTAACTTTCGACATTGATTTACATTTGTCTAGTTTACATTTTAAAACGCTTTAAAATCGCTGTCATTCTGTTACGATGTTGTAATACAACTCTTTCTAGTAGACATAGTTCAATAGAATATCGTAACGACACGCTCTTGGCTCAATACAACAACAAGTCTAGTCTATTCACTATTCATGCCAAATCAAATACAAGACTACAAAAGTGACATTCTCAATCTGGTTTTAAATATATGTTCGATAGACTGGCAGACGCAGAATTGATTATAATACAAAAATTCCTCTCAATGTCATCAGTTATAAATTCGAGTGCTTTCGGTCTATTTGTTTTGCAATTTCATTGACAGCTATAGTTGTATGTCTAAGCTAAGTGCTGATTATATTGTTTTACCAAATATTATTAGGATTCAATTGTAGGGATATTCTTCTTTACCAGTTTCGCGAAAAGCGATCCTATTTGTACGTGCATTAGATTGAAATAGCCTTGACACCCACAATGTCAATCATAATTGAATTTTAATACTAATGAAAAAACGGTTATATTTGCAGATCATCTCGTATAGGCAGTCCGAGTTCGTACAGTGCATGTTCGACGGATAGCTCGTTCGCTGAGCAGGCGCTTGCTGATGCCAGCTTACTGCTGGAACTGAATCCCAATAACGACCACCTGCCTTCACGGCTCTACAAGATGGCACGAGAGTACTGGAAGTGAGTAATATTTGTGCCTATAAAAATGTTATTGAATAAACGCTTTGCAAGTGCTTGATACAGTAAAATTGAAAAAAATTTTGAGGTTCATAAAAAAATCATCGAAGTTTTTATACGAATTAACTTACAAGTTGCGTCAATTTGTATGAAAAGACTGGATTTTGTTTAAGCACGTTTGAAAGTCAGTTTATTCAATAACATCCTGTATTTAATGTTGAGTTGGCCAAAGCACATTTGGCCAACTCTGCTGACGACAAGCAGTCATTCTTGTCAACCGTAATATTTGCGAACTCTTAGCTTATCTGACTCTTAGGAACAAAACGTATTAAAACAATTAATTAAATTAGAAACCCCACTACAGTTACAACATTCATACATCAACAACAAATCTCATAATAATTTATTCATAACTTCCGCTAACTAAAGAAGTTAACGTACTTAATGAAAATACGATAAATACAAACAGTAAAAGATTGAGTTACATTTGCCAGCCACATACATTTATTTCAAAACTAGCTACTTACGCGCGGTTTCACACGCTCTGCTCAGCTCCTATTGGTCGTAGCGTGATGTTTTATAGCCTATAGCTATCCTCGATAAATGTGCTATCCAACACAAAAATAATTATTCAGATCAGACTTGTAGTTACGGAGATTAGCGCGTTCAAACAAACAAAAAAAAAACAAACTATTCTGCTTTATATAATAGTATAAGATTTTAATGCTACATGCACAAAACGTACATACACAACACATAATGCTTTAGGCATTCTCTCTCAAGTCTACCTTTATACCATTTAGCGACTAATTATAAAAAAGATACATACGTAATTACGTTCGTAGCTCCAGCAAAAAGCTTCGCGTTGCTCTGAAATGTTATTTAAGTGCCTGCTAAACTTAGATTGAATTCTAACACTACTCGGAAAACTTTTTATAAAATAATATACATGTGCACATGGTTGACCTAACTAATTGTGTGTTTATATGATACTATGGAACAATAGCTATGCGCCTGCGTCTTCAGCCGCGTGGAATTCGGAACATATATTTTGATTGAATAGTATAACCTTTTGAGTACCGTCATTATAGACACAATTAAAGAACAATAGGTTGCGGTCACCGGTGTCCTAGCGGTGTTTGACAGTTTAAGTTCAAATCCTAAAGGAATATCAGGATAAGAAGTAGTCTGTGGTACTCTAAAAATTAACTTTTCCTATAATGAAAAAAACTTTCAATTTGGTTCAGTAGTTTCCGAACCTATTGAATACAAACAGTCAACTATTTCCCTTGTTCAATATGTATTACATAGTATATAGATAAGTAGGTAATCAGTGATAGTATTCGCTTTCATTATAATGTCCTTGTATTAAATCCACGAGTGCATTATGTATGTATGAACAAATAGATAAGAAACAATTGCAATCGATTTATTAACTTTTCATAATCTTACAGATCAATGAAGTAATATAAAGCTACATTTACACAAAACAATTTGTCTTACCAACTTTACAAATATTATTTAAAGTATTTTAAAGTCGGTTTGTAGTATTTATTACCTTAAAATAAATGCAGTAATAAACTTTACTGCATTGATATAAATAATTAATTCAAATGACGCATAGTCCTCTAAATACATCATACAATGAATGCATTCAATAATTAAATTGCTTCGAGTGAATTGTGAGTTAATAGCCAATCTTTGTAACCGCCACAGCAATATGAATTTGTCATCACCATACTTCTAACACTACGTTAATTAAACGCAGACAATCTGGAACGCGACGATGACGTCATCTCATTTTTTTAATGGCGGTATGATAAAAAATAATAATTCGAATTTAGAACCGTCAACTGTCAGAAACATGCTCGTTTTAATAGCAGCTGGCTGGACGAAATGATTTTTGTAAAAGTTTTTAATGTTTTTGACTAATTTATTGTGTATCGTTTAGTTGTAGTTTTAAATTATTGTTGTTTGTTATAATGGCTAACGTAGTGACTACTTTTATGGAAATGGAGACTAAAACGGTGGAGGAGGTGTTGACGTTAAGGTAGGTCGTATCTCATACGAAATGAGCCTACATCATAAATTATGAAACTGTTTATCAGTTTATTAGTATTACGTTTACGATATGATTTCAGCATACCCAATAATAGCAATATTATGTATCTAAAAATAGGAGTTAGAGATTAACTATTCTAAACACAAAGCTCTAGACTAGACATGTCACACTAATTTGTAAAGCCTCGGTCTGATATCATAATTCTCAAAGTTTTTGATTATCACCACGCCGTTTTGTTTTAAAACACCCTTATGTAGACCACCTTAAACAAAAGTACACAATTATTCACTCCCACGTATATAATTAGAATTCACTAAATACACATAAGACGACTATCATAATATAAACAGTCCTTAGTGACGTGTCCTGCTACTCATAGTTGGTACTCGGTAGGACGGCGACAATAAAATTAGATATTATTATGTTCTATATTTGCATCGCGAGTGGCGCTCAAATGCCAAACGATGCCAAGTTGCCAGTACACTCAGGACTGTGATAATAAATGCATTTTGCATACATTTTTCAAGATAAAAGGAGTTTTTAAATAAGTGATTTTGTATAGTGTCATGTAGTAAGTGTATGATTACATTTGGTTGATTGTCAATCATGTATGAAGGACTGAGATTCGCTGAAATATCCAGGTATTTAGTTTGCATTATGAATACTTATATTAAGAGAACTTGTTCAAGTATGCTTTAATTTAAATCTTAAAATGAATATACGTCTTATTGTATTAGTGATATTAGACAGTTTAGTCAGCAAATCTAGCAAGTGCATTTTTTCTAACCTACTTACTAATTCTGGTACCTACTCAGATTTTGTTGTAGTGTATAATTACTAGAAGGTTTTGTATTATTTCAATAGGTGTAGTGAAATGTAAATCAGTTGTTCAGTGATTTAAAATTAGTTGAACAATCTTGTGCATTTATTAGCGTTATTCTTGAAGGTTATAGGCTATCTAACTTTAACAAAACGGTAAGAATTGTGATATCTGACGTTATTTATAGCAGTGAAGAGTTTATTATCACGAAATAGCAGTCCCTATTAAAATAAAAGGTAATTTCAGTTCTATCCTTAACAAAAGTTGTCGCGGAGAACCTAACGGGTTACCGGGACTCCGACTCGAAGTGCAGGAGAAGGAACGGGGTGGTTTTTAGTCAGTAAGAGTCTGACACTCCCTCCCGCCTCACGCAGGCGGGTGAAGTCATTCGATGTTTTTCCCCCTTAAAAAAAATCCTTAACAAAAGTTACAGGTTTATCGCCCGATTACTGAAAGGCTAAGGCAATTTTGAAGTCGTATTTACCATTTTAATACATTTTCAACTTAACTGTTTTTGTAATAAAGCCCTAAGTTAAAGACATTTCTTAAAAAGTGGTACTTTGATGTATGTACATTGTACAAGTAAAAACAGGTTCTGAATTACTTCCTGTACTCATTGATCATTGTATCAGTATGTCAAGTGTTTAGATAACACAAAAAATATGTTTTGATTAATCAACTAACTGCGAGGCAATGACATAGTGATTACTTGTCTTATGTATTTGTGAAAAAAGTCTCATTGTATGTACTGAGTTTTAATTATGTGTCGTAATTAGTAGAGGTAATGAGTACCTTCGAATTGTAAATATAGGCAACGTCAAATAGTTAAATGAATATTTTTATAACATAACGCCTAAGCCACTTCCGAGATATAGCCAATAAGAGGCAGCTACTCAACATAACATAACATCACTTTTTATCCCCGAAGGGGTAGGCAGAGGTGCACATTTCGGCACTTAATGCCACTGTACAATGTAACACCCACTTTTCACTATTTATGTTATGAGTCCCATGTAATAGGGGGTGAGCCTATTGCAGCTACTCAACTATTATTTAATCTATTGAAAATTTTGCAATAAAAAATCTGATAAAGAATCTGATTGATCAATGTGGCGATTATTATGTACTATCTATATTATCTGATCATGACATTAATATTAATTAACCTCAACATATTATTATTTTATTAAGAATAATTTCCTCTTTCCAGTAAATACCCTAAGACGGACTACACATACTCCCCGCTATCAAAAGACCGGGTGGAGCTCGCGCCAGGTCAGGTCGCGATGCCGAACATGTCGCGGCGCTCGCTGTCACAGTTCCGCGTCCAAGGGCCCAACGTCAGCGTGGATGAGATCGACCGTCTCTCCGCTACCACTTCTTGGACCACTAGCACTGTGCGGCGTCGGTATACGGTACGTTCTTATTTATTTTATGCATATATTCTTACATGTTACAATATGTAGTAGCCTTACGCGCCTTTCTTTCAGTATGAGGTCAATAAACTCACTAGTGGACTGATTTTCGAATACACCAATATTCTGCATAAACATATTTTGCAAGTGGATATAATGCTTCAGGCATACCAGACGATTTTTTGGGTAATAAGTGATGTGTATAAGTTGTAGATTTAAGTGTTTGTTCTAGCCTGTAAAAGTAAATCTTTTTTTTTTTCTAAAAAACATCATGTTATTATATAATTCATGTCTCCTTCATTAGGCAATAGACAGCTCAGACGACGAGACCTCATATCCCCACCGCAACGGCGGCGCCCACACAGCGGAGCAGCGCTGGTGGATCACTCGCCTGCTGGTCTCCATCGTCACCACCATCACCAGCACCACTCGCAACACGTACCGGAAGATAGTGGGACCCTCGCACCGATACCCTTACACTGATCGGAGACCTGCGCAAGGTAGAATTAAAATTAACGTTTTTTGGCATACTCGCATAATTATTTGGCGGGGAACTCGACTAGTTTCATGCCATGCTAGAGGCTCATATTCATTCCGCGACCGGAGTCGCGGCGACTGTTGCGCTGCTACTAAGTATGAGCCTCTTGTTATACTTATTAATAATTTGCGATCAAGTCACTTCCAAACTCCTCCAGAATATGTAATAATTGCATCGCATTCACAAAGATCGCTTGTGCAATTGAAATATAACTGTCTGTATACTGTGAGTTTATTTACACCTTCATAAGTCCGTAGAATAACTGTTTTCCTAATCCAGTAAGAAATAATTAATAATTTAATTTATTATTGCAGCGAGCCTGGCGTCTCGGACTGCGGCGGTGGCGGCGGCGCCGTTCGTGTTCATCTACTCGCTGATCAAAACAGTCGTCACTACCACCGTCACTACCGTCACCGACACTGTTCGTATACTACACTATTTACATAAACTAATACAACACGAACTCACTAAGACACGTTACACATTAAATTAAGCAAAGCAACTTTGTGTATGATGTAGTAAGCTCTGTTTAGCACTGCAAAAGTAAAACTCTCGTTTTTCTTATAGATTTTACTTTTAATACAATTAGATTGTATATTGAGGAAAAATAACTCTTTCTTTTTAAGCTCGCTAATCGCTCAGCGAATTGTAATTTAAAAAAATGTTTAAAACAAAAATTGAGGACTGATTGTTATTTCCAAACCTACATTGAAGTCGCGGTGATTTGTCTTTCCTAAAAATAAAATCAATTCATTATTTACCAGTATTTTGGACCAAACCAATATTACCTTCTCTCGTCTTCATAATTACAAATCAATAATTTAAATTCGATATTCCACAGCTATCACCAAACCACGTCGAGGTGAATAAGAAGTACATAGCACAAAGCTACCAGGAGAAAGCTGCTGTAAAGAAACGCTGGTGGCCTTGGCTACTGCTACTACTACTGCCTGCCTTCGGCTATGGATGTAAGTACCATGTTTACAAATTCAAAGGGCTGAGTACAAGTTTGTTTTACGTTTAATAAGATCACAACGTTACCGCGTTTAACCCTCTGATTGGGTGGTCATTGGAGGCCAATCAGAGAGCCGACTCAAAACAAACTCGTATTAAGCCCTCAAACCATTTCCTTTAATTTATTCATGTACAGGCAGTTTTGAAACGTCTAAAAAGATGGATGTACTTCAAAAAACTTTAACATTTTATTTAAGAAATTATTATTCTCTAGTGTTGTTGAATGGTTAACTTTGTGTTAAGAAAAATGACGTCGTGCATATGTATATGTTACGTTTTTGGAAGAATGTCCTCATTCATTGTACACTGTAAAATAAGTAAAGAACTGAATAATTCTAAGAAACCGAATTTGCCAAACGATAAGGTTTTCAGTGTAGGAAGTCATTTAAATTGTGATGTATACTGTAATTTCTTTGTCTTAGGCCCGTATTAATAAATAAGTCTCAATCACGATGTCAAGACCGGCATCAGTTGATACGTTCTCAAGATGCGATCAGGATCTTAATGTCGACGCTAATTAATAAACCTATATCCACACGATCTCAGGTGATACCGCGGTTTGGATCGAGATATCAAGATTCGTAATTTGACACTCGATGAAATCCTGATGTTAAGACTTGTTACGTCACAGCGAACGAACTAATACATCTTTCGTTCATTGCGTTTAGTAATAGCTTTTTAGAACGATAATATTCAACTCTGTATGCATAGGAATAAAAGTTTTTTTCCAGTTTAAATGGATTGAAATTTTAGGAAATTATATTACTTTTTTATATTGTATTCATTATGATTTTTTTTTTAATAAAAAAGCAAAATTTATTATAAAGTTACGTTTAGTCTTATGATAAACGCACATACCAGTGATTGCGCGTCACCTCATTATTATAATCTGTGCTGTGATTCTCTTTCTCTCAATTTGTACAATACAATCACATCAGTGTTTCGTGTTTATTTAGAAGTTACAATACATTATAATCGATAATGGAGTCAAAAAAACACATATTTAGCGCGATTGAAAAAAAAACACTTTCTAGATGTACTTAAAAAGTATAGTCATATTATAGAAATAAAGATACAGACGGAGCTACACTAAAAAACAAAAATGACGCTTGGATACGTGTTACGGCCGAATATAATGCTAGTCCTCTCGCTACAAACAGGTAAATGGCTAACATATAATTACATACATATCATATGCATTAATTACATGCTTAACTTATTTATGTATATTTATCATATCATAAGACCACACCATTTATACCTCGAAAGGCATAGGTGTACTTTTTAATTTATCAATAAGTATGCTTGTGGTTTTTTATTTTAGGTATCAGTTAAACAACTACGGCGCTTATGGATCAACACAAAGCAGCGTCAAAGACAGGCTTTGACCAAAGAACGCCAACATAGGCTAGCTACTGGAGGAGGGCCATCTATCAACGATGCTGTCGTTGACCCTGATGTGTCTATGGTGGCCCCAGCTCTTATTGTTGGAATCGACAATGTAATTGATTCCGATGTAGTTGAAGGTGTGTATAATTTTAATGCCAATAATCTTTTATTTATCGTATTGTTAAACACTGACTATAATTAATTGAATATTATTTTTAGATTCTTCGCAGTCAGAGCTACCAATTTCAATTGAAATAGAAGATATACAATTAGAAGATATATCTCAAGGGTCTGCCATCTCTCAGGAACAAACAATCAAAATAGATCACATTGTACAGCCTGAGTCACCAAATCCTTCCACATCCCAAATGTCCCAACCCTCCATCACAACCATCCCATCAGTAAGGAAGTCACCTGCGCGTTCTACTAACACCCGAACAGTCCTACTAAAAAAAAATGTGATAGAACAGGAATACAATGATCGATCTGTGCGGGCCACAGAAAAACATAATTTGGAAATAGAGATTTTAAGCGAACAGCTGAGGGAAGCCAAATCCAAAGCAGATTTAACTGAACTTATTTTAAGAGAAAGCTTAGGGAAGCCAAATCTAAGCAGACTTAGCTGACCTTATTTTAAAGGAAAAGCTAAATTCAATAGGTAAGTTGGATAAAAATGGTGTTTTTTCTTTGTTTACATCTTGTCAGTATTTTTTAATGTTTTTTGTTTTGTTACAGGTCATAACACAAGCAATTGATTACAAGTATATACAATTAAAGTTTTAATAAATGATGTGATAAGTTAACAATTTAATGTTTCATTTATCTCTATAAACTCAAAGTTATTAGTCAAATTTAAAACATTAATTACACTTTAATAAATGAATTTACAAAATAAAATTTAATGAGTGCTATAACGAATTATATAACATTACCTCAATAAAAACTAAAATAATTAACTTAACTATGGGCAGGAATTAAAAAATCACTTAATAAAAACATGACTAAATGCAATAAAAATATTTAAAAATTTGATATTTAATGGTAATAATTTTCTATTAAAGCATTTCTGACAACAAACCCTGCGCTTGTACTAGCCATTACAGTAGTTTCGTTTGCACCATCCTCCTGATCAGAATGGGAATCAATACCAATGCCATGTCATCATTTAACATCAGTGATAAATTATGTAACACTGCACATGCTACTATAATATGCGACACAGTTTGTAACTTGTTACCAAGTCCTTTTGATAAACATGGAAACCGACGTTTCCAAATGCCAAATGTTCTTTCAACAATGTTTCTAGTTTTTATTTGTGCCCGGTTATATCGTACTTGAGGGGGATCTTCAGGAGGTGGCCTAATGGTGTAAGCATAAATGGCAATGTTGGATAACCACTATCACCTACTAGTTTACCATTTAGCACACCTTGAATATACTTCATGTAAACCCTAGACATTTGAAAATTCTGGAATCATGGGTGCTGCCAGCCCATCTAGCTACTATGTCCAAAAATTCTGTTTGTGGGCCGACAACAGCTGAAAAAGAAAATTACAATAGTCATCATCACTGCATAGATATGCAATAGAAGCTGTAAAAACTGATCATGTTTATACACTTACTTGAACATTAATGGAGAAATAAGATTTTCATTGCGATAAACTTCATGGTGCTGACAACCTGGGGTTTGACGATTCTTATATGGGTGCAATCAATGGCTCCATCTATACCTGGTAGCCCTGGCCAACGCCCATGTCTTCCCAAGTCCTTAAATAATTGCCTATTCAAGCTAGCTTGATCTCCGGTAGGTATTTTAATATAGGTTTTATGGAGTAATGCTAGCAGTCGTGATACTTTTTTGTAACGACGTTTGATACTGTAGGCTGAGATAAATAAATGAGATCCCCGCACACAAGCTGAAAGTTTTTGTCAATTAAATAAATCGTTTAACACACAACAAAATTAACTTTTCTATGTTTACAATTCAATTGATCAAAATAATTTACCTGAAAGGATGCTGTAGCGTAAAACCTCAACGTAAGCAAGACTGCAATTTCTGGTGCAACTGGCAGCCCTCTGTTATCACTTTTTACCAAATTATTTCTTATCAACGATACGATATACAGCACTGATTCTTGGTTAAATCGAAACCGTTTTTTAAAGTTTTGCGTAGGTAATTCGAAGGGATTTGTCGCGTCCCTTATATAAACCTTAGGTAATCGATTTTGAAAAGGCCATAAAATATCATCGTAGTAGTCGACTTCATCATAATAATTGATTTCGGAAATAATATTCTCAAAATTCATGGTTCCCGCGTAATACTTGGGTATGAGTTCACGATATTAAGTCCAGGGTCGACTGAACTCAACAATCGTGGTCTTGATAACCATCCTAATACCGATATTAAAACCCGAGTACTGTTTATTAAACAATACGATCTCAGGTGATGACAAGGTCTTAAACCGCATATTAGGTTTTGTTTATTAATACGTCGGAATATCAAACAGGGTCTTAACATCTCGATCTTACGCTGATATCGGTTTATTAATACGGGCCTTAAAATCGTTAGGTGTTTTGCGCTGTAACATTCTTGGAACTTTAAAATATTGTGTGTTGTGTTATAATAATACAGCAATTATACATTTAAAGAATAAGTGATAACAAATTTCTTATTTTGTAACAATAAATTAGTAACTTACCTAATTGTACTGAAACGTCAAGTTTTTAGCTAGATATTTTTTTCTGTATTTATCTCAACGAATGGTAAGAATTAATTTATCATGTTATACCTGAAAACACACTAGTAACTAGATCACCGTGAATCACTAGGTAAACATAATAATTCCTTGCAGCTCACTACACATACGAGAACTGGGAACGTCTCGCTATGCCAAACTTTACCGATTTCCGCGTAGACCTATCCGAGTTCTCCGGTATAAAAATGCCGGAATTTTCACTGCCAAACATTTCACTGCCGAGTCTCGACGTGCTGCCGAAGATTAAGATGCCAGAAATTAATATAACGCTACCTGATATTAGAGAGAATCTTCCAGAAGTTAAGAAAACGTATATAGAGTACAGAGACATCGTGCAGAATCGAATGGCTGATGTGTCCGACTACGTCGTCGTGGTTGCGGACAGCTGCTTCGAGGAGATCAAGAAAACGTGGCGCGGTTTATTCGGATGACGCGAGATTTTGGCCGTACTTAGCTACTTCCGAAACTTTATCGAACTTGTATTCTATACAGCACTGTTAATTGGGTCTATTTGTCTCTTAAACTATGTTATTCCGAAAGTAAAACAGGTCCTTGAAAGGTTAAACTTTGATGACCTGTAATCCATATCTGTATACCAGTAGAAAATTGTGTATCGTTCATTCTAGTGAATCATCCAGTCTATGTCTTACAGTTACTGTTGGAAACAGCCTCAATGTGCGCCAATAGTAATCACTAACTGTATTTCTCATTCTTAGCCTTTTATCATTAATCTTATGGTACTGTTCAATATAAGTTCTTTATACATAGCTGTTACAATTCCACAATTACACTTCATTTTTGACTGCCGATTGAATAAAAATCATATAATATCAAGTCAAATTCTATAAAGTACTAGTAAAACATTTTGCAACTAAACAATATATGTTTAATATATTGTTTTTATATTAAAAACATTTTAATGTAACAGCAACCATTATGGCGCCATGTCAGCAAAGCAAATTATTTTCGAATGTTTCTTTAAGTAGTTCTTTCTACATCTTGATGCTATGTGAAATGTCTGTTCTGATCTCATTATACACAATCGACGGTCAAATAAACACAAGTCATGACAAAACACATAATTAAGTATTGTACTTAATTCACCTATCTATAACTTCGATATATAGGGCGCTCAATTTTTGTATCTTTCATTTATACTTGTATCGACTATCTATTAATAGGCGTTATATCTTTAAGGGGATAATAAGGGTACAATGTGCCCTCATTAAAATATCTGTTTTGATTCGGAAGTAGATATAGTGATTGGAAATAAGAATAAGTATTAGTAATTGTAGGTATAAATGTCTTTTAAGGATGTGCATACATAATGCAAGAAAATTATTTTAAATTAATGTTAAATATTGAATTGATTTTTGATATATATACTTTGTATTTCTAATTCTCTCATATTACATTTATTTATTTGAATTTCATCACAAAATTACGTTTAATTAACCGTGTGTGCACATGCTTACATTAAATTGGGTTTTATATGTGATTTATTAATTTAATTTAATTGTAAATTATATCTATGCTACATAATGTCTATGTATAAAGTGGAGTAATATAATAATTACTTATTTTCATTCCGCAATACAGAGCGTATTTTATAAATCTCTATTTATTTTTTAAATATTTTATTAATTCTTTTTTGAAAATGAATAAAACTGGAATTTTTAATAGTCGGTAACGACTAAAATTATATTTAGATATATAATTATGTATTGTGTTCTAATAGGAATTAATCGAAATCGTACAACGACGCGTTAAATCCATATTTTGAAATGTCTATTTTACCTGTGTATTTTATTTTACTACCTTTTCCGACATACGTAATTTTACACAGTGCTCCAAAATGTAGCAGGCATATTATTTGCAATGATTTTGGTTCAACCAAAGATTTTAATTAAATAGAGCAAATATTTTCTTTATGTTTAATGCAAAGTGCGTTTCTCTTATAAAATGGCATTAAGAAAAATAAAAATATACACAAAAAAATGAAACTGCCAAACTAACAAAATATATAAGTCTTTGGATTTAATCCTTCATTGTACGACATTCAGCATTATTTTTTATTTATTTAAAAAGTATACTGTACACAGTATACAAGTACCAATGTACCTAAATTCATGACGTGGCCATATATTGGAGTTTTATTTAGTTTATAAGATAATTCAATTGTTTGGTACAAATTACTGTATTAACAAAAATGTGCTAATTATTCCCAAATTGATAAAATTAAAAAGACTAACACCCTAGTCATAGAATTTTTTATTTAATTTTGTTTTGTGATTTGTGTAAAGGTTTTAAATGTGTCGCTAAAGTTGAAAATTGATTTTGATGTATAATGTTGTGCCCAGAAGGGCAGCCAAAATTGTGCAACTAATGTATGCCTTAAAAAAGAAATTTCTGTGTTCTGTGAGAAATTATATGTTTTGTTTTAGGCCACTATACAAATTAGTTTCTATTTGAAATGTTTGTGCTATTTTAATTTTATATTTGTCAAATGTTTATAGAGAAATCAATATTTAGCACATTCTGCTTTATGTTATTAATGTAATTATTTAAGTAAAAAGAAAAACTTTAAAAACAGGGATTTATTTTTCAATACATAGTACCTGTGCTTAATGTCCCCACCACAAACAATACTCCACAAGTATTGTATTATTGTTAGCACAATCTATTTATTTGTCACAAACAACCTGCTTTATTCGCTTTACTTTGATGTGATGTTCTAATTTATATGAATCTAGTTTATAAGCAAAATTCAATTGCATTTCGATGGTAACTTTCGATAAAATTGTGTTCTACTAATTGGTTCATTTTGATTTAATTATATGGTTCGTAAGCAATCTTATTGACTTGTTATTTACCCCCATTTAATAATTTCTTCCCTGTTTTGTCTTAAATACTATAAAGTCGGGGAAGGATAGAGGCCAAATCACCTATAAGAAAGTGGACGTACTCGTGGACGCTACACTTTTTGGGTGAGTTACAATACCTGTAATATTAATTAATTATAATACTCTGTCCTTCCCTGCCGCTCTCTATTTTGTGTTTATTTTTTAAAGCTTATGTGGGAAGGACAGAGGGAAGTACATAATGGAGCTAATGTTAGCCATCTTTTTCAGATTACAACTACAGTGAACAAACGCACCCCGCAGAGCAGTTGGTTGCTGACACGTACAAACCTCCGCAGATCATACAAGACCCAGACTTAAGTAAACGCGTGGCTGCTTTAGAAGACTGGGCAGTGAACGTCGACACTCGCCTCAAATACTTTGACCAAAAACTATCGAGACTTGACAACCTCGAGGCTCAAATAGAACAGTACTCACTGAAATATTTGCAACAGAATTTGATCCAAGTTTTCAACGAGAATGACAATGCGGGTGTGTTGGCTGCGAAACTGAAAGAATATTTCGACAAGGACTATGTAAGTAAGGAACAGATGCAGGCTATGAGTCAGGAGATTCATGAGCGGTTGATTAGTACGTGGAAGCCAGATATGGACGAGGATAGGATCCGTCAGATGGTGCAGGAGTACCTGGCGGTGTTCGAGAGGCAACAGATGGAAGTTATCGTGGAGAGGATGAAGGAATATGTAAAAGAACTAGAAGTGCAGACTGTCCACACCGGTATAGATATCGAGGCTGTGAAGCGAATTGTCGCCGGCATGCTGGACGTGTATGACGCGACAAAACGGCTTGGTCGACTACGCGTTGGAGTCTGCAGGTACAGTACTTCATATATTTTGCTAACGGAATTAAATATAAATGCTGGATTTATAATAAATTAATCTGAAAACTAGTTCATAAAATTAATTCTGCAATATTTTGAATCATTGCAAGAAATCAACTATCATCTGTCACTATTAAACTGACATTAAAGCAGACTCAAAACCAATTTACTACCTTTCAACAAAAATAATAACTACTATCCCATTTCAGGTGGTCAAGTGGTCTCAACAAAGTGTACAGAGCTTTACCAGATCAAGACAAAGCAGTACAGCATCTTAGGTCTACCAGTGTGGTGGGTGTACACATCCCCGCGGTATGCCCTCACTCCTGGAGCCATGCCCGCCGAATGCTGGGCCTTCCAGGGCTTCCCGGGGTACCTGGGTGAGTTGATACACTGATATTTTAACTCTTATATTTGTTAGGTTGATTCAAACAACCCAAAGTTGTTTGCTAGATTTTATCATAAAAAAGCTAGGGTTTACAATAAAGCATGTATAGCAATATGGCTGATGATGATAACAATATTATGTCCCTGTCCTGACTAGGGTATATTGTCTTACCTAATATACAGTTCCTTACAGACTTGTACCTAAATGAAACAGCTTTTTTATATTGACGTTATAAAATATAAGATAACATCACGCCTTTTATCCCTGAAGGGGTAGGCAGAGGTGCACATTACGCCCACGCACACATGCGCACATTACGTGCACATGACACTGTACAATGTAACACCCACTTTTCACTATTTATATATGTTATGAGTCCCATGTAATAGGGGGTGAGTCTATTGCCATATACCGGGCACAATTCCAGACTCCGTGCTACTACTGAGAATTTATAAAAAAACCCAGTAATACTTTGCCCGACCCGGGAATCGAACCCGTCGCACTGGCGACCACTCGGCCAACGTGTCATATGACATATTTCATATTAACATAATATTAAGATGTTATGTTCATACATATTTAAATGACAAGTTAATTACTGGGTTGTAGCAGTGTCTGTAAAGCGTAATATGACCTTAAAACTTTCTTTAATGACTTTCTATTTTGTATTAAGAACAATACATTTTGTATTTGACGCCCTTGAGTCTAGGTAAAATTTGTATATACATATTTTATGTGCTTTGCTTATATTAATTTCTGTTCATTTATTTCAGTGGTGCGCACATACGCTATTATCGAAGTGACAGGATTCTCGTTGGAGCACATGTCTCGGCTGTTGGCAGTTGAAGGCAAGATCGAGTCTGCACCGAAGAACTTCTCAGTCTATGTACGTAGTTTTATATTTATTTCTACTAAACCAGATTTACAATTGTTATATTTCTCCTCTTTTGCTAAAAAAAAATTTGACCATACACTAAGATTTTCTCCTGTGTCGTGGGTGGGTGTGTTAACAAACTTTAAAACACAAATCGCACCCAAACCCGAAACAACGGGTTGTGCATCACACAAAAATTTAACCCGCGACATATTGCGTAGCAGTCCGCCCAAGCCACACTTTCTGTTTCTGCTTTTTATCTGATTTTGTTAACGTGTTCCCGCTCATATCCCGCATTCCCTTGTGTGGTCGGATTGCACTAAAGCCCAACAGCCCATATTCTGCACAAAAGTTTGTACCCAACTTTTCTTACTCTTTGTACTTTCTTTGATTGTCTTTTTTCTTTCACATTTTATTCGATGTACCATTAAAAATATGCTTGCAGGGTCTGCACGGCGAGATGGACCCCGACCCGCATTTGTTCGGCGACTATCAGTACAACGCCAATGGCACGGCCATACAGTACTTCCCAGTCAAATACCCGAAGACGACCAACATCGGCGGCGTGGAGTACCCGGTCGCTTACGACATTATCGAGCTGAGAGTCGAGAGTAACCATGGCAACCCTACGTACACCTGCGTGTACAGGTTCAGAGTCCATGGCAACCCTCTGTCGGACATCCGCAGGGCCACGGAAGATAGTATAAAGGACAGTGAGACGTAGCATACACTTAAACTATTTCTTAAGGAATTGAGATGTCACGGAATTGAACATTGTGAACAGTGAACAGTGGAAACTGGAAAACTCGTCCAATCAATTGTGTTCAGTAATGAGGATAGAAATCATTCCTAGGCATATTGAGTGTAGTGTAAAGTGGCCTTATATTATAAATCTTAATATTGATAGTACAAAAACTGTGTGACTGTAAGACTATGAACTTGTGTGCTTGCAACCAGTGAAGTAACCGTTCATGAAATCTCCGATACCGCACAATGTCCGCAATACGCTTAGTTGTTCTGAGTACTTTTTAACTGTATTTATACTTAGATTTTTAATGAATTTTAAGTTTTTATTCTATTAAGGTTTTATTTCATAATATTAATATTAATTAGTTTATAATTATGTGTATGTACTGTTGGTTTAGAAACGCGATATGAATTTTGATGAAGTCCAAAATAAATTTAACTTTATGTCATGAATTTACATAATACGCAAAGAGGCATTAATTTAATTTACTAATCGAATCATAATCATGGTTTTTCTTGTTTATAAATCAGGTAGCTACTAGTATTAAATACTTGTATAACAGCTGTCGTATTTCGTTTCTAAATCCACACTATTTTATTGAGTAACTAGGCTTAATGAAGGAGCTAGTCCCGTTAGATTATAATAAATTCTATGCCAATATATTGTTAAGTGTTTAATGGTTTGTCTCAAAATCTAATGTAGCTACTATAAGAGCGTAACATCCCTGCAATTTTGAGAATCTTACTAGAAGATAATATAGTTTGTAAATATTTAAGCACTGCTTGTCCTATGGTCCTATTATTACGAGTTACCACCCACGTCGGGTTTGTGTTAACTCTAGAACGGTAAAATGCCGTTATTAAGTCATAGTTTTGTCTCACTTAAACCTTTCAAATTGTTACTGTTACAATTTTTATATTAACTGTGAAGAATCATTGGATTTTTTTTTTTGTTTGTTTTAATCCTGATCCCTCCTTTAAGGGACTGGTTTAACGACTGATAATTACGTGTACCTATGATAGGTACACTTTTTGCCTACCGTTTGAGAACTTAGGTATAATTTAACTCGTCGAGTACCGGTTTTATAGACACAATTGAAGAACAATAGGTCGCGGTCACCGGTGACCGCTTGGTGTTTGACAGATTAATATAATTGTTTCTTTAATAGATTTTGTAATAATAGGGCCAAAATTCACCTCTTATCTCTCTCCTTTAGCTCGTTATCATGTCGAATGAAAACTTTGAAAATAAGACTATGTATGTAGTACCCTCAGACTTCGAAGTTTTTATGTTCAAGTAGGTTTATGTAGTTTAAAGTTACCACTAACAAATAATACTTTTCCAGTGATAATTTTAATTAAATTGGCAAGCAAATGTTGTACCAAAAATATTTATAGTATTTCTTATCAGTGATTTGTTGGTGTTTACGTATTATCTTGTATCGTTTGAAATCGAAAGCTTATCATGGGATAAAATATATACGTGGCTATTATGTGTTTATCTCTTTACAGAAAAAAATAAAGTGAAATCGTAAACATAAATGAATGTTGAATTGTCTCAGAGTTTAATCTTAAAAGATAAATCATGTCAATTAATCGGAGTTATATTTTTCGACGCATCGTGTTTCCTTTCTTTTCTTCAAGAGAATAATATTATGCATAATTTATAAGTCAACTTAATACTGTAGAACTGAGTACAATGGTGTTTCGGAATAAATAAAAATATATGTAGTGTCTGTACAAATGTTATAGTTTGATTAATATATTATGACAATAAACTTACACTTCTTAGCGCCGAACCCATGCCCGATGTTTTTTTATAAATTTTGACAGTTTTATCTTGTTAATTTTTACTGTTTTTAACTAACCGATACTGCTAATTATGTGGAATATTTGTGATGTTCGAAATAAAAAGTCGTATGATAAATTGCAATTTTATTTAATGATTTCTTATTTTTTTTGAAGCAAGTTAATTTCTCCGTCAAAATGATTCAATGAGAATGGAAATATGTAACCAATGACTTCATTTTGAGTGATAAAAATACATTTAAAAAATACACTTTGAATAATATAAGAATACCTTGACGAAAACACATATCATGACATGTATGACGTCACTCATCGTAAAAATATCTATGAGTCATTTTGTACGTTTATTAACTTACGTGCCCTGCACTTGGACTAATTATCTACCTATTTAAGTTGCTGTGGCATACTATGTATTATCATTAAATTACGACTTAGAATAACCAATCAGTTATCGTAATGAGTTCACTTCGGGCGGTAATTTAGTCATGGGTCAATGACAAGCATTATCTTATCAGACAGTATGGCCCTTCCTATATGAAGGGTTACAGATTGGGAGCCCTGATTATGATCCAAGGCTTGTAGATATATAATCGATATACCCTTTCGGGCAGTGCTGAATTTATAAATAGGCTGCGGCCTAGGGGCGGCAGATTTTAGAGGACAGTCACTCGATTTGAGATGATAAAAATCGAAACACGTTCAATAGTTTTATCATGGTTTTTATACTTCAAACTACCTACTTCCGCGCGGTTTCACACGCTCTGCTCAGCTCCTATTGCGACCAATACGCGATAATTGCGCTACGACTAGCGTGATGTTTTATAGCCATATACATCCTCGATAAATGCGCTAACCAACACAAAAAGAATTATTCAAATCAGACTTCTAGTTACGGAGATTAGCGCGTTCAAACAAACAAACAAAAATCAAACTCTTCCGCTTTATATAATAAGTATAAGATAAGTATGTAAGTATAAGATTAATCCCTATAGAAACTCATTCCTATCGAAACCTAGTGAGTGATAGATGAGAGCAGTGCGACTCTCATCTATTTTGTACCGCGGAAGGCCTAACGGGTTGTCGGGGCTCCGACAACCGAACGGGGTGGTTTTTAGTCAGTAAGAGTGACACTCCCTCTTGCCAGGCGAGAGAAGTTATTGGATTATATCCCCCCGGAAAAAATAACATAAATCCGGCACTGCTTTCAGGTCACACTGTGCCATTTCAAATATTTCATTAGAAAATGTTTAGTTTAAAACGATAACAAGGGCTCAATAACTTTTTTAACTAAACTGAGAACCTCCTTATTTTGAAGTATGTACATATAGATGTATGTACATATGTATGTATTTTGAAGAAGTGTTTGTTACACTTACGCGAAGGTTTTAAAACCTATATATTTTAAAAGAATTATTTCACCTTCTAACATGTCCGTATCGCATTCGTGATACCTCTGCTGCTCAAGCCAAATTCTCGAATTATTCATTTTTTAACTTATTTAGTCCGTTTTTGTAACAGACTTTAGTAAAAAAGGAAGGAGATTCTATTTTTTCCTTTATAGGTAGGTACCACTTAACTTTTACAATCGAATATAATCGAATAAAAATGTATGAAAATCAGGTTTCTAACACTTACATGTTTTGATTTATAGGTGATGATCAGATGTGATCGCATCAAGGCTCATCTCGGTGGCTTCAGAAAGTTTGGCGAAAGCTACCTACATTTATACTTTATAGCAATGACGACCTTGATTTCATAGCAAATTATAATGAAGTAGGTAGGTAGTTACATTTTGCTTGTAATCTTGCGTTGGAATTCGTTCTGTAGAAGAGAGGCCATTAGAATTGGAAATAAAAAACAGGTAGGTACTGGTAAAAATAGTACCTAGGTACCTACCCTGGCCATCTATTTTGACTGCGCGACAGAAGGTACTACCTACTAATATTACAGTGAGACTTATCTTTTTTCATATATTTGATGGGTCGACGTTTTATTGACCAGTTGATCACCATCTACAAACAAATCTAATGGGCATTTACTTTTTGGTATCTTATCAATTCGATTGCATACGTAACTTTGTTTCGACAAGGCTTCCCTACTGTGCGAGTAAACACTACAGACGGCTATTTCTGGACCTTTCTCAAAGTTCGTTCGTTCGGTCTATTTTCGAACATAGGTCAATGTCGGCCGTTGCTCTCAGATAACATAGCGAACCAATGCATTGGTTTGCTTTGTATTTTGTTTCTATGTACGTCATAGATGATGTACAAATTGTACTAACGGGTTAGGTAGGATGTGGGTAAAGAAAAGACAGATAAATTTTTCAGATTTTTTTTGTATTTTCATCATTTTTTATAATTTATAAATGACCTAGTAAGAAAGTAGTCTTATCCGTTTCAGCACATACAATCATCATTCATGAGATTACAAAAAGATCCTTTGGCGAGTGCAGTACCGAGGCCGGCGGTCGAGGCGCGCCCGCGGCGCCGCGCTCCGTCCTGCCGTCACTATTACGATTTAATTACAATAATATCTTACGTACAATTAAATTAACGGAGATTACAAGCCTGAATTGAGCAGCCGGCCGCGGGACCGGCCGGGCCGCGGGCTGCTGTAGGCAGCGTGTCGCGGATCGCTTAGAAGCACTTCCTGTGCACAATAGAGGGGCCAGACTCGTCGTACTCCTGTTTCGAGATCCACATCTGCTGGAAGGTCGAGAGGGAGGCGAGGATCGATCCACCGATCCATACGGAGTACTTCCTCTCTGGGGGCGCGATGATCTTGATCTTCATTGTGGATGGAGCCAGAGCAGTGATTTCCTTCTGCATACGGTCAGCAATACCAGGGTACATGGTGGTACCTCCGGACAGGACTGTGTTGGCGTACAAGTCCTTACGGATGTCGACGTCGCACTTCATGATGGAGTTGTAAGTGGTCTCATGGATGCCGCAAGCTTCCATACCCAAGAATGAGGGCTGGAAGAGAGCCTCAGGGCAACGGAATCGTTCGTTACCGATGGTGATGACTTGTCCGTCGGGAAGTTCATAGGACTTCTCCAGGGAGCTGCTGGAGGCAGCGGTGGCCATCTCCTGCTCGAAGTCGAGCGCGACGTAGCAGAGCTTCTCCTTGATGTCACGCACGATTTCTCGCTCGGCGGTGGTGGTGAAGGAGTAGCCACGCTCGGTGAGGATCTTCATCAGGTAGTCTGTGAGGTCGCGACCGGCCAAGTCCAGACGCAGGATGGCGTGGGGCAGGGCGTAGCCCTCGTAGATGGGCACCGTGTGGGAGACACCGTCACCGGAGTCCAGCACGATACCGGTGGTACGACCGGACGCGTACAGCGACAGCACGGCCTGGATGGCGACGTACATGGCGGGCGTGTTGAAGGTCTCGAACATGATCTGTGTCATCTTCTCTCTGCGAAACAAACGGCACGGTCAGTTGGCCCTATATGCAGAATACAGATGTATACAAGTGCTGGCGCACTGGACGAGAGACACCTACCTGTTGGCCTTGGGGTTGAGGGGCGCCTCCGTGAGCAGCACGGGGTGTTCCTCGGGCGCCACACGCAGCTCGTTGTAGAAGGTGTGGTGCCAGATCTTCTCCATATCGTCCCAGTTGGTGACGATGCCGTGCTCGATGGGGTACTTGAGGGTGAGGATACCTCTCTTGCTCTGGGCCTCGTCACCTACGTACGAGTCCTTCTGTCCCATGCCGACCATGACACCCTGGTGGCGTGGCCTGCCCACGATCGAGGGGAACACGGCGCGAGGCGCGTCATCGCCCGCGAATCCGGCCTTGCACATACCGGAGCCATTGTCTACTACCAACGCAGCAACTTCCTCGTCGCACATTTTGAATTAGTCTGAAATTGACAAAAAAAATTGTTAAACTTCAGATAAAAAATACTACTTACATTTTTTTATTACGGTAGCTCATGATCCTGCTCATATCCATTTAAGTAATCAGTGGGTAGAAGACCCACACGCAACCATTGCGGGACAATGCTAAGTGGGCGTCGAAGTCGCAAATTGAAACCAAATAAGGTCAGATATCATGTAGGTATGGAGAGGCTGTACAAGGAAAAACGTGGCACATGACGCGGCGTGACCACATTTCACTAAGGCGGGCTCTCTGCTCTTAACGATCGAGAAAGTCGTTCATAAGATGAGTTACTTTCTAATAAGACTGATGACCGTTCAGATTTAAAAAAATTGCTAAGTGTCAGTTAGAACTGGGCCACGCCCTACCGCAACCGGCTATCCCAGACTCCCGGCCGGCGTGACGCGACCCAACCCCAGCGACGTGTCACTGACCCGCACACACTAATGGGATTTCACTATTTCCTCACGCCACTATTATCACTAAACATCACAAAAAAATTATAACACATCTGTATCAACTTACTTTTAATTAAATAGTCCTAATAAATAAATAAATTAACTCGCTATTGCACAGCCTCGGTAAATGCTGCACAACGCCACTGCTCGAGCTCACTTCGTGGAATGTCTGCGGACGCGGCAGGCAGAGTATATAAATGAGGCTGGTTTACGGGGCGCCCCTACCCCGCCGCAGCGACTTCTCAACCAATCGCACAGTACGGCACAATACGTTGAGTTTTCGTGGCCATATATGGTATTCCGCGGCAGGGAGCCTGCGCGCGCCGCCCGGACCCCTCACGCACCCCCGCCGCTGATAGCGCGCCTCTTGATAACGTCGACATCTCAAACGGGTGCTCACATTGAACACTTGGCGATCAGACGGTCGCTTCAGACAGTAACGTACTGTATATAGTCAGCGCGTATATACGAAATACATGATAATGAAAGTTCAACACTTATTGGCACACTTCCAATAAGACAGCTGTTCGAACTCCACTGAATACCTGCAGATGAGAAACGGCAGCGCATTCAGCACAGCAAGTGGCGCTTATCTGCCATAGACAGTAGTGCACATTCCCTTATCAAGCTGACACATGTATTTTTTTACTGTGATTTTGTGGGAATAGGTGTCATAAGTTAAATAGCTACCTACCTACTCCTGCCACATTAATAAACCGGGAAGCTAATACAAATCTACTTCTAAATGAGACAATCCGGATATTTTCCGTATTTTGACGTACTTCTCGGTGCCCAGTATAAAAACATTAAACACGTAATAAATATTAAAATAATGATCGTTTACTTACCAGTAATATTCACTTAGAAGAGACAATAACCGCAGCGTTCGCGAACCGTGAGAAATGAATGCCGGCCGGTTTCTTTCTGTTGCTCGCTCGCTCGTAGAGGTCGGTCGATCTGCTTCACTAGAATACGCCGTACGCCGGCGCCCCGCGATTTAATCGACTCGCCCAACGGACCTCAGTTGGTGCCAAATAATACAATTTTTTCCTAGTAATTACACCGCGATAACTATTAAAATGACCTACAAAATGCTCACGTTGACAGGCCCAATTGACATATGTCAAGCAATTGTTACTATTCGAAAAAGGAATGTAATTATTTTTTTCCACAAAAATGGACTTGCCCAAGTTCCCCGCTTGCCGCAACCGATGGCCTTACCATATATGGGAATGGGTACAATCCTGAGCTCTGATTGGTGAACGGTGGCAACGGTCGTTGTGTTGTACATGTCTCACACCAACACAACAAAACTTTTATACTTGTGTTTGTGCCTAGTAGCGAAGCGATTCCATTCAATATCGTTTGTCTGCAAGGCGGCAAACGGGCAAATAACTTAGCTAAGTTAAGAAGGTTGCATATAATGATAAAATCACAGAATGTTAAAGTAATATTTAAATTAGTCGTTTAATATGAAATTCTGACGCATACCTTTTTGAAGTTTTGGGTTAATTTACAATGGCCATGGTTTAATAAATAAAAATCAAATAACTTAGGATCATGTTGATAAATAAACAAATAGGTATATCCAACTAATTTTATCTATATTTTTTAAGTAATTGTAAGTAAGTACCTAAGCCTAAGATTTATTAAAAATTACCTACAATCTCAGACCAAATAAAAAGTTCCTACAAGTACCTACCTAACATTGATTCGAATAAAAGTTTATTCAAAAATTAAGCCGATACCTATCTCGTTAAACTTCATTGATTGAACTTAGGGTAGGTACCTAATAGGTACGTACGTATCTACCTATGTTATGTAAGAACTTAGGTATCATCTAACACCCTAAACCTATCGTGGGTGGATGGTCTGTTCGGTAGGTAGGAAGGGAGGCAGACAGGCAGCTGTAGATATGCGTACAACATAAACTAAGTAAGTAGGTATCTTCCTAGGTATGATATTTCAGTTTTGTATTTGAGTAACAATTACATACCTAGATATTCATTGTTTTAATTTTTATTTAGCGTAGAAGAAGACTGAGTTAAAAACTAGGTATTAATTAGTCATTAGTATTTTATTACTTGTATGAATTTCATTACAACTTTTTGAAAAGTTGTAGTTGGCATTATACGCTATAAAGAATCTTAATAAACAACTCATTTAAAAAAAGTTGACTGTCATTAGAATAACCGCGGAATTTTATTTGAATTTCGAGACAAAAATCTAAGTTTACAACAATCTTTAACACAAGTTCAATGACCTCACCTTATTGATTGATTGCTAAAAAGATTAAAAAATGATAAAGTCCAGTTATCTACGGTATTTTATTTTACGAAAACCTATCCATGTATTGGTTGGTACTTTATGTGTTAAAGAAAGTAATAGTGAAAAGTGAATTAAATAGTGTCTTAGTGACCTTGATGACTAGTGAAGTGTGACGTTGGAGGTCGAAGGTTCGCCCCCATTGTTGGCTATTCCAGTAATGTGTGTTTTTTTACAATCAATGAGATGATGATGTTATATATATTATTTCCTCTAGATATGGGGGAACAATAGTTTATCTAATAGAATTTTTAGAATTGATGTCTGTGGATTATAGCAGGGACGGTAAACTATTGAAACATGTGTCATACATTGCTCGTACGCACGCAACAAAATATTTTGGTTACATCACTGATCGATCAGAAAACGGTCGGCGACGCATTTGTGATGTCTCTGGTTTTGCAGGTGTACACTTAAGCTTTGTTGCTAGAGATTGTGCATAATGTAATAGGTACATCAACATTATTTTATGGCACATTTAGCTATAACTATAACCTCAATATTTCTTTATTCTTTAGAAAAATGGCACGAAATTGCGAATTGAAAAAAAAAACTGTCATCGTCAGTCTTTGTCCATCCATGCTTCTGTAAAACTATCCGTTACTGTAACTACTGTAAATTGTGAGTAAATAAGGTAGGTACCTCACTGAATACATAGTTCAGAGTTAAGAGAGACCCTTGTAAGTAGTATTAAGGCAGAAAGTATCGAGTGTCTACTCGATGTAGGAGTGTTGTTTTATCAATATAATGGTAATGTGTCGAGGGTCGGGAGGAACGCACGGAGACTCGAATATCACGACAATGACTCATTCACTGGAGTCATTCTACTGTCTATAGCTAGCTGTGTAGCTGCACATTATCTGTGCACTGACGCACCACAGACAAGGGTTGTCGGTTAACTATTTATTGTGTCGTTACTTGCCCCAACACAAAGGCCCATTTAGACGCGTTTCCGACGGATTATTGCTTTAGTGAAGTTGTGAAAGGATTGAATAATTTGCCTTGCAAATTCGTCTAACTACACTTCGTGTTCTACCTTTTTGTGGTCTCAATTCTCATTCTACTCTAGATGTCTGCTCTGCGGTGCAATAATTAATTATGTGTAAAAAGAAACATCAGTTGCAGTTTATTGGCAATACTGATCTAAGCTAAGCAAAAAACGTGAGAATAATGCTAAGAAAACTTTCTGATTATTTTTAAATTGTAAAGATTCGATGAAAGTTTTGTAGTTAGTAAGCAAGTAACAAAGTAATGGTAATGTGGAGATCACGACGTCTTAACCTCTGGCATTACACGCCACTTGTTTAGACAAAGTTTATTAAACTGCGCTTAATCTGTTCCGGTGCTTGGTGGCTTGTCCATGCTGTGACTCACTGTCGCACATGCGTACTACGACGATGAGTCAATACCACACAGTTGAATCGGCGTTCGCGGAGTCCACTGATTCAGTTCCTTGTAAGTTATGGCCTGTGACTAATAAGCAGCACATTTCTTAAGTACATTTATTTAGCAACCTTCGAGCCTGCTGTAGCCGACTGCATAACAGTGATATCGTTCCTGTACAAGTTTACAAACAATGACTAGCTAATGTTTCCAAAACAATCTGCTTTGTTGTATAGTCCTTCATTTGTACTGTGGAGAGATAGTCATAAAAAATTTAAGATAATATTAGATACCATATTGTCAATATTATGAATAATTGTTTGTAGATTGAACATTTATTTTTTGAACCAAGTCGCCGTAGCCATTCCCTAATGAATATCAAAGAAAGATCTTAAAACGGAAAAATAATCGAGTAGTCATTTCGTTGCAGGTTGCGACACACCGTGACACACGCAAAGTTATTTGAACAGCTGTTCAACGAGTTCCCCTCGTCAATTTTCTATACCATAATACCTATGTCAATTCGTAAGATACAGTAGTCAGTACATACATACATAGTCAGTCAAACCTAGTATAACTTTGCTCGACTCAGGAATCGGCCCCGAGACCCCTTGGCAGTCTCACTTTCGACCACTCGGCCAACAAGGCAGTCAGAATAGTCAGGCAGCATAGAATTATAACGCCTTAATCTAAGTCAGGCAGTTAAAATTAATAGTAAGCACATACAATGTCTACAGTCTAGGCAGGTATTCTATGTACCCAAATAGTCTCATATTCATACAAAATACATGCTCCGATTATTTCAGCGGGTTATTGCACTTTCAAACGTCTGAAGTCAGTCTTCGTTCACACTTCAGCATTTAATTGGACGGAAATTAAATTTTGTTTTATCATTCATTTTTATTACTTTATCCAAGTGCGTTCATTTAAGTTTTTAAGCATTTCTTTTCTTCTTTATTATTGTTGAATGTCTACGGCAGTTATTAATTTATTTATTATCTGTCTTCTGTATCACTTAGTCTATTTTTTACCACAGTTTCTCATTATCTAGGTAGAATATTAACTTATATTCTAAACTTACCTATTTTTATTAATTCGTAACTCGTGAGTCGTATCTCAGCGCTTCCGCGCATAAAATGAAGTACCTAACTTTATATTTTTCTAATTATTGATATCGTCGTAGTAAATAAATATGAAAAATGTTATACAAATTCTAAGTAAGTACTTAATGTATGTACGAAAGAATGGATGACACATTAAACAAATTATAAATACTGTTTATTTATCATTTAACAACTTCACATGTCGATGACTCACACGGCAGATATCAGATCACTGGTTCTTTTTTAAATTAAGTAGGTACAATTATTAACATGTTTTTAATCGTTTGATTCCAAATTATGTCGTTTATAAACTATTCTTATCGTGAAATTCGACCGTTGCGCGTTTATTTTGATGTATGTGACAATAATTTTTTGAATGAACAGTTAATTTAGCTGTTATTCGCAGTTTTTTTTTTTTTAATGTGAACAGAGATTAAAATGATTGTTGGTATTGAGAATAGACAAGTCTACAGAAGACAAATAAATAAGGCCAGAAATACCTAAATAATGAAAGCTCGTGGCCTCGTGAGTACCTAGTGAAAGGGGTAGGGGAGAGTGGGTTGGGCTCGCTGCCATTGCAGCGGTAAGTCCCCTCTTTGAGGAGTGGCTTGAGAGACGCTACGGCGTCCTCACCTACCGCCTGACGCAGGTCCTCACCGGACATGGAAGTTTCGGGAGGTACCTGTGTCTGATGGGGCGGGAGGAAACGCCCGGGTGTCATCACTGCGAGGACCGCCCTGAGGACACGGTGGAACACACAGTGGGAGAATGCCCTGCGTGGGCTGAGCACCGCCGTGCCCTCAGGGAAGTGATCGGCGATGGCGACCTCTCGCGTCCGGGCCTAGTGCAGGCCATGATGCGGAGCGAGGGGGACTGGGATGCCGTCTCCTCCTTTTGCGAAGCAGTCATGCTAGCTAAGGAGGAGGCGGGACGCGTGAGGCAGCGAAGCGCTGCCTCCTCGCAACCCAGCCATCGCGAAGGACACACCGGGCGTCGGGGATCGCGGGACGATCTCCGGCCACCGTAAGCGCGGGCCTGCGGACGGCGAGCATGGGTGGCTCCCCGTCCGACCAGAAACAGACCCGAGCGTACGGCGCGTCGCGTTCCGCGCGCGCCTTAAAGAGCCATCAGACCACCACAGATGGGGCCCAATAGGGCCGATGCCGATTCGGAGTCGCGGAGAACCTAACGGGTAACCGGGGCTCCGGCTCGACGTGCAGGAGAAGGAACGGGGTGGTTTTTAGTCAGTAAGAGTCTGACACTCCCTTCCGCCTCACCCAGGCGGGAGCAGTCATTCGATGATTTTCCCCCCATAAAAAAAAAAAAAAAAAAAAGGGGAGAGTGGGTAACAGTGAATCATTTTTTTTAAAGCAAACAGGAAAATGTATGGGTGAATGAATGATTCATTTCATTTAATTGCAGTGCAATTTAAAATCACGTGTTTTCGTAACAAATTTGGGCACCTTTTTTTATAACACTATATTTTTTTTACAATTAAAAACTCTAAATTGACTAAACGAATCCTTATATTTTAAGCTCTATAGTCTAGTCAGCTAGATCAGTGACTAACGAACGAATAGGTGATTTGTCCTATTTGGCGTATAATTAATTCAAAAAATATAAATCACTTGTCTTTTGAAAGGTTAGCACAGGATCTTGAGAAATGAGTCAACCGAGGAAACCAGCGCTTCGCATAGAATGTAAACACGATACACCATTGTATTGTAAGATGTTTCGGTATTGGAATACATAATAACTTATGTTCTTTTACGTACACTAGCTACGGTGTGAATCATTAGCATACGCTCGATGTGCGATTTTTCAGGAGCCTTGACGACATTTCTTATTTGTTTTACTTACCTGCTGTAAATTCTTCGAAAACAATTTTTTTCGTTGTTGCTAACTATATTAATTTATTTGTACGTCATTTCCGCATTTTTAATTTAACGAGATATATTATAGTAATGGTAATGACATGCTGATATGGTGAGCCATGTTTTTTAAAAGATATTTTTATCGATTTCACCGAAATCTTACCAATACTATTGTCGATCGGATCAGGGAAAGACCAGAGTCAGTAATACTGACTCAGATTTTTTTGCTAATGTATTGTGAGGTCTGCTAGTCAAATCACTGTAAGTTTGACGCTTTCGATCATCGACGAAATTGCATTAAACCCGTGATAATAGTCATACCATTCTTAACTGATCTTTTTTTTGAGGCGGGAAAATCATCCAACGACATTGCCCGATGAGGACTTTCTTGCTGACTTAAAACCACCCCGTTCCTACTCCTGCACTTCGAGCCGGAGCCCCGGCAACCCGTTAAGTCCTCCGTAGCTCCGTATCGGCATCAGACTGACTTAAAATTAGAAAATTGACAAGTCCTTATCTTAATTTAAATAGTTACTTATCTATAAAATAAGTAGGCTATTAATTTAAACAATATTTTCTCGTTTTATTACTTTTCATCGTTATTTTTTGGAGCTCGTTGCCAAAGTTTTCTTTAACATTGCTTGACCTCTTAAATAGGTTGCCCAAAGTCACTCTCGGTTGATTTATGAGCTTTTGATTGCCGAGTTTGTCTGAGAGCTAAGCCAGATAAGTTATAATCATAGCATATGTAAGTATTAAATTCTTTTTAGAACTAGATATTAAAATATACATTTTAAATATGTCACAAAAAGCCGAATTTTTTATTGTATCTCTGGTTTACGGTGTACCCGATACTAGTATACCGTGTGACAGTAAATAACGTGTCAAAGGTCCCATAAATCCCATGGGTGCCTAATAAGTAATTCAAGGTCATCTGTACTATTTTTTTCTATAACCAACACCAGCGTAATGGTGTCCTTTATTCTGTTTTCTATACAAAAATTATTTTCTTGTTTGTCTGGTGCTGTTGTTTTTTCTTTACTATACTACGAAGCTAGAAAAAATATTGAAATTATAAATAGCCCTGTTAGAATCAACTTGAATAAATACCGAATTTATTAAAAAGACTCAACAATTTCTGAACGACTCAAGAGAAACTTTGATGTTGAATTTCAAGATATGATTTGCAATTTGAAAGTTTTAGATGAGAGTGGTATAACATAAATAATTAAGTATTCTATGATATTCATTAAGCGTTAAAATATCTCGGAGTGTCATAATATGCATTTTTCTGTTATTTAATAGTTTAATGAATAATCGATCATCGTATGGATACGGAAGAAACTATATAACAAACATGCTTTCGTCACCAAAAATACATTCCACCAATTTTTTCAAAAGATTTCTTATTTTTGTTTATAAATAAAATTGAAGTGTGTATGAATATACATACGACACACATACCATAATAACATTTCTTAGAATTTTTGTCTCTGTCTGTTTGTATTGGCAAACTTCTGCAAGGGCTGAACCGATTTTGACGGGCCTTTTATGGGCAGGTAGGTAATGTACTCATGAGTAACATAGCTTAGACTATTTTGTTTTGGAAAATTTGACCAAAGTTTGACTACCGGGCAAGGGGTCTTGGGTTCGATTACCAAGTCGGGCAAAGTATTACTGGGTATTTAAAAATCTCAGTAGTAGCACGGAGTCTGGAAAAGTGCCCGGTATGTGGCAATAGGCTCACCCCCTATTACATGGGACTCATAACATAAATAGTAAAAAGTGGTTGTTACATTGTTCAGTGGCATTAAGTGCCGTTATGTGCACTTCTGCCTTCCCCTTCGGGGATAAAAGGCGTGATGTTATTTTGGAAAATTAAATCAGAAAAAAGTCGCGGCCAAAACCTAGTTTATTATAAAGTTTTCCACCTCTCCGGATATGATGACAATGACCATTGACCACTCTGAAGAGTGTCTTGCTGTAGAACAATAGACTCTTCCATGATTTTCTTTTTCAACGACTTGCTTGCAGACAGTCTCATTTCCACAATAAAAAAATTTAACTCTGATCACGAACTTGAAAGTGTCTGATATGTAATCCGAAACTCGATGTCAGTACTTATGTTATCGATTATCGACTTTTTTTTTTTTTTTAAGGGGGGAAAATCATCGAATGACTGCTCCCGCCTGGGTGAGGCGGAAGGGAGTGTCAGACTCTTACTGACTAAAAACCACCCCGTTCCTTCTCCTGCACGTCGAGCCGGAGCCCCGGTTACCCGTTAGGTTCTCCGCGACTCCGATATCGATTATCGACTGCCTTTCCAACTGTTAGTAGTTACAAAACAATATTATGTAATCTATGAAAATGCTTGAATTAAATTCCAATTCTATTAGCATTATGCGCCTCATTATGTTTATTCAAAAACAAAAAACGAAGGAAAAAATAAATGATAATATTATATATTTATGTTTTAACTAAACTGCTGTTATTTTTTTATTAGTAGAATTAATCAGGCACATGCAAACGCATAAAACCTTTTTTTATGATTTGTTTAAGTTATGGTGGACAAAAATTTACTCAAAATAATTACATTTCTACTGGATTGTATATGGTGTAGGTAGTTTCTTCTTATTCATTGCAATTCAGCTGTAAGTAGGACAAAACTTAATTGTCCATGATCACATTTCACGTGTGATCGCGTCACTGGACTGCGATCTGATGCAAACTGGCCTACTTCTAGATTTAGAAGTCCAGCCATATATGAACAATAGAAGCTGTGTTGGCTAATCTAAGTTTTATTACAACCGCAAAAGACATGTTTTCATTCGCAATGATACTAAAATGGCTGCTTTATAAACGTAGATAGGTACGTCTACCGTGATGAAGGGCGGACAGGGCAGGTTGTCCTTTTGTGAGCATTTTTTATCAACCTGTCAGTAAAAGGCAAAGAGATGGATTTTTGTTATTTTTGGATGAAAATAGAGCTTGGTTCTTGGATGATTTATGAGTTGAGTTGAATTGTATTACGAGCAAGTTTGGGGTCAAATCCTTGGTGTAAGTACAAATTACGTAGGTCCTAGGTAATTGATAACCTTTTTTATAAATTATAAACTAGATCTCTGCATGTAATTTGGTGAATCGCGATAGGTACTTACCATAAGCTGCTTAAGCACTTAAAATATGTACCTACGACTAAAAGCCCGCATCAATCTAATTATAGAGCGACGACATTGGTGCCTAAATCAATTTAAGTACGCAGCGAATTTCTAGAGAAATTCTATCTTTCAAGATGCTAGGCATGTGCCAGACCGTCTGGGACCAAGGCTAAGGTTGCGAAAACCTTATGGGGGATAACTTAAGGTTTAAAAAAGAGGTTTTGGTGAACCGCATACCAGTCTAGTCGGATGGGTGTCGGCGGGGTAAGATGGGTGGAATGGGGGGCGAAGAGATCGATCGTTCGTCCGCCCGCTCTCGCCCTTGACCCTCGCCTGCATCAGGGTGGGCTGTCTGCATGTGTGCGTGAGGGGTGTCAGCAGATTTCATGTGGTGAATATTTGACGCGAATACTGGCTGCGGCCACATGTCTTGTATACTGAATGAGGAACGTGGTTAGGCTCTGGAATCGACTTTCTTATTAGAATATCATGGAATATTCACTAAACCTTAGGACTAGATTGAATATTGATACCCTCTTGCTCTGAAAACCGTAGGACGTTGGCATTTGAACCACAAAAATCAACCTTACTGCTACGGTATAGAGGTTAACTCCTTCCATGCTGCTTAATGATCGTGTCATTAGCATTGACTATACATTTTGTTATCATCGATATTTACTTGTGTATCCGTAGTTAGTTATATTTCGGTCGATTGACAATATCCATTAGGTACCCTTATATTAAATTGAATATTAACATTAATATTGGTCGGACAATGGTACGCTAATGGTACGGTAACATAAACTGAAACTGCAAAAACTCGATATCACTACATAGTATAAAACAAAGTCGCTATCCGCCGTCTGTCTGTCCCTATGTATGCTTAGATCTTTAAAACTAAGCAATGGATTTTGATGCGGTTTTTTTAATGGATAGAATGATTCTTAAGGAAGGTTTATATGTATAAAATATGCATATTTTATTGCACCCGTGCGAAGCTGGGGCGGGTCGCTAGTAAACTATATAGATACTATAAACTTGTATCTTAAAATTCACTTATGATCAATGTAAATTTAACGAGCTAAAATTCTATAAGTTCACATATTTAATGAAATACTGAACACAATTAATTGAAAGAAAAAAACACAAATAGGGACTAGAAACATAGTATAGAGCTTTTTGAGTAGTTAAGCTTTTTTTATTAAGTAGTTTGTATGTCCCACGATAGGTACTTAAATTATTATTACCCAGAGAAAAGGAGAGAGAAAAAACTATCTAGAACATACTGAAAAAGTAAAACCATTATCTATTTGATCCTATCCTACCCTACTATATGTATAGAACTTAGTCTAGAAATAAATCACACAGGAAGCTCGAACTGATTCAAACACATTACCCATACACTGTAAAGTTAATGTGTAGGTACATCTAGATATTTGCATAGACCACTGCAGATGGATTAAACCTCATACACGTCCATTCGCCCCCTGGACATTTCGCCCCCACTCAGCACTCGTAACCCCATCTGTGGCCAACCGGTCCCTCATCCCTATCACTCCCTACGGACCGACCAGAGGTTGTCCTTTTAAAATAATATGTAAAATTTCAACATTTTAACAACAGCTGTCAGTTTTATTTATTTATTTGTTACCCATAGTCTTCCATTATCTTCTATTATTGCATTGTTATTTTGGGACACCGATCGATTAAATAATTCGTCAAAAGTGCGCTACCTAAGTGCGTACCTTTCTGCAAATAACTCTGTTTGATATTGCGAGTTATAACGCGAACCCAGCGAGTACATAAGCACGCGAATGGATCGATAGTAACGACGCCAACGTCCTATAAATAAAATTTACCCAGTGCCATCATTAGAGAACATTAAACCTTGTTGGCAAGGGAAATGAACGCATTCTGCCTAAATACAAGTGCGCTGCCAACGCTTTCATCACTTTCGAAGTTCGAACAGTGCAATGCAACGCGCGGCCGCCGCACCCGTGACGTCACACACGCATCACACGAAACGAACACGCGGTGGGTGTGTCCATCTAATTATAACCATGTATTTTAGGATTTCGACTACATGTTGCTCTAGGTCAGCTATTATAAACTACACGGTATCCCACGTAGGGATGTGACGTGATCTCCATTTTATTTGTAAACTATCGACCGAAATAACCCGGGGCAACTTCATTGACGGCTGACAGAATCGCTGCGCGACCGTGGCCGTCAACAATTAGATATTTTTAAAATATTCCATAAAATCACATAACCAGATTAGAAAACTAATCCTAAAATGATTAAAAACATATGTTATTTCATTGATATGGAAATTAATTCATCGATATATCTCTCGCTTAGAGAAGTCGACAGGGAAATCTGTACCTATGTATGTATAAGTATTACCAATAAATCGATAGCACTTTTTATCGAAATCGTAACTATTAGAAATTGAAGTACGTACGTGTAAGGAAATTATTAATCGTCACGTGTATGACCCTGAGTGGAGGATTAAGTTGTTACAAAATAAATAATGATGATTATGAAGTCCAGATAAAGAAAAAAACCTAATAATTCGGATTAAGATAAGAATTTATCTAGGTAATTATTAGAATTGGCTTATCAAATTGAAATATCAAGTGCTTTGACCTCCGCTGCCGCTGACGGGCCGTTTACGCCTCGACTCGATTCAACATACAGCAGGTACCTAGGTCTGTAGGTAGTTCCAAATATACCATCATAAATTATTTATTTATTTACCTACTTTAGGGATTTTACCATAAAGGAGAGCTAATAATAAATACTCTAATTGCGTAGTTCGAGTTTATTATCCTGTTGATAGCCTGCAAAACTAATAGGTGCGGTTTTCCCTGTTCCAATAAGTGGCGGCTGCCTCGCCCATGTTCCTACAATATTCCATTAGTGATATTAATGCAGCACGAATATTGCTTTGTTCGCTAGAAGTGCTAATTACTCCAATTAGGTAGTCTCTATGGCTAATAGGTAGTTCCTAGGTAGGGACCGACTTTGTATAGCTATTACTCTATAAACGAGCACATACACACGATTAAATTTATTATTATCAACGGTATCTTTAAATTAATCATTAATCGTAATGCGGCAATGAATGTTTTATCGTAATCGATAATAAATCAATAATCATTATTCTGTTTAAATTGAAGAATTTGTCACGATAACCAGCACGCTATCATGTTGTTTCCATACGATAGTATACTCTAAATATAGTCCAAGTCGATACCATTTTATGATTAGTAATGTAATGGAATATTGATATTATATAATAAAGCAGCCATGATAGAGTTGCGGACGTCAGGTGCCGTTACCGCATGTATGAACTAAAATATGTAAAATAGAACGGTCAATGACTAGCAGTTGCAGTTAGAAACTCCAGTAAAGCTGTGCACGGTCTGAGACTCTAGCAGACTCGTGTCATTATGACTGTCATAAACGGTACTCCGTCTTTCACTTACGACACTAAATAGTTGGTAATGAGATGAAAGGATAGAAAGCAAGAAAAATGCAGATTTATACCGGTATATAAATTATCTTTTATTACAAATGTTCAGGTTAGTAACGATTTATAAATAAATAAAAATCTTTGTCAAAAATACGAAATCGACAATGTTTCGCATTCATTATTACGTAATATGCATATTACGATACCTTACAGCCTATTTTAAATACTGAACTTAAATAAAAGATCACAAGCGTAATTTGAGCCGCCCATTCAGGGGCTTGGTGTAGGGCATCATAAATTAGGAATAGTCTTACTTGCCGCTTAGAAGCACTTCCTGTGGACGATGGAGGGGCCAGACTCATCGTACTCCTGTTTCGAGATCCACATCTGTTGGAAGGTCGAGAGGGAAGCCAGGATAGATCCACCGATCCATACGGAGTATTTCCTTTCAGGGGGAGCGATGATCTTGATCTTCATTGTGGATGGAGCCAGAGCAGTGATTTCCTTCTGCATACGGTCAGCAATACCAGGGTACATGGTGGTACCTCCGGACAGGACTGTGTTGGCGTACAAGTCCTTACGGATGTCAACATCGCACTTCATGATGGAGTTGTAAGTGGTCTCGTGGATGCCGTTGGCTTCCATACCCAAGAATGAGGGCTGGAAGAGAGCCTCAGGGCAACGGAATCGTTCGTTACCGATGGTGATGACTTGTCCGTCGGGAAGTTCATAGGACTTCTCCAGGGAGCTGCTGGAGGCAGCGGTGGCCATCTCCTGCTCGAAGTCGAGCGCGACGTAGCAGAGCTTCTCCTTGATGTCACGCACGATTTCTCGCTCGGCGGTGGTGGTGAAGGAGTAGCCACGCTCGGTTAGGATCTTCATCAGGTAGTCTGTGAGGTCGCGACCGGCCAAGTCCAGACGCAGGATGGCGTGGGGCAGGGCGTAGCCCTCGTAGATGGGCACCGTGTGGGAGACACCGTCACCGGAGTCCAGCACGATACCGGTGGTACGACCGGACGCGTACAGCGACAGCACGGCCTGGATGGCGACGTACATGGCGGGCGTGTTGAAGGTCTCGAACATGATCTGTGTCATCTTCTCTCTGCGAAACAAACGGCACGGTCAGCTGGCCCTATATGCAGAATACAGATGTATACAAGTGCTGGCGCACTGGACGAGAGACACCTACCTGTTGGCCTTGGGGTTGAGGGGCGCCTCCGTGAGCAGCACGGGGTGTTCCTCGGGCGCCACACGCAGCTCGTTGTAGAAGGTGTGGTGCCAGATCTTCTCCATATCGTCCCAGTTGGTGACGATGCCGTGCTCGATGGGGTACTTGAGGGTGAGGATACCTCTCTTGCTCTGGGCCTCGTCACCTACGTACGAGTCCTTCTGTCCCATGCCGACCATGACACCCTGGTGGCGTGGCCTGCCCACGATCGAGGGGAACACGGCGCGAGGCGCGTCATCGCCCGCGAATCCGGCCTTGCACATACCGGAGCCATTGTCTACTACCAACGCAGCAACTTCCTCGTCGCACATTTTGAATTAGTCTGAAATTAAAATAATAATGTTTAATCACTGCTTGCTCCCGCCGTACCATGTACAGGCTTAACGACAATAATGATATCAAAACTCAACGGTTAACGATTAGGTAAGCGTTATCTTGCACAACAGCCACGCCTTGAGCCAACTCACTGATAAAAGGACTATCTGATTCACCTATCTCAATTTTTCTGAATCACAAGAATTCTGGAACTTAGGTACTGTTGAGCACTTTAATTATTTTTAATATTTAATACAAAAACTGAATACTTTACTAATTAGGTACAATACACTAAGCGCACTATTTTATAAAAAATGAGATTAATTTAACTAACTAATAAAATAACAAAAATAGGGAGCGAAATATCCTAATACCACGGTATCCTCCCTCTGGGATTCGAACCCAAATGACCTCAAATTCAGTAGACGGTCGTCGACACAAAACCGGTGAGGTTGTTACAATTCACAAAATCCAAAAAGCACTTCACTAGCGTTACGTAAAAATGTTATGTAACATATTCCACAGGTGTGTTTATGTAAAATTTTAAACACTGACTCTAAACGCTTTAAAATTGTATGTAATAAACTTTTAATAAAATATTATTAAAGTCCACAATTAAATTAATATAATATAACAAAACTTACTGTTAAATATTAAGTTAATGACTAGGTACGACTCGTGCTGCTTCGGTCAAGCACACCTCACTAAATGAGAACCGGCTCTTGAGGATAAACTATATAAAACGCGCCTTATCAGAGTTCACGTACTATCGGCAACAATTTATTTTCCGCCAATCACGAGCTGCCTGATGCTGCCTCAATTTTTGTCACCATATATGGTAACGCACTCGGTTCTATCCACAATCTGGTGATAACGATACGCCTTGATAACGATTATAATAGGTTTACACGTTATCTGAGCCAGTGTGACTGTACACAGTACGTGTAGTTGTGTACGTGTAGCTTGTAGTTGTAGCCCGGCAGTCACCCACGTACCGCGAACGACACACTCGCTCAGGGTCACCAATACGCTTCTTTAAAATACTGAAATTTCTCTTCAGTCCGCACACGTACTTTCTCTATGATTCAGCTGTTTTGCGCTAATTGCCCTAAACGCCTAACATTAACCTACAAATATTTAATTAGTTTAATACTCCGCCGTTGAAAATAACTCATTATAATTATGAAAAGAGCAGAAAGCATTACTAACTGACGTAAAAGATGAGAGATATCTTTATTCTAGTCGAATGTTACAGTGGCTGCACGGACGCGTTACGAAAATATATTGTCCGAAGGTGACTGTACTTACTGCTAGGCAGGCCGACCAATAGACGCGGACGTAGCTCGTGTAGTCGTGTAGGACCCGAAACAAACGACCAGCCGCGACTCGGTCGACAGAAACTAATGCAAGTATTTGTTGTTGAACCAACGCGTGGGTGGTGTCATTTCGGAGTCAAACCAGATCTATGTTCGCTATGTATGACACATCCATAAGCCACGTGGAAAATGCAAACGTGACATTAATTACATTCATAGTAGACACATAGACAGTGATTGGAAGCTAATAACTTTACAGTTGCTATGCGCATGAAACACTCGGCGTTGAGTGCTGCGGAGGTAGATATAAATCAATAGAGGTTCGAGACACCCTTGTTGATGTTTCCTAATATACGTATAATATAATATTGTGCAGTCGTCTGCGTGTATTGATTTTCCTCCCGCCCGCCCTCTCTGCGGCCCGCCCTCGCCCTCTGGTGCACCGCGGCATGGGGGTGCGCTATGGGGTTGCATGAATCATCCGACTGCACCCTCCGTCTCTTCTAAAACTGTTCAATTTGCTGTATTTGTGAATATAACTGCCATTACTCGCAGATTCAAGGCATTTATTTGTATGCGTCATTCAAATAATATTGTAAAAATGCAGAAGCTTGTTAATACTGTATCAAGTGTTTTTACAGCAATCGAATAGTGCTACATTAGATAAAATCCAAGGTTATTCATATCTAGGCATAGCTATCTAACAATTTCCTTCAATAATTATACTGACGGTACCTACATACTATTTTGGACATTATGTATTGCGGTCACCAAAATTTGAGCGTTACTGAAGTTGGTAATCCGGAACATTTTCGGAGTCACCTTGGTATGTGCCTTATTTGTCTCATTGTGTTATTTATTAATTTACCGTACAAGGTTTGAGTAGTACCTACTGCTTTTTGGAATAAAGAGAACTTAATGGATATATACATTTAGCGTGTAGCATACGACAATTATAGAAATGACCCTTGTTTCAGTTTCAGGGGATTAATAACGCTATATTTACAAATTATACTCGAGTTTGTTGAATCGTCATTACATTGCCAATCGAACTATTTGATTAAAGTAGACGGAGTTGTAGATATTTTAGAGCCAACATATTATGTATTTATCGTACCAAAACATTTGTATGGCATGTTTGTTGTTTATGGAATTTGTTCAGATGACTTCATTATAAGAGGAAAATAGCTATAAATAAAGCAAGAAACATCCTCCATTACATGATAAAATATGTATTACCTCGAACCAATGTCATGTTTAAATCAAAATGTACTTTAAAATCATGTGTCGTGCGATTTGAATGGACCTTGGTGAGCCCTCGGTACTCGGTGACTCATTGATTTCTCACAAGCGTTTGACAGAGTGAATCATGGCCGCGCGATGTAATCGAATCAGATGACGATTCGTCTCGATAGTTTTGTCATCTATTTAATTCGTGACGTCACTATTATGGCTACAATGATGTGATCGTTAAAACTCGTGTTTATATGTACCTACAATGTTATTCCGATTGTCTTCTTCAAAGGTGCGGCCTAATTGAATACCAATTTTGTTATTTTTATTTTTATATCTATCGTGAACGTGACGCGTTGAATCGTTATTCCATGCGTTGTTGAACATCAAATTATTTATTTGTACAATCGACAATTTTGATAATTTCCAAGACCGATTTAGTTTGATATTAGCTAGACTTAAAATTATTCATATAAGGCGCGTCTCAAAAGCTCTAAGATTTTGTAAAGTGGGTAAAGATGTTCCAAAGGAGCCGGTTTCCGTCCACTTTTGATACACATCAAAGTAATGAGGTGACCTGTTTTGCATGTATGTGGACTTGAGGGCGCTCGTCACCATACTAAAATTACTGGAGCGATTTTAATTCGACTTTCACTTTCAAAGGGGACCGGTTCATAATTCTTGTCCGCTTAACGTAAGAAGTCTTTGAAATATTGAATATTATTAATCATTTGCTATATTGTCGTTATTTTAAAAGGAATAACAAAAACCTTTTCGGTCTATTTATAAAACTAAAGTTTCTTCTGTTAAAACGCCATAAAATTAATTAATGCCAATAATATAATAAACATCGTGTTTTAATTGCGATGGACGTAATTAAAGCCAATGAGGACTATTTGTGTGCAAACAGGAAACACTACAAATCAAATAACTATGAATATAAATATTTTCCTTAGAACAGTATCGGGTTTATTTTATGTCAGTTATGGTCATTCGTCAAATGTTCGTGGTTTTAAAATCGCCTCTAAGTCTGTACAAATATGGTTGAATAGTGGAATCGTTGATGACTGTCCTTACCTATATCAACAAGTAAAAATAAAAAAAGTAATTGGAAACCATAAACTAACCATATCACAATGTGAGTCACAGAAAATTCTTGGTGGTCGATGACACGTGTACTTAACGAATTAAAAAATTATTCAAAGAATTTTGTAAACTTTCGACCTTTATACTAAAAAAGTAAAAAAATCTACAAACGACCTAGAATTTCATTCAGAAATATTTTTATTTATTTTTTGTAAAATAGAAACACGGCGGTGTGTTGCTGGCCACTACCATAATTACGTGAAAAATTATTACTAACGTAAGTATATCATAACCACAAATATTTAGCTACGTTAAAATAATAATTAATCTAAATAATTATTTCTAAATTGTCTGTAAAAGAATCCTCGATTCAAAACTTTACAGTTACGGAATTCAAACCCTATGGATCAATTAGTAACCTCCCCAGATCCCATCCCCCACTGCTGATTTAAAAAAAACACTATACAGCCAGACAGATTCCCCTAGACACCCCATCCCCACCCCGCGCCCACAACCTACATGCAAGTGGACTCCATGTTGGAATATTGATTGAGCTGTCACAGGTACCTACCATACGCTTAAAATACCTGTAGTTAAAATTATATTTAGGTAGGTAGATGGTACCTTTGCTCTGTTGTTTTGCTCTTTGCTTGTCTGTTCTGTAATAATCCACTTCTGGATTTCGTGTTTTCTAATTTCTCATTTGAAAATGGTTAGTTCTGATATAATTTCAGACAAATCTAAAAAGTTGTAAGTACTTATCGACATATTATATTCCGTTGTTTTTCCTATTTAGAAATAGACTATTTAGTATACTTCTCGATACGATGTGTACGCTACGCATCTACAATGAATTCTTGCTTATTATTTTGTGTTCAGATTTATAATTAAGTACTTGTTTAGTGTTAAATGTAGCAGGTAACTCCCTAGATTCAGTCAATTTCCGCATGTATTTAGCAGAAATAAATAAATCTCTGTGTAAATAGTTATTTTTAGTTTTATCTTATTACATACTAGCGCCCCGGGTGCAATATGCACGTATTATACATACAAACCTTCCTTAAAAATCAATCTATCTATTAAAAAAACCGCATCAAAATCCGTTGGATAGTTTTAAAGATCTAAGCATACCTACATAGCGACTTTGTTTTATACTAAGTTATGGATTTGTGTATTTTAAGTTGTAAATAGTTTCTTATTGATGTAAATAAAGAACGTTCATATATTTAGCAGAGTGACTTAAGGACTTCAAATAGGGCATTACAAAATTGTTTCAAGTACATAATAAATAATACCTGGTACAGATATCGAAGTAATACGTTTCTGCAAATCCGAATTCAGTGAATTAATGATATAATTAGATACAAAACACCGATATTTTCCTCGTTCATAACGTTAATAAGTGAGAATTTGTTTTATCGTCAAGCCAAGTTTCGATCTAGTTCACTATCAGCTGACTGGCTCTGACGTCTTTAGATACCGCTAAGATTATTGTGAATTCTTTACTTTAGTTACTGCAATAAATGATATTATATTTACTTCCATTACGTCATCCCGTAAATACCTATGATGTTATCTAGAAAAATAAATTGTAGATTGGAATCATAATAGACAAAATTCTCTAAGAAAACTAAGATGAATGAATGAAAAAAGGAAAATTAAATAAGGTTCCTAGTTTAAAATGAATATTTGGGTAAGAATGCTACACCTTTTACAACATTTCACGTGTTCTAGCTTTCAGAGGGCCTAGAACGAGTTTGTTACATTTAACGAGATCGAAACGTTACCGTGTCTAACCCTCTGATTGGTTAGGTCATTAAAGCAGGCCAATCAGAGCGCCGAACGCGGTATGGTTTTCGATCTTATTAAACATAAAAAAAAATTCGCAATAAGCCCTCAGTGCCTTTAGCCAAACTCCACATTAGCGCTTGTCTACAGAGAGAGAGTAGAAAACTAAATGTACCTACCTATGTATGGGGATGACAAGTGTCTTTACGTCAATTCCATATAATTTAGTTTTCTCTATTCCACATTTAAACAAGCGCTAAATGACATTTGGCTACAGCTGCAGGACTGCTTACGAGGTACCATTGCCAATAAATGATGTTATCGTAAGAATTTAATAATCAAGGTCAGTAGGTACCTAGGTAATTAATCGATGAGCTTCACAATCTGATATGAACTCTTTTGATAATAAAGATAAAGGATAGATTGGCTTAGCTCCTTCTAGATAGCATCTATTGAATGCCAATTATTTTAATACGTTTATTTTTGAAATAAGTAATTAAGGATCAATCAAGTGAAGTAATTGGTCAGTTTTCAATACGGTAGTTGACAGGTAGTCAAATTCAATACTTTTATTGAAATGTCAAAAACGATACCTTTTTATGAAAATTTGTATTAGATCGCAACTTATAACGTCATTATATTTTTGCGTCAAATAGCATACTTACTTCCTTAAAATTAGCGAGAAAAAAATCGAAAAGTGGGTAAACTGTCAAATTAATGGATGAGAGTATGAATTATTTATTGCATTAAAAAGTTGAAACAATTTATTTTAAACCTAAGAAACTAGCCAATTGGTGCTAGCAAAATGGTAGGTAAACAAATTGGAGTTGGAATTAGGTCACACAATGATTTGATGAACTCAAAAACAATACTTAACAAGGTTTTTTTCCTTGTCCTCTTGTTTGTACTGTATTTTAGTTTTATTCACATGTGACAAATCCAATTCGCTTTAATAGGTACCTATAAATAAGAACATCAGCGTCGTAGCGATGCGTAATTTTACAGTGAGTGCACCTGAAATACCTTATATAGTCATTCTCACCCTATTTTGCATCAGGAGAAGGAACGGGGTGGTTTTTAGTCAGTAAGAGTCTGACACTCCCTCTCACCGCACCCAGGTGGGAGCAGTCATTCGATGATTTTCCCTCCTTAAAAAACCCTATTTTACATATACATACATATATTTACCATGTTCTGTCATTCACTAGAAATCACACCAAAGTTGACTAGACACCATTTAAAGTAAATATTTACCACTCACTTTATTCTTAGGAAGAATATGACACTCCAGAAAGGGAATTTTTATGTGACCCATAACAAACTGAGCAAGTGAGCATAGAGAAGAGTATTTCTTCTTTTTCGCTTAATTGGGTAGGTTTCTGGGTCAAAAATAAATTATTTTGATTTTGCAGTCCAATTACATATTGAAAAATAGTTACAATTTAATTGATTGATTTGCGGATATACTTAATTTTATTCTAGCACTAGCGACCCGCCCTGGCTTCGCACCGGTGCAATATGCATGTATTATACCTTCCTTAAGAATCACTCTGTCTATTGCAAAAACCCACAACAAATTCCGTTGCGTAGTTTTAAAGATCTAAGCATACATAGGAACAGACAGATGGCGGATAGCGACTTTGTTTTATACTATGTAGTGATTTTTTTTAGATGTAAGTGTGCTATTTGACGCGAAAATGTGATGACCTCATAAGTTGGTATTTCGTATAAAATTCATAGAACAGTATCGTTTTTGACGTTTCGATAAAAGTATTGGACTTGACTAGTTCTCAACTACCGTATTTAGGGTTCTATGAGTGTTGTCCTAAACTCTATTGAGGGGACCCCATCCTTTTTCAAGTTGCAGTAAAATACTTACTACTTAAAGGAAGATTTGGTTATGGAATATCCATAGCAAGAGTAATACTACGTGATGAATCCGCCACTTCCTTTTGTTATTTTCTCCACCTTGCTCATTGTCACCTTATGCGAATGCCTATCCCTTATCAGTGGGCATTTCAAATAATTGCCTAGCACTCACGATTACGATACTTATTGACAACAATGTGATACAAAATTGATTCATCCAACATTATTCACGTGTATAATGCGTAAACCTTACTCACTGCACTTAATAAAACCCATTAAAAGTTTATAAATAAATACTATAAAATAAATAAATACTAGCAGGACCGTCTTACACTAGGCTGGGGCCCATAAGCAAACAATATTGTGGGCCCTTTTGAAATGCTTCTTTAACGTTGTCTCACACTAGGATTTTCTCCTGTATCGTGGGAGTTTTGACCAACATACAAGTGCACAATTTCATATACACCTAGACCCGAAACAATTTTTGTGGATGACACATAGATTTCGGGATCTGAACCCGTTACACGTTGCGCGGTAGCCCGTTGCGGAGGAACTTGAGCGGGTGAGTGTCCGTCGCGTCGTTAGAAATTGTCGGTCATTCGGGGCCCCCTGAGAATGGGGGCCCTGGGCACGGGCCCCGAGTGCCTTTATGGTATAGACGGTACTGAATACTAGGTATACACACGCAAGACACCAACATGTCTAGCTATTCCAAACATAACTATAGATTTTCACCTGTATTAGATCCGAAATAGAGCTGAAAATGTATTAAAGAATTTGGTAGATTAGGACACCTTAATATGCAGCCGTCTGTACCTAAAACCTAAAACCGTGATAATACGTTACATTAATCATATTCTTATCAACATTAACATTCCACAAGTTGTCATGACTGCTGTGTTGTTGTATAGTTGACTGTACAACATTTACAAGCGAATATATTAGATATTTATATATAGTAAGTGTGGGAGAGCCATGCTTCGGTACGAATGGGCCGGCTCACGGCCTCACAGAAGACCGACGTGACACAACGCTTGCGTTGTGTCACGTCGGTATACCATCCTTATACCATTTAAGAGCCATAAGTTCACCAATATTTAAATACTTTACTACCAATAGGCCAACGTGACATTCCAGTATACTTTACTCAGAATTTTGTCACTATCAAACTCCCAAGTAATTTATAAATCATAGCTTTAAAACCAGAACATGTTCAGAGTTCATATGACCTCACTTCATATAATAAAAGGAAAATAAGAACTTATAATTACTTAGTACAACCTGTTGTATGTTTGTCATGAGGATAATTATATGTCAGCAGCACATACATACCTACCCATTGTCGAATAAACAATATATAAAATATAGTGATATTGGATTCATGTCTAAAAATACTTAGAAAAAGGAAAACACTTAAAAAAATCTCAGTTCAAAACTAAATCAGGAACAATAAGTTATTAAAAAAAACATTTGGGAGAAACCCGTTGTTTCATTAAACCTGATATTTTTATGAACGTCAGTATATTGGTATTTCAGTTAACCGGAATTGATTATTAAGGACAGCCGTTTATATGAATCAGTACTTAGAAAATGTTTATTGGTCCAAAGAACGTTCATATATGCAGCGTGACCTTTCATAGAAATCGTTGTCGAAATGCAATGTCCAAAAGCGATGACAGCGTTATGGTGACCAGGTAAACTATTGGACTATTTACAAGGTATAGATGGAGCGTCTAATAACTGTGTCAGCATGGAAAAAAATAACCGCGTTACGGCTAGGCTAGCTAGACTGTTTAGTGGGATTTTTTTTTTTTTTTTTTTTTTTTAAGGGGGGAAAATCATCGAATGACTGCCCCCGCCTGGGTGAGGCGGGAGGGAGTGTCAGACTCTTACTGACTAAAAACCACCCCGTTCCTTCTCCTGCACGTCGAGCCGGAGCCCCGGTTACCCGTTAGGTTCTCCGCGACTCCGAATCGGCATCGGCCCTATTGGACCCCATCTGTGGTGGTCTGATGGCTCTTTGAGGCGCGCGCTGTTTAGTGGGATAGGGATATGAGGCAAACGAGTAGACGGATAACCTGACTGTAGGCATCCGGCGCTGCCGCTGGCTATGGACATCAAACTTACCAGAGAAGTTCCTCCGTAACAATATTGATTATAAAAAAAACTATTTTGTAGAAGTTAAAAATGTTGTTAGGCTTTTTAAAAAGGAGTCCTCTTATTTCTTGAAGATTCGAATGTCGTATTATCGTACATATATTTAGTTATTCTTTATTCTTGTGCTAGTGTTAACTTCTATGTAAGTTGCTTTACCAGTACTGTATCCTATTGTGTACAATTAGTCGCGGAGAACCTAACGGGTAACCGGGGCTCCGGCTCGACGTGCTGGAGAAGGAACGGGGTGGTTTTTAGTCAGTAAGAGTCTGATACTCCCTCCCGCCTCACCCAGGCGGGAGTAGCCATTCGATGATTTTCCCCCCTTAAAAAAATTGTGTACAATCAGTCAATGACAAATTGGAAATGTTTGCGAATTCTATCAATCGACATGACTCTTCAAATTAATCAAATTTAAATTAGGTCTTAGGCAAGTAATGATGAGTGCAGTGCATGAATTTGTATATTGTTTTAAATTGAACTAAATGATACTACACTTTGATAGTATCATCAAAGTGTAGTATCAGTTATAGTGATATAGTGATAGACTGCCTCGTTGGCCGAGTGGTCGCAATTGCGACTGCCGAGCAAGGGGTCTCGGGTTCGATTCCCGCGTCGGGCAAAGTATTACTGGGTTTTTAAAAAATTCTCAGTAGTAGCACGGAGTCTGGAACTGTGCCCGGTATATGGCAATAGGCTCACCCCCTATTACATGGGACTCATTACATAAATAGTGAAAAGTGGGTGTTACATTGTATAGTGGTATAATGTGCACCTCTGCCTAACCCTTTGAGGATAAAAGGCGTGATGTTATGTTATGTTATGTTATGTTACTAACTGATATACATTTCGCCTGTTTGTCATGCATGAGGACGCGGATTCGAACGAAACCTACCACCAACAGGCCACTGATAAACGGTGAAGGAAGCACGTGAAGAAACCTGCTGGGCTTATAATTTCTAATTACAAGTTTGAAATCGCCAACCCGCATTGAGCAAGCGTGGTGATTAACCGGGAACGTACATATACGCAAGACACAATGCATTCTCTATTGTGTCTTATATGCCGGCAGATAAGGGGTTAATGGTCAAACATTCTCCGTGCGAAAAGAGGTCTTTGATCAGCAGTGGTCACTATCAGTGCCGTAACTAGCCTTCTAGGCGCCCGGTGCGAGCTTTCAAAACTGCGCCCTTGAAAAATGTCCTTACCACTTAAAACTTAAAATGGCTCTGACAATAAAATGGACAAATGTGCATGAAAATATAACTGTTTATTGTGTACCAAGTTATAGGTTGGTACTTAGTAGATGTTTTAAGACAATTCGTTGCTGCCTGCCATTGCTCTTCCCGCCACGCACTTATCCGGCGCGGCAGCGGAGTTTGGCCCCGGCGACGTCCCTCCGCGCGCATGCAATACACGCGCTCGAGCACCTTCGCCTCCAGATCCCACGGCGGTAATCCGGCAAGGAGGTTTGGCGCCTTCCCGGAGATCGTGCGGTATCCGCGGATCATTCGGATCGCCATGACCCTCTGTGACATGAGCAGCGCCTGAGCGGGCCGCCGCAGCATGTTCGGCGCCCAAACAGGGGTGCCGTAGAGGGCCATGGACCGCACGACCCCGGCGTATAACCTCCGGCAGGAGGCGTTTGTCCCCCCGAGGTTGGGGAGGATGCGCTTAAACGCAGCCCCCGTCCTCTCCAACTTTGGAGCCAAACGTCGGAAGTGCTCCACGAAGTTCCACCGACTGTCGAGGACGAGTCCCAGGTACTTCATCGTCGTCTCGACGCCGATGATAACCTCTCCCGCCGTTATTTGAGACTCACCCGGAGGTGGCGCGTTGCCGCGGCCATGAAAACACATAGCCTCGGACTTGTGGACCGCCACCTCCAGTCCTAATTGCCGGATTCTCTCAACAACTGTCGCAACCGCTGTCGCCATTAAGTCGGCCGACGCTTGGTGCAACCTCCCGTGCGCTAGCACCAGCGTGTCGTTGGCGTAGCATATGATGTTAACGCCGTTCGGGAGGTCGGTGCGCAGCACCCAGTCATAGCCGATGTTCCACAGGAGCGGCCTCAAAACCGAACCCTGTGGAACACCTCTGTAACATCTCTCGCCGGTTCTACTCGCCCCGGTGACCGGGGTAAATGACGGACCTGTCCGTCAGGTAAGCCTCGATTACACGACGGAGGTAGGTAGGCACCCGATGATATCGGAGTGCCTCCAAGATGCAACTCCAGTGCAGGGAGTTGAAGGCGTTGGCGATGTCTAGAGACACCGCCACAACGACCTTACCCCTGGACACTGCAGTCCCCGTCGTCCGGTTCCTAACGATGATGGCGTCCACCGTGGAGCGCCCTCTGCGGAAGCCGAACTGGCTGTCCGACAGGTCCGGCCCAATGTCCAAGTGCGCGACGAGGCGGTTCGAAATTATTCTTTCGAAGACTTTCCCCACCTCGTCGAGCAGCACTATGGGCCGGTACGCGGACGGAGAGTCCGCAGGGCCCCGTCTTCCACACGAGGACTAGTTTACCTGCTTTCCAGAGCAGCGGGAACTGGCCTCTCTCCAAGCATGCGCTGTAGAGACCGATTAATCGGCAACCGATTATTTGCCATGCAAGCGGTCGGGTCCTGGAGCGGTCTTCTTGGAGCCCATCCGGCGCACCGCCGCTCTCAGTTCTGCCTCGGTCACCTCTGAGACGATGTCCTCGTCGTCGTCGCTATAGCCCGCGTCAGGCACCGCAGGGGGCGGAGTCATATACGGAGGGGTGAAACCCTCCACAGTCGGGGGAACAGGGCGCCAATCACCTCCTCTAAGACTTCTGGCCGGAGACTCTGAGTGAGCGGGGGAGCCCAAGCGCAGAGCTTGTCGCGTACCATCCGGTACGAGCGTCCCCACAGGTCTCTGTTCAGAGTTCCCAGCATCTCTCGGCGGGCCTCCTCCTTGGCCCGCAGTATTTCCGCCTTGAGGACGGCCTTCGCCGCCCTGTATCCCTTGTACAACTCCGCCTCTCTCGCCTCCGCATTCGGAGGACGGATGCGGCGCCTGTTGTGCCTAGTGTACTGGCGTCGCGCAACAATGCACGCCTTGCGTAGAGCTGCCAGCTCTTGCGACCACCAGTACACCTGGCGCTTTTGTTGCCTCGATCGGATCCGGGGCATGACGAATCCTGGCCATGGCGTCCTGGAACCACTTGGCCTCATCGTCAATGTCGGCAGGCCTGACCGGTGGTACCACCCTGCGAGTAAGACTTAAGGTGGATATACATTTGTCTGATGTGTAGTGAGTCGTTTGACATGTGTTGTTGATTTAAGATCGTTTAAAAATGCGATATAGATTTAGATAGTACAGTCTGGTCATTTCTGCGCCCTTCCAGGGTCTGCGCCCTGTGCCTGGGCACCGCTGGCACCGCCCTATTTACGGCGCTGGTCACTATAGGCTGTTGTTGGATATACATTTGGCTACCTACCTTGTAACAAATTAATCATCATTGTTGATTTCAATATTTAGTTAGAAGTCTTATAGTTAACATGCTGTGAGAACTTAAAAATCTCACCATCAACACGCGTGTGCTATGAAAAAAAAAACACCATTGATGGCGTCGAAGCGTCATTCGACATCCGTAGCGTTTATCGTAATCCCCCTCACATCCTCAGATAAAATGAAAAAGATACACATAATGTGGAATGATGGAACTACATTGCAACATAGATATAATAATTTATGTATTAATCACTAGCTGACCCGGAACACTGTCGCGGAGAACCTAACGGGTAACCGGGGCTCCGGCTCGACGTGCAGGAGTAGGAACGAGGTGGTTTTTAGTCAGTAAGAGTCTGACACTCCCTCCCGCCTCACCCAGGCGGGAGCAGTCATTCGATGATTTTCCCCCCTTAAAAAAAAACCCCGGAAAACTGCCTACTACCTCAAACATTGTTTTCTCACCTTTACTGAAATTCCACAAATAATTCAAAACAACCAAAATAAGCCAAATCGGTCCAGCAGTTTTCGAGTTATATCGAGACTGACGAACAGCAATTCATTTTTATACTATACTTACATTTTGACTACTTCGATCTAGTTCGTAGGTCTAATCTATTATCTCCATTATGAATCGTAAGCCTAAATGCTGAGTACTAAGTAGATAGATACAATACATTACCCGGCTACAAAAATTGCACATCAACTTTTGAAAAGAAACGACTTGGCCGATTGACTCTTTCCAAAGGAATGATGTACAGTGTATATAATACAATATCTATCGCTGGTATCTACTTGCTGAACCTGGCTTATGGTCTTTCTGCCTGGGTTTGCTTAGGCAAAATTATAGATTAGAAGAAAATAAGCATTCTAGGGCGCAAATTCGTATGGAGACCTCATTGAGTCGTCATTGTTTGTGCTTGTTACTCCAGCTTTCAAAGCAATATGAACCGTATGGCATGTAGCAAATTGTTCTATCTATAGATACACTTCTGCCGCTTCGAGGGATAAACTAAAAGATAAAACGTAATATTATGCTAATATTAATCACTGACACAATAACACGAAGATATTAATAGCCGATTCGTTTCAGCAGTTTGTTTTGTAAGCGATCACGCGATATGCACTGTATTGTAGTAATTACGGATCGGCGCAAACGCAAGGTCGAGGTAAGCGAGACGTGCAAGTTCAATGCTCATGCGCATAGTACTTGAACACCTTGGATACTACACGTAAATAGAACATTATACTTATTGGAATACAATATCTTCACGTATGGTTCGATGTATTTGTTCAAAAGGGTATTGGAATTGGTAGGTACATGTTGTTATGAGACGATATCGCATTACGTTGAACATGCAAATCGAGTGACAGAGATGGATACTGAACTGTCACATTTTGCAAATTACATACATTATTCTGATTTTAAAGACAATAATTTACGTATTGAAAATTGATTTATTACTAATGGATATTAATAGAATGTTAGTAATCCATTTTATGAGGTATAGGAATAACCTATACAAACCATATATGGAAGTAAAGTCAAAAGGCTAAATAAATAAATTACACGTACACACGAATACATTGACCTCTAGTTATTCATCAAAATAACTATAAAGTACATATGCCAACTACAGGAAATAACAGGCACTAATTTATTCGTATCTTCACTTATAGCTAGAAAACGCGGCAAGAATACTTATTATTAGGCAAATTACTGACAAGAATTACAAGGATATGACAATAAAGCTGAGTTTCTTAGATAATTTCCGTCCTATTTTGCGATTGCCTTCGCTACTACATGTATAAGGTTACCGGGAAGCCTTAAAAGGCCTAGTGAGCGCGCAAACGTAAGCATCGACCGCAGCAGGCCATTTTTGGACGACACAAGCATTAAACCTTGGCGTTTGAGGCCATATCCAGATGGCAGATTCCATAATAGAGCGTCTGCAGCCAATGTTAGTGTTCTAACTCACTATGGGAGGATATGGTGATTGCCTACTTAGGATTGTGCTGAGGAGTGCCGGAATAAGGTTTTTGAGATAAGTGTCTATGTAATTTTGGTACATTTTCACCAATTAAGTATTTGCTTGCTTGCTACCTCATTAGTTTCTGCAAAAGTGTGTTTTGCTCATTGGGTACAAGTACGGTATACCTCTTACACTGTTTTTTTATTTAGATTAGTTAATCGATTACTATTTAACGTTGTCATACTTAGTTTTCTATTATCTATGCAATTAATAAAACAATAATAACATAGTGACAGAAATAACTTTAATTTAATTAATTTATAAATAGGAGCGTGTAAATAAAGTCAATATTAATAATATACAAACCGCAGACCACCATAATTGTTTTAAATTATTCTTGTGGTACCTAAGATGTACCTAATATTTACATTTAAAACTATTAATATTGAAAACTCCTGAACAAAAACTATAAAAACTATTTATAAATAGCGTTAAAAGTAAGTAAGTATTTATAACTAAAATATAACCTATTATATCCTAATTTTAAAGTGTTCCAAGTGTTAATAAATAAATAAAAATCCTAATTTTTATTTGGACACATGATGATTGGAACAAGATGGGGCCCAATAGGGCCGATGCCGATTCGGAGTCGCGGAGAACTTAACGGGTAACCGGGGCTCCGGCTCGACGTGCAGGAGAAGGAACGGGGTGATTTTTAGTCAGTAAGAGTCTGACACTCCCTCCCGCCTCACCCAGGCGGGAGCAGTCATTCGATGATGATTCGATGATCCCCCCTTAAAAAAAATAAAAATCTCACGTCACGTGACGTGTTTTGCCGCCATTTTAGATTACCAGTATAATTCTCTTCCGATTGTCAAATTTAATTGTTATAGCTCATTTATCTAGGTACTATTTCCAAATAGTTTTCTGTTAAGCTGCAGTTATGTCCACAAGGTGTTAAAGAAGATTATGAAATTTCTTGTTTAATTAATTAACTTTTTTACGTAGGTACCTACTACATAATAGTGAAACGAAAATAACTCTATGTGATGATATGACGTACGTGTGTCAAGAAGAGCTATTCCCAGAATAATACAAATACTCGTCATTTCCGAACAAAAGGATGACTGATGGAAAGGTCAAGGGGCACTGACATAGGATAGCTAGCTATACTGTAGCTAAGGGTAGACATTGCGCCACAATGACCGGGCCAACCACCTTCCTCCCTAATTTGCAAACGGAAAATATTTTGTACTCAAATTATGGTTAAAATTGTGTAAACATAAAGAGCAATTTATTTAGGAAAATAAAAATGAATAATTTATTTGTTTGGTTTCTTTTCGTCCTTTTTTATGAGTGTTTTAGTTTTGTACATATTTATTTATTTTCTTTTCTTATGCGTACCTAAGTTATACTTAATACATATTTTATGAAAACTGAATCCAGACTGAATCTAATTGTCTCGTTTTGAGTAAAAAATGGTCCGATTAGACATAATGGCTGTTCGAGCGCGCAAGGAACGCAACGCGCTTCAAACATCCATTATATCACCACAGATAGGTCCCAATAGGGCTGATGGCGATACGGATCCGCAGAAGACTGAGTAACGGGTTGCCAGGGCTCCGGCTCTAAGTGCAGAAGTAGAAACGGGGTGGTTTTTGGTCAGTAAGAGACACTCCCTCTCGCCTCACCCGGGCAGGAGATGATGATTTTCCCCCCTCACAACAAAAGGTAAAAGAATTTTCCTAAAATGCTATTGAATCGATCTAAGTTTACCCACGGAAACTTGGGTTAGGTAGCTATCTATCTTGCTCACTTACTCTTTTGTTAAAACTGAGGACATTGTCTCACATTTAAACTGTCAAACACCAAGCGGTCACCGGTGACCGCGACCTATTGTTCTTTAATTGTGTCTATAAAACCGGTACTCGACGAGTTAAGTAGGTAGGTACCTATTCACTTATTTTTTTTCTGATAATTAATATTAATTAATAATACTTATAATATTGATTGATTGTAAATAATAAGTTATTTCAGTTGAAGTGAGGACTTTCAAGTTCGTTCTTATTTACAGAATTGAAGGATTTAGAACAACCATCTCATTTCGTCATGTACTAGGTATTCAAGTTTAAAATTAATTAGACGTGCATGAAATTAAAATTAAAACAGCGTGAACTGTAAAATTAATTGTTTGAATGAAATATATCTGAATTAGATATACTAAGCGGTGCGTGCTTATATTAATTCGCGAGAGGGCAATGACCCGCCTATCTCACCGCAATTTGTTAAGCTTCAAGATTTTCTAGTCGCTGCTATGAATATTCAGATTTCAGAACGGCAGACTATTAAACATTCGCCAGTAATTTATTTAGGTACTTCGTATACATAACAGAGCTAATATAAAATCAGATTAATATAATTATAATGTATTCAAAAGAATGATGTTTTCGTACTTCTTTACTTTTTATTACAAATTAGCGTTTTCCTAAATGAATAATTGATATCTTTATTAATAACTTTCTCTCATTCATTCCGATGGCAATTTTATATTTTTTAATAAGACGTCATAAGTCATAACATGGATGTGTCGTTCATAAAGTTCCGGATTCCCGCGGACTGTGTAGGTATATTACATTTTCGGTAACCACTGCTACTAACTAAACCTCAAACTATCTATTGATTTATTATTACTTTATACGCTTTTGTTCAAATAATTTATCATTACATTGATTTAGTGCTTACCGGAGTGAACGCTGAACCACAAACAAAGCTAGGGAGGATAACGGACGTGTAATTATAATTTAACAATAACAGTGGTTTCATGAAGTATAATGGTATAACTATTAGCTGTTAACTATATTATAGTTTATATACTGATGAGGAAAATATCAGTATTTATTATACTATGTTTTCTGTAAATACTTATATGATGACAAATTAAAACCGACTAACGTTTATCCTCTTTTAAAACAGGGTGTGATGTTTTTGTTTCATAAATAGTAAAAAGGTTAAAATAAAGAAATATTATAACTGACAAATATAAGTCTTGTTTCACCAGTCAATCTTTGTAGAAATCTGCATATTTCCTTGACAAACTGTAGATTGAAATAAAGATTATGTTGTTAGCAGGGGGAAACCAAACGAATAAGCATAATAGCAATAATAGTAAAATAATAAACGACATTTTTGTTGGAAATCATCTCGTTGTTTGTTTTCGTTGTTGATGTTTTTCTTCGAATTTCGAATATCTGATTTTATAGCATCATAAGAGGACATTGAGTCCATACGGCAGCTAAGTAATAGGTATAATAATATATCTAATAATATAAATGTCCTCTAGTTTGTAATACAACTTACAAATTACTTAAAAGAATTTGTATTTATGTGTAAAAGAAGAACAAATAAACAAAATGTTAGTATTTTCGAAGCTCAAACACGAACAGAGCAAACAAAAGCAAAAATATGCCACTAGACTGAAAGGTTAAACGTTTTCGCCTACGTGCTCGACCAATCAGTAACTAAGTACTAACGTAAACAAACGCAAGATTACACGACTCGCCTTGTAAAGAAGAGTGCCCAAATAAGCAATGGATGTGGGCACTATTTCCATTGGCCAAGATTGATGAAACTATTTAAAGGCAAATAGGTACTATTTTATTATGCAAAAGATCAAATTTCACAAAAGGAGATCATATTGTTATTCTTAACTTAGTAGGTGTGATCGATATTTAATTTTGTTGAATTTTCTAAGTTGTTTTTAGTGAAAATAGTTCTTTAACGGTACCTACATTTACCACTTGCTCAAAAACATGTGAGGAAAAATACGTAAATTTATAGTTAGTTTCTAAACATGGAAGAGGAAAGATACATATTTTGTATTACCTACACTTTCATAGTTTTATTACATATTATTATGTTCGACATGTTACATATGTACCCCCCGTAGCGATGAAGTTATTTATAGAGCGTTGGAAACACGCAAATCGAACTTTTTATACTAATTATTGTTTACCAATAGGAAAGGTATTAGATATGTACGTATTTATTTGTATAATTAAAAAACTATTATTAAGAATTTACAAACCAAATGCTGTTCAGTTAAGGAGTTAATCTACTTTCATGACCTCCAAAAAATTTGGTAAGTAAGTACAACCTAGTAATGGACGCTGCGTCATAGATTCGGATGAAGAACGGCGTATATCGGTGTCCGATAGACTTTTTGTCTATTCATCGTGAGATGTGCCGATTATTTACTTTTCCATGACGAACCGTTAAACATTTGAACTGGATTGCCCTTTTTTATACAGCCTACTTGAAAGCTAAATCCCAAAATCCACTACAAAGAATGCGTTGGGTTGGTGAGCGGTGACATCATCGTCTAATAATGCTAATCCTTGACTTGACTTTGGATTAACAATTTACAATACCTTCGCTTAAGGGTGAAGTTCAAATTAATCTATTAAAACCGAGATTTCCAAATACATAAAAAAATGTTTCTACCTATAAGTCATATAACATACAATGTAGTGAGATATTGTTAACAGGAAATAATAAAATACAAACATTTACCATAAAATTATTTATAACTAAACCTAAGCTTATTTATTCGTTAATTGCTAATTTCTGGGAGAAGTTGTAATCGAAAAAGCAATTAACGCACATTTTATGTTTATCTAGGTAATTTTATCATAAGGATAATTTATAATTTTAGTAACATCGTTATCCGTTCAAGATATGAACAACACTTCGCGTCTAGCTTATCAATAAAAACGGTTCTTGAAGCTAATTTGAAGAATAACGAAACCTAATTCGTACTCCCGCCAAGTTTAACAGTCGGCTGGCTCGCCCAAAAAAATGTAAGCAAAAAACTGGCCCAGACAACTGTGAACAATGTACTAAAATTAGATAAGACAGAGAGCAGAGGACTTCCGAATCGCGTCATGCAGTGTCTTAGTGTCTTTGGCCTCCAGACCCTGACTTACGTCCGTTACGATTTAAATTCAAAGCGCCAACGGAATGGATTTGGTTAACGGATGCCGATCGATGCGTGGCTAGGCTACTATTGTTTCATTATAAACTGTTTGATTGAATTGTATTGTGTTTGTGACAGTCGGCCAATTCTTGAGGTATTGTCACTGTTTTGGACATGGCCTTTTGCTGGTGACTTGACGACGCAGCCAAGTTCTTAACTGTTCATGAAGGAGTCCTGTGACCATTGGTATTAATAGGTCCTTTGTCCCTTCAGACGTCATGTTTTATATTTTCTGAAACCAACCACCTACGTTTTCTGCCCACAGTGATTGATATCCTTACATAATCAGTAGACCACGTCATTTTAATGTTTGTTATTAATTGCTGAACAATTTGTTCCATTGTTATCAAATGTTTAACTCGAGTAACTACACGTCCGGTTTGTTATTAGAAGATTTCTGTGTAATCAAATTTTAAGGAAATATTAACACTCAGTTCAATAAAACTCGGTTAATACCTCACAAAAATTGTCATCGTATCGAAGCACGTCGTGATAAAATTTATTGAAAATTGATTAATTGTACTGAAATTACGATGTTTACAAAGAATTGTTTAATCGATTTAATGATTCACGTAAACTTATTTAGATAAAACATGGCGTGCGTCGAAATGTGACTAGTACTTTAAATTTATTTGAATCTTTAAATTATATCAGAAAAATAACTTATTATTTTAAATAAATTAATTAATAGGTTAAAACAAAAAAATATCTCTGTAAGGTAAACCAACTTCAAGATTTTATAAAAAAATTACCGACATAAAAATCTTCTGTATCTCAATCGGGCGGTTAATATACTAAATATATATTTTTATCATAACTAACGGAAAGGAGCAGCATCCTGGTTCTGGCACATCGCACAATAATAACAATGTTGTCATGTTGTCTATAGTAAAAAAAATCGAAAATAAGGAGTAGTATCAGTGGTACTTTATACCTACCTACTAGGTGCCTACCTATTTTTTATTTATTATTCCGCTCGAGTAGCTATGACCTTGATTGGTGTCAAGACGTTTAAATTTCGAACGTTATGATCATATTATCAAGGCACACGTCAATGGAATTACATCACCGAAATATCTTCGTGCACGTTTAGGTACTGAAAACAAAACATCACATTTATTTTTAGCAATTAACACGTTTACTACAACGAATATTACAAACGTGAAAAATAACATTTTTAGATATCTACTATGTCACCTAATATGTCATTGTATTATTCATTTTAATTTAACTAGTATAAACTTGTTTACCAAGTCTTATCCGTGTTATGACTTTCCTTCCTTTAATAGTCAGCACCGCACTTGAAATTGCGTTTTCGTAGAAAATGATAAGTATTTAATTTACTATTTATTCTATGTTCACTTGTTTGTTTAACGTTACGAGTAAATTCTAGATCAGGGAAGGCGAACCTTTACACATTAGCGTGCCAATTACTTTGAAGAAAAGTATTTTACGGTTTTATGTGTGAGATCGACTGATATTTACTGTCAATCTGTAGCAATAATGTATAAAGTTGGCCTGGTAAGCTGTCACCGCAGTCTGAGTACACCAGCAATATTCGAGACACTACAAATGCGTTGTAGGTTTCTGATCATTCATCAGTTTTGTAGTCACTGTCGTTCCCAAAATGTTGTGTTCCGTGCCATCAACGGCACGCGTGCCAATGGTTCGCCATCCCTGTTCTAGATCAATTAATTTTATCCATGTGTCCTACTTACCTAACAATAACGCATTCTCTGTTGACGGTTGACTATTGACCTTGAAGACTGTTGACTTGACACTTACACCTTTTTGCAAAAATCAAAGTTGAATGGGGAGAAATACGATCTTCTATTAAAAACTAGCGAAACTGCGAACAAAATGCTTGGTATTTTAATCAACAATCAACAGAGTTTTTACGCGTGAAATGATATATAGCGGACTTTTTTCGAGACAATAAACGTCTCAATTGCACGCTATTATTGGTTTAGGCCAATACTGCGTGCATTTACTAATTAACCTACTTTGGACGCGTTGAATGAGCATTTTAAATATTTGACTTTGGAACGCGCTTTCCTCATAATAATAGACATGAGATAGTAGCTTAAATCGAATTAGCTAGAAAGATATAGGAGATTGTGTTTTTTCCATGATATCTCGCAGGAGTCCCGGCGTCCAAAGAGATCTTATTGCTTTTTCTTTTTAAATAAGTACATAGGTCATGGAGGGTGGAGCTCTGCGAAAAATAATGTCAATATCGAATCTGTTTAAATTATATATTTTGTCGACGCTTCGACACTAACACGTCATGGTAAAGGCATGGAGAAAGAAAGTCTAGCCGTAACTTACAGAAATGTTATTTCATTTCAGACAATTCGATTGAATGATTCATCCAATCCCAGTCTTGCACATGCTGAACTGGTCCCATTTCGTGGCAGACTTGGGACATGAACATGTATGGATCCATCAGTACCTACCTACTAATACAATAACTTATTTGTACATGTCACTTGTGTTTTGGGGTGAAATAAAGCTTTTTTTTCTTTCTTTCAATCTAGAAAATCCCACACGTCTACAGTTTTCTTTTCTTTTTAGCTGAAAACTGTCGTGATTATAAAATAATAATCTCCAAAACAAGATCAAGTTTAGATAGTCTGTATGTTAGTGATAATAGATAGATGTGTACATTGCAGTAGATCCGTTCTTTTTAGCTAATAAGACGAATGTTGTTTTTTTCGCCTTAATTTGTGTTTGGTGTAGGTATGAACTAAATGAAATCAGAATAATATAGTGTTTACGTAATAATAGAGAATTTGACGTTCCATCGAAAGTATCACAATTACAATTCCCACTTCTAGTAGGCCTGTGAATGGACGATGAAGAGATATCTTATTATAACACTATATACAATATAACAAAGTAATAATAATTGTTAGAACACACGCTATCACAATGCGTGTGACAAAAAAATTACATTTATTTCCGTCAATTTACACAATACTTGCAACATTGTGGGAAGTTCAGTCTGATTATCAAAGTTTGCTAACAATCTTCATATCTCATTAATGAATGGTCTCGAGAAAGTGAGGAGACTGTGTATGAATAGAGAAAGTAATAGTAGGTACATAATGTGAACAGCTCACAACGGATCTCTAAGAAAGTAACGTCTTCGTACGGAAGCTTCGGATGTACATACGTAAAAAGATAATACATATATTACTTACGTTATTGATATGTCGAGTAAGTGGTCAAGTTACAAGTTACAACCAAGCAAGCAAAGGTGAAGGCGGGTTGAGTAGACAAGATATCGTCACAGCTTTAAGGCTCCGATCTGGACACATACCTCTTAATAGTTTCGGATTCATGATGCGTAAAGTCGAATCACCAAATTGTGCTGTATGTGATGTTGTAGAGGATGTGCAACACATTTTGTATGAGTGTCGACGTATTGAGTCTCAGAGGAATCAGGTTTTTAGTTTTAAGTGCCTTAATATTGGTTTTTATAACAGTGTTTTAGCGTCACCATTGTCATCCGACGCTAAAAAATTGTATAGTTTAATTAATTTGTGTTTGAGCTTAAGGGATAGTTAAACCTACAAAAGGTTTAGCTGCTTTATTTTTTGTATTAAATTTTGTATCCTATAATAGGGCTGACATTTTCCTCTACGGAAAAAAGCCCTTCTTATTAAATAAAGATTTAAAAAAAAAAAAACCAAGCAAAGCGATCTCAAGCTACTGTGGCCACAGATTGAGGAGCTCAATGTTGATTGGGAGTGGCTGGGCAACTGGCTACTGCGCAAGCTGCCGCGGGTCCGATTCCCGCACAGAAGTTCACAGAACAAGTATTTTAAAGTCATCTTTTAAACTGTCAAACACTGCGAGGACACCGGTGACCGCAACCTATTGTTCTTTAATTGTGTCTATAATGACGGTACTTAAAGGGTTAATAGTTGTTCAGGGCCTGAATGTGTATGAGAATTTGTATGTTTGTAAACACACCAACGATGCAGGAGCCAGGAACAGCCCTAGTGTCCTTTCACGTATGTTTCTAACAAAAAGACGTTCGTGGCTAAGATATGGTAAGAGTTAATGGGATCAAAATACACCTAAGTGTATTAGGTACTAATGTGCTAATTATGAATATGGTTCTCTATCTTTCAATCTGTAAGCACGTGGCATCAGTCATAAGTAGGTTATTCATTTTTGTCAATGAAAGAAAAAGATTCTTGTCAGCTCTTTCAGTACCCAGTTACCCACTATTTAGGTACATACTCAGTTAGTTGAGTGAGACGACTGTTTCTTTGAGAATAGTTAATGGATGCCTGAAACGAGTTTCAAAAATTCGTAGTTAAGATTTCATACGTACTTATAGTTCTTCTTCCTTATTAGGGTCTGAGCCGATATAAATACTGCCAAATAGGTACCATCTATTGATCAAATAATAGCAATATACTTTGGTTGAGTAGGCAATTTGTCATGTATTGTATGCCGACGTTCGATACGCATTGGCCTAATATATAGGTTACGCTCCACAATTTCCCACGCCCGTTTTTCCTATACCAACAATAGACATTTTTTAGGCGTGGTGCAGACAGCACATACGCTACCATATAAGGCGAATTCCACACGACATGCAGCAGAGCGGATAAAGCGCTGCGTTCACGCGCCGATGCACCCGACGAGCACGCGACTTGCCGATTTCTGAGCGACATCACACCAAAATGTGATATTATACCGCACTAGCTAACGGTACAGCGCAGCGTTAATTTGATAATTTTACTGGCGGCTCTCTCTCGATTTAATTTAACAAGTTTATATCCGTGTGCGTTGCATTCGCGCGCACTTTCTGAAACAATTAATTAATAACATTCCAAAAGGTGAACGGAACCGGTGACAATATTTTCGTATCATATCATTTGTAATTTAAATGGAACCACGTAATACCTCGGAAGCTTACGACGTTACGACTGCGGTAAGGAGTTACAACCGCCGTTGTTATTTAATAAAATTAAATATTCATGGCTGCAAATTCTGGGAACCCGACATTTCGCATGAAAATTAAGAACATTTTTTTCTTATATTTATTTCACTTCACGAAAACTTTTATCGAATACCTATTGGGTTAAAGTTCAATGACTTTGATTTCAAAATGTAAAGTACTGTCAATCTTATCACTTCTTTTAGATAGGAGATAGAAGTAGAATTACTAACTCTGACCTAGTTATAAAATATGTTAAAGTGCTTATAATTTATTGTAGAAATTCTGTAAAAACCACATAAAATAGACAGGTACTTATTTTATTTTTTTAAGGGAAGAAAATCATTGAATTACTTCTCCTGCCTAGGTGAGGCGGGAGGGACTGTCAGACTCTTACTGACTAAAAACCACCCCGTTCCTTCTCTTGCACGTCGAGCCGGAGCCCCGGTAACCCGATAGTTATCTACTTAACTTGAATGTATCAAATCTCTGATCCTTTTGTTAGTAAAGTAGTCTGGTGGTACGAATCTACCTACGACTCATCGATCGTACCACTACGTACGACTACGATCAAATATAAAAAAAAAACATTGGGTTTAGAAGAAACCCTCAGCAACGGTAACCGGGGCTCCGGCTCGACGTGCAGGAGAAGGAACGGGGTGGTTTTTAGGCAGTAAGAGCCTGACACTCCCTCCCGCCTCACCCAGGCGGGAGCAGTCATTCGATGATTTTCCCCCCTTCAAAAAAAAAATAGGTCTATTGTATAGACCTTGCAGTTACAGTTGCATGCTGTTCGTTCTATAAAAGTCGTAATAGGCTGTTGACAACGTTCATAAGTATTCCATTTATAACAAGTCTAATTAATCTGTGGTAATAACACAGACATCTGTTACGGACAACAACAACCTCGCGTTGTTCTCTTTAGCCATAAAAAGGCGGGAACACGACACCTCTTTGCACGCCATGTTTGGCCAGAAATCGAGACGTTGTCGTTGAAGTCTTACCCTTATTTAATGATGGTTTAGCAACTTTTACAACTTACCTACAATACGTAATAACCTATTCGTGGTTAATGTATTGAAGTTAATAATAAAGGCGTATGATGATTTGTCTCGAATTAAATAAATTAATGTATCACCCTTACTTTATATGTCCATTCACCCGAATGAATAGACTCTGGGTATTATTCTGTGCTCTGGCTCTGAGACACACAAACGGATTTAACCTAAAACGACCTTTAAGTTGGTACTAAAGTGACTAAACAGAGTAAGCAGGTAATTTTTTATAAAAACAGAAGTGCCATGGGTACGTGTGTCAGCGTACCGCGTCATTGGGCGCTTCGCCCTTTGCTATTCTGTTAATGCTCGTCGGTTGTCATTTGAGTACCGTCATTATAGACACAATTAAAGAACAATAGGTTGCGGCCACCGGTGTCCTCGCGGCGTTTGACAGTTTACCACGAACTTATAACAAAGATATAATGCCGTCTTGTTCAGTGTTAGTTTTCTTCTTTACTATATCTATGGTCGTACAAAACTCTTACTAGCTATATGATCAATGTATGATTATTTTATCTATTGTAGGTAGTTCTACTAGTTCTATTTAATATAATTAATATCTGTATGACGATAAAAAGTGCCGTCCTGATCTAATTGAATTAAATGATTTTGACTTTGTCTATTACAGCTTGCTCTATTTTCACCCAACACTAAGAATTTCTCCTTTATACAAATAAAACATACCTACACATTAGGTACACCCTGAACCAGACCAACAATATATGGCCACACAAAGAATTATTCCGTGCGCGAATCAGACCCGCAACACGTACCAGACGTCAGACGACCATATATCAGACGGTTATGTTAATGTGTCGTCATCCCTTAATTTTTCACCAGTTATGTTTGTGAGTGAATTACTATCTAATAAGAGGCTATAATAAAAAATAAGTAAGTTTTTTTTATCGGCGTATGCCGATAGAGTAGTGTAGTATTACACTACTACCGAAACTACTACCGGAGTGAAATTCCTTATCGGAGTCTGTGTTCCCTGAAAAATACAACTTGAGTGTCGTCAAATCCCGAGTGAACAGGTTGTTCATAGGTAGGCGTGCTCCATCGTTGGCCACATCGTCGCTTACCACTAGGCGAGAGGATGGCTAAACGCCATCGTATTTAAATACCGATATAAAAAAACTTGGTGTTAGCTAGGTTTTAACTGAAAGTTTAGTACTTTTCATGGAGCGACTGCCTTCTGCTAGGAGCGATAATACATTCTTGGTTAGACTATCAACCAGTTTAACTTTTGTCTAACTGTATCTACTTAGTAATTATGTACAGATTTTGTTGTAATTGTAATTTATAAGGACGTGCAAACGGCGAGGTTCCTGGTTGGCGCATGGTCTATTAGCGACATCTATTGCTTAAATACGTGTAACAAAGTGAAACTCTTAATGTAAGTGGCGCCATCTTTTGAGGAAAATACAAATGTAGTAAATCGTTTTGTTAATCCATTATATTTTCTCTGCTTAACTATCAAAAAAATATGAATTTATTATGCAGTAATCAAATTATCTATAACGAACAGAAAAAAAATTGAAACAAATCTCTAATAACTCACGGTTAATAAATACGCATTATACAATTGCATTGTATCAACAGCCCGTGATAAACCACCGCAAGACTATGTGCATGCTACATAAAATTAAAAGTTAACACTTTTTTAAATTATAACAAAGCTTTGTTTAATAATAATAGCGATGAAAACATTACAAGTTTCATAGACTTGAAGTAACTAAACGCAACTTCTGTGACAATGGCTGAAAAAAAATAAACAGCTGCATGCAGTGCTTTCCATGCCCAACCCAGTTTCGCATTTGCAACACTGATTGAATACTATCTCTGTCACTCACATGACAAACTAGGTGACAATCTTTTGCTAGTTACACATAGCATGCTTCATTTGTTAACTGTCAAACCCGAATCTCAATTTATATGTCCATCCGTCTCTTTTATTCCTTGTTCTTTGTGAAATAAAAATTGTTCGTTTTCTATCCGACATATCGAATTTTACAAAGTTTAACGCAGAAATATAGGAACCAATGACTTTTGGGAGAATCGCCAACTTTAATTGGAATAATTGTATTGAAAGTAATGGGACTAACATAATTCGTACTATGACAGAAAATAGGTATGTTTACTTCATCAAGTACCTATTTAAAATATAACCTTACATGATTATCGTTCCTAGTGAAAATAAGCTTTACTTAATGACTTTATATTCTTTACAGAAAAAGGTCTCGCGAGGACGACTCGTGTGAATTTATGCCATTGTCAAAGAGGATAAACAATTTACATATCAATAACAATTTGAATACGGTTGTTCCTCAAGCACAGGATGCTAGTCATAGTCAAATTAATGGAATAAATACGGAAAATGGAATCTCATCACCAAGTTCTTCATCAGGCTCGGAACGAAGACCAAGCTATGACCCTGGAATGAACTCCACTCAAAGTAGTTATTATTATGACAATAAGCTTTTATTCGAATTACATTTAGAGAGAATACAGAGATGTGGCCAACAATTTCCATATTAATTATAGATTTAGTGGTATTGGTACCTGATTAAGTTTTGTGTATGATGTGTATTGTTTGTTACTTCTAGTATTAATTAGTACCTATTTACTACTTAAATTGTAATTATTGTAACTTTTTTTAATTAAAATTGTTGAAGCATGGTAACAATTTTAATTTTTTGGTATGGTATTCCACTTTAGATGTCAGATCATGAATTTTTGACCAATCACGGTAAAGAAATAGTGCGCCACCTGGCGATATGTTTCGTACACTACGGAAACAGTATGGCGGACCCCATTTGTTGTAAATGGTAAAAGAGAAGGGGCGTCGTAGTTTATTTATTTGTTATTATTTAATAATGGAATTTATTTTGAGCATGTTGATGTGAGAAATTAAGTAACTGTGAAAACAAGAAAATTAATGTCTTAGGTAAGTTGTAATATAAATATTGTTTACAATGTATGAAAATCCATGACCTTATTTTGGAAGCGGTACTCCGTAGTACCGTTAGAAGGGGCGCGTGGCCACCTGAGCGCTCTCGAAAGAGTGCCGCAAGGGCCGCGTTCACGTTCAACCCCTCCTCTCGCGATTTTCCTGGCAGTGGAGGAAGGAGTCGGGAGCGGGAGTGATTTGGTGACGGCACATGGAGGGGATCCCGCATCATGGTGGGGATGCGACGCGTGATGGACGCATAGCCATAGCCACAATCGCAGCCGGTCAAAATGCCTGGTAGGGGTGAACAACCTTCGATTTCTGTTTGGTTTCGCCCACGAGCTTGCGGGGTTCCCTCATATTTGGAATAGAATTGTTCTTTATTTATTTGTAATTGCGTAACTGAAGGGGTATCGGCCATATTTGTTGCGACTCCTTTCATCCTTTGTGCGAACCGATGGCATAGTTTGAACCGTATTACAGTCTAATCCTTTTCATCTTTTGTGAAAGTAGTATTATTTTTATTTAAGAATAAAAATATGGTCAATGTATGAATGAATCCATGGTGTTATACGAGTTCAAACGTCCACGTATTTTGAGGTCAATGACACAATATACACCGTGTGACCTTATTTTAACTTTCTGTTGCCGAAATGTCCGCATACGGCTCTAACTTTCAAGGTAACATTATTACGATTCAATTGAGGATTTATTTTGTAAAACATGTGGAATGTATAGTAAGTTAGCCAGATTATTACCCAACCAGTTTGCTTCCCACAACTAGTGAACCACAACCACACCTCAGTCTTGTGAAAGTACAGCAAAGAGAAAGTGAGCATCACGCTAGAGCTACATGTGCATACATACACGCCAATTTTCTGTCAGTATGTATAACAAACTTGTCGGTCGACTATCGGGCCTGCATAAAAAACTTTCTTTAACCCACTTTCTTATTAGTAGTTTGCGATCATCTTTCGCCTCTCACCGCGGCTGAATTAATTTTAGTGTAGTGCTGTGTTTGGTGGTCGGTAGAGGTATGTGCCCTACCATCGTGGTCCCAGAGTAGTCCCGTGCGCAGTGGCGCACCGCGGTGGTGGGACATTGGGACGTGGGGATACGCGTTGCTATAGTGACTCAAGTGGGACAGTGAATTTTATTTTTATTTTTTCCCGCTTCGGCGGCGACGCGCGGAGGGTTCACAACAATGTGCGATATGCAGAAGATGCCCTCAAGAGAAGATGCCTCTTGGTATGCCGATGACTTCTTTTTGGACTATTTATTCATTTTCAAAATTGTATACTGGTCAAACGGTGGAAGCAGTGATGCAATTATTTGATTTTAATTTCTTATGGGTAATAAGAAATAGTAAATTATTTTTAAAAATCTTTTTAAAAACTATGAACAGATTTTCCGAATAGAAATTCATCTGAATGGATGGTATATCGAACAAAGTTGTGTAATACAAACAATTAAAATCATATGTAATACCTAAAACACTTCCTACTTTCACTAAGATTACATAATTAATTTCACAAATATGGAGTTGAAACAACTTTCCTAAAAGGACTTGTCTTTAATGAGAATATTTGTCTGTAACTTTGGTTACAAAAATTCCAGTCAAATATTTATTCGTTCATATTGTGCAAGCAAACTGGAAGGTCTGTGCTTAGGGAACTGTATATACAGGGGAAATCTATTTTTAAGATTACATTATTATTATAATTATATAAATAACTAGCTATTTCCGCGTGGTTTTACCCCCTCTGCTCATCGCCGATTGATTGTAGCGTTATGTTTTGTAGCCTAGCTTTCCTTGATAAATGTGCTATCCAACACAAAAAGAATTATTTTAATCAAACCAGTACTTTCTGAGATTAGCGCGGTCAAACAAACAAACTCTTGAGCTTTATATAATAGTAAGTATTGCAATAAAGTATCATTAAGAATTCCTCTTCATCCATTTTTTGAGAGGTATTTTATTAGGTAATTTATTATTGTCTTCTCCCGCCCGGGTGAGGTGGGGAGGGAGACTCTTATTGACAACAACCACCCCGTTCCTACTCTTGCACTTCAAGTCGTAGTCCAGGCAACCCTTGTTAAGTCCTTTGCTGTTCCATATCTGCATCAGCCCTATTGGATCCGATCTGTAGTGGTGTGATGGCTTCCTCTTCATCCTTAAGGGGTAGACTGTCACTGCTACATAAATTGCAATACCCTTTACCCCAGCTATAAACCAGCATTTCCGTCATTCATAAATAACTTGTAACTGTCATAATCACCAAAACAAGGTCATTGGTATTCCCATGTTCCACTTGCTTGTTTGTTGCAACAGAAATAACTGTAAACTGAATAATTATAACTGGAATGTATGCATCATAACACTTTATAAACCTGTACTTTTTCTATTTTAGTGTGTAATAAAAATTATTACTTAAATACTAGGCGTTATTATTTTTATTTCTGAAAATCTTTAGAGTACTTTTTGTTAGACTTGGGGATATGGATGTATCTTTACATTAGGATTCAGGACTATGTTTTCACAAAGATGTCAGTTTTTTGTAAAATCACTATCCCTTTAAGATTATCCAAAATATAACAAAATATACTTAGGTTTTCGTTCCTATCCTAACTACAGTAGTAGAAAATAATTCCCAAATATGTCTAAAGGTATAATTTATTTTTTTCAGTGAGGAGGACAGTGATATGAATTTTGCTACATTTACACCAGTGGGCACGACTGGTACCCACTTTATGACTACTAGTGGTCAGTTGCCAGTACAGAAGCTTCAGCAGAATGTCGCTAACAATGGTGCAGGCATGCCACAGGTAATCAATCATTATACCCATGACTTTGATTCAGCCAGTTAAAGTACCTTCTTATCCACTGGAACACCTGGTTTTAAGAGTGTTTATTTAACATGCAATAACAAACAACAAAAAAAATCAGCGAAATCAGTCTAGCCGTTTTCAAGTTATGGCGTGACAACGGGAAACTGGTTTCATTTTTATACATATAGATAGATTTACATTTACTATTCTATAAATAGTTGAAAGTTAGATAAACTGTAAAGTCATAAAAGGTATTTAGTTAAACAAAATGTTTGTTTTCACTAAAAACAAACATGTAAACAAATTGATAAGTGAATATTATGTATGAGATAAAAGAAGCATAATAATGATAAAACGATTACAAAGTGTGTATTTTCCGTTTTCAATAATTTTGAAGTAGAAACTTTTACTATTGGAAAGCTCGGTATGAGATTTCAATGAATGAATGTGCAGATTATTGGAGGTGTAGTTTCTAATGTTAATATAATATCTTGCTCTTCACTTATCATAGATGTAAAAATGGTTTAGTAAGCATTTTGCACAGGAGGTCTATAAATCTTATTATGCAATAAGTGAAAGCAGTAGAGCAAAACAGAGTTAGAAACTACACATTCATTAATGTTGCGTAAACTTGAACAAAAGATGTGTTCTTCTGTCTCAGGGGTGTAATCAATGCTTTACGTTGTTACAAATATTTAGAACTAAACACGTAGCGCGTAGGTGCTAAATTAACGACTAGCATTTATTTTAGAATAGAATGATGTCCGAATGATGTCAGACAAATTCCACTAACTAATTTATTCTAGTTAGTACACACCATGTTGATATTGATTGGCAATTTCTTAGAATATTGTACTTGTTTAGTTCACGACTTAATCAAAATTTACCAACACAATGACTATATAGTAAAGCGGACACTTATGTGACTTGGAAATTTTATTGATTTACTAGAGTTTAATCTTTAGGTCGTATGATAAATGTTTCCAATTGTCTCGTTAGTGAACTACCTATTTTGTACCTACTAATCTTCTGTTCCACATTGTACAAAATATTGCTAAGGATGATGTGACCTGTACTGTACATCTCTTATCTTCAACTAGTCCACTAGTTGTGCTTGTTCCGTCAAAAAACCAGTGGAAACAGATGTGTTTGGCACTGCCATCCATCAAATATCCATCATTCTTTATTCTATATTCCCAGTTCTAATGGCATTAAAAATACTACATCAATAAAAAAATATTATTTATTGTATTTATTTAAATTGTGTCATGTTTCGTAGGTATGTGTTATGGGCGATGGTGGTGTGCAGTACATGCGTGCTTTAGACACGAGCTGTAACTTGCAAGCGACACCGCAACTCATTTCTGTTCCTGTTGCCTTGCCGGGAGCCAAGCCTGGTATGTGTATAGCTGTAAAAATGGAAAAAGATTTATATTAAACAACCAAGTTTCAAACACATTATGGTACTGATTACTTTTTGATGATTTAAATCAGGGCTGTCCAAACTATATTCCCTCGCGGGCTAATTAAACTTCTTCAAAAGCTAGAGGGCCGGAAAAATATTTTCAGTTGTATAATGACATTTAACATAGTATTCTTTACTCACAGACAAAACTTGTATACAAATCATACACTGAATTGTATTATTGTTGTTGCACATAAGATGAAGATGTTGAGATTAAAATGTGTGTCGCGGGTCACTTGAAAACAAGCTACGGGCCTCATGCGGCCCGCGGGCCTTTGTTTGGACAGCCCTGATTTAAATTAATTCAAATTTGAAACGACTTTACAAAAATTATTATTATTTTTTTTAAATTAAGCCCCGTGATCCACAGTTATGTGTGCAAAGTAGAATCGATCAAAAATTCTTAATGTTTTCTTCTCTTACTCTTTATTGACTTTTAGGTGACCCTCAAGCAACAGTACAGATCCAGGTGCTGAGTCCAAATTTACTGCTACACCAGCCCAAGTATCAGATGCAGATTCCCATTGTTTCATACGGAGACAACAACACACAAAGTAAATAAACACTAATTAACTTTTGGAACAAAATTATGGTGGTGGAAGGCATGCGGTAATGTATTAATTTGTGGTGCAATGGAGAATAGTACCTCTAAGAGAGACCTGGACACTCGTGTGTGAGAGAACTGCCGAAAATGGTGATGAGAATGGAGCACAGCTTGAATATAACCCACCATTAACCCAAATACAGCAACTAACCAACTATACATTTAACATTTTAAAGCATTATATTTCTTGCCTTTGGTAAGGGGAAAATTGCTTAGGCTGCTGTTTCAGTAATAATTCGCTTTGTAAATGTCATGTTCATTGAAGAAATTTGTTCTGCAGTGATGACTGTTGAAGCTGGAGGCATCCAGTTAGTCGGACAGGGCAGCTCAGGGGAAGGTATGCACTTGTATGTAAATTAAGCTATCATAAGGCAAAATTATATAATGTTCATAACTATGGACTACTCGAATGGATATTCTTCTAACACAATGATGTGAGTAGGTTTGTTAAGAATTCTTAGCAAATACAACACTCTTTGGTAGGTAATTAATAGAATATAATTAGAATAATGTTTATTTCACAAAATACATATTACAATTTTGTTGTGTTCTGGACCTCGCACTAAGATTCCCTGAGTCGTGAGGCATAGGCTTCCTAACAAACAGCACAAAAAGCATAATGCTTCATTATAAATGTGTATTATGTATGTGTGACTGTGTATGTGTACCTATGTATGTATGAGAGTGAGTGTTTATGCGTTCGTGTATGCGTGTAGTAGGTGTGTTATGTGTGTGTGTACGTGTCCATGTTTGAAAGTGTGACTATGTCACATAAGTGAATACCAATCAAGTATTTTTTTATGATTGTTGCTGTTGCTACTAACTTAAAAAGTGTTCAATCATGTTGTAATCCATGGTGAGAAGCCACCTTGTAACCGTGTTTTTACATATATTTTGCATAATAAGCATTAATTTTTAAATAAATATAAGACTGATAATAAAGCTGGAATATTTTCACACATTCAGGTACATTCAGGCTGCGACCAGGTGATACTGCTATTATATTATAATTACAGTGTTCACTAATCATCACCTGAGCACTTGTGACGTCATAAACACATAAGCACTTGACAACTAACTAACGGCCGGTTTCAATTAGTTATATTAATCTGACGGTAAATTTAGCAACTTAGAGCTAGGTCAAAAGTCAATTTTTTCTTGAATTTTTGTCTGTTTGTATGTATGTACGGGCTAAACTTAAAGTACTACATGGATTTACTTCAAATTTTGCATGAATATTACTAACTGGTCGGGTCAACATATAGGTTACATATTATAATGCTATCACATACGGGGGAGAAGCACAGCTAGTAAAAAATATATGGAAAACTAAGCTGCAACGACGCAACTCACAAATGGAGCCACGATCTAAAAATCCAATTTGGATGTCATATCTCATTTTTAACCTATGCTGTCGATGCAGGCCTTTCTGTAGTAGATAAATCTAGGCAAATTCTAGGCAGGCAACAAAAACACAACATTCCGACGCGAAAGAAAGAGAAAACAACACTTTCGAGAATCTGTGTGTAATAAATACAAATGTACAAATATTGTTTATTTTGTTTAACAAGATGTAGTATTTTGGACACAGGTTATTGAGTCAAGTTCTGAATTAAATTACACACATTACTTATATACCTTATCTCAATTATCACACGTACGAAGATTACTCACAACAATAGTACAATATATTTTTAAAGCTTCTTAAATTAATAAACTATTATTTTGTCGTAGCTCTCCAAGTATTGACCTTACCTCAAGAGGTGCAGCCATCACAGGAAAAGGAACATATAACACAAAACATGCCTCAGGTGCGTTCATTTTAAGATATTTTTATATCAGTATATATGGACTAAAGTGACAGGCAGTTTAGTCTAGCGAATTTTGATCAAAATCACGAATAACTTTGTTTTTTGATCTAAGATCAGATATCCGGATTTTGTGCATTCAAGACGGGACTCTTGAATAAAGATTGCCGACTGCACGGTTGGTGCGGTGGTTGGGCAACCGGCTGCCGTGCAACGTGTCGCGGGTTCGATTCCCGCACGGAACAACACTTTGTGTGATCCACAAATTGTTGTTCCGGGTCTGGGTGTCATTGTGTATGTGAACTTGTATGTTTGTAAACGCATCCACGACACAGGAGAGAATCCTAGAGTGGGGCAACGTTTTTTTTTAAAAATAAATAAATACAATAAAGATTAGGTGCTACTCTTGAGTTTTAAACTTTGGGATTGAGAAATTTTTAAGTTTCACCAAAATTACTCAAGTGCCTGAAGTCTGCAATACAACATCACTGGTTCAATTAAGTGTTACATTGTATAATCTACACCCTCTTGCCATTATGTAATATTGTCATGTAAACTAATAGAACTGTATGTTTCAGGTATACATCACCCCGAACCAGCAGATCATCATCAATGGAGCCGACAAAGCGTTGAACAACAACACCACGTCGGACAACCACAACCCGACAACCATCGTCATCAAGGAGGAGTGTGATGATGACGTAATTATACACTTTTCATTTATATTTCCATATTTTTTAACCGACTTTAAAAAAGAAGGACACGTTCTCTGTAGGACCTGTATGTATGTTTGTTCGCGAATATCTCGCGATTGAAAAGTCTTTGTTACACTGGAGAAAGATTTGGGATATTAATTAACCGACTTCAAAAAAAGAGATAAACTCGGGTACTTAGTTTATAAAAGTATAAAATGAAACGTAGTTTATAAAAGTATTAACTTATACAAATTTTTATTATTTTGCCTACGTAAAGGTTCTTATTTGTCACATTAAAGTTCATACACACTTAACAAGCACGGCTCTGGCACGACGTTTTTTTGCTTTGGAAACATTACAAAAAGAATGTAAATGCGTTTTTGGCGCGCGATCAGCGCGCTTACAACCTTTTTACATTGACGTTATGACATTATGTCATATGGTAAGATGTAATGTTCAAAGGATCATGGACGCATCCGCGTATTGGACGTTGAACCAACAGCGTTGATATATATGTCATTTCAGAGAGAAATCTCTGTACTTCATAAGAATGAGAGCAAATAAGTGTGGGAGAGCCATGCTTCGGCACGAATGGGCCGGCTCGACCAGAGTGATACCACGGCCTTACAGAAAACCGACGTGAAGCAACGCTTGCGTTGTATTTTGTCGTGTGAGTGAGGGTGAGGGTAACCTCCCCTTCCCCAATCTCCCCAATTCCTGAATCCCCAACGATCCTCAAACTGCTAATCCCCAAAAGGCCGGTAACGCACTTGTAACGGCTCTGATGTTCCAGGTGTCCATAGGTGGCGCTGATTGCTTACCATCAGGTGATCCGTCAGCTCGTTTACCGGCTTATGCTATAAAAAAAATCCTTTATAATATGGAATGCCTACAATCATCAACATCATGCCTTTTAATTTCTTTTGGTTGAACGTCCAACTTTCGTACTAAAGTGTCCATGTTCCTTTAACCTTTCATGTGTCTTAAGGCCCACCGCGGTGCACGTATTAAGCTTCGCTTTGGAAGAAAATATAAGTGGTTGTGTCCACTGCCCTTCCAACGGAGAGGCTACGCATGAATTAACGTCATTGACACATGCGTGGCTTGCTCGAATAGGCGGTTACATAGCTCACCCCGGTCGACGTGGGTCTACTTTTCCACTGGAGTACACGAATATGTGCTTCGACTATGTACAGTTCACTTATCGCAGCGCGGTTTTCAGTCATAAACCTTGTGGAACGGACGCATTTCACGTGCGTAGCTTATCCGTGCGTCGAGCAACGCTGTACATATACGTGGGTCATATTCGTGTGCTCCAGTGGAAACGTAGACCCAAGTTGTCAAACTAATTAATACACGCAGCTAAAATGCGCCGCGTGACCGTGCACAGTATGCCCTGCGGTTGGCCCGTGCCTTAAACATGGATCCACGCGAGACACAGTGTATTTTCTATTGTGTCTCATACCGGTGCATTCAAGCGGTTAATTGCTGGGTTGGGGCCAGGTTGAAGTGGCACTGGTTAAGTGTAATATGACAGTGTAATAAAGCAATTGTTTACTTAATACATCTATAATTCTATTTCCTTGCATATATATTACAATGCGCTCAAAAATAATTGTAAACAACCTTATCCTTTAATAACGAAAGATTATTTTTGTCCGCACAGGAGAGTTCACAAGGCACAGAGATTGGAGAGACAATACAATGGCAATTAGAGCCGAGTCATCAGCAGGATATCATTAAATATTTAAAAACATTGCCGCCACAGGTTAGAAATATACTTTCATTTTCAACACCTCATTCTTCAATAGTATTGAAATATTATTGTTGATTGAAGTTATCTTGTTTTATCTAGTAATAAATATTTATTAGTATTTTTATGGCTATATTGTATCCCTGCCAGGCTTGGCAGAAAAACACTTCGAATGCCTCTTTGGTTATGTCATTTTTAATCTGTAGAACAGTAGGTATCTCAGTAATTCGTATCTGAAATGTATATTTTTATTTTGGAACAGTTTAACTAATACATTTCTAATTTGAACCTCATCTATTAAAATATCGTCGTTTTTCAATTGGCAAGTAGTAAAGTTTTATTTTATATTTACAGCAAACGCAAGTTCTCCCAGAAACATTGCAACAATTCTTGCGGCTGAACCCAACTACCATAAAACAAGGAGAACCCATAGAGATTGAGGTGGAGAACACCATTGCTAATAAGGAAGAACCAGTCGCCGAGGCTGTACTCAGCGAAGGTAAACTATACAAAATCGTTTATTAGCTAGTAACACACACACACAGTGGTCCATCGTCACTCACACAGGATGACTGCGAGCGACCAACCCGTAAGGTAATTTACTCACATCCCTCCGTAGCCCCGCGATTGACGACTGCACTCAGTACTCCATGTAGTTTTGTTGCATGAAAGTGGAATTACTTGAGTCTGGCTCATCATCACCACAATCTGTATATTACGTAACAATCCCCTCTTGGGACCACCCATTGGCTGTTTTTTCAAAATTTATTTGTTATCAAAAAATGTTAATTCAACATAACATCATGTTATGTATTTTAAAATTTAAACTCGCTAATTGGCATTAATTATTATCAAAATTTTATCTACATGGTTTCCCAAAGAAAAGGAGGAGATTATTATTTAGGAACAATAAGTCATTGAATTGGCCAAGAAGCAGGGATTGCATGCTGCGTAAGTAAATACAATTATTAATGTTGCTTTGAGTTCGGCTATTTGTTTTTACTAACCAGAACCCATGTACCAAAATAATATGGTGGTTTCAGGGAACATTGCAGGCTCAAGCTCAGATAAGCGACTACATGAGCTAAAACTGCAATTAAACAAGGATGTCTGTAAGCACTCACAAAAAAAGGTCGTTGCTGCAATAGCAAATTGTATAAACTATATACGGGAAACTCGGAAGAGACAAGAGCGGGAGAAGGCTCAGAGACGTTTAAAAAACGCTTTACCGCATGACGATGGTGTGGTTATAATTCTAGACGAAGACGAAGAGAAAGAACATAAAAATGATGCAAATTTAAATGAAGGAAATAGTAGTGTAACTTGTAATGACAGTTCATCCGTACCTGTAAATGATAATATTGCTAATCATCTGGCAGACAACACAATTGGTTTAAGTAGTTTCACACACGCTAGGGATCATAGCGCAGCTCTAATTAGTCATCAAAGTCTTATAGGAATGAAAGTTCAACCCCAAATTGATTATTCTTCTTGCGCAATAAACCCTGAACTAAGTACGACACAACATCCAACTGATCCCGTTGCGATATCGTCATATGACGGTAAAACGCCGGAAAAATATCCTCGAATAACAAACGAATCGTCCCAGGAACATTTGCCATATTATACATTTCAATCTCTTGTTGAATCTGCTCCTCAAAATATTGAACAGTCTGTGGGCAGTACTATGGTACAACAACAATCAACGACTGCCCCCAATTACGTGAAAGAAAGTGGGAATATCCAATATGCCGAAATGGTTGTAAAAATTTTGGATTTTCTAGAAAACAGTTCTTGTTGTTCTTCTAGACTCTCAGAGGAACTTTTGGGAGTTCTAATGTCCGAGGTTCACTCTATAAATGACCCAAGAAGTAAAGAAAAATTACATAGAGTAATAGAGCGCATATCAAAAAATAATTCGTGTGAGAACGTTACGGAACAAATTTTCTCAACACATTCTTCATCCCATGGAGGTGAAGTAGAAAGCAATACATCAGTAAGTCTTTTAGTCCCGCAAAATCACGTCAGTAACACTATGTTAAATGAAGATGTTCCACACAAAATCACACCACAAAATGACCCAGATGTGGAAATAATAGAAGAATATTTTCCCGAAAATAAATCGAATCACGAAGAATTCGTACATGAAAACTGTGAAAGCCGAGAATCAAAAGAATATTTGTTGGCAAATATTGTTGCTGACAGCAGGATATTGCATAATGAGGATCACGACGTCATAGAACTTATTGCAGATGATGATGAAAATAATAAAATAATGTCTAATCAAAGACCTCGTGTTTATGAAGCTGGTTCAGTGATACATAACCAAAGTGAACCAAAACTTCATATAACAACTAAAGGACCTACTACTTCTGGTGACCATATTCCAATGGACGTAAATGAATTAGAAAATATCTTGGCTGAAACAGAAACACACAATTCACAAAATTTAAACAAATCGCAAACTCCCGTACCTAGTGTTACTCCTAAAGGAAACCTTACAGACACTCCAGAATATGTAAATGAATCGGAAACTCGTGAGTCACGCATGCCTACAAAATACGGGAATAATTTCAAATTGCTGATTGTAGGAGAATACGGATGTAAAAGTAGACCAGCATCCCGTGAAGCAAATATAGTCTGTAAACCAGAGTTAAAGTTAGAACATAAACTTAGTACTGAATCAGGGTACGAGTCGAGTTCAAAGCATATAAGTAATTCGATTAAAAATGTTCATAAAACTACACCACCAAGTAGTTATACTTCAGACCACACAAGGGTGTCTAATGGTCAAGAAAAAGATAAAAAATCCAATCAAGACATACCAATATATGAAATTAGCTCCGATGATGATTCCGACTCCGAAATAAAATATGTTGGAATTATAGGACTTAGTAAGACCATTATGCCTAAGGCAGAAGAAACGACTGAACCACACAAACACAGCGACATTATTATAAAACAAGAAATTGAACGTTCGGAAAATGAGCAATCTATAACCTTACCCGAAAAAATAGAATGTTCGGAACATGAGCGATCTATAACATTACCTGAAATTAAACAGAAGTCTGAAATAGTTTCTGATGACGATGTAATCAATATTGAACGTAATATATCGAATATGACAAATTTTGAAAGTGATATTAATAACGATTATGATAATTTACATGCCATTGACCAAAAGCTTGAAATTGTCACTCCAAACAACGTGGCTTCATCATGTGAAAATACTGATGAAGTCGCTGCGTTTTTGAGTACAATAGATTTACTTGATATACCACTACCACCTGGAAAACCGAAGGACATTGAAAACGAGCAACGTTACTCCACCTGGTTAAAACAAAGTGACCTTAATTTGAAACCTAATAATTTACAGCTTCAAATTATTCAACCATACAAAGACAGAGATGGTTGTAGCAGTCCTGCTGGACACTCCCCGAGAAGTAAAGATCTTGATAAAGAAACCTCTCAAAATGACCCTTTACAAATAAAACATGAAACTAACAAGAGCAGAAAGCAGACGAAGGGATATCAATCAAAAATGACCTCTAAAAATGCAAAAAATCAAAACGAAGAAAGAAGTCACAGTAAGACAGTTTTATTGCCTAAATACGAACCATATAAAGATACTCGTGTGGTAAATTCTCCGTATAAGACAAAAAAACTCACTGGACAGTCCATTAGACACCCGTCAAAAAATCCATCAAAAAATAAAACGTTAGGATTAAAAATGAAATACAAAGACTGGGACCGCATCGAAGAAAGTGAACCAAGACCTCACACCGATTTTCAGCAAACAAATGCAATATTTCCTTTACCCGGCCTAGTGAAAAAAACAACAGAGAAAATTGAAAAAGTTCCAGAAGAAAACCAGCATCTGGTTAATGTTGGTTATGAAACAATGATATTTGAAAATGAAATCATACCAGAATCGGTTGATTATGTCCCCAGCCCTGGTTGTGAGGTCACAATTGATTCAAATGATTTCAGTGTAGACGATGATCTAGATATTGTGCAGCTAGAAGAAAGTGCTCTTTTGACAAACGCAACACTTGAAAATATTCCTGTAGAACCCATGGCTGTGAATAAAGAATGCGATGCTACTTACGAAAAAGATACATGTTTAGAAGACGCGGGTCATAAGGACATTGTTCAAAGTGTTAGTAATATAACTGGAAAAGAAAATATTACAAATTATATAGAAAATTCGACACTCGGTAATACAACTGATTCAGATAATGATTTAGATAATATTTTGCAGCTCAAACAAAGTACCCTTTTGACAAACGCAATACTTGACAACATTCCCGTGGAACCTATTACTGTGAATACAGAATCGGATGACACTTTTGAAAAATTAAAAAGTCCCATTATTGAAAACAATACTTACGAAAAAGATATAAGTTTAAATACATGTGAAATAGTTACAGACACAGGATATAAGGCCGATGTAAGTAATAAGAAGGTTCCAATTGAGAAAGAAAAACATAGTGAAAATATAGAAAATAGGACCCATAGTCCTAAAAATAACAAAGGTGTTAAACATATAAGCAAAAATGGAAAACAACCTAAAATTAACACAGATAATAACTCCGCCCCAATTAAAGATCAACAGGAAAATATCACAGTCCAAACTAAAGAAAAAAATAAAACGGGAGGTACCATATTTCTTGGAGATTATGTACCAGATCCACGGAAAAATAATACCAAATCAAATAAACCTAGTAGTAATAAAAGTGCGAACACACCTAAAAAAAGAAAACCTCAATTAAAAATCATCCGAAAAATTTTAAATGAACGACGACTAAATAGGAGCATAGGGAAAATCAATTCACGACCAACGAAAAACAAATCTGCTGATCCACCAATATGTCGAGGTTCACAGGAAAAATATAAAAATCACGACATCGACACGGAAGAGAGTAAAACTAAAGTAAAGATAAATGAAATGCAACCAACACAAACGAATGAATTAAAGAAAACCGTTAATTCATTAGAACAGTGTGTGAGGAATTATGAAAATAATAAAACGTCGGTATCAAAAGAGCTGCGTCATAATTTAAATAATTCTTCATCGAAAATAGATGTAAATGATTCGCGTTGTAATCACTCTTTACCAATATTGTGTGGTGATGAACATTTGAGTAACAAAAAAGAATTAAAATGTGACGCGCATTCTAATAAACCAATAATTCCTTTATTTGGCGATAATAATTCTTTACTACAACCAAATTCAGACAATGGCACTTCTTCCTTACCAAAACCAAGTTCTTTGCAGACATCAGATTTCCACGTTTATGGTTTACTAGATTCCCATAAACATACTTCAACAATGATAAATGAATCACTCAACAGTAACCCCAAAAATATTGATGTTACTGGAGAAAATAAAGATCATGCAACAAACAAAGTACCAAAATTAAAAATATTGAAAGTCGACGCATCTCACAACATGCGTTTGAGAAAACGAACCTTATCTACATACAAGTGTATAGAATGCCCTATACAAGAGGAACAAAAAGAAACTTCTTTAAAGAATGATAAGAGATTCAATAATAAAAACAAGCAGACGTCTTCAATACAAACTCGAAGTAGTACGATTAATTCTATTAAATTAAATGTGCAAAATAACACAAAACACCAAGATACAAAAAAGAAAATAAAAAGTAAAGACAATAATGTAGTAAAGTCGAGTAACAAGAAGATGATAAAACTAGGTAAAAAGCGAGAAACTAAACAAGCAGGATTAGGCACCTGCTCTTGTGTCCACAAATGTCCATTAAAAATGAGTGCTTCCAAACAGCTTCAACTGCGTAAGACATTTTACAGATTAGGCAGTATTGAAAAACAATTATTGTTTATACGTAACTACCTTGAATTTTATTGGAAGATATCTGCAGATCGTATGGAAAATAAAATGAATTATATTTTGCGATACACCTTACCGAATGTTGAAGGTAAAAAAGTTCGAGTTTGCAAAAAGATTTTCAAAGAAACATTATTGCTGTCGGATGCACAACTACACAAACTAGTTATAAAAATTATAAATAGAAAAAAAATGTTATTGGCTTCTCTAAATAGAAAGAAACGCTTAATGTAAACTGTTTTTATTGACTGGAATTATGTGAGTGTTAATATTTTGAGAGCAAAGACAATGAATTATTGTATGGCCGAACCATTCAACAGGCTGTTAATATAAGCGCAAGACGTATGAATCTATGACTATTCTGGACTAATAGTGTAATTTAACTTTGTGTTTAATTCTACGTGTTTGCGTGAGAAGACTTACTTCCTCTGTCATGGGACTCCTGACATAATTGGTGAAAGTGTGGTAAATTGTGTGTGTGAACCTCTACGACCTTTTCGAGACATTGAAAGACTATATTGACATTATTTGTGGAAAGCGAAATAGTATTGCCAAGCGAATCGCTGTGCAGTATATATCTATTAATATTGTAATTGTACCATAAATAAAAATACCTAGTTATAAGATAATACAAAACCGTGTCTTTTGCGAATATATTTTCTTTCTTTTATATTCATACTGTGTTGTGTTGTGGTGGTTTGGGGCCTAATTTTACCATACAACATCGAAAACATTTTCGTTGATGAATTATTTCTTTTCATTTGTTCTCAATTTAGTCTTGAAAGACAAACACTATTTTACAAGGCGCCGCTCCCATCTCCCCTTACAATCTGCTAAGGGTTTTAGATCCGTTACCAAATTTTTAACTAACTGGTCTCTAATTAGACTTACATTGTGTGATTAGTGACTAAGGGCGAACATGCCCCATGAATACGGAGAATATATACCTCCAAATATACAAACCGAATGGTAATTTGATGTCTATAATTTCATTAGCTCTTGCCTCTGCCCGTCACCTACCCACTGCAACAACCGTGAAGTCCTCAAAAGTATTTGATATTTTCTGCAGAAGACACTGCTTTGCAACTACGAAATGTACCAAAACAGTGTTCCTCTTCAGTATTGTATAAAAATATTTCAGTATTCGATTTACCAAAAATACTTTGTAAGTTTCAATTATTTGTGCAAGTAGATTAGTAATTAGACGATAATTTAATTGCTGTATTTTATTATAAAATATAGACTAAGTAAATAAGTTTGTAACTTGCTATGCAACTCACTAATATCCAAATACTCAAAGACTCCATTTGGTTATGCTTAAGTATAGTTGTCACTACAGATTCATTGTAAAATGAACGAAATGATACGATATTTGATGTACTCAATTTTATCAACTTAAAATTGAGTAGCCGTTCAGTATTCGGGCGTAAGTGTGTGTGTTCTCTAAGGGCTGCACAATTTCTGATTAAATTGCTGACAGGTTGACACTTTTTGTATGGAGTATACTTCAATCTCTACTTGATCAGATATTGTGAACCAGGCCTATAGGCATATACGATATGCTCGCACATTTCATATTTAAGTAACTACTTAGCGAAAGATGTGTGTGTATAATAATTATTAACTAGTGGCCCGCCCCTACTTGGCACGGGTGGTAAGTCTCAAATTCCCCAATGTCAGACAGTTGTATTGTACTGTATATAGGATTCCGTGTATATAGTGATTCGCCACGGCATCGATAATGACTATTTTTAGAGTGTTTTCTCTTAAAAACTTTTTCTAGACAATAAAAATACAAAAATCGTGTTAGCTTAAGCTAAATCAGTCCAGCCAGTTCATGCGTGATACCATCATCGAGGGGAGTTGGGATTAGTATATAAAAATAATTAAAAATATAGATTAATTAATGTTAATATCGGTCTATTTGTACATAATGCTTGAGGAATTCCAAATATTATGTTACCATCTATGTATAAAAAAACGTGTTCTATCTTGTGTTAAAAGTTTGTAAAACATATCAGCTGATTTAATATAATATCAATGAAGCTTTTTGAATATATTAACCTTTAGTCGCCTTTGCTGTATACGGCCTAAGAACATAACTCGTAAGACTTAAGTTTAATGCATGTTTTCTAAATAAGTAATTGTAAGTTTGATAAAATATATTTAAAGGCTGCTATTACATTGTCATAGCTTTACATGCAACATTATAAATGACTGCCATACTCAAAGACATTATGGCCGATTTTTCCAACGCTAGATAAGTTTTAAGTGAGGAATAACTTATCATATTTGACAATTCTTCCATACTAACAACTGTCAACTGTCAATTTTATTCTACAGGAATGAACTGATAATTGAAAAATTGGCCCTTAATGATTGCTTAAACTGTTCCTTAGTAAAGATTTTGTACCAAAAATAATTTAATATAATTTAAGGAGTGGTTTGAGTAACTATTAAATGAATCTGTGTATGGTGATTAGTTTATATTTTATTAGTTTAAACTATGTATGTCCCGTCTCTAGTCCTTCTTGTTTTAAATATATATTTTACTTCCATAGTCTGTCTATCCCCATGGGGGACAGGCGTGAGTTTATATATGTTTGTATGTATATCATAATATTCGGAATTTTGTGTACTGCTCAACTTATTTTTTACAACAAACCAAAGTGAAGTTATCATTATTTTTGCCTCAGAGTTGGTTGCCATATTATTGTAATTAATTGTGATATTATTATTTAATAGTTTTCCTTTTTGGAAATATTATAATAGTAAAAGTTGGTTGACAATAACACGCTTATAACGATGTGGTAGCAGTCAGTTGTATAATTGTAATTACTATTATGGTTTAGTGGTTTTCAGTGAGTCTCACTTTTGAGACGATAAGAATAATGAAACGAGCTTGTGTTTTGAAAAACTATTTTCTTAATATAGATTTGAAATCCCTTTTATACAATTCTAAAATTGTACTAAATTATTTTATACTTATTTTTACCACCGTCTATGTGAATTATTTCCGCCTGTTGTAGTATGTACCTTCTTCTAGCAATAAGCACTTGATATTAACTTAATGTTTAAGTGTCTAATTATTGATTATTGTCATGAAATAATTAAAGTCAGTTTCGAGGTGTAAAGTTCTTTTATCTGCCTCATATTTGATTTATTCCCTGATTTATTTTTTATTTATGTTTTACTAACTAGTAAATTAGATATATAAAGCTCCATATAAGATAACTTAATATAAAATGCATATCATTATTGCCATTGCTTCGCAATTTCATTGTCACAGCACATGACAGAATTATGTCATCAGATCATGTGAGCCTTAATTAGTGGCAATGCGAAGTTATCATAATCAATTAATTAAATAAAACTATTATAGTGAATTAACAGTTGCTATCCATGTAATAGACTATGATCTACTTACTTTATAAATAAAAATAGTAATTTGTCATCCATAAGTGTGACTATAACAAAATAAAACACACACATCTTAGTTTTTAATTTATTTTTATTTTGATCGATTTGTTTAAAAGTACGTAGAAATCAGCTATCCCCTTTTTCTCTTCCAGACGGCACTCTTAGAATACAGAGTAAAAAGAAGAAAAAATATAAGAAGAAACCGCCTAAACCTGCGAGGCCGAAACCTGGGTCTATTGTGATCGCAACCTCTTTGGATGGGAGCCCTATATTCTGCTGCCCAGAGTGTCAGATGGCGTACCCAGAGAAAGAACAACTGGAGATGCATCTCATTGTTCACAAGATCGAAAGGCGGTTCATTTGTGGGATTTGTGGTGCTGGGTAAGCAAGACCCATATATTTTAACTATTTTCTTATCTCACATATTTTTTCGATTTTGTTATTCTCAACACAATGAATTATTGGTTTTTTTTTCATACTCATAGTTTGACTATTTTCTTTCCAGTTTAAAACGCAAGGAGCATCTAGAGCGGCATAAGCTTGGTCACAATCCAGAAAGGCCGTTTGTGTGCGATGTATGTCGCAAAGGGTTCAAGCGGCGGGAACATCTCAATCTACACACCGTCATCCACTCTGGAGTCAAGACTGAAATGTGCACAGAGTGTGGGAAAGGTAACTAAAAATGTCTATTCAATCACATTACTTACTTTAAGGACAGTTAGGGGTCATCTTTGCTTAGTTACCTACATTTGGGGTCACTGAGGGTCATAGAAAATAATTGGTAGTCGGTTTTAGAAACATTTATTTGTCAGTTATATACATTAGTACATTTTAAGTGTAACTTACCTTTTTTTTGAATTCTGAACTAGCAGTACAGGACAAAACTTTCAACAAACTCGGTGTAGATGTCAACCTAGTAGGAATTACATGTTGCCCATAAGAAGTTACTAGTTGTGAATTTATAAGTAGTGTTGTGCAGGTACGCAAGCTCCAGTAAAATGTCAACCTGTTAGGAAATTACACACATCTAGAAGAAACGTACTTTGACTGAAATTTATGTTTATTTTTCAGGTTTCTATCGCAAGGATCACCTTCGCAAGCACACGCGCTCGCACGAGAGCAAGCGAGCGAGGGACGAGGCGGCCGCCGGGGACACTGCCGCCGCCACGCAGGCACCCGTCCAGCCCGCGCCCGCCAACAATAATATCTTGCCGGAGATCACCATACATGTACGTACGAATAAGTTAACCAGTAATCTTCTTAAGTGACTCTTACCTTCTTGAAAACAATTTTTAAGCTGAACCTTTCCATGTTAAGAGAAAACGGATGAAGGCAAATGGTCAAGTAACGACAGTCACCCTAAGAGCAAAAAGTAATAAAAATCTGTTGAAAACACATCCTACTTAAATTTTAAGAATCAGTTGTATTAGTATGGTTTAATGTATTGGTAACGTTTATATTACAGATACCGACCAGCTCGAATTCTCAGATCCCGGTGCAGATCAATATCCCCCAGCACGTGGTGACGTCGCTGAGCAACCAGGCCGGCAGCTCCTTGCAGGCCGGCGACACGCTGGACGCGCTGCTGGCGCACCACTCCTGACCGCTCCACGCATCCCGCCGCACTCTAAACGTCACACAACCATCCCCTCATGAAGGGGTGTAAGGTCTATCCCCCATTCTCTTAAATAGTCTCCAATGTACAGGTCAAGGTTTATTTTCAATGCGCATATAATCAAAATACTTTATTTTTTCTCGTGTTCAATCTAAGTTCTGTTTAATGTTTTCACCTAAAATTTTGTAAACCAATTTTGAAACGAAATAAGAAATCTGTTGCAATATAGATTCACCTTGTATTTACGATGTTGATAAATTGCACAAATTATGTAACTTAGACTGTTCGGGAATGCGGTTTCAGTATGAGTCGGCGTCCTTTCATTCATTCACTCCTGCCTGACCTAGTTAACTGATTGAATAAATCATAGTTCGCCGCCGCATTCTCGTGTCTTGTTGCTAAAGTGCGACGTCGCCAGGGTTCGTACTCAGGTCGTTGCATAGTTAACTTATGACAATAATTGTGACGTCGGCTATGTACGCCCGCAAACCTGCCTATTGGAACGTGTTTGCTTTGTATGACACAGTTTCGAGGTGAGCTGACAAGTCCATATTGTCCTAGTTGAAACATATCACCACAGAAACTTATGCATCGATCTTTAGCAAAATTTGATCTAAATTAAAATATTTGAGTGAATGTAAAATTATAAACAAAAGGCTATTATGATTGCTGTTGATTGTGATTCGAATGGAGCCATCGTAATATAATACATCAGTTACTTAATTATTACAGGGTAATTGAAATGTAAGCCCAAAAAATGTAACGCCGAATTAAAAGTGTGTAAAAAATTAATTTAAATAAATTGAGGAATGTTGCGATGTTTGATATGAATCATTTCAGAGTAAATGGAATACATGGAAATTTTTAATGAGTCGTTTTAGACTTATGATGAATCGAATATTTGTTACAACATATTGTGATTCGTATGAAATAGCACAATGATTCCAACGTACGTTGTCGTTTGTCGTGGCCTTGTAAGGTAATGAGCTCCATGAAGAGACTAGTTTACAAGTCGTCTGTGTAAAGACATGCGTTGTTCGTAAGGTATAAATTATATAGGAAACAAGACGAAACTCTATCCATCGCGTCTTGATAAAGGTGATAAAGCTTGAAGCATAATGTTTGTAGATACATATCACGTAATGTATTGTAAATTTTTATTTTAATACTGAAATACCATGACATAACACTCTCATTCCGTTAAACGTACTTGCTGTTGAACTTCAATCATTCGTGATTCCAGTTGCTAATTTGATTCATCGATGTTTTAATACATTTTTGGTAGAAATTGTTCAATAATATGTGCTGAAGGTGTAATTTCTGTAAACCAATAGATGTGACCTACCTACCGTGTGAAATTAAATCATATAAATGTGTAGTCTTAGACTTTTCTTCCAACTCACCTAAAAGATCAATTATGATCAATCAACTCGAAATAGTATAGTTTTAGATTTAATCAAAACATTCAGTATAGTTGACAGTAAATTAACGTTTTAACGAATACGATGTTCTCAAAAACCTGTGACTCTGGAACTCTCGTTTGATTTATACATTACGAATCATTTGTAAATATCATTTTCACTGTGATATTTATACCATTACCCGATTCCCATCGCATTCATACGTCTTGTTCTTATTTTGTATACAACTTTTTCATTTCCATCAAATTGTGATATTTATTTACGATCCGTGGATTGCTGTGCTGGGATTATATTAATTGGTTCAAATAAATAGTTATTGTCTTTGTAAAGATGGTCCGTCCCCTTTTCGCAATAGTGACTCATTATATTGTCCTAAATTGTGTAACATTGATAAATTTAATCTACCGGCCTATCTATCCTAGCACAAGATAATTCAACGGATTTATGGAGCTGACTAAATTCATTGCAAGTGTGTGGGAGATTACTTACCCAAATACTCAAATGATACTCAACTTTGTGTGTTCAGCACCTCGAAATTGGGTAAATTTTCAGTATTTGGGAATCATGTTACATAGAAAAATGTATCTATAAAGCTTTCTAATATTAATTATCATTATTTACGACTTAGACCAGGTCTGTTTGGTTTTGTAGTAACATGATTTTCTATATTTATGTCAAGATAGTCGAAATTATGTCACACATTTGCGCAATTATTGCTATTACAAATTATGTTGAATTTATAGACTTTCCACCACACGATATTAATATTGTCAGCTTTAATGTAGTTGTAAATTATTTTCCAATTATATTTTTGTACTTAGAATTAAGTTTTGTAATGCATCACTCCTTGTGACATGTTTTCTATGTCTTAGAATGCTTCTTTAGTGAATGTTAAGGTGCTCTATAAACGTGAATTACGTTTCCAAATATTATTGCCATTCAAATGTATTTTACTAATATCGAATGATAAAAGTAAAAACGAAAATCAGTTTCCTGTCATCAGTTCTGGTAGCTTAATACTATGTAATACTGTGTAATTCATAGAACCCAACTCTTTATTAATTTTTGATAAAGTCCTGATTTTGAAATAGTATTTTTAATTGTATTTTTGTACATTTTGTTGTTTTAAGTGTTTATTTAAATATCATGAGTAGTCTAGTTCGGTTCTAAATCTCAAAATCTTATTTAATTATTTTGTATAACTGTTTAGGCATATTGTATGTACTTCGGTCGAAAACTTTACTTCTTGTCTGTTATCATTTAAGATAACGTTAGCAGTTAACCAATTTAGAAACGTATTTTTTTATTTGGTTTTATTGAAATTAGTTGCAAGTATTATAAAGTGTAGGAAATAGCGAATATACATTTACCACTTGGGTCCGGAGTTTAAGTGTAAACTTTTGTATGAAACTTTATTTATTAAGAAAACACCGTAAGAATGATAAGATTAAACAAATAAAATCACTGATTTTTAAGTATTGTTTTTCATTTTCAACGTCGACTGACGGTGAATTTGTCCCAAAAATATAACAACAGAAAGAATCAAAAAAGCATCAGAAAAAATTCTTACTCCAAAACACTTATTGGGCTTTAGCCATTACCACTGAATTCTGAGATGTAAATCCCTGACCTTCCCCAATGTTATTTTGATTAAATTATGAACTCCGCTTGTGTATTGAGGTACCAATTTAACCACGATCGCCACAATAGCTTGATATACAACGTAAAACAAATAATAGATGTTTTGCATGCATAAATAGCATCTCGAATATTCTAGCAGCCGCCATTACTCATTCGTCGCAGGTGAACTAAAATAAATATTAACTATTTACGACGTTCAAGTTACTATTATTATCTAAAATACATAATTATATATAATACTTTTTTTATCATATTATATACAATTGTGTAATTAAGATCTTATTTAATTAATAGATATGATGAAATAATCCCCTCTATTTGTTCACTGTTAATGAGTGGCGCAATAATTTTGCGTTTAAAAATTACTAATGTTCGCACTAGTATCCTAGTAAAGAATAGTAGAAAATATCCATGTTACCTATAATCAAAGGTCACCTTTGATTCCTGTTACGCTAATCTCGGCGTAGGTACCACAGCGCTCGGCGGACCAAGCTCATAAATCACAGCACAGCACAGTTAAAATAATAAATATTTTACCTTAACTGATGTTTCACCTCAAGAATCCACTGCACAGTCTATTCAATAACTTTTCCCATTAACCACGAGAACAAAATTCCTTACTTCCAGATTGCAATCGTAAAGTTCAATTTATGCAGTCACGGCCCCTTACATTGATTGATAGCGTCCAGCCATTATGAAATATGGACGCTGCGATGTACATCTCAATACCGTATCAGTGGCGCCCTCATGCATAGATAGATGCAATTTTCATTGTTTAAAATACTTAATTTTAGTTTTAAAAAATAATAATATCCGACAAGACTTTTGTTGCAAATCTGTAAATTGCGTAAATAAATATAATAATAACATACCTTCCTTGGGAATGACCCATATCTACATTTGTGCATAGATATTTACCTACCAAAATATTTTAGCCGGTCGGTCGTACTTAAACAAGAAAGACAATAAATTAGGCACCCACCGCTACAGCTGTAGATCACAATACACACTGAATGTATTATATACCCAAATTACCCAATGTTACGAGATAATCGTCGTTTACAAACAAAGTCTACTTACCCAATCATCATTAATAAAAGGTTTTTGCAGACTCGTTCACCCTTCCGCAAGTGACAGCTAGAAATCAAAATGTAAATTAGGCACATTGACCCTGAACTTGTCACGATCTTGAAACTCATGGGGTAACTCCTCCGAGTAGCAGAGAGCGCGCCGTGTGCGAGCGAGGCGAGGCCCCCGTCCCCATCCGCGGCGCTGCCGGTGTGACGCCGCGCAGCCGCCCCGCCCGGCCGCCGCGCCGCGCAACATGTCCGCGCACCCCGTACATACTCCACTTACTTATTTCATCAACGACGAACAATTAAAACGCCATGAAAACCTACTTTCTGGACCCAAGACAGGTAACTATCGCATTATCTTTTCATTCGTTTGTGTCTTCTCGTGATGCGACGTCCCAGTGCGTGTTTCAAGTCCGATGGTGTGAGACGGCGGGCCGGTAAAAATAAAGCGTTAGAAATGACTGGGGTGAGGCAGAATGGCGGGGGTTGAGTGAGCGCCCTACTAGGGGCCGCACCCTTTGAATCACTTTGTTGTGGTTCGCACGGTGCTCCACCTGCTCGACAGGACGGTTGCACTTTTTAATATCTCGCGTGTGCCCTTGCAATCCATACCTCGACGTAACACAATTTGTCCGACTACCATGTCCGCCACGATTTCAGATTCACTAAACTGCGATGAATTTTGCTCCGTTCACTGGCCACATACCGACGGCGGCGGCGATACCTACTATCCACCAGTTCGCCGCAAAGTTCGGATATGAAAACAGTGGCAGCACCTCTGGCGGAGTGCTGCAGGAGACGCGGTACCAAGCCACGGGCACTGGTGGCGGGGCTGTGCAGTTTGCAGTCGCGCCTGGCACAGGGACTGTGGCAGTGGATGGGGTCAAGTTCCGGCAGGCGGAGAGCGTGGTGGTAGTCAGCAGTGCGCAGCCCGGCGCGGTGGCACTGGCCGGCCTTGCGCCCATACACACAGGTGACTGTTGCGATATTATCAAGAGCCACCAATCTATGCGTCGCGTGTCCGTGTAGTAACCTGTTACTCTAACACCTGTTAACGCGCAGTGTTTGTAACTCACAGTGAACACTGGCGTCAAATACCAAACTATATCGGCTTCCTCGTCTGTGAACTTGGGCAACATCGCGTATGGAGGGCAGGCCAGCTACGTGCAGGCTGAGACGGTGCACCAGCAGCTCAAGGCCGAGCAACGGCCGGAGAAGCGGGAGTACCGGGAGGAACTACACCACGACATCATGGCCACCATGATGCAACAACACCAAGGAATTAATGGTAAGTGCAATCGTAAACACCTTCATTTGTAGTCAAAAATCAATATTACTGGTTAATATATAGTAGGGATTTGTACCTATTCATAGTATTCTAGCAAAATTATTTTAACTAAAGATGTCATTTATTAAAAAAAATGTAATATAATTAAGTAACCATACTTCTATATAGTTTGTTTTAATAACACTTGAAGTCAAAGCATTTATTTCAATTAAGCCATAATTTGGTACTTGAAACTTTGGTACTTTGAAACCGCCACCTCACCTGAAACAAGTTTTATAAAGTAGGTAGCTGTACCTACTGGCCTATTCACACCAAATTGCACAGATTTATTTCTCTAAAACAAAATGAAGTCCTATTATTACCTGTGTCTATATTGCAGTGGCGCAAGCAACGCCCTTGCAACAGGGCACCCAACAGCTGCTTGTAGTGCTGCACGAGCCGAAGGAAGCTGCAGCGCTAGCTCGCGCCATCAAGCAGGAAGGCAGGAATGATCGCGCCGCCGCCACCGCTCCCACAGAGTTCATAAGTGAGTTCAAATCACTTTACACTGCATAAAGTGCATTGATTGATCCTAATCAAATTATTATTTTGAATTGAATCATCTGCAGCGCTGAGCGTTGAACTCTGCACAGGGTATGCAGATCGTGTAGTCTTGTTAAGTTAATAATATATATAACTTCTCAATTTTTATTATTTATGTAAAAAGTACTTTGTCCTCAACATGATCATGTTCACATCATCTCTATCATTCACTAGTATCCTGTGCGTCAGGCATCGGTGACGTCACAGACAGTACCACCTGGCAAACGCTGGGCGGGGGAGTGGCGGACTACCTCTCCGCCCTCCCACTCCCCCTGCACCACCTCCTCAAATATTCCACTCCAGCTAACGTGGTGGAAAGTAAGAGAGAGGAACAGCCCACCCTAGTGACCACTGTCAATGCGAACGCGTTGAATGCTATGCCTACCATAACCGCGGTGAGTTTATCATTTATTTTTAACCGACTTAAAAAAAAGGATGTTCTCAGACCTGTATGTATGTTTGTGCGGGATTATCTCGCGATTAGCTGAACCGATTTATATGCGGTTTTCAGAAAAGTGTTTGTTACACTTAAGAGAAGACTGATTTTAATAGGTATGTTAATTAACCGACTTTATAGGAATAGCCGGTTGAAGTCGGTTTTTTTAAAAGTAGCTTATAAAATAATAATTATTATTTGTTCACTTCTTTAATAATAATATTTTATAAAAAGTAACATTAATTTATTGCCACTTATGCAATGGATATACTATGTAATGGGGGAAGGATCGGTTATAGACATTGTTATAGGATAATTACATTAAAAAAAATAAACCTATCTTATATTTATTGACTCATTCGAGAATCATACCCAAGACCCTAAGTTTGTCGCGGAGAACCTAACGGTTAACCGGGGCTCCGGCTCGACGTGCAAGAGAAGGAACGGGGTGGTTTTTAGTCAGTAAAAGTCTGACACTCCCTTACGCCAGGCGGGAGCAGTCATTCGATGATTTTCCCCCCTTAAAAAAAGACCCTAAGTTTGGCACACCGGGTCTGTAACAATCAACATTGTAATTTTAAAATGTTCTTAGTTGTTCTATAAAATTACGACACCTAAGCATGATATGCTAACATTTCAGATGCCAGCGAACGCGGTGAACAGCGTAGTGGTACAAACTTCAACGATAGTGAACCAGACGGTGAACCAAAACGCTAACACTGTTGTTGTCTCGAAAAAGAAGAAGAAAAAGAAATCTATGAAGGAAAAGAAACCACGACCGAAGCCTGGAGAAATACGACTTACTACTGCTCTAGGTGAGAACATTATGCGTCCAAAAACCAAAAAGTCAAAACTAAAAAGCAAAAAATAACTATTATTAGTACTGATAGGTTACCCACCCACTGATAAGTTAGAAGTCGGTGCCCATACGTTCCATACAAAATTATTCATTAAAACCTTAATAGGTACCTAATTCACAATTTTGTGGACATAAAGTTATATCATTATGATATGAGCTTATGGCACCGACTTCTAAGTTATCAGTGGGTGGGTAACCTATCAGTACTAATAATAGTTATTTTTTGCTTTTTAGTTTTGACCTTTTGTTTGTTATTACTTTTTGGTTTTTTGAAGTCGGTTTTTTAAACGCAGTTTAAAAACAATCAGCCGAACATAGTACCTCCTCCTTATTTTGAAGTCGGTAAAAAGTACGCTTAACCGACGAGGATGAATGAAAAGACTGATGACTGTTGATGAAGCAAAAGATGTAAGAACCCCTATGAGAGACAGACGTGAAGTTATGTATGTATTAACATTTCATACTTTTAACGGCACTGTCAATAGTGTCAATAGTGGCTGGGTGCTGCACAACGCGCCGCGTGTTCGATTTTCGCACGGAACAACTCTCTGTGGTTCTTTTAAAATTAGCAGTTTTTGATACCTAGAAATAAGTATTGAATTTGACTAATATATAGAGTTAGGTACAAATAGGGTAGGGGTACCTTTAAAGTACCCTATCTTCAGCTTTTAAAGAATAATAGAAAGAAAGAAAGAAAAAAACTTTATTTCACGATAAAAACAAGTAACATGCACAGATAAGTAATTCTATTAGTAGGTACTGATGGATACATGTTCATGCCCCGAGTCTGCCGTGAAATGGGACCAGTTCATGTGCAAGACAGGACCTTTCGCTGGTATTCTACTGGCCCCTTAAGTGACTCTATTATATTTATTTATTTAACAACTTTGGAAGACTAACAGCTACCTAACAAAACAAAAATTAAGACATTGTGTGAGAGTCTGACAGCCAATGACAAGTCTTCACATATAAAAAACAAACTTATACTATAAAAGAATGTGGTCGACACAGTACTCCCTACAATTATATTACTCCCTACAATATTATTATATTATTTCTATTGTATTAGTTAGAATAAACTTGTAACTTAATATACTAATCCCAAGACTAATAAGGTTGCCAATCCAAGCAAGATTAGTAATGTATACCTTATTAACTACTACCGACCCGCCCCGGCTTCGTACGGGTTCAATATTCATGTATTGTACATATAAAGGGTTAATATATCTTTAAGAATCACTTATCTCTATAAAAAAACCGCATCAAAATCCGTTGCGTAGTTTTAAAGATCTAAGCATACATAGGGACAGACAGACGGCAGATAGCGACTTTGTTTTACACTATGTAGTGATATAAATAATATAATGTATTTAGTAAATTAATATTACACGCTTTTCAATTTGTTACAGATGGTAGCACATTGTACTGCTGTCCGGAGTGTCACATGGCGTACCCGGAGCGAGATTTATTGGAACAACATCTAGTTGGACACACCATGGAGAGGAGGTAGGGAAACTAAATAATAAATAGCAAATAGTTTAAACCTACAGAGCACCCTACGCAAGAACCTCATAGCAGCTTCTAATTTCTTCTCGATGCTGCGCCGCTCTATGAGCAGTTGGGCAGATCGACATTGGTATTGTGAAATTTCGTACTCTGGAGAAGCAAAACTAGCGCCCATTGCATCTGTATCGCGTGGATACTAAAAACTACAGGTAGAAACTACAGGTAGTTGGGTGCAGAGTGAAGATTTTTATTCGTTTAAACAAGTACACATAGTTCATACTAGACGGCACTAGTAGCACCTTTAATTATTATTTTGTTATCTATTTCAACAGATATTTAATGAACTGCTGAATGGTATTGAATTGAGTTTGGTTTATATTCCCTACTCTGAATGCTATTTTAACAGATACGATAGGGGTGGGTTATATATTATTGACTTTGAATAATTATCGAAATGTTTTTCGATTAAAATTGCATTGACATTAAGATTTATTCAAGAGCAAGCACCCAAATTTGTATGAAATAAAAAATCATATACTTAATTGTCGTTTTTAATCATCTCTAAAAAGGTGTTGGATTTGACTCCTTAAGTCTTTGAACTACACTATTTCGACAAACAAAAACTAATAATAATTTTTCAACCAGAGACTTGAACTCATAGCTCAGTAAGTTTTTTTTATGGCATAAGCTGGTAAACGAGCAGACGGATTACCTGATGGTAAGCAATCAACGTCGCCCATGGACACCTGGAACACCAGAGGCGTTACAAGTGCGTTACTGGCTTTTTGGGGATTAGGAGTTTGAGGATCATTGGAGATTCAGGGATTGGGGAGATTGGGGAAGGGGAGGGTAATTGGGCCTCCAAGTACTCCAATTAAAAGTAATCAAAAAATCAATATTCCAGGTTCATCTGCGACATATGTAACGCGGCATTGAAGCGCAAGGACCACTTGACCCGCCACAAACAGTCCCACAACCCGGACAGGCCCCACGTGTGCTCCGTCTGTCTGAAGGCGTTCAAGAGGAAGGAACAACTCACGCTGCACTTTGTCATACATTCCGGCGAGAAGAGACACGTCTGTAATGAGTGTGGGAAAGGTAAGACAAAAAATAACTTATTAACCAACAAAAAAAAACATACATTAACATACATACATTTTTTTTAAACATTGCTCCACACTAGGATTTTCTCCTGTGTCGTGGGTGCGTTTACAAACATACAATATCACATACACATGACACCCAGACCCGAAACAACAATTTGTGGATCACACAAAGTGTTGTTCCGTGCGGGAATCGAACCCGCGTCACGCTGCACGGCAGCCGGTTGCCCAGCCACCGCGCCAACCGTGCAGTCTCGAAAAAGAAGGAGATTCTCATTTGACCTCTATATACTTATGTATGCGGTTTTAGAAATGCGTTTGTTACACTCAGGAGAAGGTTTTAGATATATCAATAAACCAACCTAGGGGAGGGGGGAGGAGATTAACGTCGGTTTTTAATCGGAGTTTATACAAATAATTATTTGACTTCCTTCTGTTCTGATACTAAGTTACTTGGAAGTAGCAATTCTTTCTTCCTTTCTCTTCTTATTAAATGTCGTCTTCATACAATGGGTTGGTGCTGAAAATCAGCGCCGTGGGCTCGAGCCCCTGTGCCCGGTCCACTTGCGCTGCGACGCACCATAGGCTTTTTTTGTGTTCTTGTTGTGTGTCGTAGCAAAATAAGTGGTTTTTCTTTCTTTTCTTTCCTTCTTTCATATAAACTCTCAAGACTGTTAGACTACGCATTTGAGAAATCGTGCTGTAGAGCTATCTTAAACTGAACTATTTAAACAATTAGGAGATTTTAGTAAACGCTCCTATGTTAAGGAGGTCCATAGGTCAGTGGCTGGGCGGGCCACGGGCCATTGATGAGCACTGACATAGAGATCTGACTGACATATTTCTTTATATGTTTTTTTTTTACATAACATCACGCCTTTTATCCCCGAAGGGGTAGGCGAAGGACCACATTATGGCCACTGTACAATGTAACATCCACTTTTTCTCATGTAATAGGGGGTGAGCTTATTTATCCACATACTGGGCACAATTCCAGACTCCGTGTTACTACTGAGAATTCTTTAAAAACCCAGTAATACTTTGCCCGACCCGGGAATCGAACCCGAGACCGGCTTTTTTTATTAAACTAGAAAATAAAATCTTTTTGAACCATACAACGTTAATACAATTTTACCACGTTCATGTACAGGATTCTACCGCAAGGACCATTTACGCAAGCACACACGGTCTCACATAGCTCGGCGAGTGAAGGCCGAGCTCTCTCAACAAGGGTCTTCGTCCCCACCGCTCTCCCACGCTGTTCCCGCGCCAGCCCCGGATCCTTCCTGACCGACTGATGACAAGAACACCGCAGATCTCCTCTCACTCATCGCCTCAACCAAAGACGGATATTAGCAACAGAAGCAGTGTCATATGTAGAGTCGGTAGGTGACTTGATTCTTTATATTGGCTACCGTTGTTCATTAGATAGAAGTAATTTAGTCCCAGTAATTCTTTATTGAAGAAACGATACGCTACAGTAGCTTTCACGAGCAAAATTAACGGCAGTCCTCATTGCAATGAAGATTCTGAATTTTTTAGCTCCATAGATGGCACCAGTGTAGCTTAAAGTCATGCTAGTCATTTTATCAGTTAACATTTACTTAATAGTTTAAGTTCAATCAGTCAAGTTATTTGCTCTGCAGGTAAGAAAATAAATAAAGAATAAAGACACCAGCTATTAACTTATGAACAGGTCACGAATTGAAAATTTAAAGAATCAACTCACCTCACTGCAAATCTAATCTCGTACCTATGTATGTATTAAGAAGTACATAATAATATTTAGATTATAGACATGCAACAACAATTTAACGTAGCTACGAAACATAATGCCAATGCCAAGTGACTTATTCAGACTATTCATAGATATTACAAATAAGCATAAATAAATATTATTATTAATTTTAAAGCAATATCGTATAGAACATCAGATATTTTGTGTAGAACATTTTTGAATGTTTGTAATTGCGTATTTTTTGTAGATCTACCTTTCAGTGAGAGTAGGTAAAAGCGAGTATTATGTAAGGCCAGGGTGTATATGCAATGTCGTACTTAAATATGTGATATATCGTGCGATGGGAGTTACCAGTCTAGTTGAATATAGCCTGTAATGTAAATAGAGTAATAGTAGACGTTCCAATCACGATCTGACAAGATTTTTGTCAAAAAATATAGCGAATGTTTGCCCATGTAGCAAAAATGTAGTAAACAGACACAGTGCACACTGTAAGTCTACTATAACATTCACATTTTGCTATGTATAATGTAAATAAGCTGCAGTTTCTGGTGAACAATGAAATTAGGCCAATTTTTACTCTTGTTTAAATAGAAATTGTAATGAAATTGTTGTTTAATGGCAAATATAACATAATATCACACCTTTTTGCCCCCAAAGGGGTAGGCAGAGGTCCATATTACGGCACTGAATGCCACTGTACAATGTGACACCCACTTTTTACTATTTATGTTATGAGTCCCATGTAATAAGGGGTGAGTCTATTGCCATATACCAGGCACAATTTCAAACTGTGTGCTACTACTGAGATTTAAAAAAAAACAGCAATACTTTGCCCACCCCGGGAATCGAACCCGAGACCCCTTGCGCCGGCAGTCGCACTTGCGACCACATGGCCAACGAGGCAAATATAATTATATTTAGGTATGTGACTCATAAATTGCTATTTATTGTGTTCACTATAACTGTCGCGTAACGAGTGGCAGTTCTCGCTGACGCGCATACATTATATACTTATCATGACCCTACATATACAATATTAATTTATAATAATATGTAATTATACATCATTAATTCATTAATTATAACAGTTTATGTTAAGTGAATGGTTTAATTTAGTTGGTCATCAGAACATTAGCAAGCGATGGAATGTCTGCAAGATCATATAGAATAGATGGATAATATTATACATACATACTTATATTAATTAGCTAGTTATCGTTCTAAATTATAAATGCGAAAGTGTGTGTGTATGTTTGTCACTCAATCAGGATGAAATTTATAACAAGAGCTGACATTGGTCTGGGATAAGACATAGGCTACTTTATATCCGACGGCAACGCGGGCGAAGCCATTGGAAGAAGTTAGTAATTTATGTAGGTATTATTATATTACTTTCACTTTAGTTATTTTGTTATATTGTTATTCATTTTGTTTTAACGTTATGGCCGGTACGGCAAGTGATGTCTAATGATTAAAATACAAAACACAGGAATATTAAATGAAGAAATAAGCAATAATAATACTTATTGTAAATACTTATGAAATAAACACTGCCACAATGATGTTAGCAAGATACTCATTATAATGTTTTATGGTTATTTTTTTGTTTACCTAATTAATAATTATATTTTAAGGAATTTGAAAAAATCTTTTTTGTTTGTTAGTCCTATCGTTCTGTGAAATTTGGCTATTTGTAAATACGTCGAATATATTATTACCTATATTTTCCTGTGATATAAGTTCCATATAGAATTGTGTTTTATATAAATTAATGTTCTACCTTGAAGGTTTGTTTTCTATTTATTGTTGTTAGTTTAATGTCATTCGACGTTTAGTTTATTTGTGATCCTCTATACTTAACGTAAGTAAATGTTTATGCAACATAGCTGTTATATACATAGAATGTTTGTTCATAAATTGTAAATTAGGAACATAGTTTAGTGCCTACGGGTAGCAGTTCACATATTAACGTACAAAACATATTTTTATAGGAAAAATTAAAATTCAGTTTTAGATGTTTTTGAGTCAATGCTCACGTGCAACTTTTGAAAAGATTTAAAAGTACAAAAACTTAATGTTTTATGTAACGACGATATAATTGTATGTGAAGAGTTTTAAGTTCCTGTATGGTACACTTGGTACCACGTTAAGCTATGCAAAACCACTACAAACTACCCGTTGAACGAACGAACGTACAGGATCATACAAAGAAATACCATAAAAAATTGGTTCTGTATAGTTTGATGTGTCGCCGTTTACAGATTGTACTAAAGCCGCACGCGCCTTAATGTCGCATAAGCAATGAGAATAGTAGAATAAGATCCTTTTACTTTACCGATTACACTAAGCTTTTGTACCAAGATGTTGACGTTACGGTATACGTTACATTTTTGTCTCTGTAATGTATCGTAAGACCAATTACCATTAGCATATGTCCAGCAAGAAGTTTTAAATGATTGTGCGAAAGGATGCCGGGCAGAATATGCCACGTCTTATGTCGTTAGAAAGCTGTTTTCATGACTATCATTTGTTATTATGGGGGCTAGTCTCAATTCGTTGTGGGAAACATGTTATTAGCAATTGTAATTGCTAATACGCCTTAAGCAAACGTGGTGATTAATACTCTTTCCTTCCCCATGTAAGAAGTTTTTGTCCAAGTAGGACATTTATAGGTTATTTCAAATAATGAAGATGGAACCTTTAGATATTCAATACGCCACTCTCGACTCTTGTTGGACAAACGTTAATGTTAAAGCAACTTAGCCCCTAATATTTTTGACAAATAGTGATAAATAGTACCATAATATAGCCAGCTTCCCCATTACCGAACTTGTGCTTTCATATTTTAACTTAAATAAAAACATTTTACTTGATTTACGCAGTTTTATTTTACGACACCTTACAAGCCAACTTTGATATGTCGGTACAAGAAAAAAGTCCAAGCCTTCTTCTGCTAATAATGGACACTCCCACTAACGACATCTTTCCTGGTCGAGGGATAGGATAGGAGGACTAGGAGTGGAAGATTAAACTTTACTTTTATTATTTTTTAAATTTTAGCGACATATATTTTATCGCCTCGAGTGGCAACTTAGCAGATTGTTTCTTGTGTTCAATATTTTACTGCAGTCTTCACGTTGATAAGTGTTACCAGAAAGTCAATATTAGATTCCTTACAAACTTCTACGAGGATTGAAGAAAAACACCAAATAGAGTGCAAAATACTTTATTTTTGTACTTCGAAGTCGCATTTATTCAAACTTAGATTAAAATCACAACGTTAATTTTTGTGAAAAGACAAAAATAGAGGAACTTTACATAAAGATAAACTTACAACTAATTGCGACCGCATGTCAGTTACAATGTTTGAAACACATTCTATAATATTACTAACACAAATTACATACAGACCACGATTTACAATTATTAGCAGAAAAACCTCCTCTTTTGTAGAAAGTCGGTTAAAATTGCACTAAAGATGAATAAAGAAACTATATTACTGGGTATATTTTTTAACCGACTACAAAAGAGGAGACTATCATTATCCATTAGGGCAAATATGAATGAATGTACATCAATAAAAAGTAAAATTTGTTTATTTACACGGGAAATATATTACAAGTCTAACTCGCATTCCTCTGGTATATTCCAAATATATGACGAACATTGTAACTGTCAACATTTGAGTATTTGGTTTCCATGGCACGATATGTGTGACACACTTAGAACTAATTTAATTTCCTTCATTTCCATACATACGAGATAATCACAAGATCTTATAATAAGAAATTATAGACTTTCTGTATACATTCATAAGGCTGGTATTTGAGTCAAGCTGATTGTCGACGCCGATTAATAAGTAAATACGAAAAATATCGCCTAGGCGCAGGGAGCGTTTCGTTTAACACGTTAAACGCCATGGGGGTCATCGGTGTCCGGCGTTAGCGGAGGATTTGATTTCAACAGTTTTTTATTGGCAGTCAAAGTCTTAAAGTTTGTAGGAGTGGAATTCCTTGCTAAGGTCTAAACGGGGTTAAGGGATCGGGATGACATTAGAACATGGGTAATTTATGGTTCGGAATAACACAGGCTACTTTATCCCACGGGAAATCAGTACAGGAATAATTTTTACAAGTAATATCGAGACTGTACTTAAAAGGACTGCTTCTTTGGCCGAGTGGTCGCAAGTGCGACTGCCAGGCAAGGGGTTTCGGGTTCGATTCCCGGGTCGGGCAAAGTATTACTGAGTTTTTAAAAAATCTCAGTAGTCGCACGGAGTCTGGAATTGTGCCCGGTATATGGCAATAGGCTCACCCCCTATTACATGGGACTCATAACATAAATAGTGAAAAGTAGGTGTTACATTATACAGTGGCATAATGTGCACCTCTGCCTACCCCTTCGGGGATAAAAAGGCGTGATGTTATGTTTTATGTACTTAAAAGGAATCAGCGTGGAACAAGAACTAACAATCAGCGACGTTGGTCAACATGAGAATAAACCAGCCTAATTCTTATTTTAAAAATACCGACCAAAGTTTTATTAAAAACATTCAATGTTAATATTTAGATAGACGAAGTTGAGATATGCATACTAATGATTGAGATCATGTGATTTGGACCCAGTGATCATTTACATTAGAAAAGTGATGATATTGGGTGAAAAAACCCGATTTTAATACAAATTTTTACAATTTCTTTTTAGATCCCATTTTTGTGTAAATTACCATTAGACATATTATATTGAAGCTTACACATATATTGTAGAAAAAGCTTTCGAAGAAGTCATAATAAATTAATTATGACATACGGCTAACTCACGTAACTGTTCGAGAGTGTACGACTACTTTCAAGCCACGACCGGGGCTCATAACAAACGTAGTGAGAACGTCGATCGTAATTTCAGAGAGTTAAGTACATTCTAATTAAATATGAGTAATTTTTTTTTTTTTGTTTCCAAGAACTTAACAGAAAGTCGTCTATTTTAGAGGTTGTATTCATAACAAATACTTCGTCAATACACTTGAACTATAATGCAGTTTTATATAGATACACTCAGTTAACACATATGAAATGTATTTAGATTTTAAGTTTGTAGCATTTTTTGTCTGAGATAATTTAATTATTATTATTTACAAGAACATACAAAACCACAAATAAAAGTAGCTTTCTATATCTTTATATATAGAAAAAAAATACATTTTACTTTTAAAAATAGAGCAAAACAACTTTATATACAAAATTTCATATTACAGAGATTCTTACAATAAACGGTAAATATTAAAGTGGCATTATTTAACTTAAACAATACATGTATATTGAAATTCATACAATCTTCAAAATATTAACTTTGTACACAATTTATTATCTAATTGTATGTCTATGGCATTTTATACAGAATTGTTACCTTTGCAACTAATCTCAATGTAAATTTAATTTAACTCCAATAAAATCTCAATATTAACTCAATGTCAAGACTACACCGTACAATTTTCTAATTGGATAGCGCATTTAACGAAGATGGCTATAGGCTATAAAACATCACGCTACGACCAATAGGATCTGAGCAGAGCGTGTGAAACCGCGCGGAAGTAGCTAGTATATACATAATTTGTGAGTGTTGCCAGTCAAGAGTACGAAATTTAAACAATATCAATGTCAATCGATCGGAATTGGATTCAAGAGTAAGCCCTCTGGACAGAGTTTACAGATTCATTATGAATTAAGTAAGACTTTATATGAATTAAGAAAAATAATGTTATTTAATTACTTTTCTAAATTCATCAGATTTAACGTATGAAGTGACGGAACAGATCTACGCGAGACGGTATATAGTGATATACCGTGTTTTCTATTGCGTCTCATATAGTCGATATATCATATAGACAAGAGGTGATATAAACATGACGATTTATACTATTGATATTGTATTTTAGAGATCATAAAATGCGATTCATATTTTTTTATTTGGCAATATTTTATTTTTTATTTTGGACTTTGAAATGTCAAGATCTTACTAAGAACACTAAGTCCGTGCAACGGTCTTACCCGCTTGCGGTTAACGTCGAAACATCTAACTTCTTTATGAATTACAAATACATCGGGTAAAATTTTGTAATATATCACGATTTGCAAATAAATCGCGGTAAATAATATATTAACGAGACTGTAAAAAGTGTCTAATTAAAGATTAATAGAAATAAATGCATTGACTTTAATTTGCAATAAAATATCACAATTTACTTAGATTCTATTCGATCATGTACAATATTTTTTATTATATTTCCCGTCTAAAATGCCACAAAAGTACATTTCAGTCAATGAACGTAAAAATACTTTGAAGAAATGTATCGTTCGGGGAAACTTTTGAACTAACGTTTAGTTTATTTCATTGATATTTTATCGACGACTCAGCAAGTTTTTTGACTCAACTTAAAAGATAATGCCCAAAAATGAATGAAATAAAAACCCAGAATAGATTAAAATAATTTACGTGTGGCAAGATAGGTAATCAAAAATAAATTATTTCGACTGTTCAATACAATATTAAATAATAATCACACTTTCATTAATTGATTTTATGACCAACTTAATTTTAGTATATTTCCAGTGAATTTTTAAGAAATAAGTATGCTGATTGACGCTAAAAAAACGCGACGTCACAATTCACAATCTCGTACAAAATTCACAGAAAACTGTCTTTTTTGCAGTTCGAAAAAAGTATTGAATTTGACTAGTTGGCAAATACCCAATTCATATAAATGTAATTCGTCTAATCTGTATTGTACACCTATTTCATTAGTATTAAACGCAGTAACAAAACAATGCTATACAAAATTGTAATATACCGCAGGCTCCTGGCCCGTTACCTTATGGATTTGGTCTGAACTAATAGCGTATTTGCGACACCCTACTTATGGTCTATTAAATTGTTCATGAATGATTTTAACCGATCCTGGATTTAATTGGGTATTCTCCTTTCCATGTAAAACTGACAATTCGTTTATTGAAAGTTATTTTTTCGCTATTAACGCTACAGGGCGCGTTGGGACTGATTTTATCGTCGGTGTACCAGTTAAATAATATGACTGACGCATTTTTGTTACTTTTGAGACAGAGGGCGTAGTACAAGTTTGTTTTACTTTTAAAGTTATCGATACGAGACCGCGTTGTGCGCTCTGATTGGTTGGTTCATTAGCGCCGACCAATCAAAGCGCCGAACGCGGTATCGTATCGTTTACTTTAAACGTAGAACAGGCCTTCTGGTAAGAGTCTTTTGCTTATGGCCTACAGAGGCCTATATTTAGCAAGTGGACGTCCTAATATGATATAAAGATGAAGCGTTTTTTTTTGTTAAACTTACTATTATTAATAATAGAGGCCCGTGTCACAATGTCTGGGTAGGCACTATATGCGAGATTTTAAAAGAAGAAAAGAAAGAGATAGAAAGCTGTGGGTCGCGGTGATGCTTGACAATAAATATAATCGACTGATGCATTCTTTTTTTTAACTTTTGAGACTGATAAACGTCATTTGATTTGACGTTTGACCACTATCTCGCCTGGTGGTAAGCGATGATGCGGTCTAGGATGGAGCACGTCGTCCTGTAAGCAACCTATTCACTCGGGCCCTAGATTTCACTAGGGCCGGGCTAAAGGTGGTGGTGGCCCCGAATCTATGTAAAAAGAGTATATTAAATATTTTTGCTGTGTAGTCTGGTTTTTTGGTTTTGAATACATTAAGATTAGTTGGGATCAGAAGCTTGAGGGTCGACGGTAACTTCTCTCTGCTCTCCGTTGTCCATCGACACAATCATTTGGTAAGGTACTTTGATTTGCAGAGGCACACGCAGCTTCGCCGTCGATGGTGCCTGGAATTTAGGTATTGTATTTATTAATTATAGACGTTTTTACTAATCGCCCCTAAACCACCTCTTAACTAAGAGTTACTTAGCGTGAGGAAGCACCTTAATTAACAATTACATATACTGTTAGGTGTAAATTCTTCTTCTATTTTCTTCTTTTTAAAAACATTACACCACACTAGGATTTTATCCTGTATCGTGGGTGCGGCGTTCACAAACATAAAAGTTCACGTACACATGACACCCAGACCCGGAACAACAATTTGTGGATCACACAAAGTGTTGCTCCGTGCGAGAATCAAACCGCTGCACGTTGCGCGGCAGCCAGTTGCCCAGCCACCGCGCCAACAGCGCAGTCACTTATAGGTTGGTGCGTCAATATGTCGTTAAATGTCACCTATCACCTGCTTATGGGTCCTTTAGGAAAGGTTGGTAACAACAGGCTTAAGAAAAAGGTAGGTGGGTTTAGGGGATTGTTGTTAGTATTATTTAAAAGAACCATTTAATTATGTAGATCGCTGCCGGAGGCTCCAAAGAAAACCAAGAACTTCTTAGACAAACTTTAATTATTAATAAAAAGTTACAAGTTAATTCCTATCTGCTAATACAATTGATCCTGTTCGATGCAAGAATCAGAATGAATCTTATTATAATGCTAATAATTAATCCTAAGTTACAATTAGGATGACGAAATCACTTTCCGGTAAGTAAGCGAGTCAGAAATCGAACAATACCGCGAGGTGTCGCAATAGATTTCACATGTAAGGGTCTTACTAAGCATTGGCATTGAGGCCGATGCACACTTTGCACTTTACGTGTCGTAATGCACTATAACACTGTTATTAAGAATTATCATTAAGGCCGATGCACACATAGCACTTTACGAGAGTCATGTACTATAACACCTCCACCCGCAGATCAGCAACTATTTTCGAGACATGAATTGAGAAAGAGTTGCTGGATTTGGTTGTCTTGTCTCTGATTTTCCAGGCTCTGCATATACTGTCTCCTCCTGAAGGGATTTCGTTTGGAGTTTTCTGCTTTGAAACGTCTTATTGCACCGTATAATAAGTAGTATAATGAGTGCAAATGCACTTAACAACAGCAAGGTGTAAAATGGGATCGTTGTGTGGTACAGTGCGTCATCTGGGATTTGGTTGAGGCTTATTGCAGGTTGCGCCATTAGTTGATACTGGACATCATGTACTCTTGAAAGATCTATCGAGTTCAGTTTCAGTTGCGTCATCTTTTCAGGTTTTATGTCCATGTTGTAGGATATATTCATAATCTTCAGGGGGCGTCCCTCCACGTGATCGTTGACATTGGTGATAGCAAATTCTGAGGTATACAGGAAGCAATTTTCGGGAACTGTGGCTAAGTAGCTACCATCTACTGTTATATAGTCTTCCTTTCCACATACAGTGTGAATCCTTGTTGAATTCGGGAAAGATATGACGTAGTGTCTTTCGTCCAGTTCTTCCATTGAAGCCTTTGCTAGGGTTAGTTCCATGACGTCACACTTCTCATCTATAGTTTGGTCCAAGATGAGATGCTGCATACAATCAGGTTGCTGCCGCAGCTGGTGGTCCATCTTGTCGGCACAGAGATACCAGTTATCGTACTTCGGGCATTCTGCCTCTATGTACACAAAACCCTTCCTGTTAGTTGCCATCAATGGAAAAGGAGGGATGAGGGCCTGTTTGAATTTATTAGGAGCTATTGACAACTTGTAAAGATCGAAACTATCCGTCGCAAATATAGGCAACTTAAAGACTATAACTATCTGGCTACTACAATAATAGTCGTCATAAAATTCGTGTCGTAAAGAAAAATCTATTATTGACACAGAATTCCGTGTTCAGAAACAAAGAACTCGAGACTATCACAGATTTCCAATAGACTACAAGCTAATATTTCCATTAGTGCATTCACATTAAGGTCTATTTTCAAATACCAACCATAGCTCTAGAGTATTAAAAATTCGAAAGTAGGATTCAGCAAAAGCATTTAGACTTAGGACATTGTGTTTAACTTAAAGAGCTCAAAATCTATTCTAGTCTATCTTCTACTAGTACAAAAATATTAAAACATAGAACACGACCAGTATAAGTTGATACTTACATGTATCGTGATTTCAGGCATCACCGTGGTCTTCTTAGGTACCTGGTGGATGGGGACCAGGGCGGGGACCTCCTTCTTAGGCTTCGGATTCTTGTTGTGAACTGACATGTGCTTCTGCAGGTGGTCTTTGCGGTAGAACCCTGGAAATAATATAAAAACAATTATATTAATATAATGTATATAGGTATTAGGGCTCGTACACAATACTGCGATGCGATGCAAATTCGCAATGCAAAAAATTACGATGCGAATTGCTGCGATGTGATTTCGTGCGACAAGGCGTCTCCCAGGGTGATCATTCCTTCGATGACCGTCAACTGTACTAAATGTATTTTAAAATTTAAAACTAGGTCGTGACATGGATTGAAAAAGAAGTGTGCAGTGTTGTTATTGCTTAGGAGATACAGGAAAAAGAAACAAAGATTTTGATGCGAATTAATTCGCACATTTTTGCGATGCGACGTCGCATCGCAGTTTTGTGTACGGGCCCTAAAGTTTAAGCGTTAATTTGTTTGTTTGAACGCTCTAATCTCAGAAAGTACTGGTACGATTTGAATAATTATTTTTGTGTTGGATAGCCCATTTATCGAGAAAGGTTATAAGTTAAAAAACATAACGCTACGATGAATAAGAGCCAAGCAGCGGGTGGAACTATTCAGTTGCCACCGACCACCATATTGAACTATAAGACAAACTAAATATTCTATAAGCTTACCTTTCCCACATTTGGTGCAGAAGAAGGATTTGATGCCGGTGTGTATGTTCAAGTGTATCTTGTAGTGGTCTTTCCTCTTGAACGGCTTGTTGCAGTACTTGCAGACAAACACCCGCTGCGGGACAGGGATCTCTTTCTCTACAACGTTTAAGTACTGTATGCTTTCTATCGCTGCCAACTCTCCTAAGTCCATCTGTAATATGATATCAAGAATAAGTATCTCACCTTCACTCTCTGTGTTAACTGGACACACAAACCACCATTTGTGTGTATGTTACCACATCAAAATCGGTTCAGTTAATCGCGGGATAATTGCAGACAAAAATAATAGAAAACATTCTTTTTTGGAAGTCGGTTTTAAAAATAATCAAATACGATTGTTTAACCCCTCGAGCGTCCTTCTGAGCACCCGGTGGATCATAAGAAAAAATGCTCCATGCTGCTTTCTCTTTTATAAAATCTATTATTCATGTTTTGTTTTTATTTTCACTGTATTTGTTTTATTTATATTGTAATGATTGATCCTTGTTTCCGTGTGTCAATGGCCAAATAAATGCATTTTCTTTCTCCAAATGTCACGTGTGCATCCGTTGGATCATAAGGAACGCGGACGCTCGACGGGTTAATAAAGAACAACAAAGCCTTAGAACAACTTTGTTTTATGTTTAAAGTAATCGAAACAAGACTGGGTTCGGTGGTCTAATTGGTTGGGTCATTGGGCCCGGCCAATCAAAGGCCAATTTAAGATGCCGCAGCGAGCCATGGAGAGGGCTATGCTCGGAGTTTCTCTGAAAGATCTGTAACGAGGTAGCCCAAAGGTTTAGCAAGCTGAAATGGCAGTGGGCCGGTCACGTTTGTCGAAGAACCGTGTTCTGTAGTGGAGTTGCGTCTAGGCAAACATAGTGTCGGGCGCCGGGACCAGCAAGGTGGAGTGACGATATCCGCAAAGTGGCTGGCAGTGGTTGGATGGAGAGGCCTATATCCAGCAGTGGACGAGAACAGGCCGTTGAATGATGAATCAGAGCCCTCTGATAGTGAATAGTGACAATAGTACTTACATATTCCGCGGGGTATTTATTTTCTTTTTTATGTTCTTGTAGTGCAATTTGTGGATACAATGGTTCGGAAGACTGCTCGTTCTGTTCACTCGGTTCGTTCTTTATGTCATCGTCCTGTGACATGAACTGGCACTGGTGCCTCTCATACTGCTCGTTAGCAAGGAATCCTGGAAGATTACGTATTTCGATTAGTATTAGCTCTTTATAGGGAAATAAATTGTGGGGGAGAGGTAAATATTGCTGTTTTTATAATACTATATCGTGAGAAATACTAAATTGACTAAAAATTACGGCTCTCTACTAACTCAAGGGAAAATACAGAGAAAAGCTCTACTAGTTACGAGCCACAGAGGGATTCTTCGTCATGAGCAGCGTGCGTGGTCGCGGCGATATCGGATAGCCTACTGGCTGGCGTCGCGTCGGTGTAACTAGTAGAGTTTTTCTCAGTATTTTCACGTAAGTAAACCGTGATTTTTAGTTAATTTTGAATATTGCATGTTATTTTTCTTAATTAACAGTTCTTTTGCCAATTTCTTTTGCAGAATGTTATGGTTCATTGTACAATTTTGTCTAACAATTTACTTTACAATAGTAACTATAAAATATAATATATATAAAATTATATATAGTACGATATTAAATGTTTTCTTTAAGTAAAATTTCTAGGACTTTTATGCTTTTTTCACATGTTAATTAACAGAAAACTACAATATCATTGGTGATGAAAATGAAAAGTAAGCAAATATCAACTCTATCCTGCCACATATACGGTCTAGACTGTAGAAGGATATTAAACCTACCTTCCCCGCAGTATGAGCACCATATAGCGTCGTCACTCTGTTTGGAGTGCACCTTCATGTGTACTTTAAGGTGTTGTTTCCTCTTAAACCGACGGCGACAGATCTCGCACTCGTGCGGACGACTCTCCATGTTCTGACGGGCTACCAAAAGACTATTATCTGAACTCTGAAATTAAAAAAAAAACATCGGTTTATTGGTTGGTTCTATGGTGGGGTAGGTTTCAGGGGTACGGTTTGTATAATTCTATTTATTTATTGGATTGGACAACTGTTTTGTGTAATACGCAAATTGGGATATTTAAAAGAGGGGTTAAAAATATGTTGTTTAAACTATTTAGTTGGTTAGAATAATTAATAATCCATATGTCAAATGAATAACAATAACAAATCATGTTAGTATACTGGCAAGTCCAAAATATCTATTTTATTGTTTTTTAGTATTTCTTTTTGCAGTGGCAAAATCATCTGTGAAAATTTCTACATTTACAAACAAAGCCAGAATCATGACTGGACTTTCTATCATAATTGGTGTTCCAAACACGATTACATAAGGTGCCGACACAAATACATAGACACAAGTACATACGTAAACTAACAAACTTAGTAATACCGCTTCAGGCGATCCCCAGTGGGATGCGCCCCGGTAAGGTGTGGGGGGTCTACGGCCCAGCTGAATCAATTTAACACTGGATTGGGGATTAAAGGCCGACGCTCAGTGTCGACACAGCACGATAAGGCATAGAAAAGAATTTTATTACTAATCAAGTTACTTTGAATCTTATTTCAATGAGTTTAGAGCTCATGTTACTTTATTTCGATACCACGATGCCGTGGCATGACGAGTCTACGTCAATGCGTCCCGTAAGATGTAACGGCCGATTTATGTCGAGTAATTATGACTGCTAAGCAAGTTGAAATAAGGTGGTAACTTGTGTGCAGCGGTCATGGCAGAGTAGCTGGCATAGCATAGCAATCTCGCACCATGCCGCAGTGAGTGACGGCCCTAAAGAGTCTAACTGGTAGTCTTTTGAAAGGGTACAAAATAAGGAGCATTAGGTATTGAAATAATGAAATCAGTAGTTAGGTAGAGTTTGTGATTTGTTAAAACCTAGTTTTCTCAATTAATTAGATTCACAGTTTATGTAACTGTTCGAGAATGTTACTCGATTAGTTAGCTTTGGCCCCGGCGTGGCTTGAAATTAGTCGCGTACCTTTGTTACCTCTTTTCTCCTGTGGCTGATTTCTACAGGAAGCTTAGGTATTAATAAGCTTACGTAAGGTAAGATCTCTAGTTAGAGAAGATTAGTCAAACTGCATGGTTTATTCTAGAAAAATGGTTATTACATATTTCATACACATTGCTTGTCTATTATTGTGGTGGACAGAGACAATAGTACCTAAATACTATTTTTGCATAGAGCGACATCTGATGGTAAGCAAGCACCGCCTATGGTCACCGTAAAACCGACACAAAGAATTATATATATATATATTTTTTTTAAATAAATAATAAATTGAATTTCTCCACGGACTCGTGTCCGTGCCCTTGTCATGTTACAAGTACATAATTGTCATGGTCAAATATATATATTTTTTTATAAATATCTTACATGCTACGCCTACCACTATCACTACACACAATACTTTATGTTTTTACCTAATTATTATAGTCTTATCTTAGACTAACCCTACTGAATCAGCCCACCAGCACGATGAAAATTATATATTGATTGTATATACTTACATTGTTATGGTTGATAGTTTCGTCATGTATGTATTCTCCAGGCCCCTCGTATATGGTGTAGGGCTGGAGGTGGATGCTCATATGCTCAAGGAGATGCTCGTCAGTATGGAAAGCTGTGAAGAAGAGAAAAGATACGCTATTATTAATCACTTTATACAATAGGGAAGATGCAAATATGATATTTATGAACATGTTATGACTAAAATGTAAAAGAAGGGCTACTTCAACGTTTTTATTTTATACTATGTCGATTTTTAAGATTAATTACGAATTAAAGTTACGTAAAACGGAACGCATTTCAAATACACTATCAGAGTTTAGTGACGTCACTTTTGTCACGGCAACTTTTTTGAGGTATATTTTGCGTGTAAAATTATTTACGTTTTTAATAAAAATCGAAGTTGGGTTTATAAAAGCAGACTCCAGGAATTTACCATGAGTTAGTGTCGACATGGTAGTAACATTTTTTGTCGAGAGTCCAGTTTTCTAGTGTAGAATTGAAAGGGGACTAAATTACTACGGTATGCATGAATTTGTCACGGAGAACCTAACGGGTAACCGGGGCTCCGGCTCGACGTGCAGGAGAAGGAACGGGGTGGTGTTTAGTCAGTAAGAGTCTGACACTCCCTCCCGCCTCACCTAGGCGGGAGCAGTAATTCGATGATTTTCTCCCCATAAAAAAATGCATGAATTTCATTTTATGCATGGCCTAGCTGCTGCCTACGGTTTCGCTCGCGCTCTTTTAAGGGGTTGGTGGTAAGTTTACAAATACAATATGCACGATTATTAAATAGTCCGCATATCAATTTTTGGCTTTCTACCTTGAAAATTACGAAATGCTTCATACAAACTCCCCCCCCCCATTTTTCCAAAATGATGGGTTAAAAAAAGATAAAAACTTTTTACGTTATTGTTTCATCCATCCATTTTTTCTACTATCTCCACTTTAAAAGACCACATCAATTCCTTGCATCGTTTGGCCGTAAAAGATGGACAAACAAACATACCCAATATCATGTTTATAATATTAGTATAGATTTATATGTCATCTGAAGTTTTTTGACAAAGGAGTTTACAAAAAAAATATAATATATTTGTTTTTTGTTGACATGATATTTTCATTGAGGTATTCAAAGAGGTTAACAACATTCTTAATAAATCTGTAATAAGAGCGGGAACAAAAATGTTAGGAGGATTTCTTGACAACTAACTGAAATATTTGGAATCTGCGGAGTTCTATCGAAAAATGAATTCCGCAGGGATGAATACTAATATAAGTCCTTGAGAACCCACAGTATTTAATTCGTGTCTGTGAGGGCCAGATTTATTATGAAACTTTGCCGATCTTCTTTGTAATTTATGGCAGCCAACGAAGGCAAGCACGACAAGTGATAGACACACATGACGTCACCGGACGTGTAGGCCCGTTTGAGCGCGAAAATTTAAACGGTTCATTTAAAACCGCATTTTTACGATAAATTTGATTGTTTTTAATGTTTTAATATGCTTATGAGCTATTTTATATGAAATTCTTTAAAATAAAGTCAAAACTAAAAATATTGCATGTTTCCTATTCTGCCAGCGACTTCGCACACATTCTCGGGATTAAAAATTTGTGTTTCCCCAGACTATAATGTATTTCTATGTCCAATATCGGTAAGATCAAGACTCAGTAATTTAACTGTTCAAATAAAGATTATTTTTTACATACTTACTATCTCATCTTATTTCTTACTAATATTATAAATGGGAGTTTGTTTGCATGTTTGTTACTCAATTATGGCAAAATGTCTAAAGAGATCGGGATGGAATTTGGAACAGGGATAGATTATGCAATAATACATAGGCTACTTTTTGTCCTCCGGGACCGCGGGCAATCCTCTTGGCAGAAGAGTAGACTGCCTCGTTGGCCGAGTGGTCGCAAGTGTGACTGCCGGGCAAGGACTCTCGGGTGCGATTCGCAGGCCAGGCAAAGTATTACTGAGTTTTAAAAAAAAATCTCTGTAGTAGCACGTAGTCTGAAATTGTACCCGATTTTATGGCAATTGGCGTGAGCCAGGGGTGACCCTATTACATGGAACTCATAACATAAATACTGAAAAGTGGGTGTTACATTATACTGTGGCATTAAGTGCCGTAATGTGCACCTTTCCTACCCCTTAGAGGATAACATCACGGCTTTATATATAATAATACATTATGTTATTTTCTACCTATCCCTTCGGAACACAACGCGATGATGTTATATACGAAACACATACGTCAGCTTCGAACGAATCAAAGCTCATCCATATAAAAACAAAAATCTAGGTTTATTTTACGAAAAAAAAAAGTAAAAAGCATCCACTATTCCAGTTTATTTTATCTCGAACATTTTTTGGAGCTCAAAACGCTGTAGTGTATGTCTACCTTCATATATATACTCGGTACATAAAGAGATCGCAAAAATCAATACTTTTAAAGCGATTATGTACGAATATAGCTCAGTACAGTTCCAGAATCTTCCATGGAGTACTAGAAGGGAATATTTTACATAGGTACATGTACAAGGTGGTATCATCTATCAATTCCCAGGACTAACGACCAAAGAAGAATAATTTAATAGACTCGACCTGTCAAGATGGACGCGAGACGACACTTTCAGTAAACTTCTTGATACCATTACATAATAGAATATTACGCCTTTTGTACCTCGAAGGGGTAGACAAAGATACAAGTTCCACCTTTCGCCAGTATCTTATGGTTTGGTCTGGTCCTGGTCCCATGAAATAGTCGGCAAACCAACTGCCCTAAATAGAATAAAAATAGAGAAAAAGCATTGGACAACAGTAAAAGTTTATAACAAAAGATTTCAACAATAAAAATGTAGCACAAAGCAAAATTAATCCCGTCAGCAACAGCACCGCGCTCCATCATCGTAGGGGTCGACAGCGACCCTAAAAATAATCCGGTCTACAGCCCCCCAAATTCTCCCTCCCCTCCCGAAATAAATTAGATCTCTAAAACCGTCCATAATCTAGCGTCCCTTGAACCACCCTTGCCGTGCCCCCTCGCATGGCCCATGGGGGATCGCCCCTAAAATAGGGGAGGGTCTAAAAAGGTCGACTGGTCGGTTGCTACGCGTGCATATGTGTTGGGCTGTTGGGCCTACGTAATTGTAAACTGGGCACTCGATATTGATTCGACTCGCTATACGCTTTATGTAGCTCACTTTGTATTTGTATGTAGGTACGTGTGACTATATTAGGACGTTCATACGATAGTTCAATATCTAAGTAATATTTGTTTGCTCTCAAGGATTGACAAACAGATACATTTTCACAGCACACTCGTTGCTTTTGTTAGTTTATGAATCAGAATAAGTTTCCTACGCAAATGTTTTATTGAAAAAAAGTTTACATTGTACGCATATTTTACAGTATTATTACAAAGTTTTGATGTCTGACTCGAATAGATGAATTGTATCCTGTTTAGTAATACTAATACTCACAATAAGACTGGCGAAGTTGGACTTACTTTTAAGTTGTGTATCTGTCCAACTCCTCAAGGATTAAAAGGCGCGAAGATTATTATGTTTAGTTTGTGTTACGCACTCGTAATATCATCGCCTGAGAGACAATACCTGCACGATACGAGGACTACCTATTCACCCCCCTTAAAGATTTACCACCTACTTTTAGTCACCGGCTACTTTTATAAACAAATAGCCCTAATGGCTAGCATAAAGTTTTGTTCCTTTAGTATTTATTCTATGACAGTGCACCCCTCCCGCCTGCCAGGCAGATCTGCGCGCCGCTGCGCTGCGCAGCCTCTCCTATACATACAAGGATATGGGTGTTGATTTATGGATTGCAGTTGCAGTTTGCCGGCGCGTCACTACGCCGCCCGTATTGTCCATAATTGTTATTGTTAATCACTATTAACTGATTAAAGATGTCAGAGAGTGACGCGACTCCCGGCGGAGAAACTCCAGGCGCCATATTTTGTTTATTTTGCGACAAACTCGACAACTTGATCGCAGATCCGGAGCCATTCACCTACCTCGCTGTAAAGCAGGTGGCGCACGAACGACAGGACGCTGTCCGCGACAAGTTCCTCCGTCTGTACCAGGAAGCGCTCACTAAACAACGCTTCTCGTGGCATCACACCTGTGTGATCACTTACATCTGCCACAAATATATCCATGCACAAGCAGCAGCGGCATCGGGTGCACTCCAACAAGAGATGAAAGACATCCAAACTACAAGTGATGATCCTGAGCGACTGAAAGATTGTTTCTTCTGTGAATCAACACTGAGGCCGGATCAACTGAAGGTGCATCCATTTAGGCAAGGCTGTCGGCTGCCAGGCTCCTCAGCGACGTGGCGTTTAAGAAGCAGGACAGAATATTTGCAAAGATTGAGCAGTTTGACTCGCCGCAAGATTTCCTGGACAAAGGTATACGCTACCACAAAGGTTGCTACTTGGACTATGTGAGACTGCCGAAATGCTGCGTGACTAAGCCACCAGAAGTACCAGATTCTATTATGTTCAAGGCTTTGGCGCAGCTGCTTGAAGAGATAGACAGCAAGCTGCCGAAGTGTTGCATGGCGCTGTCGTACTTGGCGAGGCGTCTGCAGGCTCTGACGGGGATGAGGACTGCGGACGTGGACACGGAATGTGTGACGGGGCTGCTGACCGCTCGGTACGGAGAGAGGATCATGTTCTCCTACCCGGCAGGACTGAACTCATGCGTGGTGTTCCTGAGCAGGGTGCCGCTCAGCCAGGCCATGCGACGTCTGCGTTAATTTCATCGAAGAATGTGTAGTAGGGATTTTATAATCATATTTCATGTCACAAATATATCAAAATGTAGTGTTGCTCTCACAACGTAGTGTGTATTGGTGTCAAACGAAGTATCCTCAGTGCGTATGTATGTATGTATGTAGTGTGTACGTAGGTATGTCGTATCGCCTATGATTCGTATCACAGGTGTGCGTTTGTAAACGTATTATCCCATGTAATATGTAATCGTTCAATAGTTATTAGCCAAGCATCATAATTGTAGTATCAACTGTAATAACGTAGATTTAAAGAGTAAATTTCTGATTTCAATTTTAAAAACGAAGTAGATTGTAAACAACTTTTTGAAATTTTAAACCTAAGTTTAAGAATTCCATGTAATTTTCTGAAATAAATATTATCATATCATTCAACTGTTTCAATTTGCCAGAACCCAAGACCATGTCTTTAGTAGTTGCATTTACTACTGACAACACCTTAGATAGATAATTTACTTAACAATGTTCAGCTTGTACAGCTGTTAGTTTTTGCGTAATAGCCTGATAGTGCAACAACTAGGACACCCTTTAACATTTGCATATACATGAACCTACACACATACATACACTCGATGCAAACATGCACGACGTACCTGTACCTAGTAGGGGAGGGGGGGACGTCATGATAGGTGTGCCACACTATTAACGTAACAAGAACAAATTAAATCAAAGTGTACCTATTAAAGTTGTATTACTTAGTCTAAAAAGAGACGAATTTTAGTAAATTTATGCAATATGGCCTACATCAAATAAAGTATATGGGATTCAGAACATAACACATCACAAAGCAGGTTATAATGTATCATGTGCTACCTACTTTGGGGGAAAATGGCGTGAAGGTGATGAGTTTGTTATGACCTCTGAGTGTGTTTCAGCGTTTCTTCTCAGAGTAGAAGGTAGAAAGGTAGGAAAAGGTAGGCACTCATCTAGTAATTTAAAGATTGACGTGTAAAAGTGGTATTTGCAGAAACAAATATCATTTCAACTTATTTAATCATCTATACTAATATTATAAAGCTATTAAATATTATAGTTTGTTTTTTGTTTGTTTGTTTGAACGCGCTAATCTTCGGAACTACAAGTCTGATTTGAATAATTATTTTTGTGTTAAATAGTGCATCTATTGAGGAAGGCTATAGGCTATAAAACGTCACGGTACGACCAATAGGAGCTGAGCAGAGCGTGTAAAACCGCGCGGAAGTAGCTAGTTTATTTCATATAAGATTTAGTACACAAACGATTAAGTACCTACTCAGGAATCTCACTAGCTTTATAAGACAATATTAAATACATTTTTCCAATTATGAAGTTACGAACATAATACCACGTTATAAATTCCATTTTAGGTGGGGCTTGGGAGGAGGGCTTCAAGGTCATGATAAGCTCACTCCTCCCTGACACCCACCGTTACGCCTATAATTAGCAATTTCGTAATTTCAGGTATAATTTACTTAATACACGCTTCATAACGACTACTTACAATTTCAATAGAACCATTCTTTAGGGGTTCAACATTATAAGAGACTGATTTCGTTGCTTCACTTTTTAAGTACTCTTGAAACTGTCATGTAGGAACAAAATAAGAAAGGAAAATAAAGTCAATGTTTGTTCATACTTCATATTATTAATATAGCAACAAACTCTAAATCCTATCTGATGTAAGCGGTCTCTGTAACCTAAAGAACATCTGCAACACCAGATACATCACGACATCGACATCAGATGTAGTACTGTGACAGGAGAAATTGAACGAAAGAAGAGTGATTTTAACACAAATAAAATACTATAAAAACTAGATGACCTTTGACCATGTCAAAATAAACGGTGAAATCATAAAGAATGTTTCGTCCCAAATTACTTTTGTCAAGCTTATGCTCCCTCCCCCTTATTTATATATCACAACGTCCCACCTATTCTCCCCGAAGAGGTAGGCAGAGGTGCACATTACGGCACTTAATGCCACTGTGAGTACAATGTAACACCCACTTTTCACTATTTATGTTATGAGTCCCATGTAATAGGGGGTGAGCTTATTGCCATATACCGGGCACAATTTCAGACTCCGTGCTACTGAGTAATTTTGAGAAACTTTAGTAATATATAAAACCCGAGACCGTCTTTATTTATATCTAATCAATAAATCAACGTTCATTATTTAATAAGCGGAAGAAAACGACATCCTGTCCAATTTTCATACTCGACCGGACAGTTGACACTCATTGGGAATTTACTCGACCAGAAGTTACAAAATTACGCATGTTATCTGCGCAGGACAAATGCGGATAGAATGGGTCATCGACAGCAAACATGTTGATATCACTATCGCGTACGTACTTGCACGTTTGAACGAGGCACAATGAGATCCGATATCTTGGTCAGCGAATTGAGGGCGGCTTTAGTCCCCATACAATTTTGGGAGTATAGCTTCAGAATACAGAATTTCCTATATTTGTTGACATGTATATCCTTCTTAGCAGGATTTCTGATACAAAATTCTTAGCGAGGAGTCTGAATCTGCACCCAATGTTGTAATACGCCCCTGTAACATGGGACTAATAACATGACTGGCATAAAGTGGGTGTACTTTCTCATACCTTCGCCTAACCCTTCGAGGAAAAACCGGTTATATTTATGTTGTCGATGTTTTTCCTTCTCTTCTCCCCAACACTAAATGTGTATAGGTAAACAACATCCTGTCAACAGGTACATAGAAGATTGGCGGAATTTTTTCTCTATCTAAAACCCGAACACTGAAAAGCTACTCATTTTAAGCTCTACTTAAATATAGTGCAATTTTACAAAGAATTTTTAGTGCCAGTACTATACTAAAGCGCGTCTTAAAATTGGGTGGCGTTTAAGTATTTGGATATTACGTAATCAATTTAACAAGTCTCTGCAACAGAACAGACACAAAGAAAATATGTTGCTCACACAGTGAAGTGCCCTTTCTTTGCTACTTTATTTTAGCTTAGGTTAGCCTTACATTCTGGTAATAGATAATAATCTTCCTAAACCTTTTTTTTTAAGGGGGAAAATCATCCAATGACTTCTCCCGCCTTAGGTTAGGCGAGAGGGAGTGCCATACTCTTACTGACTAAAAACCACCCCGTTCCTACTCTTGCTCTTCGAGCCGGAGCGCCGGCAATCCGTTAGGCCATCCGCGGCTCCGTATCGGGCATCAGCCCTATTGTTCCTTAACAACCTAACTTAGCATTTTGGTATATAAAACAGCAAATACCTTCTCTCACCAAAATTAATTTTTTTTTACAGGTTCATGTACATTCATGCTTTGATCTTCAACAATTACAACTAGCGAATACATTTAAAATAGTTAACAGGTTAACTCTTCGTATCATTATCACTATAAGGCACTAATGACACAACACAATAAGTAAGACGTCAGTCAACTGTCCACACTCCAGCGAATGGCATCCACCCCAGGTTTGACGCAATAATAGAGGGGATCCAAACCCTGAGTGACGTCACTGCCCATCACATCACAAGTAACGGGTATGACCGGTTCTGACCGACCCCATGGACTTGAGGGCAAGGCCGGCCCGCTCACCGCGCAAGGATAGAAAGCAAGCCTACTTTGCAACGTTGCATAAGTTAGCTTTCAAGAAAACATCTTTATGATGACGCATCTCGTTAATTCTGATTCTAAAACAGTCTTGATTAGTAATCAATAAAGGCTAATTTTGCTTAGCGAGTGGGAGAGCTTCAAGACAATTTCTTTAAGTAATGTTTTATGGAAACTGTTTAACAGAGACTACCGCCACTTGTTGACTTGACTACACAACGTGGGTTGAATAAACAACTGAATTAGGATAACATCTACACAATATAACAATGATAGAATACCTAAGGATAGTTTTAATATAAGATATCAGTGTATTTATTCCTTATCCTTAAAAAAAAATAGAAAAACTTCATTACAAAGGTACCTTAATTCTTTTAGTGGGATGAAATGACAGTCATACAATATACACATACCTAACCAATTAATCCTTATAGTTGAGATAATTACATAAAAATAATTACAAAAGCAGACGCAATACTGACGTCACCGTCAACATCCCGTTCCCTCATTAAATGAACTTTAAAATATTGATTTATAGTACATGCATTATACAAAAACCGTGAGAAGGGATGAATTTATATTACTGTTATGTTTAACAATAGGTTCGTCCTATAGTAATGTAAATAAATAACGTAACCCATAATTGAAATACGTAACCAAGGAGTTTTTTGGAATTCTCCTCCATGAATGTAGGTACTACTTTGGAACGAGCAAAACGCTTTCACTAAGGGACTGACAAACCGATTTTTTTTATTGGTTAACTTTGAAAAGTGTCCTTTGGTCTTAATGAAATAAATAAACTTTCAAAAATGATTTTTGGCAACATTTAAATATTGTGTCTTAAGACTTTATAACTTTAACCGCGTCTACGACCAACGTCCTCGGTGTAACAGCTAGCAGGGTGGTTCTACTATTTGACTAGTCCGGAGGGCTATTAATAAAATTGAGGAGTAAACCTCGGAGACGAGGGTAGACTGGGGAATAGAGGTCACGAGGCGACCTTTGCCGACAATCCCACGCCGTAATACTAAGTATATTGTATCGACTTTTACAAACGAATTTGGGGCAGCATCTCGCGAAACACGTGTCTTTTGGTTTCATCTATACTTATAATAAATCTGTAGAGAGGTCAATTCTGTACATAAAATATATTTAAAAAATAACTATCAAGGGCTGGTTAGGGATCGCTACTGATGCCAAAAATGCAATCAGTAAAATTTTTGTCTGTCTGTCTGTCTGTATGTTCGTTATGGAAACAAAAACTACTCGATGGATTTTAACGAAATTTGGCACAATTTTTCTTCATACTCTTGGGCAGGTTATAGTATACTTTTCATTACGCTACGATCAATAGGAGCTGAGCAGTGAAGGGAAATATTGGGAAAACGGGAGAAGTTACTCCATTTTTTAAGCTTCCGTCGTGTGTGCAGGCTTATAGGTTAAAGCTGCATAGAAATCATGTATGACGGAAATATTCTCCTTAAAATTATATAAAAAATATTCCTCGACAGTATATGTCTATCTTTTATGGTTGACTAACAATAACACGTGAAACTCTCGATAGCTTAGCAATTCGGTGATTTCTGATTGTATTTGTCTAACGTTTACAATACTCATTCATAGACTTTACGCTGTAACTGAAAGCCTGAAAGGCAAATTAGCTTGACTCGATATTATAAATGAAAATATGTGAGTTTATGTGTATGTTTGTTACTCAGTCATATTAAAACGACTGAAGGGACCGGAATGAAATTCGGAACAGAGGTAGATTATGGTCTGAAGTGATACATAGGCATTTAGGCCCTGGGATCGCGGGCGAAGCCAGAAGCTAGTTTTAAATATGAAACAATACTTTCATTAACATGTTGAACGCCATGGCAGTCACCGGTGACCGACATTAGCGGAGGATTTGCCTTCAACAGTTTTTATTGGCAGCCAATGCCTTAAATTACATCTTAATCACGAAACCGATATCTAAACTAAAAATTAATTATAACATCTTACATTTAAATTCAGTTAAGCCATTTAAAAAACTATAAAGTTGCTTGTTGTAACGCTCAAAATTAAACTTCACCATAGGACATTTGAAACAACAAACCGATCAGGATAACGTTTGTCAAAATCTGTCGATTCGTTACAAAGGAGGGGACCCATACCCTGCCCCTAGAGCCCCAACTATTCATGTAGGGCCGGCAGACGGCTAAATAAAATCGTCCCCCTCCATTCATGCATTTATCGCATCGAGCGGGTTAAAAATATGGAGCGCTTTTTAAGTTTAAGTGTAGTAAAAGATATTTTAAATTGCTGAATGTATTTTGGACATGTGAAATCGAATGTTACTAAAAATATCTTCAAGCTATATAATACTAAATATACATAGAACACTTGAAGCTACTTTAGAAGATCTGCACTGAACAAAAATAAAAACTTATAACCCCATTGCCAAAAACGATATCGTATCTTAACAGTACAATTTACTGAATGTATAATAAGGGAGCAATGCGTCTAATTGCCTGGACCCAGGCATTGAACAAGCAGTTCATTTGCAAGCACTTTACAACCGCTCCTAAAAAAGAAAGACCAAAACCTCTTCCCTTTCAAAGCAATAAAAATTTAAACAAGACCCTTTCCTTTATTTATCCGAAATGTCCAAGAATTTTATAACATAAAAACCGAACCGATGTTCAAAGAGGGGGACGCATTTAGCTAAAAAAGATATTGCAAAAAATGGAGGGGCTGCTCCCCCGGGGCTCAAAATGGGAGACGAGAAAAAATTGAGTAGGGTTTGGTATATGGTATGGGTATCGTTGTAAGTTCGGTGCGTAAGATTTTGGATTTCATTTTAATATTAGCTACGCATTATTTTATAACTTGCAATGAATATATGGTGGTAATGCAGATATTTTCAACCGATTGAGCGCAATTTTGGATACATAATTAGTTTGCATGATAATAAATGCTAAGCTGCAAAAAATATAGTTTTTAAATGGTTTTATTTTTGGAAGTATGGAGTCTTTAGTTACCAAGCTTTGTTGTTGGTAGTATTATAAAGAAACAAGTCCGCAGTGAATCAATAAAATAATAGTGTTTCTGCTAGTGAATGGGGTCGCTAGGTCTCAGTAGGGTGACTGTACTGACAGCATGGATCCGATAGGAGGGGCATTGTCTACCCTTACCTCGCTATGCCATCGCGCCGCACAGCCAATGTTGATAGATGACAGGCTTGCCCATATTTTGTTCCGTTTACAGACTGTGCAGGATTTATACCTAAGTTAGTGACAATCTAATCCCATTTTTTCTTTAACCCAATGTATTTTCTATTGTCTCATAAACCGGCATTCAAGGGGATAAAAGGGTACATTTTCTTAACAGTTAAACACAATTTGAATGAATGTTTTAGTTAGCTTTCCCTAAAAAATAAAACAATCCATTGTAATAGCACCCTCGATCGACAGATACCTAGAAAAATTAAGACACTTTTTATTTGGTACATCAATTAATCAACTATGAGTACTGCCTACACACAGTTTAACGGAAAACAAAACATAACATCACGGCTATTTATCCCTAAGGCGTGGGCAGAGAATAATACACCCACCTTTCACCGGTATTGTTTATGTTGTTTCACCCAACTAAGGGCGCATCTATTCATAGTGCCTACGACTAACAATTTTAGTACGTAGCAACTTGTAACTTGTCTAGCCTAATAAGAGCTGCCGTTTTTTTTTCTCACCAGATGGCGCCGATGTAGCGTGAGGTCTGTTCCGTCCAATAAATAAATTATTATCTTAGTATCAAACCATTGCACAGTTTTGACTGTAATCACCGTAGTGATTGTACAAAGAAACCTTATTGTAATTAATTTATTTTATAGCCGAGTGTGGCTTTTATTTACTAGTCACACTTGTAATATACATAACATTACGCCTGTTATTATCTAAAGGGTAGGCAGAAGTACAAATATTAAATGTGACACCCACTTCACGCATTAATTTACGCATAGGTCTCAAACACGTTTATAAAAAAGCGTGTTCATAGCATCTAATAATTAAATACTTGAAACACACAGTTTACCTACTACATAATGTAGGGGGCATTCACCACACCTAGAAACCATGACCTTGTCTACATCACTTCTGTTATGGCACCGAAATATTTTACGAACAATAAAATGCTATACTTCATACCTCATCTTTCAACCCCTCGATGCCTTACAACTTTTTTTATTTCTACCTATTCCGAACGAGTACAACCCTCCACTTTTTTTCTATGATAAAAATATAAAACTAAACACGTGCATCTCTTTCGTAAGAGGGTTGACAAGGGGAGGCCTGAGCGAAACCTTGGGGGTTTTACTGAGACGCACAAATATGGTTGTAGAATAAAATATAACTTCACGCGTCGAAAATAATGTTGTAAGTTAGGTACAGACATCAACGTTTGCCCAGTTATGTTATAAGTCAGATTTTTTTTGCAGTAATAATACTTTTTTTTACTTTATTAGTTATTTTATTACGTAATAATACACTGTATTTATTGTTAGTTTATTTAGCTTTATAAACACTACATAGTATAAAACAAAGTCGCTATCCGCCGTCTGTCTGTCCCTATGTATGCTTAGATCTTTAAAACTACGCAACGCATTTTGATGCGGTTTTTTAATAGATAGAGTGATTCTTATGGAATGTTAATATGTATAATACATACATATTGCACCCGTGCGAAGCCAGAGCGGGTCGCTAGTACTTTTATAAACTACGTTTAAAATAACCGACTTCAATCCCCTCCCTTTTTTGAAATCGGTTATATACTTAAACCTTCTCCTAAGTGCAACAAACACTTTTCTGAAGACCGCATCAAAATAGGTTCAGCCATTCGCGAGATAAATGCGCACAAACATATTCATACTCTTTCTATTAAATATGATTTTCATTTCGTTTTTCTTTGGTTTCATTTTTATTAAACATTTATATTTGGCTTACACCGTTTGTATGTTTGTGGGAACAACCTTGGGACATATCTACTTATTTAAAAAAAACTATTCAAATTGCTTTGTAACAAATATAATGACTATGTTCCCTTACCCGCCCCTCCCTTTGGAATATTTTATCTTTTTTAATTTTATGGGACCAAGTTCAGTGTGTAGGTACCGTTTCTAGCAAAAAAATAGGTACCTATTCATATAGGACTACTTTGTGAAGTTATGCGTCATACATAAAAAAATACGCTTCGTCTTGAGAACCTCTTCCTTTTTTCATCAGCAAAATATAGATTGTACTGTGTTATAGAACAGTTAGAAATTGGAAAATTTTGTCAACGTACATGCAGTTGTTAAAAATCTACTATATAAAAATAAGTCGGGTTTTTCTTCTTGACGCTATAACTCCAAAACGAACCGATTTCCACGGTTATGTATTCGTTGAAAAGGTTTCGGGCTCCGTAAGGTTATTAGGTATAGCAAAGAAAATTCAAGACTTTTTAAAGATAAAGATAACGATAAAGATATATTTATTTGCGTAAACATGTGTAACATTATACATAAATGCAAACGTAGATTTTTTCTTCATCTTTTAATCACCAAACGAAATCCTTACTTATATTATAAATCGGAAAGTAAGTTTATTTGTTTGTTTGTTCCACTTTAACGCCGTAACTTATTTGTTTGTTTGTTCCACTTTAACGCCGTAACCGATTGCTTTGAAATTTTGCAGACGTTAAGTTACAAGTCCGGATTAAATAATAGGGTACTTTTTATCCCTGAAAAATTTGATATTACCGAGGGAAAACAAAAGTATTGGTATAGATGGCGCTGTGTGTATTGGTATATGTCACATTGGCTTCTTATCCTTTTGTGACGCGAGCGAAGCCGCGGGTAAAAGCTAGTAATATAAAACGAAGTCATCTGGTGGCGAAACGGAGTTCGCCGGGTTCGCTAGTAAACTAATATATTTAAACAGCTATGCTTTTCACATAGAAACGTCTAGTTAAAACTAGGAGCCAATAGGTTCTTACTTTAAATAGAATAGGCATGGTAAAATAACACATATCCCTATTTAATTAAAGCCCATATCTCTGAAGCAGTAACATCGTGGGCCAGTGCTACTAAAGTAAGCCTCGTACATAATTCCCGGGAAAATTGTCGTAATCGCCACGTTCGTAGAACGGGTTGCCGCAGTACTGACAGTACAGCGTACCACATACATACTTGGCTTATAACTTATAACACTTGTAACTGTTATATGCGCCTGTTCTTTTTATTACTACACATAACATAACTTCAAGCCTTTTATTCCAGAAGAGGTGTATATTACGGCACTTAATGCCACTATACAATGTAACACCCACTTTTCACTATTTTATGTTATGAGTCCCACGTTATACGGGGTGAGCCTATTGTCATACACCGGGCGCATTTCTAGACTCCGTGCTACTACTGAGATTTTTTGAAAACACCTAATAATACTTTTCTCAACCCGGGAATCGAACCCGAGACCCCTTGCATGGCAGTCACACACGCGACCACTCGGCCAACGAGGCAGTCTTTCTTTCTTGTTCTATTACTGTTCCGTAAAAATCACAGTTCTCAATACCTATTACTCAGTAACAGGTTTAAAAACTAATATCTGTTTATTCCAATAATACACAATGAAATAACAGGCTGATATTTGAGTTAACTGTGCGTTTGAGTAAATTTTTGTTTATCGCATGAACGAGCAGACCGATCACCTGATAGTAAGCAATCCACGCCGCCCATAGGCACCCAAAATACCAGAGGCTTTACAAGTGCGCTACCGGCCTTTTGGGGATTAGGAATTTGAGGATCGGTGGGAACTCGGGGACTGGGGAGATTTGGGGGAGGGGGTAATTGGGCTTCCGGTAACCTCACTCACACGATGAAACACATCGTAAGCGTTGTTTCCGTCGGTTTTGTGTGAGGCCGTGGTATCACTTCAGTCGAGTGGGCTCATTCGTGTCGAAGCATAGGTCTCCCACACTTAAATATGAATTATGTCGGTAATACCAGTTACTTGTGGTTGCCACGAGAACAACTGTTACTTATACCTATGATGACAAATACTCCTCTTGCCCACAGTGTTGTACCGTGTTATTAGATATGGTGGCCTAGCTGGGACGCTACGTTATCCTTTACTATAAATGTGGGGCTTCCAAAGGTCGTTATTGAAGGACTGGTTGGTGGTCGATAGCCCGATAGTATAATGTATATGTCGTAGGATAATTTGATACTTCGAATCTTTGCGGAAATCCTAGGGGTTTTGCGAAAACGCGGATAATTAGACATAGGCGAAAAATTATCAAATCTTACTGGACAAAGTCAGGATTTTTGCGAAAATACTCGTTACTATAGTAAGATTTGATGTGCTCAACACTGATTGGCTACAATTTTGCTGGCTGACTTCTAATTGGTTCCTAGTTTGCCGATGATTAACTTCAAGTATTGTATCATAGAGTTATGAAGGTTTAGAATAGGTGAGAAAGGAATATCGTAGCCAATCAGTGTTGAGCACATCAAATCTTACTATAGTAACGAGTATTTTCGCAAAAATCCTGACTTTGTCCAGTAAGATTTGATAATTTTTCGCCTATGTCTAATTATCCGCGTTTTCGCAAAACCCCTAGGATTTCCGCGAAGATTCGAAGTATCAAATTATCCTACGACATATATTTATGACAACTTTGTGGAAGGTTTTGTACATTAAAAAAGATAGGTAATGCATAAATAACTTTATCCATTTGATTTTAGAATTCAATTTAAGTATAAATCGTAGCCTACCACCATAAGACAAAAGACAAAGGCGTGCCTTTATAGGTAAAGTAAAATTAAATGTTAAGATTAATAGTTGTATATTAATCCTTACTAATATCATAAATCGGAAAGTGTGTTTGTTTGTTCCACTTTCACGCCGTGTAAAAGCTAGTAGTAAATAATTGTAGGTTCTGAACAATCTTAAAGATAATACAACGTAACTTGACTCCGAAATTAGGCGAATGTTAAATTACGTTAAAAAAATATTCCTTTAACAACAAAATGGTCTCTTTTAAAGGTAATTAAATTGCCTCTTATACGACATACTTTACCAATTAATACGTTAAACGCCATGGGGGTCACCGGTGACCGGCGTTAGCGGAGGATTTACCTTCAACAGTTTTTTATTGGCAGTCAAAGTTTTAATAAAGTACTTGTATCAGAAAATCTACCAATGATTGAAAATAGAACGCCAGTGATGTGGTTTCGTTGTTCTCAAGTGTATACGGAACTACGGGACTTACCTTTTCCGCACTCGCTGCACGTTTTTTCTTTTTTCAAATGCGTCCAGCTATGTATCTTGAGATGATCCTTTCTTTTGTACGTCTTATGGCAAACCAGGCACTTAAAAGGTCTAGGAGCAGATTGTATTATTTTATCCGAATTGCTGAATCTTTCTTCTGTAGTAGTGGTAGCCTAAAACGAAATATTATAAACTTAATTATTCAGTTTCCGTGGCAGCGTTCTAAGTTATGACACATGGTCTAGATTTGCAAGACTTTGGACTCACAATACAAAACACAGATAAAGACACATAACATAACATCACGCATTTTATCCCCGAAGGGGTGCACATTATGCCACTGTACAATGTAACGCCCACTTTTCACTATTTATGTTACGAGTCTCATGTAATAAAGGGGGAGCTTATTGCCATATACCGGGCACAATTCCAGACTCCGTCTCCGACTGAGATTTTTTTTTAAAAACCCAGTAATACTTTGCCCGACTCGGGAATCGAACCCGAGACCCCTTGCCCGGCAGTCACAGACCACTCGGCCAACGAGGCAGTCATATAAAAAACATTAATTATTGGTTTTTTGATCTCTTCATAGGAAAAATATCTGAACAACACACATAGCATAATATGAATACTGATTAGCTACGTCGGTATAATAAAACCTTACAAATTGTGCACAGAATCTGACTCAGATTTTGTGCCCATTTTTTCATCGCAAAATGAGTCCTTATGGCTCCGGTCACTGGAGGACAGATGTTCTCAAGCCGGTCTGAGCAAAACAACGAACGAAGCCTGTCGGGATTACCCCGAGATCGGGTACGGGTACGGGTGGGCGTGTAGGGTTTAATGCGGACGCCTGCTTCACATCTCCGGTATCCTACATAGCTAGTATTTCGCAACATAGGGTTAACATCTGACTTTAACTAAAGCCCGTTGTCTAAATCAGCTTTTTGAAGTATCGACTCAATTTGTTCGTAAATGTACTAACGTATTGTGTTTCACCACTTTCATATTCTCAAGTAACTGATATGATAATATGTAGTTAATTATTATGTAATGTATTCTTGTATTGTAGTGTGCAACAAAGATACTTAATAAACATTAATTATACTTATTGTATAAAAAAAATGTAAGACAAGGGCACGAACCAAGTGTATGTATAGGGTAGATGCCTATTTTTTATTTGAATGTCCGTCTGGTAGATTATTTTAAAACATTAGACACGTATTTGTTATTTTCTTACAGAAACGAATATTTTCGACGATATATTGATTTGAAATGTCGCGTTACGTCACTTCTATGTACATTTTATACATGACGTTTTAGCTAGCCCCCACTCCTAAACTTTGATTCGTTTTATCTAAGTATTGGTTACGACAAAATAAAAAATACGTGTCTAATATTTTTTTATTATAATTTTCATACCCTGTTATCATCCCAATTAATATTTAACATTGAAAAAAATACCCGATAAACTTATGGGATAGATAGTTCTTACAAATTACGGTCTTTTTTCTTTATTTAGTAAGTACACAGTGGCTAACCATACAGTGTGAAACAGGCCTTAGTGCAAGTTTCAAAATACTTATACGATACGTCTAGAACGTTAGAGGCTACCTGAGTTAAATCAAACCATAAATCTAAATACATAAAGGCAAAATAAAGACAGAGTATTGTGATACATAAGACGAGCAAGGAAAAAATATTAGTTTAAAATTTTAACAAAAGAAAGAAACGTCCTTGATATACGATCTGACATGGTTTCTACCTTTTAAGAAAACAAAACGGTAATATTCTGAATTCCGATGAATTGAGACCTTCCTCTTTATGTAATCGATTAACAATATACGTGGAGTTTCGGTGGAGGGGGTGTTGAAACCATACTAGGTACGTCGAAAGGAGGTTTAAAGTTGGTAAAAAAACATAACATAACATCACGCCTTTTATCCCCGAAGGGGTAGGCAGAGGTGCACATTATACCACTGTATAAAGTAACACCCACTTTTCACTATTTATGTTAAGAGTCCCATGTAATAGGGGGTGAGCCTATTGCCATATACCGGGCACAATTCCAGACTCCGTGCTACTACTGAGATTTTTGGTAAAAAAATACACACGATTAATAGACGATTTCAGTAGGAATAAATACTACTGCCTCGTTTGCTAAGTGGTGACAATTGCGACTGCCGGGCAAGGGGGCAACGGGTTTGATTCCCGAATCCGGCAAAGTATTACTGGTTTTTTTTTATTCTCAGTGGTAGTACGGAGTCTGGAATTGTACCCGGTATACGGCAATAACCTCAGCCCCTATTACATGGGACTCATAACATAAATACTGAAAAGTGGGTGTTACATTGTATAGTGGCATTAAGTGCCGTAAATGTCCACCTCTGCCTTCGGGGATAAAAGGCGTGATGTTATGTTATTTTTAAATGCTACTAACTACATAAAATGAAGTTTGCGATTTTGTCAGTTATGGCGAATTCTGGTGTAACCAAAGGGGCATGAGATTCATATTTAGTAACTACCTACTACCTACTACTACGCGGTTTTAACCGCTGTTTGCTCGATTGCGTTTGCTGTTTCAGCTTGTATTGATCGCAGCGTGATATTTGCTAGCATACAGAATTCATCAATAAAAGGACTATCCAATAGAATCTGTACATAGGTATAATAAAATTGTAGGAAACTGAAAACTGTACATTGAATATTTTTTTTAAAGAATGCTTGAGGCGTGATCTGCAATCGATATCGAAGCAAAACATGTGTATTTTTATAATTTTTGTCTGTCTGTATGTCCGAGTTAAACTTAAAAAGTACTGTATGGATTTACTTCAAATTTTGCATGAATATTACTTACAGGTCTGTTCAACACATAGGCTACATATTATCGTGCTATCATCTACGGGGGAGGAGCTGTGAATGACTATTCCACGCGGACGAAGTCGCGGGCACAGCGCATTCAAACAAAAAACTTCGACTTTATTATTATACCTAGTATCTATGTATGAGAGCTCACCTCATAATTACTGATTGGGTGCATCATTGTGGCTGGCTGTTCTTCATCCTCATTAGCCTGTGTGCTGTACTCGTCGAGGATCTCTTGCTTAACCTCCACGAACCCGTGCTCCCCAACTAATTCACTATTCTGTTCTACAAACACTTTCGTGTGCGTCTGCAGATGTTTTCTCAAATGGTCCTTTCTGTAGAATGCTAAAACAATGTACTTGGTTATAGCTAACCGCCATTTGAAAGAAAAAAATTCAAAAGTTGCAACAAATTCGCCGGAAAAGTCAGGGATGAGTAACCGTGTTGAGCAGCCAGTATTAAGTGTTCTTTTATGTACAGACAGTGGTATTTAGATACCTTTAGAGACCTTACAATAGATATTTTATACATTTATACATACATACACATACACGCACACATTTTACAAGACAATTACTCAAACTCGTCAGTTTTACTGTTAGTACACAAACACATGCATAAGTTAGGACACCTTCAGACGACACGCATACAACACGGGCGAGGCACGCGCTTTGAGCCTACTTCGAAATTTGTAGCAGATAATTTGAACTTTATGATTTATAAATAGATCTTGAAATGCATTGTCACGTCGCGCTTGCTTTCAGTCCGCGTTGCAACCAAGTTGCGGAAACTACGATAAATGTAATTTAAGATCTATTCAAGGCTCAAGCGTTCTAAGAGTTATAAGACTTTAATTATACGCAACTTTTTCAAAGCGGATTGAAAGCGTACAGTGTGCGGTTATCGTGCGTGTGTCGTTATCGTCTGAACACTCTCCTATTGTTTGTCAAAGCCCGATGCATGAAATGGAGATACTATTACTGAATAATTATTTTAGAAGGTACACTTACTGGACTGCCCAAAGAAGCCCTTAAAATGTTATTTAAACGCAGGTATCTATCCAAATGTATTTGTAACTGGTTTTAATGATACCCCCTAGTGGGGAGGAAATCGGCTTAGCTTAACTAAAGGGAGGAGGGTTACAAGGGACAGTTGAATCTGTAGGGTTAAATTAATTGGGGGCGACTGGAACTACAAGCAAAACACGTGCAGACGGCCACGGGTTGGAAGGAAAAACGGGGTTTATTCGGGAACACGATATTATTTCAGTGCTCATCTATAAAAGTCGTGGTGGCCCGAAGGTTTAAGACGCTCACTTCTCACGCATTCGAGGGTGCGGGTACGAACCCTACCAACGGCAAGTACCAATGTGACTTTTTCCGATTATTCAGACACCACTGACAAACGGTGAAGGAAAACCTCGTGAGGAAACCTAGGCTTATACATTTTTAATTATAAGTTTGAAATCACCAACCCGCATGGAGCAAGCGTGGTGGTTGATTGGTTGATGGAATCTATAAAAGCTGAAGTTTGTTTGTTCGATCGGCTGATCTCTGGAACTCCTGGTTTTAATAATTTTTAAATTTAATAATTATTTTTCAGTTGGATAGCTCATTTATCGAGAAAGGCTATCCTACTAACATTCTTAATCAAAGTTTATGTTTGTTTGCTAACTCTTCACGTCAAAACGCCTGAAGGGATCGAGATGTTTGGAACAAAGGTCTGGAATAACACATAGGTTGCTTTTATCCGAAGGCGGGCGAACCCGTTGGTACAAGCTAGTATGATGATACGCTACGATCAATAGGCGCGGAGCAGCGGGTGAAACCGCGTGGAAGCTAGTACATAAACAAGGTGGTAAAATGCGTCTGTCGAGCAACAAGTCACGATTTGATTCGGTCGATTTTATTAGGTCGGGCATATAGTGGACCTGCGGACGGCGTAGCGGGTTACCGGAGCTCCCTTAAACCAGACAGGAATGGGAACAGGGTAGGTATTGGTCAGTAAAAGCAGTAAGAGTGTACTTTAAGATTTATATAATGCGACAAGTGTGTCTTTGCATTGTTCTCACATTTCAGTACAATATTGGATAATGTATCAGACAGATTGTAAAACATATTGTTTTCTAAAAAGAGTAGCTAACGAATGGAGTTTGTCAGATTGACAGACTTATTAACTTTGTATTTGTTGACGTTTCAAAAGTACCAAATTATAGTTTAATTGAAATAAATGCTTTGAGTTTGATGTATTTTTTGTTACCTATTTTTCACAAATAATAAATGATTGATTGAAGAGTCTGACAGTCTCACTCGAAAGGCATTGGATGATTTTCCCTCCTCAAAAAAAATGGGCAAATATTACCTACTGTGATCTCGAATCTCATGTCATTGACGGACATTGAGTCAAAACAAAAATGTTTTCTTTCTTTACTTATTTCCAGTATTGTATAGGACGGCCGTAATACGGTAGGCCGTGATAACGTACCATTCAGACAATTGTGAGGCTGTTTTTTTTTCGAATCCGATGTTTTATCCCGTTTGCAGGGTTTGCATAAACAAGTCATTAGCTAGCTAGTACCTTCGTACCTATAGTTTATAGATACCTACAACGTATTCTTCATAATGAAAAATGTGAAGTGGGCAGTTTCTTTATAAAAATCAAAATAAATTGTACCTTCTAATGCTACTATTAAATAGATACTACACATGACTGTTGGCAGGGCTGGTTGGATGACCGGCAGCTGCCCAATGTTTTGCTCAGAACAATACTTTACAAGCATGATTCTAAATGCCCCCACGACGCAAGGAAATTCTAGTGTGGAGCAACTTATACATAACATTACGCCTTTTATCCCCGAAGGGGTAGGCAGAGGTGCACATTACAATGTAACACCCACTTTTCACTATTTATGTTATGAGTCCCATGTAATAGGGAACCTATTGCTTATAATTAACAAAAAAGTACTAACTACAAATCTGATGAGTCATAGGTACCAATCACCTTTTTGTCTATTAATAGTGAACCTGTTTAAATTATTTTTTAACACAACAAATGAAAGCAAACTATTACTCCTTAACTAGTAATTAAGACTTTGACTGTCAATAAAAAACTGTTGAAGGTAAATCCTCTGCTAACGTCGGTCACTGGTGACCCCCATGGCTTTTAATGTGTTAACATAAAAAGACATCTTCACCAACTGAAACATATTGAGAAGAAAAATTTTGTTTTTTCACTTACTTTTATGGCACACAGGACAGGTCTCACTCTTGTCTCCGCCATGGATAGAGAGGTGGATGGTCATATGCTCTTTTCTCTTGAAACCCTTGCCACAATGAGGGCAGATATGAGGCCTAACCTCCTGATGTTCTAAGGTATGCCTGTCCAAATGCTCCTTGCGTTTCAACCTTTTTTGGCGGGAAAAGAAAAATAAAATATTTATATTGAAAAAACATAATAGATTGTTTATGTTTTTTATTGTTACATCTATGGTTAATAATGTTTAATTTATGTTCTAGTGTGCTTTTATTATTACTGGTAAAAAAAATATTTCTAGAGTCTATGAAAAATAATAACAATGAAATAATAATAATTATATAGCCATCAATAGCTCATAGATAACCATATTTTTACAGACAATTTAATTTCTCACATAAGAAATATAAAATTATAAATTAATAATTAACTAATAAGATTAATACATACCCAGTTCCACATATCCCACAGAGGTATCTATACTCTCTGTTATGAAGGAGTAGATGTTGTTCAAGGTCTTCTTTATATAAAAACAGTGATGAGCACTCCACACAGGAGTAGTTGACATCACCACTAGGCTGCTTCACAATCATAGCTAATTTATTCTTTGCTAACATACTTCTTTTAATTGCCATTTCCAAGTCAGGTACTGGCTCTACAAAAATATTATCAGTTAATAAATTTAAAAATATAATATAAAAAATAACTACAATAAACAAAAAAAAAATACATACGATTATTACTGTCCATGGTTATTGGTTCCTAATTTAAATGTCACCTGAAGAGAGAAATCAAAAATTTTGTTGAGACAAAATTGTTATAAAGCTGTCGTTAGAAACTTTCCCACACGCGCACAACCGTTAGAAAGGGCAAGGGCCAAAAAAAACTGAACTTGAAATTGTGATCCCTTCCCCTACCAACGGATATCGCCCAAGGCCCAAAAGCTCCCCTCCGCTTAGGGGTGACTACCCTTTGTCTACCCAAACTTCCCTAAAGGAGGGGAGGGAACCCCACTCCGTGTTCGGGCCGATAGGAGGGGTGGATTTACCTTGCCCGAGCCCGACATTGATTCAAAATCCTCTACCTGAGACCCAAAGCGGGTTTTAACATTGAACTAATAATAATAGTACACTGTTCACATTCACAACAACATCCCCCCACAAAAACACTTGGACATATTTTTATTTTTATGCGCGCGAAAAAGTTCTACAAGCAAAGTTTTCCTCTAAATATGAATAACATTATGAGATATACTAACACTATTGAAATGTAATAGGTCACCAAACTAAATTTACAAACAATATTTAGTAAATGATGCACAAAATAAATAACCACCTGTGAAAATATTACGAAAATAAAATAAATATTCAAGAAAACTAGACGCGCACCCTCCACTGATAACGTTTTGAAAATGACAGAAGTCAGAAGATTCAAGATTTGATAAATGTCAGATCGGAGTACTGAATTGACATGACACTTAAATCACTTGACAGTTGACAGCGCAATAAGTGAAAATATTTGTCTTGGGCAAGGACGGATGCAGAAAAGGGACGTAACTGAAAAAAATACATAAACATTTCATATAACTTTGTGTGACTTGAAACTTGAAAATTTGTGTAACTTTGTGTAACTTGAAAATTTGTGTGTGGAACATGGGTAGTTGATGGTCTGGACCGTTTGGAATAACATATGACATGGACTAGGTACTTTTTATCCCACGGGAAAGCGAGCGAGGCAGAAGCTAGTAACATATTTTTTTTATGTGTTTCTCTACTCTTCACGTTATGTTTCATTTCATTATAACATTTACCGATTTTTATGTTAAATTCGACTAATTCGATCAATTCGAACGATTTTTGGGAAATTTTCTACTAATTTTTATAAAATCAGGGTTGGCAATACTATTAAAAGAACTGTCAAAAAGTTGTCAAATTAAAAAATAAATTCCCTCCGCTGCCAAAAACTTCGTAAACTTGTACTTGTTGCTGTTCACGTGTTACAATTTAAATAAATTTTTATAATTAAAATATTTTAAATAGCCAAAAGTTAAAATGTCTTACGATAAAAAACTAGTTGATCTAGCAATTAAACTATTTTCGATAGATGCTGTAAAGTTTGGAGAGTTTACAACGAAGAGCGGCATCAAAACACCTGTTTATTTTGATTTGAGGGTTATAGTCAGTTATCCTGATGTTATGGTAAGATTTTAATATAATAAGTGTCATTAACTCTATACCTTCTCCGCCCCTAAGTCTTGAGGATACCTATTGACATTTAAATGCATGTGGTGGCAAAAGTGTATTTTTTTTTCATTCATTATAATAATATTCTTTTTTACAGGAATCAATATCAAACCTGTTACTAGAAGTTGCAATGAAAGATCTAAAGTATGACCACGTGTGTGGAGTGCCATACACAGCTTTGCCTATCGCGACAATCCTCAGCATACTGACTAAGAAGTCTATGCTCATGAGACGAAAAGAAACAAAGGCGTATGGAACTAAGAAATCGATCGAGGGGCATTATAAAGCTGGCCAGTCATGCTTAATAGTCGAAGATGTGGTTACGTCTGGGTCAAGTGTGTTGGAAACGGTGCGAGATCTACGTAAAGAAGGATTGACAGTCACAGATGCAGTAATTATATTGGATAGGGAACAAGGCGGTAGCAAAAATCTTGAAGTTGATGATGTGCAAGTCAAGTCATTGTTTACAATGTCATCTCTGATTGATATTTTGGTAAAAAATGGAAAGATTACTGAGGAGACTGTGACTAAAGTGAAGTTGTACTTGAAAGAGACACAGGCTCCAGTCATTGGTATGTTAATTTATTCAGTTAATCAATTTATTAAAATGTTCTTGCCTAGCATTACTGATAATATTTATCTACATTCATGGCAAATACACATGTTACTTGGAAATGAAAGAAGTGACTAATAGAATTGCATTTTTGACATCATTGGTAAATTCTCATGGACCTCTCTAGCTTGGGGAAGACAAAAACCAATTATAGAAATTTTAAATAACATTAAATAATTATTATTTGTATTTACAGAAAAGCCATTGGACAGAATGTCGCTGACTTATGAAAAGCGAGCTGAACTCGCTAAAAATGGGGTGGCTAGACAGCTATTCAGTATAATAGCAACAAAGAAAACCAACTTGTGTCTGTCAGTTGATTTGACATCGGCTACGAAGATCCTGGACCTTCTAGAAAAAGTTGGTGAACATGTTTGTCTCGTGAAGACTCATGCAGACATCATTGAGGACTATACTAGTGATTTCATCACTAGAATCAAACAACTGGCAGATAGATTCAACTTTTTGATACTAGAAGATAGAAAGTATGCTGATATTGGTCATACTGTCTCTCTGCAGTATTCCAAAGGCCTGTACAAAGTAGGGGACTGGGCTGATTGTGTGACTGCCCATTCTCTGCCTGGTGAAGGCATACTGAAAGCTCTCAGTTCATCAAATGGTGTCAATCGAGGAGTTTTTCTGCTGGCTGAAATGAGCAGTGAGGTAAAATTTCTTATTACTAATCAAATCTAACAGGTATTCATCATTCAAATATTAATTACTAATTTTACTTTTCAGGGAAATCTAATAACACCAGATTACAAAGAAGCAACCGTGGCCATGGCATCAAAATATCCAGAATTGATTACTGGGTTTGTTTGCCAAAACAAAGACACTTTCAAAGATCCAGGTCTTATACAGCTAACCCCAGGAGTACAGCTGGAGAGTAGCAAAGATGATTTGGGCCAGGTCTACAATACTCCGGAGAAGGTCATCTTGGAGAAAGGAGGTGATGTGATAGTTGTGGGGAGAGGCATAGTGGCAGCCAAAAGCCCAGAAGCTCAAGCAGTAATTTACAAAGATACTCTGTGGAAATGTTACTTGAAGAGAGTCTCTGGAAAACTAGAATAAAATAAAATTGTATTCTTTTGATGTGCTATCTATCTGTTAAGACAAATTATATTTCAGACAACTTTTAAATTTTCGTTATGAGACATATCATGTTATAATAAGTTTATTATGAATGTTGTTACAGAATTATGAATATCTCTGTTATTTAGCATGTGTTTTGTATAGGGGACCAATATATTGTGATAAAATAAAGGTTGTAGAATAATAACTTTGGTGCTAAAACAACCAATTTATAGTGCCTTTACATTCCTACATTACATAGGTGGTGTTATAACACTAAAATATTCAAGATTTATCATAGAGTATAAGAAAATGTATTGTATTCATTATTCATGTTATTTTATGTTATTATAGTAACTAATTTCATACAAAATTGTTTTCTTTTACTACATTCTTATATGTAAGTCGAGTCAAGTCTAAGTAATTACTTCTGTTGAGATGGTCTTGGAGTTGTTATGAATACTCAGAAAATTAAATAACAACTCCTAATTCTACATCTCCTAATCTGGCTCCAAATCTCCTCCTAAATCTGGCTAATATATGACCTTTCAAACTAGGTATACAGTTTGAAAGGTCATAATATATTAGCCAGAAATGTGTGTTCCATTTAATGTTATTATTACTGGGGAAAATATGCGTGATATCAGGTTTACATTTTATTGATTGTTTATGTATCAGGTTTGCAGGGTATTGAAAGAAGATTTTGTTAGACCTTAACTTACAGCAGTTAAACAGATTAAAACTTACTGTGACTTTTTTTCTAAAGTACCTAAGGGACTCTTGTAAATTGCTACAAAATATTACAGCTATTGACCGATTAATCTTCCCGTGCCTTTTTTCAACGTTCTTGATTCCCTCAAAACCTTTAACCTTTTTTTGCATTAGCAACCCGGATTTAAAATGTCATCATTAAATCATAATGTCAATCACAAGGAAATGTCAAAATTGATAATGACTGCAGTTTTGTACGCAACAAAACAAAACAAAACATCATTAAATATTTAGAGATGGATTATATAGTTAAGGAATTAGGTATAAGTAATAAGAATATATTCCCAACTGCATCCCCTGGCCTGTTCTCCGTTGTCGTTCACACAGCTTGGTTGAAAAAATGGATAAAAAACATCGAAATAGATACCTCGCTGAACAATGTAGATTTTACCTTGCAACCTGGTGAAAGTGTACCTTATCCGTGGCGAAAAATATTTATGAGGGTATGTGAATTATCTATTGTTATAAAAATATTGCTGTTCTATTTTAAGACGTTCTAATAAGAAAACCTTTGCATTTTAGGTGTTGAGTAAAAAAGTGTCCAAGGTTCTTCCTTTACCTCGTTATAAGCTTAACGAAAACACAAACGAGACTCCCCTTACGTTCTCCCAACTCTTACAATATGTGTCACAGAGTAACCAAAGAACACTGTGGAAAGAAGCATACAAGAAATATTGTCAAAATAATGATAGCAGTAAGGAAAGTACCATAGTGAACCTATTGGAGCATGACCAGTTGATGTCTGAGGTAGTGCTCCGCTTGTATGGGTGTAATATAATTAGGGTAAAGTGTGATGGAGCTGGAAAAAACATAGAGTACAAAGAGATAATACCTAATAAACATGTTTTAAAAATGTATGAAACTCATGGCAACCTGCTAGCAGCCATATTTACTATAGAAACAGATAATAACTTATATGTTATATACAGGGCACAATATGAGAATACCCTCCTAGACTGTCTGAACTTCAGTCCAAACTTAATAGACATGAATTACAGTAGAGGCTTGTTCATAGTGTACCAACTGTTGAACTTGTCTAAAGCTATGAGTGACAGAGGGCTAAGCTTGGGGATGTTGACCCTTCTAGATATTTACTTGTCTGAGAATTTGTGGCTGCAGGTTTTACCAACGATAACTAATAATATACATTGTTTGGATGCTTCCCTGATTATTGAACACAATAGAAGTAAACAGACCACTCCTGCAATAAGTCAGGCTTCTCCTGGGAAAAGGGGAGAGGAGTGGTGTTGGCGCAAGGAGGCCGTTCAGCTGGAGAAGCTGTGTATGTTGTGGGTGAGAGGAAGGATATCTAACCTTGACTATTTGCTACACCTGAATATGTTGGCTGGAAGAGCCACCAATGATCCACAAGCCCACTTCATGGTCCCGTGGGTCACTGATTTCTCGTCTAGATGTGGTAAGTCTGTGTAGAATAATGCTTTTGTTTGTGTGATAAAAATGTGTATATTACAATGATTCATATTGTTATCTGTCACACAGATGCTCATAAATTTATCAGTAATATTTGTTTTGTATACAAATAGCTAGATGTAGTACATTACAAAGTAGGTTGAATAAATTTTAAATGAAATAGATAAATATGTAGATATTTCTAGATTGATGTTTATAAAGCAAAACTGCCAATTTTCTGCTTATGATAACAGTATTCGTTTTTGTTCTGTTTTCTAATGAATTGTTGGTAACTTGATTTATATTTTCTATGTTTTACAAGTGTATTCTTGATTTCTATGTTCATAGAATTTAATAAATAGGTAGTCCATAAGTCAGTGACAGATTTTCGTGACCAATTTCCTCTCAGTTAGTAACTTGTAAAATAATTGAGAAAGTTGTATTATGAAATGCTGTAAACATCTGTGCCAGTCCCTTAGTGAAGTGAACAGTATCAGCCACTGACACATGTAACAAAAAAAGGTTATTTTCTCCCAATTAAAAACTCATCTAATCTATGGTTGGTTTTATATTAGAAGAAAAGAAATTGTCAAGTGGTTATAAAGAAGTGATGGATAACAGCATGTCAGCTGACCACACAAATATTGTGCAGCATACTGAATTCTAATAGCAATATAACATAACATAATATACCCATCGTAATTTTTTTAATATTGTAGGTAGAAACTGGCGAGACCTAAGCAAGTCGAAGTACCGGCTGAATAAGGGTGACAGACAGTTAGACATGACCTATGACGTCAGCAGTTGCACCGACCAGATACCGCACCATGTTTCCGACGCCCTCTCTGATATAACTTGCTACGTCTACCTGGCGCGCAGGTTTGTACGAAAATTACCTTAATGAACCAGTATATAAGACTTATTTTTCCTTGACTAATAATGATAATTGACTTAGTTTAGTTCATAGATGTTATTTTCAATGTGGTTTTTTGTTTTAACCATTAAAGTGTTTCATGTCATTGACTGTGTAATGAGTTTTGAATAAATTAGTATTTTTGTAATGTTTAAAGTGTTGTTTGAAGATAAAAGAAAGTGTATATGTATGCAAAAATAGATAATTTTATTAAGTGGATTTTACATTTGAGTATAAAAAAAAAATTATATAATTGTATCACATTTTAACGATGGTATTATTTTTCTAGAACACCTAAGGAGGTTTTATGTAAATATGTGAGAAATAAATGGGTGCCGGCTGAATATCCCGCGTCGATTCAACGCATGCAGGAATGGACCCCAGACGAGTGCATACCGGAGTTCTACACAGACCCCACTGTGTTTAAGAGCATACATGAAGATCTTCCGGTAAGTAAAATCAGATAAGAAGCAAAATGAAAATTCATAAGAGCAGTAACGCATGCGCAAGTTTCGCGACATTCGTATTCTACTGTTTACACTATTCATTTTAAACCAGTCTTTTAGTGTAATGGACACCTAAAAATATTGATTTGATTGATTGATTGATTTATGTTACGATTTTTTTGATAGTATTAAAAGTAAAATATTCTTATTTCAATCTTGTAAAATATGTATACCTGTGTTAACGCACACGTTAACACCTCCGATGCACACATGCTTCATCAAGAGAGGGGAGCGGCGGCTTGGTAACGCGACGGCTCAGCGACGAGCCGCGCCCTCTCGACACTCCTTACAACAACGCGACCACGATGGCATGATTTTATTATAACTTTGGACCATTGTACAACACCTAATAATTATATACCTGTGAAATACAGTCCACTTTCATTTCCATCTGGGCCTATTCACCTGCCATAGTTATTTTTATGCTCAATCATTGTATTTAATTATTTGACTAATTCTAGGACCTAGGTATACCGTCGTGGGCGACCTGTGTGGAGGACTTTATAACGAAACATAGAGAAGCATTAGAGAGTACGCATGTGTCGGAGAACTTGCATCATTGGATTGATATCACTTTTGGATACAAGTGAGTGAATGATGTCTAAAATCAATTCTGTGTTAAATAAACCGAAGATGTAAGGAAATAACTCTCTTATAATAACTTTCGTTAGACATACTGAATTAACTAAAGATTATATTAATATACTTGTTTCACTTGTTTCACTCACTTTCACTTGTTTCACTTGTTTCACCTTTTATCCCCTAAGGGGTGTACATTACGGCACTTAATGCTACTGTACAATGTAACAATTGGGTGAGCGTATTGCCCTATAGCGGGCTCTATACCAGACTCCGTGCTACTACGAGATTTTTTGAAAAAACCCAGTTATACTTTGCCCGACCCGGGAATCGAACCCAAGACCCCTTGCCCGGCAGTCGCACTTGCGACCACATCACGAGTTATTTACGTAAATGTACTGAGAAAAGTTCCGATTCACAGAGGAACTCTTCCTCATGATTCACCACTTTATGCATATGGTTAAAGTGATTCATGCCGTAAATGTCTTTGTTTTTACAAACAAAAATGTCTAATTAATTTAATATTGTTTATCGGCAATTTTTGGCGTTTCACGAACATTTTCTATCGAAATGACAATGTCGCCTGTACTAAAATCCTTCGAATAGAGACTTTAAGTTTAAGTGTTGCATACTACAGTATATCATAATCTATTCTTCTCCCCAGATTATCAGGCGCTGCGTCAGTAAAAGCTAAGAACGTTTGTCTGTCGCTGGTAGACGGACACACGCGCATCCGTCGCGGGGGCGCGGTGCAGTTACTGACCGCGCCCCACCCGCCCCGCGCCCCCCGCGCCCTGCCTCCCGCGCCCCCGCGCCTACACTGGACCGCACCTAAGGATGCTAGTAAGTATTTTCTATAAGATTTTAAGCTGCTTTAAGAACAACTTAATTTGTGGTCTAATCTTAACTTATGCTTAAGTACAAGTGCAGAACAGTTTTATAAGTTCAAGTAAAATAGACTTTAAGTTAAACAAATGTTATTAACAGTTAATAATAATTAACAGCCGAAGTAATCAATTACAGTGAAACCTGGTTAAGTGAGACATCAATGGACCTGCAATGTCGTTTCACTTATAGAGGTATTCCACTTACCAAGTGTCTCAGTTATACAGGTATAAATAAATATCTGTCTCATTTACAGAGGGTTCCATTAATAGAGGTGGACTTGGCATTACGTGTGAAATTTGTGGGTAGAATAAGAATGAGTAAACAAACAATGTTATCTCAGTTACAGAGGTGTATGCATATAAAATTTACTCGCTGTCTCAGTTATAGAGGTAACTATGATGATAAATCGAAAGAACAAATCCCAGATATAGAGGTTTACCTCGTCCCACTAACAGAGGTTATTCAGTGCCAAAGTGTTGGGACCTCAGCATGAGTTCCAGTTATGGAGGTTTCTCACTTATCCAGGTCCCACTTAACCAAGTTTCACTGTATTATTTGACACTCGTGTATAACACTATAAGATCATCACATTAAACATAATTGTCCACAGAAAAGTCCCTCAGAAACGACAGTTCAGATGACGTGTCTGATGATGAAGAGGAGTCGACCAGCCTTCCTCAGCACGTGTCGCGGTTGAACGTTCCTCCACAACGCGTCAGGTCTCGACACAAAAGCAGCAGTAGAGCTCGCTCCCTGTCCAAGAGCCAAGGACTTGAGGACTCGCAGACTGTCCCCATGGAAGGCAGAGCTTCCTCCCACTCCCGGCACTACAGGGTCCAAAGATCAGAGCTCGGCAAAGGTGTTATATACCTCCCCAAAGAGTTCAACCCGGTAGCTTCCATACAGGCGATAGAATCCCTCGACAATTTCAGGACAAAATGCTTCTTCACCAAAGCTGAAGATAAGGAGAAACATAAAGAAAATGTCACCACCTTAAACTTGTATCCGGTGCAGCAGGACATGAGGCAGGATAGTACGGTGTCCACGAAGGAAGGATCTGATGATACTGCATTCACAAATCACATGTTCTTAGCGTCCTATGACCAGAGTTATTTGAAGAAGTTCACTCAGGATGCGCATTTGGAAAGTGTTCTCAAGGAGAGGAAAAATAGGACATTCAATACTAGATATACGACAGATGCAGCGATCTACAAGCAGTTTGTTACAGAAAGTAGACGTCAGGATATGCTAGTCATAGGGTGTTTGATCGTGGAAATATTTTTACATAGCTACATGCGTCCGCTTCGAACCGCCAATGATAACTTCTTAGAACGCTACAACAACTGCCGGACAGTACTAAAATACAATTTCAATGCGTTGCCAAGAAGTGTTAGTTACATAGCGTCATTACTTCTAAACGTTCAACCCCTCAGTTTGAGTTACAAAAACGAACTGACCCCAAAAAAGGAGGAGCCCATGAAGAAGATTTTGGTAACTGATAAAGGATTGCCAGCTCCCACTCCGGCGCAGCTTTTGCAACCTTTATTGATGCAGCATTTGATACCGTTTCCTCAAAGCTTTAATATTTTATACAAGTTGTTGAATACGCTGCACGAATACGAGCTCACAAGCACGGAGCTAAACATTCTCTATACGTATGAATGTGATGGGGTGCAGTGCGAGAAATATCAAAATGTGGACAAAACGAAGCTATATTTTAACCAGAAAATAGCTGAAGGAAAGATTCAAGCGTGCGCTACATACTTAGAAGTTCTGTTAAACCAAGTAAATTGTTATAATCAGTTCGATGTCTTAGACATCTTCCTCTCCCACTATATCGAGTTACTGCAGAACAAGGACACGTCAGTATTAGCCGCGTGGTACTTATTCGACACAGTCAGCAAAGCGTTGGGGCCCGCAGAGACGAGGAAGAAGCTTCTCAAACATATTCTGAACCTTTACGAAGACGATGACTTTGCTGTGGACAAACCTGACCAGCATAAGTTGACCGACATCGACGGCACTCTCGCAGGGGGAGTGTCGAACAAACAGAAGTTTGTGAAGCTCTACCACAATATATTCCTTCTTCAGCTCATGGTCAGGTTAGGGCTCCAATGTTTCCTGGACAATTTCACACAGCACCTAGTTGAGGCTGTTGGTGGTTACAAGGATGTAACAGAAGAAGCTGGCTCTCCAGGCCATTTGTGTCACAACAAAGCATTATCCAGTAAAAAGCCGAGATATTCTGATGATAATGTGAAGAATGCGCTGTCCAGTAATACGGATATATTTTCACCTGACACATCGTACGGGTCTGAACACGTAACGACCCCTGGGGTCGAGAAAACTGAGACTCACGAAGGTTTGAAGGAGAAAGACAGTGATAATCGAAGCGAAAATGAGTTGTTCCACTTCGAGACTGATAAGGACAGGCTGCCCAGCAGAAGTAGTAGAAGCAAGTCACCCGCGGAGTCAATAGACTCGTACAACTCGAACACTCAAGATAACATCCACACTCCCTCGCCTTCAATAGACCATGTCTCACCAATATCCACTAAGTACTTCACAGCAAATGCTGCAGCCCAAAAGGATCTAAATCCGCTACAAAATAGAGATCAAAATCACGAAGCAATGACACCTTCCAACAAACCAATGTCTCCAACTATAGAAATACCGACAAAGCCGATGTTTACAAGTTACTTACATTTCGCAGAGGAAGATGATTCTGAGGTAGAACTGAGGAGGAAATCTCACGAGCCACAGATAAACTTGGAACTAGGGAAGCATATGGAGAGGTCAGCTAAAGGGTCTCGAAGTATGAACGATGAAGATTTCCAAGGATTTAAAGACCCCAACACGTCCAAAATTTCTGATATGAGTTCTGAAAGTTTAATTTGGTTGGCGCATAGATTAGGCCCAGTACTTACTTGTCGGTATATAACAAGGAATTTACTGAAGATGTTAACGTTATGTTATATTGGGAAGGATAACTTGGCGCCGTGGGACAGTGAGGATAGAGATGAATTTGATGAGATATCGATTGTGAGCAGCCGAGTGGTTGGCGATAGAAACGCTATGAAGGTGATCAAGTGCCTCACTTCTATTGTGGGTGAGTAACTGCAGCTTTATTTGTGTACTTTTGCTAATTTTAATGATCTAAGTGGAAACTATGGTTTTATTTCTTCTTCTCTTATAATATCTTCTGATTCACTTCGTTGCGGGAACCAAGACAGTTATTAGACCAATTTTACTCTGGTTATTTCTAAAGACGGTACGACAGAGGATTACCAACTTCACAGAAATTTTGGCGCTGTTAGGATTATCGAAGTGTATTATTGAATAAATAGGTATTTAATAACATTTCTGCTATCATTTACGGCCTATTGAAGTACAGTATCCCTCAGGTAATAAACATATTAATAACAATTTGCTAATTAAAAGTTCTATATTTCCTTTTCCAGCGATGTACGGGGAACAACTAATAATATTCCAATACCTACCTCACATGGGTGAGTTGATAGCGTCGTGTCGACGTCGCCTGTCCGCGCCGCTAGAGGGCGGCGTGGTCGCCTGTCTACAGCTCGTGAAATACTTACTGCCGCATATGTCTGATGTCAAACTCATGGAGCAGTTGCAGGTATGAATCCTTTATGATATATGGTATAATTATGAAGTTTTGTGTTTGTTGTAAAAGTTTCACTAACTCGCCTTTTATCTACACTAATATTATAAAGAGGAAAGATTTGTACCTATTTTTGTATGTTTGTAATGAATAGGCTCAAAAAGTACTGGGCCGATTTAAAAAAATCTTTCACCAATAGAATGCTACATTCTTCCAATTTGACATAGGCTACATTTCATTTTGAAATTATTACGCATTAGCGGATGCAGGTTGTGACTGCAACTATTAGAGCTTTTCTCAATCATATACGCGAGTAAATCGTTATTTTCAATGGGGTACTTGCCAACTAGTCAAATTCAATACTATTTTCGAACTGTCAAAAACGACGGTTCTCTATAAATCGATAAAAATATTGCTGAAAAAATACTAAAATTAAGTCGGTCATAAAATAATAAATCAATCAATGGAAGTATCACACTTCCATTGATTGATTTTATGACCGACTATTTTTTAATATTTTATTGTATTGTACAGTTGAAATAATTTGTTTTTGATTAAGGAAAGTACCCAGTTCATTCATATTTATTCCAGGACACATTCCTAAAATCAATCCTGCAACCAGCTCTCCGCCTAGCGTCGACGACTCGTTGTTCGTACCCGAGCGGCGCTGCAGCGCGGAGCTCACTCACTAGGAAGCTGCTGGACGCGCTGCATGTACTGGCGCTGAGGATAGGACCGGAGATGACCAGGAGACATCTTTGTGTACCGGCTTTGCAAAGGTGAGTCGAGGAAATAGGATATATAGAGAAGCCTGGGTAGGGAAAATTAGTCACCTCATAAGTGATTACTATTTTAAATCTATATATATATGTTACCGGCCAAAACCGATTTCAGGACAAACTAGTTTTGCCTAGGCTAATCTAGTTCTTCCTATACGCGTTAGGATAGTTAGTTAGATAGTTTATCCTAGAGTGTGCGTATTTATATCAGGATCAATTAGTTTGTCCTAGCCTAAACTGGTTTATCCTATCGGGCTTAGGACAAATTAGTTTGAACTAGGCTATACTAGTTAATCCTAACGCGTATAGGAAGAACTAGTTTAGCCTAGGCAAAACTAGTTTGTCCTGAAATCGGGTTTGGCCGGTAACAGCGGGCAGAAGCTAGTTTATGATATTTGCTATAAAGTCAATTTGTTAATTTATTTATATAATTTTGAACCTGAATTCGTTTTTAATGTAGTTTTATTATCTGAAATAAATTGGAATTATTATTATTATTATAAGTGGTCCTGCAAAGTCCTGTTTTTGTTCCAGGTGAACAAATACTTGATTTACCTTACTAATGTTATAAATGCGATTGTTTGTGGGTTTGAGTGTACGTTTATTACTCAATCGTCTAAACGGCTGAAAGGATCGGGATGGAATTTAGAGCAGGGGTCAATTATGGTCTTGAATAACACATAACATAACATCACGCCTTTTATCCCCGAAGGCGTAGGCAGAGGTGCACATTATGCCACTGTACAATGTAACACCCACTTTTTACTATTTATGTTATGAGTCCAATGTAATAGGTGAGCCTATTGTTATATACCGGGCACATTTCCAGACTCCGTGCTTCTACTGAGATTTTATTTTTAAAAAACCAGTAGTACTTCGCCCGACCCGGGAATAGAACCCGAGAAACCTTGCCGTCGAGACAGTCTTCTCAGTCTTGTCTGTCAGTATATGTCTTGAATAACATACTTGGTGACTTGTAACTCGACTTATTCCTCTCGGGAGGTGCTAATAATATTGATGTATTGACAACAAATTAAAACTAAAATCACTTAAATCAAACCAGTAGTTTTTTATTTATTGATGTATGTGTTTTATTTGTAGTTCGATCGGGATTTTTACACTAAAACCGAAAATGTTGAATATCTCAGAAACTAGCCACTTTCGGACCAGAGACCTCAGGACTAATTTTGTAAGAAATTAGTTGTATTATCACCTCATGAGAGGAATACGTCGAGTTACAAGTCACCCTGTATAGGCATATTTTTTATCCTCCCCAACGCGGGACACGCCGCTGGCAAAGGCTAATAACAATAAGAATAAGAACGTTTATTTGCACGAAGTATGGTAATTACAGGTAATAATAATTATAAAAAAATAGTCCCACATACATCGCCTACTGTTTTCGGCATGCAAAGTTAAATTTTACAATATAATAAAGTTAAAATCTTACATTTAATAAAACTAATTACAAAAATGCTTATAACTAGGATAATATATTATTTCTCCTAACGTATTATTATTATTACTTTGCTTATTATTACTTTACATTTATATAAACGGTTTGTCATTTTCATTTCGTTTTTAGATTCTTCTTGGCGTTCGATAAAGCAACTGGCAAGATTGACAACTGGCCGAAACAAGAAGAAACCGCACCGGAGAAGGTAAGAACATCATCTCCTATCAACACTTGTTGACATCCGTAGGACAATGATGATAATTGGGTAGTTTCCTGGGTCAAAAATAAATTAAATCTTAATATATATAAATCTCGTGTCACAATGTTTGTCCTCAATGGACTCCTAAACCACTTAACCGATTTTAATAAAAGTTGCACACCATGTGCAGTTCGATCCAACTTGAGAGATAGGATAGTCTATTTTTCATTAGGGTACAGTAGAATAGGGTAGAGTAGGGTCGAGTAGGGTAGAGTAGGGTAGAGTAGGGTAGAGTAGGTTAGATTAGGGTAGAGTAGGGTAGAGTAGGGTAGAGTAGGGTAGAGTGGGATAGAGTAGGTTATAGTATTACGCGGTACGAAGTTCACCGGGTCAGCTAGTAAAATACTAAATATTATACGAATAATAAACTATTTTAATACGATAAAAGATTATTATATTTTGTATATTTAAAATCAAAAATCTTTTTTTCCTACAGGCATCAGAGCAAGAGCCGCCCGATGCAAAGCCGGAAGGGTTCCTGGAGATATGTCGCGACGGTAGCACGGCGGAGTGGCGCGTGCAGGACGGACGAGTGGTCCGCGCCGACATACCCGACCTCGCCTGCACGCCGCCTGATATATCGGACCATAGCAACGATACTACCCGGCTGACGGTCAGTAACTCAATATTGCATATTTTGCATAACGACTGTGAGTTAGGTTATCGGAAACCCAATGTATTTTTTGTCACCAGAGGGCACTTGTGTGTCTCACTCGTTTTCCGTCAAAATGAAATTAACTAGACTATTAGACGTTCAGTATTTGACAGTCACGGTGATTGGACAAAAAATATCTTAGTACATTTGCGCCATCTGGTGATTAAAAAAACGGTAGCCCCCATTACTCCCCTTCCAAATTTTCCCAATCCCCGAATCCCCAACGATCCTCAAGTACCTAAACCCCAAAAGGCCGGCAACGCACTTGTAACGCCCCTGGTGTTTCGAGTGTCCGCGGGCGGTGCCGATTGCTTACCATCCGCTAGCTCTTTTACCGGCTTATCCCATAAAAGAATTCCTTCAAACGCCTAAATCCCTTAAAAGCCGACAAAAACCGATTTCTTTCTATCAGACAACCCGTTTGCTTGTTTGTCACCATATTACCGGAATACTGAAACGTTAGGTACTCAATTTTAAGTCGTGCTTAAATATCGTGCCATATCTGTAATGACAGAAATTTGTAAAATGTTACAAAGAATTTGTAGAGACAGAACTATATTTAAGCGCGACTTAAAATTGAGTAGCGTTTGAGTATTCCGACCTATGCCTTGAAAAATGTATTTCGATACTATAATCTCTTACTTATCTTATCTTTAACTGCCTTGTCCAAGACCGATGTAGAATGTTTGTAAACAACGTACAAAGGTAAGAATGTACATAAGTAGCTACTCCCATGTGGTATCATTAGCTGTCGGCTGTTCACCGTAACGTGGTTTATAGCCTTCCCTATAGTGGACTATTAACGCAAAAAGATTTCCAAATCAAACCAGTGGTTGAGATTAGCGCGTTAAAACCAACGAACTAACTCTTCAGCTTTATATATTACTAGCTTTTACCCGCGGCTTCGCTTGCGTCACAAAAGGATAAAAAGTAGCCTATGTGACTATCCATCCATTCAACTACCTTCATGTAAAAAATCACGTTAATTAGTACCTCCGTTCTGCCGTTTAAGACAGGCAACACCGACCGACCAAGGCAGACCGTTGGAATTCGGTTATATCGCGCTATTTAGATTTTTCCAATAAGTAGGTAATTCGTTGACTGGTTTTACATGACATACAACGCCATCTATACCAGTACATACAGCGCCATCTATACCAATATTTTTGGTTTTCCTAGGAAATATCAATTTTTTCCGGGATAAAAAGTACCCTATTATTTAATCCACACTTCTACCTTTACGTATCCAAAATTTCAAAGCAATCGGTCTAGTAGTTACGGCGTGAAGGCGGAACAAACAAGCAAATAAACAAACTCACTTTCCGATTTATAATATAAGTAAGGATTAAAGTTATATATATATAGATTTGTTGACAAACGTTTTACCGCAGTTTTAGTCAAGATATAATCTAAATAGAATCAACCCCTGCCGTGGTTTCCCCAGTGGGCTTCAACATGGGGTTCTTCATTTCGAGAGTGAATACGTTTTTTAATGGTCGGCAAGGCCTATGTTATTTCAAAGTGTTAAGCCTACATAGGCCACGTTAACCGCGTACCATCAAGTGGGCCGTGTACTTTTTTGCCACCGTCGAGGTATAAAATAAAACCTAATAACATCATAAAACTAAAAGAACTTTTTACAATATATTGTTGTAGGCTCAAGAAGAGTTACTGATGGTATTCGACGAAGAATTAGCGTACCGTGCATACACTACCTTCGTGATGTCCATAGGGACCGACACAATGGAGCGGTGCCTCAAGAACATAGACACCGTCAGAGCACTCTGTAGAAACTATGAACAAAACCATCGTATCAGGTAACTTATTAAATATGTTAAAAATAATAATGACTTTTGATTCGAAAAGCCGACTGGCGAGCTGCGAGACTGCCTCGCGCTCGACTGCCAGGCAAGAGGTCTCGGCTTCGATTCCCGGGTCGGGCAAAGTATTACTGGGTTTTTTTCAAAACATCTCAGTAGGTATTTCATTGGACTCATAACATAAAAATTGTGAAAAGTAGGTGTTACATTGTACAATGTACACCTCTGCCTACCCCTTCGGGGATAAAAGGCGTGATGTTATGTTATGTTTAGATGTCAAGTTCCCCATTTTAATGAACAATAAAGAAAAGCATAAACCTGTTCTGTCATACAAAGCACAACAAAAAATAATATTAACTACTTAATCGAGTATTACAGAATTACAGAAAACTAAGCACTATCACTATAACTACAAAAGCCATTTTCCTACAGCTCTCCTCTTCAAATCCGTCCAGACAAGCGCGTTCAGCTTTCATTCAGTGATGAGCCTTTAAGTCGAAAAGCCGATTCTTCAAGCAAATCTGATGTGGTCATGGACCATATATCCAGCTCAAACAGTTTCGGGTCCAACGTCACATTAGTCGGGAATCGTATAGATGTCGCTAGTGATGCGTGTGACGTCGCCAGTGGTGCGCACGCGCATGGTTTCGATGTCGTCGCTTATAAAGCTGATAATGGGATTAAGAGTAATAGGTACGTACGTGTGTTTAAATTATAATTTTCTAGGTTTCTTGTATATTTAAAACAGATTTTTCGGGGTTATTTTTTAAATAAATTAGGATATTATTTTATGAAGAAATTTGTCAACGTTTACACGTAACTGTACTTTAAAATATACTTTAAGAAAGATTTTTTTTTAATTTTTATAGAATAAATAAACCTACTTTCTTGCCGGGGTAACGATCCTTATTATGATTTTTTTTACTACGATTTTTTTCTGTCCTACTGCCAACAGTGTCTCAGTGACCCACTCCATACAATGGCATAATGTGCACCTCTGCCTACCTCTTCGGTGATGTTGTGTTATGTTCCTAGACATTTACGTGGTGACTGGCTGATCTACTGGGAGCACGAGATAGGTCGGCCGGACAAGGAGACCCGGTTCAACTTGAAGCAGATCAAGTTGCAGACCTTCGTGGGCCACACCCACTCCGTCAAGTCCATCCACTGCTTGGACAACGAGAACAGCTTCATGAGCGGCTCCAAGGACAAGACTGTGAGGTTGTGGTCGCTGAGGAACCAGGTGAGAAGTGGAATTTGTTAGGGTTATATAACGAAACTAGCGGACCCAACAGACGTTGTCCTGCATATCCACTTGAAAGTATAAACAAAAATTCTTTCAAATTAGCTCAGCTGTTTAGGATAAATAACCTAAACATCGACTGCAGTGCCATCTGCCGGGCTGATTTGTGAACCTAAACCATTCCTAGATCCCCTTGAACACACACAAAAAAAAATATGAAAATCGGTCCAGTCGTTTGAGAGAAGTTCAGTGACATACACACTCACAGAAGAATTATATATAATAAAGATGAGGTGGGGGGCCATGCTTTGGTACGAATGGGCCGGCTTGATCAGAGTAATACAACGGCCTCACAGGAAACCAGCGTGAAACAACGCTTTCGTTTTCTACACCGCGCGAGTGAGGTTACCGGAGGCCCATTGGGATAGTTTCCTGGGTCAAAAATAAATTACATATTTTAATTTTTCAATCCAATTAAATATTAAATATTGACAATATATGTACTAAATTTTCGATTTATTCTAGTATTTTTTTCACAAATAAGTGTGTTATTTGACGCGAAAATAACTATAATGACGTCATAAGTTGGTATTTCGTACAAAATTCATAGAACTGAAGCCTTAGTACGAATTTGTTTTACGTTTAAAGTATTCGTAACGAGTTCACGTTCGGCACTCTGATTGGCCGGCACCAATGAACTTTTAGGGAACAGAGAGTATAGTTCCCTAAGATCGGAAAAGGAGGATCCTCCGACCAGGCGAGGTGATCGTGCCGGGCGGGCTTTCTGCCCGACAGTTGTTTGTTGGGATTTTCTATCCGTGTTTATTCGCTTGTAAACTTTGCATGTGCGATGCAGGATTCTTGTGACGTCATCCGTTGACTTGTGACATGCGTCGCTACAAACCAACCAATCAGAGCGCCGAACGCGTACTCGTTAATTAAACTCATAGTAAGGCGTCAGGATCGTTTTTGACGTTTGAATAAAAGTATTGAATTTGACTGGTTGTCAAGTGCCGTATTCTTCTCCTCATCCTTTTAGCTGAAAGTTTAAAGTGTTTCTCCGTACAGGGTGACGGTAACGCGACGTCTCAGTGTAACTGGACGTATACTGGCCACAAGAAGGGCGTGCTGTCCCTGACGTTCCTGGAGTCGCTCCGTCTGGCCGTGTCCACAGACTCCGTCGTGCATATATGGGACCCATTCATGGAGAGCGTCGTGTCACAGGTATTGAGTTAAATACATTTATTTATTTATTTACTGTCTCGTTGGCCGAGTGGTCGCAAGTGCGACTGCTAGGCAATGCAGACGATCTCGGCTTCGATTCCAGGGTCGAGCAAAGACAGTTCTTTGTAAAACGACAGAGATGGCGCGATATATAAGTACAAGTTAAAATTGTGTAGCTTTTCAGTATTTGGGCATTAAATCTCTTGAACTACCATATCGTTTTAATACATACTATTTTACGCAATTATATATAATAATATACATATAATAAAATCGTAGAAAAGTCAAAACTGTACATTGAATATTTTTTTTAAAGATTACATGAGGCGTGGTCTACCATTGATACCGAAGCCAAAAATATAGTTTTTAAAAATATTGTCTGTTTGTCTGTACGTATGTCTGGGATGATCTCCAAAAGTACTGCATGGATTTACTTCCAATTTTGCCTGAATATTACTAACAGGTCGGGTCAATATATAGGCTACATATTATCACGCTATCATCTACGGGGGATGAGCTGTGAATCAGTATTCCACGCGAACGAAGTCGCGGGCAACAGCTAGTAGTATATAATATTTTGTGGCTTGTATTACAGTTGGATAACTTAAAGAGTCCGGTGAGTATAGTCCGCACCCTGGCGGGCCCGTCGGCCGCAGTACTGGCCGCCACCACGGACGCCACGCTCAGGGTCATCGACGCACGCACTCCCCACACCTCGCATGAGCTCAAGGTACGCCGGAATTATCTTACACATTCTAACAAGGTTAACTGAAAAATTATGATAAAAATAAATTAAATAGACCTAAACTGTCATGGCAAATTAATTATACTTTAATAAAAAAAGTTTGATAATTTTTCTCCAGAAAGACTATTTGCTTCTACTTGAAATTTTGGTTTACTAAAAGTTGCTATGTAACTCAGACAAGAAATATCTAATGAACAGATAAAGACTTAACACGACGTCTCTATAAAATAAGTTAATGTCGTGGTGGCTCGAAGCTTTAAGACGCCCGCTTCACATGCATGAGTGTAATGTAATGTAATCATCAACAGCCTATAAATGCCCACTGCTGAGCAAAGCCTCTTCTCACACGGAGAAGGTTAGATCATTAATCACCACGCTTGCTCAATGCGGGTTGGCGATTTCAAACTTATAATTAGAAATTATAAGTCCAGGTTTCCTCACGATGTTTTTTCTTCACCGTTTGTCAGTGGTGTCTAAAGAATCTTAGAAACAAATGTAATGTAATGGCAAGTACTAATGTGACTTTTTCCGAGTTATATGCACTTTCTAAGATTATCTAGACGCCATTGACAAACGGCGATTTATGCTCAAACCTTCTCCGTGAGAGAAGGGGCCTTTGGTCAGCAGTCAGCAGCACTTATAGGATGTTGATATATGATGACGAGGATGATAAAATAAGTTTAGTATAAGAGAATTTGGTCAGCCATATTTTAAGCAATTTGCCTCTAAAAGTATCATATTCCTTGGGATTTGTAAGCATGTAATGTTTTTACTTATATTATAAATCGGAAAGTGAGTTTGTTTGTTTGTTCCGACTTCACGCCGTAACTACTAAACCGATTGCATAGAATTTTTGCAGACGTAAAGTTAGTAAGACTACTAACTTTAGTAAGATCACTAACTTTACGTCTGCAAAAATCCAGACGGATTAAATAATAGGGTACTTTTTATCCCAAAAAAATTTGATATTCCCGAGGGAAAACAAAAGTATTGGTATAGATGGCGCTGTATGTATTGGTATATGTCACATAGGCTACTTTTTATCCTTTTGTGACGAGATCGAAGCCGCGGGTAAAAGCTAGTAAAATTATAAACTAGTGTCATGGCCCCCAGCTCCCGATGAGTGCGACAACGTTCATCCGCTGCATGTGCGTGAGCTCGGCGGGCGGCTGGGCGGCCTGCGGGCTCGCCAGCGGACACGTCGCCGTCACCGACCTGCGCACCGGACTCACACTCGCCGTCTGGAAGGCGCACGATGGAGAGGTATGTCTAAACCTCATGTAAACTGAAGCTGGACCTGCTGATTTAAGTAGGGGTTGGGAAAAAGGAAATAGTTTTTGTAGCACAGGATGGCAAATGAGCAGAAGGATCACCTGGCGGTAAGCAATCGGCGCTGCTCAAATACACCCGCAACACCAGCAGAGTTACTAATATGTTGCCGTCCTTTAGGGGATTCGGGATCGAGATTAGGGATTTGGGGGAAGGCTACAGTATTGGACCTCTCTCATAGTAGTTCCCTAACGGTCTGTAGTTTATGTTCTATAAAATTTTACCTACACCGATTTGCAAGATTGCTGTTTTGTCTTTCAATTTAAAACCAATAGTATTATATATATCTTCTAAGCATACCACAACTCAAAACAAATTATTTCTCAAATATAATACCAAATTAATTGTGTCATTTCCATCTTGTATAATTCTGTTGTTTATAGGTATTGAGACTGGCGACAGTAGACGAGCACAGACTGCTCAGCTCAGGCCTGGACCAGGTCACGGCTCTGTGGAGACCTGACGATGGAGAACTAATTGCACATCTCAAGTATGTACTCTTTGTTTTAATAGTTTGTTGAAAGGAATGCTAATGTAAAGTATGGTTGTCGCGGAGAACCTAACGGGTTACCGGGGCTCCGGCTCCGGCTCCGCAGGAGAAGGAACGGGGTGGTTTTTAGTCAGTAAGAGTCTGACACTCCCTCCCGCCTCACCCAGGCGGGAGCAGTCATTCAATGATTTCTCCCCCTTAAAAAATGTAAAGTATGGAGTTGTAATTGAATCCACGTATGAGATTGTGTTCGGTTAAAAATATTGGATTTTTGACTATATGAACTTCAGAAACTTTTACACTTTTAAAAGAAATAATAATAAAACTTGGGCCGCCACGTGATTTTTTTAAATTTAGTTATGGGTACGTTTTCTGAACACTACACAAATGTGAAAATTAAGTTTATATATGTTCTTGTTCTATATAAATAAAAATTAATTTTCGTTCATTAATCTCGCTAAAACTCAAGAACGGCTGAACCGATTTCGCTAATTTTGGTCTTGAAATGTTCGTGGAAGTCCAGGGAAGGTTTAAAAAGTGAGAAAACAGTCGGGTAAACAAAAACATTTGAGGCGATACGAAGTTTGCCGGGTGAGTTAATTACTAATAAAAGTAAATTCATCCCACAGAGGCAGCACAGAGCCGGTCCACTGCCTGTCCGTGTACTACAAGGAGCTGGTGTCGGGCACGACCAACAACCGCGTGGGCGTGCACACGTCGCTGGGCCCCGACGCCAGCTTCTCCAGCACCAAGCTGCGCTCCGACACCTTCCGCGGCGTGCTCACCTGTATGGCCGTACTACCGCTCAATAGGTTACTACTACTCGCCAGTGACAACGGCACCATCAGTCTACTGTGCTAAAAAAGGTATTATAAATATTGTTTTGTATTATAACTCTACATATTAATTAATTATCTATGTTTAACGGCGACTCACGACGCGGTGAACGCCGCACAATGCTGCTCATAGTTATGAGCCCCAATCGTGGCTCGTAACCAGTCGAGATACCTCGTTAAACACAAATAATTAAGATGAATATATAATTAATTAAAATCCTTGTTTAATAAGTCACTATCGAGATTCAATAATGAGGATATCGTCCATTCCAAAGTGTATGTTTTACTATATGTTATTATGTATAATGGTACCTGTAACTGTGTGTGTTAGGATAATTTTAATGTATTGATGATGTGTGAAGGTTTTAAATGTGTTCGTGTATTATTCTTTGTTCGTTCAAATTGTAACTTTGTACATTAATTCGCGTGTGTATTTGTATCATTATTGCTTATTTGTGTAAGTTATTGCATGCTGTAAAATGATGTATTATTTTTTTTATTAAATATAAAATGAAATGCATAAAAAGTTACATGTAATTGGAATGTTGGTGTGTGTGTAAAGCGTATAGGTAAAGTACAGGCTAGTGTGTGATTGTAATATCTGATCGATATGAATAGTTAAAACATACGTTAATGAAGAAATAAATCTCTTACAACCATTCCATGCATCGAAATCATTCCAAAATATTTTGCGCTCTTGGTTTATAAACTCAATTAATAATAAAATTAGTTTAGATCTATACCATCGATCTGATTATAAATCCAATGAAATTATACGTCACAAAATATTTTGATTTCTTTAATTAAAATCTTATTAATTTATTAAAAATAGGTGTACTGTACATGCGTTAAAATCTTACGGATAATTAGACTACAGTTTAATGAGAAACAATACAATAGTAATTGAAAAGATATCGAGCAAGCATACAAATACATACAATAAAAAAGTAACACAAATATTCGTAAAAAAAACACTTTAAGGGCAAGAGATGGATCTTCGGAAACCATTTTGTCAATATAATTCCTTTAACTACTTTAAAGAAAATAGATATTATAAGTTTTTGCCTTCTTATTAAAAAATGAATAATAATATTAATTATAATGAATATTTAAGAAGTATATCGCTATGTAGATAGTAAAATATTACCATGTCGAAAGTACAAAGTAGACGTTACCAAAGAACTAATCAATTGTAATAAATAATATTATCATTTATCAATGAGTTTTACCCATAATTTTGTTTTGGAAGTCGACCGCCTAAATGACTTAAGGTCTCGGCGCACAGCGGGCGCGACGCGCCGTCGGTTATCGTCGCGTCGAGCGGGACGGATCTGTGTGACGTCGTCAGGCGGCGCCGCTACCCGCTGTGTGCAGAGACCTTTAGTTAAAAATTATATTGTCATATCTTCATCACCAGTCAGGTTACGTCTATTTCTAAGGGCTTAGTATTGAACCGAAACCGTGTTCGGCTCGTTGATTGGTGGTTCATTGGAGCCGGCCTATCAGAGCGCCGAATACGGCTTCGTTCCGATCTCGTTAATCGTAAAACAAACTCGTTTTAAGCCCTCTGAGTAAAGGCCTTTCACGTAATGACAGGCAGATATGACGTTTGGATCGCTTCGGGATCGAAAACACATATTTTTTATATTGTAATTCCAAAGTACCATTCACATTGTGCTATTACGAAACATCATTTGTTAGTGCAAAAATAAAAATCCAGTTACACTAAACATTGGTAAATAGCTTACTTTATAGATATACAATAATAGTATTGACAGGATTTAACGCGTAATCGTTCGTGGCGCCATTTCGGCAGAACAAATGCGATGCTCCTGTCAATTAATAATCAACTGTGTAGTGAAAGATGGCGGTTCAATTTTCTCTAGCAAAATCTTAGCGAATTGTATAAAAGTATGTGATTAGTGCATTATTATTAATTTACTCTTAAAAGACATTTTTATGTAATGTCTATTAAACATTAGGTATATCGTGGGAGGATTTCATATTAAGTTCAATGTACTTCAATGGGGGCTACCGTATGTTAGCTCACCAGACGTCGCTGCTATGACCTTTTTGTTCTTCGTCCAATACGGAATTAGCTAGTATCACACCATAGGACGTTTAATTTTGACAGCTACGGTGATTGGTCAAAAATAATTCATTTTAGATTAGCGCCATCTAGTGAGAAAAAAACGGTAGTTCACATTCCTATCCGTATCAGCTCAACCAATTTAGTTATTCTCGTAATGTTTAAGTTAATTTATATAGAAGATGAAAATTATGAATATAACCCGTAGAAATGCTAGTTTATATTTTTAGGGCCGGTTTCACAGTCATAAATCAGTATATAAGAATCGAATCAAAATAAATGCGTAGATGTGTGTATTTGACAACGTCACGGATCAGACGTATACTACAGAGGTTCAAAGACCGTCTGAAAAATTATATAAGTATCATATGGTACTACATACAAGTCGCAGTGCTGATTTTTTTAAAATCATTTTATGAAAGACACATAAGAGTTGTATAACCGGCCAATAATATAATAAATTGTATGCATATATAACAATATTATATTAAAAAGTTATTTATATAAATATTAGCTTCTGTTAAAGAAGACAAAAGGTACCACTATATAATATAATATATTGAGTTAATAAAATATGTAAATTATATATAAATGTAATATCACGCATTTTATTCTTTGACGAACTACGCAGGTGTGTACTTACAGCCGCTTATTTCTATAAGTTAACTTAAGATATCTGATTCTTTGTTAATATGACTTGTGTATATTGAGAGAATTAAACAGGTTCCTATATAATTATTAGCGATGCAAAGATTACCCGCGCGCCTCTAGCGGCGAAATTTAGAAGTTGTCTAAGAACGACACTGCTTTCGAGTTGAAGTTAATAAGTTTAAACATAATTAAATGGATCACGATTACGTACAGAAACCTGTTTTTAATAAAAGCAGAAAAACAAAACATTGTTGCGTTCCTCAATGTAATACTTACGGAGATTCGGGTATAAGTTTTAATTTATTTCCAAAAAACAAAATTATGAGTCAAATTTTCTTTCTGTATGAAAAGAGAAAAGATCAGCTGTAAAGCAATTAACCGTCTCAGATTTACTCAGCAGTGATATGTATTTATTTACTTTTACGGGTATCCATTCAATTCAATTGAACTTTTAGAAACATTGGTGACTTGTGTTAAGTGAATTGGCTTTAAATACTCCAACAAACAAGAAAAGTTAAACAAAATATGTCACTTAAAGTATAAATATGCATACATGTTCTAATTATTTTAATAATATGTGCCCCATCCTAAGTAGAGTACTCAAAGTTGTTATTCTTGTCCTGATACCGAAATGATACGTTGTAACTTACCTAAATCATTCCAAAAATATAAAAATACAAGAATAATATTAGACTGGGTTGAGACTGTGATTGTAGTAGTAGTGATGTGAATGTAGAATATTGACGTACTCTCAATATAAAAAAAAAAAACAATAGAGCGAAGTTTGATATTGGAATAACTCTTTCTGGCCTAACAACTGAAATAAGTGCACCTTATGGTGGTCGAGCATCAGATAAACATATATTGTAAATTAATCAAGAATCTTAAATAAATGAGTCAATAGAGTGATGTGTATAACGGATACAGGATTGAATTCGAGGATATAGGATTGAATTGATATTAACTGAATAATTAGTATAACACACATTTAATTAATTGCAATTTACTTTTTATATTTACAAGAAACCACTAAATAATAGTGTCGTGGTGGCCCGGGGGTTCGAAACCTACCAACGGCAAGTACCAATGTGACTTTTTCCGAGTTATATGTACTTTCTAAGATTATTCAGACACCACTGACAAACGGTGAAGGAAAACATCGTGAGGAAACCTGGGCTTATAATTTCTAATTATAAGTTTGTAATCACCAACCCGCATTGAGCAAGCGTGGTGATTAATGCTCAAACCTTCTCCGTGTAAGAAGAGGCTTTGCTCAGCAGTGGGCATTTATAGGCTGTTGATGATGACTAAATAATAAATCTGATTTATATTTAATAAATTCTGTGACGTAAATTATATACGAAAACTGTCAGTGTCGTTCTTAGACAGCTTCACAATTTTGACACTAAAGGCGCTCGTTAGAATCTTTGCATCGCCAATTAAGTGTTACAATTTATAATTTTTTAGTTTTTGAAAATAAGTAAGGCCTGGCAGCTTTGGGTGTTGGTGTATTAGTTACGGTAGTTATCAAACCAGCGCCACCAAGCGAACTGCGGAGGTAAATGCAAACTTACGTTTTACCATTTCGAATTGGTCACAAACAAATTAATATTTTATTTATGTTAAGCGCTTTATTCAAAAATATCAAAATGTTAAAGTAGTTTACCTAATTTAGGAACCCACAATGTCAGTTTATACTTAAAAAAGTTCATACTTTATAATTTATATATATGTTGAATATGTGTGCTCGTAAATTAATTTTATTTATAAACTTAAAACCAACAGTGATATGCCGAATAAATCATTAAAAAAAAATCATCCAAAAAGTTAGGTGAGAGTCAGTAAAATAAAATACAATTATACATACATTATAATATTAAAAAAAACAGTGAACCATAAAATATAATTTGTATTTAAATTAATTTATAATTTGTAAAAAAATACTGAGCCATAGAGTATTCTAGGTTTATAAAATGGCTTGTCTATGGAGCAATCTATCTTTAATCTGTGGTTTTAATCAATAGGTCAGAAAATTAAAAATTTGTAAAATATACATGTAAATATGGATTTTAACATTATACCGATTACTGTAAATTACGATATTTACAATAAACCAAAAATGTTACATTTATTTTTAATCGTCCGATATTTTGTGTGCCAAATAATTTAGCACATTTAGGGTGAACTTTTTTATTGCCATTAGTTTCAATAAAGTCCATTTTAGTCCGTTTTACCATAAATACTTATAGTCCATCTGTTTAGGTAATTAACTAAAGGTAAACAAAGAAAACCACGTGACACAGAGATACTTAACCTACTATTACTTCAAATATTTCTCGTGTTTTAACTAAATTCACTTTAAAATCGTTCATTTGTCATACACACACATACAAGCACAAATGCCTAAATCGTAAGAGCCTAGCGTATGGGTCTATTTCATTATCATGTTTAAATAGAAACTATTCTGAATCTGATGTACGGATTTCTTTCTTGTACGGATATGTGTCTTTGGGCCAAGTTTCTTCAATATATTTGAACACATTAATTACAAACGATGAATAACCTAAACTTAAATACTTAATAACAAAAACAAAACAAAGAAACAAGATAAATTCAACCAAATAGAAACGCGAGCGCGAGAGAGCTGTCAATGGCGCCTGATTAACCGACTAAACGTAATACGCGCTACTTACATTGTCGCGCTACGTCTTAGTTGTACTCTTTAATTTGACAGCATTATTTTGCTTCGTTCTTAAAGAAACGTTTTGAATACCTGGGATTTTAGGCTCTTTATGGTGTCTATTGTAATGGAATATTAAATTATTTAATAAATGTTATTAAATTAATATCCTCAAGCAGATATATATAATATTTACTAAGAAATAAGTGAAAAGGAACAGAAACATAACATTTCATAGAGAAAACTGTCGTAAAAAGGGAAACAATTTTATTTTCTTATAAAGTATTTTGAAACATGGAAATGTCAACTATAAAGAACTCTTTTTATGGTTTGTTTACAAATAGTTAACTACCTAAACAGACGGAGTATAAATAAAGTTGCTTTTTATTCACTATTTTTGAGTTTTTGTAATAAATTGTTTAAATGCAAGTGTTAATGGTAGAATTTTCAATGCTCAGTTAAATTTTATCAGAGGAACAACGTTTAATATTTGACAATTCTTCCATACTAATATCTGTCAAATGTCAATTTTATTCTACAGTTAAGAATTAACTGATGATTGAAAAATCAACCCTTAATCAATTAGTGTCAATATTCTGAAACGATTTTTAATTCATCATCTACAAAACAAAGCAACTTCTTCATTAATTAAATATAATATTATCATATCAACATTGTTAATAGAATAAAGATGGAAACAGAAAAATATTGTATTATTTAATTAATGTTGTTAAGTCACATTTTACTCAAAATTAAGATTTAATATTATCATTTCTTGCCGACACAAGTTGTATATTCAAGTATTTTTGTATGACTATCTTGAAAAATATTACTTACGAAATCTTCGAGGATGTTTGACTAGTTTCTAGCCACATTGGAGCTCATAATACTAACAAGCATCCTCGAGCCGTTTACTACTGTTATTATATAAGTTTAAGTAAATACTGTCGTCATCAGAACTACAACCAATCATATTAATATTAATTGTTGTAAGTAACCAACTGTATATTCTCGTAGAAAAGATATTTTTAATAATAAAACACGTTTTGTAAATTATTGTTCGTGTTTCATTTATTTGTTTAAAATACTGATGAATGTTTCTTTTTATGGTTACTACCTTTTTTAAGAAATTAATTTTTCTCCTTTCGTATTTCTTTTGTGTCCTGTATATGGGCTTAAGGTTATGTTCCATTCATTAATGGTCCAGCCGTAATTTTTAATAAGGTTGCGTTCTACAACCCATTTGTGTAGAAGTTCTTCTCATCAAACTATAGGAATGACGACAAATTGAAGAACATTAAAACTATGGCAACATTAAATGAAAGTACGTTGTATGTCATCAGCTGTGATACAGTTTGTTTTGCGAATCGTTTTTTGTAAACAGGTAGTACATTGGAATTTAAGTGAACAAAACTTACAAGAAATTTATTAAACATGCAAAAGAACAATAGAAAAAGAAGCTGCACAATTTTCATCAAATTAAGATTTTGTTTTCTTTCGAACAGTACGAACGGGTAGGAATCGTATTACTGTTTATGTTTTATGTTCCGGAAGTGATAAACTTACAAAATAAACGATTTGATGTCTAAAATAAGGATGGTTTACATTTCACATGATTTATAGGTTAGTTTTGGATCTTATTTGGTTGGTGCTTACGACCTGTGGCGCCCCCATTGATTTTTAATAATAAATAGACATACTGTAATTTAATGTTTATTTACAGTTACGGAACTGCAGCCCCAACCTAGTATTTAAATAAAACCTATTTCAACTTGTCCATAGAATAGTAACTTCTAGAGTTATTTTATGTTAAGTGACATATTGTCACTTGTCAGTTCTACCGTCATTATTTGCGTAACCCAAACCAAAGAGACCGACATTACGTTTGTGTAAATTGTCGTAGACCTTAACATAGTAGTACGAGCATCGCTGTTAAGACAGGAATACCCTTAGCCTCCGAGATGCCCCACAAACACGGGCGCCGGTCTAGCACGACCTCCCTGAGGAGTATCCGGCGCGCCAGCATTATCGCCCACAGTAATATCGAGGTCTCCGAGATATCCCTTCTGAAGGAAGAAACTTGCACAGGAGATCACTATCTTACACCGGAGCAATTGGAAAATATATATCGCACAAACGTGGTCACAGGACTGTCGGAGAATTTCGCTGCCGAGCTCTTGGAACGCTATGGCCCCAATGAGCTGAAAGAACTTCATGGCACCAGTTATTGGACATTATTTCGCAACAATTTATTTGGATGGTTCCAGTGTGTACTTTGGACTGCGGCAATAGTGAATTTTATTGGGTACTTCTTGTCCAGTGATTCAGGTAGCGGCGAAGAAGAGTCAGCTGAAGCCCATTCTGCAAAAGAATATCTTTATTTGGGATCTGTGATCGCAGCTACCATTATTGGAACTGGTATCTTTGGATTTTATCAAGAAGCAAAGAATGCTGCGGTTATGAGTGGTTTCGAGAAGCTAGTGCCACCCAACGCTGTAGTCATTCGAGAAGGAATTAAAAAAACAATCCCCAACATTGATCTGGTGATTGGGGACATCGTAGAAATGAGTGGAGGAGATATAGTGCCAGCCGATGTGAGAATACTTACTTGTACTAACTTCAACACGGACATGTCTTCATTGACTGGAGAGTCAGAGCCAATAAAACATAGGCCTGAATGTACTCATTCTAATCCTATGGAATCAAAAAATATGGCGTATTTTGGATGTCCTATTACTGAAGGGTTTGCTAAAGCTATTGTTATTGCAACTGGAGAAATGACTCAAATAGGAAAAATAGCTGGACTCGTAACAGGGTTGACGAAAGAAGAAACCCCTATTGCAAAGGAAATTACACACTTCATTAAGCTTTTGTGCGGCGTGGCGTTTGTTTTCGGTATAATTTTCTTTTTTATGGTATATTTTATACAGAACAGTATGCTGTCTGCTCTTCAATACATGCTGGGGATCATACTAGCTAATGTACCCGAGGGATTGATTGTAACTTTGACTGTCTGCATGACACTTTCTGCCAAGTCTCTGAAAAAAAAGAACTGCCTGGCCAAAACATTGCAAGGTGTAGAAACCTTGGGGTCTACGTCATGTATATGTTCCGACAAAACTGGTACATTAACTGAGAATCAAATGAACGTGTCACATTTATTCACCAATTTCAAAATAATTGACAAAGATGACCATCATTACGTCACAAATGTTTCATATGCGACGTTATGTTTAGCAGCTTGTCTTAATTTAAAAGCTACATTTACTTTTGATACAATGCACATGCCAATAGAAAAACGAAAAATTTTAGGTGACGCTTCCGAAGCCGCAATATTACGGTATATGGAAGCAAATCGTTCAGCTACACAAGTTCGAGAAGAAAATCCAAAAGTTGGAGAAATTCCATTTAGTTCAGCCTACAAATATCAAGTGACTATTCATCGTATGTTAAACACTGACACTCACTATTTAATAATGAAAGGTGCACCCGAAATCGTCGTAGAATACTGTTCACAGGTTCACACCGATGATGGCGTACAAAATCTCACGCCACAATTAAAAAAAGAATTAAAAGCTAATTTTATCAAGATCGCCAATATGGGCGAACGTGTTATTGGATATTGCGATCTCAAGTTGCCTGTAGAATCATATCCAGTAGGTTACAAATTCGATGCACAGGCACGTAATTTTCCTCTGGAAGATCTTATTTTTCTTGGAGCAGTATCAATGATAGATCCTCCAAGGCGAGATATTGACAAATATATTGGTTTGTGTCGATCGGCTGGAATTAAAGTAATAATGGTAACTGGGGACCATCCTGTGACTGCACTGGCTATATCTCGCAGGTGTGGCACAATTTCAATGCCGACAGCGTATGACTATGCGTTCGAGCATCATATAGATCTAGCTGATGTACCGCCGCACATTAAAAGCCAGTTTAAAGCTGCAGTTATAACTGGAGACGACCTTCGTAAAATGAGTGTTAATGATTTGAAAGCAGTGCAAACAAGGTACCGAGAGATTACATTCGCGAGAACCAGTCCTCAGCAAAAGTTGTTTATAGTTGAAACGTATCAGTTGCTAGGTTATGTAGTGGCTGTCACCGGAGATGGTGTCAACGATTCTCCGGCTTTGAAGAAAGCAGATATCGGCATCGCTATGGGTATTAACGGTACTGAAGTCTCCAAAAAGGCTGCGGATATGATTCTGTTGGATGATAACTTCGCTTCTATCGTGCTTGGTGTACAAGAAGGCAGGCGAATCTTTGACAATTTAAAAAAAACTATTGCTTATACGCTCACCTCCAACTTACCTGAGATGGCACCTTTTGTATTGTATGCGTGTTTGGGCGTGCCATTACCTATTACTCTCATGTTGATCATAGTCATAAATGTTGGAACTGATCTTCTGCCTGCGATGAGTTTAGCATATGAAGATTCTGAGGAAGATATCATGTCTATTCCACCTCGCAAACCTACTGATCATCTCGTGAATGGTGTTTTATTATTTATGGCATATTTTCAAGTAGGACTTATTCAATTCTTCTCGGCAATGTATGCCTACTTTATAATTTTTGCTCAGGACGGATTCTTTCCATCTAGTCTACTTTTTATACGCAGCGAATGGGAGAACACACGCGTTTTAGTAAAAGATACATTAGGTCGCGAATGGAATTACAGAGATAGGAAAAGGCTTGAGAGGAAAGCGCAGACAGGTTATTTTGTAGCAGTTGCCTGGACGCAGATATCGGATGTGATTATTTGTAAAACTAGACGTATCTCAATTATTAAGAAAGGCATGAGAAATCATGTTCTTAATGCCAGTATCGTTGTAGACTTACTAGCAGCACTATTGGTTTCATACTGGCCAGTGTGCCATGAACTGTTCAGCACCGAGCCGTTGTCTTGGTGGGACTTTTTTCTAGCAACCCCCTACGCTATTCTCATGGTAGTCATGGATGAAACTAGGCGTTACTTGATAAGAAATAGCGTTAATAAGTGGATTGAAAGCGAGACATATTATTAATTTTCTAAAATTGAGTAGTTTAATGTCCTAAGAGATGCTAGCTTGCTTCTCCTTTTATGGATGCAAAATGATACATATATATGCTGCTATTTTTGCGCAGGAGTATGGTTCTTGCGATCCCCTACCTAAAACTAAGTCATGACAAACGGTGATCTCCCTTGGAAGTACGGGGCACTCACGACTGCAGTAGTCTCGTAGTCCGATTTCATTTTTAAAATTTTAGGTATTGTTATTAGCACTAGGACTACAAATCTTCAGCGTAACCTTTAGCGTTCATGTTGTCTGATAGGTTTTAATTTAGAGGGATATAGAAGTGAGAGACAGGTACAAGAGAGTCATGTGTGGGAGTGATACACGGCTTCACAGAAAACTGACGTGAAACAACGCTTGCCTGTGTTTCCTTATGTGAGTGAGGTTACCGGTGTCCCAATTGCTCTTCCCGCCTCCTCAATCTACCCAATCCTTGAATTCCGAGCAATCCCCAAATTCCGAATCCCTAAAAGGCCGGTAACGACTTGTAACACCTGTAGTGTTTCGGGTGTCCATGGGCGACGTCGATTAACAACGCTTGCGTTGTGTGAGTGCGGTTACCGTAGGGCCAATTACTCCCCCCTTCCTAATCCCTCAATATTCTCATAAGGCCAGTAATGTACTTGTAACGCCTCTGGTCTTTGGGATGTACATAGGCGGCGCCGATTGCTTACCATCAGGTGATCTGACTGCTAGTTGACCAGCTTATCCTACAAAACCTGTTAGCATGTCCTTGCTACATTACGGTTGTTCTAATCGACATATTAAATTATATATAGGTACGTGTGTTGGCAAAAGGGCGCGGTTATATATGAATTTTAAACTGGCTTGCACATGTTTGATATTCGTACCGGAATAGTTGTGGCAGAGTGTGACCTACATTACGCCAAATTACATTTCTGTGTTGCCGTGTGACGGCTTATACGGCTGGTTAGGACTAAGGTTGTACCTGTAGCCTCATTGTTAGCGAGAGATTTACGCTACTTCATTGTTTACACACGGTATATTTATGGAGGTACCTATGCAATGAAATAAGTAGATATCTCAGGCTCTAGACAAATGGACCGCGTTTCAACTGCAGTCCACCTGCAAATAAATATAGTTCGGAAGCAGTTAGAATGCAGTTGACACGGCGCGGCTGTTAAATTAATTTATGGTTTCGTGGCTTATGATATTTTTTTCTGCTTAATAACAATTCCATCAACGGTATTTTGATAATGATTTGGTTCTGCTATGATTTTGTGATATTAGACTTACAGGTGTCGCGGAGAACCTAACGGGTTACCGGGGCTCCGGCTTGACGTGCAGGAGAAGGAACGGGGTGGTTTTTAGTCAGTAAGAGTCTGACACTCCCTCCCGCCTCACCTAGGCGGGAGCACTTTGGCAAATCCTAATCCTAAAGAAAACAATTACCTACCTATAGTCTCGTTGCCCAAGTCGTCGAAACCAAACTGATCTTTTAATTAGCATTATTAATTAATTTATATACTTTTTTGGTATTCACGTAGTTAAAATCATATTAATACTTGTTATATATATATTTCAAAAGAGTTTTAATATAATTCGTAAACAAAAAAAACACAAAGGTGTTTTTTTTGTTTTTACAGTGGGTGAGGCACTTGAAGTTGTAAACGTAAATTGTGTTTTACTTTTAATTAATTTAATTTAATTATATTTTATTTTAGAAAGCAGATGTAGGTACGCATCCTTTCTTCTAAATAAATGTTTACTTCTATTTTTCTTTGTTTGTTTTTCGGTTACGTTGTAGAAAATACCTATTGCGTAACTGTAAATCTTGAAGAATGCAGCGACGCTAAGTTGCAGAAGAGTTGCAAGGATAAATAAATATATTTATACAATACGTGTTGCACCCTCTATATATGAAATATATGCATAAGCAAGGACGTAGAAAACTGATACCTATAAAATTCTCAGTAAAAGTGGTTTTAACGCTTAAAGTGGAACCACACATTGTTGTATCCGACTTCATTTATTATATACTTTGTTTAAAACCACAAATAGCTCGGTAAACGACATTATTTGCTCGAATACGGCTTGACATTGTTATTGGTCAGTTATCTAGGTCTTAATCGTTATGTCATTGGCTCTAGGTCCGTCAGGACTATTAGGTCGTCTACATATGTACCTAATGAAATATGACAGATATGTTAGATATAAAAATTGTTTTAGTTGTACAGGTCAAAGGCTAGTAAGTGTTTATTCGACTGAATAGGGGGCAATTGAGCGGACAGATCACCTGATGGTAAGCGATAAGCGCCGCCAATACAGACGCAACACCGGAATAATCTTAACTGTTTTAAATACCTACCTACGTTGCCGAAATTTTCAAAAAGAGTAGGTACTTTACATGAAACTACATAAAACCTTCTTTAAAGGAAATACCGTACGGTAAAACGGGGTGAATAGCATTATCTGTGGTGAATAGAATTCAAGGGGCGAATAGATATTGAGAAAATGTTCTAATACTTATTTACCCCATTCTATTCACTCTGTTTTACCGTTAGTTGACATTTTAATTTTAAAATATTTTTGTACGACGCAGAAAGTATCCAGATTTAGAAGAAAGGATGCGTACCTACATCTGCTTTCTAAAATAAAATAGAATTAAATTAAATTAATTAAAAGTAAAACACAATTTACGTTTACAACTTCAGGTGCCTCACCCACTGTAATTCGATTACACCCTTAATTCGATAACGAGAAACATATTGGACATCAACTTAAAAAAAATATACAATCATTTCTTAGAACTATATTGTATTTATTTTAATTTCGTTACTTTATTTGTAAAGTAATATAATGTATATGAAATTACGCGAAAGGTGCGCGTGCTCATTGCTAGTCAGTCGCCGCCGAAATGTCAGGAAGGAAGCACGTGCCGCGACCGCTCTCGGTAAGTCCCGATTTATTCGTTATTTTACTTTGCAATGATTACTCATCTTTTCTAAATATATTTTATAAAACCTATGAATTTGTGTACACAAACTAAAATTATAATAGCTGTTACGCATTTACCGTAATATTGAATTAAATTAGCTTGTCCAGTATATTTCCCATTGCCAAGTAGGTACTGTTTTTGTGCGGTTTTGGGATGTGTAGTATATTGAACACTGCCAGTTACTTAGAAAAGTAACTAATAATATGATTTCATATTCTAGGATGCGTATTTAGTCATTATGTGTAATATTTTTTCTAACAATTTGTATTGTTTGTAGGTGTTCAAACAAACATCACGGGCATCAAAGTTATTAGCATTAGTGCCACCAATTAACGCCTTATCAGACGTAGAAAATCAAACAAGTTCGGATGAAGAGGTTGTTATAAGCACATGCCGCCAAGACAGTGACGATTTGTCCTCTGAAGCCCCATCTATACCGTCGTCATTAGAAAATTTAGATATTTCCGAAGACGATGAAGATAGGAATAATGCTTCTGAAGATGAGATACCCAATAGCGAGGTAGAAGATCATGAACTAGCAGTGCCTCTAACACCAATTATCAACCAAGTGTTGCCGTCGACCAGTCAGGTAAATTTTGATAATATTCCAACATTGTCGTCCATTCACTCTATACCGTCTGTTGAAGATATATCACCGATACCTAACGCCGTGAATACCAGGTCTATGCAGTTCAAGTTACTGGCCGATCCATCAATATCTCTGAAGACGAAATGAAAGATTTTATTTCTATTTTATTACTTATGGGTGTGGTAAATTTGCCATCATATGTAGATTAATACATGTATATGTTTTGACCAACAAAAGAATTACGCTACCCAGCTATTGCTGAAATCATGTCACTGAAAAAGTTTGAAACCATACGCAGATACATCCATTTTGCTGATAACTCTTGTCCAGATTCAGATCGTTACTTCAAAGTAAGACCTTTTGTAGAGAAAGTGAGAAGAAACTGCTTGGCTACCGAAGAGGAAATGAGATATAGTATTGACGAGATGACCATACCGTATAAAGGCAAAAAGGCTGGTAACAGGAGTCAGTACAATCCCATGAAACCCAATAAATGGGGTTTCAAAAACTTTGTCCAAGCAGGCATGTCGGGAATTGTATATGACTTCTTGCTTTATGGAGGTGAAGACACATTCAGATATATCCAGTTTTCACAAGCCGAAGAAACCTTAACTTTAGGAGCTAAAGTTGTCATTGCTTTATGCAAGACAATACAGATGAGAGCCTGCGTCGTATATTTTGATAATTACTTCTCGACTCTAGATTTGGCAATACACCTTAGAGACGAATGTGGTATATTTAGTTTAGGCACTATACGCCAAAACCGGCTAAAAGGTTGTGAAAAACTACTGATGAGTGATAAATCTTTAAAAAAGAAAGGCAGAGGTTCTTATTGTCAAGTCGTTGACAATGACAATAAGGTAGCTATAGTTAAATGGTATGATAATAAGGTGGTTACTCTCATCAGTACTTACGCTGATGCTTACCCTGTAGGTAAAATAAAGAGGTACAGCAAGGAAATGAAAGCACGAGTTGATGTGGACTGTCCGGAACTCATAAAGCATTACAATACTAACATGGGAGGCGTCGATCTCGCAGATATGCTGGTTGCGTTGTATCGGACTACTTATAAGAGTCGTCGTTGGTATACTGCAATCTTTGCCCAAATGCTCGACATTTGTGTCAACAACGCCTGGTTAGTTTATCGCAGAGATTTTAGTAATCGGGCAGAGAAGCACATGCCTTTGAAATCTTTTCGGTGCCAATTAGCAAGAGAGCTACAGAATAAAAGTAGATCTCGTATATCTGTAAGCAACAACTGTCGGACAGACGACAGTGTCCGCTATGATAGTATTGGCCATTTTCCTAGTTTTGGAGAGTCATACGGTCGCTGCAAACTATGCATCAAAAATAAGACTGATGTGTATTGTCTAAAATGCAACCAAAGACTGTGTTTAGTACGTAAGAGAAATTGTTTTTATGATTATCACAGTAAGTGAAAGTTTCTAACTATGTTGACTGATTATATAATACTATAGTTGTTTAATTTTATTTGAAATTTAGAATAATAATTGTTACGTATCCTTTCATTCAGACTGATTATATTGTTGATCTCACTTAATTTTAGTAAATTGTTCCTCATTATATTGATAAATAATAAAAAAATTCTAATACAATACAAAACATCATTGTTTTTGCGTTTTATTATATTTTATTTTAGCACTTACTCAAAACAGAAATAAGTACAAGTAAGTAATAATTCGGCAATGTGTAATATACAGCACATCAAAATGATTGACAACTTTATGGCAAACCTGGCAAGGTCCAGTATACTGGACATGCATTTTCAGGAAATGAGGTGATTCCAGATTTTTTTTATTATTTTTTCTTGTCTCAACAACTCCTAGTAAAGCCGAAAATGTGAAAAAAACACGAGTATTAAAATTTTTTTGTCTTGCCAAATTAACTCGTCGAGTACCGGTTTTATAGACACAATTAAAGAACAATAGGTCGCGGTCACCGGTGACCGCTTGGTGTTTGACAGATTAAGGGTTAACGCTTAAAGTGGAACCACACATTGTTGTATCCTACTTCATATTATATACTTTGTTTAAAACCACAAATAGCTCGGTAAACGACATTATTTGCTCGAATACGGCTTGACATTGTTATTGGTCAGTTATCTAGGTCTTAATCGTTATGTCATTGGCTCTAGGTCCGTCAGGACTATTAGGTCGTCTACATATGTACCTAATGAAATATGACAGATATGTTAGATATACAAATTGTTTTAGTTTTACAGATCAATAGCTAGTACAAAGGTTAGTAAGGGTTTGTCGGACTGAATAGGGGGCAATCGATCGGACAGATCACCTGATGGTAAGCGATAAGCGCCGCCAATGCAAACGCAACATCGGAATAATCTTAACTGTTTTAAATACCTACATACGTTGCCGAAATTTTCAAAAAGAGTAGGTTGCTACGTACCTACCTACTTTACATGAAACTACATAAAAGCTTCTTTAAAGGAAATACCGTACGGTAAAACGGGGTGAATAGCATTATCTATGGTGAATAGAATTCAAGGGGTGAATAAATATTGAGAAAATGTTCTAATACATTCACCCCATTCTATTCACTCTGTTTTACCGTAAGTTGACATTTTAATTTCAAAATATTTTTGTTCGACGCAGAAAGTTTGTCCCGACATTTTTACAAGATAGGGACATACCTACTTGTTGGAAAACAAAAAGAAATCTTAATTCCATTCGAGCCGTAAACCTATCTGATGCAATTTGACTACAGCTAAACCCAAGCTAAACCAAATAAATTTATCTTTGTTAGGGCCAGGTTGTCCGATCACCTTTTACCGTCTGATGCAATATTAAGCGAGACTGAGATCATAAAGTGGATGTGGTTATGTTCAGGTGTCAATACTGTGCCATTTCTTTTTTTTATATTTGATGGGGCGACGTTTGACCACTATCTCGCCTGGTGGTAAGCGATGATGCGGTCTACGATGGAGCACGTCGTCCCATAAGCAACCTATTCACTCGGGCCTTGAAGACTCCCAGGTTATACCCTTCAGGAAACACAGACTCTGGCAAAGAATTCCACTCTTTAGCAGTACGCACAAGGAAGCTTGAAGCGAAGCGCTTCGTGTGTGTGGGCGGAACATCTACCATGAATCGGTGACGTTTCGCGGATTGTCTTGTGCTCAAAATTGTTCCTGTTCACCGAAGCAGAGGTGCACGTGTTAGGGCTCGTACAAAAAACTACGATGCGATGCCTACGAATTCGCAACGCAGAAAATAACGCACGATTTGCTGCGATGCAATTTCGTGCGACAAGACATCTCCCAGGATGACCATTCCTTCGTCGACCGTCAACCGTACTAAATGTACATATGTATATTAAACTGCAAACTTGGTCGTGACATGGATCGTAAAAAGAAGTGTGCACTTTTGTTAAATTGCTTAGGAGATACAGGAAAAAGAAACCTATTTTGGGAAGATTAGAAAATAAAAAAAAGACGGCTCCAAGGTTTAAAGAAACTCTATTTCTGTGATCGCTAAAACTAATAATACTTTATACTGTTTATAATATCCGGGAGTCAACCTCCACAGCTTAATCGGATGACTAACGAACGAATTTCCTAATCAAGTACCTAACGTGACCTCATTAAATAAATTGTATTGGTCGTAAGTTGCATTTAGTATACGTATGCATTAGTGTTCCATAAATTGTTAGTATCGGCAAGTATAATCGCGTTATAACCCCCACACATAGGCTGTGTGACTCACAAAGTGTTAGAACAGATAGTAGACTATTTTTATGGAAGAAGCCGGTATACGAGCAGACGGATCACCTGATGGTAACTATGGTAAGCAATCGGCAATCGGCGCCGACCATGGACACCCGAAACACCAGAGGTGTTACAAGTGTTTCACCGGCCTTTTGGGGATTAGGAATTTGAGGATTGTTGGGGATTCGAGGATTGAGGATATTGGGGAAGGGGGTATTTTGGATTGAAATAGGTTATTGAAATTGGCAGTACATCTGGAAATGGACTGTAGGAAAATAGATAAAAGGTCCAAAATTGCCGTTGATATCAAACCAGCCTCCCTTGTTGTACATTTGTAATGCACTGATTGACTGGAATCTAATTTGGACCTCCATGACTGTCACTAAGTCGCTGCATAAAAACTACGAACAACAAAAAACGGTTTCATTTCAGATGAGTTATTTGTCGTATTTGCTAGGACATATTCATGAGACGACAGCTGAGCAAAGGGTTCGAAGCAAACGATTCTCGAATCAGACACAGCATTATTAAATTGCAGTCAGCTACTAGACGTAACTATTTAAACGAGGTGTAAAATAGAGAATATAGGTAATATTACACATGTAGGTAAGTAGATTGACTCATATATGTTAAAATCGAGTCATGCCAAGCCCTAGTCTCCATAACGGACCATAATGATACAAGAACTGATAACTTTGTGCAAACCTTAGCGTTTCTTGCATCAGTTTTTAGAACTTTCGATTTTAGGGAGTTACTACGTTGCGTTATTTTCTTAGCAGTTTACTTGTCAACTAGATTCATGAAGCTGTTTGGCCACATAATATTAAGGCGCTAATCTGTACCGGATCCATATTTCATGGATACCAAAAACGTAGTAAGTACTATGCTGATTAAGTTTTTCACGTAAATGACATGCTTATTGAGTTATGGGTGTTGTCCGGTGTTGTTGGGTGACAATGACGTAATCACAAAATGTTGTGAGGAATAATAGCAAGTGACTATAATGTAATTGAGGGGATAAAGATTTTTTTAAGGGAGTAAAAATCATCGAATATCTTCTACCGCCTGGGTGAGGCGGCCCTCCCGCCTCACAGTGTCAGACTCTTACTGACTAAAAACCACCCTGTTCCTACTCCTGTACATCGAGCCAGAACCCCGGTAACCGTTTACGTTCCCCGCGGCTCCATATCGACATCAGCCCTATTGGGCTATCCGTAGTGGTCGGATGGCTCTTTGAGACGAGCGCGGTATCCGATGTGCCGTCCGCTCGGGAGATAAAGGTGTGTAAGTGGTGTTGAGAAAGAAATGACAACAGGATTTTGACATTAAAGTTCTCTTTTATTTAGTGATAGCAGCAAAAAGATTTCGTAAATCACTTCCTACGTAATTCGGCAATATTTGTTGAATGAAGAGATCAGTTTTATCTAACTGTCCAATTCTGAAAATAGGCTACACGCTATGACTTCCATATCGTCCAGGTTAAACAATCTGTGTCTGTTGTTTGGTTCGGATAATTTGAACCTGATTAGCAGCTGCGCTTTAATGTCCATGTAACAAAATCATGAGAACATTAGCGTCCACTAGCGCACTATACCTAGATCTAGTTCAACGACTCTCCTAAACTAATAATTAAGCATAACTAGCCTTTAGCCATGTAATACACATATGTTAGTATCCTTGTTGCGAAATGTGTATCAAGTGTAGATCGTGCGTGGTCCGGTGCCGCAGCCTCCGAGCCGCTTTATATACGGCGCGCTGGCGGGGAGCGACACACGTGCAATACACCCCACGACGTGCGCACGCCACTAACATGCTCGCTAAGGTAAACAAACTATTTATATAATAATATCACTTTGCTAAACTAAATCTGCGAAAATCATTTTACGTTGAAGACAATTGTCACAGATCTAGACACACTGACTAGAGACACACGTCATAAAGCTTCCGTAAGCACTGAATTCAGTAAGGGGATACAGCTGAAGGTCTTTACAATCAGATTAGAAATATTTGTGCACTGCAGTAAAAGAAATAGTTGAGTTTTAAGGGAAATTCTCTAGCTTGCTTGGTACCACAATATAGTTTTTGTTAAAAAAATCAAGAAGCAGAATGATACTAATAGGGTTTCAAAAGGTAGAAGGAAATTTTCTAAGTAAGAAGTAAACTCACAGAATTAGTAAGTCTTTATAAAATAACATAAACATATTTTTTGCAGAGTTGCATACCATTTATTTTTCATCAGTTATGTACCGCACCCCATGTGCATACCTAATAGGGAATTAGCATTAGGAATTCGAATTAGGGAACTTACGTGATTGGCATTAATTTTAATATCTGTACTCCTTCAATTTTCTTTAGTTGTTATTGTTATGCTGTGCGTGTGCCGGTGCCCTGGCAAAGCCCGGGATACTAGACGGCATTGGCTACGCAGCACCAGCATACGCTGCACCAGCTTATGCCGCGCCAGCGTACGCCGCACCAGCATATGCGCCAGCTTATGCTGCACCAGCGATCGCTCATGCCGTGGCAGCACCAGCGTACGCTCCCGCCATCGCACACACATACGCTGCACCCGTCGTCAAAGCTGTTGCAGCTTCGGTGAGAATGAAACACGTTTGATGGTTTGAACATTTTGATTTAACGATGAATGTTCTTATCTATTATTAGACTAAAGCTTGCATCAAGCAACTTTTAGGATCATTATTTGTTTCTTCGCCATTTCGCTAGTAGGATTCCTTTTCGTCTAGCTGCCTTCTAACTTTGGCGGATACAATCTACCATCCCACTAGTTGAGCTCATTAACAAATATCCGATATGTTTTCTTTAAAATATTTGCATACCTGTTGGAAATGGCAATTTCAACTTATGCTCAACTTCGAATTTGTTAATGACGTTTCGTTTTTAACGTAGGTTGTGCGCGCTGAGCCTGTAGACCCTAATCCAGCGTACAGTTTCTCATACGGAGTAGCAGACCCTGCCACGGGAGACCACAAGGATGCTGCGGAGACGCTGCAGAATGGAGTGGTGCACGGTTCTTACAGCCTAGTGGAACCTGACGGCCACGTCCGTAAGGTCACCTACACAGCTGACAAGATCAATGGATTCAACGCCGTGGTTGAGAGGACGGGAGCTGCTGCCCACGCGGTGAGTGTTTTTTTTAAGGATGAAAATTATCAAATGACACCTCCCGCTCCGGAGAGGCGAGACTGTCAGACTTTTACTTACTAAACATCACTCCCTTCTAACTTTTACTCCATAACGTAACCTCGGCAGCTATTGGCAATACTACGACCTCTCCGCGTACGGCAGGGCTCTTTATAAGTTCTATAACTACATAAAACAATAATTCAGTTTTATAGAAATGTAGAAAAATACAAATGCTGCCGTTTTATGCTACTTTTTCATTCCACTTCAAAGAGGAATTTTGATTACCAAGATCTACATTTTCTGCTTATTTTGAGAACGTATAATTTCCTTTAGGTGGCAGCACCAGTAGCAAAGGTATACGCCGCGCCTGCGCCGGTTGCGGTGGCCGCACCAGTCGCGAGGTACACGCTACCAGCTGCCCACGTTGGCGTTGCCCACCCGTGGGGTTAAACCCATCAACTACAACTGCTAAGCGACCTAGTATCTTGCTGAACGATCAGAGAATTGTGTAAGGATATGACAGAATTTCAACTCTAGATTAGTGTTGAGATTTTATGAAAAAATGGTTATAACGATAAATTAATGATTTTTGACTGAGATTGTGCCTTAATACGTAGTTTGGTTAGAAATCATAGGCCGCGGCTACATGGTAAAGGCGAATTGTAACGTCCTAGTAACTTAACTTTTGTAGAAGTCTAGAATTCTTGTTTTGGGTTCAAACGTCAAAATGTAACATTGGGCGTTTTGGAATTTGAGGGAGAGTGCCCTATTTTGTAGTTTTCCTGGTCTTTACTGTCCGGCCCGTGTCTGTAAGAGTGGGTTTCGTTCAGCAGGAGTGGGCGCCCGATGACCTCGCCTGTCGATTGTAACTTATTATTTATTGTACTGCTTTGACTGTTGCCTACGGACCTGATCTTGACGCATCGTATTATTTACGTACATGTAAATATAATTTAGTTTTTATAAATAAATGCAATTTTTGCAGTATTTCTTGTCTTTCCTTTACTTTCATTACCCTGAGAACTGCGAAGCTATCAACCCAAAACCTAACCCATAACAAAATATATCTTAGGTAATGATTACAGATCAGATATAATCCATAATAAATTTGTAAATAGCTTTATAATGTTAGGTATCTATTAAGGTTTTAATGAATAATTTTGTGTAAAATTGTGGCACCGACTTCTCACCTATCAGTGGGTGTGTAAGCTATAAGTACGTATGACCAATAATAGTTATATTTTGCTTTTTAGTTTTTACTTTTCGTTATACTTATTTAATTTTTTTAAACGCAGTTTTTTTTGTATTAAGGAATTTACTCAATTGAATAGTATTCGGTACTACTGACAGATCGGATTGATCTGTCTGTTCTCACTTACCCAGCTACGCTAATCTATCAAATTAATTTAATAATTATTCAACTTTGTTACGAAACAGTAAAGTTTAAATTTTGGGGCCTTTTTTTTAAGGGGGGAAAATCATCGAATGACTGCTCCCGCCGGAGCCCCGGTTACCCGTTAGGTTCTCCTCGACAGAACCTAACGGGTAACAGGGGTTTATCCGGCTCGAAGTGCAGGAGAAGGAACGGGGTGGTTTTTAGTCAGTAAGAGTCTGACACTCCCTCCCGCCTCACCCAGGCGGGAGCAGTCATTCGATGATTCCCTTTACAAAAATGTGGTATCAAATGCGCCTACCCACTAATAGCAGCGGTTTAAAAACGGACGGAATACTTAGTTACATTTTTCAAACGAATGTTCCTATTAAATGTAATAGGTAAATATATGGGTACCTACTTATTATTTATGAAGCATGTTTGACTTCTAATTAGTTAAAGGTAAGTCAGCGGAAACGCTGTAGTATGTTGAAATCGTCAATGATTAAACCTGTACTTATAATCACCTATCTTGTTTTGGCTAAACTTGGCAGAGACATAGAAAGATGGTGACCATTTAGAGTAGACCAGTTTTAGAGAGATTTCCGAGAAAAATCAAGTTACTATGGTGTATTAAGATACACATAATTATAGATTCAATCATTGTACAAAAAATGCCTAGGCTCTCAAGGTGCCCCCAGCCTCCTTATAGATAATTATTAATTGTCAATTCAGAGTTTAATATGGCGCCGAACCGAATAAAGCGCGGCAAAAATAAAAATATTTATGGGTGAATGAGTTAGTATACAGTGATGAATTATGTTCACAATTTCATATTAATTAGATCAGATTTACTTTTATATGTTACTTTAACTCGTCGAGTACCGTAAGGTTGCGGTCACCGGTGACCGCTCGGTGTTTGACAGTTTAATATTTATTTATTCATATTATGAGATTGCTTTTTTATGGAATAGGAGTCAAACGAGCAGACTGATCAGCGATAAGCGCTGTCCATGGACTTTTCTCTGGATTGCTTCTCTTTAACTATTAACTTAATGCTATAACTTTACGTATACGTTTCTAAATATCTACGTATTCTATCCTACCATCGTACTATTATTTTTTAAATGCAAAAGTTTGTTACGATGTATGGATATACCTATGTTTGTAAGTCCGTAACATTATAATGAAAAAACTAGGTGCAGCTTGTCCATTTAATCCTTACTAATATTATAAATTAGAAAGTGAGTTTGTTTGTTTGTTCCGCTTTCACGCCGTAATTACTAAATCGATTGCTTTGAATTTTTTCAGACATAAAGTTAGAAGTCCGGATTAAATAATAGAGTACTTTTTATCCCGGAAAAAATTTATATTCCCGAGGGAAAACAAAAGTATTGGTATATGTCACATAGGCTACTTTTTATCCTTTTGTGACGCGAGCGAAGCCGCGTAAAAGCTAGTCATGAAAATAAATGAGGGCGCCTCAGTCGTTCAAGTAGCAATCCCTACAGCGCGATTAAAGGAATAAAGTAAATAAAATTCTATGTAATGCATGAATAAATAGACAGGCTAGACTAGTCGGGTTTGGATGAAGGGACGGAGATAGATATGTCTTAGTCTGAATTTTAGCCTATACCTAATATGTCAATAAGTAGTCTTGATAACTTCAAACTTGGGCATTACTTGGGCAGACGCGGAAACGGACACGTACGTGCGCTAAGGGCATACACAACCCGCCACGTAAATTGACACTAATGAAGTAGGTTTCTTATGAGTAACGTATACCTTTAATAAAATATGAATGCCAGTAGATTATCTTGGGGTAGTTGGTTGGGGAATTAGTAATTATTGAAAATTGTTCAGTAACAGTGACGATTTGACTTGGAAATAAATAAATTACCCCTTATTAGAGACACGGTTACCAAAGAAAAAAAAATATACGGATTAATTGATGTAAATAAAAATTTTGCCTAGTATCGGTAGTTTTTTGAAACGGGTTATAGGTTGATATCAACCCAATATATTGTCGAACCTCATATTTTGTCTAATTTACCAAGTCAGTATTAACGCTCCTTCATAAACACCGTAATTACAATTAAACCTGACAAGTTTGACATACCCCATAAAGGATAACACGTCAACAGTTAAGATAATTAAAAGGAAGTAGGTAGTAGATTAAGTTTCTAGATCTAGACCGTGCGAGACCATATCTAGAGGATACGTGTCTAGGATTAAGAAATAACATTGGGCCCAACTAGCAATTTGCGGCAATAATCAATATTCAATGTAACTTCTAAATTGGGACAAACGTACGAATATGTATGAATACTGGTTCCACGCTAGTACTGGAGATCCTGTATGTCATAAAATGTAAGTTTTTAGTGCGCCATGAATCATTGAGTGCGAGAACTCGCCCAGTAATTACGTTGATATCTCAGTAATAACTCGGTCAAGTCTGACGATTGCCGTTCAAAAGTTTTCATGTGAAATATTTATTTGATATCGGATGTCACTGTCACACCTTGCAATATACATTTGAACTAAGTCCAACCAAGTTCTATTTCATATGAAGCAGAGTAGTACTGAATTTAAAATATAGTTTCCGGTCCAAAAGTTCAGAAGTTAGTATTGGCCCTAATATGGGTCCTTGCGGTACTCCGTAAAGAAACCAGTTATTAAACAGTTTAAATAATTTATTGAACTAGTCAATATAGCTTAGTAAAACTATTCATTTATTTAGCTTTATTTTACAAAAGAGATTGTGAATTATCGCACGTACCCAAGCTACTTCCTTATTACATATTATTGGGTTCTAAATACTACGCAAAGGCTTCTACGATACTTTGCAAGTCTTGGTTTCCGGTCAGACAGGGATCCTGTTTTGTTGTGCCCATTTTGTGATGGTCCTGACTATGTTGTCTGCACGGGTATGTGACCTTGGACCCTTGAGTAAGGCTAGGGCATCCCTGAGCTCAGCTGCAGCATTAGGCCTGTTGGCCGCGGCGGCCTGAGCGCAGCCACAGACTGCTCCGCGAAGTCCTTCCCACATCTCTGGACCTCCGTCCAACCTAATTGATGTGATGAAACATAATGAACTTATTAATTTTATGTAACGCATATTGCCTTAGCTACAAAAGCTGAGGTAAACACTACGAAACCTAATTTTCTAAATCTACAGGACCCTCACTTATGAAAATAGCAATCTTATTATGGTGTCAATATTTTTTTCATCTTAGTCAAAATTTTGCTTTGAATGAAGTTTACCTACTTATTAAAAGATTCATCCATAAATCTAATCAGGTTAGTAGTACAGTAAGTGATCTGTGATAATTAGTCCCCACCTGTCAAGCATGTGGAAGGCTTTGGCGGCGACTAGAAACTGTCCCATGCGGTAGCTGTCGTTAGCAACCAGTTGCAACAACGCGAAGCTGTCGGGAGTGCCCGCCGACTGTCAACCAAATACGAAACATTTAGGACTTGGATAGACATGATACGTGAACTGATTTTGTAAATAGTAATGTAGTTATAAATTATTTAACGTTTGTATTTTTTAGTGAATGTATCTTAATCTTTTATGTTATGGAATACAATTTCGGAAGTTTGTCGAGGTAATTTGAAGTTCTCTTTGAGTTTCGTATTGGCCAATTCAAATTCTTAGCAGTAAATTGTAGCACAGATTTTAAAATTGTTGACTTAATAAATAACAATGAATAATATGAATGAATAATGGAATGAATTTACTCTTATTGTAAAGATTGAATTACCTTGACACAAATATCCCATGCGAGAGCAGCGTCCTTGTTCATGACGTGGCAGCGGCAGAGACACGCGAGGAACGTGAAGGAGTTGCGGATGCCCTCGTCTTGTATTGAAAGCAGACTCTCTTCAGCTTCACGATAGAAACCGGTTGCTACTTTAGCCTGGTAAGTACCATTGACTTATTTTTTAAAAACCGATAAATCTAATGCTAAGGCGAATGCTACACGCTCGATGTTTATCGTGATATTTGGATCGTAATTCAGGATCACGACATGAGTCTGTAGTACAGCGTGATTATAATCATAAGGTTGGCGACATATGGAGTGTGGATTTGGCTATCATTGTGCCGATATTCGTGTCGGCCAATGGGTTAATCCCTAAAAGCCTCGACATCCATCTTAGGAGGCTGTTGATAGGTGGATGGATCAAGGGTCTGATACAGAGGGGAGTTGTCCTAGAAACGGCACATATCGTGAGGAGGTTTTAGCCTCTGGAGCTCTAACCACTGGTAGCGGTGGTACAGGACGTCTCCTAATTTTTATATACTATTTTATTATAACTTTTAGTTAAGTCAATCAGAAATCATAATTATGTTATAATTAATTATTACTTGCTAAATATCACGATAAATATCGCGATACATAATACATATTGAGCGTGTAGCATTCACCTAAGGTCTGTTGTATGTTCAAATAAACCTGGATGTATAGTATTGTGATTAAGTTTAGTAGCTTCAATTTTACGTGATATTGGGAGAGGGTCATTAGGTAGAGGACACAAAAACAGGTTGCAGATTTTCATTAACATTTATATTTGAAAAAGTAACCATTATTAAGTTAATTGCATATCTTTTATCTGATCATTCAATTCAATAAAATTTGCAGACTCACGTGGGTGATCAGATTTTATCTTTCTCCTTGAATTCCCACTAAAACAGTACAGCAATAAAGGTTATTTTGATGCTTACCTGTGCGTAGTTGAAGTTGAAGGTATCATCATTGACAAAGAAGCTCTTGATGGAGTTTAGGTAAACTAGAACTTCCTCATAATGACCCGCCAGGAAGTAGGAGGAGGCCATGCATTGACGACCAGGGATCGTGTCACATTCTGATGCTGAACTGCCCACCAAGTGGAAGCTCTGTTGAGCCAGTTTTAGCTGTTCGTCCTAGAGAAATAGGTAAAGATTTAATAGGAGGAAACAAAGAAAGGACAAGCTAGTAAATCTTTATGGAACGATTTTAAACAACCTTAAAAAAGAAAAAAAAGAGTCAGATTGACCTATGTGTTTGTGCGCGATAATCTCGGATTGGCTGAACTGTTATGAAGCGGTATTGATAAAAGTATTTGTTACACTTTGGAGATGGTTTTAGTGTATTAATTGACCGACTTCTAAACAAGAGGGGGTTGAAGTCAGGTATTATACGTACTTTATAATAACTAAACTCTAAGACTAAACTGTTCTTTAAGTGTGTATGAACATAAATACGAGTAAGAGTGAGTTACTTATCGCGGTATTAATTTGAAATCGCAGTTGTTGTGACGTCATGACATTTTTTTTGAGGGGGTAAATCATCCATTGGCTTGGGTTAGACGAGAGGGAGTGTCAGGCTCTTACTGACTAAAAACCACCGCGTTGCTACTCTTGCTCTTCGAGCCGGAGCCCTGGCAACACGTTAGGCCTTCCGATGCTGACGTCATGAGTTGGTATGTAATATAAAAAGAGTGAAAAACTAATGTTAAATTTCTTGTTTTAAAATTATCGGAGGGTTTATAGAGTTTAGAAATTTAGTCTGAAGTAACTTCTCTTTCAAGGAAAAAGTGTTTTTTATAGACGGCCGAAGTTTTACACAAGCCACAATGAATAATTCAAAACTAAATCATCCAACCATTAGGTAGTCACCAAGTCAGTTAAAAGAATCTATGTAAGGTAAAGGCACCTAATTCCGCGCTGTTTTTAACATAACACGAAAGAACATTATAAATTAAGTATTTATCGGACCTTTGTGTACAATTTTATATTTTTATCAGAAGTGTTAGCTATCTAATTTTTGAAAAATATTTGCAGTTTGTCAGTAGAAGGTTATTGAAGCTGATAAAATAAATAAAAATATAAAAAAGTCCGAGGTACCTTATTCCGATTTAAAAATCGTAATTCCGGTGCATTTGGTTCCTAATTCCGAGTATAAAAATAGAAAGGGAACTATGTAGGGAGAATTATACATGATGTTTAAAAGTCAAATCTGTTTATTTTTTATATTACTTAAATCAATTCTGTTTTTGTTTATTCTAGTTTTATTCTAAACCCTGTTTTTTATTATATATTCCTTAATCTTATAAAAATAAAAAATGAATTAACAATATCAAATTAAAATCTAATTGTTGCATTACAAAAATAATTACATTATTATTATTTTTGTACTTACAAGTTAAAAGTATAACAATTGCTATAATCATATCAAAATTAGAGCCTATTACGAGATCCAAATTTGTTTATTTTTACCTGTGCTACGACCCGTAGTACCACCGGTAAAAAGGGAAAATACCTAATATGAATATTCTTAAGAGTCTTCTAAAGTCATTTTCTTTAATATAATAAAATAAATAAAATACATGCAATTAAAAAAAAACTAAACGTAAAAAAATAATTTTATTATATTTTTTTACAAACACACACTCCAATTTTATGTATTTGTATAGATGATTAGTATTCTTTCAGTTACTAAACGCGTATCTACTACTAAGCACATAAAATAATGAACACTCTGTATTTAAACAGGGTCTTAACTAACTTCGGAATTAGGTTTCTCATGTAATCTTATTCCGACGTAAATACATCGGAATTAGGTACTCATGTAACCTTATTCCGACGTAAATACATCGGAATAGCGTTTTATGATGCTAAATCAAAGTTTCTAATTCCGAGTACTAAAAAGTAAAAGATTTTTTAATATTATGCAAATAAAATAATGTATAGTTACAATATGAAAGGAAAACAAATATAAAGTACATACATATAATAACAGAACACTTATAAAACCTAATGTCTTCACTAAAATTTTCTATACAACGTATTAATAAAGTACCTGTACAAACAATTTTTGACCTGCTATAATTAGTAAATGCGACGCCACGGTGTACCTCGGAAATAGATTATTAAATGTATGAGTTATTCATTAAGTCAGAACTAACACATTAAAGTTTATAATCATAAAACAGACACCGAAATTTAAAAAAACTAAATGTCTTTAAATTTGTTTTTCCGTGGTATACATCGGCTTTTAGGAACACACTAAAATATTTTGCACCTAATGCCGCGGTATTTTGAACACTTATTTTCTTGCTAATTTGCAAATAAAATACTCAAATCTTAAGTGTTTTCGATAAAAAATATTATCCTTTCAATATTTCAACCTAAACGAAAACTCGCGTTGTATAAAATTATTACGTAAAACACTATTTGGCAAATCGTAATACTCACGTGCATAAGGTCCCAAATGTATGAAGTGTGCTTTCGACGCCGCTCCCCGCGGCAAAATGACCGATTATTTTACAGTGTGACCATACTAAACTCTCCTTTGTATAAATAAATATGAACAGATAATTATTAATTCATTATTTTATCATGCAGACCATAAATAACTAGTAAATTGCTTTAAAAAACTGTTTTTCTAAATACATCGGAATATGATGCCATTTTTAGAACCCCTCGGAATAAGGTGCATTTACCTTACATATATAAAAGAAAATCGTGTTACTTACACTATTTATAACTCAAGAACGACTAAATCGATTTGGATAAAAATTGGTGGAAAGTAGCTTAGGATCAAGAGAGACATGGGATAGTTTTATCCAATACGTTTTTACTATTTACCGAAAAGTACTAACGGGGTCGGAAAAAAAACGGGATTGCTCGTACAAAGTCATGGGCAGAAGCTAGTTACAGTTAAATATATAAACTTACATCTCCAGTATCATTATACAGCTTCACGGCGACCACGGCTCTGAGGATGTAGTGTAGCGGCGAGGTGGGCTGCAGCGGTTCCAGCAGAGTCCTGGCTTCTATCGGCTCCCTGTTCCGAAGTCTATAGCCTGCTAGATTTAGACGAGCTTCCGGCACCACGTCTACTAGCTCTGGTAAAACCTGATAGGGAATTGTAAAGAGTTGTGTGGGTTCCTTCTGTGTGATAATCTATTATTGGACCTTAGTATTAAACCTAACTCATGATTGTGACTAATCACAATCATAAGTTACGGTAAGCGTTATATTTTGAGTTAGGTTTCAGGCCTTTTTATCCCCGAAGGGGTGGGCACAAGTGCACATTATGGCACTTAATGCCACTGTACAATGTAACACTCACTTTACACTATTTATGTTATGAGTCTCATGTAATAGGGGGTGAGCCCATTGCCAGGCACTATTCTAAACTTCGTGCTACTACCTACTGAGATTTTTTTATAAACTTAATAATATTTTGCCCGTCTCGGGAATCTAACCCGGGACCCCTTGCCTGGCAGTCGCACTTGCGATCATTCGGCCAACGAGGCAATCAGGTTTCATTTATGGTTAAGGTACAGGAAACAGAAAACTATAATACCTATGCAAAATAAGGGTTTTTATAGCCAATAATCTTATTGATATCTTCTTCTCAAATGAATATTTTTAACACGCCATTGGCTTAGTAACACTAAATTGTGCATTATTAATTAAATTAAAGCTTGTAAGAACACGGGTCTACATGCAGCGTCACCATGTTTTGATATCCTTACCGACTCGTAGTCACACCAGATTATCACACCAGTATGACAAACAGGATTTTTTTTCTCGTTTGTCACACCACTTATTTTTCTACACCATTTATTCTTAACTAGTGCTGTCCTAGAGCTAAATTAAAAATCATCAAATTATCAAGTTTTTATTAAATTGATGCCTTTATTTAATTAAATGTGTAACATAAAGTAATAATAAACTAACTATGTATAGTAATAATATGTACAAACAGGTAGTAAAAAAAAAATCATAGGGCGTCAATTATTATAATTAAGTTTATGGCGAAAAGAGAAATCAATTGGTTTGAAAAGTAAACTACATAAAAGAATCCACCCCTATCTATATCAATGGGAAAGGTGCCCAGAACGCTGGCAGCATTGCCACGTTGGATGGCAATGCTGATTCGTTGACAAAAGAAAAGCCCGGCCCTCTGGTCACGCGAAGAGTCGACGTTTACTGATATCTCGAACAACACGATGAGCGCATGTAATTTCCGATAAGGTTATTATATTTGTGCCGCTGAGGGTTTCTGCACTTGCGGCAGCCGCCCCAGCACAACCTGCCGTAGTCAGAAGATGAGATGGCGAAGGGTATCGACACATGTTGCAAACCTTTAAATTAAAGACAAAGACACTATCGAGTGTCCTCGAAATCTATCGGGCGTCCTCGATCACTTTCGAGTATCCTCGAAATCTATCGGGCATCATCGATCACTTTCGAGCGTCCTCGATCACTTTTGAGCGTCCTCGATCACTTTCGAGCGTCCTCGAAATCTATCGAGCGTCCTCGAAATCTATCGAGCGTCCTCGGAATCTATCGAGCGTCCTCGATCACTTTCGAGCGTCCTCGATCACTTTCGAGTATCCTCGAAATCTATCGGGCATCCTCGATCACTTTCGAGCGTCCTCGATCACTTTCGAGCGTCCTCGAAATCTATCGAGCGTCCTCGATCACTTTTGAGCGTCCTCGAAAACTATCGAGCGTCCTCGAAATCTATCGAGCGTCCTCGATCACTTTTGAGCGTCCTCGAAAACTATCGAGCGTCCTCGAAATCTATCGAGCGTCCTCGATCACTTTCGAGTATCCTCTAAAACTATCGAGCGTCCTCGATCACTTTTGAGCGTCCTCGAAAACTATCGAGCGTCCTCGAAATCTATCGAGCGTCCTCGAAATCGATCGAGCGTCCTCGATCACTTTCGAGCATCCTCGAAATCTATCGAGCGTCCTCGAAATCTATCGGGCGTCCTCGATCACTTTCGAGTATCCTCGAAAACTATCGGGGTCCTCGATCACTTTCGAGCGTCCTCGAAATCTATCGAGCGTCCTCGAAATCTATCGGGCGTCCTCGATCACTTTCGAGTATCCTCGAAAACTATCGGGCGTCCTCGAAATCTATCGGGCGTCCTCGATCACTTTCGAGTATCCTCGAAAACTATCGGGCGTCCTCGATCACTTTCGAGCGTCCTCGAAAACTATCGAGCATCCTCGAAATCTATCGAGCGTCCTCGAAATCTATCGGGCGTCCTCGATCACTTTCGAGTATCCTCGAAAACTATCGGGCGTCCTCGATCACTTTCGAGCGTCCTCGAAATCTATCGAGCGTCCTCGAAATCTATCGGGCGTCCTCGATCACTTTCGAGTATCCTCGAAAACTATCGGGCGTCCTCGAAAACTATCGAGCGTCCTCGAAATCTATCGAGCGTCCTCGATCACTTTCGAGCGTCCTCGAAATCTATCGGGCGTCCTCGATCACTTTCGAGTGTCCTCGAAATCTATCGAGCGTCCTCGAAATCTATCGGGCGTCCTCGATCACTTTCGAGTATCCTCGAAAACTATCGGGCGTCCTCGATCACTTTCGAGCGTCCTCGAAATCTATCGAGCGTCCTCGAAATCTATCAGGCGTCCTCGATCACTTTCGAGTATCCTCGAAATCTATCGGGCGTCCTCGATCACTTTCGAGTATCCTCGAAAACTATCGGGCGTCCTCGATCACTTTCGAGCGTCCTCGAAATCTATCGAGCGTCCTCGATCACTTTCGAGTATCCTCTAAAACTATCGAGCGTCCTCGATCACTTTCGAGCGTCCTCGAAATCTATCGAGCGTCCTCGAAATCTATCGGGCGTCCTCGATCACTTTCGAGTATCCTCGAAATCTATCGGGCGTCCTCGATCACTTTCGAGTATCCTCGAAAACTATCGGGCGTCCTCGATCACTTTCGAGCGTCCTCGAAATCTATCGAGCGTCCTCGATCACTTTCGAGCGTCCTCGAAATCTATCGGGCGTCCTCGATCACTTTCGAGCGTCCTCGAAATCGATCGAGCGTCCTCGATCACTTTTGAGCGTTCTTGAAATCTATCGAGCGTCCTCGAAATCGATCGAGCGTCCTCGATCACTTTCGAGTATCCTCGAAAAGTATCGGGCGTCCTCGATCACTTTCGAGCGTCCTCGAAAACTATCGAGCGTCCTCGAAATCTATCGAGCGTCCTCGAAATCTATCGAGCGTCCTCGAAATCTATCGGGCGTCCTCGATCACTTTCGAGTATCCTCGAAAACTATCGGGCGTCCTCGATCACTTTCGAGCGTCCTCGAAAACTATCGAGTGTCCTCGAAATCTATCGAGCGTCCTCGAAATCTATCGGGCGTCCTCGATCACTTTCGAGTATCCTCGAAAACTATCGGGCGTCCTCGATCACTTTCGAGCGTCCTCGAATCTATCGAGCGTCCTCGAAATCTATCGGGCGTCCTCGATCACTTTTGAGTACCTCGAAATCTATCGGGCGTCCTCGATCACTTTCGAGTATCCTCGAAAACTATCGGGCGTCCTCGATCACTTTCGAGCGTCCTCGAAATCTATCGAGCGTCCTCGATCACTTTCGAGTATCCTCTAAAACTATCGAGCGTCCTCGATCACTTTCGAGCGTCCTCGAAAACTATCGAGCGTCCTCGAAATCTATCGAGCGTCCTCGAAATCTAACGAGCGTCCTCGAAATCTATCGGGCGTCCTCGATCACTTTCGAGTATCCTCGAAAACTATCGGGCGTCCTCGATCACTTTCGAGCGTCCTCGAAAACTATCGAGCGTCCTCGAAATCTATCGAGCGTCCTCGAATCTATCGGGCGTCCTCGATCACTTTCGAGTATCCTCGAAAACTATCGGGCGTCCTCGATCACTTTCGAGCGTCCTCGAAATCTATCGAGCGTCCTCGAAATCTATCGGGCGTCCTCGATCACTTTCGAGTATCCTCGAAATCTATCGGGCGTCCTCGATCACTTTCGAGTATCCTCGAAAACTATCGGGCGTCCTCGATCACTTTCGAGCGTCCTCGAAATCTATCGAGCGTCCTCGATCACTTTCGAGCGTCCTCGAAATCTATCGGGCGTCCTCGATCACTTTCGATCGTCCTCGAAATCTATCGAGCGTCCTCGATCACTTTCGAGCGTCCTCGATCACTTTCAAGTATCCTCGAAATCTATCGGGCATCCTCGATCACTTTCGAGCGTCCTCGATCACTTTTGAGAGTCCTCGAAAACTATCGAGCGTCCTCGAAATCTATCGAGCGTCCTCGAAATCTATCGAGCGTCCTCGAAATCTATCGGGCGTCCTCGATCACTTTCGAGTATCCTCGAAATCTATCGGGCGTCCTCGATCACTTTCGAGTATCCTCGAAAACTATCGGGCGTCCTCGATCACTTTCGAGCGTCCTCGAAATCTATCGAGCGTCCTCGATCACTTTCGAGCGTCCTCGAAATCTATCGGGCGTCCTCGATCACTTTCGATCGTCCTCGAAATCTATTGAGCGTCCTCGATCACTTTCGAGCGTCCTCAATCACTTTCGAGTATCCTCGAAATCTATCGGGCATCCTCGATCACTTTCGAGCGTCCTCGAAATCTATCGAGCGTCCTCGATCACTTTTGAGAGTCCTCGAAAACTATCGAGCGTCCTCGAAATCTATCGAGCGTCCTCGAAATCGATCGAGCGTCCTCGATCACTTTCGAGCGTCCTCGAAATCTATCGAGTATCCTTGATCACTATCGAGCGTCTTCGATCACTTTCGAGTATCCTCTAAAACTATCGAGCGTCCTCGATCACTTTCGAGCGTCCTCGATCACTTTCGAGCGTCCTCGATCACCTTCGAGCGTCCTCGATCACCTTCGAGTATCCTCGAAAACTATCGAGCGTCCTCGATCATTAACTCAAGCATTGCATTTACACCCGGCCAGTACCTACTAGATAAGGTTGCATTATCATATGAACCACTGGACATCCACATAGAGCTTTAGTACCTATTTATTTAGACGGCCTCGTTGGCCGAGTGGTCGCAAGTGCGACGAGCAAGGGGTCTCGGGTTCGATTCCCGGGTCGGGCAAAGTATTACTGGGTTTTTAAAAATCTCAGTAGTAGCACGGAGTCTGGACATGTGCCCGGTATATAGCAATAGGCTCACCCCCTACTACATGGGACTCATAATATAAATAGTGAACAAGTAGGTGTTACATTGTATAGTGGCATTAAGTGCCGCAATGGGCACCTCTGCATACCCCTTTGGGATAAAAGGCGTGATGTTATGTTATGTTACCTATTTATTAATTAAAAGTAGAAAATATTAAAAACTCGCCAAAGGACGAAAGACGGCAAACGCCGATCGATTTTATTGGAATGTAAAGGTACTGCACTAGTAATTATCGTATACATAGTGTAGAAAAATAAGTGGTATGACAAACGAGAAAAAAAATCCTGTTTGTCATACTGGTGTGATAATCTGGTGTGACTACGAGTCGGTAAGGTTTGATATTTGCAATGTCAAATATGCATTTTCAGTTACCTTTAACGCTCCTTCGCCATTCCTAAACACAACCAGGTTATGCTTGACTAGATCTTGGCCGAAAGTGTGCTGGTCTGACGTCATCTGTTTCAGTTCATTCTCGGCTGCCTTACCGTTGTACAGTCTGCAGGTGACATCAAGTGAATCAAGTGAAACAAGTGAATTTATTTCCGCAAATAGGCTACAAGGCAGCACTTTTACACGTCAATTTTATCAAGGTCGACATTTCCTAAAGAAGAAATGCCGAAACAAACTCAGAGGTCTGTCTATTTCGAGGAGTAAACACAATTGGTTGATTTCGATCATGGTGACCAATCTATTTAATAAGCCTAGAGCATTGTGTAAGACATATCTCACCTAGCTACGGTGCAATATCGTCACTTATGCAATTTTTGTCAAAACTTAACTGATTATGAAAGAATACTCCAAATTCACCTCTTTACTTGGTGCGTTATTGTCATTTGTGTAGTAAGCAAACTGACATTGTGAGGGCATTACTGTCGTTACGGTTTTGGCGCTAATCTGGACGGCACTGGGAGGAACAACATTTCATTGTTCAGTTGCGCGCGGGCCCCCGCAATACATAAGTGACGTTATAGCACCGGAGGTACGATATTATATACAACATACACATTTTCATAATTTGATGGCACGGAAATCCGAACAGATAGGAGAGATGTCCCTTTCACATACACCACCGAATTTCTATGAAATATAATAAAGCAATGTATCGCTAGCTACATTTGTAAATTATCGCTTCTCTAGCTTCTGCCCGCGACTTCGTACGCGCAATCCCGTTCCCATAAGATTTTCAGGATTGTTTTCTATCATAAGAACCTTCTCCTAACAATAACAAACACAACAAAAAAAAAATTATGGCGTGATAACGGGAAACGGGTTTCATTTTTATATATATAGACTAGCGGACCCAACAGACGTTGTCCTGCATATCTACTTGAATCTATAAACAAAAATTCATTTAGATTAGTTCAGCTGTTTAGGATAAATAGCCTAAACATCGACTGCAGCGTCATCTGCCGGGCTGATTTGTGAATCTAAACCATTCCCAGATCCCCTTGAACACACACAAAAAATTTCATCAAAATCGGTCCAGTCGTTTGTGAGAAGTTCAGTGACATACACACTCACAGAAGAATTATATATATAAAGATAACTAACTAACTGATTTATTTACCTAAACAGATTACACGCCTTCAAGTTCCCCGCGACGGTGGAGGTAGGATGCTGAGCGAGGTAGACCCCGAGCACCTCTTGAGACACGTCGTAGTAATCCAGCTTGTAGTAGCAGAGGGCCACGTACACGTTTAGAGCCATGTACGAGCTAGAGTGACGAAAGAAGAAGAATGGAAAATGAGAGTATGGTAGAAGAATTGGTATTGTCAAAAGTATTCTCAGTAATTTAAGCTTTACTTATACGGTATCAAAGAAACGGAGCCACTGGCGTATTTTAATTTTATCGAGGCCTCTATAATTAAAAAAAAGTATGCCTTTTGTCACAAAATGCTCTCGTTTTAGAGGTAACTAAATTGCCTTTAACACGACATTTGTTACCAATTATTACCAATTAATAAAATACTTGTATCAGAAAATATTTATCAAGAACGGAAAAAGAAAAAACGCTAGTGTTTCCGTTTCTTTTCCTCTCGAGTGTTATGCTACCTATATATCTATATACCTATATGTCTATAGGTATTTTAAAATGGGAATAAATATGAAGATTAATGAATTATGGTCTTTAGATGATTTGCCTATCATACTTTATAGTCAAAGTTACGTATCTAAGGAAACGAATGTTACAAGTAGACTAGAAAGCTAGGGCTATGTTAGAAATATAGTAGGTAGGTACAATCGTACCCATCCGTAGCGGATAACATTTTGATCCACTCCATGTCGTCGTTATCATATTTTTTGTATCTGTAAGCGTGAAATATTCTTAAATAACTTATTTTATTGTTAATTAGTGACTCGCCCCGGTACTATACATATATTATACATATAAACCTTCCTTGAGAATAACTCTATCTATTAAAAAACCGCATCAAAATCCGTTGCGTAGTTTTAAAGATCTAAGCATACATAGGGACAGACAGACGGCGGATAGCGACTTCGTTTTATACTATGTAGTGATGGAAGCAGCAGCTTATCTGGCTTTGGTTTGGTATTGTAGAGATAAAATTGTAAATAAAAATGAGACCAAAAATTCCTACTTTTGTAGTTTCGTTCATAAAAACATACACTATACTATGTATTTCTGAACTTACCGTCTATCCAGCAAGAGCTTTTTATACACATCAATGGCCTCCTGATAATGTGCCCTCAAGTAGTGGACTGAGGCCAGGCACAGCTGGTCTTCAGGCACATCTCGTAATGTCGCATGGGCTTTCATCAGAGACTCCTCGTCACCAAGCTTGTGTGCCAGGTGGAAAAGGAGGCGAGTCTGCAATAAGCATTGGAGAAGTCATAGTCAAAGTCAACAGCATTTCTTTATATTAATCCTTAATGCTAACACTTTTGAAATGTCAAAATTGAAATGTCCGTCAGTCTGGATGTCAGTGAAGCTAGGTGCTCGTTTCAGACTATAATTAAATTAGCCACAGGACGTATTAGTTATATTAGATCTTGATCTATGATCATCTTGATGTCCATTGCTAAATAGGTGTCGTCTGAAGACTTCCAGATCTGGGGGTTGCATGATCAGTCAGCAGCTTCCTTTATTAGGTCGTCTATTCACAATATCGGTGGACGTCCTACGACCTACGAGCTAAGGACGTGTACATGGCCTACATTCGTAAACCTTTCTGCCCCATCGGCCGTTGATTCTTCGAGCTATTTGTCCCGCCCACTACTACTGCAGTTTGCTATATACGAATACTAATAAATAATAATTAAATTGTGTTTACTTACCTTCAACGAACATTTCGGTGCTTCCTCCACAGCTTCTTGTGATTCCTGGTACATACCTAAAAATCAATTGTCGTATAGGATTTTTTTTAAAATCATTTGTCTTTGTATTAGAACAAAGATAACTTATTGCCTTTATTCAAAACTTAGCAATAATTTCATCGCTAACAAGAGACTAAAGTAAAATGAATAAAATAAGAACCTAAATAAAAATAGCAAACAGCCACATCCATAGCTATGTAGTCGGAGACGCGCGCATCTAGATTGTCCCGCGTGCGCACGCGTAGATAGACGTCCAGAGCGCGGCGGTACTCGCCCAGGTGGAACCAACACCACGCACTCCACACGTCCGGCCACACTTCTGCGTTGCCCTCGTGTTTGAGGAACTAGGGCAACAAAAATTAATAAAAAACTTTTCTAAATCGATTAATTATAATCGGTTATAATCGGGTTCTTCTTGAACAAGGATACTATATTAGCAATTCTAGATTACGCTAGTAATACCAGTTATAGGTAACCATAGTTCGCCCTCCGTATTTGTTTAAAACAGTACGTAAGTTAGGTACTTCATTCTCATAAAATATCACTTGGCAAGGATCTGCTTACCTCAAGCATAGTGAGTGCGCCGACATAATCCCTCTTCAGCAGAAAGTCCTCCAATTCTGGGAAGCTTTTCTTAGCTGAACTACTGCTTGTGTTTGTACGGGTCTCCGTAGCTGGCTTTGATCTTGATAGGATCTACGCATGTAATACTAGAAATTAATTAAGTCCCTACCCATGAACTAATAAACTGCGACATTGATTGAAATGAAAACAAAAATATGTACTTATAACACTCGTCGTATACATTTCTAAATAATAAGTTTACAACAATGTTTATTTCCGATTTTACTTTTAAATAAATAATATAGCAGCTATTTTTAAATGCTTACCATATTTATTTTATTTTCTTCAATTTACTTGTTTACTTCGCAACGATCCCGCGCTTTTGTTGACAACGCGTTGCCATAGCAACGACATCGAGCAAAGAGGTGCGATGATAATTTCCAACCAAAGACAAAGCAGAATAAAATTATGAAAAAAAAACCGTTGTCTAGCAACAAATAAACTGTTGATTTCGCTGACAATTTTTTGATTACCAATTTTCGTTTTCAATCGGGTGCTTCAAATATTATCTTTAATTCTACATTGTTTTTTTAATAGCTTATAAAGTTAAAGCAGCCGAGATGTCGGCCAAATCGGATTCTATGCCGTGTGTGTGTACGGAGGAGAGTACAACTGAAGAATCCTTGGTCAGCTTGCACTGCGAGTGTCCTCGGGATGAGCACGACATCGTCATCCACGAGGAAACATGTCTCTTGTTCAGGAGCGAGAAGATCACTTTCTATCGTGTTAGTTTTTTTTATAATAACTTCATTTGATATTTTCACCAGTTATGTCTTCAATTCAAACTATTATAAATTGAGCCTATTAGTCAATGGGGAGGGGGCTATGCTCAGTGGTGGACGTGTTGTGGCCGATATGATGAGCCTGAGTCCGAGCCTGTCACCGACTAACGAAATTGAAAACCCCAACAATACTTTACCCAAGTCCACCAACGAGGCCATATTGACCGTATTAGCCACTATAATTATTATAATATTTATGTCTCCAGGAGCCGACCTGTGAATGTGACCCGGCGACGGCTGGGGCAGGAGACTGTCCATGCTGCGGGTGTCCCATCGACCAGTGCCGCTGCAATATGGTCAGCCGAGAAGCTTATGACGAGTTCGTATCTAATTGAATCTGAGTTTTATAATAGTTTAAATTTTCTATATATATTGTGTTTAGTAAATATTAAATCGCACTAAGTATGTACTTGCCCATTTTTGCATATAATATGTCACCATTATACCATTACAAGTAAGGACTGAAAAAGGGCATCTCTATTATTATCATTCTAATTTTCAGAGACAATTTCCAAACTGTGATATGTACGTACTTAGACCAAAAGTTCTTTTTGCCTGGTAAGATAATCTCATTCGATTCGAAATCTACAATTGGGTACTTGCAAACTAGTCATATTCAATACTTTTTTCGAACTGTCAAATACGAAAGTTTTGTATGAATTTTGTACGAGATTGTGTATAGTGACGTCACGTTTTTTAACATCAAACAGTATACTTATTTCTTAAAAATTTTGCTGATAAAATACTATTTTTTGTCTTTATCAGATGGCGCAGCAATCGCGGAATAGATGCGATGCCAGCGGTGCTGGAGGCAACGCATCCTCTGATGCAGAAGTTCCAGGAGACCCTCAAACAGTTCCTCATCAAGGAGAACGCACTCGCTGAAGAACAGATTCTCAACCTTGTAAGTTGGTTTTATAATGGAGAAATCTATTTTGTGAATACATCCACTGGTAGGTAATTGATTTTCGGTAGAAAGTGTTAAGTGTGGCGTGAGTGTGTGCCATGATTCGGCATGAATGGGCCGGCTCGACCGGAGTAATACCACGGCCTCAATGAAAACTGACGTGAAGCAACGCTTCCGTTGTGTTTCGTCGTGTAAGTGAGGTTACCGGTGGCCCCCAATCTCCCCAATTCCTGAATCCCAAACAATCCTCAAACTCCTAATTCCTAAAAGGCAGGCAACGCACTTGTAACGGCTCTGGTGTTCCAGGTGTCCTTGGGCGACGCGATTGCCTACCATCAGGTGATCCGTCCGCTCGTTTACCGGCTTATCCTGTAAAAAATTAAAACGCTCTAAGTACTAATTCAAATTGGATTTTAGAAGAAAGACGAATGAAACGTTGATACGTAACCTGGAGTACTTGAATTGTTCTCATGAATTCTCTAAATGAGAATTGGCATGCATGCAAATGCAAAGTTATTTTCTAATTCACTTTAAAGTTAAAACTGAACTTAATTAGGTTCAGGGTGCTTACTCTTGAAACCAATATCAATGCAATTTCAATCCAATAAAATCTCAATAATTAGGTATGCAAATTGCAATGTCAAAACTATACAACCCTTATCGTAGCTGTTAAAATAGCATTACGACTATAAAGCCAAACTCAATACTATTTAGTTCATGAAATATCCACACAATACGGATGTAAGGGGCGCTAGTGTTGCAACTCAAGAGTACGAAATTTAACAATGTCGATCGATCGGAATTGGATTCAAGAGTAAGCGCCCTGGTCAATCATTCTTTTAATATTAAAATATTACTGATATTAATGTTCTTTATATTTACAGCGTGAAGAATTAAAGCAGCAAAAGCAGGAATATGATAAGGACTTGGAAGCCATCTACAAGAGTGACCATGACACCAACTCGCAAAGGGTACATACAGTACCTATTAATAAACTTAAATGTAACATTGGTACTTGCCAGGTTTCGAACTTGTATGGTTGTGCCCTTATGCTTCAGAAGCGGGCGAGAATCAATATATTTGTAGCTAATCTATAATACGTGCTTTACAATTTATGTTAGGTACTTGATCCATATCTGTTTGACTAAAGATTGTAGCTACTTAAAATAAGACATGTAAGATTTAAGTTTTGAATTTTCCTCGTATTTAATTTGAAGTATCTAAACGATTCTAATTTGAAGTATTCAGATATATCGTAGTTCTATCTATAGCTAATTCTGTGAGATTAAAACCTACCTTGAAAACTTTTAATCATAATTCGTTGATGTAGATACTTATAGAAGAATACGAAGCTTCGCTAGCACAGCGCACGCTAGAACGCGAAGCAGCTGAGAAGCGAGCCCGCGAGGCACAGGAGGCTCATAAGAAAGTAAAGGCAAAGCTGGATGAAGATATAATTAGAGGTAGGCGGATGTTTGATTTGGACCTTAACCATCAATTGGCTAATTAGTTACCGTTTATTTTAAATATAGAAGGTTGTTCCCGCCATGTCAAACCATTTACAAAATGTTGAAAATTTGTTTTATAACCGACTTTAAAAAAAGAGGATCTCAATATGGCCAGTATGTATGTATGTATGTTTGTGCACGATTGTCTCGCAATTAGCTGAACCGATTTTGATGCGGTTTGCAAAAAAGAGTTTTTTATACTTAGGAGAAAGTTTAAGTACCTATATTAATTAACCAACTTCAAAAAAGAAGAGGTTGAAGTTGGTTCTTTTAAATGTAGTTTTTTCCTTAATTTTTTATAAAATCGAAACTTATAACGTCACAGCATTTTTCAATGGCTGAAAGGGTGATTTATTTTTTAAAAATCTTTAGATTACAATTAAATATTAAAGTTCCTCTGAACTAACGAAATATTGATATAAGTAATACAAATAAGAGTGTAAAGTATGCCAATGGGATTTCAAAGAAGAACACATAAACGTTACAATATTCTTTTAACAAAACACCTTTCCTCATTCATATATTTTGTACGTATCCAGAACGTGAAACCACAGAAGAGATGGAAGCACTGAATGCGTTGTGCCAGCAGTTGGAGTCGTGGCGGAACGAGACGGACTCCGACCTGACTGTCAGCCAGCGCATGTCTGACAAGATGAGGGCTGAGAAGCGAGCTATCGCTGCTGAGAAAAGGCGGCTGGTTAGAACAAAAAATATAATAAAAAAAAACTTATACGCCTAATGGCATGATGCACCAAATACACAGAAAAAATTAGTAAATACAAGATGAACAATAAATAAATCAACAAAAAAATAAATAAAAGGAAGTAATAAAACAAGGTAGCAACATGTCCATTCCGAAAGGGTAAGATGAACCTTGCTACAAATACTTGTTCTTTGTTTGGGCACAGATGGTGATTTGTTATATAGTTACACATGCATTTGATACACACATGATCTGGTAGGTAAACAGTATTGATGTGCCTTCAATGTTTTAAATTTCACACAAAAGGTACGATACGGCGGAATAGGAGGTTAAGATATTACTGGTCTTCCTTTTGCGCGGGGCCCGTAGCAAAATGTGGTTACTACAGATTCTAGATCTCACATACATCAATAAGAAGAAGATAGATAAAACAACTTAGCCAGTTTTCTATTTATTTATTTGTCTTGTCTCAGTAGCACGGAGTCTGGAATTGTGCCCGGTATATGGCAATAGGCCCTATTACATGGGTCTCATAACATAAATAGTGAAAAGTGGGTGTTACATTGTACAGTGGCATTAAGTGCCGTGATGTACACCTCTGCCTACCCCTTCGGGGATAAAAGGCGTGATGTTATGTTACGTTATTTATTTATTAAGTCTTTAATGTATACAATTTGATTACAAAATGGCACATAAGGCGTTTTATCTGCTTTTCGCAGGATATGTTTCTGTTCGGGTTGAGCAATGAGGTCTGGAAGCTGGAGTCCAAGCTGGAGATGTTCAAGAAACAGCTAGAGATCAAGAACTCGGAGATGGAGAAAGTTAACGATAGAGTAAGTTTTCAAAACTGTTTTTGGAAAAACAACTTGTATTTGTGATTTGTTTAACAAATGGCATGATAAGTTTGGTGGTTCAAATTTTGTTTCGTGATACCTAATCTAGGCTAAATGTTTAATTTTGTTATAACTAAGGTTTTTAAAGTCCTATTAAGTCTTTAATTTTATGTTCCCTAAAATAAGAATGTTAATTTCGTTAGTAGTAGTTTTTTTATTAACTAAAATTATATTGTTCTCGTTCATTTTTGTATCTATAGTTTTTATTATCACTTAAGTAATTAAATGTTGGTTAACCTATAATTGGCGACTGTATAAGCCTAAATACTTATTGTTACTTTCATTATCACTTAATACTATGTATATAGAAGCTGTCGGTATACCTATTTAAATAAATAAAATAAATAATTGGCTATAGATTGTTTGTAAGCAATTGTTTAAGGTTTGTAATTTTGTAACTTTCTTCTTGGGAATGCTTCTGGAAATGGTTTTTCTACCATTCTTTCTTTAAAACAATGTAGATTAAACTTCTCTTTCGACAGGTTACAGCATATGCAGCTGAACTGGAAGACTTGGAACTGGACAAGCGTCGCCTGGTCTCCCTGTGGAACTCCGTCATTGTGAACATCACGCAACGTGACAAGGTCTACGACTCCGTCCGAGATGATTACCAGTTAGTGTGCTTTTATTGGGTTTTTATCAAACTCACGAGCAAGCGTCGAAGAATATCGCTTTTATGAAAATAACCACAATTAATGAAAAAGGAAGATATTTGTAAATCTGTCTATATTATACTTAGTCAACGCGCCAGTGAAAATTTGAATCGAACTTAGTAAATTAATACAAAATTACATAGCCTTAATTTATTATGTGTTCTTAAATCACGCAGAACTTTGCAAGACAACTACCGCACGCTAATAAACTCTTTGGACATAACCAAGAAGGTTGTGATGGAGGAGATGAACAAGGGCAAGGAGATAGCCCTCAACAAGGACAAGCTCATCTACGACATCGAACACGCTACTAAAATTCGTGAGTGCCTTCTGTAATACTACTGCCCTTAAATTATTATGTTTTCGGCTTACTCACGTAATAATTTGACGAGGAATTCGACTAGTAGCTGAGTAGCAGCGCGACAGTTGCCGCGTCACGGGTCGCGAAATGCTGCTCATGAATATGAGCCTCTAGCATGGCTTGAAACTAGTCGAGTTCCTCGTCAAATTATTACGTGAGTAAGCCGAAAACATAATAATTTATTTAGTATGTCTCACGAAAGTTACAATACATCTACTGCCCTTATTTATACCTTGGTCTTGCTTGTGTTGATTGAAAAAACTTTATAGCACCCCTCAGTTCTAACTTCTAAAAATATCTATAAATAGAATTGTTAGGTTTTTACTAATACTCAACGGGTTTGCCTAATGCTTAGTTCTCCACGCCGAACACCAACTCGCCATTCGTACCTATTCAATGGCATCCCGCGATTTAAAGACTTGCCACGACCTATGGCTCTCGCGATTACCAATGTAAATGAAATAACTATAAATAGTCTTTTATCGGGTCTAATGATCGATCTACAAAGTTTATTCTTTACAGATGATACGGAGTACGCTAAGCGGCAGAACCTAGAAACGCTTATCCAAGAATTGACTGAGTCTATAGAAATGACAGAACGGGATCAAGAGATGATTAAATCTGTATGTAGCCATCACCATATGACTCTAAAATAAAGAAAAGAAACACCATTTTACACTAAAGAAATCAATGCATTAACGCTTGTCCAAATTCGTCTTGGTTCAAAAAAGCAATCAAATAACTCATTTTATGAATATTTGTTAGTAAACTCGAAGTAGAATCTATTGTCCCTTAATTTTCCAGGAGAACCAAACAATGCGGAATATATTAAAAAGCACGGAGAAGGAACTGGATAGAAGGTTGGAGTATAAGCTAAAGATGGAGAATGAGATCCTGTTGAACCTGCAGGAGTGCCTACTCAATGACAAGGCTGTGGAGTCCATGGCCAATGGGATTAGGAAGATGAGGGAGGTGGCAAGGAAACAGGTGATGATATGAATCTTCTAATATAATAGATGTAATGCTAATGTAGGTACGTTCGTTTTAATGATTACAACTTACAACTAATTTATACGTCTTCATCGTAAATAGGAACATTAATTAACATAACGGGATTTTCATTCTCAGGAAATATCCCTAATGTCAATGGAGAACCAGCACGCTCGCATACTCTTAGAAATCGAGATAATGCGAAACCGTCAAGCGAAGAACGCAGCGGTGCTGGAAGAGACCGAAGCTCTGATGAAACAGAAGGAGCAAGAGATTGATCTGCTGCAGGCTGAGTATGATAACAAGCTGTCGGTCCTGACGAGGAAGCAGAGGGAGCAGGATATCGTCACCAAGAAATTTATCGCATTGAAGGAGATATTTGATGTGAGTGTAAAATAATGTGATGATGTAACGTTTGTTGTTGACTGAAGAGGTAGACAGATGGACAAAGCATTTAAGGCACTTCAGTTACGTTATTAATCTTTTGTGATTAAGTGCGGGAGAGCCATGCTTGTGTACAAATGGGCCGGCACGACCGGAGTGATATTACTTCCTCACAGAAAACGTGAAACAACGCTTGCGTTGTGTTTCGTCGTGTGAGTGAGATTACCGGAGGCCCAATTATCCTCCCACCTCTTCGCAATCCCCAACAATCCTCAAATTTCTAATCCCCAAGAGGCCGGTAACGCTCTTGTAATGCCTCTGGTGTTCCGGATGTTTATGGGCGGCGCCGATTGTTTACCATTAGATGATCCGTCTGCTCGTGTATGGGATTATAAATTAAACATTGTCATACAATCCATAAAGACTCGAGACCTCGTGCTTTACAATGACGCAGAACTTTGTAAACGCTGCTGTGTTAAATGTAACATTTAAACGCAAATAATTCCACTACAGATGAAGTCTCCCCAAGAGCGTCGTATCGAGGGTCTGGAGAAACAGATCAAGTGTCTGCGGGAGCGTACGGAGGTGATGCAGCACGAGTGGCTGCGGCAGCAGGGCCACGTCGTCAAACTGGCAGACCAGCACCATGTCATGGTCACAGACATCAACCTTATTAATAAACGTTAGCAATCATGTTCCTTTAAATTTAATTCAGAAACTTTCAAATTATTATCCTATAAAATTATTCCAAGTGGAAAGTTTAACTTAAATGTAGCAAACAAAAATATGTATATCTATGTATTTAGTCATGAACTCACACCTTTCAGGGTAAAGACCGAAATAGAGCTATTAGAAATAATTAAATAGAGTAAAATGTAAACGTGCACCACAATTGTGCTGCAACTTTATTCTTACGAGAATAGCAATGTAAATAGCAATGTAAAAAGGGGATGCAATAATAGAAAGTATTTCCAAACCTACCCACGTTAGGGAACCAAAATCCATTTTAACCTAAATGCCTCTCTTTTACAGAGATCCAAATCTGTGAGCAAAAAATAATGCGTATCCAAGCGGAGTCCGACACGGTGGTAGCAGACCGGAACCGCGTGGAGCGCTCGCTGCGGACCTTGCGCGGGAGACTTGAGGTACTGGAGCGGACGCGCAAGGACGCCACCGAGAGGAACGAACACGCTCAGAGAAGCAACGTCGCCATATCACACGAATATGCTGCTAATCTCAAGGTAATTGCGAAATAAACACCGTGAGATGAATGGACGGTTACATATGACAATATTTGGTATATATATATATATATGTTTTTCTAAAGCGAGGTATGATTATCATATTTTTTTTTATTTCGATCTTGTTAGGGTTGGTTTGTATTTTTAAACGTTGCCCTACACTAAGATTTCTCTTGTGTCGCGGGTGCGTTTACAAATATACAATATCACATACACATGACACCCAGACCCGGAACAATAATCTGTGGTTCACATAGAGTTGCTCCGTGCGGAAATGAAACCGGCTACAAGTTACACGGCATAGCCATGGTACTCGTATGATATCATTTTTTTTATTTACAATTGACATAATACATAGCCCGTGGCTTCTCCCGCCTTGGGGAAGGCGAGAGGGAGTGTCAGGCTCTTACTGACTAAAAACCACCCCGTTCCTACTCCTGCTCTTTGAGCCGGAGCCCCGGCAACCCGTTAGGCCTTTCGCGGCTCCGTATCGGGCATCGGCCCTATTGGGCCCCATCTTTGGTGGTCCACTGCTGGACTACGGACTTCTACTACAAACTCAACAATCATTTTCAGAGTTTGTTATAAATATTTACGCTCGGATGGCGACCTGGAGATCGAGGTTAACTAATATTATTAACTTCATGATACCTAAGCATTGGCAGTTAAGGTTTTAAAAAAATCTCACTACTAGCACGGCGTCTGGAATTGCGCCCGGGATATGACAATAGGCTCACCCTCACGGGACTCATAACATAAATAGCGAGTGGTTGTTATATTGTACAGTGGCGTTAAGTGCCGTAATGTGCACCTCTGGATATCCCTTCGGGGATAAAAGGCGAGGTGTTTGTTATGTTATGTATGTGATACCTAAGCTTTGCTTTAATATTTCTTTCTATCTACATGGTTGGTTGCTTTCACAGGATGCCGAAACAGAAATAATCCAACTTGAAGATGAAATAGAGCAGTTGGACAAAGAGAAGATGAATCTCACACAAGAATTAGATCGAGTTCAGAGGGAGGCACTCATTTGGCAGAGGAAGGTTGGTACTATCATCAATATAAATGATCGACAACTATATATTTTCATGGTGGATATTCCTTTTTTATCTTGTATATTTTTCGTTTTCAGGGAATATTAGCAGTAGAACTGAAGAAAAGCATGACGGCTGCAAAGTCGCTGAGTGGTGAAATAGGACAGATGAGGGCTGAAATACACAGGATGGAGGTTAGTACAAGTAGGAAAAAATGGAAAACAGTTTTTTAACGTACATAAACAAGCTCTAGGCGGCTTAAACTCCATCGATGATACTTTCCTCCAGATTTATCCGATATTTCCCGCTTAGGTCCGTCGAGAACAACTCCGTCGCACCAGTGAGAAGCTGGCTGATGACTTGGCGCTCTTCGTGACACGTCGAGACACCGCCATGGAGAAAACGAGGGCTGCTGCAGCCGTCGAGAAGTCACATGGAGGTTCCAACACTTCGCAGTCTACTTACCATCACAAATTGAGACTTGCTAAAGCTGATGTGAACCGAGTTACTAAGGTAACTTTAATAATTATTAAGAAAAATAGTTAAGTTCTGGTTAGAGCTCTCATTTTTTAAAAGCTAAGTTTAATTAAATTGAATGCAAGTCTTGATATAGAAACAACCAGGACTTCGCTCGATATCTCTGGCAACATGGCGTGACACAGGTCTCCTACTCGCGCGATGTCGCCATATGTCAGATGAAGTCGGTCGACTTCACACGACATGTCGCCAATACATGTCGTGGGACTTTTGTCCCCTAGTGTATCCTTGGCTTTATGTCCGCGCGGGTATGACTTTATAACTTCAACTTAAGCTAGACGTAGGTAGTGGTAGTACCTGAGCATTTAACAACTTTTTTCAATTACCTAACCTGTAATGAATGGTATTATCTTGGTTCCAGGAAATAGCAGACGCGAAGGCTCAAATGGAGCAATTGATGAAGGACCAGGAGCGTCTCGACCGCGAGCTAGCCGAGGCCAACGCCAAGAACTCGCAGATGGAGGAACGCGTCGCGGAGATCATCAAGGAGACCATGGCCACTGAGCGGACCAAACATTGGGTGAGTGTCGGTGTACATGCAGTGTAGTTGTTGGTAACGAGTTGAAGTGTCAATAATTTCATTTCATTTCACAAACCATTCCAACTACTTCTATTCTAAGACTAGACTAGATCGTTATTGCTTTAGAAAATTGGTGCCCAACTCCATCTGATTTACTAAAATGACTATTTCCCTATTTCGCAGCTCCTTGAACGCGTAGTCCGAGCGCAACGCTTCGGGACTGAGCTTGCTACTGCTATAAAGCGGCAGTCAGTCCGCTGTAAGAAGCCGAAAGACCATGTTTTAGCAGACCACGCCCAAGCGAGGAAGTTGAATGAACGTCTGCGATACATTGTGGGAGTGCTGGAGAACGAGTATCCACACCTTGAGGATAAGCTTGAATGTATATTCAACACATTGAACATATTCTCTCCAGGAGGGAGTCCCGGCCTAGCTGCCTCCGATACCTGTAGCTTCATGGACAGAGGTTTCGTCATGACTGATCAAGACATTCTTGATGCCGCCAAGGCAGAAATAGGAATCCTTCCTGAGGAGCAGGGCAACCAACTTGAAGAACTGCAAGAGCAGACTTGAATCCAGTTATTGACCTACTCTCAATTTTTAATCTTTATTGTGTTTGTGTGATATGTGTTGTGTAATAAACTGTGTTTTAAATTACTAAAGCAGCGTCTATTTCTCAAAAGAAGGCGGTTTGCGAAAATTGGGATACAATTGGGTATTTTCCTGGGTCAAAAATAAATAATTTTGATTTTTAATCCAATTAAATGTTCTTAAAATAATTACAATTTCATTCATATATTTGACGATTTACTAATTTTCGATTTATTCTAGCAATTTTTTCAGAAATAAGTTTGTTATTTGACTCGAAAATATGATGACGTCATAAGTTAGTTTTTGGTATAAAATTCATATAACAATATAATTTTTGACGTTTCGATAAAAGTATTGAATTTGATTAGTTGTAAAATAACGTATTCCACGATATGTGATGCTGAAGGTTAGTATCTAAGAAATTTCGATCAGGAAATTCCTTATTTGGAAAAAAACAAAAATGTTTATAAATCTCATAGATTTTATTTTTATAACATAAATAAAAGTCAAACGATTTGTATATAACCCAACATTACTTATCTTCAAACAATATGTACTTCAAGCATATATTTATTTAACGGTTTTAAAGTAATAGTATAACCACACCAAGGACGAATGTTTTAAAGCCATTCTGGTTGGTCTACCCATCACAGGAATAAAATCCATTAATTAGAACAATAGTAAATAGTAAAAAAATATAACACAACCTCTCAGATGCAGTCTGAAGTGCATTGCAAGTTATGTTGCTTACTTCATGGCTATTTGATTGATAGGCTACTATCGAAATTGTATCAACTTCTCAAAGCAATAGATAATTAAAAAATAATCATACTCTCATCCATTGATTTGACAATTTACCTACGTTTGGATATTTTCTCGCTAATTTTATGGAAATAAGTATGCTATTTGACGCAGAAATATAATGACGTCATAAGTTGCGATCCAATACAAAATTCATAGAAAAGTATCGTTTTGGACATTTTAATAAAAGTAGTGAATTTCGACTACCTGTCACTACCGTATTAGTATGTCGCCACATCAAAATTTTAACGCCACAGTTACCAAGACGGATCTAAATTAACAAATATCTACCAGATTTACAACAACAAATAACGAATTTTAAAACTATAATATTTATAACAATCTAAACAAACAAATAAAATAATTTATCTTTTCCATAATATAGAAAATAGTCATCAATAATAATTTAGTTTCCAATTGATTATTGTTATTCGTATTCAACAATTTTAACCGAATTGGTCCAACCATTTTCGAGATAAAGACGCTATGGCGCTGGTCAATCACGACTTTGAACTTAGAGCACCTTTGTAAACTAAATTAAAACTGTATATGACACGGTGCGTTCACATTTAGCTAATGAGCCACTAGATTTGGACGCACCGATATAAATAAAGAAGGTTCGTAAGTTAAAGATACAACGTTTGCAAAAACGTAAATACAAAGTTTTCATAGATTCAAACTGCTAGGTATAGTAGACATAGGCTTGTAGGAATACAGTACGAAGAAACAAACGATATATATAACTAGTTTTGTAAATGTTAAGTAGGTAAAATAGCTCATGTCACATAGAATAGAACATGCCCGTTTGCCTAGACTTGAGCAGAACGAACGCAACAGTTCATGACGAAAGTGTTCATAGGTAAGTACGATGATTGAGGAAGCCGTTTAACTCTTTGAATACCGTCATTATAGACACAATTAAAGAACAATAGGACGGTACTCAAAGAGTTAAATCCCGCTAGTATCCTTAACTTTTACAAAACTTCTAAACTTGTACCATATGTAAAATTACACTATATAGATGGCGTTACCGGCGAAAAATATTCCTTAGAATACTGTGAAAGTGGTGTAACTTAGTCCTTGTTAGGCGCTGATGAAATTCTTCTCGTGTGCTGTGTACTCGTGCCGCTTGCGATGATCTGACCGTCCGAACTTGATGCCGCAGTACTGACAAGGGTAGCGCTTCACCTTGGTGTGACTGACCATGTGGACATTTAGGTAGCTGACGGTAGAAGGATGAAATTAGTACTGACTTAGATATTTTTAATTCAGTACTCGTACTTTAACCATTAGTAATGGAAGTCGATTAACAAGAAACCAATTAATGAACTATTTATTTTTACACCTAGAACTTTAAGTAGGAGTTACGTATGGGCGTGAGATGATATGTGAGGTGCGAGCATATTTTAAAATTTCGTGACCTATTATCCCCAAGGTTTCCGCATAACCTAGGGATTATGGCCACCCCTCATCCCGCCAACAAACCAATAGATGACGATGGTAATACACTTGTGTGCAAAAAAAACAGCCGCTAACGTTTTTTAATTTTTATTTTATAGAACCTTCTATAAAAAATCTTTTTACAACAAAATGCTCTCATTTTAAAGGTAACTAAATTACGTTTTTTACTACATACGTTACCAATTAATAAAATACTTGTATCAGAAAATATTTATCAAGAAATGGAAAAGAAAATATGCTAGTGGCTCCGTTTGTTTGCTCCCAAGTGTAGATAGTGCTAGAAGGTTAATGCAAAGTTTACTCACTTCCTTTTTTTGAAGGACATACTGCAGAGAGTGCAATTAAAGGCTTTCTCCTCTGAATGGATCTCTCGGTGACTCTTGAGGATCGTAGTGGTGGAGAAAAATTTGCCACATTCTGGACATTCATACGGCTTCTCTTTGGAATGGCTCCTATAGAATAAAGACAGTATAAAATAGCGACGTGAATAGTGTTATTTAGGCTAGTTTTAGTGTCGCGCTGACTGCACGCTGACCGTCGGCGCTGATAACCGAGCCATGTGATCTTCTAGGAACCATGCGCGCTGATAGCTACGCGTCATTCAAAAACGCTACCTAGAAGTTCATACATTTTGGCTGTCAGCGCTGACGGTCAGCGTGCAGTCAGCGCGACTCTAAAACCAGCCTTAGGTATATACCATTTTCAAGTCTATTGCTCATATTATTAAAGTTGCAAATCTGTGGAACCTATTTTGTAATCTTACCTTAAATGTACTTGTAAATGATATTTCTTGAAGAAGCTCTTAGAACATAATTGACATAGGTGCGTCTTTTCCTTGTCGTGTACTTGACGCCTGAAATAAAATGTATCAATTTATAAATAATGCACACATTAATTCACTAATTAAAGTAACAACTGTTAGTTTTTCAAACGTATTGCACAAGCTGAGTACAAAATCTCAAATTGATTGGTAAAAAATTATTTCACGATTTTTACATAAGTACCTTTTCCAAATCACAACTGAAAAAAGTAACAATTGGGTACTAGCGTTAATCAAAAATAAATTATTTCGTCTGTTGAATACAATAAAATATTAAAAAATAATCACACTTTCATTAATTGATTTTATGACCAACTTAATTTTAGTATTTTTAAAGTAAATTTGCAAGATATAAGTATGCTGTTTAACGCTCAAAAAAGTGACGTCACAATATACAATCTCGTACAAAATTCATAGAAAAGTGTCGTTTTTGACAATTCAAAAAAAGTATTGAATTTGACTAGTTGGCAAGTACGCAATTCCCCAATTGGGTTTAGATTTAGATTTTCTAGATCTTATTAGATTCTTATTACACATTTACATTTTTTATATTTCTGGTAGTCGCATAGAGCCTAGAATTGCATATGACTCAATTAATGATAGTAAAAAGTGAGTGTTAAATGAGTTAATCCTTTTGATTTGAATAAAATGTATGACGTATGTACTTAAAAATTGAAAATAAAATACGAAAGACAAACGAGACACACAATATCTTTTGTACAGTCGGGTAAAAATAATGTATTTTTTATAATATTTTATATTATATAGTTTTTTTACTTACTTATGAATAAGCATTCTTTGTTTACAAGAAAACTTTTTATCGCATTCCGTACAGGGGAAGGGGCGATCTCTGGTGTGTGACGTCATGTGCAGGTCTAGCGTAGACTTGGAAATGAACCTGCGACCACAGGACACGCAGTAGAACGGTAGCGAGGAGCGATTGTGTATCAGGCGTATGTGCTGTTTGAGATGTGTGACCGCTGTCAAATACAATGAGATTAATTAAATAAGTAGGTAAATTAAGAATTATAAACTTAACATAACATAATATAACATCACGCCTTTAATCCCCGAAGGGTTAGGCAGAGGTGTACATTATGCAATGTAACACCCACTTTCACTATTTATGTTATGAGTCCCATGTAATAGGGCGTGAGCCTATTGCCATATACCAGGCACAATTCCAGACTCCGTGCTACTACTGTGAATTTTTTGAAAAAGCCAGTAATACTTTGCCCGGCCCGGGAATCGAACCCGAGACCCCTTGCCCGGCAGTCGCACTTGCGACCACTCGGCCAATGAGGCAGTCATAACCTTCTAAGAAAGAGCAATTATAAACTTCTAAGGAAATATTGTTTTGTCTTCTAAGTTCAATGTGAAGATTTGAACTTCTTAGCTAATAGGACAGCTCTGAATGGGGTCGAACATTGTGTAGGAAGGGGACTTTTGGCCAATTACTGCAGCTGTCAAATAATAAATAGCCAATTAAGGTGTGACACTAGCTAATACCCTATTGGACGCAGAATGAGAGGGCACGCTAGCGCCATCTAATGAGTAGAAATACGATAGGCCTCATAAGGCCTCATTGTACTAGGTGAGTGGTATCAAACTCCTACTTGTGTGCATGGAAATCCTTATAAGATTTTTTGGTTTTCCCCAAAGTAGCCTATATTCTAATGTTGCCATAGTATTGCCATAGTATATTAATAATGATACTATAAAAATCCTAGTGTGGGGCAATCCCCACTCTAGGATTTTCTCCTGTGTCGTGGGTGCGTTTACTAACATACAAGTTCACATACACATGACACCCAGACCTGGAACAACAATTTTGTGCATCACACAAAGAGCTGCTCCGTGCGGGAATCGAACCCGCGACGCGTTGCGTGGCAGCCTGTTGCCTAACCACCGCACTTACCGTGTTGTCAATTTATACCAATCACATCATAAAATGCGGGTTGAACTTATGTATTATCTTATCAATCATCAAGAAAACTAAAAAATATATATTATTATTATTTTCTGTAAATTACTTACTTTTATTACATATCTCACATTGCTTTTTTAATCCTAAATGTTTTATCTTGTTGTGTTTGTTTCGTGCACTGTGGCTGGAGAAGACTTTGTCACAGCTCTTGCATTTGAAACGTTTGCGGCAGGACACTGGCATGTGGAGGTACGAGTGAGCCTTCAGGTCCTTCACTGCTTTGCCACATTCTTCACATATTTGTCTAACAGGATCCGAGCTACTCTTAACAACAACATCTTTCTTTTTCTTTTTTTTCTTTAGTGGTTGTTCTTGAAACCAAATACAGAATTAGTAGGGCAGAGAAGAGAAGATGAAGCCACATTGGCCAAATAATTATATAATTTAGAAACTCATTTTTTGTGTTGAATGAAGTTATGATGTTATAGAAAATATATAAAAACATTTTCAGCTGCTCTGGGAACTAAAAGTGTGTGCCATGTACCCACTTATACTATTTATATTTTAAATCAGGGGTTTCACACCTTTTCATTTTGGACGGTCCACCAGCTGGGAACCACTGCTTAAAATTGAAATCAGAATGTTTTCAGTTTCTATTTAGAATTAACTATGGCAAAATAATACCCCTAGTTATTATAACAAAAAGATTGATACTTATACATAAAATAAATAAATACCTTCTTTACTATCATCTTCAACATATTCATACTTTAAATTCTTGATTACACTTAACAACACGTTGTCGTCGTCATAATCATGAGAGTCGTCCCCATTTTTAAAAAGAATTTCGTCCTTTGGTTCATCCTTCACTATCACCTCTGGTTCCTGAGTGTCATTACTCAATGGTGATGATGGCTGTTCATGTCCATTCTTTATATCATCATCATCATCTCTTAAAAATACTTCATTTTTAACAATGCTTTCCTCGTGTAATTGTTTTAAGTAAGCATCACTTTTTACAGCTAGGCATTTAAAGTTATAATAAGTTCTAACTTTACTGTAACATTTTATACATATTTTTGTACTGATTTTTGAGTCCTCATCAACCTAAGAGATGAAATATATCATTTAGACATTGTGGAAAATAGGACACGAGTGTAGCAATCAAACAAGGCGTTGTTTACCTGTATGTCGAAACAAAACATAAAAATCTCGGCAAAACTTTTATTGTCACTTCTCGTCTTTTGTGACTTGGAAAATATATCCCTATTGGGTTTAGGTCCAAGACAGACCCTGCACAGGTCCATGTTATCTTTATTATTTATTGAATTAAATTTATAAAATCTCAATAGAATTATTTATTTTCAAAACATTTGACAACTTGACGTTTCACGTACTTCTTTTGACAAATGACATTTATGTGTGACATCAGCATTTCATGTCATGTGTCAGTTTTATTGCCACACGATAAAATATCTAAATATAAAAATAATCGAATGATTATCCGATTAATCGTTCTATTAAAACAAATATTGCCTTATCAGTTTTCAAATATGTCGATTGATAATGCCTTTATCGTTGGTCGATTCAAAAAGATTGGTATTTATAACATTGCGGGTGGTGAATCTCATTTTGAACTTGAAGCAGATCAGTGTATATCCTAGTTACTGATTTTAAATGAATTTCATTTTAGCATGAACCCTTCTGAATATATCTATCTGTATATACTTGACTGCCCCATTGATGAAGAGTAGTTCCAGACGCAACTACCAGAGTTCTTAAGCTAAATTCCTTGGTAGAGTCGGTTAATATTGATATTTCTCAACAATAGGTTGATATTTTATAATTTAATCGTTATTATACATTCAAGTAATCGGGAATCGGCGAGTATTCAATGAAAAACACAATATCATAGTCTTAGCTTTTATTTTCTTGTTGGATACAAATTGCTAACTTCGTATCAAATTTAATAAAATGCCACAGTATAAGGAGAAAATTTGTATATACTATAAATAGAAGCATTTTGGACGCCATACGAGTACCCTTGACGCTTCCTACAGTAAATGTTACTATGTCGACATGGGCCAGAAACAGCCCAACGTTTACCAAAAAAAGACAGGCACATTAACTTATATCTATGAATAAAATATATGTCTAAAACAATAAATCAATCCCCTTATATCACGACTTGTGATGTGTAGTAAAGATGTGCTCAAATACGTTCTCATACAGCTAGCTGCCATTGCTTCAATAACATAACACGACATCCTAATTAAGATAGGCACAAAATAAAATTGCAAACTGGTTACATAAAATGCAAAAACGCGTTTAAAAAGCTAAAAAAATATTGCATAAAACTTTCATTCGTACAACATTATAATTTATTAAAATTAATATTTACTGAATATACAATTCAAGTGAAACACTGCAAGGTAATACAACAATTTTCTTCATAATATTAATAATTATAAAATTGGCAATAAAAATGTTTACTCCAACTTGTTGTGGAAAATCTAAATGCTATTCATAATAAAATATATTCTAGTCATTACTAATTGTCAAAAACTTTTCTATTCTATCACCTAGATACAATCTTTATTATATTAAGAAAGAAATAAATAGGCACATCACATTCACTCCGAATGTTCCAAATACTAACTTAACGAGCTAAATTAGAATATTAATTTCACATTGTTCTCTTAACTATAAATTACTTAAAACAATCCACAATTATATTGCAGTATTGCTGGATACAACAAACGTTGCTATGGCGCTCCGGGTTTGTACTAACTTAACATTCACCATATATTTGTCGCTACGGATTGCTCGCCAGTCGCCAGCAAGCGTCTCGTGAACATACAGCTCAGAAGCCTCACTCTCTTGCCATATTCAAATATAAACTAACAGCAATAAAATAGATATGATAATCTCATTTAATAGAAAATTCACGTGATACTGTTAAGTACAGAATAAGCATCTATTTATATTTTAACTAAATAATACACAACATTGCAAAGAAAATTACATCCAAATAATCGCCATTATAAACATGCAAGCCACATAATAGTAAATAATAGTTTATAGAGTTAAGATAATAAAATGCAAATAGACCTTATAACAAGAAGGAATTAATACATAAATGTACAGAAAATGCTCCCCAATGGTATAGTTTTGTATACCTAGAGTAACCAAATTGACTTTATTATTAAGGAATTAGTTCATGGCAGTACCTTTAGCTGTCTAGGCAAAGAAAGAAATTTACTCTATAAATACGTTTAGAAATTAGACTAATTGTAAAACTAACCGTTGTCACTCTTAATACAATTTTGTCAAATGATAAAATTACCGGTACGTCGTCATGAATCGGTGGTCTGAATACCGGGCGAACGATACAGCAGTATACGTCATACGTTAGATAGAAACAAGTGGCGGGCCTAGGACCGGTACCGCAGCGAGTGCGGGCGGCGCGGCGGGCGCGCTAGTTGGTTTCTGCGGCGGCGGCCTGCGGCGGCACGGGCACGCTGAGGGGGGAGCGCTGCCGGTCAAACATCTCGAGGATCAGCTTCGGGTCTGTGCCGGCCGGCACCGTCACCGTGCCCGTCTGTGTGAACACCGCCTTATGAGTACCACCGAACGTTCTTCTCGGCAACTCGTGGCGACCGCGCGTGTTTACCAGGGTCTACTGGAGATTAGTGCCAAAACGATCTCGTTTTTAATTCTTTACTCTTTGTTCTAAAATTTGTCTATGGTGGTGAATGATCCCTGTACGAACATCACACGAGCGGACGCCACAACATTGCTTAGAGTAAGTTAGTCGGTTAAAACACAATTTAAATTTAGTTATTGTTAGTTTAGATTGAAACTGGGTAATTCTGGAAAGAGGAATCTATAAGGTTTATCAATAGAGGCATATGAAGCTAAATAATTGGTAGAAAGTTGCTAGAATACTTGGTATAGTATCATGCAAGGTACGTAGAAGTTATTGTAGGTAAGGTAGTTATGAAAGCAAAGTGTGGGATACCTCGATGCGCGTGATGACTCCTTCCTCGCGACTGTGCTCTAGGACTACAAACAAAACACAAAGCGCCCGTCAAACATAGAAACGGATAAACATGGAACATAAACATATAAAATGGTGTATGAAGCGAAATATATCTTAAAGATTTTATGGTAAAGTTTAACACTATATCAATGGTGAGAAATGAATAATTTGAGGACACAATTTAGCAGCATAATTGGTATGCTTATAACTTATAATTACATAAACATTTGCATCAGACAGGAACGCAAGACGACGTCACCAAAAGACGTACATACGGAATGTTTGTCATTGAAATTATTCATTTCCAATACCATTACAAATTATACAATAAAAATATTATTTTAGGGAACTGCAAAAGCTTTGCTTTATAAACAATTATATAAAAATTTGTATACAAAGAAAGCCAATTCATAGCGTATTGTTTGCTTTCATGCAAATCATATTTTTATTGGTGGGGAAGTTATAATCCTGGGAATAAAACTAATTAAAAAAAAGTAAAGTGATTTTGACACTACAATAAAAGGAGACATATTTTCAAAGTGACACTAAAAGGAATTTTTGTTTACTTCTGAAGGTAAAAACATAGAATCTATAATTATATATACCTAGAAATAGATATTATTAATTATATTCATAGAAATATAAAAATTACTCTGTTACACACATTCGAACAGCAAAATTGCTGAATCAATTCCGACGCAATTAAGACAACTTTCATTGGTGTGTCTGTTGTAGATAAATAAATAAAGAATACATAATATGGTAGGATCTATCAACTGTAGGTTTGTTGTTGAAGATAGATAAATAAATAAATAAGAATTATATTTGAGTAAGATCTGTCCTACGTGTGTTTGTGGCATAAATACTCACTATTCTCGCTGGTGGAGTTGGTGGTGGTTGTAGTGGTAGTGGTGGTGGTGCCGTCACCGTTGGTGTCGTTCACCATCGTGCGCGTCGTCGTTTTTACTACCATCGAAGATGTGTTCACTTGCGAGTTCTGTTCATTGAGTTAGATTAATGAAATATTAATAAGTGAAGTCAGTAGGAATCAGGATCAATTTTACATACGATCTAAATGCATGATCATGCATGAGTTTTTTTTGTAAAGTTGCTATTGTTGAATTTATAATACAGTAAACATAACCCTGCTCTACTGAAAAAGTAACATATTAATTGCATCATGTCTATTACTTTATAAGCTCATTTCAAACTAATTCTTTGTTTCGTTGATATGGTCAGGTTCTTACGAAAGAAAGAGTAAGAAATAAGATCAGTGGCAAGCAAGGGTGGGTCCTTAGTATTAGAATGTCATGTTCTTTCCGACCTGTAAGTTAATATTAAGCTCGGCAGGCTGAGCGTCCGGCGCGGCGTTGGTGTGGTCTCGGACGGAGTCCACCGTGATGTCCGCCGACACCGCCGTCACGTCGTGGGGGGCTTCTAACGACTCCTCCGGCTGGGAAATAAGTGTATATACAATTAAAATAACTTTCATGTTTAGAACATCTTATAAATACGGCTTCATTTGCTAACTACTTTTTGAAGATGGCTGATTGTCAAGCTATATTTTACCTACATTGTTTGTAATAAAGTTTAAAATCTATTGAGGAAAGACTATCTGAGGAAGCTTTGTACGAAATGTGTACAAAGTCGTATAGGATTACTTTACCAGTCTTTGGGTGATAAGAACAATGGTAATAACGTTACAAAAACATCTTTTCTTAACCTTGAATTCATATTCAAAAATATACTTAGAGCTACCTGAGATTATGATACAAAATCAAGTGTTCGCATATCATATATCACCTTTGTATATATTACTCACCTTGTGTTCTCCGTTAGTTAGTGGCGGTTCTTCCACCGCCCCGCGCAGTGCCGCGGCCCATGGCGACAGGATAATGTGACACTGAGCGATCGTTACCTACACAACAAAACATGATAATTATGAATTCTATTCTATGTGGTATAGGGTTCAGTTCAGAAAAGAAATTACTGAGTTTCATTTTAAGTGGTAAAAGGTACAGTTTCAAAAACTACATAATTAAGTTGTAATACAGTGTAAGGTTTAATTTAGAAAAGCAAATATCACAATATATCATTGAGTTTTATATTAAGAAGAGTAAGGTTCAGTTTCTAAAAGCACGTACCTTCGTAGCAGACAAAGTAATCCGTTGTAATTCGGACGAGGAGTGCAAGTAGAGAGCTTCGCCACGTTTCGAGAAGCATAAACTTGAAATACCACTGAAATAAAGATAACACTTTTATACCAAAACCAGATATTGTTGTTAGTTTGATCGCTATATGTACGTGGCATATGCTTAAGGGCTCGAGCCCGTACGAGGATACCCGATTAGGGTTGAACCTCGTGAAAAGTATTAGGCAAGCAATTGAGTAGGTAATGATGTTTGGAAAAAATTGACTATTTTTAAAACATTATTTTTTCAGTTGGCCACCTGAATTTCGATCTTCAGAGGCGATATGGCCTTGAAAAGGCCTTTATCCATTACTGCAATAGTTAATAGGTCAACATATGTAAACAATAGTCACTTGATGTCCTCCTTGCGCACTGCGGCGGCGTTGAGCTGTCGGCGCAGGTCGGGGCTGAGCACGAGGCAGTCGCCGAGGTTGGTGAGACACAGCAGGCACCACTCGCGGTGCCGCGCGGCGCCGCCCGCCCCGCACTCGAACCACGCGAACGCTGTGCGACGGACCTGCCATTTTATGTTATTATTATTATTGGAATTTCATGCCTCTTGGTTACTCTTAACATTAAAGAAATAAATTTATCATCGGTCTTAATGTCATACGTATTATTTTCAACATTTAGCAATGTGAAGTTTTAGTACCTACAAATGGTATAAATGCGTATCCACTCTTTACAAATTCTGAAGATATAAGAGTTGCAGACATGGTTTGGAAAATGTAAATAAAGGATTTACATATTATTCAGCATTGAGTGATTAAGAATACCCAACCATGATTATATATCGCATTGAAAAAAATGCAATATAAATGTATTGATAACGTACCCGGGCGCCCTCGTGCGCGGTGAGCTTGTACTTGTTGTGCGGCTTGAGCGAGGGCAGCGTGAACACCTTGAACTGTTCCTCCGACGTGATGAGCACGCGGTGCGGGCCGCCCTCCGGCAGCGGGGACACGCCGCGCTCCACCTACACGATATTCACATTGCCAACTATTTACTACAATTTGAGTCATACAAGATCAATAATAACATAACATCACGCCTTTTATCCCCGAAGGGGTAGGCAGAGGTGCACATAGAAGTAACACCCACTTTTCACTATTTATGTTATGAGTCCCATGTAATAGGGGTGTCCCATGTAATAACATTATAAAATAATCATAATGTTTCCTTAATGATCATCTATATTAATTTCGTAATTAAAGCTGATTTGGACAAAATAAACAGCTTCTTCAAAAAGTATAGAATTTCGAATTCGATATATTACTTTTCTCTGTTCAAACAATGTTTTGGTTTAATTTGGACCGAAACTGATAGTAAGGGAGCAAAGTTATTTGGAGTTTTCTTGCAATTTCGCCAGTTAAAAGCACAGATAAAATAAACATACAACAGAGTAAATAAACACCACTCATGGGGTATTTTTTTTTTTTTTTTTTTTTTAAGGGGGGAAAATCATCGAATGACTGCTCCCGCCTGGGTGAGGCGGAAGGGAGTGTCAGACTCTTACTGACTAAAAGCCACCCCGTTCCTTCTCCTGCACGTCGAGCCGGAGCCCCGGTTACCCGTTAGGTTCTCCGCGACTCCGAATCGGCATCGGCCCTATTGGGCCCCATCTGTGGTGGTCTGATGGCTCTTTGAGGCGCGCGCGGAACGCGACGCGCCGTACGCTATTCATGGGGTATAAAGTAGCCTTATGCTACTATAACCTACCTCGAGCGGATCAGGCAGTGGCACGGCGGCCCCATCAAGTACAGTGATGCCAATGACGGGCGCTCTGTGTTTGAGTTGTATTTCCTTGGCGAGTTGACACGTGACAGGTTCGTCTTTCCTCTTGTTAGTGTTGGGGACACTTATCGTGAACGCGTACACTGTTCCGTTGTTTGTGCCCGCCCATAGAGTTGGGGTGGAGTTTTGTGCTGGAAAATAAATTTGTTTTACATGAAAAATTGTAAAATGAGCTGCATAAAAAGTGTTTGAGTTTATTGCTAAAGTTACGATTCATATCATATTCAGTATCATACCATACCAGTACGTTTCAAATGCTTATGACATTTTTTTATTACTTTGTTATAATCCCATTGCAAGTAAATTATTTGCTTGTTAACTCCCTACTTTGGACATAATCATTATATTTAACGGTTCTATACCTTGGAGCATTTGATAACAAATGACACATTTTAATAACAAAGCTACAAAAATAGTTGAAGTGATAATTCCACTTACTGTTAATAAGGTATGTCCTGGCGAAGTACAGACAGCGCACCATAGACCCGAATCCATCGTCAGCCGGCCTGGCCTCGATGGCTCGCTCCACTGGCTTAAGCTCCGCGTCAGTATCTGAAGCCGCTTTATCCGCGGGCTTCTTAGGAATTGGCTGGAAGAGTAATGTTTTTTGAGTAAAATAGTTTTAAATTATAAGACTAATGGATAAGTTTTTAAATTGTATTTTAAAAGTGTATATGGTTTATTTGATAATGTATTTCATGGTTTAGTAGTATTCAAATAATTATCAAATAGCTTTGGTATGAAACTCTTGACAACTAAGTACAGGAACATCTAACTTTGTAAGTGATTTGTTAACGCAAAAAGTAGACAATAAGCTATAAGCCATAAAACTACACCAGCGCCTCTAGCGGTGTAAAAATAGACAGTGCTTACTTGTGTAGGAGAAGTAGGACTCGACGTGGTGGTTTGACGTCGCTGTGACCTTCCTTTCCGCAGTCTTCTGAATGATTCCCTAAGCGACTTCTTGAACGATTTCCTTCTTGAAATAGGCGTGTCGCCAGCACCGGAATGATCTGGAGAAGAGGATAAAATATTGCTATAGGATTGTTTTTTATTGAGGTAACGAACTTGCAATACTCCAAATACTAAAAAATACTTTTTCTTTTATGTTTATTAATAAATCATTACAAATTTTATCTTTCATATGATCAGTTAGCTTAAAATCAGCTTGACGATAGGCTTGGCATAGGTATAATCGGTGCCCGCGACACCAGTAGTGGTCAGTAGGAGTGTACGTTACCGTGCGGGTTGAGCGTGCACTTGTGCAGTAGCTCGGCGGCGGCGAGCGCGTCGACGAGCGCCAGGCCGTGCGCCGTGCCCGCGACACCAGTAGTGGTCAGTAGGAGTGTACGTTACCGTGCGGGTTGAGCGTGCACTTGTGCAGTAGCTCGGCGGCGGCGAGCGCGTCGACGAGCGCCAGGCCGTGCGCCGTGCCCGCGACACCAGTAGTGGTCAGTAGGAGTGTACGTTACCGTGCGGGTTGAGCGTGCACTTGTGCAGTAGCTCGGCGGCGGCGAGCGCGTCGACGAGCGCCAGGCCGTGCGCCGTGCCCGCGACACCAGTAGTGGTCAGTAGGAGTGTACGTTACCGTGCGGGTTGAGCGTGCACTTGTGCAGTAGCTCGGCGGCGGCGAGCGCGTCGACGAGCGCCAGGCCGTGCGCCGTGCCCGCGACACCAGTAGTGGTCAGTAGGAGTGTACGTTACCGTGCGGGTTGAGCGTGCACTTGTGCAGTAGCTCGGCGGCGGCGAGCGCGTCGACGAGCGCCAGGCCGTGCGCCGTGCCCGCGACACCAGTAGTGGTCAGTAGGAGTGTACGTTACCGTGCGGGTTGAGCGTGCACTTGTGCAGTAGCTCGGCGGCGGCGAGCGCGTCGACGAGCGCCAGGCCGTGCGCCGTGCCCGCGACACCAGTAGTGGTCAGTAGGAGTGTACGTTACCGTGCGGGTTGAGCGTGCACTTGTGCAGTAGCTCGGCGGCGGCGAGCGCGTCGACGAGCGCCAGGCCGTGCGCCGTGCCCGCGACAACCAGTAGTGGTCAGTAGGAGTGTACGTTACCGTGCGGGTTGAGCGTGCACTTGTGCAGTAGCTCGCGGCGGCGAGCGCGTCGACGAGCGCCAGGCCGTGCGCCGTGCCCGCGACACCAGTAGTGGTCAGTAGGAGTGTACGTTACCGTGCGGGTTGAGCGTGCACTTGTGCAGTAGCTCGGCGGCGGCGAGCGCGTCGACGAGCGCCAGGCCGTGCGCCGTGCCCGCGACACCAGTAGTGGTCAGTAGGAGTGTACGTTACCGTGCGGGTTGAGCGTGCACTTGTGCAGTAGCTCGGCGGCGGCGAGCGCGTCGACGAGCGCCAGGCCGTGCGCCGTGCCCGCGCAGACCAGCCCCCACTCCCACTGCGCGCCCAGCGCCGTCACCGCCGCCGGCGGGACCAGCTGCACCACGGAACTCGCCTGCAAGAGGATACTTCTTGGTACAAGGGAGCAACGTATGCAAAATTGTGAACGGTATACTAAAATGGCTTATCATTTTTGTTAGCTTCGGTGAAATAATGTCTAAGTAGGCCAAAAGTGGATAAAACCATCAGAAGGCATGGCAGAATGGTCTAATATAAATCAATTTTGATCTTAAAATGTAATTTTACAACAAGTCTTAAGAACTAAAATTTTGAATGGAAATTATGTCAAAATTGAGTAGATGACTAATTTTATTTCAATGTCCTATGGTGGATTATTTAAAACCACTAAATACGTATTTTTTATTTTCTTGCGGACACAGATACTTTCGACGACATTTTAATTTGAATCATGGCGTGACGTCACTTTTGTGTACATTTTAAACTCAAAAGTGACGTAGTTAGCTCCCACTCCTAAAACTTTGATTCGTTTTATTTACGTATTGTTTTCTTATACAACAAAATGAAAAAAAATGAGTGTCTAATATTTTTTTATTACCTAACTGACGGACTAATTAGAATTTTCATTTTCATACTCTGTCATCAACCTATTCTAGGTAACCAATTTCAAGATCAGTTTTACTAAATAGCGAACAAAAACAATTTCTAAATAATGACAAAACTGTACACCGCATTTATTATTGGGTACCTGCCAACTAGCCAAACTCAATGCTTTCTATGAATTTCGTACGAAATTGTATATTGTGACGTCACAATTTTTGAGCGTCAAAGAGCATTATTATTATTATTTCTTAAAAATCAGCTGGAGAAATATTTTATTATGTATTGTCCTCTGTGTTGAATGTGTGTACTTAAATTAATAAATAAATAAATTAAGTTGGTCATAAAATCAATTAATGAAAGTGTGATTATTTTTAAATATTTTATTGTATTGAACAGTCGAAATAGTTTATTTTTGATTAAGGCAAGTACCTAATTGTAAAAGTTACTTATTATCAAAGTTTCACACCACACATACCTGGTATCCTTGTGCGAATGTGAGTGAGCCTGATCTTAGAGTGAGCTGGTCGTGGCCCTTCCATACGAAGCCGTCGCGATCAGACACTATGTTCACTGTCACAGACTGTTGGAAGAACAAACAAGAAACATAAGAAAATATTACAATAGTTTTTTTTCTTGTAAATGTTTGATGGACTTAATGCTATAACGAAGGATTTGAACACAGTTTTTGCGAATTAATCTTTATTGCACATACACTGTGAAATTGGCGGACTTAATGCCATAGGAGTTCTCTGACAGTCGACCATTGGGTGGTGCAGAATGTTAAAGCGATAAGTGCAAAATTATAAAAAAATACGGTAATAAATAGCAGTGAGGCTTTAAGTTACGGGATAAAGGTTCAAAATGAAATTAAAGCCTTATAATTTATAAAACCTTGTTTTATCATGTTAAATGTTAATCTTACCTTGACTTCAGCAGTGCTGGAAGAAGTCTTGAGGCTCGCGATGACAATGTGACCGGCCGCGCCGCCGATTGTCAGCATTCCCGATAGAGGACACAAGATTACCTAGTAACCAGATAATGTTTTTAATTAAACTTACATTAATTAGCAATATTTTGTGCTAGATTACTAAAAGTTGCTACAAAATTAAACATACTTGGGAATTTTTTTTTGTAAGTATGGCAACACTACAATAGTAAACAAGTAAAAAAATTATGCGTCGACGAAATGCATTGAAAATCTTGTTTTCCAGAGAAACAGTATTTAGGAACTCTGGCTTCTTTCATTTTGTTATATATATTTAGTTAATAATAATAATTGTTACCCTTTTAACAGCGAGTCGTGGGTCGTCGCTATACGGGTCGAAGGTACCGACTCGTCTGAATGGCGGCCATTCCTCCTCGTCCGTCTGACTGTCGTTATTCTCGCCTATTTCTTCACCACTAAATATAAACAATTACACGTTAATTACATTGTAGTAATAAAGTAGGAATATGCAGGTAGGATAAAGAGATTTAGTACTAGAGGCAATTTTGTATAAAGTTTATAAAAAAATTAGGTAAATGTCTACTGAAAACTTTTTTTTTTTTTAGATAATGCTAGATTACTAAAAAATCATACATGTAAAGTTAATATATTTGGCTCTAATGTTATAATTACTTTAGTAAGTATACAATTTATAGTTTTAATTGATTAGAAATAGAAAAGGTAACAGTTTACATCTACATGAATGAAACAAAAGAAAAATATGATTTAAAATCTATCAAACATAATAATCTATAAACATTATTGTTTTCAAACAATGCTCTTAATAGCGTGCATTAGTTTTGTTTTTAAATTTAAAAAGAGTATATTAAAAAAATGAAATAATCATGCAGCTGGCAATACATATATATTTTCATGCTTACAACATTGACTGTTACCTTGTGGTCGACCGTTTGAGCCCACTTCGTTAAGAGCAAGCAATAAGCAGAAAACATTATTGTTAGCTGACAGTTATGGCCTCGTTACAGAAGGAAATAGGTTTGATTGAAGTTTGAAGGGACATGTCTATGGTATTTTAAGACCAATTATATAAACCAACTTTACAGTACAGCAGCTGTAGCCAAATGCGTTTTAGCGCTTGTCTACTTGTAGAATAGAAAATTATATGGAATCGACGTAATTTTTGACACTTTCAGTGTAATCCCCATACATTTTAATTTCTACTCTCTCTGTAGACAAGCGCTAAAGTGGCGTTTGGCTAAAGGCCCAGGTGTACTCAGACCAAACTACTGATACCTTATCAGGAAAATGTAGTCGAAGAGTCGTCAATGACGAATGATAATTATACTAAACTAGCTTCTGCCCGCGACTTCGTACGCGCAATCCCGTTTTCTTCCGTTCCCATAAGATCTTCAGGATTTTTTTTCTATCATAAGAACCTTCTCCTGACGATAATAATCAAAACAAAAAAAAAATCGGCTAAATCGATCCAGCCATCCTCAAGTTATGGCGTGACAACGGGAAACGGGTTTCATTTTTATATATGTATACTAGCTTCTGCCCGCGACTTCGTACGCCCAATCCCATTTCCCACCGTTCCCGTTCGTGATTTTCGGTAAAAAGTAAAAAAAAGTATTCTATAAAAAGTCTAATAAATCTAATAAAAAAATAAAAATAAATCTAATAAAAAAAATATCCTATGTCCGTCTCCTGGTTCTAAGCTACCTCCCTGCCAATTTTCATCTAAATCGATTGAGGTGAGTTATAAATAGTGTAACTAACACGACTTTCTTTTATATATATAGATATTGTATATAGAAGACGAAAAGGTACCACGTTCAAATATGTAAAGGACATCATCTATTTGAGTTCAAGAGGTGCCTTTCGTTTAAACGCTTGAACCAATTCGCATACATGATTGCCTAGTATACATTTTTTTTATTTTATCGAACACGCCACGTACACGTCCCAGTCAAAACTTTCTACTATTACTTTCATGAAACGAGGCCCGAATAGCAAGCTATGAATGACTTTAGCAGGCTATATTAACATCACTTTAAAGTAAGCATATTTGCTTTGACAATTATTATTATTGGTAATTTAATTAGTAGAGCATTTACACAATAATTTATGTTAGTTAAACAATATTATGTTCTTCTAGCTTATTAGTATATAATATAAGTAGTGTTATTATGAAAACTGTTTTTATAGCTTTCAAATTAAACTCGATGTTAAAGTGACTAGTGTCCATATTATCGATAGTAGGGTATAGGATGTCTGACCTGAAGAGATGTGCAGTGGTGTATTTGTATAGAGGAGTCATGGCGACTCCGCTGACGTCCCAGAAGCGCACGGAGCCGTCCTCGTGTCCCGTCAGCAACAGTTGGCGCTCCGCCACCGCGCCCTCGCCCTCCACGCACCCGCCAGATATAGGCCACGCTGACTCCGAGTATACATTCTCGCTTTGTTGTTGACCTGTAATTTAAATGTATGGTTGAAGTTGGTTGACAAATGCATTCGAAAGATTCGGTAAACATTTTTTTACTGCGAACATCCGACTGGTCAAAGGTTCCAGTCGAGCTCGAAACTAATCCGACAACTTCAATTAATGTAATACATTAATTACATTTATAAAACATTACAATAGATTACGAAAATATGTAGTTTGTATGTGTGTAGCAAGTACCGTTAACATTTAAGTTTACTTCGATCAGTAAGATAGATTTTTTTTTAAATTTAAGTCATTATTAGACAAATGATTAGTACCTGCGGCGACGATATTGTCGTATACACTAGCGGCGACGTTGTCGACGAGCTGCGCGGTGGTGACGGCGGACGCGTGGATAGACACCAAGTACGGCAGACGTAGTGGACGCCATCTCTCGTCGCACAGGTCTATTACTACCAACTCCTCTTCTGCTAGTACCACCTATGGATAAGAATCGCGCAAATGTAACACAAGTGTAGTACTATTTATTATTCGAGCTTAATTCAACAAGGACTCCCTTTCCTTCTACAAAGCTGGTCACGTACTTGTAATTACTCTAGTATTGTGGGTGTCTATGGTCGTCACTGACGAGTAATAATCAGTTGATCTGTTTTTATAATAGCTACCGAAACTAGTAGAGCTTTTTTCAGTATATTTACCAGATTAACCCGACATTTTCAGTTAATCAGTTGATCTGTCTGCTTGTTTACCCCACAATACTAGTCAGTTAATAAGAGGACATTCATAAAAGGCCATAAAATGTAATAATGGAGTGGACCTGTCAAGTTTTGTGCTGAGACAAGTGTACAAAAAGCATAATATCTACGTTGACGTGACGTATTTACGTCATTAATGAATGGAGTAAGCTGTTTGTTTACAAAGTCCCAGATTATATCTAAAAACATCGGTCTTCTTTCCTTCTATTCTAGTAAAGGATCTTACCAAAGCAGCGGCGACTTGGTTGACAGTTTGTAGCTGTATGTGCGCGGGAGTGTCGGGGCGGTCTTCTTGTAGGGGCACTCCGTCGGGGGGGACGGGGGTCGTTGTGAAGAAGTCGATTACCTATAAAAAATGAAATGGTTATAAATAAGTATCCATGGTAAGATTTTGCAAAAATGTCAGTACTATGTTAATAAAGTTATGTTTTCATATAGTCATTTTGTACGATCATGCTTATGAGCCGCGGGTATGGTTTGAAACTAACTGTGCATGCACGAACTGTTCAAGTAAGCAGTAAATAATAATTAATTTTATAATGTCATTATTTCGAGACTAATGAAGTAACTGTACTTACTCGGCTTGTGAAATCGAAAGCGACGTGTTTCTCTCCCTGCTGTACTGTGACGGTATATTTGTCGGAGTAAGAAGCTCTTGGCATACCACCTGCAAACAAAAATAAACTTTATCATAAGAGACAGTGAATAAAAAATGCAGGAAAGCAACTCAGCCTGAACACGCCTGGATTCTTCAAACCCTTCTAATTTATTATGTACCACCTTATTTATTTTACCTTCATTTATCAGATATCTTTAAACAATTTTTAATATTGTAGCTGTTGTAATAGAGTCGAAAATAATATGTTTTGACAAGAAAGTTTTATGTAATTGTAAGGCAATTTACAAATGATCTTTGGTGTTTACCTGCATAGATAGTGATCTCGTCTCCATCAACGCTGGTTCTGTTGAGAATCTTGCTGATGGCCTTGCAGGGGTAGGGTCCGTACGGAGTGATGGGTTCCTTCAGAGGCCTGTCGCTGGCAGCCCCGGCTACTTCCCACGTCACGTACGAGCCGTCGTTGTGGGATGATGTGAAGTGTTCTCCTGTGGAGACGTAATGGGTAGTTGGTTAGATTTTAACATGAAATTTGCTTGTAAGACTACTTAGAGTTCCCTGGTCCAGGAAAGCATTATTGGAATTTTAGCTACAGAGATTTTACAATTCCCGAGGGGTTTATTGTTTCAATTATAAATTGAATGTGTGTTATCGAGTAGAAAATAAACACTGAGATGTCCTCAATAGTTTTACCAATCTAACAATAAGACTCGCTTTATTATTAACTTCGATTTAATGTCGATTTCTTACTGTTTTCTTAAAATATTATTTCTTTAACCTACCTTCATCATTCCAGCACAAGCTCTCGAGCTGTTGGTTGGAGACGAAGGTGTGTGTGGGTGCGGCGGCGATGCGGTCCCATAACACGACCAGACCTCTGTTGTAGCCAATCAGCAGGCGGCTGGGGACCTTAGGGTGTTCGCAGATAGCTTCTACTGCACCTGGATTGATTTTGAAGTCTTCTGGACAACTGGAAACAAGGGGAAAGGGTTTTTTAGCTTTTTTGCTTGTGTTGTGTAAGAGACAGAATGAGACGAGGGATGAATTTAAGACTAGGAAAGGAAGGTGGATCGATTTTATTAAGAATTTATGTGATTTAATGATGATTTTTGATAGAGAAAAATTAAAGAATAACCCACAGTGTACTCCTCACACATACCCTGGGTTGTTTGCAAAAACATTCCGTTTTCAATAAGCAAATAAAATTAGAGTGTTATTAAACTTAACAGCAACAACTTTTAATATAAATATTTAGAACAATTCATAAGCAACCGGAAGAAACATTCATAAAAAGTCTTGCGTAATACTGATCTAACAGACACCTGGGTTAGTAATAAATCAATCAAACATATGTTTTGCTTTTGTTTGTGTGAAAAACATGTATGTTTGTTACTACACAATCTGTACGCCATAAAATTGGATACTAGCGTTCTACTAATATTTCTTTAACGTTATTGTAAATCATTCAGTTTATTCTGAAGCTTTTAGTATGTATTGATTGGTCTGCAAATCAAGCTTAACACTGCTCCCCGTTTATTGTCATAAGAACGGGTATTTATTCCGAAAATAATTGCTTATTTTCTTTATTTTTTCACTTTTCATTATAAGTTTTATTTACAAGTTGGTTTCTCCTTGTATTTCGATCAATTTTTGACACAATTGTATGGAGATTTCGTCAAAAAACTTCGATCGATCTAGATTTTGAATTAGGATCTTGTAATTAATTTTACATACATACATATATAACCTCACGCTTGTCTCCGATGGAGTAGGCAAAGACTTAATGAATTTAATCGGTGTTGAGTTTAATAAAAAACCCTTATACTTACTTTTGCATAACAACATCCTGATATATCACATCTTCGGTGACGGTGAACGTGTTAAGGTCCAGATTGTATATGTTTCCACTCTCGGTGCCGATCAGTAGGTGCTTGCCTGAGGACTCGATGCATAGTGAAGAGATCTTCTTATTCTTGCCCTCAAATAAATATGTCTTCAGCTCCACCAGGGATTTCTCGTTAATCTCCCATAAGTGAAGACTGTTGTCGTCGGATAGTGATACTAGGCGGCCTGTGCCTGTAATGAAAATGGTATTTATCACTACATAGTTTAAAACAAAGTCGCTTTTCACCGTCATTGTGTTTGTATGCTTGGATCTTGAAAATTACGCAATTAATTTTAATAGATAGAGTGATGTAAGAGGAAGATTCAACTCAGAAATTAATACGTGCGAAGACTTGAGCTAATATAATATTTAGTAGAAATACATAAACAATGTTATGGGACCCTATTCTTTTCCTAGAGTATAAATAAATGAGCTTGTCATATAAATACTTAGCCTCGGTACTACCAGAAAACGAAAATCTCAATATTCTAACTACAACACCGAACTTGGTACTGACTTATTCTCCTGTTTTGCTTTTGCATCATATTTGTGACACAGTCATTGAAGTAGTCTAGGTTAAATAAAATATAGTGCATCAGTATGTTACTTTATTTAGTAGATTATGTCATATGACTAATTTATTAGGTTCGGTCGTGGTTCGCTACAAAAATAGACGTCTTCCTGTCTTGCCAGCGATGTTGTCATTAGACATCCTGGTGCTCTCTGAAGCATTCATAAAAAGTAGGTATGTTTGCTATTAAGAGATACCGTGTAGGCAATTAAATTAAATTCCAAGAAAATTGTACCTAAATAGTACCTGTATTTTTAGTACTTTTCAGAAGAAAAATGAGTGAGACGACTTTATCTAATGTACACAGTACGGCAATAAGTTCGCTCCCTAATGCAAGAAACGACTTTTAATAATTCCTTTGTATTAAATCACTATCCCATCTCAATTTAGTTTCAATGGAGTAGATGTTTATAGTAAAAATATGTAAGGAGTTCATTGCATTATTATCAACCGCATTTTATCTGTAGGTATGATAAGATTCGGCAAAGTTAAATATCGTGAATTCGAGTTATTTGTTATTTGCATTTACTTAAGAAACAAATAAAGATTTTATTTACCTAATACCATAGATCTATTTTAAAATATTAACACAGGAAAGTCTATTGCGAAAGCCAAACATTTATAAATAACCAAAGAATAAAATTGTGAAAAATCAACTCTTATTAAATCTATCATTTTTAAAAAAGGCCGTATATAAGTAAACTGCGAGAGTGTGGTGATGAATAATATCCTAAAATAATTCCTTATCAAAGTTCCACAGCGTGACTAAACGTTTCATAATAAACCGTATGCGTGGGCGCAGTCCTTCTCCGCGACTGTGAATCCCTCTGCGATTTAATTTAGAAATTATTATTTTTAATGAGGTTGTTCCACAAATTGTTGCTCCGAGTCTGTATGTGATGTGTATGTATGTATGTATTATTGTATATTATGTGTATATATTTTGTTCTTAATGTAGGGCAATATAAAACAATATCTTAACTTTCATTATACGATAAAGTTTATCTGACATAATTGTAGATCCGATTATATGATATTTAATATGAATAAAAGCAAATTCCAATTTGTTTACTAGTAAGAACGTAATCTAAAAACGGGTGGGCACACCTTGATATACGCTTTTAAATAACAGAACAATTACAACTCTGTTACTAGGCGGGTAGAGTTGTAATTTCTTAATTTGGTATTACTTTGAACACGTCACAGACGACTAGTTGATGAATTAGTCACTTATGTTTGTCATTTGTTTAGTAAATTAATTTTAAAATATATCCTGGAGTGTAGTGACGTCTGTGTTTGTATTTATTTACCTATTGAATTGAATTTAATAACATAGACATAGACATATGAAGTTGATATATTGCAACGTTATATAAAGAAAAGAAAAAAAAACTTGTAAATAACATACAGTGAGCACGTGTTTGCGTGGGTTCATCTTGTTTAATTTGATATTTAGTCATATTTTAAGATATGAGCGTTCCTATTTCCACGAAGTCAACTTCCTGACTGCTAATGCGAATTTCCTAGTGGAAAAACCAAATCCCAGTATTCAGTGTCTAAATAATATTTTAGCTACATATGTTTTCAGGCTGTAGTTCTCTATTGACTCGATTTATATAAATAAAACGTCACAATGACTATTGTCGTTGCGATAACTATTGCGAAACTTACGGAAAATATGACACCTAAATACTTAAATAGTTGATTTTTTCCCAAGAGCACTCAATGTTATCCAAGGTTATTTTTGTCAAGTTACAAAGAATGGATTGGATAAGAAACGGATGCGTCTGATTGTGTCTAAGAACTATACTAACTAAGAAGCTAAAACATTACCTAATATTGAAACGTGGGTGCATTAAGTGTTGAATACACATACGGGATAATGAACCTTGTTTCAGCCGGGTCACATTCTCTTTTTGGGTGCGATCAGGAATTATAGCTGCGATCCTCTATAGCCACTTGTCAAGTTTAAGGACTATGGTAAAATGGCTCTTGATAAGATAATAAATAAGTTCAACTTACCAGGTATAAAGTGTATCTGTGTGACGCTGGAGTCGGAGTTTGTGTGCTGCCCGTACAGTTCGACGCCGGGTCTGCCGTAGACCTTGAGGGCGCCGGTGGCTGTGCCCAGCGCCACCACCCTGAGGAGTGGGTCCCATGCTAGCGCTGATGCTCTGTGTGGAAAGCCGTGTTGCACTGTCTGTGGAAAAAGAGATAGTTTGTTAAATTTTGCAAAATAAATAACCTATTTATTTTTAAGATTCGTTAAGAATATTGTAATATTAGTTAGGAAACTTTCTTTTAGAACATTTTATTCCTATTATTTTACATCACACGCTATAGCACTCAAACATTTTTTCTTTCACAGTTTAAAGGCGAGGAAAAAGAAGATGTATTCTGTACTTTTAAATAAAATTACAGTTTGTCTACATATTTATTAATCGAAGTTTACATATTTTGAAAGCCACCACGGAACCGCAAGGGTATACTACCCATTAAGTGGCACTAGATACCTCCAATGGAGGCTATTAGAACGACATTGAGTGACATGTAAATACGATGGGGAGGCGGGGAGGTTACTTTATCACAAAGAGTGGCTCACAACTTCACAAGTCACAAAGGGACACCTTGACACCCTCAGCAACTTGTTAGAAAAACCTATTCTTCGTGTCACCATGTGCTAGATGTACCTACCTATATTTTTATTTTTTTTTAATAAAAAACGTTGCCCCACACCAGGATTTTCTCCTGTGTCGTGGGTGCGTTTACAAACATACAAGTTCACATACACAATGACACCCAGACCCGAAACAACAATTTGTGGATCACACAAAGAGTTGTTCCGTGCGGGAATCGAACCCGCGACACGTTGCACGGCAGCCGGTTGCCCAGCCACCGCGCCAACCGTGCAGCCAATTCCAATATTTATATTCTTATGGAAAATGTGTATGATAACATTATTGTAGTCGTGTGTTGATAGGAAAGTAACAACTGTATGATTTGTGCGCTGGGTAACGTGTCGAGGGATCGCACAATGGAGCAAATCTTTGTATAACCCACTAAATATTTGTGTATGGACTATGGGAGTGTCAAATTTCAGTTGTCGCAACACAGGAGAGAATTCTTATGTGGGGGCAACGTTAAAACAGCATCATATTATTATGTGCAGTAACTCTGTGACAGTTTTAAATTCCATGAGACTGCTCCTAAAATAAAATGGTCGTCAGCCAAAAGGATGTAATTATCACTGTCCTTTTTTTATGCCAGTAAGCTGTTAAGTGTGCCATCTAAGGCAGTGGTAATAAAAACACGAAAATGTATGTGCTTCCTAGTGGATAATACATAATGAACTAAATGCTTAGATACTGATATCATTGGTGGTACTCTTAATAAATTGATCGTTTAAAATGATAGGAAAGAATGAGGTCATTTTATGAAGCAAAAAATGCTATTGGTCAGTAACCTCCCACAAAAACTGATACCTACAGGGTTCAGTTAATCAGTGGTTTACGACCTTGATCATGAATTGGTCCTTCGTTTATAACTTAGTATGGACATTCTGCTATTGAGGCACACGTGTTAATGTATCTTATTAATTCAAAACTTAAGTTAGACAAAATGATCTTGTTATTTAACAAAACGAAGACTTTTAGACATGTACCGAATTGAGTAACCCGTCAATTGTAAGCTACTGATTTTCAACAAGCGTCTTTCATCACATTGTATAGGTAGTTATATGAAAATGATATTTTTTATCAATGTTCACGACTTCCCAGTAAGTAGTACCACACAACAAGTACTGGTATGAGTCAGACATCTTAGCACGTTCCGTGACGACATCCCATTGTATTGCAAGTGTCAAAACGACAACAAAAAGCCAATTCTATTACTTAATTACTTGCTAATTCACATTAGTAGGTTGTAATTGTCCTTCAAATAGGCAGTCTATGTGATTATGACTTTTTCTTATAGAAGTATAGAAGTAAACTTATAATCATGTCAGTTTTCCTTGAAGCATTAGGTAGAGCTGCATAGGTATATTTTATGCCAATTATTTTATAATCATGTATTAAGAAATTAAATGCTAATCTTTTCTTGTCATTGTCACACAACATCACAAGGCATTATGTTCCGTTGTCACACGTAATTTTCATTTTATAAGCGAATAATGTTAACGATGTCAAAATGATCACGTACTATCTATTTATCACGATCCAAACGTAGAAATACAAAATTGTATCTATCCATAATGGATTTATGCTCGTTAACTATTTGAAAACTGACGAACAAGTTGAAAGGATGCCTATAGTCCGAACTATGGGCATTAATAGCATGTCAATAAAACACTATTGATCAATTAGTAAAAAAAACACTGTGAATGTTAAAATGTTAGCGCTAACATGCGGCTGTTTATAGTCTGCAAATGTTATTTTGGGAGATTGAAAAGTGTGTATTTTACGTATCATTCCGCATAAGTAGTTTACTACTTCAATACAGTATGATGTGTGTGAGTGACGATAATTAAGGTGAACGTTTTACATTTCACAAACCAAAAGGTATGTTCTGTAATTGCTGCTTTGTAGCCGATATTTTGAGCACACATGACAGCAGTAGTCATCATATCATTACACGCTATTCGGGCCACGTGAAAGCTAGTCCAATTGAATACAATAGTGAAGGTATATGTTCTAATGGCATCCATCACTAACACCGGCCCAATATCTTGATGTTAAGATATTAATAACATCGAATAAGTCAGTAAAACTCATCAAGGCTACGGAGGTGATTCTATCGTAACATAAAACAGCACAAAAATCGTAAACAAAACATTACTTAAATATTCAACCGTTTATAAATAGCTCGCGTTCTAATTAATTTCTATTTTAATCCAATAGATAGTCAGCATAATCTTGCACTTTAATCAAAGGATTTACGGTTGATTTTCGCATTGCGAGTTGTTGTGACAAAAGTTCACAGTTCGATGGGTGCCGATTCGGAATGCTGGCACATTCCTGATCGCAGCGAGCGTGACCATCGACCTCAAACCATGCTTATCACACAGGTATTGTGTCATCTTCGTACTAACACATGTCTGTTTCTTAAAACAGTCGGCGTTGTTTCAACAAGTTAAGTTTCCTTATGTACACACTGTGGGAATTTTCCCGTCTCTGTTATTGAATCAATTATTTTGTGCAAGACCTCTTTTACGTCTTCGGCAACTATGAGAAATGATCATTCTAGTGTGGTTGCAGGACTGGTAATTTTATACCTTCTTGTTACGTGAATGTCATTTAAGAAAATGTTGTGACTGGACGCTTATACTCGTTATTTTTAACACGGTTTGGCAATGATAAATTCATATTGAAGTCATTGCATTTTGCAACAAATATTTCATCTAATAGGTAGTCACTTCACTAGGTGGATACTTTTTAAATAATACATCATAGTGTTCTCTTTCAAAAATCATCATAACGGTACCATTAGTACAAATAACAACGCTAACTATGACCGGTAACTAGATGGACCGAACTCGAAAGCTTCAAGCATCCATTGTCCAACTTTGACCGCGATTGTGCAACTGTATCTGCTTACAGTACACGTGCATGCACTATAGAGACAAACTCCGATAGCTTTGCTGGACCGGTTTACATAGGACCATGGTGCTCAAAGTAATAGGCTAGCGATTTGGATTCATAATTATTTGATGTTTTCGATAAAAACGAGCAAAAAGGACCTCAGAGATATTTAGGAGCAGACTGTTAATATACATTTCTTAATCATAAAGTAACAACAGTTTTCCAACATGGATATTATTGCGTATCATCTATTTTGTTTGTTTATAGCTCGCATTTATTGAGACAGAGAAGTTTAAGAACCTCTGTACTTCACCGTTATAGGGGGATCTAGCCTGTCATACACAAGCTCAAAGGATACAAATATAAGCTTATATCATGGGCATTATTACCAAGCAGGAAAGACTATATTCCTTTAAAAAGATTTTGTCTAACGATGATCGCTCAAATCCAAAGGCTCAATCTTGCTTTTTTGGTGAGGTGCAACGCCCTAAGAACGTGACGTTGTTTTAGATGGCCTGAGATGTAAGACTTGCAAGCTTTAAAAGGAGTTTTGATAATCTTTGTTTGAGTGAAATTGTTATTGTGAGGATCAAATTATATGGAAGTCTGCCAACGCATATTGGGCGCAGTATTTTACTTTTTTATTGCCTTTTTATTTTACTGCTAAGACTGAAATTAAAAATGTTGAACAAATATAACTAAAGCTTTTCGATGAACACAATTTTCATTTCTTTGGATTATCTGGCTGTCATTTCCTGATATCTTTTCTATGACGCTCCACGGAATCGTAAGCATGAAATAATTGCTATATTAGTAACAATTATCATAATACAAACTGCTGTAGCAATAAATTACGCAGAAAACGTCATTCGTTCATCAATTACGGATAAATAGGTTGAATGCTAATGACATTGTTCATTCATATTCATGATGAGTGAGGAATTTAATCTATGCGCTAACCACATGGGCAATTAGAGCGGTGTTTGTGTATCTGTGGTCGTTACCCGCCACTCAGTACTTCACAGCAATTTAGGGGGTAGCTTATCTATTAGTTTAGCTTGATGAGCTGACAGTGAGCAAACCATTATTGTAATGGATCGTTTAGTGTGAAATTCATTTAGCGTTTTCCGATATTGATGAATCAAATGATGATTCAGACGTCTATATCGCATTGGAATGACCTAATTTTTAATCACCAACCATTCAATTTCGAGTGACTTAGAAGTTGACAGCTCGGGTGTTGATTATTCAGAAAAATGTTGTCACGAAGATGACGACAGAAGTCGTATGGTGAAGCTGTATAAAGTCACCGCAATGAACATAGCAGTCAACATGCTTTGTTTGAAAGAGTTATAAACCGTACTAAGGAGTTGGAATTAGGTAGAATTTGCACTTAACATCGTAGGCAACAAGCCGACACATCGTTTACGAGTAACAATTCGCCCATAAACTTACATATCACATTAGAGTCGGTTAACTGGAAGTAATGCGATTGTTCACATAAAATTGCAGTGATATGCCTACGCACCTAGCAATGATGTCACTATGCCATTATAACAGCTGCGACTTTCGTGCCAACTGACGTCACTTTATGAGGGCGATCAACATTCGCTCTAAAAAGTTTTACCCAACTTTCTTGTTCCTTTATCTTTTATGTCCTTTCTGGATCGGGTTTTAAGTAGAGAGTGGACTGCCGTTTCTTTTCCCTATCAAACAGTATTTTGGTTATCTATTTAACTCATTAAAACAGGTGGAGGGACAGTAGCATTTGAATGTATAGCAATGACGTCATGTCCAAAAAATCTTGTTTTGCTTACGAGTTTGCAGTTGGTAAAGCCAAAAACAGTTGATAATAGGCACATTCCTTGGGAACGAATGCCATTAAAAAAGCTGAGTAAGATAGTAAGAGGTAGGTAGTTAATGATTTCGTTCTTACAACTCCGTTTTGAGAGCAGACAGTTTTTGGTGTTAATTATTACAAAAAGCACCGCCCATTAACAATATTTGGTTAGCAAGTAAACAAAGATCGAACTGATTTTAAGAAAGGTATGAAATTAGAAGTAACTTTTCTCCGAGCATGCTTTAGTTGCCTGCTACAAAACAAATACTGACAAAGGCTATTCATAAATCAACCCTTTGTTGCTTTAATTAAGTCAAAAAGTCCCATGTCCCACATGTCTTATTAGATAGACATTATCATTAAACAGATAACCTATACATATATAATTATGTATTTAGTGATTAATTTGTCAAAGGTGTTGACCCTGGACTTGACCGTGGGTGTGCCGATAGCGTAAATATAATTAACGCGCCCAGAATATTTATAAGTAGTGTGCGTGAATCATTCTGTTCCGGATAACAGAAAGTTTATTTAGATAGGTTGGTATGTGCGATGTTCGTGTATAACTTATGAGTTTGAACCAAATTTAGAAAATAAATATGTGCCCGTAGGTCGGTCTGTCAACCGAATACTCGTTTTCGTCAAGGTCATTAAGATTCTTCATATTAAGCTTAACAATTTTGTGAGCTAATTTTCTTTATTTTGTACCAGATGTATCTGAAAAGGTACATACCTTTTCAGATGTATGTAGTTACCAGAAATCAGAACATTTTAAGTAAATACTTCAAAATTCATATTCATTGGCAGCTCTTAATAATTCGGGACTTGCATTCTAAATAGTTTTGTGGAACTTCACACGGTACTTATAAGGCTTCGGAAAGGAAACGGAAATGTCGTCGACGACACGGTGCAAATTCATGCGTATATTATAAAGTCAACGACTCAAACTTTATGAGTGCCTCTATTAGACCATATTTGATAACAATACTGGCTCGTTTAGCCGTTTTAGTATGTAAGCAGTTAAGCATTGCTGCTAAATATGAGGTATATCCGATCGAAGCTTGTCCATCATAAATTCACAATTGTTCTCTCTACAAAAATGTGCTTGGAATAATTTTTGGAATTTTAGGAAAACACCCAATTTGATAGATTTGCACATAATCTTGTAAACTCCCCTGAATGAGAGCAACGGATATGACAAAGAGAGATAAAAATTGAAGTTAAATCTGATAAAATTGTTCTGCGAAATTGTTTCATAAGTGCAACCCACTAAAGAGAAGTAATGACATCAACCTAGACTGATTTATCAAGATTGATTTATAGAGGCCAAAAATATTGCAGAGGTCAACGATAGCCAATTCGTGAAGCTAAAATGATGGACGCAATTGGAGATATAGGTAGAAGTACTAACCAACTTATTTTGATATTTTTTTATGGGATAAACCGGTAAACGAGCAAGCGGATCACCTGATGGTAAGCAATAGGCGTCGCCCATGGAACCTGGAAAGCCAGAAGCGAAGTGCGTTACCGGCCTTTTAGGATTAGAAATTTGAGGATTATTGGGGATTCATGGATTATTGGGCCTCCGGTAACTTCACTCACACGACGAAACACAACGCAAGCGTTATTTCACGTCGGTCTTCTGTGAGGCGGTGGTATCACTGGTCGAGCCGGCCCATTCGTGCCGAAGCATGCCTCTCCCACACTTATTAATTAGGGAAAACTTATATTTAATCCCGGTAAACATATGTACCTATACGTATGCGTTTTACGCAAAATACCTAAATAACAGTTATTTTTCGGTTAGGTTCGTACCTAAACAGCTAAGTGGTAAAATAAAGTTGCCTTTGATTTTAAGAAAAACTTAATATTCTGACTTCTGAGATGGGTTTAGCGTGGGCACATTAAACAGACACGAAATGAAATTATTAAATCTCATTTAATTTATAAACAATGGCGACGAGGACGGACCAATTGTTTTGCTAGACAAGGTACATCATAACAGATACTACAGACTGGCACGTGTAGACGCTGAGCTCAGCTTCTAAATTACGTTTTATTAAGCTTTTTAATCTGTGGCATGAACACAGCAGCAGTGGTCTGACAACGTGCCAATAAACAAATCGGGCTGAATGTTCAAGAGGATTGATTTTTTATTTCAAAACCACTTGAAAAGTAAACTAGGGACTGTAATTTAAAGGTTGCCAGGCGTGGTTCATGTTGTAATACATATAAATAGGCCAGGTACATGTTTTGAGAGCTTTGCGTATAGTAGACATGTAATTTTTCGCTTCGCTAGTGGAAAATATCGATCAATGCGAGTTCAGCAACCCGGTGAGTGTATGCGGCTGTGGCATCAATGAATCAGAATCGATACGTGTTTTAACTATAAAGTTACGTGATAAGATAAAAACTTTTAATGGATAATTTCATAATATGTATACTTAATGTTTTAGTTTTTAAAGTCACGTTTCAATGTTCACACAAGCGGAATCTCACTTCTTTCTTACTTATTATTATTATACATGCGAAAGTAGAATACCATCACATAAAGCTATTCCGAACTCAACTATATAATAATATTACGGTTTACTACATTCGTTGGCGTTTCTCCTAATCCTATTATTCTTTTCCGAAATAACCGGGTAAACAATGAATGAGTGTGACGTCACATTACCGAAGCTACTATCGTTACGTCGGGGTGTCAGCAGTGACTGGCCGGCTTCCTGCACAACTTCCGCAGCCACAATGCGCAGGCGTCGCTGTCGCCATTGTTGCCACCGGCGCGCGCAATGACTAATCGATTGTACGTGATAACTGTACGTTATGACAGATTATACAACTTCTCTACTCTGCCAATTGACTTTCTAGCAACGATTATAAATATATAAACGCGGAAAGATAGATTTTATGGTATGTTGGATCTTGGATCACTCTTATTGTTTTCGACATTCTTCATAAGGGTTTATTTATTTGCATAACAGCATAAATACTAAATTATACTTTGTTCCACAGTAATTAATCCAATAACTTTATAGGTAAACCACAAATAAATCGCAATCAAACCCGATCTAGCCTTTGAATAATATAACATTCAATTCAATTACCTAGCTTAAGTAATAGCTGTAATAGGTCTAATAGGCGTCGATCCGTATAAGGACGGAGTGATTTCCTCTATAGGTGACTATACCCGTAGGGCCACATAGCTACGGTGATTGGCCCATACATGCGCCGGCGCTTCGTAATGTCATTCATATGAGATAATGGTCGGATGTTTATTTATAAAACTGTGAAAACAATCTGTGTACGATTTTAAGTGATTTATTTATGAGGAAAATGCAGGTTTTGAGTACAAAGTTCATTATTGTAAAACCTTCGTAAAAAACAAAAAACGCATACCTACAGCTAATGCTAATATTGTTTGAATGCAATAAGTAACACTATTTAAAACGTCCACAAAGATAATATTTCTTACATTCTAAGAAAATGATTGTTTTAAAATTCCCTCATGTAATCAGAAATCTAATAATCGGCTCATATTCTAAGGAAGATTCATTTGTAATAATGTAACTAAAGGTAAATTGTGTAGACAAACACTTTCGTAATTTCTTAGAAAACTGTAATCGTATATTTCTGAGATATTTTGATTCAACGCGGATAATGCTTGGAAACATGATTCAGGTTCCGGATAAGATAACCTGTCCACATTATCACACTATAACGTACTTATATTCATTGCAGCTATCATTGAGCAAATTCTAAAATGGGCGAGTCGATTGATGAGTTAGTTTTCCATCTCCGGTCGGGTATGAATGATTGACTTTTCCATATAAACAGAAGGTGCCGTGTGTTAGTGGATAATGGCTAAATGGTTGGTATCATAGAGTACAGGAGCGCGCAGGTGATTGTGCGCATGAGTCAGACACCTATTGACATTCACAGCGTGTGCACGGCTTACTGCAGTGTTTCCTTTGCTCGCACACAACGTTGCTTAAGGAAAAACGACATAAACCTTAATGTTAGTGTTTAGGTATTGTTTTTATGGATTTGAAAAATACAACTTTAAAGTGTGTTGTGACTCCTATGTAACTCTCAGTCCTATAAATGTTTAGACTGCATAGATCTGTCTTCTCCAATACTACGTTAATGTCTCAAACTTTGTAAGTTAGTTACATAATTCATTATCCTTTTGTTTTAATGGTCTTCGATTACGGTTGTGAACGACATAGATCATTCATCAATATTTCGAGTGAATGGACAGTTACTACTCGGAAACATATGAACTCGTGCTGTCTTGTTTACATCTTGTTTTCACAGCATCGGAGTTCTTACACAAATACATACACAACTCATCAATGCATAAGAAACATGGTTATTTGGACTTGTGTCTGTTCAAAACTGTGTTATGGACCTATTAATTTGCATTTAGACCATGCGGGTCTTCTGCGGTCAACATGCAAGGTTGTGTGACGTCAATACTTTGTAGTCATAAGCAGTCAACGTTATTTTCTGAGTAAAAATAAGGGCTAATTAAAAATAGCCTATTTTCTGCGCAGTGCGGAAGACAAATTAAGAATTTTTATTATGTATTAAGTACCTAAAGTGATAAAAAAGAACCTATTTGATGTCCAGACATACGAAGTCGCGTGGACATACAATAGTTCTGCAATAAATAAGTACGGATTAAAGCAATAAGTACAATAACATCAAAGGTGACACCACCCGTACAAGGCAAGTAACAATGCAACGATCTCAATACGGTGAAACTTCGTGAGTTCGTGCACCAAGGAGGCGGAGTACCGTTGCTCTTAACATTTGAACCTACATCCGATCACAACCTCTTTTTCAACATTCACCATTATAGCATACACCATAACCTTATTCCTAAGACAATAACGCTTAATCTTCAATGTTACAAGTTAAACTGCAGTAAATAAGTTTGCGTCCGTATGTCTAAATAAAGACTTGACGGTTTAATAAGCTAATGAACACTTAACGGTACAGTATTGTATGTTTAATTAATTCTTGAGATGACAGCTGTTCCGTCTCGTCCTATACAAAGGGTTACAATGAGAAACTTAGTTGATATAGCGAGAAATATACTTTATGACAGCATAACTAGAAGTTAGAAACGATTGTCGGTATAATACCAAAACAAAATAAACAAAGGATGTGTGTAGTTCCTATTATTATACATCAGCCAGCTAACAAAACAATAAATACAATACCCATAGAATATTACATTGTACTCAAATTGTACTGAATAGTAACTAACCAAAACAGTTGCTTACTGTCAGTTTCGATCTTGTGTAGGCATTAAAAATAAACATTTCTATGGAATCGAATGCACGCGAAAGTGAAAATCGATTCTCGTATGCAATGCGATTGAATTATGCAATGAGTAGGAAATGGAGCACGCCGCATGATCTCGATACTGCCTAGCGGAACGGTAGGCGCGGTGTCATTGAGAATATTGCGTATTATGTTAACCCATAACCATAACTATTATCCATGTTCACAATAAATACGTTCAAAAGTTCATTAACACCGAAAATCTACCACGAAAACGGCAACATGTTTCAAGCATAGACTCGATAAATCGTTATCCAACAAAACATCGCAACTATTCACGATTCTATCCAGGAAATCAGGTTTGTCATTAAATCAAAAAATGTACTAGGGCGGCCTACCACGGAGGAATAACGTTCCGCAAACAAAACACGGTGCATAGCAACGGGCATAAATATTCATGGTGTCAGTCGCACGGGTTGGTTGTTATGAGTAACGACAACATAGTACCTGGACCGACCTTCGTCAGGAACAGATGGTATGGAAATATCCTCAAACCAACAGAATTGGCAATACACTGCACATGAATGAGTAACCAGTGATTATATCTATCATGTTGTGTTAGGAAAGACATTGACCCAGTTTATTAAGTGCTTCCAATAATTCTATGGGTTTACCACTGATAACAACGATGTGATAAGTTACTTAAATATATTTAACAAGTCTGTAAAATATCTTTGTAACATAAATACTGTTACTTAAACAGAAGAACAAAATGTTCTGTAAAACTTGTCAACTTTATTTTAAAAGTTGAGTCTCTAAAACTTTTTGCAATTTCACGAACTTACTTTGTAGAACTTGTAGACTTAAGTTACTTTGAAACAGTTAGCACCTTTGAACAATGGACACAGTTAAAAGTATTAATCGTACCCATTATTTGAAACTGAGGTACACGTGCCGAATAAGTTTGAAAAATATCGTCGAATTAGTTATAGGATAGGATCTCCCCATATAATCTTTAATCGTAATTTTATATCCCCGTTAATGCTAATACATATTTACAAACAATAAAACTTGTATGTGTACTATATAGCAACATAGTGTGGTGTCAAAAGCATCGTAGATATATTACGTACACGATTGGAATGGACGCAAAGCAAACCAGTTTGCACGTACACAATTTACGCTAGACAAACTTTGTTTTATTGAAATGGTCGAGGGTGCGAAGTCTGTCCAATTCCCCTGTCGAAGTGTTTACATCCCCCTCCACACATACATCATCAGGATCTAAGTTTCTTTAGGTATCATTCAAGTCAGTTTTACCTTTAATCCATATAATTTGTTTACAACCAAGTGAATTTGAAGTAACACACAAGACTGGTATAAACAGTTCACACGAAGAAATAAATATCAAAAGAAAGTGTCAACATTGGTGGACCCTTACGACCTCTTTACGGGGACAATGGGACCCTCGTTTGACATACAGGGGGATATACTGCTAATATCCTACGTATGCAAGTAATTACATTTCCCTTTACCTGGCTTATTCTGTTACTTAATTCTCTTTAATCAAAGGATAATATTAACATTTTGAGAATTTTTAAACATGATAAATATGGAATGACATACGGTTGTTCTACTAGTGCGATACTGGAATAAGCACATGAAAACCTACTTACTTTCTCAGACTTTTAAAGGTTAAGCTAAGTGCCCCTAAGTTTTTCAATAAAGTCTTTCAGACAGGGAAGGATCTTGGGATCGTTTTTCGGAATAACAGAA